>CM077675.1:99719341-101125591 GCA_039707655.1 Elymus sibiricus | reverse complement strand
TATCTCATGTTTCAGAATTCTGATGATTAAAGTGCAAAAGATTTTTCTATAACCTGTAGTGCTTTTATGTACCAGTTTAATAAAAAATATTAACAAGCCAAACCAGGAAGCAGTTATCTTATGACGGTATATCTCATGTTTCAGAATCCTGATGATTACAGATCTCCTGCACGAAATTTATGCAATTGTGATTCGTCGACTACATAATTTCCTCCATGTCTAATCAGATTACTTTGTATGCCAATGCAGAAGTACAGGCTATACCTCAGACGGCTAAGTGCCATGGCATCGCAGCAAGCCAGCATTGCTGCTGCCTTTGGAGGCAGAGACCCCTTCTTGCACATGGGATCATTTGAAGGGCTTCATAGCTATCAACCTTTTGCCCCTTCTGCTACTCTTCCATCTTTCAATCCACATGGAATGCTGAGTGGTGCTGGTGCAGCAGCATTTGGGCTTCAGGACCTTGCTTCTCCCACGGCAATCCAGTGTTCTAGTAGCAATGGCGCAGTAAGTCATTGCGCCGGCGATGCAAATAAGTTCCACAATGTGAGTTTACAAGGCAACCAACAGGAAGATTTATCGCAAGGCTTGACCGCGTCGTCGCTTGGGCTCCAGCAGAAGTGGATCCATCAAGAAACCAATGATCTTTGCTCTGTCTATTCTGGGGGTGCTCTGGCTAACACTATGTCTGGCACACTCCAAAGAGTTACAGGCAGTTCACTGCCACCAGAAGATTTTTTGGAGTGCACTCCATATATCAAAGTTGGAGCCCATCCATCAATAGGAATACCAACAGCGAGTTCAGGGCTGCTTGAAAGGTCTGTCGGAGTTTCCGCCAATTTGCGGGATTCTGGTGTATCTCAGCAGTGTGCTCTTCCAGTCCATGATGGGTTTTCTGTCGACAAGTTACCGTTGCACATCCCGTTTGATGCTGCCGGCGCGACAAAACTTGACGCTGGCTTTGTGGTTGGAGAACAAGAAATGGACCAAAAGGGGATGTTTTCAGAAAGAATGACTGTCAATGTTTGTCCTTCCGAGAGCCTCATAGCAGCCAGCAGTGCCAAGTGTGGAGCTAGTTCTTTTGGCAGTACAATGCTGCTCCCTCCTCTTGATACCGAGAGACATTCGAAATACCTGCAGTTTGGGGTTGCAAGCAACTCCAGACGTAGAATAGATGGAATGAGACAAGACCAAAGACTGAACAATGGAGGTTTTAACTATGATGGTGGTGCTATTGTGCCTGAACAGACCGATATGTATGATTTGGGAGTTCCAAAATTGCAGGGTCAGGGTGGGTTCAATTCCAGCAGCTGCAACTTTGATGGCCTTCTCAATTCCATAATAAAAGTGGTAAGAACCTTAATTATGCTTAAAAAAAATCAGTTTCTGATAGTCATATTTCCTTTCAAATCGTTAGTAAACCTATGTTCCTAGAATTTCGATGGTAATTTTTCTGAACCCTTTTCCGATTTCAACACAGGAGAACGACGAGGTGCCGTTCACGGAAAACGACCTGGGGTGTGAACTTTACCCACTTGGTGCCTGCATATGAGAGTTAGTAATATTTAGGCTAGTCCACTACAGACCTAGAGGAGACTGTACAGTTATTCCTAGGGGTACTTATCAGCTATGCTTGTGTACACTACTAGATATCTGGGGTAGCTATCTAGGGATTTCATGGCTTGTAGTAATCTGTACTATCTTTCTCCTGAGAGTGGGCAATGAAGTGATTATGCTCAGTTCATCACAAGAACACAAATATATGCTGTCTAATCACAAGCTCTGAAAACACAAACTCTGAAAAATAAAGAACGAAATGGGGCCGGGGGGGGGGGGGGGGGGGGGGGGGGTTTAAACCCTCCTGATGATCTAAAAAAAAGGAACTCTGAAAGCACAAACTCTGGAACTGAAAACTTAACCACAATTGTTTCTGGGAATTCAAAATTGACATTACATTGTCCAAGAGTAATTCTGGAAAATAAACCTGACCTGATTTTGATACAACAACAAAGTTCAGCTGCTGCTGCTAAATGTTACAAACTATGATAATGCCCCAGTGTCGCATGATCGAAACTCAAGATGTAGGTGGTTCTTCAGTGATTTAGATGATAACTGCATTTGCTCGCTGAAAAAACACCTACACCTATCTCGAATTTTGATCATGCGAGGAACGAACAGAACATCATCAGCTCTGAACTTGGTTGCAGAGGTCGAGTACAATCTGTGCGATTGTCGGCTTGGGTATCGGCTTCGTCAGGTGAAGATCCATCCCTGCTTCCATGGCCTCCTGCAGCCCCTCCTCCGCGGAGTTCGCGGTCAGCGCGATGATCGGGGTGCGGATGCCGTAGCGGCTTTCTTCCTCGCGGATGCGCCTCGTCGCCTCATAGCCATTCATCACCGGCATCTGAAACAAGCAAGATAAGAGTTTCCAGCAGTGTCAGATTAAACAATCATCAGAAACAAATGAAGATTGGATTGTAGGGCATGGCATTCCATGAAGAAATGCAGTACCTGGCAATCCATGAAGATGACATCGTAGGGCATGGCCACTGTGTCTATGTGACTCTCTGAGACGCCATTTGCGTCCTCAAGGGCCTTTGTAAACATGGCCACGGCCACGGAGCCATCCGTGGCAAGCTCCACGGTTGCTCCGAGATTGGTTAGCATGTGTTTCTGAATTCTCTGTAGTAGCGTGGTGTCCTCCACCAGTAGCATGCGCATCCCCTCCAGCGGCTTGCCGTCTCCGGCATTGGCCGGTCCCTGGGGCGCCGGCGCCGCCGCCGCGGGCATGATCTCAGACGCCTCCGCCGCGGGTGCGATCTCAGACGCCTCAGCAGCGGGCGTGATCTCAGACGCCTCCCCCGCAGAGGTCTGATCAGCCGCCGGCAGCTCTTCCATGGCTGTACCGAGCTGATACGGTTGCTGCTGCGTGAACGGGTTGGCCTGGAGGTCTCTCATGACCTGGAGGAGCTTGTGCAGCCGGGAGCCATGGATGGGCTTACGCAGGTTGAGGTCGATGCTCGCCGCCTCATTGAACCTCCTCATGCCCTCGGAGGGGGTCTTGAGGTCCGTCAGGCAGACGACCCTGCACGGCGCCTGCTGCTTGATCCTCGCCAAGGTCGCCGCCTCGAGGGCGACCTCGTCGAGCCTCCCGCCGGAGACGTCGACGATGACGAGCAGGCCGAAGAGGTGGAGGTGCCCGCCGTGGCCGCCGGCCATGCCGCTGCTGTTCCGCAGGTGGCTGACCATCTCCTTGGAGCTGAAGCACCGGTCCGTCGTACCGCTGTTGAAGTCGCCGCTCCCGACGCCATGCAGCGACGACGTCGACGCCGACCTCAGCGGCGAGGCGCCGGCGGCGGAGCGCGCCTTCTCGAGGGTCGGGGCGAGGAACTCGGCGTGCGTGACGGGCCAGACCTTCATCCCGACGCTCTCCATCCATGTGTGCAGGATCCGGCGGGTCTCGTCGCCGTGGGCGAGGAGGACGCAGTGCCCGCCCTTGAAGCAGGCGGGCTCCCTGAACGCCGACGGCGGCGTCCTCCCTTGCTCGAGGTCCTCTTCCACCTCTTGCTCCTCGCTGACCTTGAGGAAGATGTTGAAGCCGAAGCACGTCCCCGCTTCTCCTGGCTCCTTGTCCTTGATGCTGATTTCTCCTCCCATCAGACGAACCTATACGTATCATATCAACAAAAACAGCAAACAAAAACATAAATAAACAAGAAAAATCAAATAGCTGCTTGCAAGTGGGCCAAGATTATCAGAGGTGGAGAAGCAAGAAATTTTCTAGTGTCATCCACACACTTTACATGCCAAGCAGCATAAGTTGCTTGAAATTCTATCAAGTGTCGTCACATGTAAAGCAACATAAGTTGCCTGAATTTATTTCAAATTGGATCAACATTCTAAGCATTTGGATTAACATAGAACCATCTTCATCTCAAGCCACTCTAAGATTTATATACAAAACATTGCAATGATACAATTTTAGACTTCGTCGCGCATAAATCTAGGTCATATTTTTTGGCAAGTGGCAATCCAAAAGCGTAAAAAAAAAACATTGATGCACTTGGACAAGATTTTAACATGCACGAAAAAGATGAGACCACTTACAAATGATTGCACAATTCCAAGTCCGAGCCCGGTGCCACCATGCCCTTCCTTCACTTGAACGTAGTTCTCAAACACAGACTCCCTCTTTTCCTCGGGTATCCCCACACCAGTGTCAACCACCTCGAAGTAAAACTCAACTGAATTTGGATCATTTTGTAAGGACATTCGGCTATTTTGTTTGGAGCGGTTCTCCCTCCTTCCAAGCAGCCGTCGAAAGATACCGCCCGTGCGACGACGGGGGGTGAACCTTGATGGGGTGCTGATCACGGAGCTCCTCATGATGGGGCGGTTGGCCCATGCCCGAAGCATGACATGGCCTTCGTGTGTGAACTTGATGGCATTGCCGAGTAGGTTGTCAAGGATCTGTTTGATACGCTTGCAGTCACCCATGGTGGTGGTGCATCGGAGCACAGAGAAGTCGCAAGGGTCCCAGATCACTTCGACGCCTCTTGACATGCCGACCACGTTCGCAAGGTCCATTGATTCCTCAAGGACGTCTGACATCCTGAACTCCACCTCCTCTAGCTGCATCTTCCCGGACTCCACCTTGCCCATGTCCAGTATCGTGTTAAGTATATCTGCATGTGCATACACACAATTATAAACATGAATGATGAGTCAACATATGCTCAGCTGAGAACAAAGAGATGGTATTAAGTTCATTTTCTCAGAAACAATAAACTTTTGCTTTATCCAAAATGCATTCGAAGACGTGCACAACCAACATGGTACATAAATGTGAAAAAATTGCCGAACCGCAAAATAGATACTCCATCTGTTCCATAATATAAGAGCGTTTGGTGTAAATGTATGGTACGTAGGGCCATGTATGTGGACTGACCGAAAAGCTTGTTGGTGCCGAGGTCCATCTGGTCAAGGTTATAGGTGAGGTTGGCGTTGTTCTCGGCCTCTGCCCGGGAAACCTCCATGAGTCCAACAATGGCAGCGAGCGAGGAGCGGATGTCATGGCTGGTGCGGGCGAAGGCATTGCTCTTGTTCATGCTCTTGCGCTCCGCTTGCTGGAGTGCCTCCTTCTGCCTCACCAGGTCAGCCTCTAGAGCCGCCTCCCGTGCCCCGGCCCGCCACAATGCCCGCGCCATAAGGAAGCACACCAGCGTCGCGACCGCCACGACCGCACACACGACGCACACCATGGCCACCCCCATCCGTCGGAGCTCGGCTGCCCCTCTCCACTCGCTGAGCACAAGACGGATTCCCTGAAAAAACAAAAACAAATACAACCGGAGATACTTGTCAGCCGTCCCCAATTAAACCCTTAAATTCAGTCATGCATATGCATATGTGTGCTATACTGAAAAAAGGAAACAATTTTATTTTATCAAAAGGCTAATCCTCGGAAAAAATAACTATGACCGTAGCTTCTTCCTCATCAAGTTTGACCCCTGCTCAGGAGTCAGGACACGACGCCCTGTCAACAGGAATCTTGAAGCGTACAATTGTCTTCTCCCTGTCGTGCTGATAGATCATAGATGGACAGCCAATAGGAGCAGCGGCAACAGCCACCACCACTAGGCCACAAGCACGACCGACGCCAGCTGCTTGACCCCGACATGAACAGGGCCGCCGCAGGCCGCAGCGACGAGACACTGCAGGCGGCGACGGCGGCGGCGACGGCGCCGGCGCGCTCCTGAGGTCGCCCTCGATCCAATCGTGAGGTCGAACAGAGAAGGGTTAGGTGTATATACGTGGGCTTCTATTGGGCTCGAGGCTGCATCGCCGTGTCCCCTGCGTATCGGCCATGTTTCCCTTTTCAAAGAAAAAAAGAACATCGGTGCTTGGGAGGTTTCCATGCATGACCTTTTTATAGGAAAAAAGGCTGTTTCCATGGCACGGATGTGAAGATCAGTTTCAATGGCGATTTACTACGTACGTAGTCTACTGTTCTCTACCCTGTCAATTGCAAAAGAACTGAGAGGAGATATCCGTCAACGACAACTGCAAGACCCTAGCCCTAGCAGATGCAAGAGAAGTAGGTAGGAGACGACATAGCTCACCGCAGTTCTGTGCCAGGGCTCCGTTTGGGGGAAGAAGAGAAGGAGAAATCATGCTTTGGGGAAGAAGAGGAAGAAGAAGGCTTTGTACGCTCTGTTAAAGATTTCCTTCCTAATCTTGGGATACCTTGATTTGGAAAGTTTTGAGTTTTTTACATGCAAAAGGAAGGAAGAAAGATTATGTACGTCGACTGTCAATAGCTAGCAGCGCTCCCTGATTATTATTTTCTCATTCCAAGTCAAGTTTTATTATACTATTATTTATTTATTTTTGCCAAAGTCCGTTAGCTTTCTTTCTTTTGAGATCACTCAACCCTTAGCTCATCTAACCAGCGACGGCGACGCGCGCGGCAATAAGCACCTCGCTAGCTCCTGAGCCCTAACAAATTGTCAGTTGCTTGATAGAAATATCACATGCTGGGATTAACTCTTGATAAAAAATGCAGAGTAATTATGTTAGATGGCTAGGCTGTGTGCACGTTCGCGTACATATGCATAGATAGATGGCCTGTGATCGATGCTAGATATATAGACACGTTACCAGGTTCACTCCGGAGAGGTCGAAGCTCGTGCACGCGACTTGGCCCGACCCGACGGCGTGGAGCACGGGCTTGCTGGGCGCGCCAATGGCGGACGCGGTGCATTTGGTCTCCGAGGACAAGGCCTTCATCAGCTTCGCGTCGTGCTGGCTGGGCCTCCCGGCGTCCAAAGGCTTGTAAGCCGGCGGGGCACCGCCGTCGCGCTTGTCGGTGATCGCGTAGTACGTGCGCGCGACGGGATCGGCGGCGGCGTCGCCCTGGCTGGCGATCGTCAGGACGTCGACGGGGACCGCGGCGGAGACCACGCTGGTGGTGTTACCGACCGGCGCGGAGAAGACCACCATCTGGACGCTGGAGCTGACCCACCCGGCCCCGAGTGCCGCGGGCGAGCCGCTGTTGGCGTCGGCGACGACCTGCGTCGCGTTGGGCAGGTGCTCCGGCCTCGCCGCCGGGGCGGGACGGCCGGTGGGACGGCCGTTCACCGGATCAACGTCCTGGGTGTACCATTCACCGTGCTGGCTCACGAATTTGGCTCTCGGCTGGCCGTTCTCGCCGCGGTAGTAGGCCAACGCAGCGCCGTCGACGCCGGTGTATGATATCTCGGCCACCTGCGGCTGCATGGCCAACGCCATGACCATATAGGGCCCCACCTGTCAGGTCAAGCATACATACACGTAAATGTTAGATGTATATTTGCACGTACGCGTTGATATGTTACTTTGGACGTGCCATGCATAAAAAAAAATGTACTCAACAAAATATTTGTTTGTATATGCATGCGTATATACATATCAATGCTCGCATTATTACGGCAAATCAGAACAGAATCATACTGCCCGCAAAAAAAAAAAAAAAAAACAGAATCATACGCAATAACCAGTTACCGCGTAAGATTGTTATATTTAAAGTAAGGAATTGATTGTGGTTCAAAAAGGAAGTGCATATACGTCATGAAATGAATCACGTTACAGAGAAAAAAAGAAGGCATAATTTTTTTTTAAAATTAATTAAACCAAAGGTGCTCGGTTAATTACGTATCGGAAATAGGATGACTCGTTGATGGGGATCTGCAGAGAGCGCGCGACGACGGCGGCCGAGCGGTTGGCTTCCATAAGAGGCTGCACGCCGGCGGCGACGTGCGCCAGCGACGCGTCCATGGCGCTCGCAGCATCATCATTTATGTTCGACGAGATGAAAGAGTACGCGAGAACCACTACGACCACGATGACTCCATTGGCAACCTGCATGCGTGCAAGCACAATAAAAGCGTGATGTCAGACATATTTTGCAACATGTAAAAAATAAAATAGAAAAATACATAACTGTTAAATTAAACTGCCTTTTAGGCTCACGAGGCCGCGACAAGCGGCGTTGCAACATGTTTCAGCTGGTACATTTGTTGCGCAAGTAATAAGTCAAGATTCAAGCGTTTTCACTAATCTAAAGGTATAATTTGTCGTGACATCCTGTTAATAGATCGTCTTCAGGCTCATCTAACGACAACATTTGTCGTGACATTCCATGGGTAGATCTAACACATGACGACAGGAAAAACAATATAGGAGCATACGACAAAAGGGAGATCTTCGGCTCGCCACTGCCTCGCACACGTGACCAGAAGCCAAATTATATAACAAAAACTAAATAGATATACTTTTAGAGCACACCTTACACACGTGGAAGGATACCAATATTGTACGGAACGGATTCTTGATTGCAAGATAAAAAAAAGTACTTTTTGAGTCCACGCCTAAAACGCACGTGGGAGGATATCCATATTGTACGGAGCGGAATCTTCAATTACAAGATAAAAATAATGTAGATCTAGTTTTCATTGTTATCTAAATAAAGAGATCTCACACGTTTGACACGTGTAAGATGATATCTGTAATATATACGGAACTGAAACATAAACGATGAAAACCAGTTAGATCTACTTTTCAAATCCGCGCCTTAGAGGTGTAGGAAGATATCTATATCGTACGAAACATAATTTAGTTGCAAGACAAAATCCTTAGAATTACTTTTGAACCTCAGACCTATATCAAGAGACCGGGGGTAATCCTCCTTCTCAAAAAGAATATTGTACCATTACATAGATCTACTTTCAATATCACATCCCCACATATGTGGAAGGATGTCTTTGTTGCACTAAGCTTAAGCAAGATGAAAACCATGTAGATCTATTTTCTGCTCAGGTAAGCAATAGTTGTAGGTGCAAGGACAAGAGATGAGAATAGCCATGGAGCTTTTTGTAGGAAGAGAATAGCCATGAAGTTCATGTAGAAGAACAAGTATTAACCATGAGTTTCATAAAACAAAGCCAAGTGTTTCATACCAGTGGGATTAAAACCCAAGAATGCTTGAAGGAACTACCCCACTTGCCAACCTCTCCAGCCATCTTGGAAGTATTGTAAAGTATTCTACAGAGGCAAATATCGGTTAGGTCTAGTAGAAGCAAATCTTTGTTAGGTGTTGGTGAAAATTTCTTTCCTAGGTAGACCCCCTTTTATAGTTGCTCGGAGGAATACATTGTACACACCGGAGGGTATTTCCGCTCTGAATTGTGGGCTCGGAGCGCCGCCGGATTTCCAAATCCACCGTCGCGGTTTATTATACCACTTTTAGCGGTATTTACCCTGCTCCGCGGGGAAAAAATCTGTATTTTCCCTGCACCGCAATTAAAAAATCGGTATTTATTCTTTAAAAAATCGGCATTTACTTTCCATATATAATATCAATGCGTGGCCCGGTAGTAGACAAACGGTTGTGATACAAAAAGGGATACTACACGATCTGGTAATCAATTGCCAAATCCGAGCACAATGAATTATATTTCCCTCCAGTTCGAATAGTTCGGACGGGCATGAGGCAGTGTTGGCCTTGCACGGGGGCAGAAACGTTGCCAGCCGCACGATCGCCATAAGGCCATCCTGTTGTGCAAGTGCACAACGATCAGTTAGCTTCCTGTCTTGGATAGCACTATCATTAGTTTTGTTAAGTCAAAACTCTTCGTTAGGTTTGATGCTAAATATAGAAGCACAGGCTCGACTTATGTTGAACTAGCGCCGTTACCAGGGCAGCTAAGATGAACCACGTCCTTTCCCTCATAAATAAAAATGAACTTGAACCAGGTCCTTTCCCCAAAATAAAAAATAAAAAAGAACCGAAAATCGACTCGTCCTCTAGAAATAACCATAAACAAATGGTGAATTATAACCAACATTGTAGGCCCCAAAATGCAAGCCAAATCGTAACCAAACTCGTCGTCATTGCCCCACTGAGCTCTCGCCGACGGAGAACAACATTCAGAGTCTTAGTCAGTGAAGACCTCTAGAGGACCACATCTTGAATATTCGCAATGGTAGACAGTCGTGTATAACAGATGTTAGCAATCATGTCAAGAACATTGGCGTGGAGAATCTAGGAAGGCAAGCACACTCATATTGCCAAACTAGGCCACTCACATATTGCTCGCAAAGGCTCGAAGGAAAGGGTTGTTGAGAAAGACGACACCGCGGTCAACGCCGCCTCGCCAAAATATAGAAGCAAGAACCAAAACGTCGTCCGAAAAGACCGACAAGAACAAAAAAGACTCGCAATCTCCTTGGCGACACCTGACCAAACACCACCAAGATAGTATTGGAGCCGTCACTTTCACTGTGATGTCACAGTGACACCGAAAACTAACCGAAGAACTTTTCCTACACCTCAAATGAGAGATGAGGATTCCCTCCCCTCTGTCTCATGGTGTAGGAGCTGTGACCGAGGACAAATGGGAGCATGAATTGGATATGGGTATAGGGTGGTGAAGGTAAATAAAGGCGTTGTTTCGGTCGTTTGTCTTTTTGGAGAAAAAATGGAACTTCGGTTAAACGATTGCATGGCGCAACTTTTAATTAAGACATAATAGAAAAGTTTGGCTTGTATTTTTTAAACCACACCCACCAAATCTCTTGTGATTTTCACTCCCCCCCCCCCATTGTCTTATGAATTCGCTCGTGTCTATCATGTCAGTTATTTGTGCCACCCACAACTAGGTCACCGACACAACATCTTCCACGTCGGCTTGATGGTGTCCCCTCCTCCTCCTCTATAGTAATATGGGATCATGTATGTGGGGGGTCGCGACCATGGATCTGATGATGGTAATTTCAACATGCATGTTCTTTATCAACCCTTAGGAGGCTATACTTGTCCCATTATCATGAGCATGGCTTGCTAAAGCCATCTCTAAGGTAGGATTGGCCAAATCTTTTAGTTTCCTTTGCTTGAGTTGAAAGTTGGAAGAATTTTTTGTGAGAAACTTAAGTTAGAAATGCATAAATGTTTTTTAAGCCAGTTGAATTTTCAAAAAATTAGACGATTGAGTAAAAAAAACTATAGATTCTTGGTTACTAGATTTTGGTTGAAAGTGGCATCACATGGGGTTTTTTTGCGAATATTGTTGAACTTCTGTTAGAAATATGGTTTCCCCTTTATAAAAGGTGTCTCATAGATGGTTCAAAATTGTTCACACGCTCCCATGACACCATGGTCATCACCGCTAGTCACCTTGTATGCATGTCCCTAAAATAATTAAGTTAGATGTAGATGAGAACGACCGAGAAGTTGAAGGGAAGGTTTACAGAATGAGCCACCAGTGGTGGTCAATTTCCAAAAAAGGGAATGAGTGTGGCGTTTCCTACTATGGTGATGGCATGGTCTCATGTGTTATTGTAAATTATAATGTTTTTTATTCAAATTTATTTTCTTTTATTTTTGTACGACGTGAAATCCTGCCATTTTTATGGTTATTGCCACCAACGGGGGGAAGATTTTTTTTCCAGCAGATCACAACACATACCGTCCGAATAAACGAAAAGAAAATAACAAGAAAGGAAACCTACGAAATCCACAACTTAAAAGAAGTTTCCCCATAAGGTGGATAGCATGGAAGGACCACCCGTCAATTTATTCGTTTGTTGACCGGTTATCTTAGTTTTGCAGTAATATAACTAGTTGTGGGGACACGACTCAGGCATAGGTACACCATAGTGAGTATATACACTACCCCCATGATTAATAAACAATTCTCACATTCAAGATAAATATCAGAATGTACTTGGGTGAATACGTCATGATTGGTTACAAAAGCATTACGTTATTGAACTTCGTTTAATTGCAGCGGTAAAAGTTAAGGAAGTGGTGGACCCAATTAGGGGTAGGAAGCTTTTCCCAGCAGATCACAAAACACACCATCCGACTAAACCAAAAGAAAAAATAACGTGGGAAGGAAGCCTACAGCATCTACAATTTAAAACAAATTGTTCCAGAAGGTGGACAACATGGAAGGACCACCTGCCAATTTATTTTATTCGTTTGTTGATCCGATTATCTTAGTTTTGCAGTAAATATAAATAGTTGTGGGGACGTGACTTAAGCACAAGAACAACCTAGTGAGTATATACACTACCCCCATGATTAATAGACAATGCTCACATTCAACATAAATATCAGAATGTACTTGGATGAATATGTCATGATTGGTTACATAAACAAACCATAAAGGTTGGGTGCTTTTGTACATAAGCATTTCGTTATTGAACCTCGTTTAATTGTAGCGGTAAACGTCAAAGAAGTAGTGGACCCAATTAATATGCCATATCACACAAAATCGACTATGATTGGGTGTCGGTTATTGAAGTAAAACCATATATGTCGGTAATAGGGTAACTTCTTATTTTCCTTTCATAGCCAATTACAGCAAGCCTAGTTGGCATATTGAATTTATTCACATGCTACAAGATATAGTACATAACATTTTCTTCATAAAAGGATATATTATAGTTACTTTTTGAAAGTGTATCCATTGTCCTCTTGTGAACTTTTATGATCTATGACAACTTGATTAAAGAAACTAAGGGCATATCCAACAACCATTACTATAGATTACACGTCAGTACACTATATGATATGGCATGTAAAATCAGAAGAGTGAGAACGAAATTATTGCTGGGAGGAGAAACTGACTCATCACGACTACCAAGAAAAAAGTGGCAGTCCCACCAAAAGCACTGGATCGGGTGTGCCCGCCCCACACCCTCTCGTATCTCCATTGACTATGCATATGTAGGCTACCCAGTTAGAAGTTCATAGTACACTACAAAACGATGGCCAATTTGTGACGTTTCACTTGTGTCACGTAAAACCATTTTTCGTCACCAAAAATGGCCTCATGTCGTTTTCCTGCCATCAGCTCCACCGTCAATCAAGCGTCGTCACGAAAAAAAATCTTCACGGCACCACTTTTTTCTCACACACGATCATGGATTAGGTGACGAACCTAAAATTGTCACTGACGGCTATTTTCGGTGACGCACCAAAGTGTCAACTATGATGGGCCGATTTATCACCTAAGATCTTTTTTCGTGATGATAATCCATCACTATTAATTGGTTTGTATGTTTGACCTGTCAAAGATTATGACAAATGGGACCAACAGTTGTTGACCTGGTGGGTCCGGTAGGTTTTCTCACCAACGGTGCCCGTCAGTAATAGGTCGGACTTTAGTTTGGACCGGTCAATGTTGCTAACATAAGGCCCCACAAGATGTTGACGTGGCTTCTTATATGTGGGACCAGCCATTATTTTTCTGTGATGGTGACCGCCACCAACAATTACGATCTGGTTCTTTGACCTGCCAACAGTTCTGAGATGTGAGCCCAATGAAGTGCGGACATGGATGCTGGCAAGCGGGTCCATATGTGGGAGACATGGCTTTTTTACATGTGGGTCCATACACTGGTGACATCGTGCATAACTGTCATAGCGTAGGTCACTACGACCTTACCTCTCTTTTGCGGAGACCCTTGCTCGTCGTTGTGGCTTTCGTGGGGGCGACCTCCAACAACCCTTGCATACACGAGTATAAATCTTGACTTGGAAGGGACTCCGACAGGAAGGCTGGAAAATTGTCAAAGTCCTGCAAGACAACAACTCAGAAAAGGGAAGAATGTAGCTCTCAACCAACCAAGTCATACAACAGAAGTTAGCTCGGTTGGGAGAACACTCCTTGCCGAAATGGATCCACCTTGATCTCCATGGAGACCTTATCATCTTCCAAACCTGTCAAGACGCTGAGCCGGCGGCGGACTTCCTTTTCTTCAAGCTCAACAGGGGAGATCTGGGAAGGATCATTCGATCCCCTATACGCTGACATCAGCTCTGCCCGGGCACTACAAAAAAAACACTTCCGTGACGATACACGTTTGTCACAGTAGTTCATGTTTTCTGTCATGCATGTACATCCGTGATGATTTTATGACAAAATCAAGATAGTCATACCTGTGATGTCGTAGAAGTATTCCATGACAATAATACATTTATCATCATGAAAGTGTTCACTTCCATGATGATAAATGGCGCATCATGGAAGTGTTTTCGTCAAGGGTAACCGATACGTGGCAGCCACCGTAACATGTCGTCGTTAAGCTATATCTTTTTGGTCCGATACCCGTTAATAACCCCGACAAATGATGATTTTCCATATGTCAATTTCTCATTTGCCAACAGTACCACACGTCAGCTCTACGTTATGCCAGATGTCATCCATACAATGGAGGAGATGCGCCTATGAAACATTGACATGTGGCATGGCCCAAGAGTGGCCCATTTAGTTTAAAAAGGCCGGCCCACTTCACGTGATCAAAAGTTAGTGGGCCAGCCCATTGAAAGCCTATTAACAGCATGTTTGCATATAAGCCATTTAGTGCCAGGGGATGCACGAACCATTATGGCCTTTCCAAATTCAGCACATTATGGTCATGTGGGCCGTCCACCATGATTCCTACTTGTTAACACTTTTGACCCATGTGTGGCTCATGACGTCTTTCGGCCCATATGAGGCATTTTGTATCACTTGGCCCTTTAATGGCCTGTGCTGATTCTGGCCCATAAAGAACAGTAAATGGCTTTGGACCCATTAACGGCCCGTTATTCTGCTAGGCCGTTTCAAGAGGATGAGTCGAGTTTCCTCAAACTAAAAATTAAAAATGAACTTGAACCAGGTTATTTCTAGAGGACGAGTCGAGTTTTAATAACTAAGACCTCTAGAAATAACCATAAACAAATGGTGAATTATAACCAACATTGTAGGCCCCAAAATGCAAGCCAAATTGTAACCAAACTCGTCATCGTTGCCCCACTGAGCTCTTGCCGACGAAGAACAACATTCAGAGTCTTAGTCAGTAAAGACCTCTAGAGGACCACATCTTGAATATTCGCAATGGTAGACAGTCGTGTATAACAGATGTTAGCAATCATGTCAAGAACATTGGCGTGGAGAATCTAGGAAGGGAACCACACTCATATTGCCAAACTAGGCCACTCACATATTGCTCGCAAAGTCTCGAAGGAAAGGGTTGTTGAGAAAGACGACACTGCGGTCAATGCTACCTCGCCAAAATATAGAAGCAAGAACCAAAATGTCGTCCGAAAAGACCGACAAGAACAAAAAGGACTCGCAATCTCCTTGGTGACACCTGACCAAACACCACCAAGACAGTATTGGAGCCGTCACTATCATTGTGATGTCACAGTGGCACCGAAAAATAACCGAAGAACTTTTCCTACACCTCAAATGAGACATGAGGATTCCCTCCCCTTCGTCTCACGGTGTAGGAGCTGTGACTGAGGACAAATGGGAGCATGAATTGGATATGGGTATAGGGTGGTGAAGGTAAATGAAGGCGTTGTTTCGGTCGTTTGTCTTTTTGGAGAAAAATGGAACTTCGGTTAAACGATTGCATGGCGCAACTTTTAATTAAGACATAATAAAAAAGTCTGGCTTGTATTTTTTAAACCACACCCACCAAATCTCTTGTGATTTTCACTCCCCCCCCCCCATTGTCTTATGAATTCGCTCGTGTCTATCATGTCAGTTATTTGTGCCACCCACAACTAGGTCACCGACACAACAACATCTTCCACGTCGGCTTGATGGTGTCCTCTCCTCCTCCTCTCTAGCAATATGGTATCATGTATGTGTTGGAAATATGCCCTAGAGGCAATAATAAATTGGTTATTATTATATTTCCTTGTTCATGATAATCGTTTATTATCCATGCTATAATTGTATTGATTGGAAACTCAAATACATGTGTGGGTACATAGACAACACTGTGTCCCTAGTAAGCCTCTAGTTGACTAGCTCGTTGATCAAAAGATGGTGAAGGTTTCCTAGCCATAGACATGAGATGTCATTTGATAACGGGATCACATCATTAGGAGAATGATGTGATGGACAAGACCCAAACTATAAACGTAGCATATGATCGTGTCAGTTTATTGCTATTGTTTTCTGCATGTCAAGTATCTGTTCCTATGACCATGAGATCATGAAACTCCCTGACATCGGAGGAGTACCTTGTGTGTATCAAACGTCGCAACGTAACTGGGTGACTATAAAGGTGCTCTACAGGTATCTCCGAGGGTGTCTGTTGGGTTGGCATGGATCAAGACTGGGATTTGTTACTCCGTGTGACGGAGAGGTATCTCAGGGCCCACTCGGTAATACAACATCACAATGAGCCTTGCAAGCAATGTGACTAAAGTGTTAGCCACGAGATCTTGTATTACGGAACGAGTAAAGAGACTTGCCGGTAACGAGATTGAACTAGGTATAGAGATACCGACGATCGAATCTCGGGCAAGTAACATACCGAAGAACAAAGGGAACAGCATATGGGATTAACTGAATCCTTGACATAGAGGTTCGACCGATAAAGATCTTCGTAGAATATGTAGGAGCCAATATGGGCATCCAGGTCCCGCTATTGGTTATTGGCCGTAGAGGTGTCTCGGTCATGTCTACATAGTTCTCGAACCCGCAGGGTCTACACACTTAACGTTTGGTGACGATTAGTATAGTTGAGTTATTTTGTTGGTGACCGAAGGTTGTTCGGAGTCCCGGATAAGATCCCGGACATGACGAGGATCTCCGGAACAGTCCGGAGGTAAAGATTGATATATGTGTGATAATAGTGTTTTGATCTCCGGAAGAGTTCCGGAATTCACCGGAAGAGGTTCCGGATGTTTACCGAAGTGTTCGGGTGCAGCAACACTTTATATGAGCCAAAGGGGTAAAGCTCATGAGGTATTGGAAAGTGCAAAAGGAAGTTTTGCTGCTGCCTTAAGCGGTACTACCGCTGGAAAGGCAGTACTACCGCGTAAGCGGTACTACCGCTTGTGTGAAGCGGTACTACCGCTCAAGCGGTACTACCGCTCGTGAGCGGTACTACCGCTTGTGCGCGGTACTGCAGGGATCCGAGTTGGACTCTTTCCCTGCGGGCCAAACCGACCTTGTGCGGGCAAAACCGACCTGGAGGAGGCTTTTACTCCAAGTTTAGACCCCCAAGGCTCAACATATAAATAGAGGGGCAGGGCTAGCACACGGGATACATTAAGATTTCCCAAGCCATGTGTCGGCAACCCTAACCCTCTAGTTCTACCGTCATAATCTCCGTAGTGCTTGGCGAAGCCCTGCAGAGATTGTTCCTCACCACCATCACCACGCCGTCGTGCTGCCGGAACTCATCTACTACTTCATCATCGCTCGCTGGATCGAGGAGGTGAAGGCGTCATCAAGCCGTACGTGTGTTGAACGCGGAGGTGCCATCCATTCGGCACTAGTTCGTGATCGGATCGAGGGACGACTTGCGATTTGGATCGCGGAGACGTTCGACTACATCAACCGCGTTTCTTAACGCTTCCGCTTAGCGATCTACAAGGGTATGTAGATTCACTCTCCCTCTCGTAGATGCTCATCACCATGGATAGATCTTGTATGCGCGTAGGAAATTTTTTGTTTCCCATGCAGCGTTCCCCAACAGTGGCATCTGAGCTAGGTCTATGCATAGATGAGATCTCGAGTAGAACACAAACGAGTTGTGGGCGTGGGTGTATACATACTGCTTGCCGTTACTAGTTGATACTTGATTCGGCGGTATTGTGAGATGAAGCGGCCCGGACCAACATTACTCGTATGCTTACGAGAGACCGGTTCCTTCAACTGACATGTAACTTCGTTGCATAAAGATGGCTAGCGGGTGTCTGTCTCTCTCACTTTAGTTGAATCGATTTCAATGAAGAGGGTTCTTTTAGAAGATCAAAAAGCAATCACTACACCACGTTGTGGTTTTGCGTAGGTAAGAACAGTTCTTGCAAACCCGTAGCAGCCACGTAAAATTTGCAACAACAATTAGAGGACGTCTAACTTGTTTTTGCAGGGTATGTTGTGATGTGATATGGCCAATTACATGATGAGATATATGTGATGTATGAGATGATCATGTGTTGTATAGAATATCACGACTTGCATGTCGATGAGTACGGCAACTGGCAGGAGCCATAGAGTTGTCTTTAATTATTGTATGACCTGCGTGTCAATCATTAAGCGCTATGTAATGCTTTACTTTATCGCTAAACGTTAGCAATAGTCATGGAAGCAACAGTCGGCGCGACAACCTCATGGCGACACGTTGATGGAGATCAAGATGATGGAGATCATGGTGTCATGCCGGTGACGATGGAGATCATGCCGGTGCTTTGGAGATGGAGATCAAAAGCACAAGTTCATGGCCATATCATGTCACTTATGATTTGCATGTGATGTTAATCCTTTTTATGCATCTTATTTTGCTTAGGACGACGGCAGCATTATAAGGTGATCCCTCACTTAAATTTCAAGATAAAATGTGTTCTCCCCGAGAGTGCACCGTTGCGAAAGTTCGTCGTTTCGAGACACGCCGTGATGATCGGGTGTGATAGACTCTACGTTCACATACAACGGGTGTAAGCCATGTTGCACGTGCGGAACACTCGGGTTAAACTTGACGAGCCTAGCATGTACAGACATGGCCTCGGAACACAAGAGACCGAAAGGTCGAACATGAGTCATATAGTAGATATGATCAACATGAAGATGTTCACCATTGAAACCACCTCAACTCACGTGATGATCGGACTTGAGTTGGTAGATTTGGATCATGTTACGATCGAATGACCGGAGGGATGTCAATTTGAGTGGGAGTTTTTAAATATGATTAACTAAACTCATTATCTAGAACAATAGTCTAAGTTGTCTTTGCTATATTTATGTTGTAGATCATGGCTCGCGCAGTAGCACCCCTGAATTTTAATGCGTTCCTAGAGAAAGCTAAGTTGAAAGATGATGGAAGTAACTTTGTGGACTGGGCCCGTAATCTAAGGATTATCCTTACGGCTTCCCAGAAGGCTTATGTCCTTGATGCACCGCTTGGTGATCCACCCGCTCCAGTTGAGTCTCTAGACGTTGTGAACGCCTGGCAGGCTCGTTCTGAAGATTACTCAATAGTTCAATGTGCAATATTGTATGGCTTAGAACCGGGACTTCAAAGACGTTTTGAACGTCATGGAGCATATGAGATGTTCCAGGAGTTGAAGTTTATCTTTCAGAAGAATGCCCGGATCGAGAGATATGAGATCTCCGATAAGTTCTATGCTTGCAAGATGGAGGAGAACGGGTCTATCAGTGATCACGTACTCAGAATGTCTGGGTACTCCACCCGTCTGGCTGAATTGGGGATGCCCCTTCCGCCAGAGGCTATCACTGACAGAGTTCTTCAATAATTGCCACCTAGCTACAAGAGCTTCGTGTTGAACTATAACATGCACGGGATGAACAAGTCAGTCGCCGAGCTGTTTGCGATGCTGAAAGCCGCTGAGTCTGAAATTCAGAAGGAGCATCAAGTGTTGATGGTCAATAAAACCACTAGTTTCAAGAAAAATGGCAAGGGTAAGAAGGGTAACAACAAGAAGAGTGGCAAAGCAGTTGCTCCTCTCATGAAGAAACCCAAGGCTGGACCCAAACCAGAAACTGTGTGCTTTCATTGCAAGGGAACTGGACACTGGAAGCGGAACTGCCCCAAGTATTTGGCTGACAAGAAGGCGGCCAACAACAAACAAGGTATATATGATATACATGTTATTGATGTGTACCTTACCAACTCTCGTTGTAGTGCCTGGGTATTTGATACCGGTGCGGTTGCTCATATTTGCAACTCAAAACAGGAACTGCGGAATAGACTGAGGCTGGCAAAGGACGAAGTGACGATGCGCGTGGGAAATGGTTCCAAGGTTGATGTGATCGCCGTCGGCACGCTCGCTCTTTGATTACCATCGGGAATAGTGATGAACCTAAATAAATGTTATTTGGTGCCTGCGTTAAGCATGAACATTATATCTGGATCTTGTTTATTGCGAGACGGTTACTCATTTAAATCAGAGAATAATGGTTGTTCTATTTATATGAGTAATATCTTTTATGGTCATGCACCCGATGTGAGGGGTTTATTCTTATTGAATCTCGATAGTAATGATACACATGTTCATAACATTGATGCCAAAAGATGTAGAATTGATAATGATAATACCACTTTCTTGTGGCACTGCCGTTTAGGTCATATTGGCGTAAAACGCATGAGGAAGCTCCATGCTGATGGACTTTTGGAGTCACTTGATTTTGAATCACTTGACACATGTGAGCCATGCCTCATGGGCAAGATGACTAAAACGCCGTTCTCTGGAACAATGGAACGGGCAAGTGACTTATTGGAAATCATACATACTGATGTGTGCGGTCCGATGAGTATTGAGGCGCGCGGTGGTTATCGTTACTTTCTCACCTTCACTGATGACTTAAGTAGATATGGGTATATTTACTTAATGAAACACAAGTCTGAAACATTTGAAAAGTTCAAACAATTTCAGAGTGAAGTTGAGAATCATCGTAACAAGAATATTAAATTCCTACGATCTGATCGAGGAGGAGATTATCTGAGTTATGAGTTTGGCAGTCACTTAAGACAGTGTGGAATTGTTTCAGAATTGACACCGCCTGGAACACCACAGCGTAATGGTGTGTCCGAACGTCGTAATCGAACCTTATTGGATATGGTGCGATCTATGATGTCTCTTGCCGATTTGCCACTATCGTTTTGGGGTTATGCATTAGAGACAGCTGCATTCACTTTAAATAGGGCACCATCGAAATCCGTTGAGACGACGCCATATGAACTTTGGTTTGGCAAGAAGCCAAAGCTATCATTTCTTAAAGTTTGGGGATGTGATGCTTATGTCAAAAAGCTTCAGCCTGAAAAGCTGGAACCCAAAGCGGAGAAATGCGTCTTCATAGGATACCCAAAAGAGACACTTGGGTATACCTTCTACCTCAGATCCGAAGGCAAAGTGTTTGTCGCTAAAAACGGAACATTTCTTGAGAAAGAGTTTCTCTCGAAAGAATTGAGTGGGAGGAAGATAGAACTTGATGAGGTTGTTGAACCTTTACTTCAACCTGAAAGTAGCGCAGCGCAGAAAGATGTTTCTGTAGAGCCTACATCAGCTGAAGAGGAAATTAATGATGATGATCATGAAGCTTTGGATCAAGTTGCTATCGAACCTCGTAGGTCGACAAGGACGCGTACTGCTCCTGAGTGGTACGGCAACCCTGTCTTAGAGGTCATGTTGTTAGACAACGATGAACCTACGAGCTATGGAGAAGCGATGATGGGCCCGGATTCCGAGAAGTGGTTAGAAGCCATGAAATCCGAGATGGGATCCATGTATGAAAACAAAGTATGGACTTTGGAAGTATTACCTGAAGGGCGTAAGGCCATTCAGAACAAATGGATCTTTAAGAGGAAGACGGACGCGGACGGTAATATCACCGTCTATAAAGCTCGACTTATGGCAAAGGGTTTTTCACAAGTTCAAGGAGTTGACTACGATGAGACCTTCTCACCCGTAGCGATGCTTAAGTCCGTCAGAATCATGTTAGCAATAGCTGCCTTTTTCGATTATGAAATTTGGCAGATGGATGTCAAAACAGCGTTCCTTAACGGTTTCCTTAAGGAAGAGTTGTATATGATGCAACCAGAAGGTTTTGTCGATCCAGAGAATGCTGACAAAGTTTGCAAACTCCAGCGATCCATTTATGGACTGGTGCAAGCATCTCGGAGTTGGAATCTTCGCTTTGATGAAGTGATCAAAGCGTTCGAGTTTATACAAGTTTACGGAGAAGCTTGTATTTACAAGAAAGTGAGTGGGAGCTCTATAGCGTTTCTAATATTATATGTGGATGACATATTACTGATTGGAAACAATATAGAAATGTTGGAAAGCGTGAAGGGATATTTGAACAAGAGTTTTTCAATGAAGGACCTAGGAGAAGCTGCTTTCATATTAGGCATCAAGATCTATAGAGATAGATCGAGACGCTTAATAGGACTTTCACAAAGCACATACCTTGACAAAGTTTTGAAGAAGTTCAAAATGGATCAGTCCAAGAAGGGGTTCTTGCCTGTATTGCAAGGTGTGAAGTTGAGTAAGACTCAATGCCCAGTGATTGCAGGAGATAGAGAAAAGATGAGTGTCATCCCCTATGCTTCGGCCATAGGCTCTATTATGTATGCAATGCTGTGCACAAGACCCGATGTCAGCCTTGCCATTAGTATGGCCGGAAGGTTTCAAAGTGATCCAGGAATGGAACACTGGACGGCGGTCAAGAATATCCTGAAGTACCTGAAAAGGACTAAGGACATGTTTCTCGTTTATGGAGGTGATCAAGAGCTCGTCGTAAAGGGTTACGTCGATGCAAGCTTTGACACTGATCCGGATGACTCTAAGTCACAAACCGGATACGTATTTATTCTTAATGGGGGTGCGGTTAGCTGGTGCAGTTCCAAGCAAAGCGTGGTAGCTGATTCTACATGCGAAGCGGAGTACATCGCTGCCTCGGAGGCGGCGAAGGAAGGTGTCTGGATGAAGGAGTTCATGACAGATCTTGGAGTAGTGCCTAGTGCGCTTAACCCAATGACTCTGTTTTGTGATAATACTGGTGCCATTGCTCTAGCCAAGGAACCAAGATTTCACAAGAGGACCAGACACATAAAGCGACGTTTCAATTCCATCCGCGATTACATCAAGGAGGACGACATAAATATTTGCAAAGTACACACGGATCTGAATGTTGCAGATCCGATGACTAAACCTCTTCCAAGGGCTAAACATGAACAACACCAGAACTGCATGGGTGTTCGATTCATTACAATGTAAATCACATAGTGATGTGAACTAGATTATTGACTCTAGTGCAAGTGGGAGACTGTTGGAAATATGCCCTAGAGGCAATAATAAATTGGTTATTATTATATTTCCTTGTTCATGATAATCGTTTATTATCCATGCTATAATTGTATTGATTGGAAACTCAAATACATGTGTGGGTACATAGACAACACTGTGTCCCTAGTAAGCCTCTAGTTGACTAGCTCGTTGATCAAAAGATGGTGAAGGTTTCCTAGCCATAGACATGAGATGTCATTTGATAACGGGATCACATCATTAGGAGAATGATGTGATGGACAAGACCCAAACTATAAACGTAGCATATGATCGTGTCAGTTTATTGCTATTGTTTTCTGCATGTCAAGTATCTGTTCCTATGACCATGAGATCATGCAACTCCCTGACATCGGAGGAGTACCTTGTGTGTATCAAACGTCGCAACGTAACTGGGTGACTATAAAGGTGCTCTACAGGTATCTCCGAGGGTGTCTGTTGGGTTGGCATGGATCAAGACTGGGATTTGTTACTCCGTGTGACGGAGAGGTATCTCAGGGCCCACTCGGTAATACAACATCACAATGAGCCTTGCAAGCAATGTGACTAAAGTGTTAGCCACGAGATCTTGTATTACGGAACGAGTAAAGAAACTTGCCGGTAACGAGATTGAACTAGGTATAGAGATACCGACGATCGAATCTCGGGCAAGTAACATACCGAAGAACAAAGGGAACAGCATACGGGATTAACTGAATCCTTGACATAGAGGTTCGACCGATAAAGATCTTCGTAGAATATGTAGGAGCCAATATGGGCATCCAGGTCCCGCTATTGGTTATTGGCCGTAGAGGTGTCTCGGTCATGTCTACATAGTTCTCGAACCCGCAGGGTCTACACACTTAACGTTTGGTGACGATTAGTATAGTTGAGTTATTTTGTTGGTGACCGAAGGTTGTTCGGAGTCCCGGATAAGATCCCGGACATGACGAGGATCTCCGGAACAGTCCGGAGGTAAAGATTGATATATGTGTGATAATAGTGTTTTGATCTCCGGAAGAGTTCCGGAATTCACCGGAAGAGGTTCCGGATGTTTACCGAAGTGTTCGGGTGCAACAACACTTTATATGAGCCAAAGGGGTAAAGCCCATGAGGTATTGGAAAGTGCAAAAGGAAGTTTTGCTGCTGCCTTAAGCGGTACTACCACTGGAAAGGCAGTACTACCGCGTAAGCGGTACTACCGCTTGTGCGCGGTACTGCAGGGATCCGAGTTGGACTCTTTCCCTGCGGGCCAAACCGACCTTGTGCGGGCAAAACCGACCTGGAGGAGGCTTTTACTCCAAGTTTAGACGCCAAGGCTCAACATATAAATAGAAGGGCATCGCTAGCACACGGGATACATTAATATTTCCCAAGCCGTGTGTCGGCAACCCTAACCCTCTAGTTCTCCCGTCATAATCTCCGTAGTGCTTGGCGAATCCCTGCAGAGATTGTTCCTCACCACCATCACCACGCCGTCGTGCTGCCGGAACTCATCTACTACTTCATCATCGCTCGCTGGATCGAGGAGGTGAAGGCGTCATCAAGCCGTACGTGTGTTGAACGCGGAGGTGCCGTCCTTTCGGCACTAGTTTGTGATCGGATCGAGGGACGAATTGCGATGTGGATCGCGGAGACGTTCGACTACATCAACCGCGTTTCTTAACGCTTCCGCTTAGCGATCTACAAGGGTATGTAGATTCACTCTCCCTCTCGTAGATGCTCATAACCATGGATAGATCTTGTATGCGCGTAGGAAAATTTTTGTTTCCCATGCAGCGTTCCCCAACAGTATGTGGGGGGTCACGACCATGGATCTGATGATGGTAATTTCAACATGCATGTTCTTTATCAACCCTTAGGAGGCTATACTTGTCCCATTATCATGAGCATGGCTTGCTAAAGCTATCTCTAAGGTAGGATTGGCCAAATCTTTTAGTTTCCTTTGCTTGAGTTGAAAGCTGGAAGAGTTTTTTGTGAGAAATTTAAGTTAGAAATGCATGAATGTTTTTTAAGCCTGTTGAATTTTCTAAAAAATTAGATGATTGAGTAAAAAAACTATAGATTATTGGTTACTAGATTTTGGTTGAAAGTGGCATCACAAGTTTTTTTTGCGAATATTGTTGAACTTCTGTTAGAAATATGGTTTCCCCTTTATAAAAGGTGTCTCATAGATGGTTCAAAATTGTTCACACGCTCCCATGACACCATGGTCATCACCACTAGTCACCTTGTATGCATGTCCTTAAAATAATTAAGTTAGATGTAGATGAGAACGACCGAGAAGTTGAAGGGAAGGTTTACAGAATGAGCCCCCAGTGGTGGTCAATTTCCAAAAAAGGGGATGAGTGTGGCGTTTCCTACTATGGTGATGGGATGGTCTCATGTGTTATTGTGAATTATAATCTTTTTTATTCAAATTTATTTTCTTTTATTTTGGTACGCCGTGAAAGCCTGCCATTTTTATGGTTATTGCCACCAACGGGGGGAAGATTTTTTTTCCAGCAGATCACAACACACACCGTCCGAATAAACGAAAAGAAAATAACAACAAAGGAAGCCTACGAAATCCACAACTTAAAAGAAGTTTCCCCATAACGTGGATAGCATGGAAGGACCACCCGTCAGTTTATTCATTTGTTGACCGGTTATCTTAGTTTTGCAGTAATATAACTAGTTGTGGGGACACGACTCAGGCATAGGAACACCATAGTGAGTATATACACTACCCCCATGATTAATAAACAATTCTCACATTCAAGATAAATATCAGAATGTACTTGGGTGAATACGTCATGATTGGTTACAAAAGCATTACGTTATTGAACTTCGTTTAATTGCAGTAGTAAAAGTTAAGGAAGTGGTGGACCCAATTAGGGGTAGGAAGCTTTTCCCAGCAGATCACAAAACACACCATCCGACTAAACCAAAAGAAAAAATAACGTGGGAAGGAAGCCTACGTCATCTACAATTTAAAAGAAATTTTTCCAGAAGGTGGACAACATGGAAGGACCACCTGCCAATTTATTCGTTTGTTGATCCGATTATCTTAGTTTTGCAGTAAATATAAATAGTTGTGGGGACGCGACTTAAGCACACGAACAACCTAGTGAGTATATACACTACCCCCATGATTAATACACAATGCTCACATTCAACATAAATATTAGAATGTACTTGGGTGAATATGTCTTGATTGGTTACATAAACAAACCATAAAGATTTGGTGCTTTTGTACATAAGCGTTTCGTTATTGAACCTCGTTTAATTGCAGCGGTAAACGTCAAAGAAGTAGTGGACCCAATTAATATGCCATATCACACAAAATCGACTATGATTGGGTGTCGGTTATTGAAGTAAAACCATATATGTCGGTCATAGGGTAACTTCTTATTTTCCTTTCCTAGACAATTACAGCAAGCCTAGTTGGCATATTGAATTTATTCACATGCTACAAGAAATAGTACATAACATTTTCTTCATGAAAGGATATATTAGAGTTACTTTTTGAAAGTGTATCCATTGTCCTCTTGTGAACTCTTATGATCTATGACAACTTGATTAAAGAAACTAAGGGCATATCCAACAACCATTACTATAGATTACACGTCAGTACACAATATGATATGGCATGTAAAATCAAAAGAGTGAGAACGAAACTATTGCTGGGAGGAGAAAGTGACTCATCACGAATACCAAGAAAAAAGTGCCAGCCCACCAAAAGCACTGGATCGGTTGTGCCCGCCCCACACCCTCTCGTATCTCCATTGACTATGCATATGTAGGCTACCCAGTTAGAAGTTCATAGTACACTACAAAACGATGGCCATTTTGTGACGTTTCACTTGTGTCACGTAAAACCATTTTTCGTCACCAAAAATGGCCTCGTGTCGTTTTCCTGCCATAAGCACCACCGTCAATCAAGCATCGTCACAAAAAAAATATTCACGGCACCACTTTTTTCTCACACAAGATCGTGGATTAGGTGACGAACCTAAAATTGTCACTGACCGGTCAATATTGCTAACATGGCTTCTTATATGTGGGACCAGCCATCATTTTTCTGTGATGGAGATGATGTCTACTACGCAACATTCTTCTTGTAGACTCGTGTTGGGCCTCCAAGCGCAGAGTTTTGTAGGACAGTAGCAAATTTCCCTCAAGTGGATGACCTAAGGTTTATCAATCCGTGGGAGGCGTAGGATGAAGATGGTCTTTCGCAAACAACCCTGCAACCAAATAACAAAGAGTCTCTTGTGTCCCCAACACACCCAATACAATGGCAAATTGTATAGGTGCACTAGTTCGGCGAAGAGATGGTGATACAAGTGCAATATGGATGGTAGATATTGGTTTTTGTAAACTGAAAATATAAAAACAGCAAGGTAGCAAGTAACAAAAGTGAGCAAAAACAGTATTGCAATGCTTGAAAACAAGGCCTAGGGTTCATACTTTCACTAGTGCAAGTTCTCAACAATACTGACATAGTTGAATCATATGTAAATCCCTCACGTGCGACAAAGAGTTCACTCCAAAGTCACAAATAGCGGAGAACAAACGAAGAAATTATTGTAGGGTACGAAACCACCTCAAAGTTATCTTTTTCGATCAATCTTATGAGCTATCCCTATAAGTGTCACGAACAACCCTAGAGTTCGTACTAAAATAACACCTTAAGATACACATCAACCAAAACCCTAATGTCACCTAGATACTCCAATGTCACCATGAGTACCCATGGGCTTGATTATACGACATGCATCACACAATTTCAGATTCATCATGTTCAATCCAACACAAAGAACTTCAAAGAGTGCCCCAAAGTTTCTACCGGAGAGTCAAGACGAAAACATGTGCCAACCCCTATGCATAGATTCCCAAGGTCACGGAACCCGCAAGTTGATCACCAAAACATACATCAAGTGGATCAATAGAACATCCCATTGTCACCACGGATATCCCATCGCAAGACATACATCAAGTGTTCTCAAATCCTTAGAAGACTCAATCCGATAAGAAAACTTCAAAGGGAAAACTCAATTCATCACAAGATAGAGAGGGGAAAAACTCCATATGATTCATCTATATTAATAAAGCTCGCGGTACATCAAGATCGTGCCATCTCAAGAACACGAGAGAGAGAGAGAGATCAAACACATAGCTACAGGTACATACCCTCAGCCCCGAGGGTGAACTACTCCCTCCTCGTCATGGAGACCGCCGGGATGATGAAGATGGCCTCCGGTGATGGTTTCCCCCTCTGGCAGGGTGCCAGAACAGGCTCCCGATTGGTTTTTCGTGGCTACAGAGGCTTGCGGCGGCGGAACTCCCGATCTAGGTTTCTTTCTGGGGGTTTTGGTATTTATAGGAATACTTGGCGTTGGAATCAAGTCAGGGGGACTCCCGAGGGACCCACAAGCCAGGGGGGCGTGCCCTAGGGGGGGCGCGCCCCCTAGGCTTGTGGCTGCCTCGAGACTCCTCTCCGGTATCTTTTTGCTCCAGTATTTTTTATATTTTCCAAAAATATTCTCCGTAAATTTTCAGCCCATTCCGAGAACTTTTATTTCTGCACAAAAAACGACACCATGGTAGTTCTGCTAAAAACAGCGTCAATCCGGGTTAGTTCTAATAAAATCATATAAAATTATTGTAAACATGGCATGAATACTTCATAAACTATAGATACGTTGGTGACGTATCAGGAGACCGCCACCAACAATTACGATCTTGTTCTTTGACCTGTCAACGGTTTTGAGATGTGAGCCCAATGAAGTGCGGACGTGGATGCTGGCAAGCGGGTCCATATGTGGGAGACATGGCTTTTTTTACATGTGGGTCCATACACTGGTGACATCGTGCATAACTGTCATAGCGTAGGTCACTACGACCTTACCTCTCTTTCCCGGAGACCCTTGCTCGTCGTTGTGGCTTTCGTGGGGGCGACCTCCAACAACCCTTGCATACACGAGTATAAATCTTGACTCGGAAGGGACTCCGACAGGAAGGCTGGAAAATCGTCAAAGTCCTGCAAGACAACAACTCAGAAAAGGGAAGAATGTAGCTCTCAACCAACCAAGTCATACAACAGAAGTTAGCTCGGTTTGGAGAACACTCCTTGCCAAAATGGCTCCACCGTGATCTTCATGGAGACCTTATCATCTTACAAACCTGTCAAGACGCTGAGCCGGCGGCGGACTTCCTTTTCTTCAAGCTCAACAGGGGAGATCCGGGAAGGATCATTCGATCCCCTATACGCTGACATCAGCTTTGCCCGGGCACTACAAAAAAGTCACAGTAGTTCATGTTTTCTGTCATGCATGTACATCCGTGATGATTTTGTGACAAAATCAAGATAGTCATACCTGTGATGTCGTAGAAGTAGTCCATGACAATAATACATTTATCATCACAAAAGTGTTCACTTCCATGATGATAAATGGCGCATCATGGAAGTGTTTTCGTCAAGGGTAACCGATACGTGGTAGCCACCGTAACAGGTCGTCGTTAAGCTATAGGTTTTGGGTCCGATACCCATTAATAACCCCGACAAATGATGATTTTCCATATGTCAATTTCTCATTCGCCAACAGTACCACACGTCAGCTCTGAGTTGTGCCAGATGCCATCCATACAATGGAGAAGATGCGCCTATGAAACATTGACATGTGGCATGGCCCAAGAGTGGCCCATTTAGTTTAAAAAGGCAGACCCACTTGACGTGGTCAAAAGTTAGTGGGCCAGCCCATTGAAAGCCTGTTAACAGCATGTCTGCATATAAGCCATTTACTGCCAGGGTATGCACGAACCATTATGGCCTTTCCAAATTCAGCCCATTACGGTCATGTCGGCCGTCCACCATGATTCCTGCTTGTTAACACTTTTGACCCATGTGTGGCTCATGACGTCTTTCGGCCCATATGAGGCATTTTGTATCTCTTGGTCCTTTAACGGCCTGTGCTGATTCTGGCCCATAAAGAACAGTAAATGGCTTTGGAACCATTAACGGCCCGTCATTATTCTAGGCCGTTTCAAGCCCGTTTTATCTTTCGACCTTTTAAGGGCCCATAATTTCTTGGGGTCATTTCTAGCCCTCGATTACTTTCGGTCCGTTACCGACCTGTTCTGTGACTAGGCCAAATTCAGCGTGCGGTTAGATTTGGCCCATTTGTGGCCCGCTAATCCATTGGGCCATTTCATCGTGTCGTGTATTTTGGCCCATTAACAGCCTGTTATGCATGCCCATAGTATTAAGCATATGATGTCTTCCGACCTGTTAACGGCTCGTTATGCTCTCAGTGCATAAATGGGTCATTCTGCTTTTAGTCACTTTACGGCCCATATTGCGGAAGAGTGTGGCCCACGAATTGTACGGCATGTGTGTGACCCATGGCCCCTACGTCCGGTAGGAGTCCCATGTTTACCACGGTTCGTATGCGGCCGATGATTCTTGCGGCCACTAGCAAACCGAGGAAAAAGAATTGCAGTGACTTGATAACCCACAAGTATAGGGGATCAGTTGTAGCCTCTTTCGATAAGTAAGAGTGTCGAACCCAAGGAGGAGATAAAGATAGAACAAATATTCCCTCAAGTTCTATCGACCACCGATACAACTCTACGCACGCTTAACGTTCGCTTTACCTAGAACAAGTATGAAACTAGAAGTACTTTGTAGGTGTTGCGGGATAGGTTTGCAAGATAATAAAGAGCGCGTAAATAAAATCTAGGGGCTGCTTAGATAAAGAAACAACTAAATTAGTCTTAGTAGAGAGCTTTTTGTCACAAGAATGTTATTTGTCCCTAGGCAATCGATAACTAGACCGGTAATCATTATTGCAATTTTATATGAGGGAGAGGCATAAGCTAACATACTTTCTCTACTTGGATCATATGCACTTATGATTGGAACTCTAGCAAGCATCCGCAACTACTAAAGATCATTAAGGTAAAACCCAACCATAGCATTATAAGGTATCAAGTCCTCTTTACTCCCATATGTAACAACCCACCTACTCGGGTTTATGCTTCTGTCACTCAAGCAACCCACCATAGGCAAATCATGAACACATTGCAACACCCTACAGCGAGGATCCCTCATGCTTGCGTGACACGGAGAGCACCATAGGACAGCACCAATAATAAAACATGCAACTCAAACCAATCATGATCATCAATCAACCCATAGGACAAAACGGATCTACTCAAACATCATAGGATAGCCATACATCATTGGGAAATAATATATAGCGTTGAGCACCATGTTTAAGTAGAGATTACAGCGGGGATAAGAGGTGTTGAACCGCTGCATATAGGGGGAGAGAGTTGGTGATGACGGCGGCGAAGTTGTTGGTGTAGATCGCCGTCACAATGATGGCCCCGGCGGCGTTCCGGTGCCACCGGGAGAGAGGGGGAGAGAGCCCCCCTCCTTCTTCTTCTTCCTTGACCTCCCCCCTAGATGGGAGGAGGGTTTCCCCTCTGGTCCTTGGCCTGCATGGCGGCGGAGGGGCAAGAGCCCCTCCGAGATTGGATCTCTCTCTCTGTTTCCTTCTGTTTCTGCGTTCTCAGATTCTGGCCTTTCACCGTTTCTCATATTCCCGGAGATCCGTAACTCCGATTGGGCTGAAATTCTAACACGATTTTTATCCGGATATTAGCTTTCTTGCGGCGAAAGAAGGGCACCAACCGCCTTACGGGGTGGCCACAAGCCCCCAGGGCGCGCCCTTGCGGCTTGTGGGCCCCTCGGGCACCGCCTTCTATTGATTCCACTTCCCAAAATTCACATATATTCCAAAAAAAATCTCCATAAGTTTTTATCCCGTTTGGACTTCGTTTGATATGGATTTTCTGCGAAACAAAAAACATGCAACAAACAGGAACTGGCACTGGGCACTGGATCAATATGTTAGTCCTAAAAATAGTATAAAAAGTCGCCAAAAGTATATGAAAGTTGTAGAATATTGGCATGAAACAATCAAAAATTATAGATACGATGGAGACGTATCAGCATCCCCAAGCTTAATTCCTGCTCGTCCTCGAGTAGGTAAATGATAAAAAAAAGATAATTTTTGATGTGGAATGCTACCTAGCATAATCTTGATCATATAATCTAATAATGGCATGAATATTAAGACACGAGTGATTCAAAGCAATAGTCTATCATTTGACATTAAGACAATAATACTTCAGGCATACTAATAAAGCAATCATGTCTTCTCAAAATAACATGGCCAAAGAAAGTTATCCCTACAAAATCATATAGTCTGGCTATGCTCCATCTTCATCACACAAAGTATTAAATCATGCACAACCCCGGTTTTAGCCAAGCAATTATTTCATACTCTAGTATTCTCAAACCTTTTCAACTTTCACGCAATACATGAGCGTGAGCCATGGATATAGCACTATAGGTGGAATAGAATATGGTGGTTGTGGAGAAGACAAAAAGAAGGAGATAGTCTCACATCAACTAGGCGTATCAACGGGCTATGGAGATGCCCATCAATAGATATCAACGTGAGTGAGTAGGGATTGCCATGCAACGGATGCACTAGAGCTATAAGTGTATGAAAGCTCAAAAGAAACTAAGTGGGTGTGCATCCAACTTGCTTGCTCACAAAGACCTAGGGCAATTTGAGGAAGCCCATCATTGGAATATGCAAGCCAAGTTCTATAATGAAAAATTCCCACTAGTATATGAAAGTGACAACATAGGAGACTCTCTATATGAAAAACATGGTGCTACTCTGAAGCACAAGTGTGGTAAAGTATAGTAGCATTACCCCTTCTCTCTTTTCTCTCATTTTTTTTGTTGGGCTTCTTTGGCCTCCCTTTTTTCATTTGGGCTTCTTTGGCCTCTTTTATTTTTCATAAAGTCCGGAGACTCATCCCAACTTGTGAGGGAATCATAGCTTCCATCATCCTTTCCTCACACGGAACAATGCTCTAATAATGAAGATCATCACACTTTTATTTACTTACAACTCAAGAATTACAACTCGATACCTAGAACAAAATATGACTCTATATGAATGCCTCCGGCGGTGTACCGGGATGTGCAATGATCTAGCGTAGCAATGACATCAAAAACGGACAAGCCATGAAAACATCATGCTAGCTATCTTACGACCATGCAAAGCAATATGACAATGATGGTGCGTGTCATAATAAACGAAATGGTGGAGGTTGCATGGAAATATATCTCGGAATGGCTATGGAAATGCCATAATAGGTAGGTATGGTGGCTGTTTTGAGGAAGGATATATGGTGGGTGTAATGCACCGACGAAAGTTGCACGGTACTAGAGAGGCTAGCAATGGTGGAAGGATGAGAGTGCGTATAATCCATGGACTCAACATTAGTCATAAAGAACTCACATACTTATTGCAAAAATCTATTAGCTATCGAAACAAAGTACTACACGCATGCTCCTAGGGGAAGGGTTGGTAGGAGTTAACCATCGCGCGATCCCGACCTCCACACAAAGGATGACAATCAATAAATAGATCATGCTCCGACTTCTTCACATAACGGTTCACCATATGTGCATGCTACGGGAATCACAAACTTTAACACAAATATTTCTACCAATCCACAATTACTCACTAGCATGACTCTAATATCACCATCTTTATATCGCAAAACTATTGCAAGGAATCAAACATATCATATTCAGTGATCTACAAGTTTTATGTAGGATTTTATGACTAACCATGTGAATGACCAACTCCTGTTGACTCTCTAAATAGATATAAGTGAAGCATGAGAGTTTAATTATTTCTACAAAAGATATGCCCACGCTCTAACAAATATAAGTGAAGCAAAAGAGCATTCTACAAATGGCGGTTTTCTATGTGTAGAGAAACAGGCAATCCAAACTTCAAATGATATAAGTGAAGCACATGAAGCATTCTATAAAGCCATACTCAAAAGATATAAGTGAGGTGCAAAGAGCCTTCTATAAATCAACCAAGGACTTTATCATACCAGCATGGTGCATTATTAAAAGAAAAATAAAAATCACACGACGCTCCAAGATTTACGCATATCATGTGACGAATAAAAATATAGCTCCAAGTAAAATTACCGATGGTTGTTAGAAGAAAGAGGGGATGCCTTCCGGGGCATCCCCAAGCTTAGTTTCTTGGGAGTACTTGAATATTACCTTGGGGTGCCTCGGGCATCCCCAAGCTTAGTCTCTTTCCACTCCTTATTCCTTCATCCATCATGATCTCACCCAAAACATGAAAACTTCAATCACACAAAACTTAACAAAACCCTCGTGAGATCCGTTAGTATAATAAAGCAAATTACAACTTTAAGTAATGTTGCCAACCAATTCATATTTTGTTTTTGCATTGTATCTACTGTAATATAACTTTTCCATGGCTTATACCACCGATACAATCGATAGTTTCATCAAAACGAGCAAAACAATGCATCAAAAACAGAATCTGTCAAAAACAGGACAGTCTGTAGTAATCTGAACATTCACCATACTTCTGTAACTCTAAAAATTCTGAAAAATTAGGATGTGGTCAAGAATTTGTATAACAGTATTTTGTAAAACTTTCAGAATTTTTGCATGCTCCAGTAAAATATTAAAATTCAAACACTGCAGCAAAAGTTTCTGTTTTTACACAGCACATATCAAACAAGCAATTTAAACACCCTAAAGGTAATTCTTGGCACATTATTTTTATAATACAATGGATTTATACAAGGGGATAATTATTTTTGTTGAAAAGTTTCTGTAATCAAGATTCACAAAGTTTCCATGGGCATGAACAAAGTTCAAGGCTAGCCCCCACTTCAACGATGCTCGTCTTTCTCACTTTCACTTCTCTTTTTGACAAAGTTTTATGTTCCCCTATTTATTTTTTTGTTTTTGAACTATTTCAAAAGCACACAAAAGAATAAAATGACTCTCTAAAACTTCCGGGTTGTCAGCCTGGCAGCGCTTTCTTTAAAGCCATTAAGCTAGGCATAAAGTGCTCAAGTAATGGATCCACCCGGATCCCACGGTATATCAAAGCCAATTTTAATTAACAATGATTTGTAATTTAGTAGTGAGCACAAAGTAATATATATCATGCAATGACAAAGTCTAACTCTCTTCCTATGCATCGGCATGTCATAAAAGAACAATTCATGCGCATCAAGTAAAGGCCAATGCATAGTATAAACAGTTTCTTGCAATTTTATCGTATTGGAAACATAGAGAGGCGGAGATGTAGTTCCTCTCTCATAATAATTGAAAGTAGGAGCAGCAAGCACATGCATATTATATTCATCAAAATCATCATGTGTAGTAGCTAAACGCAACCCATCTATATAATCCTTAATAAGAGCAAACTTCTTCGATATAGTGTAGTTGGGAGAATTCAAAAAGATAATAGGACTATCATGTGTGGGTGCAATAGCAACAATTTCATGTTTAACATAAGGAACTATATCAAGTTCATCTCCATAAGCATCATTCATATTGGCATCGTGGCCACAAGCATAGCAAGCATCAATTTCATCAAAAAGGGATATTTCAAATGAATCCAAGGGATCATAGCAATCAACATAGCATTCATCCTTCGGTAAGCACGAAGGGAAATTAAACAATGTATGAGTTTAAGAGTTACTCTCATTATAAGGTGGGCACGGGTAGCTAATCCGCTCTTCCTCCTTTTGTTCTTCGCTCTCCTCGTCATCTTTTTCATCTAATGAGCTCACAGTGTCAGGAATTTCTTCTTCCATAGTTTCCTGCAAAATATTAGTCTCCTCTTGGACAGCGGAGGATTCCTCAATATATGGCTTAACATAAGCATTAGAAGCATAGTTTTCATAGCAATATTTAAGTATGGCAAAACTTTCAGATTTGTAAAGAGTAGCATCATACTTTTCAATCAAAGAAGCAATTTCATAAGCACCCTTAAAAGCAACAAATTCTTCAATTTGCTCAATATCATAGTAATTATAAACACCCTTGGCATAAGAAGATACAATTCCATTATCCTTAAACTCACATTGATAGGGAAGGTGTTTTATAGGGTCTTCAGAACAACAAGTAAAATCATAAATTTCGCATAAATTCCACGCATAGCATTGCAAAGTATTAATATGATGCCATAAAAGTTTCCCTTTTTGAGATAAGCGGTGTCGCACATAGTGAGCATGCTCATTTAATGATTTTCCCTCAACCAAGCTAGTTGGGTTTTCAGCACGAGCACAAGTGGATCGAAGATGACCCAAGTAATATTCTTCGGTGGTACGAAACACTAGTGGTTCCTCAACTTTTGGAGCAGCAAGTACATCTTTTTTTTGGTATTTTGCGTTTCCTACCCATATCTAAAGATAGAAAACAAGTTAATAACAGAAAAATAAAAATTACTTAGTGATAAAGCAAACAAGCACACACGAGAATATTCACCCTACGCTATTGCTCCCCGGCAATGGTGCCAGAAAAAGGTCTTGATAACCCACAAGTATAGGGGATCAGTTGTAGCCTCTTTCGATAACTAAGAGTGTCGAACCCAACGAGGAGCTAAAGGTAGAACAAATATTCCCTCAAGTTCTATCGACCACCGATACAACTCTACGCACGCTTAACGTTCGCTTTACCTAGAACAAGTATGAAACTAGAAGTACTTTGTAGGTGTTGCGGGATAGGTTTGCAAGATAATAAAGAGCGCTTAAATAAAATCTAGGGGCTGCTTAGATAAAGAAACAACTAAATTAGTCTTAGTAGAGAGCTTTTTGTCACAAGAAAGTTATTTGTCCCTAGGCAATCGATAACTAGACCGGTAATCATTATTGCAATTTTATATGAGGGAGAGGCATAAGCTAACATACTTTCTCTACTTGGATCATATGCACTTATGATTGGAACTCTAGCAAGCATCCGCAACTACTAAAGATCATTAAGGTAAAACCCAACCGTAGCATTATAAGGTATCAAGTCATCTTTACTCCCATATGCAACAACCCACCTACTCGGGTTTATGCTTCTGTCACTCAAGCAACCCACCATAGGCAAATCATGAACACATTGCAACACCCTACAGCGAGGATCCCTCACGCTTGCGCGACACGGAGAGCACCATAGGACAGCACCAATAATAAAACATGCAACTCAAACCAATCATGATCATCAATCAACCCATAGGACAAAACGGATCTACTCAAACATCATAGGATAGCCATACATCATTGGGAAATAATATATAGCGTTGAGCACCATGTTTAAGTAGAGATTACAGCGGGGAGAACAGGTGTTGAACCGCTGCATAGAGGGGGAGAGAGTTGGTGATGACGGCGGCGAAGTTGTTGGTGTAGATCGCTGTCACAATGATGGCCCCGGCGGCGTTCCGGTGCCACCGGGAGAGAGGGGGAGAGAGCCCCCCTCCTCCTTCTTCTTCCTTGACCTCCCCCCTAGATGGGAGGAGGGTTTCCCCTCTGGTCCTTGGCCTCCATGGCGGCGGAGGGGCGAGAGCCCCTCCGAGATTGGATCTCTCTCTCTGTTTCCTTCTGTTTCTGCATTCTCAGATTCTGGCCTTTCATCGTTTCTTATATTCCCGGAGATCCGTAACTCCGATTGGGCTGAAATTTTAACACGATTTTTATCCGGATATTAGCTTTCTTGCGGCGAAAGAAGGGAACCAACCGCCTTACGGGGTGGCCACAAGCCCCCAGGGCGCGCCCTTGAGGCTTGTGGGCCCCTCGGGCACCGCCTTCTGTTGATTCCACTTCCCAAAATTCACATATATTCCAAAAAATATATCCGTAAGTTTTTATGCCGTTTGGACTTCGTTTGATATGGATTTTCTGCGAAACAAAAAACATGCAACAAACAGGAACTGGCACTGGGCACTGGATCAATATGTTAGTCCTAAAAATAGTACAAAAAGTTGCCAAAAGTATATGAAAGTTGTAGAATATTGGCATGAAACAATCAAAAATTATAGGTACGACGGAGACGTATCATGACTATAAGCAAACACTACTGTAGGAAGGTCCAAAGGCGACACATCAATCTGAGACCCTTCGACCAAACGGTGTGCGATGCATGAATCGCAAACGGTATTGTTCTAGCTCCATTGCCAATAACGCGAACTGTGTGCGATGGCGGATCCATAAAATACGATTCGGAAAAGAGGTGCATGTGCGATACGTGGCAAACAGTTGATCCAAATGAACTATTTGCGATGGGCCAACATAAAGCAAATGGTTAACCAAATACAGATGTGTGTGCGATGTACGACATAGAGGTCACTTGGATGAACTATTTGCGATCAGCCAAAACAACGGAAACGATTCGGCAGATCAAGGTGTGTGCAATAGACGGCATACATGTGACTCGGATGAACCGTTTGTGATCAGCCAAACAACAGAAATGGTTAGCCAGATCAAGGTGTGTGCGATAGAGGGCATACATGTCACTCGGATGAACTGTTTGTGATCATCCCTCACAACAGAAATGTTTAGCCAGATAAAGCTGTGTGCGATAGAAGGCATACAGGTCACTCGGATGAACTATCCGTGATGAGTGAAAAATAACACAAACGATTCATATTAACAAGATGTGTGTGATACCCAGTAAATAGGTGAGTAATAAGAATAGTGTTGTAAGACCGATAATAACACGGACGATTCCTTCTATTAGGGTGTGTGTGTTGTGGGCAAACGGTTCCTGGTAAGAATTGCCAGCGGTTGATGAAATCACAATCTGTATGCGATGTAATTTTCTCAGTCTCCACACACATCTATGCTCTGTGTACAGAACATCATGCTTGCATAACCAAATTAAACATCCAAAATACATAAGTGACTACACACATAACATTAGCACACCTCAATAAACTATTAAACACATAACAACATGATTGCATAACCTAATTAAGCATCCAAATACATAAGTGACTACACACATAACATTGGCACACCTCAATAAACTATTACATACATAATAAACTATGAGCAACGATCATCAACTCATCTACTTTTTGTGACGCTTGTTGCCATCGATCTGCTTGTGGCTCAAGCCCACGTCGTCTTCAGGTATGAGGCACTTACTCATGTCAACGATAGGCCTGAACATCTCGTAGCATGTGTACGCGTCCTTGGCCATGGACTGGAGGTGATCCTCATCCAGTCTGCTCACCTAGGCCTTGTGCCATTGAAACTTGTTCTTCTTGGACTTAGACATCATGTTTTTGTAGTAGGGGTCGATGATCGCCACGGCGAGGTCAATCAGGGACTCCTTGTCCTTCGTACTGCCCCAGGCCCTATAGTGGCGATGGATGTCGACAAGTTTCCGGCAGGCCAAGCCCAAAGTCTCGAGCACCTTTAGATCGTTGAAGGTGTCCACCGTAGCGAACCTGCAGTCTGGGTTGTTGACAAACTTGGCGAAACGATCGCAAGGCCTTGTGGACAGGCAGTAGTGGTAGACGAATACGTGATGGCCTACACACAACTGGGCAATGACAACCTTCTGATCACGTCCGGCACGACCGTCGGTGTACGCGAGGTCGAAGCCAACCACTTTGTACTTGCCATCCTGAGCAAGCAAATCCTCCATAGTTTTGATGGGTGATACCTCCATTTTGCATCATGATTTATCATTGATATTTGTGTTATTCTTGTCCATTATTCCCTATTATCATACAATTCTTATGTCCTTTCTCTCTGAATATGCAAGATACATCACAAAGAGGGAAATATCTGGAAACTGGAATTCTGGACCGGGAAACCAAGAAAAAGGCAAAAAAATCACCAGACTCCAAATGACTTGAAACTTCACGGAGAATTTTTATGGAATATTTAAGAATTATTGGGCCAAAAATATACCAGAGGGGGCCAGCTGCTGGCCACAAGCCAACAGGGCGCGCCCACCCCCCTGGGCGTGCCCTGATGGCTTGTGGGGCCCCAGCAGGTCTCCCGACCCCCCCTCTTCTCCAATATGGTTTTTTTTACCCTAGAAAAAATCATAAGCAATCTCTCGGGACGAAGCGCCACCGTGTCGAGGCGGAAACCTGTACAGAGGCCCTTTTGCACTCCGGTAGTCAGATTCTGCCGGGGGAATCCCTCTCCGGGAGGGGGAGATCAAAGCCATCGTCATCACCAACGCTTCCTCCTTCGTGGGAGGACCAATCTTCATCAATATCTTCACTAGCACCATCTCATCTCCAACCCTAGTTCATCTCTTGTATTCAATCTTTGTCTCAAAACCTCAGATTGGTACCTGTGGGTTACTAGTAGTGTTGATTACATCTTGTAGTTGATGCTTGTTGGATTACTTGGTGAAAGTTATTATTTTCAAATCCTTAATATCCATTATTATACCTCTGATCTTTAACATGTTGATGAGGTGTGAGTAGTTACAATTGTTCCTGAGGACATGGGAGAAGTCTTGTTATAAGTAATCTTGTGAAGTTGGTATTCGTTCGATATTTTGATGATATGTATGTTGTTACCTCTCTTAGTGGTGTCATGTGAACGTCGACTACATGACACTTCACCATGTTATGGGCCTAAGGGAAGTCATTGTGGAGTAACAAATAGATGATGTGTTGCGAGAGTGACAGAAGCTTAAACCCCAGTTTATGCGTTGCTTCATAAGGGGTTGATTTGGATCCACGTGTTTCATGCTATGGTTAGATTTATCTTAATTATTCTTTCGTAGTTGTGGATGCTTGCGAGAGGGGTTAATCATAAGTAGGTTTTTTTTTCAAGTAAGAACATCACCTTAGAATCGGTCCACCCACATATCAAATTATCAAAGTAGCGAATGCGAATCAACTCAACATGATGAACATGACTAGACAGAAAATTCCCATGTGTCCTCGGGAGCTTAATATAAGAGTACTTTCAGGCCTGTCCTTTGTTACAAAAAGGATTGGGCTACCTTGCTGCACCTTTGTTACTATTGTCACTTGTCACTTGTTACGAATTATCTTGCTACAAAACTATCTACTATTGTTACTCATAGCACTCGCAGAGAATACCTTGCTGAAAAGTGCTTATCATTTCCTTCTGCTCCTCATTGGGTTCGACACTCTTACTTATCGAAAGGACTACGATTGACCCCGTATACTTGTGGGTCATCAATGGGGTCCTCCACCTCGGCCGGATCATTGGTGTACACCACCGTGAGGTCCGTGTTCCTGATATGGGTATCCACATGATGCATGCCGAACTCCATTGGAGCGCCGCTGGACATCCTCTCTGTATGTGTCGTCGTGGGTGTGCTTTATTGTGTTGTGGGGCGCGATCGAAAGGTTGAAGAGACCATGGTTAAGATTCGCGAGTATAAATGGGGTCGGAGGTCCTGGAAAACCGGCACGTCCCGATGACAGCTTTTTCAGCGCGTGATTCCATTGTGGCGCACGTAACGGCATCGTGGTGATGCGCGCGGCGCAACCGCATGCATATGGAGTCCCAAACGTGATCGTGGCCCGACCCCAACCACTGGCAGATCGCGCGCGGAGGGGCGCGAGAGCAGAGCACCCGAAGGGACGCGAGACCAGAGCGCCCGAAGGGACTCGAGGTCGAACCCGACCACTTTGTACTTGTCCGCATCAAGCAACAGCACCATAACATGGATGGTGTTCTCCGCCCAGATCGGATGGTTGGTGTACACCACCAAGAGCTCCATGAACCTTTCGTGCGTGTCCACTACGACATGCATGGTGAACTGACGCTCCTCGTCGGCATGCCGCTGGGAGAGCCATTGGAGCCACGCAGGATACCCTCTCTGTATTTTTGGTTGTGATTGTGCTTCTTAAGGTCCATATAGTAATCGTCCATTGCATATTAAGGAAGAAATAGTACTACCAACATACGAGTCTCATACGATGCCATTTGAATGATTGTATCACAAATGACAGAAATATTACAAAGGTTCAAATTCTAGCATTACAAGTCTAAAATTCTAAAATTACAAGGTTCAAACTAATATTAGAATTGAAATTCAGCTTATGCAGAAACTTTGTCATACAACTCCAAACGCAAGCGTTGATTAGCGGAACATGAACATATGAGAGGCTCAAACTGATATTACAACTAGTTTTGCCACTTCAATATTTCTGCAAAGGGATCCGCCACTGACATGTCATGTATGGGCTTGACATAAGGACTTCCGATTAGTCCGTCAACCAAAGTTCCAAACTGAAACTAAGCCTCTGCAAAGCATATTCCATTCTGTCGTAGTCGCCGACGCTGATCAGCAAATCATTCTTTTTTGCGCGATAAATGTAGGGCAAATCTCATTACCTTTATCATATTTTCTCTCACAACAAAGAACCTGGCAAATATAATCTCCGGTAAGGTCCCTCGGTAGGAGTTCAAAGTAATTTCTGAGAGATGGAGATCAAGGCATTCGATGTGATTGTTATATTGGACCACACTATCCACCACCGGGCCTAATCGTATCTGCAAGAGAAGAGAATGTATTAGTGCTTGAACACACAAGTACCTCTTTCATTTGCAGGGTTTCGAAAATACACAAATAGAGTGACATGCCATCTTCGATTCTGCATGATTAACATGGGTGTTTGATTATAGTCTAGGAAAACATAGGATTCTTCACGGGAGGTCCAAGTGGATCAAATATTTCCTTTGAAAACTAGTACAGATGAATCCAAATGAGAAATACTTATGGATTGTAACCACATGAATCAAGCAACCATTATAGGAAAAAAACATCTATGTATTTAAATCCTCTAAAATTCCTTCGCAAATTATAGTACATTCGTCATTGTAAACTTGGGAAAAGGGGCCAAAAATTAAAATCCCTTGTGGTTAACATTTAACAAGAGAGCACCACCTTGATATATAGCTTCTCCAGGCACGGAAAGCGTCTCAGGAATCTGACAACTTGTTCCACGTCGGGGCCGATAGATTCTAGTGCCAAGACCTTCACTGTGCGCAGATACGGGGTCGAGCTTGTCGGAATCATTTTCTGGATGACAAACGAACATACATCTTGAAAATAGGAAAAAATGTTAATTTCAAGAAGGTGAAAAAGGCTATTGTTGTACCTAGATGGTTGTGGATCCAATAACAAGTTCAGAGAATTTAGAAGGCGAGTAGCCAAATACTGTCAACTTCGGCGAGTAAATGACCTTGATTCTTGTTGGACCTTGTTGATCAACTACAAGTAATCTCTCAAGTAAATGCATGTCCTCAATGACCATTTGGTGATTCACCTTGTGTGATGTGTTTTAGCACAAGCAATACACACAAATTGTCTGGAGACTCATGGAGGTGATGTGGAGGCTACTCAACCCGTTGATCGCCTGAAGATGAAGGTACCTGATACGTCCCCAACGTATCTATAATTTTTTATTGTTCCATGCTATTATATTATCATTCTAGGATACTTTTTAAGCATTTACTTGTTGTTTTATATTATTTTTGAGCACTAACCTATTAACCCATTGCAAGTGCCAGTTGTTGTTTTCCGTATGTTTTTGGCCTTTCAGGAATACTGTACCAAACGAAGTCCAAATAACCTGAAACTTTTTGATGATTTTTTCTAGAAAAAAAGACCTGGAAGCTTCGGAGGAAGACCGAAGGGCACACGATGTGCCCCCAAGCAAACAGGGCGCCCAGGGGGTGGCCGCGCCCTGATGGCTTGGGGCCACCTCCCAGCTCCTCTGGCCCGGATCTCTTCGCTATAAATTCTCATATATCTCAAAAACCCTAGAGAGCCTTCCGAAACACTTTTTCTGCCGCCGCAAATCTCTGTTCCGCCGTGTGCCCATCTAGAGCCCTGTTCCGATGCCCTGCCGAAGGGGGGATCAATCACGGAGGTCTTCTACATCAACCTTGTCGCTCCCATGGTGATGTGTGAGTAGTTCACCACAGACCTCCGGGTCCATAGTTAGTACCTAGATGGCTATCTCTCTCTCTCTCTCTCTCTCTCTCTCTATCTATCTATCTATCTATCTATCTATCTATGTTCTTCAATGCCATGATCACCGCGATTCCCGTGGTGGTCTATCTTATGTAATCACTCTTTACGGTGTGTTTGTTGGGATCCGATGAATTGTGTGTTTATGTTCAAATTATTCATGAAAATACATTAAATCCTTGCTGGTTATTTATATGCATGATTGTTATAGCTTCGTAACGCTCTTCGATCTATCGGTTTGATTTGGCCAACTAGATTGATTTATTTTCAGTGGGAGTGGTGCGCGGTAGTGGGTTCAATCTTGTGGTGCTCAATCCCAGTGACAGAAAGGGACATGACACGTATTGTATTGCTGCCACTAAGGGCAAAATGACGGAGTTCATTCATATTAATTGGATTTACTTTGTCTACATCATGCCATCATCCTCCAAGCATTACTCTGATTTTACTTAATACTCTAGATACATGGTGGATAGCGGTCGATAGGTGGAGTAATAGTAGTAGATGCAGGCAGGAGTCGGTTTACTTGTTTATGGACGTGATGCCTATATACATGATCATTGTCGTGAATAAATATTGCATAACTATGCGCTTTTCTATCAATTCCCAACAATAATTTGTTTACCCACCGTATGATTTTTCGAGAGAGAAGCCTCTAGCGAAAACTATGGCCCCGGGTCTCCTCACAAATATATTTACAAAAACTCTAAATACCTTGCCGCCATTATTTGCTTTCTTTTTATTTTCTATTTATATTTATCAAATTATCTTTCTATCACTACTTATCACTTGCAAGTAACGAGCTCAAGGGGATTGACGACTATCTTGCCCGCGTTGGGTGCAAGTGTGTGCTCTTTTGTGTGTAGGCACTGAAGACGGGAAATTGCGTGGTACTCCTATTGGTTTGATAACCTTGGTTCTCACTGAGGGAAATACTTACCTCTATTGTGCTGCATCATCCCCTCCTTTTTGGGGAAAATCCCAACGCAGTTCACAAGTCAGGAAGGATTTCTGGCGCCGTTGTCGGGGAATATCACCAAATTCCTATCAAGTACCTACTCATAAATTATCATTCACTTGTTCTACTTTTTATTTCCTATTATATTTTGCTTGCTATAAAAATCAAAAATACAAGAATATTTATCTTTGCTAGTTTACTTGTTTGCTTGCTTGAAGTTGCTATCATGTCTGATTTTATCATTGAGAAGGATGACGAAGGTGAAACCCCAAAAGAGGAAAGTAGTGCATGAATTTGACTATATAGTGCGAGAGGCTCGAGATATCTTTGAGCACTATAATATGAGTCATGAACATCCCGTGATAGATGAAATTTTACATAATGAGGACTATATGATGAGGTATGTGTTTTGAGATAACCATACTTTTGATGAGAATACCAAGAAGGAAGTTCCTCCTATTCACATTATCCAACAAGTTTTCAATGCTATTAATAAACAATATTGTTGGATAATAAGAGAGAATACGTAAGGTTTTAAGGAAAGTAGCATTGAGAATGCCAGAATATTACTAGATGATGTGTTTCCTATTGTCTTTGAAAAACTCCCTCGTGAACACACATCCCAAGATGTGAGTGTCAAAGATGACAACACTTGATACTATGCATTATACCTAGCTAGGGGCATAAAATGATAGCGCTTGTTGGAAGGCAACCCAATAGTTATCTTTAATTTTTTTGTTTTTAATTTCTGTTATTTTGTGATAACATGATTATTGCTACTGTAATGACTGTGTTTTTATATTTAAATTAGTGTTTGTGCCAAGTAAATCCTTTGGGATGATTTGAATGATAAGTAGAATTGATACGGTGCAAAAACAGAAACTTTTGTGTCGAGTGCAGAATTTCTCTAATTTTACTGGAATGTCTTTTTGATCTGAATTTTTTACACAGTATTGGTATACAAATTCCCCAGGTTGGTGATCTTTTATGATGCAAAGGTTTCTTTGTCTAGGGTTTATTATCCCACATCTCCATTAATGGTACATAATATTTTAGAGATTGTTACTCATCTGAAAGCATACGAAAATGATAAAATTTTACATGACGTTGTTGCACACATGAAAGTTAAATATTTGAAATATTGGAAAGAAAATCCTATGTTGTATGCATTTGTATTTATTTTTTATCCTAGGGCTAAACTTGACGGGTTAGGTAATGTTATCGATGTACTAGTTGCGTTTGTAAGTGCAAATTCTTCGTCTTATTTCACCAATGTTAGTGATAAGCTTTCTGAAGTTTACGGTAAGTACGAACAAAAGTATGCCAAAGTTTGGATGCAACCGCCTCCATCAGCAACAACTGTAGGAAAAAAAAGAAAGGAGCGTGGAGCAAGATATTCGAATCTTCCTCCTCTGCCTCGAGCTCTTCCACAGGAGTAGCAACGCCTATTCTTCCAGGTGGCGGGGAGGTAGCGAAGTAGCTAAACAACGACAAAATCAGCTTTACTGATGGTGACGATGATGATTTCAACATATTGTAGTGGTGGCATGACCATAAGCTTACACATCTGGTGCTTTCCATATTAGCACGAGATGTGTTATTAGTACGCGTCTCAACAACATCATCGGAGTCTGTTTTTAGTCTACCCGAAAGAATACTTGATGAGAGAAGAACTAGTCTCACCCCGAATATGATGAAAACACTGATGACCATGAAAGATGGGGAACTGCCAGAATAAGAGCCCAACACACCGCCGATAACAAAGAACTGCAATCCCCGTTGCAAAATCTTGCCATTCACAACGAAAAACTGGAATAGTTGTAGTCTTTGTAAAATTTCTTTTTATTCTTTATTTATTTTATCCTTTTGTAATTTAGAGTGTGGATTTGTGCTCTTTTTTCTTCCCAATGATGGAAGTTTTTAATGAGACAGTTACTAATAAAACTCAAGTCTATCCTGTATGACACTTTGCCTCATTTTTTATTTTTTCTGTATTTTTTCTAATTTTTTCACATTTGTTTTGATTTTTTTAAGTAATTGTGTCAGAAATGGCCCATAAGGGACAAGCGTGTCACGGGCCAGAACCTTTAACTAATGTGTCATGTCTGGGCCTTGAAGTCTCGAAGACGTGCTGGCCCGGCCTGTTGGCCAGGTTTGGTCAGTACTCTTTTAACAGCCAGCATCGTCACAACACACTTACATACAACAAATCTGGACTGCTAGGCGCCGGCGCACCGGCCGAAATTTTCGGCCGGTCGCCCCCAGCCATCCGATGCAGCGATTATGGGCCATCGGATATGTGCCAGAGCCCCACACCACAATGAGAAAAAAAGGGAACGGCGTGCCCCGCGATGGCCCGTCTCTGATCCACATCAGCGGCGGCCGGATCCGCTGGATCCGCGGCGGTGGCGACCGGCACGCGACCGCATGCTCGCGTGCCCCTCGGTGACCATGCCCATGGCCGGCGAGCTCGAAGCGCGCCGACGACGAGCTCGAAAGAACGTTTGCAGTGGATGTACAAAAATACATGATGGATGTAGCAAAAAATCCAGTCGGTTGTAGCAAATTCTGACAGGGTTGTAGCAAAAATCCGTCGCTGTCGTTGCAGGTCGCTGCTCGCCACAATTTTTGGTTGCATCTCTTATTCACACGGGCATGAAAAAGCAGCAATTGCTGACACCGATGTAGCAAAAATCAACAATGGTCGCAGCAAAAAACACATATTTGTGGATCTCGATAACCTCGTGAAAAATGGATGTAACAAATCAACAAGACAGTAGTAGCAAAAATCAAAACGGTTGTAGCAAAATTGATACAATGGTTCCAGAAAAGCAGACATGGAAGCAAAAAAATTGATTAGTTCCAACAAAAATCAAAGACAGTTGTAGCCAAAAAATACACTGGTTCCAGCAGGGGGACAAAAGCATGGTAGCAATTTTTTGGGTTTGTTTCAAATAAAAACCCAAATACTTGGTAGCAAAATTTGAACGCCGGCCGCCGCGGGGTCTCCAGTACTTGTATCTGTCATCCTCCAGCATCAGCGGATGCTGGTTGCAGCACTAGTCGCCATTGCCAATCTATGGGCAAGAGCACGCCGATGCACGGGCCGAGCTATGGGGTTCTTCTCTCATGGCAAAGGAAAAGAGGTAGGAAGAAAGAGATGAGAACAGGATGTGTGGAGAGGAGATGAGCGAAGAAGGTCACGGGAAGAGAATGAGTGGTGGAGAGCGTACTGGAGGAGATAAGGCTGACCATACAGCGGTGCGTGGGGCCCTCACATGCATCGTGATGTGTTGGATCAATTTTAATCCCACGCGCAGTGCGCGTCCGGCAGAACGATTCGTCCGGCGTGCCGACAGCAACCGTTTCCCTAAAAAAAGCGTACAACAAATCTACAGCACTCCTCAAACCAGCCTTAGAATACGCTCACGTGGACGCTTGCTTGTACAGGACACTCTCCTCCTCGAGCTCACCCCGGGCACCGCTCACCAGCACCCACACACTGGACCTCGGAGATCTTCTCGACGGCGCTTTCAAAGAGGTCGACGATGGTGAACGCCCGTGACGTGGGTGGGCGCCATCCTTCCGGTGGTGATCGCCTCTTTCGCCGGTGGTGATCGTGGAGGTGCTCCTTCCTTCCGCGGGCTTCACCCTAGGCACGACGGCTCCGTTCAGATATATGGTCTGGTCGTTGGCTCCCAAGCCGATCGTCTTCCTGAGGCCTCCCCCCGTAGGCTATCCTCTCTTTGCGGGTCGGATATCGCTTGCTCCAGGTCTGCGGAGGTTGCCATATGACGACCCTGACCGGGAAAAAGGTGGCTAGAGGGGGAGTATCGCCATGACATGTGGGTTCTCCTGTGTTGAAATCAGAAAATGTGTTCAGAAAAGAGATTCTGGGATTATAGGCTACTGTGCTTAGTTCAGTGCAAATGATTCGAAAGTAGATATGACTATCAGACATGGTGAAATTTTGAGAAGGAAAAGAGATATTAAAAGTTAAAAGGATTATTGAGGTTCTTACCACTTTTATTATGGAATTGAGGAGGCCATCAAAGTTGCAGCTGCTAGAATTGAGCCCACCCTGAAGCTTTGGAGTCCCCAAATCATCCACATCGGTCTGTTCAGTCACAATGGCACCACCATCATAGCCAAAACCTCCATTGTTCAGCCTTTGGTCTTGTCTCATTCCCTCCATCCTATGTCTAGAGTTGCTTGCAACCCCAAACTGCAGGTATTTTGAATGCCTCTCTGTATCATGAGGAGGGAGCAGCATTGTACTGCCAGAAGAACTGGCTCCACATTTGGCACTGTTGGCCGCCATTAGGCTCTCATAAGGACAAACACTAACAGTCATTCTTTCTGAAAATACCCCCTTTTGGTCCATCCCTTGTTCTTCAGCGACAAAGCTAGCATCCAGTTTTGTCGCGACGGCACCATCGAATGGGATGTGCAACGGTAACTTGTCAACAGAAAATCCATCACCAATTGGAAGAGCCCCCTGCTGAGACCTTTCAAGCAATCCTGAACTAGCAGTTGGTATTCCTATAGATGGATGGGCTCCTACTTTGATATGTGGTGGAGTGCACTCCAGAAGATCTTCTGGTGGCAGTGAGCTGCTTGTAACTCCCTGGAATGTGCCAGACATAGTGTTAGCCAGAGCACCCCCGGAGAAGACAGAGCACAGGTCATTGGGTTCTTGATGGATCCACTTCTGCTGGAGCTGAGGCGGCCCAAGCGACGACGCGGTCAAGCCTTGCGTTAGATCAGCCTGTTGGTTGTCCTGTAAGCTCACAATGTTAAATTTGTTTGTATCGCCGGCGCAACGACTTATTGCACCATTGCTGCTAGCACACTGAATTGCCTTGGAAGGAACAAAGTCCTGAAGCCCAAATGCTGTTGCACCAGCACCAGTCAGCAGTCCATGTGGATTGAAAGATGGAAGGGAAGCAGAAGGCGCAAAGGGTTGATGATAGCTATGAAGTCCTTCAAATGCTCCCAGGTGCAAGAAGGGGTCTCTGCCTCCAAAGGCAGCAGCAATGTTGGCTTGCTGTGATGCCACAGCACTTAGCCGTCTGAGGTATAGCCTGTACTTCTGCATGGCACATATAAAGTCAACTTATTAGACATGTTGGATATTATGTAATCCACAAATTACAATTACATAGTCATCAGAATTCTCAAACGTAAGATTCCTGGTTTGGCATGGACATTCTTGCTGAACTGGTACATAAAAGCACTACAGGATATAGAAAAATCGGATGGATTTTCTCAACCTTTTAACGTAGGCTTGTTAATAACTTTTCTATTTTTCAATCCATTGACATGCAAAGATTTTGCATTTTCTCTAAAAATATATTAGCAAAAAGGTGTACAACGCAGTTTACATATGTAGCTTTGTAATCTGGACAGGGTGGTGTCAGTGTCTTCCTTCTAGCAGGTTTATAAAGTGAAACAATGCAGCCAAAATACTACATTAAACTCAGAAGTACATACCAAAATACCACATTAAAGTTGTACAGCAGTACTACCTAAATACTCTACATAAACTTGTACAGCAGTACATACCAAAATACTACATTAAACTTGTACAGCAGTACTGCCTAAATACTCTACATTAAACTTGTACAGCACCACATACTAATTTGAGCATTTCATACCTGTGTAGTTAGATCTAATCTACTAGTCTACATGGTTGGGGGAATAATATGAGCAAGCAGCTATTTGTATTAGATATCTCCTTCTTCAGGTTTTCTGAAAGATTCAGTATAACTGAACTAAATGTTTCTCTGTTTCCAAACCAGCTGAACATATCCAACTTGTAAAATAAAACTACCGTGACTACCAAATACAATAAGGGGACAAGCACTCTGCATAATAATAACTTTTTTCAAAAAACCAGTGCTCAAATGTTGGCCCTCTTAATTGGACACAGGAAAACAAGGCCACTTTGCAGACAATTTTACCAAAAGTTTTTCCTTCCGTGCACCACTTGCTCATGAATGAAAGAGATAAGAGACTTTTTAACACTCGAATAGCTAAAAAGGTGACGATGGAAGTAAATGCCATGCCGTACCTGAAGATGACTCGCAACATTTTCCCTGGTCAGCTTCTCCACGTTCATAAGCTCGAGTATTCTTTTAGGTACAGCTTCTGCAACCAAGAGTAAGAGAGAAAGGACACAAGCATAAATGGGTTTGCTGCAGCCTGCAAGAACATTTAACAGAAAGGAAAAGGCAACGTGGGGAGGTGTTTTCTTACTGTCGATCCCGAGCTGGTTGACGGCGGTGACGAACTTCCGGTGTAGCTCCACTGACCACACCACCCTCGGCTTCTTCGACGCCGCCGAGGCATCGTCGTTGTCGTCGCCTTCGTCTTCCTCTTCGCTGTGCAGCTCCTTCCTCTTCTTGCTGGGCCTCCCACTCTGGTCAGATGACCGGTCACAGGTCGTATGGCCGAGCCGGTGGTATGAGTCGGCGCTCGGCGGCTTACTGATCTCCTTGCACAGATCATGGTTGTTTGTATCACGGTTGCTGAACTTCCTCCTCACGACGTGCTGCCACACGTTCCTGAGCTCTTCGATCCGGACGGGTTTTAGCAGATAGTCACAGGCACCATGAGTTATCCCCTTGAGTACAGATTTTGTCTCTCCGTTCACCGATAACACTGCATGAGTTGAATGATATGCACTTCATTAGGATGCATACATATTTTAACACATGGGACTTCATTAGCATTACTCAACAACAAAGTACCAAAAAAATCAATAAAGGAAGTTGTGAACTTACTGATGACAGGGAGGTCCATTTCAAGCCCCACGAGCTCGAGGAGCTTGAAGCCGTCCATGTCGGGCATGTGGACGTCGCTGATCACCAGATCAAACATGTCCTTGTTCTCCCTTAACAGCCTCAGTGCAGTAGCAGCCTGGTTGGTGGTTGTCACTGTTAAAGAGACAGCAAGAAGGTGCTCTTATATCAGTTTGCATTTGTTCAAACTTTGAAAGCAGAGGATGCATAATATATGTCCATGATATGCATTTTCAGAACATGGCAGATTGTTTTATACTCTGCATGTGAAAACTCTTGCAGCTTCAGAAGCATTTAAGCAATAGTAATTACCAGTACACTACATAGTACTACAATGCAAATAGCAGAGCAAACTCTCTGGAACAGCATAAGTAACATCAGATGACTGATAAAGTGATAAGTAAAGATTAAAAAAAAGATGACTGATAAGTGAAACTACAATTAACTGCCTGCAGGTAATATGGCTTGCAACACAATGAATGAAGTATCTTAAAAAAAAATACACACAATAAAGCGCAAGCAGGCACTGACCATGATACTGGCAGCGCCGGAGGAGGACCTCCAGAACCCTGAGGCACACGGGGTCATCGTCGACGGCGAGGACCCGCATGCCGACGGGGAACTGGTCCCTCTCCCTCTCCCTCTCCATCAACCCCTTACTGGCCTCCATCATCATGGCGTCCAAAAGCATCCCAATTCAGAGCAACACAACAACTCTCTGTGCACTAGCAACTACAGTAGTAAGTACACTGGAAGCACCTCCTACCTAACCCTAAAGACAGCAACTCCCAATTGACCCAATCCCCAGCGCTCGACACCAACACCACCTGAACACGACGGAAGGAAAGGCTAGAGCCCCCAAACAACCTAGAACCGGGAGGAAGAGAATATCAGAGAGTAAAAAACTGCAGGCGGATTTGGATTTTTGGCGCGCCGGCGGAGACGAGACGAGACGGGGGGAGAAGGCCTTCAGGAACGAACCCGTCGCAGCGCCTCCACCATTATTGAGGCCGGGAAAGCAAAAGGCCAAAGGAGAGCAAGCAAAGACACAAAACAGAGAGGGAAAAACAAAGGCAGAGACAGACAGGGACACCCCGGGTGACCAAGCGAGCGAGCAACACCAAGCAACCCAGGCAAAGGGAGCAGATGATGAGCAGGAGGAGGAAGAAGCAGCCAAACCACCGCAGCAGCAGCCAGCAGCCAGCAGCAGCGCGCTTGGTGGGATGGGAGGGGTGTTGTTTCGGGAGGTGGAAGGGGCAGCGGGCGAGCAGTGCAGAGCGAGATGGCGATGGAAAGCAAAGTTTTGGACTATTGGTGGCCGATTTTATAGGGGTCCGTCGCTCGGAGTTGGGCGTGGTGACAACTGACAAGGCTTGCGGCGTTTGCAAATGATGCAAGACTCCGAGAGGAGCCCGTGGGACCCACATAGGCCACAATCGTCCAATGGCATGGCAATTGGGGGAGCTTGCTCTGGTTATTTTCCCATTCCTGGTGATTTCTACCAACACATTGTTTTTTTCTTTTACATTTACTGCTTGGTGAATTGAAAGCAAAAAATGCAGAATGGTGATGAGAGAGAGAGAGAGAGAGAGAGAGTATATTCGAATCAATTTCTTATTTACTTTGTAGATTCTCTTCTGCCATTGATGTATCGAGATGGTGCTCTCTGCTCCCTGGGTGCTATTTCAGGCTCAACACAGTATGTTGCTGCACTTTGTCTGCCTAAAAACGTCAAACTAATCATGTTGGTTGTTAGGTGTCTTTTAAGCACTCTCTTGATTTCGTGGGACGCACACAACATAGTACTACTATATAAAAAATGCCTCGAGGGTTTATTATTATTATTTTGCGGGAAAACTTTTGATTATTTATCAATTGTCAATGCAGTATCAAGAACATCAAAAATATCCGACATCCAGATCCATAGAACTCCTAGGGACGGCTACAAAAACTCGAACAAGCCAAAGGCGTGCCGCCATCATCGCCCTCCGTCTTGAGAGCCAGATAAACCTTGTTGTAGCAGTCAGTCGGGAATCATCGTGCCAAGGTCACACAGGACCAACACACGAGAACATGAACCATCGCTGATGAATAGAAGCGTAGATAAGAAGGATCCAACATATAGACACAACCAATCGAATCTCGCGAGATCCATCGGAGACACACCTCCCCACGCCGTCCGACTATGCTAAACGCACCATTGGGCCAGGGGCTAGACATCGAGAACCTTATTCCATCTTCAGAGAGCCGTCGCGACCTTGCCTTCCTGAGCAAGACGCAAAACCCTAATCAAATTCACAAAACACATAAAAACGGATCCTTCCCTTCAGAAAGGACCGGATTCGCCACTCATACACGCCCCTAAGACAACCTGAAACGAGGCAGATCAACGGCGGCGCTGGCGAGAGGCAGATGAAACCCTATCATTGTGAGGGCAACAGAATGGAGGGGGAACAAGTCTATGTTAAGAATTATTATCCAACTACTTAAATATATATCTACAAACTCGCATGCATGATAATTGATTGTGATGCTAATACCTAGTTGACGCTAAGGGCATGTACATTAATTTAGACAGACGGTGTTTATAACAATGGGCAGTCTATAAACCCACAACCGGGGCAGTAGGCTAGCAGCCACGTCGCGCTGCCCCAACCTATGCTGCCCGCCGAGCCCAAGGCGCCAGATCCAGCCAGGCACGCACCGCCTGTCCACCACCACCGACGCACCGCCTACCCCCCTAGCCGCATGGGCCCTTGGGGGCTGCCCAACAAGGCTTGGACGCCCCCTTACAACCCATGCACGTCCTAGAGGCTGGAGGGACCCTTCCGGACTCCTCCTGAACCCTCTGAAACCCTTCGGAACCTTCCGGAAGCTTCCCGGTACAATACTGGAAAAACCCGAAACTTTTCCGGTAGCCAAAATATGACTTCCCATATATAAATCTTTACCTCCGGACTATTCCGGAGCTCCTCGTGCCGTCCGGGATCTCATCCGGGACTCCGAACAACTTTCGGTCACCAACATACATAACTCAACAATACCAAATCGTCACCGAACGTTAAGTGTGCAGACCCCGCGGGTTCGAGAACTATGTAGACATGACCGAGACACCTCTACGGTCAATAACCAATAGCGGGACCTGGATGCCCATATTGGTTCCTACATATTCTACGAAGATCTTTATCGGTCGAACCACGATGTCAAGGATTCAGACAATCCCGTATGCAGTTCCCTTTGACCATCGGTATATTACTTGCCCGAGATTCGATCGTCGGTATCTCCATACCTAGTTCAATCTCGTTACCGGCAAGTCTCTTTACTCGTTCCGTAATACAAGATCCCGCAACTAAATCCTTAGTCACATTGCTTGCAAGCTTCTTGTGATGTTGTATTACCGAGAGGGCCCAGAGATACCTCTCCGTCATACGGAGTGACAAATCCCAGTCTCGATCCACGCCAACCCAACAAACACCCTCGGAGATACCTGTAGAGCACCTTTATAGTCACCCAGTTACGTTGCGACGTTTGATACACACAAGGTACTCCTTCGGTGTCAGTGAGTTGCATGATCTCATGGTCATAGGAACAGATACTTGACACGCAGAAAACAATAGCAATAAACTTGACACGATCATATGCTATGTTCATAGTTTGGGTCTTGTCCATCACATCATTCTCCTAATGATGTGATCCCGTTACCAAATGACAACTCATGTCTATGGCCAGGAAAGGGGCATCGCTCATGCAAGCAGAAGGGCATGGCTTCACCTTCTTTGATCTGCTCTTTGTGACACCCTGGTTTTGTGCTACAGTGATCATTGTAATTAAGCACAGTGATGACCATGATCAGTGCCTAATCATTTTGCTAAACAGTGCATGATCATTATGGATTTCAAATCTCATTTCAAGTTCCACTACTAAATGCCCTAGGATTTTATTGTGATAAAATAAATCCTCAAACAGCATAAGAAAAATGTTGCACATTTGCTAAAAATCACCAAACAAATAATGTTTAGGAAAACAACATCACCAAGTTTATGATGTGGACCCCACCATCAAAACAGAGTCATATTTGCATTTTAAAGTGCCTTTATATTTAAAGGGAAATTGCAAACAGATTCCAAAAATCTCCAAATTTTTTGTGGACATGTGCAATATTGCAAGCTATTTGTTGGACCATATGGCACATTTTTGCATTAAAGAAATAATGCCAAAATGAATTAAAACAGAAGCTGAGAAATAAAGCAGAAAAAGATAAGGGAAAGAAAAGAGACAGGCTCCTGTGCACTTAAGCCTGTGGGCTACAGTGCGGCCCAGCCCGCCAGCACAGTCGTCTCCCTCCTACTGCTCACGCGCCCGCGCCGCTGTCGCCACGCGCGCGCTCGCCACGCCAGCCCCCCCCCCCCCTCTCCTCCGCTCGACAGCGGCCAGCCCCGCGCCCGCCGGGTGGATAAGAGCCCCTCCTCGACCCCGTGGACGAACCCTAGCGCCTCTCGCTCACTCCCTCGCCCCTCTCCACCTCTCCCGAGCGCCGCCGCCGCCATGGCCGCCGGCTAGCCGTGCCCACCGTGCCTCCCGTGCCCTGCCAAGACGTCCACGAGCTCCGCCCCGACCACCCCGTCCTCCTCGACCGCTGGAATGAAGCCCGGAGCCCCTGCAACGACAGCCACGTCCATCTTCCTCCTCGGATCGCCGCCGCACTCCGACGACGATTCCGGCCACCTCGAGCCTCCCCCGAGCCCACTTTGCACCTTTGCAGGACCCCAGTGAGCCCCTGCGTCCTTCCCCTCTCTTCCCCGAGCGATTCCGTAGCCGTAGCGCCCATTGCCACCGGAGCCGAAGCTCGGTTCCGCCTGAGCTCGTCGCCGGCATAGCCACGGCGACCTTTGGGTCCCGTGCGTGCCACCCTCGCGCTCGCCGCGTCGCATAGAGACTCCCCAGTCGCTCCGTTTGCTCGTTAGCACGCCGTAGCCCCCATCCCGTTGCACGCCCGACGCCGTCGCCGCCCGACGTCGTCGCCGGCGACCATTCCGGCCACCTCCGGCACCGTCACCACCACCATTCGAACCGCCGGCGCGTCCCCGTTCGAACGAGCCCAACCGCAGCCCTGGAGATGCCCTGTGGGCGAAACCCGAAGCTCGTCCGTGCCCTCCGCCGCGTTATGGCATCGCCGGCGTTGAGCCGCCGGCCGCCGCCGACGTGGCCTGGCTCGGGCCACCCCTAGTGAGGCTGCCATTGGGCCCCAGCGCCTCAGTTGACCGCGTTGACCACGGTCAACGTGGTTACTGTTCCCCCCTGTGTATGACAGGTGGGCCACCCCCCTGTCAGATTACTAATTAGTAATTAGGTTAATTGAAAATAATTAACTTAGCCTAATGACCCTATGACAGATGGGCCCCACTTGCTAATTAGTCTCTGTTTAGTTTAAATTAAAATGAGTTAACCCTGAGTCTATGACATGTGGGACCCACTAGTCAGGTTTGACCAAAGACCCGGGAAATATCGTCAGATATTCTCCCGCTCCGTCTGCATCGAGTAGTACTGCGTTAGTGCATACCTAGCTCTGCATATTGCCATGTCATGCATCGTGTTGCATCTGTGCTTTATATTTATTGTTTCTTCCCCCCTCTTCTCTCCGGTAGACCCCGAGACTGATGCTGCTGCCGGGTACGACTACGCCGTTGACGATCAGCCCTTTGCCGCAGAGCAGCAAGGCAAGCAAACCCCCCCCCCTTGAGCATTCCGATATCGCCCATTTCTTTCCCTCTTAATCTTTCATTAGATTTTGCTACTGTATTAGTTAGCTCCTATTCTGATGCATAGCCTGTTTTTGGTAAACTGCTACTACACCTGATGTTATATCAACTGATTAGTATAGGTTAATCAATAAATCCCCAGTGACCCCTTAGTCCCAGTTGCTTCTGCTTCTTCATCGACGACTCGACGACCCGAAGACCCAAAGACTCGGTCAACCGACCGACGAGCTAGGCCCCTCACATCACCGCACCCCCCTTAGTTGTACGACTCTGCAGCGCTACTATCGAGTACCAAGGGTGACACCTCGTGAAGTACTCATGATGCTAGCTCTGTAGTGTAGATAGTCGGTCGTGGTTATCGAGGGTGATTCCTCCTTCGCCACTCTCGACGACGACTCTATCGTGCAACCCCCCAAGTGTGGGACCCTCGAGGGTGATTCCTCTAGGTCCACATTGACGGTTTCATCGAGCGGGACCCTTTGAGGGTGATTCCTCAGGTTCCGTCTTGATGTTTTATACACACAGTTACTATGACCTGGTTTCAGAAACATGTTGGTGATGGGTCGGCCCTGAGGGGTACCCACGGTTTGATGTTGATGAGGCGTGGACGGGCAGGAGAGGCCTTGCCACGATCCTCGAGACGGGGCGACGGACCGTATTTCATGGGTCACGCTTGCCCCGCATTAATAAAATGCTAATGGGTTGGGTATTTGATCTGAGTTGGGTCGTTGGCCTTTTTACGCACCAAACCATCGCATGGGAGATGTTATGGGTACTTAGCGTCCTTGTATCAGCCGAAGCTCTTCGAACGTCAGCAATGGAGCGGCGCGCGCCCGAGTGGTCCGCAACGGCACCGCGCTTGTTATAAGGGGTGCTAGGACTGACCTCGGCCGCCCTCGCATCGTGCAGGTGTGCAAAGGGCGATTGGCCCATGACCCCTGCGCGCTTAGGATTTAGACCGGCGGGCTGGCCTCTTCGTTGAGCCTAGGTGGGGCGACGACGTGCTGCTATCCCGAGGCCGGGCATGACCCAGGAAAGTGTGTCCGGTCGGAGGTGATCAGGCTTGTTGGAGATGCGGCGCACCCCTGTAGGGATGAATAATCTATTCGAATAGCCGTGTCCACGGTAACAGGACGACTTGGAGTTGTGCCTTGACCTTATACAACTATAATTGTGATTTAATTTGAAATGAATGTGGCTCCGAGATTGCTTCCTCGCAGGGAGTCGAGGGAGAATCTCTGGGCGTGTTTACTTAATAAAATTGCTACAATAATATGATTATATATGAGATACCAGTCTACTCTCTTCTAATGCTGCAAGATGCTGAAGATGCTAGTCTTCGATAGGACTAGGCCTTCTCTCTATTCTTGCTTTCTGCAGTCAGTCCAGATATAACCCCTCCCCTTGATACTGATGCATACTTAGCATAGTTCTGATGTCAGTCTTGCGAGTACTTTGGATGAGTACTCACCGCTGCTTTGCTTTCTCTTTCCCCCTCGATACGATTCTGCGTTTAGACGATGGAGCCCAGGAGATGGAGTACGCCGGAGACGACTACTACACCACCCCCGGGGCCTACTGTTGGAGAACGTTGCATGGGAAACAAAAATTTTCCTACGCACACGCAAGATCTATCCATGGTGATGAGCATCTACGAGAGGGAGAGTGAATCTACATACCCTTGTAGATCGCTAAGCGGAAGCGTTAATAAACGCGGTTGATGTAGTCGAACGTCTTCGCGATCCAAATCGCCGAGCGTCCCGCGATCCAATCACGATCCTTCCGATCTAGTGCCGAACGGACGGCACCTCCGCGTTCAACACACGTACGGCTTGATGACGCCTTCACCTCCTCGATCCAGCGAGCGATGATGAAGTAGTGGTTGAGTTCCAGCAGCACGACGGCGTGGTGATGGTGGTGAGGAACAATCTCTGCAGGGCTTCGCCAAGCACTACGGAGATTATGACGGAGGAACTAGAGGGTTAGGGTTGCCGCACACGGCTTGGGGAAATCTTAATGTGTCCCGTGTGCTAGCCCTGCCCCTCTATTTATATGTTGAGCCTTGGGGTCTAAACTTGGAGTAAAAGCCTCCTCCGGGTCGGTTTTGCCCGCACAAGGTCGGTTTGGCCCGCAGGGAAAGAGTCCAACTCGGATCCCTGCCGAACCGTGCACAGCCGCGCACAAGCGGTAGTACCGCTTCACACAAGCGGTAGTACCGCTTGGGCGGTAGTACCGCTTCACACAAGCGGTAGTACCGCTCGGGCGGTAGTACCGCTTCACACAAGCGGTAGTACCGCTCCGGCGGTAGTACCGCTTCACCAAGCGGTAGTACCGCTTACGCGGCAGCAAAACTACTTTTGCACTTTCCAATACCTTGTGGGCTTTATCCCTTTGGCTCATATAAAGTGTTGCTGCACCCGAACACTTCGGTAAACATCCGGAACCCCTTCCGGTGAACTCCGGAACCCTTCCAGAGATCAAAACACTATTATCACATATATCAATCTTTACCTCCGGACTATTCCGGAGATCCTCGTCATGTCCGGGATCTTATCCGTGACTCCGAACAACTTTCGGTCACCAACATAATAACTCAATTATACTAATCGTCACCAAACGTTAAGTGTGTAGACCCTGCGGGTTCGAGAACTATGTAGACATGACCGAGACACCTCTACGGCCAATAACCAATAGCGGGACCTGGATGCCCATATTGGCTCCTACATATTCTACGAAGATCTTTATCGGTCGAACCTCTATGTCAAGGATTCAGTTAATCCCGTATGCTGTTCCCTTTGTTCTTCGGTATGTTACTTGCCCGAGATTCGATCGTCGGTATCACTATACCTAGTTCAATCTCGTTACCGGCAAGTCTCTTTACTCGTTCCGTAATACAAGATCCTGTGGCTAACTCTTTAGTCACTTTGCTTGCAAGGCTCAATGTGATGTTGTATTACCGAGTGGGCCCTGAGATACCTCTCCGTCACACGGAGTAACAAATCCCAGTCTTGATCCATGCCAACCCAACAGACACCCTCGGAGATACCTGTAGAGCACCTTTATAGTCACCCAGTTACGTTGCGACGTTTGATACACACAAGGTATTCCTCCGGTGTCAGTGAGTTGCATGATCTCATGGTCAAAGGAACAGATACTTGACATGCAGAAAACAATAGCAATAAACTGACACAATCAAATGCTACGTTTACAGTTTGGGTCTTGTCCATCACATCATTCTCCTAATGATGTGATCCCGTTATCAAATGACATCTCATGTCAATGGCTAGGAAACCTTAACCATCTTTGATCAACGAGCTAGTCAACTAGAGGCTTACTAGGGACACAGTGTTGTCTATGTACCCACACATGTATTTGAGTTTCCAATCAATACAATTATAGCATGGATAATAAACGATTATCATGAACAAGGAAATATAATAATAACCAATTTATTATTGCCTCTAGGGCATATTTCCAACAGTCTCCCACTTGCACTAGAGTCAATAATCTAGTTCACATCACTATGTGATTTACATTGTAATGAATCGAACACCCATGCAGTTCTGGTGTTGTTCATGTTTAGCCCTTGGAAGAGGTTTAGTCAACGGATCTGCAACATTTAGATCCGTGTGTACTTTGCAAATATTTATGTCGTCCTCCTTGATGTAATCGCGGATGGAATTGAAACGTCGTTTTATGTGTCTGGTCCTCTTGTGAAATCTTGGTTCCTTGGCTAGAGCAATGGCACCAGTATTATCACAAAACAGAGTCATTGGGTTAAGCGCACTAGGCACTACTCCAAGATCTGTCATGAACTCCTTCATCCAGACACCTTCCTTCGCCGCCTCCGAGGCTGCGATGTACTCCGCTTCGCATGTAGAATCAGCTACCACGCTTTGCTTGGAACTGCACCAGCTAACCGCACCCCCATTAAGAATAAATACGTATCCGGTTTGCGACTTAGAGTCATCCGGATCAGTGTCAAAGCTTGCATCGACGTAACCCTTTACGACGAGCTCTTGATCACCTCCATAAACGAGAAACATGTCCTTAGTCCTTTTCAGGTACTTCAGGATATTCTTGACCGCCGTCCAGTGTTCCATTCCTGGATCACTTTGAAACCTTCCGGCCATACTTATGGCAAGGCTGACATCGGGTCTTGTGCACAGCATTGCATACATGATAGAGCTTATGGCTGAAGCATAGGGGATGACACTCATCTTTTCTCTATCTTCTGCAGTCACTGGGCATTGAGTCTTACTCAACTTCACACCTTGCAAAACAGGCAAGAACCCCTTCTTGGACTGATCCATTTTGAACTTCTTCAAAATCTTATCAAGGTATGTGCTTTGTGAAAGTCCTATTAAGCGTCTCGATCTATCTCTATAGATCTTGATGCCTAATATGAAAGCAGCTTCTCCTAGGTCCTTCATTGAAAAACTCTTGTTCAAATATTCCTTTACGCTTTCCAGCATTTCTATATTGTTTCCAATCAACAATATGTCATCCACATATAATATTAGAAACGCTATAGAGCTCCCACTCACTTTCTTGTAAATACAAGCTTCTCCGTAAACTTGTATAAACTCGAACGCTTTGATCACCTCATCAAAACGAAGATTCCAACTCCGAGATGCTTGCACCAGTCCATAAATGGATCGCTGGAGTTTGCAAACTTTGTCAGCATTCTCTGGATCGACAAAACCTTCTGGTTGCATCATATACAACTCTTCCTTAAGGAAACCGTTAAGGAACGCTGTTTTGACATCCATCTGCCAAATTTCATAATCGAAAAAGGCAGCTATTGCTAACATGATTCTGACGGACTTAAGCATCGCTACGGGTGAGAAGGTCTCATCGTAGTCAACTCCTTGAACTTGTGAAAAACCCTTTGCCACAAGTCGAGCTTTATAGACGGTGACATTACCGTCCGCGTCCGTCTTCCTCTTAAAGATCCATTTGTTCTGAATGGCCTTACGCCCTTCAGGTAATACTTCCAAAGTCCATACTTTGTTTTCATACATGGATCCCATCTCGGATTTCATGGCCTCTAACCACTTCTCGGAATCCGGGCTCATCATCGCTTCTCCATAGCTCGTAGGTTCATCGTTGTCTAACAACATGACCTCTAAGACAGGGTTGCCGTACCACTCAGGAGCAGTACGCGTCCTTGTCGACCTACGAGGTTCGATAGCAACTTGATCCAAAGCTTCATGATCATCATCATTAACTTCCTCTTCAGCTAATGTAGGCTCCACAGAAACAACTTTCTGCGCTGCGCTACTCTCAGGTTGAAGTAAAGGTTCAACAACCTCATCAAGTTCTATCTTCCTCCCACTCAATTCTTTCGAGAGAAACTCTTTCTCAAGAAATGTTCCGTTTTTAGCGACAAACACTTTGCCCTCGGATCTGAGGTAGAAGGTATACCCAATTGTCTCTTTTGGGTATCCTATGAAGACGCATTTCTCCGCTTTGGGTTCCAGCTTTTCAGGCTGAAGCTTTTTGACATAAGCATCACATCCCCAAACTTTAAGAAACGACAGTTTTGGCTTCTTGCCAAACCAAAGTTCATATGGCGTCGTCTCATCGGATTTCGATGGTGCCCTATTTAAAGTGAATGCAGCTGTCTCTAATGCATAACCCCAAAACGATAGTGGCAAATCGGCAAGAGACATCATAGATCGCACCATATCCAATAAGGTTCGATTACGACGTTCGGACACACCATTACGCTGTGGTGTTCCAGGCGGTGTTAATTGTGAAACAATTCCACACTGTCTTAAGTGACTGCCAAACTCATAACTCAGATATTCTCCTCCTCGATCAGATCGTAGGAATTTAATCTTCTTGTTACGATGATTCTCAACTTCACTCTGAAATTGTTTGAACTTTTCAAATGTTTCAGACTTGTGTTTCATTAAGTAAATATACCCATATCTACTTAAGTCATCAGTGAAGGTGAGAAAGTAACGATAACCACCGCGCGCCTCAATACTCATCGGACCGCACACATCAGTATGTATGATTTCCAATAAGTCACTTGCCCGTTCCATTATTCCAGAGAACGGCGTTTTAGTCATCTTGCCCATGAGGCATGGCTCACATGTGTCAAGTGATTCAAAATCAAGTGACTCCAAAAGTCCATCAGCATGGAGCTTCTTCATGCGTTTTACGCCAATATGACCTAAACGGCAGTGCCACAAGAAAGTGGTATTATCATTATCAATTCTACATCTTTTGGCATCAATGTTATGAACATGTGTATCATTACTATCGAGATTCAATAAGAATAAACCCCTCACATCGGGTGCATGACCATAAAAGATATTACTCATATAAATAGAACAACCATTATTCTCTGATTTAAATGAGTAACCGTCTCGCAATAAACAAGATCCAGATATAATGTTCATGCTTAACGCAGGCACCAAATAACACTTATTTAGGTTCATCACTAATCCCGACGGTAATCGAAGAGCGAGCGTGCCGACGGCGATCACATCAACCTTGGAACCATTTCCCACGCGCATCGTCACTTCGTCCTTTGCCAGCCTCCGTCTATTCCGCAGTTCCTGTTTTGAGTTGCAAATATGAGCAACCGCACCGGTATCAAATACCCAGGCACTACAACGAGAGTTGGTAAGGTACACATCAATAACATGTATATCATATATACCTTGTTTGTTGGCCGCCTTCTTGTCAGCCAAATACTTGGGGCAGTTCCGCTTCCAGTGTCCAGTTCCCTTGCAATGAAAACACACAGTTTCTGGTTTGGGTCCAGCCTTGGGTTTCTTCACGAGAGGAGCAACTGCTTTGCCACTCTTCTTGGAGTTACCCTTCTTACCCTTGCCATTTTTCTTGAAACTAGTGGTTTTATTGACCATCAACACTTGATGCTCCTTCTGAATTTCAGACTCAGCGGCTTTCAGCATCGCAAACAGCTCGGCGACTGACTTGTTCATCCCGTGCATGTTATAGTTCAACACGAAGCTCTTGTAGCTAGGTGGCAATGATTGAAGAACTCTGTCAGTGATAGCCTCTGGCGGAAGGGGCATCCCTAACTCAGCCAGGCGGGTGGAGTACCCAGACATTCTGAGCACGTGATCACTGATAGACCCGTTCTCCTCCATCTTGCAAGCATAGAACTTATCGGAGATCTCATATCTCTCGATCCGGGCATTCTTCTGAAAGATAAACTTCAACTCCTGGAACATCTCATATGCTCCATGACGTTCAAAACGTCTTTGAAGTCCCGGTTCTAAGCCATACAACATTGCACATTGAACTATTGAGTAATCATCAGAACGAGCCTGCCAGGCGTTCACAACGTCTAGAGACTCAACTGGAGCGGGTGGATCACCAAGCGGTGCATCAAGGACATAAGCCTTCTGGGAAGCCGTAAGGATAATCCTTAGATTACGGGCCCAGTCCACAAAGTTACTTCCATCATCTTTCAACTTAGCTTTCTCTAGGAACGCATTAAAATTCAGGGGTGCTACTGCGCGAGCCATGATCTACAACATAAATATAGCAAAGACAACTTAGACTATTGTTCTTAGATAATGAGTTTAGTTAATCATATTTAAAAAACTCCCACTCAAATTGACATCCCTCCGATCATTCGAGTGTAACATGATCCAAATCCACCAACTCAAGTCCGATCATCACGTGAGTTGAGGTGGTTTCAATGGTGAACATCTTCATGTTGATCATATCTACTATATGACTCATGTTCGACCTTTCGGTCTCTTGTGTTCCGAGGCCATGTCTGTACATGCTAGGCTCGTCAAGTTTAACCCGAGTGTTCCGCACGTGTAACATGGCTTACACCCGTTGTATGCGAACGTAGAGTCTATCACACCCGATCATCACGGCGTGTCTCGAAACGACGAACTTTCGCAACGGTGCACACTTGGGGAGAACACAATTTATCTTGAAATTTAAGTGAGGGATCACCTTATAATGCTACCGTCGTCCTAAGCAAAATAAGATGCATAAAAGGATTAACATCACATGCAAATCATAAGTGACATGATATGGCCATGAACTTGTGCTTTTGATCTCCATCTCCAAAGCACCGGCATGATCTCCATCGTCACCGGCATGACACCATGATCTCCATCATCTTGATCTCCATCAACGTGTCGCCATAAGGTTGTCGCGCCGACTGTTGCTTCCACGACTATAGCTAACGTTTAGCGATAAAGTAAAGCATTACATAGCGCTTAATGATTGACACGCAGGTCATACAATAATTAAAGACAACTCTATGGCTCCTGCCAGTTGCCGTATTCATCGACATGCAAGTCGTGATATTCTATACAAAACATGATCATCTCATACATCACATATATCTCATCATGTAATTGGCCATATCACATCACAACATACCCTGCAAAAACAAGTTAGACGTCCTCTAATTGTTGTTGCAAATTTTACGTGGCTGCTACGGGTTTGCAAGAACCGTTCTTACCTACGAAAAACCACAACGTGGTGTAGTGATTGCTTTTTGATCTTCTAAAAGAACCCTCTTCATTGAACCGATTCAACTAAAGTGAGAGAGACAGACACCTGCCAGTCACCTTTATGCAACAAGTGCACGCAGCGGTGAAACCAGTCTCGCGTAAGCGTACGCGTAATGTCGGTCCAGGCCGCTTCATCTCACAATACCGCGGAATCATGTATCAACTAGTAACGGCAAGCAATATGTATACACCCACGCCCACAACTCGTTTGTGTTCTACTCGAGATCTCATCTACGCATAGACCTAGCTCTGATACCACTGTTGGAGAACGTTGCATGGGAAACAAAAATTTTCCTACGCACACGCAAGATCTATCCATGGTGATGAGCATCTACGAGAGGGAGAGTGAATCTACATACCCTTGTAGATCGCTAAGCGGAAGCGTTAATAAACGCGGTTGATGTAGTCGAACGTCTTCGCGATCCAAATCGCCGAGCGTCCCGCGATCCAATCACGATCCTTCCGATCTAGTGCCGAACGGACGGCACCTCCGCGTTCAACACACGTACGGCTTGATGACGCCTTCACCTCCTCGATCCAGCGAGCGATGATGAAGTAGTGGTTGAGTTCCAGCAGCACGACGGCGTGGTGATGGTGGTGAGGAACAATCTCTGCAGGGCTTCGCCAAGCACTACGGAGATTATGACGGAGGAACTAGAGGGTTAGGGTTGCCGCACACGGCTTGGGGAAATCTTAATGTGTCCCGTGTGCTAGCCCTGCCCCTCTATTTATATGTTGAGCCTTGGGGTCTAAACTTGGAGTAAAAGCCTCCTCCGGGTCGGTTTTGCCCGCACAAGGTCGGTTTGGCCCGCAGGGAAAGAGTCCAACTCGGATCCCTGCCGAACCGTGCACAGCCGCGCACAAGCGGTAGTACCGCTTCACACAAGCGGTAGTACCGCTTGGGCGGTAGTACCGCTTCACACAAGCGGTAGTACCGCTCGGGCGGTAGTACCGCTTCACACAAGCGGTAGTACCGCTCCGGCGGTAGTACCGCTTCACCAAGCGGTAGTACCGCTTACGCGGCAGCAAAACTACTTTTGCACTTTCCAATACCTTGTGGGCTTTATCCCTTTGGCTCATATAAAGTGTTGCTGCACCCGAACACTTCGGTAAACATCCGGAACCCCTTCCGGTGAACTCCGGAACCCTTCCAGAGATCAAAACACTATTATCACATATATCAATCTTTACCTCCGGACTATTCCGGAGATCCTCGTCATGTCCGGGATCTTATCCGTGACTCCGAACAACTTTCGGTCACCAACATAATAACTCAATTATACTAATCGTCACCAAACGTTAAGTGTGTAGACCCTGCGGGTTCGAGAACTATGTAGACATGACCGAGACACCTCTACGGCCAATAACCAATAGCGGGACCTGGATGCCCATATTGGCTCCTACATATTCTACGAAGATCTTTATCGGTCGAACCTCTATGTCAAGGATTCAGTTAATCCCGTATGCTGTTCCCTTTGTTCTTCGGTATGTTACTTGCCCGAGATTCGATCGTCGGTATCACTATACCTAGTTCAATCTCGTTACCGGCAAGTCTCTTTACTCGTTCCGTAATACAAGATCCTGTGGCTAACTCTTTAGTCACTTTGCTTGCAAGGCTCAATGTGATGTTGTATTACCGAGTGGGCCCTGAGATACCTCTCCGTCACACGGAGTAACAAATCCCAGTCTTGATCCATGCCAACCCAACAGACACCCTCGGAGATACCTGTAGAGCACCTTTATAGTCACCCAGTTACGTTGCGACGTTTGATACACACAAGGTATTCCTCCGGTGTCAGTGAGTTGCATGATCTCATGGTCAAAGGAACAGATACTTGACATGCAGAAAACAATAGCAATAAACTGACACGATCAAATGCTACGTTTACAGTTTGGGTCTTGTCCATCACATCATTCTCCTAATGATGTGATCCCGTTATCAAATGACATCTCATGTCAATGGCTAGGAAACCTTAACCATCTTTGATCAACGAGCTAGTCAACTAGAGGCTTACTAGGGACACAGTGTTGTCTATGTACCCACACATGTATTTGAGTTTCCAATCAATACAATTATAGCATGGATAATAAACGATTATCATGAACAAGGAAATATAATAATAACCAATTTATTATTGCCTCTAGGGCATATTTCCAACACCTACTACTACGTGGAGGTTGCCCCCGACGCTCAGAAGTAGTTAGGAGGTTCCCAAGCAGGAGGCCTCGCCTCTTTCGATCCGCTGCTTATGTTTGTGCTAGCCTTCTTAAGGCAAAACTTGTTTAACTTATGTCTGTACTCAGATATTATTTGCTTCCGCTGACTCGTGCTTTGTCGAGCATTGTATTCGAGCCCTCGAGGCCCCTGGCTTGTAATATGAAGTTGTATGACTTTAAATTTGTGTCTAGTGTTGTGTTGTGATATCGATCAGTGAGTCCCTAATCTTGGTCGTACGCATTGCGTGATTGATTAGCGTACGGTCGAGGTCGGGGGCGTCACAAGTTGGTATCAGAGCCGACTGCTTGTAGGTAGCCCCCTTTCCAACTCCTTGACTGAAGTTGAGTCTAGTCATTGAAAAACTTTTACTAACATAGTTGTGTGGATTACGGGCCCACATCTCAATCGGGTGGTACTAGGATCTTTTACTCCTCGTCTATACTCTGGGTTCTAATCTCTCTTCTCTTTCGGGTTAAAGATTTTGCAAAATCTAACATTAGGTTCTCGTGATCACATCCACCGGAGAATTGTTTTCGTCGAAAATTGTCTTCTTTGAAGTTACGATGCACGCACTGTCATTTGACATCTTGAATCTCCTTGTTACAGATGCGTCCCGCTAGGCAGATCGTTCGTCTGACCTTTGCGCACGATACGACTGGGTTCCCGGCCATTCTGGTCGGCCTCTTGAAGAAGCTGGGATATCGTTGGTACCCCGAGTACACTGTTTACGAGGACTACCGCGAGTTCAACCAGGAACAGTATGAGGCTGAGATGGTTATCTGGGATCGACAGGACCTCTCCATCACTGAGCTGCACACCTTCCGTGGCATTGGAGTGACCGTTGAGATGGCAGTACAGGATGTTGCCTATGCTGCTATTGTTCGTCTCCGAGTAGCGAACCCTTGTTTGGAGGAGACGGCATACAGGTACATCCCTTATGTCCCTGCTGGAGTTGATACGGCAGCCGACGCTGAGGTCTTGACCCCTTTCGCGCCGCAGCGCAACGACCGGTCCTACACTGTTGTCTGCACCCCCTACGTGAGTCGTCGTTATGACCCACAAGTTCTGGTCCAGTACGCTGAGGCTCTGGATCGCACTGTCAGGGCTCTTAATGTCGAGCTGTACGCCACCCGAGCTCGTCTGCATCAGGCTATGGAGCAGTTGATGCCAGCAGTCCATGCGAGGATACATCCGGAGCACATCCTTTACCCGCCTCGGACTGAGTTTCCTCCAGGTCTTGAATGGCCTGAGGTTGGAGGTCGTACTCCAGCACGTGGACCTGCGCTCCCGCTTGGTATGCAGATTCTGCATCAGAGTGTGTACGGGATGCAGGACCCTGCCACCAGGTTTCGCATTCAGGGTCACGTGCAGTTCCGTGGTTACTTTCGTTGTCCCCGACGTTGATATAGCATATCGCTATGTCTCGTTGTTGTATCCCTCCACCGCGTGCCTGCGTGCCGCCTAGTTGTCTAGGTTATTTTCATGCCGGACCTATCGTCTAATTTATAACGGACTTATGGTTTGTAATAGACCTATGTATGGATCTGTATGTTGAAATTTGAACTACTATGTCGTATTTATTGCACTTCCTTCTTTGTGCAATTTACTTCATGAATGATTCATTGATTTTACAATTACCAAATGCTAAACTACCACTGTTAAAAATTTGACAGAATGGTTAGGCCAGCTGGTCGTGGTCGTGGTGCGCCTGAACCACCACCACCACCGGACTACATGGATGGTATGATGCAACAGTTTGAACTGAATCACCAGTTTATGCAAGGGCTGATGGACCAGATCCCGAGGCCGAATATGAATCAGCAGCCAGCCCCAATGACTCTGCAAGACTTCATGCGCCTCAACCCTACGACCTACCGCAGCTCAACTCAGCCGCTTGACGCAGATGACTGGCTCCGTGACATCACTTTTGAACTGGAGTCTTCAGGCGCCCCAGTGGCTAACTATGTCACCTTTGCCTCGTACTTTCTGAAGGGCCCCGCTGCTCAATGGTGGGACAGCCACAGGCGCTCTCAGTCTGTTGGAACAATCATCACCTGGCCAGAGTTCCAAGCGGCGATCCGTGCTCGTCACATTCCTCAGGGAATGATGGATAAGAAGAAGCGTGAATTCCGCAACTTAGTCCAGGGCAACAAGACTATGGATGCTTATCAGCGGGAATTTCTGGACTTATCTCGCTATGCTGAAGAAGACATTGCAACTGATGCTCGTAGGCAGGAGAAGTTCCGTGAAGGCCTCCACCCGGATATCAAGCTGGCACTCCTTGCTCAAGACTTCGGTAACTTTGCCACCTTGGTGAACAAGTCCATTCTGGTGGAAACACGTCTGCGGGACTACAAGGACAGCAGCAAGCGCAACCGTGACATGGGCTCATCTTCGGGTCCATCTGCTCAGAAGCGCAAGATGTGGATCCCCCACAACATGTACCATGCACCGCCTCCTGCTCCGAGGTCGTCCTATGCTGCACCTCGTCTGCCTCCACCCCCACCTAGGCAGCCGAGGATCCCAGCTCCGCCACCATGAGCTCCTGTTCCCCCTTCTCGTCCTGAGGATGGGTTGTGCTTCAAGTGTGGTCGTCCAGGACACCGTGCTAGAGAATGTAGGCAGAATCAGAATCAACTTGCACTGCCCTCCAACCAGCCCCGCAACAACAATGCCAGACCTAACACTGGTCGTGTCCAAGCTAACAATGTTGATCTGAATGAAGCTCAAGACCAGCCTGCTACTGTGATGGGTACTCTTCTCGTTAACTCCATACCAGCTTCTGTATTGTTTGATACAGGAGCATCACATTCTTTCATGTCTGAAGATTTTGCATACATGCATGGCATTAAGTACGAGGAGATGAGCATTCCAATAGTGGTAAACACCCCCGCTGGCCAATGTCAAACCTCCATGGTTTGTCCAGATGTCCCCATTGAAATAGAAGGACTGGAATTCCATGCTTCCCCCATTATATTGAAGTCTTCCAAGATCGACCTTATTCTGGGGATGGATTGGTTAAAAGCACATACTGCTTCCGTCGTTTGTGCCACCAAAATTGTCCACCTTCTGCATCCTTCGAATGAGATAGTCAACTACCATGCTCATCTTGTTCGAAATGCTGAAGCCCGACTATATGCCCTGAATGCATTAAATGAGTCACCTCTTGAAGGGATTGAAAACATTCCAGTTGTCCGGGATTTCCAAGATGTTTTTCCGGAAGAACTCCCAGGGATCCCCCCTGCTAGAGCTGTCGAGTTTGTCATCGACTTGGTAGCTGGTACCACTCCAATAGCTAAGCGTCCGTACAAGATGCCACCACATGAACTCCTAGAACTTAAGCAAGAAATTGACAATTCGCTTCGTCTGGGTTTCATTCGTCCAAGTTCCTCTGGTTGGGGAGCACCTTCTCTCTTTGTCAAGAAGAAAGATGGTACGAATCGATTGGTCCAAGATTACCGTCCCATCAACCAAGCTACAATCCAGAACAAATATCCGCTTCCTCAGATCAACGACCTGTATGATCAGCTTGCTGGTTCAGCAGTGTTTTCGAAACTCGACTTGAGGTTGGGTTACCATCAGATCCGGGTTCGTGAAGAGGATATTCCCAAGACTGCATTTGTTACTCGCTATGGTTCGTACGAGTACACCGTCATGTCCTTCGGCTTAACAAATGCTCCAGCAACCTTCTCCTGCCTAATGAACTATATATTCATGGACTACCTCGATAAATTCGTCGTGGTTTATCTGGATGATATTCTGGTATTCTCCAAGAATAAAGAAGAGCATGCTGAACATCTTCGTCTTATACTGGAGAGGCTTCGAGAACATCAACTTTATGCAAAGTATTCCAAGTGTGAGTTCTGGATGGACGAAGTAACCTACCTTGGTCACGTGATCTCCAAGGATGGTATTGCAGTCAACCCTGAACGAGTTCAGGCTATTCTTGACTGGACTCCCCCGAAGAATGTCAAGCAAGTCAGAAGTTTTCTCGGACTCGCCAGCTATTGCCGTCGATTTGTCGAGAACTTCTCCAAGATTGCAAAGCCCTTAACCAATTTGCTTCACAAAGGTGTTAAATATGAGTGGACGGAAAAATGTCAGGAGAGCTTTCAGGCACTTAAGGACAAACTGACGTCTGCTCCAGTGCTTGCTCCCCCGGATACTCGTAAGGACTTTGTCATTTATTGTGACGCGTCCCGTCAAGGCTTAGGATGTGTCCTAATGCAAGAACGCAGGGTGGTTGCTTATGCATCTCGTCAATTGCGTCCTCATGAAGAGAACTACCCAGTTCATGACCTTGAACTTGCTGCAGTAATTCATGCACTAAAAGAGTGGCGGCAATACCTTGTTGGAAATCGTTGCGAGATCTACACCGATCACCAAAGTCTGAAGTACCTGTTTACTCAACCAGATCTGAATCTCCGTCAGCAAAGATGGATGGAACGCATAGCAGATTACAACGTGGGTATTTCTTATACACCAGGCAAGGCTAATGTAATGGCTGATGCTTTGAGCCGCAAGGCGTACTGCAATCACCTTCAGGTTCATAAGGTTCACCCCCTTCTTCAAGAAGAATTTCGCAAGCTGAACCTCCATATTGTTCCTCGGGGTTATCTCTTTCCCCCTCCTGAAGGGTCCTACAAAATGAACCTCCACGTTGTTTCCCAGGGTTCTCTTAATACCCTGGTTGCTAAACCAGATCTTGTGGACGTCATCAAGTGGATTCAGAAGTGTGACAATGAAGTCGAGAGGATTAAATTCGATCTCGCAGAAGGAAAGCCCTCACCCTTTAAAATTGCTGAGGATGGTGCTTTGTACTTCAAGGGCCGCCTAGTGGTACCGAGTAAGGAGGAAAACAATGATTTGACTCAGGAGGTTATGAAGGAAGCACATGACACTCCGTTGTCTATTCATCCCGGTAGTACCAAGATGTACCAAGACATTCGTCGAAGATTCTGGTGGTCTAACATGAAGCAAGACATTGCACGCTATGTTTCAGAATGTGGCATTTGCCGTCGGATCAAAGCAAAACATCAAAGGCCTGCTGGAACTCTACAACCTATTTCTATTCCTGAATGGAAATGGGATCATGTTGAAATGGACTTCATTACTGGTTTTCCCAGGTCGCAGAAAGGTAATGATGCTATTCTTGTCGTCATTGACCGACTGTCCAAAGTTGCACATTTTCTGGCTTTCAAGGAAACTATTACTGCTAGTCAGCTGGCAACTCTCTACATGTCCAGAATTGTTTCACTTCACGGTATTCCACTGGTTATCAGTTCAGACCGTGGCAGCTTATTCACTTCAAGATTCTGGGCAAGTTTCCAGGAAGCCATGGGAACTCATTTGTCATTCAACACCGCTTTTCACCCTGAATCCCAGGGACAAGTTGAAAGAGTCAATCAGATTCTTGAAGACATGCTTCGAGCTTGTGTCATTTCTTTCGGCAAGAAATGGGAGGAATCTCTCCCGTATGCTGAGTTCTCCTACAACAATAGCTATCAAGCTAGTCTGAAGATGGCTCCTTTTGAAGTGTTATATGGACGTAAGTGTCGAACTCCTCTGAATTGGTCAGAAACTGGGGAACGTGCACTTATCGGTCCGGATATTATCCAACATGCCGAAGATCAAGTCCGCATTATTCATGCAAATCTGAAGGCTGCTCAGTCTCGCCAGAAGAGTCAGTATGACCGTCATCACAAAGATATGGTCTATCAACCTGGCGAAAAGGCTTATCTTCGAGTCACGCCAATGAGAGGTACACACCGTTTTGGGATCAAGGGCAAGCTGGCTCCTCGATACATTGGTCCTTTCACTGTTCTCGAAAGGCGTGGTAAAGTGGCATATCAACTGGAGCTACCGCCAAACCTTTCTCAGGTTCACGATGTGTTCCATGTGTCACAACTTCGTCGCTGCTTCAAGGATCCTATCCGAGCAGTGGATCATTATATGCTTGAGCTGCAACAAGACCTTTCTTACAAAGAGCAACCAGTCCGCATTCTCGATGAAACTGAACGTCGGACTCGTCAGAAGGTTACCAAGTTCTTCAAGGTGCAGTGGGCAAATCATTCTGAAGATGAAGCCACTTCGGAACGCGAAGATCATCTTCGTGCAGAATACCCCGGGCTCTTTCCTTCTACTTCTTAATTCTCGGGACGAGAATTCTTGTTAGTAGGGGAGAATTGTGACACCCTGGTTTTGTGCTACAGTGATCATTGTAATTAAGCACAGTGATGACCATGATCAGTGCCTAATCATTTTGCTAAACAGTGCATGATCATTATGGATTTCAAATCTCATTTCAAGTTCCACTACTAAATGCCCTAGGATTTTATTGTGATAAAATAAATCCTCAAACAGCATAAGAAAAATGTTGCACATTTGCTAAAAATCACCAAACAAATAATGTTTAGGAAAACAACATCACCAAGTTTATGATGTGGACCCCACCATCAAAACAGAATCATATTTGCATTTTAAAGTGCCTTTATATTTAAAGGGAAATTGCAAACAGATTCCAAAAATCTCCAAATTTGTTGTGGACATGTGGAATATTGCAAGCTATTTGTTGGACCATATGGCACATTTTTGCAGTAAAGAAATAATGCCAAAATGAATTAAAACAGAAGCTGAGAAATAAAGCAGAAAAAGAAAAGGGAAAGAAAAGAGACATGCTCCTGTGCACTTAAGCCTGTGGGCTACAGTGCGGCCCAGCCCGCCAGCACAGTCGTCTCCCTCCTACTGCTCACGCGCACGCGCCGCTGTCGCCGCGCGCGCGCTCGCCGCGCCAGGCCCCACCCCCCCTCTCCTCCGCTCGGCAGCGGCCAGCCCCGCACCCGCCGGGTGGATAAGAGCCCCTCCTCGACCCCGTGGACGAACCCTAGCCGCCTCTCGCTCACTCCCTCGCCCCTCTCCACCTCTCCCGAGCGCCGCCGCCGCCATGGCCGCCGGCTAGCCGTGCCCACCGTGCCTCCCGTGCCCTGCCAAGACGTCCACGAGCTCCGCCCCGACCACCACGTCCTCCTCGACCGCTGGAACGAAGCCCGGAGCCCCTGCAACGACGGCCACGTCCATCTTCCTCCTCGGATCGCCGCCGCACTCCGACGACGATTCTGGCCACCACGAGCCTCCCCCGAGCCCACTTTGCACCTCTGCAGGACCCCAGTGAGCCCCTGCGTCCTTCCCCTCTCTTCCCCGAGCAATTCCGTAGCCGTAGCGCCCATTGCCACCGGAGCCGAAGCTCGGTTCCGCCTGAGCTCGTCGCCGGCGTAGCCACGGCGACCTTTGGGTCCCGTGCGTGCCACCCTCGTGCTCGCCGCGTCGCGTAGAGCCTCCCCAGCCGCTCCGTTTGCCCGTTAGCACGCCGTAGCCCCCATCCCGTTGCACGCCCGACGCCGTCGCCGCCCGACGTCGTCGCCGGCGACCATTCCGGCCACCTCTGGCACCGTCACCACCACCGTTCGAACCGCCGTCGCGTCCCCGTTCGAACGAGCCCAACCGCAGCCCCGGAGATGCCCTGTGGGCGAAACCCGAAGCTCGCCCGTGCCCTCCGCCGCGTTATGGCGTCGCTGGCATTGAGCCCCCAGCCGCCGCCGACGTGGGCTGGCTGGGGCCACCCCCAGTGAGGCTACCACTGGGCCCCAGCGCCTCAGTTGACCGCGTTGACCATGGTCAACGTGGTTACTGTTCCCCCCTGTGTATGACAGGTGGGCCACCCCCGTGTCAGATTACTAATTAGTAATTAGGTTAATTGAAAATAATTAACTTAGCCTAATGACCCTATGACAGATGGGCCCCACTTGCTAATTAGTCTCTGTTTAGTTTAAATTAAAATGAGTTAACCCTGAGTCTATGACATGTGGGACCCACTAGTCAGGTTTGACCTGGTCAGCCCCACTGTTGACTGCTGACGTCATCCTCATGTCATGCCGACGTCATAAATGCTTTTTTGAATTTATTTAAATCTGTTAATTCCTGAAAATGATTAAAACTTTAGAAATTAATAGAAAATAATCCGTAGCTCAGATGAAAAAGTTTTATACATGAAAGTTGATCAGAAAAATCCCACGAATCTGAATATGCCATACATTCATCTGTCACATGCTCCTAGCATGATGAACATGGAACTTTTCCCCTCTGAATCGTCTGTCCGATAAATCCAAAGACCCGGGAAATATCGTCAGATATTCTCCCGCTCCGTCTGCATCGTGTAGTACTGCGTTAGTGCATACCTAGCTCTGCATATTGCCATGTCATGCATCGTGTTTCATCTGTGCTTTATATTTATTGTTTCTTCCCCCCTCTTCTCTCCGGTAGACCCCGAGACTGAGGCTGCTGCCGGGTACGACTACGCCGTTTACGATCAGCCCTTTGCCGCAGAGTAGCAAGGCAAGCAACCCCCCCCCCCCCTTGAGCATTCCGATATCGCCCATTTCTTTCCCTCTTAATCTTGCATTAGATTTTGCTACTGTATTAGTTAGCTCCTATTCTGATGCATAGCCTGTTTTTGATAAACTGCTACTACACCTGATGTTATATCAACTGTTTAGTATAGGTTGATCAATAAATCCCCAGTGACCCCTTAGTCCCAGTTGCCCCTGCTTCTTCATCGACGACTCGACGACCCGAAGACTCGGTCAACCGACCGACGAGCCAGGCCCTTCACATCACCGCACCCCCCTTAGTTGTACGACTCTGCAGCGCTACTATCGAGTACCGAGGGTGACACCTCGTGAAGTACTCATGATGCTATCTCTGTAGTGTAGCTAGTCGGTCGTTGTTATCGAGGGTGATTCCTCCTTCGCCACTCCCGACGACGACTCTGTCGTGCAGCCCCTCAAGTATGGGACCCTCGAGGGTGATTCCTCTAGGTCCACATTGACGGTTTCATCGAGCAGGACCCTTTGAGGGTGATTCCTCAGGTTCCGTCTTGATGTTTTATACACACAGTTACTATGACCTGGTTTCAGAAACATGTTGGTGATGGGTCGGCCCTAAGGGGTACCCACGGTTTGATGTTGATGAGGCGTGGACGGGCAGGAGAGGCCTTGCCACGGTCCTCGAGACGGGGCGACGGACCGTATTTCATGGGTCACGCTTGCCCCGCATTAATAAAATGCTAATGGGTTGGGTATTTGATCTGAGTTGGGTCGTTGGCCTTTTTACGCACCAAACCATCGCGTGGGAGAAGTTATGGGTACTCAGCGTCGTTGTATCAGCCGAAGCTCTTCGGACGTCAGCAATGGAGCGGCGCGCGCCCGAGTGGTCCGCAACGGCACCGCGCTTGTTATAAGGGGTGCTAGGACTGACCTCGACCGCCCTCGCATCGTGCAGGTGTGCAAAGGGCGATTGGCCCATGACCCCTGCGCGCTTAGGATTTAGACCGGCGGGCTGGCCTCTTCGTTGAGCCTAGGTGGGGCGACGACGTGCTGCTATCCCGAGGCCGGGCATGACCCAGGAAAGTTTGTCCGGTCGGAGGTGATCAGGCGTGTTGGAGATGCGGTGCACCCTGCAGGGATGAATAATCTATTCCAATAGCCGTGTCCACGGTAACAGGACGACTTGGAGTTGTGCCTTGACCTTATACAACTATAATTGTGATTTAATTTGAAATGAATGTGGCTCCGAGATTGCTTCCTCGCAAGGAGTCGAGGGAGAATCTCTGGGCGTGTTTACTTAATAAAATTGTTACAATAATATGATTATATATGAGATACCAGTCTACTCTCTTCTAATGCTGCAAGATGCTGAAGATGCTAGTCTTCGATAGGACTAGGCCTTCTCTCTATTCTTGCTTTCTGCAGTCAGTCCAGATATAACCCCTCCCCTTGATACTGATGCATACTTAGCATAGCTCTGATGTCAGTCTTGCAAGTACTTTGGATGAGTACTCACCGCTGCTTTGCTTTCTCTTTCCCCCTCGATACGATTCTGCGTTCAGACGATGGAGCCCAGGAGATGGAGTACGCCGGAGACGACTACTACACCACCCCCGGGGCCTACTACTACGTGGAGGCTGCCCCTGACGCTCAGGAGTAGTTAGGAGGTTCCCAGGCAGGAGGCCTCACCTCTTTCGATCCGCTGCTTATGTTTGTGCTAGCCTTCTTAAGGCAAAACTTGTTTAACTTATGTCTGTACTCAGATATTATTTGCTTCCGCTGACTCGTGCTTTGTCGAGCTTTGTATTCGAGCCCTCGAGGCCCCTGGCTTGTAATATGAAGCTGTATGACTTTAAATTTGTGTCTAGTGTTGTGTTGTGATATCGATCAGTGAGTCTCTAATCTTGGTCGTACGCATTGCGTGATTGACTAGCGTACGGTCGAGATCGGGGGCGTCACACTCTTCCTCTTATTGGGCAACACATATGTCAATGCCTCAGCCTCATCATCATTTTCCAGATCCAAGTGAGGGTGTCCTGGACTAGGGGGTACCAGCCCAAAGTGTTCGGTTTGTATGGGTCAAACTAGGGCGTGTTAAGCCACTGCTCGAAGGACGGTCAAGACATCAAGATTCGCCCGTGTGAAGAAAGGAAGCTTCCGAAGACTTGGTGTGCACTCCAAGGATAGTTTTTTGTTCGGCATGTCTACAACCGACCTATCACGTAACCTACTCCCCATGGGTATCTATATAAGCCGAGGGGTTTAGAGCTTACACATACGATATCAAAGTAGATCATCATCCTGTACTCGATACCCCAACATCAATACAATCAAAGCGGGACATTGGGTTTTACCTCTTCGAGAGGGTCCGAACCTGGGTAAACATCCTCTCCCCAAGTCCCTTGTTACCATCGATCCTAGATATGCAACACCTAATTTGGACTCCCTAATTTGACATAGTACAACTAACCCTAGGATTAAACAACAACTAATTTGACATAAATCACGCACAATATACAAATCGAACAATTTCCACATCATAACATTGAACAACACCTAATTTATTCACTATAACAGTAACACTATCTGACTATTACAGCAACAGTAACACTAACGCTAACCCTAGTCAAAGCATTGGAGAGAGGAGAGAGGAAAGGTGGAAGGGGGAATAAATCTCACTATACGCCGTCGAAGGATGACACGGTGTGGTGGCTTCCCGTCGGATTGGCCTTCACCGCCGCGGCAAACGCTCTCGCCACCGAGTATTCGAGAGAATACTGCGGCGACACTGTCTCCGGCTGCTTGCTAGGGTTGAAGCTCCCGCAAAGCTCGCCTGGCTTGGGATCCACGTCGCATGTGCCATCGCCGGGCTTGTCGCCGCTTGGTTTTGCTGGAGTCGCCATCTCTGTACTGCGAGGGTGGGGGGAGCGAGAAGGGGGGAAATGTACTTGGTCCGGACAGCGCCGTCTAACGACGGGCGGGACGGTTAGTTACACTTCATAGGCAGAAAACGGGCCCCATCTGTCATAATCCCACTCAATAGAGTGAGATCGCCGATCGGTGTTTTTTGCAAAGAAAAAATACACAAGACGTGGTGTTTTCTTTCAAACAAATGTATAGTAGTGTTTGATGTAAACCTAGCCTTCAATGTAATGGTTTCTTGCAATTTACTCCAAATAGAGAGAATACTAAATTAACCCCTTGATCTGGGTCCCACAAATTAATGAAAATGCTCTTAACTCTGCAGATTCCATTTGGATTTGGACGGTCGTTGTCATTGCAAGGACTCTGAACGGTTTATAACAAGAGACTTATCTGAAACTGGATTCAGAGATCATCATGCATCACATTCATATTCGAAGAACAAAAGGCTGATCAGACCCGGTCAAAGAAAGCCTGATCACATCCATTCATTTTCAAAGAACAAAGGGCTGATCATGCATCACTTTCATTTAATCGCCTGCTCGCTGATTAAGAAGGATGAAGGATCTCCCGAGCAGGGGCTTGCACATTCATACGCAGGTAATCTCCGGCTAATTAAGACGGGAATCTCGTCGCAGAAAGCGGAACGACAATTAAGCTCGACGCAGCTGGTACTCCTACGTAGTAGTAGTAGTGTAGTACCGTGGTACGAGCAGAGCCTAATACATAATGGAATCCCTACTGCTGCCTGCGGAACTTAATAGTAATAGTCCTGATTAAACTGGTCGTGCATGCTGATTTGCTTTTGCATATGCCACGGCCTTATTATTACTGTTTAAAGTCCACAGTTCGTACGTACGCGCCCGCTGCAAGCCTCTCGAGACTCTGCAGTTGGTCGTAAATGTGTTGGTAGTACTTGGAGATATTGTGAGAGTGGCAGTACCAAAATATCGAGGTATCAGTTCAAAACAAAAAAGGAATCGAGGTGTTTGTGTTTTTTTTTTTTTTTATGATGAATAGAGGATTCAATGTATTTAAACCCATAGTCTTAGCCTTAAAATTAAGCAGGGGTTTTGCACACACGGCAACCCAGTCAACATATAAAAATAATAACTAAAATAAAGAAAATATGGAAATTTTAAGAAAAAACTTAAAATCGAAGAAAGGTGGTTTTTCAATTAAAAAACGAAACATAGGGAAACATACGAAGAAGAAAAAATAGAATAAACATTCCAGCCCCCCCGCAAAAAAAAAGAATAAACATTCCATTAATGTAGAATAGAAGTCATTATAAATAAATAGTTGGAGGGAGCAGAAATAGTAGCAAATATATTTGGATGTTGTTAGCGTGTGGCAGGCATGGTGACCAATCTTCAAATCATTCCAAAAAAAAAAAACGGATATTGTTGGATACAATTTCAAACAAAACATCTCATATTTGTTATTTTTTCTAGAAAGAAGAAAATGCAAGTGTTGCCTCTCAATCCCCTCTGTCCTGCTTGTCACCTTGTATCCATCATTACCGCTAGCATCATCGTCCCGGCCGCCGCACGCCACCCACCTCCTCAATCGTCCCACATGTTATTGTTCTCGCCTCCACTTGAACAGACACCCCACCCTCCCCTCGTCGTCTTTCACCTAAAATCGATCTTGTCGCCAATGACAGCGTCGTTGACATCAAGGAAGCCTACCGGTTCCATCGGCGACCCATGGACCAAGGTAACCTCCATCGTGTATTATTGGGCGGAATACGTCATCGGCAGAGACACCGAGCAGCCATAATTTGAGCCATTGATGATGCACACAGATTGAAATGCAAAACTGAAAACATATTTGAACGATTGACAATGTACACAGATTGAAATGCAAACGGTTTAGGAATATATTTTTATGCCCACTTGGTTTTATAATATAATCAATTCATTTTAACGTATTTGTCATAGGCAGGCATTTTTCATATTTGTCGATTAGTATAGAAAGAATTACCACCACCATTTTGAAGGAAAAAGACAAATTCTATTACTTTCAAGACCATGTCATTAGAGGTAAAGAGCGCTTTGTTGCTCCGTTCTTCAGCTATGAAGTTAATTTTATTTTTCTCCTAAGGTTTATTATGGCAATACATATTCCGCATATACCATAGACGCGGTCGAGCGGACGTGGACCCCTGCCGGCTCTATTGGGCCAACCATGTAGGACGGCCCCTCCGGTTTTGTGAAAGTTTCATTCGGATTTTCTTTTCTTCTTTTTTCTTTCTCTACCAATTTCATTCTTTTTTCCATTTCCATTTGTATTTACCTGTTCATTTGTATCTTTTCCTTTTTATGAATACTTTCACAAATTCGGGAAGCTAATTCAAAGTAGTGAGAATTTTTTACTATTCATAATTGTTTTCTTTAAAATTGTGAGCACTTTTTACAAAATTCGTGAATAATTTTCCAAATTCGTGAACATTAGAATATTTACAACATTTTTAAATCCTTAAAAATATCTTAAAATGATGTTTTAATTTTAAAACTCATGAATATTTTTTATTTTGTGACGTTTTTTAGAATTCATGACTTTTTATAATATGTTTGAACAATTTAGAAGTTCAACAAAAAAAAATTCATATAATAATAATAACTTTTATTATTATTATTATTATTATTAAAAAATGAGATTCACAAAAGAAGAATAAATTCTTAAATATTTGAAAAGGTTTAAAAAGTGTTTTAATACAAAAAACAAACAAAATACAAAATGGTTGAAAAACTGAGAAGAAAAATAATCGACAATCCAATGTGCACATGTCACTACATAGGTTGCGGCCCCGCACATCTTGCTCACAATCCTCATTATTTTTAAAAGTATGAAAAAAATACTTTAATATAAAACCGGACAAAAATCAGCCAGAAAACTACCCAAAAGAATTGCCAACCCGATACTCCCATGGCGCTACATGGGTCGCAGCCTAGAGCAGATTTACTTGCTGTCCGCATGTTACACGCTGGACAAGAGCTTTCAAACGAGAGCAACTAGTCAGCGAGTACTCCTTAGAAAGTTCCCGTAAGGATCATTTTTGATGGACTGGAAGCACGCCATTTAGAGTATTCTCAGCCGCCGCCACGTGTTGTGTGCTGGCGCTCCTGTCGGATTTTTTTTATTTTTTTTTCTTTACGCGTAAGCTTTTAGATGATTTGTTCAATTTTTTCGGCTCTTCATAGGTTTTTGATAAAAAATGATTTTTTTTGTGCGAAAAGTTGAGTTTTCCTTTTATTTTTCTCTGCGAAAGGCACATATTTACTTCTCGTAGAGGCACTCACATGAAGATTGAAAAAAAAAACAGCTTTCTTTATTTCGTGCTACAGTGAGAGGCACAAATTACATCTTGTGGAGGCATAAATTTGATTCCGCGAGACGCATGGTTATCACTGCTGGGAAAAGAAAAAACATGTTTTTTTTACAAGAAACACATATTTATTTCTCATGGAGACACATATTAGCTTCCACGAGCGTAAAAGGAAAGGAAACAAGTTTTCTTTTTTTTCTTCCGCGAAAGGCAAATATTTACTTCTCGTGGAAGCACAGATTTGCTTCTGTGAAAGGCATCGGAAAAGGAAAATATTGTTTTCTTTTTCTTTTTTATTGCGAGAAGCACATGTTTACTGCTCGTGGAGGCACATATTTGTTTCCGCGAGATGCACAGTTGTGGCATTCGAAAAAGAAAAAAAACATCATTTCTTGTTTTTTTTCAGCAAGGGGCACAGCTTCACTTCTCGTGGTGGCACAGATTTGCTTTCGCGAGAGGCACAATTGAATGGGAAATTTTTTGAAAACAAAACATGCTTCTGGTTCAGGGTTTTAGTCCATTTTTTCTGGAATTATCTTTTGTTAAGACCTATCAACATAAAATCTAGTTTCAAATATCTCGACGCGAGGGATCTAACGGTAAAAACGATTCGAGCTTTAGACGCACGGTTTAAGAGATAAAATGTTTTAAATAAACGAATCTACGCAAAAAGAAAAAACTCACGGGTTACGACAAGTGACGCACAAACAAGTGGCGCACATACTCATAACCTGGGAAGGTGGAAGTGACTAAACCTGGGCATACCCCGGCCGGGCCGGGCTTGAGAAAGCCCGAACTGAAAAAACTCAGGCCCGACCCGGCCCGACTGCAGGGCCCAATAAATTGGACCCAAACCCGGCCCGAACCAGAAAAAGCCCGACAAATCCCGGTCGGCCTGGCCCGACCACGGCTAAAAATTATTTTTTTGCAAGCCCGAGCCCAGCCCGGTCTGTCCGTCGGGCTCATTTTTCAGGACCGAGCCCGGCACGATCAGGCCCGGCCCGGCCCAGGATTTTCGGGCCGGGTCGAGTCGGGCCGTCCGGGCCGGGCTGCCCATGCCCAGGTCTAGAAGTGACCTTTACGATTTTGTTGGTATAGGTTTAGTTAGTGATTTCGCTCTCACACTCGGTTCTTTCAGTCAGTTCTTCCAGACTCGGTGTGTTTTCTTTCGTTGGTACATGCAGTACTTGTTTTGCGAGGAAGGCGAAATTGTGCAGTACTTGTTTTGCACATTTTACTCTCGGTGGCTACCAGTGGTGGTTACATTGAGCTTCATTGTAGCACACAAAAACCAATCCCAAACAACCTGAACGTGCAAAGTACCCGATAATAGGTGGGCCTACCAACAACCCTCAAACACATCGATGCAGCAAGAGCTAGCATTCCGAGAAAGCTTAGAATTTTAAAATAATTTATAAAGGATCATAAAATCCGCAAATATTTTTAGATTTTGTGAACATTTTTAATATCCATGAGCATTTTTAAATTTCATGAATAATTTTTAGAATTCATGTTTTCACAAGTTTGAACATTTTTAAAATTTATGAACATTGTTTAAGTTTGCGAACATTTAGGAAAACTATGTATATTTTTGTAAAATTCACAAAAATCATTTTTTGTTAGAAAATTGAAAAGTTTCTTGATAAAAAACCCGACCGAAAGCCCCAATCCCCAGAAGCATTATGCTGAGCTCCATCGGTAGCAATAGTAGCAACATGAGGCATGCCCACAGTGTCGAGCTCCGGCGGTTACAACAACAGCAACCCGGGGCGCGCCCATAGTACCGAGCTTCGACACGAAGCCACACAGTAAGCAACGGCAGGAACCTGAGGCGTGCCCATAGTGCCGAGCTCCGGCAAGAAGCCCCACAAATAAGCAACAGCAGCAACCTGACGCGTGCCCATCGTGCGGAGATCTGGCAGCAAGCCCCGCCAGTAAGCAACATCAGCAACCTGAGGCATGCCCAACGTGTCGAGCCTCGGCAGCAAGCACCGCGGCCTCCTCTCCTCTTCTCCACTAGGCTTGCTCACCCGTCGGCCGCCGCGCCCTTCTGCCCACTTGTCCACCCTTCTTGTGCTCCCTTTTCCCTATCCACATTGCCAACGCTCTAACCTCCACACAATGTGTTGAAAACTAGAAGATTTTTCAGAGGCAAAAGAGCTCATCAGAAATTGTGCCAGCATACGCGGATCAAAAGCAAGCGGCACCTCAAACACGGTAGCCGTCATAGGATCCATTCTTATAAAACTAAATATCTGCGAGAATACACGCAATAGACAATTTTTTGTTACCAAAAGGAGAATGTCGGTTATATCATGTGAGACCCATGACCGTACAAGACTTTTTCAAGCGAAGTTCACTTGAAGGAAAAAATATTGAAGCTCTCCTAGGCCTCTATTCGTAGGGAGCTTAGTGGAGACAACACACATCAAACCGTTGTTTTACCAAAGCGAGTATTTAGGTTCCTATACAATCAAGCGGGACCCATGACTCGACCTTTCACAAGTGGGGTCAACTTCGAGGAAAAATATTGAAACCTCTCCTAGGCCTATATTCATATGGAACTTAGTATAAACAACATGCATCAGACCGATTTTTGGGCAAAGCGGGAATGTTGGTTCTTATACTGTCATGCAGACCCATAACCCGACTAGACCCTTACAGACGGGGTCCACTTTGAGAAAAAAATTGAAGCTCTCCTAGGCCTCTAGTCCTAGTGAGCTTAGTAATTGTAAGGATGTATCGACTCAAAAGAAAAAGTAACAGTCATTGCATATGTTTTTTTTTCGAAACGGAGGCATAAGATTTGCCTCATCTATTAAATAAGGGGAGAATAAAGTTTAGAGTTTTACAACACATCCACAGGTTCGGCATGACAATTACTTGCCCGAAAAAATAGTCCCTAATTTCTTCGCTCCCGCGGTTATCCAAAGCTTGGCCTCCTCAATAATGGAGGAAAGCAAGGTAGTCGGTGGCGCACTCTTGTGGCGAAACACCCGTGCATTTCTTTCATTCCAAATGGTCCACGAGACAAGCATGGTGAGGGAGGCCATAGCTTGCCGGTTGGGGTTGCGGTTGTCGGTTCTCCTATCCCACCACTCGTAGACGGACTCGTCCAAGAGCCATACGGATGTGTCCATGTGCGCGAGTCCAAGCTTTTCAATGATAGACTTCCATAGCCGGATCGTGTATCGGAACTTGAAGAAGAGGTGGGTTCCCGTCTCTTGCTCCCTATTGCAAAGCTTGCATAGGCCAGAATTTGGCCAACCACGTCGCTCCAAACGATCGGCGGTCCAAATCCTATCTTGCAACGCAAGCCAAGGAAAAAATCTAATCTTTGGAGGTGCCCATGCCTTCCATACCAAGCGATCCAAAGGGGAGAGGGTCATGCCTAGGAATTGAGCCTTGTAAGCAGTGGCCACCGTGTATATTCCATAGTCGGATCGTGTATCGGCACTTTAAGAAGAGGTGGGTTCCCGTCTCCTGCTCCCTATTGCAAAGCTTACATAGGCCACAATTTGGCCAACCGCATCGCTCCAAACGATCGGCGGTCCAAGTCTTATCTTGCAATGCAAGCCAAGCAAAAAAATTAATCTTTGGAGGTGCCCATGCCTTCCATACCATGCGATCCAAAGGGGAGAGGGTCATGCCTAGGAATTGAGCCTTGTAAGCAGTGGCCGCCGTATATATTCCATCGTCCGCATGCTTCCAAATGATGACATCTTCAGCATGCTCATGAAGGTGGACATCATTCAGAAGTGTCCAAAGCATGAAAAATTCTCGAATGTGAGCGATGGAGACAATCGTGTTTTGATTGATTTTGAAAATCCATGCATTCCCCGCGAGAGCCTCACGCATCTTCCAATTTTTCCTTTTCGATGCCTCAAAGATGAGCGGTGCAATGTCCTTAGGTTTGCAACCGAGAAGCCAGGGGGAGTCCCAAAAAGGCGTTTTGGCGTCATCCCCAATGGTGATAGTCGTTGAGGCGTAGAAGAAGTCGATGTCATCCTCGGTGCACGGGTTTCCAAGGCCAACCCATAAACTACGCGACTCATTCCATTCATACCATAGCCACCGGAGTCGCAAAGCACGTGCAAACTTGTCGGTATCGAGTACCCCAAGGCCACCATATTCCTTTGGTCGACAAACTACCTTCCAGTTGACCTTGCACTTGGCACCCGTTGTTTTGTCCGAACCGGACCAAAGGAAAGCTCGCTCAATTTTGTTAATGTTATCCAGCGAGCTCTGAGGCACAATTAGGGGCGTGATGGAGAACACTGCTTGGGAGGAGATGACCGATCTAAAAAGAGTCGTACGTCCAATGGTAGTGATGTTCTGGCCCTCCCAAGTAACCAATTTTCCGGCCACCTTATCCTCAAGGTATTGGAAATCCACCTTTTTCAGTTGCCACACAGAGAGCGGCAGCCCTAGGTATTTGATTGGAAAAGTGGCACGTGTTGCAGGCATGCTCTGAAGAATTTGCTCAAGGTCAATGTGGTTGCAACGGATGGACACAACCGAGCTTTTTCGGAAGTTGGAGTCGAGGCCTGTAACCTCCCCAAAGCCTCTCAGGATAGCTGCTAGGTTGTCAATGCCCCGCTTGATGGGAGATACAAAGACCGCCGCATCATCCGCATAAAGGGAGGTACGCACCGCGGCTCCCTGGCCACGAATCTTATGAAGGAGCCCTACCCGCATTGCCAGGTCCAGAATCTTATGCAATGGGCCAATCGCTAGGACGAAGAGGAGGGGAGAAATGGGGTCCCCTTGTCTGAAACCGCGACTGTGCTTGACAGGAGGGTCGGGCAACTCGTTTAACAATATCCACGATGAAGAAGAGGATAGAAGCGCAGCAATCCAGGCTCGAAATTTTGGTGGGAAGCCCAGTCGTTGGAGAAGCTCCAGAATGTATCCCCACCTGACTGAGTCGAACGCCTTTTTGATATCAAGTTTGAAGAGGAGCGTGGGGGTTTTGTTTTTGTGTAGGCGTCGAGCGAAATTCCGAACATACATGAAGTTGTCATGGATACTTCTTCTTTTGATGAATGCACTCTGGGCGTTGGAAACAAGGCCATCCATGTGGGATGCAAGTCGTAACGAGAGAGTCTTGGCGATGATTTTAGCGATGGCATGGATGAGGCTGAATGGCCTATAATCAGAGATGCCTTCCGCGCCGTCCTTCTTTGGCAGCAGAACAACGTTGGCCGAATTAAGCCACTGCAAATGGGAGGTGTGCAAGGAATCAAAGCGTTGGATGACATCCATGATGGACTGCTTGACGGTTCCCCAACACTTTTTGAAAAAGATACCGGTGAAACCATCCGGCCCCGGCGCCTTATCGCTAGGCATGCCTTTAATGGCCTCCCAGACCTCAGGACATGTATACTTTCACACACATGCATATGCTTTTCAAACATGTATACTTTCACACATGCTTATCGTCCCACACCTCAGGACAAGATCGAGTTGGGTGGCAGCGATGATGCATGGACCAACACATGTACACTTGCGTATATGAGAGCATCTAAAGCCATGTATTTCAAGTATGACCCCTTGAATGCCCGTCTCAAATCACCACAACTGCATTTGGATATCTTATACTAGATTCTTAAATTCACACAAAATTATGCAAAATAAAAAAACCTACGTACTACGTAGCTACTCCTCGTTGGAGATGTCGACTATCTTCGTGCCCTTCGACAGGTACATGCGCGGGAGCTGCAGCTCCGCCCCCTCCGGCGCCTCCGGCTGCTCCGCTCCGGCCTCCTCCGCCTCTATCTCCGCGTCGAATTCGTCAAAAAGCGCGTCCGCCTCTGCCTGCTTCTGCCGGAGGAACTGGCGGTTGGCCTCCACATAGGCCTCATCCTGGATGGACTCCAGGATGGCCTGCTGCTCCGCCATCTCCTCAGCTTGGGCGACTGGGAACTCCGCCTCCGCCATGTTCAACCCCGGAGCAGGCTGCTCCGCCTCGTCCTCCTCCAGATACACCATGTCCATCGGCTCCGGCAACTGCTCTCCCTCCTCCTCCTCCGGCTGCTCCTCCTCCTCCTCCTCCTCCGACTGCTGCTCCTCCTCCTCCTCCGGCTTCGGCGAGTCCGGAGGTAGCCCCAGAGCGATGCAGGCGGCACGCCTAGCCTGGATCTCTGCCTCGATCTGCATCCGACGCTCCGACGTGAGCATCGCGTAGGTGGCGATCTTACGTCGGACCATGGCAATGCCAGAGAGCGTGGAAGAGCAGGGAAGAGGAGGCGGACGGGCTCGGGTGGCAGCGCAGAGAGGGAGAAGGTGGATGTGCTAGGGCTAGGGGACGCCGGGTGGCTTAAATAGCCGGATTTGGCCTAGGACGACGAGTTGGAGCGGCGCCACGCGGCGTTCAGACCGCGGCGATGGAGAAGGGGTCCGTCGGACCGTCTGGTTTTCGGGCGAGTCCGCGTGGGACCCATCGTCAGGCCGACGTGGCGGGCGTACCCGGGCGCGCTCGGACGCCCCATATCCGCTTCATATTTGAACTGGATATGAGGGGTGCCGATCAGGCCGGATGTTTGAGGCTCGTTTAGAATGCTCGTCTCGGTTAATTTTTTGTGACCGAACGGTGACCGGACGGCCTGCCCGAATGTTTGAGACGGGATTAAGAGGTCCAGGTGTAGATGCTCTGACCACCGAGCAATCAGAACTCACGCAGATTTCCAATTCAACCAAACACTCATGGTCACCCAAAAGATGGAGCTCCACTGTGTTCGTTCAAGCGTACGTGTTTCGTTTCAGCCTATCCATGATGCATACTCGTGGGCAGCGAATTAAAATCTGGGCCTCCGGCTAGTACTCTGACAATGCAGTTACGCCGGCCGGGTTCACTGAGAGCATGGTTAATAGTATAGCCAGCTGCTGGCTATAAGTCATTGTCATGTCATCTATAGCTCATTTTATAACCAACATGTACAATAGTTGATTAGAAGAGTGTACTACTTATTTATTATATGGCTCATCTTTCACTCTCACAAAATGTCTAGGAGCACGTGTTAGAGCTGACTCTTCACCAAGAGCCCGCTTACCTTCTCTCTCCTCTTCTTTTTCCTCCAACTAAATAAAAATATACTATTTTATTTCTCATAGCCTGCTGACTCAGCTCTATTGTACTTGCTCTGACTCCGCCATGGGCTAGCTGCTAGCAGATACTCCAATGGCGCGCGCGTCCACAGGCCGAGGTGGAGGGGGGCACACAGAGCGCAATCATGCGGGATCATGAGTACGTACTCGGGCGGCTCCAGCGGATCTTCGCGTGAATGTCTGGAGTTAATAGCCGAGTACTGCTGGATCCATCGAAGCGGGCGGGCATGCAGGCGATGTTGGTCGGAGTGGCCGGCTTGCTGCCTTGGGATCGATGGATGATCATGCATGATCTTGCTACGGAGCAACGTATCGATGGATGGGGCGATCCATTACACCCCCGCGATATGAATCTCCCTGTCTGCCATGCGGCACAGCAGCCAGACAGAGAGAGAGAGAGAGAGCCAGCGCGCGTGTACTGCCTCGATGGATACATCAGATGCCGGATTTCCCCGTGTACGTACACTGTACGCACGTGTACTGCACAATATACGCGGCAACCGCGCATATAGTACATTCCCGTGCAAGCATGAAGCATGTTGATGTGACATAATGCCGCGGCAACGTGTGTACTGGCCCGTATGTATTGTATGCGCGCGGTTTAAGTCGCTCGTACCTGTACGTACGTGCGTGCTCGTTCGAGGTGGGTGTATATATGATGGTATTAGACGTACTTACACTACACGCGGTACACTCGGCAAATAGTTAATCGTACACATCGACCAACATATGCACGTTAATACATATACTCATCATGTATGTGTATGAAATATACACTGCCTGGAATGCAACTACATACATGCATGTGTGTTTACATATACGAACGCACTGTCTCGTGAACACGCACACCCGGCCGGTTCGTGCACACACTTGGCGCTGTCCTATATATACACACACACACACACTGATGCATGCAGTACACACACACGCTGAACTTGAGCAAGGTGGTATCGATCGGTTACCGGACGTACGTATACGTCTATAAGAATCACCACTCTACTGTACCTAGTACTTTTCACTGTAGTTTTTTCACTGCGAAAAAACGAGAGGATGCATGCGTGTCGATCTACGTACGTATACATACGCTGGCCAGCCGCCAATAAATTCGCTGGCACGAAAGTAAACACGCTCTTGATCAGGGCCCAAATGATTGATCGTGCGACACGCATGGGTACCGTAAATACTGGGAGGGTTTACACGCACAGTGGAGTACTCTACGTACGTGTGTGCATGTCAGCCAGAGTGATTGCACGCTGCAATTGGCATCTCCACTTGGGTATACTACGTGGTGGGCCGGGAGCATCACTATACTATAGTACTATACACTATACAGTATAGTAGTACGCACTTGTGCAAGGCCGTGCATACTTTGGGGCGTGTTTGGTTGCCTGCATGAGGCCCAACCAGGCCCGCGCGGGAAGAAAATGAGCTATTTGGTTGGCTGCATACACTGTTGGGCCTGCATGGCACGATGTTTAAAGCACTCCTGGGCCTGGCTCCCTGGGAACGCTCGAATCGGCAGTTTCTCCAGAGCCAGGCCCGAGCGGTGCACGTGGGCGGCGGCGGTTGCACGCGCGCGGCCACGCTCGAGAAGCCGCGTTGCTTCCCGAAGCGCCGGCAGTTATTAGCCTCACCGCTCCCTCTCCCCACTCTCCCCCACTCTCCCAACTCTCACCGGCGGCGGCGGATCGGAGGAGAGCAAGAAGACCACCGGACTCCATCACCGACGAGCGGATCATCACCTGGCCCGCGGCAATGGCGGTAAGCACTTTTCTGTTCGTCATGCACTACTTTTTCGCGTTCGATCCGGTGGTAGATTCGATCCACGGCGGAGAGGGGAATGGGGAATATAGGTAGATAAGCATGGCAGTTCATACTAGTTCATACGAGTTCATACTAGTTCATGCAAGATCGGAATAGAGGTAGATGCGGATGGAGTAGTAGGGGGATTGGGGGATTGGGGGTACACAACAGACACTGGCTAACCGCGGCGGCCGTTGAGGCGTGCGGAGCGGCGGAATCAGCGTCTTCAACTCTTGTGCAGTGGCCCTCATGAGCACTGCATCAGATTCCTTCTGCATGTCAGGCATGGAGCCGAAGTTCGAGCACACCTCCATGGTGTTCTCGAACTTGGTGCGGTCACCAGCCGACCACCCGAGGAAGAAGGCCCTCCAGCCAATACCCCAAGGGAAGGGGTTGGCGTTGGAGCTGGAGCTGGAGCTCATGGCGATGGAGATGAGGAAGGTTGATAGTGAGAGAAGAGAGGGGGTGGGTAAGTAGTGGTGGTCAGGTTGAGTAAATATAGGCGCGATGGAGAGGAGGAAGAGTGACAGTCATGCCGTTTTAACTACATGCTCTTCAATGAGCCATGAACTCTGTCTGTGCCTGACTCCATGAATTGTGTGCAGATCGAGGAGAGCAATGAGATGGGCACGGAGGTGCTCCCGGCCGTTGACAAGAAGGGCAAGGAGGCGGTTCATCCAATGCCCGAGGTGGTGTTGCCGCCCACCGCCGAGGAAGAACCGAAGACGCCAACGGTTGGCGACGACGAGCGCATGGAGGAGCCCCCCAGCAGCAAGCGCCGCAACTACGGCCACTACCATGAGGAGGGTGGCCCAACTCACTTCTGCAAGGTCATCCTTGCACCGAAGCTTGAGTGCATCCCCATGCCCCTGGACTTCACCAAGCACTTCGCCGCGGTGCCGACGGAGTTCAAGCTGAGGAACAACATCGGCTGCTCCTGGAGGGTGACGGTGAAGCTGATGAACGGTAGGGTGACCCTGGATCAGGGTTGGGCCACCTTCGCCGCCGTTCATCAGATCAAGATCGGCTACATGGTGACGTTCAAGCTCCTGACTCCCGACACCCTCAAGGTCATCATCTTCGACGACGATGGCATTGAGGTGGTCAACAAGTGCGGGAAGCACGACGAAGCCTTCGCCGCCAGGGACTAGGGCCGGGGCACCTCCTTCCTAAGTACTATCGAGTCTGCTTTATGGTTTATGCGTTGAACTGTTTGAACTATCGTTCTGAACTATGCTATTAAGTAGTTGATGCTCTGTTTATGCTCTGCTCTGCTTATGATGTGTGGTACATGGTTGTGCCGAAGTGTGCTGGTAACCTCACCAACTAGCCAAAGAGGTTACCACACACCAGGCGTTGCATACAACCAAACACCATGCCTTGGGTTTGTCCACTAACATGCAGGCAACCAAACACCAGGCAGTGTGGTTCAGCCCATGCAGGCAAGAGGGCATGCAGGCAACCAAACAACTTGCAGATGGTGCATTTGAGGCTGCATTTGCATAGCCAGGCTGAGTTGAGAAGGCTATGCAATGCAGCTACTGTAGACTACGGCAACATAACACGCCCTTGGATGCTGATCCTGGTCATGCTGCGTTTTCTTCCCGAGAAAGAAAGAAAGAAAGACGATCTCGCCAAGACTAGCCTTCCGGCACCGTCCTCGGTGGCTCCCCTCCGCCGACGATCCAGAGGTCGTGGGTCGGGGGGAGGGGGGTTCCGATTCCTGCACGTGCAGATCATGCAGCTTTAGGTTTGAGTCACCTGGTAGCTTAGGTTTTGGCCGCTTCACAGCAAAGGCTATGACAGCTTTGAATAATAGAGTTTCAGATTCTTCTCCGACATGGCGCTCTGCTCTTTGATGGGTGATGGACTTGGGTCCTTGGGCTCCATCGTTGCGTTTTCTCGGCATGGCAGGTTTTCCAAGAATGGGTGTAGGCGGTTTTCTTCGTCAGGGGCAGCTAGAAGAGGGTGGGTTCATGGTTGATGGTTGGCGGGTTCAGGTTTTCTCCTCCGACGTCATAACGGAGAGGTGTCAGATCTGGAGTTTGATGACGCATTTGGGTGCTGCTCCAGCCATATTTTCAATAGTAATGGCTTTGCCCTCGGCGAACTACTTTGGAGGTCCGAAAAACTAGAAATCATCGATGGAGCCGTGTCAAGCTTGGGTGAAAAGGTGATATATCTCCTTTTCCTTCGGTGGCGCCATGGTGGTGTCGAAGACGGATGATGAAAGTTGACATTAAATTCAAGGGATTCTTCGGTTTTGATTGTAATTTTCCTACTTGATGTCAACCATGGTGGTGTCATTTTGGGCTGAAGCTCAGGTTATGTTGTCTTTTCAGTTTATCAGGTTGGTGTAAGTTGCCACCTTGTGATAATGTTTACCCTCTTTTACAACTTAATTATGATGTCGTGACACCATTTTATCCTATTTTGTTATCTTCCCCAAACTTATGAGGTGGGCTCATGTGTCAAGCTGACGTTGTTGCTTAGCTGAATGCGACAACCAGGAACGGAGCTAGCATGGTCAGTGGTCTCAAATGACACCAAAGATTTCTTATTAATGCTCTTTAGAAACAATTAACTGGCTTAGTAAATACGAATGACACCAATATACTTCAAAGAGGGGCACTGATGTTGTTTTATTCTGGCTTTGCCCCTGTCGACAACTCACGCCCGTATTCGCTAGGACGGGGGAGGGGGGCAATGTGGTGGAGCTAGTTGCACATGTTTCCGCTAAATTGAAAAAAGAAAATCATAGATTTTGATAAAACTGGACATGATATGGTATGCCACTAATGATTACATGTCTAAGTTGTCAGTCCATTCAACAACAATTTCAGGCGCTTTATATCGATTTAAGTGTTCAATAACGACGGCTGCGGCTATAGACGTTGGTCTTTAAGGGCACGTGTATGACGAATTATTCACTGTCATTGACAAGGTTAAGTAGGCTCCATTAGGGGAGCGGCGACCGTGGCACGTCAGCGGCTCGTTCTAGCGGCGGTAGTGGTCATTCGATGGTGCATGGTCCTCACTATAATGTTTAGGCTGCTATGTACTTTTTATGAACATTTATAATAGATCTAGGCCCTTTTCACAGTAAAAACAAACAAACAAGTTCATAAAAAATATGGAAAATCTGCCAACATATTTAGGAGGTAAAATATAACAAATGTTCTAAAAATGGTGTAAATATTATCATAATGTCACAACTAACCATAAAAGGTGGATTTTACTCATTTTTAGCAACTTTCAGTGAATATATAATAAATTATTCCAATCACAAACCCAATCTTGGTTGCGATGTAAACGGCACACCGTTTAAGCCCACTTATCGGGCTAACAGTTCAAGAAAGTTTTTTTCCAGAAAAATGAACTATCGAGCTAACAAAAAAAGGATTTGTGGTGCAGTTTATCGCGCCATTTACATGCCTAGTTGCGATGATCATGGTAACTAATACTCCTTTTCTTCCCGATGGTTGTGGTTATGAAGGTTATTTTTTTATAGAAATAATTAAGGTTAGAGTTAGGGAGAGTGGGGTTTAGCTAAGAGGCGGACTACTGTGTCTAGCATGTGGTGGGCAATTCGACCATGGAGAAGGAGGTCATTTGTCTACCAGCTGCGAGGTTAGGAGTTAGAGAACAATGCTTAGGGATTGAAGTGGCCAGCATAGCTTTTTTTTTTTTTGAATAATTTAGGTTGCTTAGCACATATGTCATGTGGTAGTGGCCAGCATAGCTGGAGGATGGATCGTCTTCTGCGGGGAAAACGAGCTCTCTTATTCGAGTTAACTGAAAAACCTGAACCGTTGAACTAAGATCCAATGAATGAGGGTGGTTGAATCTACCGACACAAATCCGTAAAACAAACACATGTTAACGATGATCCAGGCATGGATCTATGTGGGGTGGTGCATATGCGTGCACTATATATGTGAGTATATGCTGGGCGACATGATCAAGGCTGCATGCGATGGTCCTCTACATACCCTACGCGTGAAGCGCTAGATGTAACCTGCTGCAAGATGGACAACGAAATGATACGACGCAGGGCGCTCCGGCCCCGCACCGGATTTTACATGAAGGCGGCTGTTCATCGCGACACGGACAGACAGGGAAATGATTTGACCATTGAAGGCCCAGATGGACAGCTGATCAGAAATTCAGATGCTCAATGCAGGCATTCATGGCCACGAGCTGAGCCTGCAGGGCCGGGGTTGGGGGTGGGGGTGGGAGCTACACACACATGTTTTACACGGCTGATAACTTGCACGTACAACTACTCCTAAACAAGTGGGCGCGAGGCGAACCAACCTGTGGTTGGATGGTTAGAGGGACTGTGGTATCACCAGCCCACCAGGGTTCAAGTCCTGGTGCTCGCATTTATTCCTGGATTTATTTCAGGATTTCCGGCGATGCGCATTCAGTGAGAGGAGACGTTCCCGTCGACGACGAGGCGCCTACGGTGACTTCGTAAATCTCAAGATGATATGCCGGCTCAGTCTCTCGGAGGTGCTCATAGGGGTAGGGTGTGCATGTGTGTGCGTTCATAGGGGTGAGTGTATGCGCGTGTATGTGAGCGCTTGCGTCTATACTGTGTTCAAAAAAAACAAGTGGGCGCGAGTAGTAGTGATCGATATGTCTCACGTTGTAACCACGTACTCCTTCCGTCCAGGTGTGTTGGACGCCTAAGAAAATCCAGGAAATCCAAAAGTATTAGGCGCGATTTAATTAACTGAGCCTCGTTTATCTCCACCGTCTCTTGCGCCCACTACCCTCTTGTTCCCTTTTTTCGTTTGCCCGGCTAGAACAACTGTTCGTCTAAGGCAAGACCCAATGCATGCACAGGGGACGGGGCTGATTGGATGAGCGAGGGTAGCCGGCTGAACGCTTTTACTTTGCATGGGTTACTAACCCGGGAGTGTCTAGGTCTCAGTCGACTGAGACTTCGCGAAGTCTCAGTCAAGCAATCTAGTATGCAAGAAGAAAAAAAAAACTGAAAAAAAATTGTTTGCACGAATCTCAATGCAAGATCAACGGATTATAGTATCGACTTAGACTTCGTGAAGTCTCGGTCGACTGATTTTTAGCAAAACCGTAAACCTAAACGCCCACGCAGTAATGATGGGAGTTATTGACTAATTCTATTTCGTTTTGGAGGAAAAGGATCACACACGCTCGTCCAATCTGCTCCCGCCTAAATCGCAGAGCCCTTCTTTAGGCGCCCTATGCACCTGGACAGAGGGAGTAGTGTTAGTACGCTCTTGCGTTAGGGCATCTCTAGAGCCCACCCACAAACCTCCTTTATACTATGTCCAGATCATAGTATCCAGTCCATTTTTATCATCTAACGGAAATCATTATATGTCCACAGAGCAGTCTGGACGTACAAATTATGGTATTTTCGGAACAACGTTGGAGGCTTTGCTGAAGCGTGGACAACCGGCTGACAAACAATAAAGCGTCAAATATCAACGCCTCTTCTCTCTTCTCTCTCCTAAAAAATAATTCGACCGGGAGATGACACGAAGCAGCGCCGGAGCCACCCACAACGAGGGCCGCCATGGTCGCTGGCTAGCATTCCATTCCCGTTGCCGCCTCCTCCTATGTCTTCACTCCTCCCTCCGCCTCTCGTCTTCTCATGCTCGTCATGGATGGGCAGCTCAAGCTCGAGCTCACTCCGACCCGAGTTGTTGCAGCCGTCCCGTAGCCGCGCCCGTGGCTCCTGTCCTCGTGGTCGCGCTCCCATGGCCACGCCTGGCGCTCCCGCGGCCGGCACGTGGCTCCTGCCATCGAGGCCGCGCGTCCACGGCCTCGCCTGGCGCTCCGTGGCCGCACCTGACGTGCCTGTGGCCGCGTCCGTCACGCCTGTGACGGCGCCGGCGCTTCCGTGGCCACGTCCGTCACGTCCGTGGCCGCGCCCATGGCTGGCCGCGTCCGTGGCCGTTGGAGATGCACGCACTGACGTCGCACGTCACGTGTTCGATCAAATGCTCGGGCGGACAAGTACGGAATTTTTTAGTTTAGCTTTGGATGAAACGCTCCGGTATCTTGTCCGCTCACACAATTCAGATATAAAAAGGGACATTTGCCGTGGAGAAATAGTGACCAGCGTGGAGATGCCCTTATGCATGCGCTCAGGCCCGGCCCTAGGGGGGGCGAACGGGGCGGCCGCCCCGGGCCCCCGGTGCCAGAGGGGCCCCAAAATGCTGAAGTACTCCCTATTATTCAGATATCCTTTTTGTTACGATTTCCTTTCTTAAGCCGCGATTTCCTTTTACGATCCTTAAAACAGGGGTGCCCATTATTAGTAATTTCCTTCCTTACCAGCAAAGGCACGATTGACAAACACGTTACAGTTTCCTAACAAAACACGTATCAGTTGTTGTATGCGATTAATTAGGGATAGTTGTGAATAAAAATCTCCTAATTTCCTTCCCTAATCTACGAGAGCCATGCAAACAGATGCAAAAATCGAGGGAACGGAAACAGATCGCTCCCTTCGTGGTGACTGATGTTCATATCCTTCGCGTGTATGGCACCACCGCCTAGAGTAGGAGCAGCCCTGAGTTGGAGGGTACATGACTGCCGGAGATAACCACGCCGCTGCCTTCCATGCGACCACGCTAACTCTCCAAGATTGTGCACAAGTTACAAAGAAGAAGGTATGTCTCTGATCTCTAATTATACAAGTAGTCTATTCCCTATGGGATTTTACCATGATGATTGATCAAAATTTATAAATGCTTGTCAACATTGCATCTTTACTGTCGCAACTGATGATTGATTTATATACTGTTTATGCATAGGTATTATTGGTGTTATCATTTTTTTAGTTTAGCGACATGCTGATAGTTGCAAAGGAGGAATAAGACAAGAGGCTTTACATATCAAAGCAAGTGATCATGGGCATTTAAATCATCTACTAGTGTTAACAATGAACCTGCTTCTGTATTGTGATCCAAAAATTAGGTTAATCTTAATTGGATATAGTAGTAACCTTTTGCTCACAATTCATCATTTTTTTTGTATTTTTCCTATGTTTATGTTAAGACCCTTGGAATTAGGATCCAGTTTCACCCCGGGCCCCCAAAATCTCAGGACCGACCCCGCGCTGGATCTTTTTTCTTCGCCTGCTGCCTCTCATGCATGCATGCACACGCACATGCATTGATTGGTGGACATAGCTAGAGATTAAAACTTACTCCAGGCTTAAATTGCCTGCTTGCATGCAGCCCCAGGCTTTTTGACCATGATACATAAAAATGCGCATACAAATTCACTAGTTGTCCCACGGTGATTTATGCAAGAACAGGACTGCGTCGATCTCCACAAGTTGCCGCCGCAGGTCTTACACATTTCTTCAAAGCGGCGTCGTCTTCCTCCTCTTGAGCGGTGTCGCCGCCACTGCACCTATAGCTCCATTCTTTCCGTGTCTTCCCGATCGACTCACTGACGTACGCCATCTCCTTCCCCTTCTCTTTTCTTTCTCTTATTAAGAGTTTATTGCACTAACAGCGGGCGCACGACTTGTGTTGCAACTACTTTGATCACCAAGCTAAAATTTATGGTGTGTTTGGTCACATAAGTTGGCAAAGCAAGCGCATGTACGTGACCTTGTGCGCTCGCTTTGCACTCATGTGACTAGCTCACTATAATTTTCAACTTGTTTGACCAAAAAGCACATATGAGAACAAGTTGTGTGATAACAAGTGCAATTTAGTTTTCTACTACACTCCGGTAGCCGACGTTGCAACCGCAATCCACAACGTCTTCTTCTTCTCCCTACGCCTTGATGAGGCATGCCTCCAAACCAGGCGGTGCAGAGGGCAATATTACCCATCCGATTCCCAGTGAGATTCTCCGGAGTTGCGGGATTCCAGATGCCACAGCCGGAGTTTGTAGCCAAACCCCTCCATCTCCTCATCCTCGATCTTCCACTTCCTTAGGTCAAGCTGGCATCCTCCCGTCTGGTCTTCCTCCCATCGATGGCATGCAGGGTGAGCATTTGCTCTCTATGTCCATGCACTGCTTGTCAATTAAACGTAAATTGTGGCCTTGTAAAAAAAAATTGGATACGCTTTTTTATACTTGTAAAACAATGGTGATAATCCTGCAAAAAAACACAATGATGCGAAAAAGCTCTTGAAGTATGAATCCAAGTGTTGGTCATGCACGGATTTCAAAAGTGTTGGACGCTGGCTAGGGTTTCGGTACAGTAAGAAAGAACTAGCACACGGTAACGATGGGATCAGCACATACGGCGTCCATGCATGCACGTGCATGCATCGTTATGGCACGTACTTGTGTCCTACAAGACATTGGGGGGCGCGACATGAAGCTGCGGTCGTGCGGTATAGCACGTACCCTAGCTAGCTACACTGAGTAGTGACATGACATCATGGATGACGGGAAGAATGGTACGTAACGGCGGACGGCCCCGGCCCCTCGCCTCGGACGACCTTGGCTGCCGTACCTGCGCCGGCATTCATGGCGGCGGCAGGACGACGAGCGCCATGCATGATGCATCCAGATCCAGAGGACCATGCGATCTCGATCCGAGATCTTGCCACCATTTACACCTGGTAGGCAACGCGCTTCCCGCTCCTACACACAGACGCAGACGGGTACGCTCCACACGGACATATATATATATATCTACGTGCCGCTGCACAGCAGACGGGAGACACTGCATTCGTTTGATCATTGATACACACGGATGTTTTAATCTTGGGAGCCGGGGTACCTGACTGGCTCGCAATAACTTGGGAGGTATCGGATCCTAAGGAAGACCAGACGGGAGACACGGATGTTCATGGTCTCATGGATGATTACGGAGTGCTATCAACTCCTTAGGATCAAATGTTAATTTAAGGAGCATCACACACCTGACAACCGCCCATTAATGGGAAGAACTTCAGAAAAGAAAAAGATTGGAACAAAGAAAAAAATATCACTACAGATGCTAATCACTGACGTGATATCATCAGTTCGAGCCTACTGGAGGTACACAAGTCATGGCAAAGTCTTGACGTTCCACCATCAATGGCAGATTTGTTGCACCTATTTCCATGTGAGGTTGAAGGTTTATGATTCCGATCTTACCCCTTAAAATCTGGTACTCCTCAAGTTATGGCGGTGGTACTCCATAGTGTTGAGCTGGAGTACAGAAGAATCACATCCATCAGATTTGTGCTAATGGACGGACCATATTAATTTGAGGGTACTGTAGATTGTAGTTGTGCCTGTGCCGACCAAAAAGAAGATCAATTTTTATACTAGTAGCAAATTTTTTATACTAGCTTGTCTGGTCGACCAGATGTCATGGATTTGTATGCTCATGCTACAGTCTTCCGCTACCTTCATCGTACCTATACCTGGCCATACCTCGGGCCGGGCCGGAAAAAGCCCGGCGCTAAAAACCCAGGCCCGAGCCCGGCCCGACCCGGCCATTGGGCCTAATTTTTGGGCCCAAGCCCGGCCCGAGCCCGAAAAAGCCCGGCCCGGCCCGGCGTAGGCGTAAACTCCAGTTTTATCGGGCCCGAGCCCGGCCCGGCCCGACCACCGGGCTCAAAATCTAGGCCCGAGCCCGGCCCGTGGGCAAGGTCGGGCCGGGTCGGGCTTTTTCGGACCGGGTCGGGTCGGGCCGACCGGACCGGGCTGCCCATGGCCAGGGCTAATCGTACCTACCGACCTTGGGGTGCGTCCTTGACCAATGCAAAGTATGATGAATCTTTTGGAGGTAATATCACCGCAAGTCATACAACTTGCGTTGGATGTTCAGTTTGGTTATAAAACTTGCAAAATACGGAATTGTAGTCACATAATTTGTCATCTCGTGCAAATACGGTCACTTCTCCATATCTCATGCTTACGCGGCATTCTAGTGGGGCTATGACCCACCGTCAGCGACTGAAAGAAATTGGTGCTTACGTGGCACACGCACTAGCGAACCACTCCACCGAGCACAATTTCATGCCTTTGTTGATATACATTTACATTTATACTGAACGCATTTTTTCCACGATTCCGCTTTCCCGGGTTCGGCCAGAAAAATATGTTTCCGAAAAATCCTTTTTCGCCAAAAAATTTCAAACGAAATTCGAATTTAAAAAACACATTAAATTTTGTAATGTTTAACCCAAAACATACATAAACTTGTTCACGAGTAAGCATTTTTTTGATTTCGCTTTTTTGGAAGGGGATGCAAAATCCAGTTTCCAAAATATCTCGGCAAATCCACGTCTTTTTCACCCAAAATTTTGAATTCAATTTTTAATGTCTAAACATATTTTGTTTAACTCATTGTTTTAAATAAGTGCTTCATGTACTGTGGTCATCCCGACTTCTTTCCTATAGAAAGTCGCGAGGCCAATTCATTGTTGCAGCTTCAATAATAATAATTTAAATAATGTAATTTTTCAAATGAACATGAGTAAAAAAAAATCCCAAAAGAAGGTCTGATATAGTATGCATGTATGAGGATTTAAGTTACGTCCATGTATTACCAGTGTCTCTTGTTTAAATTCAAAAAATTCGGGCGCTAACAATTTTTTCACTCAATGAAAATTCGGTCCAAGAAAATTATTTCGATATGAGTAGTCATCATTACAAAACTATAAATCAAAACCATCAGCCGTAACATTTTTATTTCATTTTATTTGAGGATCTTTATTCATAATTAAAAAAAATTAAGGGGTTCTACGCAAAATAATTGCGTGTGCGTATCGCTTTGAAGCGACATCTGTCACTGATAGTGGACACATGCATGCGTGGCATGCCACACCAGCGGTGGATACACGCGTACACAGCTGGAGTGACGGTAGTTGCACCTAAATACAAGTTACATGACCAGAAAACTGTATTTTAAAAGTTTTAGCACCAAACTGCACCTTCGATGCAAGTTTTGTGACTAGCGGTGATATTACCTTAATCTTTTGTCTAGCCGTTGTAGGTGGGTATTTTATGTGGTGTTTAAAGCTTCTTGGAGGCTGTTCAGGTTTGTGCAGGTTTTCCAAAGGGGACTTTTATGTTCATGACAAGTAAATAGGGGAGTAGTACTAATTATGATTTTTTCGAATAGGTTTAGTCCTATAAAAGTGCAAAGAAATGTGGGTGGAGACCCCCTACGCAAAAAGTGAAAAGAATACTATACATTTTAATTCATGCTATCGTTTTCCATATATCTTTGGTTCATAGGGAAGCCACACTATTAGGAATATATTAGTTAACGAATTCAACATAAAATCTTCAATGTGTTAAATCTAATTTAAATTCTAATCTTTTGCTTTTATATAAGCCCTATAATGTATTTAATCTAACTTAAGTAAGCATAAAATTGTGGGTTTGAAACCATAAACTTTATAGTGTAACTACTTTTATTAATTTTTCATATTTTTAAACATAAGTAAAACTCAGTTTAGAGTTTGCATGAGTGATATATTGTGATTTTATCATCTTTTTTGGGAGATACACCATAACATTTTGTGACATGGTGTGGAATTGTGGACTCTAACTCAACCACCACATAGACCTTACATATGTTCAAAAAGAACATGGGCCTTACATGTGGGACACTTTTGTTAGGATGAGAGTTTCTTAAACTAGCATATTGCTGCGTGATTCAATGAAAACCCAATATTTGATTAAAGCATATTAGTGTTTACAACAAACAATAGATAAAATAAAATTTTCAATTTAGGAATTGTGTGATGGCATGGCGAGTGCTAGGTAGGGGGGGGCAATGAAGGCGAGAGCAAGCAGGATTCCACACGAGGGGGCGGTTGAGGAGAACACGAGTGAAAGGATCGATATGGTTGACTAGAGGGGGGTGAATAGGGAACTAACAAATTTTAACTTTTCTTTAACAATTTAGGCTTAGCAACAAATAGGTTGACTAGATATGCAACTAGGTGAGCAACCTATATGATGCTAACCACAACAACAAGCTAAGCAAGCAAGATATGACAATATAAGTAGCTTGCACAAAGTAAAGGTAAGAAGTAACCACAAGAGGAACCGATGGAGACGAGGATGTGTTACCGAAGTTCCTTCCCGGTAAGGGGAAGTACGTCTCCGTTGGAGCGGTGTGGAGGCACAATGCTCCCCAAGAAGCCACTAGGGCCACCGTATTCTCCTCACGCCCTCACACAATGCGAGGTGCCGTGATTCCACTAGTGGTGCCCTTGAAGGCGGCAACCGAACCTTTACAAACAAGGTTGGGGCAATCTCCACAACTTAATTGGAGGCTCCCAACGACACCACGAAGCTTCACCACAATGGAATGTGGCTCCGAGGTGACCTCAACCGTCTAGGGTGCTCAAACACCCAAGAGTAACAAGATCCGCAAGGGATTAGTGGGGGGAATCAAATTTCTCTTGGTGGAAGTGTAGATCGGGGCCTTCTCAACCAATCCCGAGAGAATCAACAAGTTTGATTGGCTAGGGAGAGAGATCGGGCGAAAATGGAGCTTTGAGCAACAATGGAGCTTGGGGAGAGAAGAGGTGGTCTTCTTGGGGAAGAAGACCCCCTTTATATAGTGGGGGGAAGGATCCAACCGTTATCCCCACTCTCAGCCCGCGCATTGCGGTACTACCGCATAAGAGCCACGGTACTACCGCAAGAGGCTGCGGTACTACCGCTGCAGGGTGCGGTACTACCGCTGCAGGGTGCGGTACTACCGCTCGCACGGTAGTGACCAGACGAAGACCTATTGCACAGGGCAACGAGCAGTAGAACCACCGGAGCGGTACTACCGCGCGCCAATACGGTACTACCGCATGGTCGGTATCAACTGGCACAGGAGATGCACGGAAGTAAAAAAAATTACTTCCGTGCCTACCTCCGCTGAGGGCGGAGCTGCGCAAAAGTCCGGCGCGGTAGTACCGGACACATCACGGTACTACCGCTCGAGGGCGGATGTAAAAAATTACATCCGCGCCTACTACCGCAGGCGCACGCACCAGGGCTGGGGACAGCGGTACTACCGCTCCTTGGAGCGGTACTACCGCAGGCACCTGCGGTACTACCGCTCCCTTGAGCGGTACTACCGCTAGCCACTGAAAACTAGCACCTTGTTGCCTTCAACTTGCACAGACAAGGAAAACGGACTGGAGCTCCATTGAAGCGAAGGAAAGGTGGTGCAATAGAACAGATGTGTACGTGTTGATTCCACCCTAACCTTTCCGAAGCGGACCCCCTCTTAATAGTACGGCTTTCCTACGACTCAAATCCACCGAAAAGGAACGTAGAAAGCAACCGTCTTCGATAGACTCCGAGGGGCACCGAATCGTCTTGTGCCTAGACATGAGATATCTGAAATGTTCAATGTTGGGGAACGCGGCAGAAAACAAAAAATTTCCGACCTACGTACCAGCCCAGGATCACTATGGAGACTGCATACAAGGTTTGATCTGTTTCGTTACCGACTCGTAGCGCAGCGGAAGTAGAGTCGATGACGATTGGCGGTGCAGATCCCCGCAGCTAGGATTTTACAACCTCCCAACCGCGAGGATGTACTCCCTCGTCAGCTCACCGGACGGATCTCCGGGCAGCCCTTCGAGAGGCCTCGGGACAGTCCCTCGGATAGTCCCAACGGACGGATCCTCGGACAGCCCTCCGGGAGGCCTCTGGACAGTCTTTCGGATAGTCCCACCGGACGGATCCTCGGACAGCCCTCCGGGAGGCCTCTGGACAGTCTTTCGGATAGTCTCACCGGACGGATCCTCGGACAGCCCTCCGGGAGGCCTCTGGACAGTCTTTCGGATAGTCCCACCGGACGGATCCTCGGACAGCCCTCCGGGAGGACCCCCGAAACTCGGACAGAAACTCGGACAGCCCTTCGGGAGGACCCTCGAACAGCCCCTCGGGCAAAAAGATCGAACCTACGACCTCTCTACGGGGTTGCACACATACGGTGTCATCTATCCGGCAGGGCTTCGCCGTCCAGAACTAGTTCCCACCGGAACCCAGACAGCCTTTCGGCTCTACGAAACTATTTCGCTGGGAGGGAGAGAGAAGCCAGAAATGTCATGGCATGTGTATGTGAGAGCAAGGATGAAGCATATGGGGCTGCCTCCTCCCCTCTATTTATAGGAAAAACACGGGGTAGGATGGGCATATCCAAAATGCCATGTCATCCCAAAATATCTTGGGAAGATATTTGTGGAAAGCCAACTTCCAACCATATCCATAAATCTGATTTCACTATTCACGACGACATTTTTCAGCGTCCGGTCGAACTGAAAATATTTATGTGGGCTTAGAACAATTCCAGTACCCACTAAAATAAGTTTCAATGCGATCCGGAACAATTCCGGTTTAGTGATTTTCATCTGCGAAAAGCATCTGAAGCGGTTCCGGCAGCTCCGGAACATTTCCGGTTTTCATCCCGGAAAATTCCAGAAAGTTTCCAGAACGATTCTGGCACCCTCCAAGAATTATCAGGCATGTGCCGAAACCAATCTGACTTTATGGTATCCTCTGAAACAACTTTTCAGTTTTACCGGAACTATTCCGATATCCTCTCCGGAACGTTTCCGTTTCGTCCGAAACTTTTTCGGTGAATTTCTCTCAGACTCCCCGTCTAGTATTCAGCAGATAGATGACCCTTAAGCGTGTGACCCTATAGGTTCGGTGAAGTATAGACATGACCCGGAACACTTTCCGATCAATGATCAACATCGAAGCCGTGGACACCCATATTGACCCCTATACCCACACGAATGAATATTCGAGTGAACCTCCAGTTGCCGTGTGCTATTCCTGTTGCTTCGCGATATGTTACAAATACCCGAGGTGAGACATGTAGGCATCCCCGTGGATCAACAACTTGTCCACTATGCCAGTTACCTCGTTACCGGTATTGTTCTCTTTTCTCGTTCCCGTGTTCCGGCATCCCCGTGATCAAATCACAAAGTGTCTGGCCAGACGATGATGGATACCGTAACACCGAGAGGGCCCAGAGATATCTCTCCATCGTCGGAGGAGCAAATCCCAATCTTGAGCTATCAAGTTACTTGACATACTTTTCCATGAACCCGTAAGCCGCCGTAATAGCCACCCATTTACGGATGACGTTTAACAAACCCCAAAGTTCATGAAGCAAGCATGAAGAAACTCGATACTCTCATGGTCTAAGGAATCATGCAAACATTAACCATCTCTGTGTTATTAACCATTAACTAATGACGAATGTATCTCATAGCATAACATCAATTCGGGTCGATTCAACACAAGTGTTCTACCAACAATTGTGCCCTCAAAATTGCCGGCATAGTCATGCCCATGATCAGGAAAACAGGATCATCATGCAATACTTGAGCCAGTCATAGAGGCTTGACTAGGAATACTTTTTACCGTTTATTATCCCACACGTGCACATGAGTTTCCCTCCAAGCCTCGTTTTATTTGCAGACTCGAGAATCATTGCAGTTATAGCATGGAACATAAACATAATTATGAACAGGGAGATAATCAATAACATTTATTATTGCCTCTAGGGCATATCTCCTACAGACTCCCACTTGCACTAGAGTCAATAATCTAGTCAATGCTAATGCACTTTACACCTATGGCATACTGGTGTAAAATATGCTTCGCATGTGGTATAGCCTGATGTCCAACGGATCTGACGACTTCAGCTCCGTGTGTAACTTTGCATATCCCCGCGTTTTCACGCTTTCACAAAATTCATATTTTGTGTGGACTTGGCTTTGCATATGTGTGAATCATTGGTCGAAACCTGATTCCTCAGACTGAGCTATGGAGCAGCTATCTGCAATAGTGTCCCATAGACCAAAGCCATCTTGGAACCATACTAAGTTCATGAATGAACTATATGATTCAACAACTTCTTTGTCACTTCTTAAGTGTCAACATACTTAGCCTTTGTTATAGAATTCGCCACAGTATCTTGTTTGGAACAATTTCCAACTACCGTGCCACCATGATGTGTATCACAAAACCCTCAACTTAAATCGAAAATCGCATGGAGCATCGATGAAGACTGTATCGATGTAACCTTTTACAACGAACTCTTCATGATCTCCACTTGCGAGAAACCATGTCATCGGTACTGCTCTAGTACTTAATGACATCTTTCACTGTTGTCCCATGATCAGTACTTTGATCACTATGGTATCTATACTCGCAACAACTTTGGAGTATTGGACATATCTGATTGTTTTTACATACCATGGAATACATGATTAATCCAAACACAAGAGTGTGTGGAATCACCATCATGTATTTTACTCATCAGTGTTTTGAGACACCGAGTCTTGCAAAACCCTTTCCATGTGACTTCGGCAAGAATCACTCCTTGGCGTTTTAAATGCTAAAAGGTTTTAGCACCTTGTCAATATGTATTCATAGCTTAGCCCCATTAGGTAAATCTATCTCCATAGATCATCATGCCTAATATTAAGGCTATTTAGCCTAAGCACTTCATCGAAAAACTATTTTTCAAGTGAAGTCCTAATTCGTGTCAAGAAATTTATTTCCATTTAACAATGTGTCAAGTACACAAGGTTTTTAGAAATATTATTATGCTCCCACTTACTTTCTTGAATCACAAGCATCTTCGATACCCATTTGATGAAGTCAAACTCTTTTGACCATTTCATCAAAAACGAAGATTCTAACTCCACTTTGCTCTCTTCTGTCCATCGCTGGAACTCTGAAGTTTGCATACTTACTAGCATCCTCTGGATCGACAAATTACTTTAGACTGTATCACATACAAGTCCTAGGTTTCATTCCCATCAGATGGAAATCCTTTTTTGTCATCCATGTTTCATATCTCATGATTGAAATATGTATTAATTTCTAGTTCAACCCGAACCGACTTCAAGCATCGCTACGGTGAAACAACCTCATCGTAGTCAACTCCTTGAACTTGTTATTTCAACAAGTCGAGCTTTATGGATAAAACATTTTTATCCGTATCAGTTTTTAGTTCCATAAATATTCGTTTAGACTCTAAGTCTTCCGAAAGGTGTATCAAGGTTCTAATCTTGAATCACTTATATGGAAACTATCTCGGATTGTATTGGCATTTAGCCAATTCCGGAGTCAGGGCCCATCAACGCTTCCTTGTGTATCGTAGGTATACTGTTGTCCAACAACAATATCTCGTTTGCGCACCTGAGAGGTTTGCACGAGCCTTGCCTACGGGGTTCAGCTGCAAGTTCGACTGAAGTCCATACATTTTATTGTAGAGACTTCCGTATCAGTCGCAGTAGGAAACTCCGGAATCACTTCCAAGGTTCCTTTCCTTTGATCTGATGACGAAGATACCGGTTATCTCGTCGAGTTACACTGTCCTCCCACTCACCTTTTGTAAGAGCTATTCTCTTTAAAAGCATACCGTTTTGCGGCAAACCTATTTGCCTCGGTATAGTGAGGAAGGAATACCCAATTACTTGGGACAACCTACAAAGTAGCACTTGTTTGATTTGGAATAGGTTTGTAACCTTTTACACAAGCCCCATATTCCAAATGTTAAGAAAAGATATAACATGGTTGGGCGTACCATACCATGACGTCATTTCAACAGACCTGATGGATCTCTTTTCAGTGTAAAAGCCGCAGCCTCTAAAGCATCACCTTTTAAAAGGGATAATGGCAATTTTATTTATGTCATCTTTGATCTTACCATGTCATAAATGGTTCGATTACATCTACACGGACTCTCCACTTGCAGTGGTGTTCCGGGAAGTGCAAGTTATGAAACTCTTTTCACAACTCATCAGACATTCGCTAAACTTGTAACTCAAATATTCCTTTCTGCAATCGAATTGTAGAAACATAATTTTCTTGTTACAATAACTTCTACTTCATATTTGAAAACCTTATGAATGAATTCAAAAGATCCAGACTTACGTCTTAACAAGTAAATATCCATATATCTACTTGAGTCATTTCTGAAGATAGATAAATCCACTACTTGCAACAACATTTATTGGACTACACACATCATAATGTATGATTACCAATATGTTCTTTGCTCGTTCCTTATGGCCTGTGAACGGTATTTCAGTCACTTCACCTTTCAGAGGAAAGTGGCAAGTGTCAGATGATTCAAAATCAAATGACTTCAAAATCCATCATAATGGAATTTTCCATGCTGGTTTCTCCAATGTGACCAAATGCAGTGCCACACTTGTGTGGTATTCTTTTAGTCTTGCGACATTTAGCGTCAGTGTTATAGATGTATCATATTACCATCAATATTCATAGCATACATCCCATCCTGTATGGAAGCATGGCCCTTCATGTTTATTCATAACACCGAACATCAAAAGTTCTCTTATGAATAACCTTCTTGCAAAATACCTTATGCAAAGGGCTAGAGTGTTTGAAACTCTAAATGAATTATGAAAGTAAATACAGAGGCAATGTATTAATATCAATATTCATAACATACATCTCATTCATAATGAAAGTATGGCCCTTATGTTATTCATAACATCGAACATCAAAAGTTCTCTTATGAATAACCTTCTTGCAAGATACTTTATGCAATGGGCTAGAGTGTAAAACTCTAAAATGAATTATAAAAGTAAATACAGAGGTAATGTATTATTATCAATATTCACAACATACATCTCATTCATAATGAAAGTATGGCCCTTATGTTATTCATAACACCGAACATCAGAAGTTCTCTTATGAACAACCTTCTTGCAAGATGCTTTATGCAATGGGCTAGAGTGTATAAAACTCTAAAATGAATTATGAAAGTAAATACATAGGGAATACACCGATGGAAGGTATAGTAACATTTACTATGTTCCCTGTGTGTATCTAAACCTCATTTCTGGCTAGTCTTTCAGGCCATAGTAGTTCTTACATCGAGTTGCAACAGAATGCAATCGAGCGGGTATCTTTGTGATTAACTCACAATACCCAAGAATTAGTGATTAACATGTTTAACCATAATTCCCAAGAACTATATCTTTGACCAGCCTTCTATACATCAAAAACTTGTATGACATTCATACATGAGCTGGATATTCCAGTCTTCTTTCCTTTTGCCTTTATACTTCTAACAGTTTAACTTTTAGTATTTCTCCTACTCTCAGAAGAAGCACCCAACTTAAGAGCGGTGATAGCCCCGGACTTCCTAGGCGTGAAAGTTTTACTAACACCCTTCGGATACTTCCTTTCTCTTTAAGTTGTTGTTTTATTCACCTTTCATCATATGACAGGCGTTCTCCTGGATCCCTCTCTTATCAGTCTAATGCATAGTAAACTCCTTTACTAATAGTTTGCAAACAAACATTGCTTTGGATATCTCATATCTTTTAGCCTTTGTCTGTGTCTGAAAATGATTTTCAGATTCCATGAATATCACATAACTATCCAAACTTTCGAAGTTCGGGTCTCATGGAAGCAAACGTATTGCACTTGACTGAAATAGAATTCTAGCTTTTGGATCGAAGGACGAGAGTCACATGATCCATAGCATTAGCGGGAGAGTACCGAAAGTATGCGATAGGACAAAGTCCTTCTTGGCACTATTGAGGACAATCCTCACATTACGTTACCAACCGTAAAGTTTTAACCAGATATTTAACAGCTATTCAATTTTAATAGGGAAGGTGGAAACACGAGCCATTATTCTACAACTATTATGCAAACCACACTTAGACAGTGTTCAAAATTAATAGCACTGAGAATTAAACAAATTAATTCTACAGTGCGCTCCCACTCAAAACAATATCTCTCATAATTGATTGTGAGCGATTCAAGATCCAAATTACAATTCAACGCCAAGGATGCATCCATCTCAAGTGACGAGAATTGCAATCGGTAGGCCAACTTGCCAATCACATCTTTATGTGACTCTTGTTCATCTTTCGATGCGTGTGTTCCGAGCTCATGACTTTCATGCCTGAACGTCAAGACAACCAAGTGATCTCGCTGCGAGGTCTCAACTCACCCGCCTCACACATCCCTAATCGTTCGTACCCATGCATCCATGTGATACCCCGAGAAGTTAGGTGCCGTGACGGTGCTACACTTGGGAGAACACTAACTACTTGATATTTTTGTGAGAGATCACCCTAATAAAAGCGACTACCGCGCAATCAAGAAGGGTGCATCATAAGGGATAAACATCTCAGGCAATTCGTAATAGCATGATATGGTATAGCCCTTTCTGACGGAGAAGTCTAGTATTTCTTCGTCTCCGGCATTCGCGTCGGTGTTCACCTTTGCGAAGATTGCCACCACCTTGTCGATGCACCAAATAATATTGCTATCTCTATAGCTAATAAAATAAGTGCATTACATAAGGTTGACACGCAGGTCATTAAAGTGCAATCATATGGCTCCAGCCATCATGCCGAATCATGACACGCAGGTCATGTTAATCAATTTACATCATATAGTCATCTCATACATAATCAAATTATTATGAACACTGCTATACCACATCACATGCACATGCAAACCATCCTGCAAAACCAAGTTAGACGCCTCTAATCGGTTCATGCAAAATTTTATTTTACGTGGCTTCTAAGGTTTCGAAACAAACCGAAGCTACCAACGTCCATCATCAAGTATGATAATTCAAGTTGCTAGATTAACTTTCCAGGGTGTATGAAACACGAGATAATAAAATCTCGAGCCCCATACAAAACTTCGTCATACGCGTGACCCCCGTGCAGATCACATCTGCATTGCCCTTTCGTCTGCGAAATTTCATCTTTCTTTTTAACTACGGTGGAATTCAATGAACTGTTAGCACTTCGTTGATCAATCAGGATCGCGGATTGCCAGAACATTGAAACTCCACCATACTGTTATCAAGATCAGAAATATGCAAATTCCAGGGAAGCAACAAGAACATCGGGTAACAGATTTCATCTGCTACCCGCACAAATAATTTTCAGTAATAGATCTCATCTACTACCTAATTATATTGTGCAACACCCATACATCTCTATGTATTCTAGATCGCAACCTGCATCTACGCATAGCACGGCTCTTGATGCCACTGTTGGGGAACGCGGCAGAAAACAAAAAATTTCCGACCTACGTACCAGCCCAGGATCACTATGGAGACTGCATACAAGGTTTGATTTGTTTCGTTACCGACTCGTAGTGCAGCGGAAGTAGAGTCGATGACGATCGGCGGTGCAGATCCCCGCAGCTAGGATTTTACAACCTCCCAACCGCGAGGATGTACTCCCTCGTCAGCTCACCGGACGGATCTCCGGGCAGCCCTTCGAGAGGCCTCGGGACAGTCCCTCGGATAGTCCCAACGGACGGATCCTCGGACAGCCCTCCGGGAGGCCTCTGGACAGTCTTTCGGATAGTCCCACCGGACGGATCCTCGGACAGCCCTCCGGGAGGCCTTTGGACAGTCTTTCGGATAGTCCCACCGGACGGATCCTCGGACAGCCCTCCGGGAGGCCTCTGGACAGTCTTTCGGATAGTCCCACCGGACGGATCCTCGGACAGCCCTCCGGGAGGCCTCACGGACAGCCCTTCGGGAGGACCCCCGAAACTCGGACAGAAACTCGGACAGCCCTTCGGGAGGACCCTCGAACAGCCCCTCGGGCAAAAAGATCGAACCTACGACCTCTCTACGGGGTTGCACACATACGGTGTCATCTATCCGGCAGGGCTTCGCCGTCCAGAACTAGTTCCCACCGGAACCCAGACAGCCTTTCGGCTCTACGAAACTATTTCGCTGGGAGGGAGAGAGAAGCCAGAAATGTCATGGCATGTGTATGTGAGAGCAAGGATGAAGCATATGGGGCTGCCTCCTCCCCTCTATTTATAGGAAAAACACGGGGTAGGATGGGCATATCCAAAATGCCATGTCATCCCAAAATATCTTGGGAAGATATTTGTGGAAAGCCAACTTCCAACCATATCCATAAATCTGATTTCACTATTCACGACGACATTTTTCAGCGTCCGGTCGAACTGAAAATATTTATGTGGGCTTAGAACAATTCCAGTACCCACTAAAATAAGTTTCAATGCGATCCGGAACAATTCCGGTTTAGTGATTTTCATCTGCGAAAAGCATCTGAAGCGGTTCCGGCAGCTCCGGAACATTTCCGGTTTTCATCCCGGAAAATTCCAGAAAGTTTCCAGAACGATTCTAGCACCCTCCAAGAATTATCAGGCATGTGCCGAAACCAATCTGACTTTATGGTATCCTCTGAAACAACTTTTCAGTTTTACCGGAACTATTCCGATATCCTCTCCGGAACGTTTCCGTTTCGTCCGAAACTTTTTCGGTGAATTTCTCTCAGACTCCCCGTCTAGTATTCAGCAGATAGATGACCCTTAAGCGTGTGACCCTATAGGTTCGGTGAAGTATAGACATGACCCGGAACACTTTCCGATCAATGATCAACATCGAAGCCGTGGACACCCATATTGACCCCTATACCGACACGAATGAATATTCGAGTGAACCTCCAGTTGCCGTGTGCTATTCATGTTGCTTCGCGATATGTTACAAATACCCGAGGTGAGACATGTAGGCATCCCCGTGGATCAACAACTTGTCCACTATGCCAGTTACCTCGTTACCGGTATTGTTCTCTTTTCTCGTTCCCGTGTTCCGGCATCCCCGTGATCAAATCACAAAGTGTCTGGCCAGACGATGATGGATACCGTAACACCGAGAGGGCCCAGAGATATCTCTCCATCGTCGGAGGAGCAAATCCCAATCTTGAGCTATCAAGTTACTTGACATACTTTTCCATGAACCCGTAAGCCGCCGTAATAGCCACCCATTTACGGATGACGTTTAACAAACCCCAAAGTTCATGAAGCAAGCATGAAGAAACTCGATACTCTCATGGTCTAAGGAATCATGCAAACATTAACCATCTCTGTGTTATTAACCATTAACTAATGACGAATGTATCTCATAGCATAACATCAATTCGGGTCGATTCAACACAAGTGTTCTACCAACAATTGTGCCCTCAAAATTGCCGGCATAGTCATGCCCATGATCAGGAAAACAGGATCATCATGCAATACTTGAGCCAGTCATAGAGGCTTGACTAGGAATACTTTTTACCGTTTATTATCCCACACGTGCACATGAGTTTCCCTCCAAGCCTCGTTTTATTTGCAGACTCGAGAATCATTGCAGTTATAGCATGGAACATAAACATAATTATGAACAGGGAGATAATCAATAACATTTATTATTGCCTCTAGGGCATATCTCCTACAGACTCCCACTTGCACTAGAGTCAATAATCTAGTCAATGCTAATGCACTTTACACCTATGGCATACTGGTGTAAAATATGCTTCGCATGTGGTATAGCCTGATGTCCAACGGATCTGACGACTTCAGCTCCGTGTGTAACTTTGCATATCCCCGCGTTTTCACGCTTTCACAAAATTCATATTTTGTGTGGACTTGGCTTTGCATATGTGTGAATCATTGGTCGAAACCTGATTCCTCAGACTGAGCTATGGAGCAGCTATCTGCAATAGTGTCCCATAGACCAAAGCCATCTTGGAACCATACTAAGTTCATGAATGAACTATATGATTCAACAACTTCTTTGTCACTTCTTAAGTGTCAACATACTTAGCCTTTGTTATAGAATTCGCCACAGTATCTTGTTTGGAACAATTTCCAACTACCGTGCCACCATGATGTGTATCACAAAACCCTCAACTTAAATCGAAAATCGCATGGAGCATCGATGAAGACTGTATCGATGTAACCTTTTACAACGAACTCTTCATGATCTCCACTTGCGAGAAACCATGTCATCGGTACTGCTCTAGTACTTAATGACATCTTTCACTGTTGTCCCATGATCAGTACTTTGATCACTATGGTATCTATACTCGCAACAACTTTGGAGTATTGGACATATCTGATTGTTTTTACATACCATGGAATACATGATTAATCCAAACACAAGAGTGTGTGGAATCACCATCATGTATTTTACTCATCAGTGTTTTGAGACACCGAGTCTTGCAAAACCCTTTCCATGTGACTTCGGCAAGAATCACTCCTTGGCGTTTTAAATGCTAAAAGGTTTTAGCACCTTGTCAATATGTATTCATAGCTTAGCCCCATTAGGTAAATCTATCTCCATAGATCATCATGCCTAATATTAAGGCTATTTAGCCTAAGCACTTCATCGAAAAACTATTTTTCAAGTGAAGTCCTAATTCGTGTCAAGAAATTTATTTCCATTTAACAATGTGTCAAGTACACAAGGTTTTTAGAAATATTATTATGCTCCCACTTACTTTCTTGAATCACAAGCATCTTCGATACCCATTTGATGAAGTCAAACTCTTTTGACCATTTCATCAAAAACGAAGATTCTAACTCCACTTTGCTCTCTTCTGTCCATCGCTGGAACTCTGAAGTTTGCATACTTACTAGCATCCTCTGGATCGACAAATTACTTTAGACTGTATCACATACAAGTCCTAGGTTTCATTCCCATCAGATGGAAATCCTTTTTTGTCATCCATGTTTCATATCTCATGATTGAAATATGTATTAATTTCTAGTTCAACCCGAACCGACTTCAAGCATCGCTACGGTGAAACAACCTCATCGTAGTCAACTCCTTGAACTTGTTATTTCAACAAGTCGAGCTTTATGGATAAAACATTTTTATCCGTATCAGTTTTTAGTTCCATAAATATTCGTTTAGACTCTAAGTCTTCCGAAAGGTGTATCAAGGTTCTAATCTTGAATCACTTATATGGAAACTATCTCGGATTGTATTGGCATTTAGCCAATTCCGGAGTCAGGGCCCATCAACGCTTCCTTGTGTATCGTAGGTATACTGTTGTCCAACAACAATATCTCGTTTGCGCACCTGAGAGGTTTGCACGAGCCTTGCCTACGGGGTTCAGCTGCAAGTTCGACTGAAGTCCATACATTTTATTGTAGAGACTTCCGTATCAGTCGCAGTAGGAAACTCCGGAATCACTTCCAAGGTTCCTTTCCTTTGATCTGATGACGAAGATACCGGTTATCTCGTCGAGTTACACTGTCCTCCCACTCACCTTTTGTAAGAACTATTCTCTTTAAAAGCATACCGTTTTGCGGCAAACCTATTTGCCTCGGTATAGTGAGGAAGGAATACCCAATTACTTGGGACAACCTACAAAGTAGCACTTGTTTGATTTGGAATAGGTTTGTAACCTTTTACACAAGCCCCATATTCCAAATGTTAAGAAAAGATATAACATGGTTGGGCGTACCATACCATGACGTCATTTCAACAGACCTGATGGATCTCTTTTCAGTGTAAAAGCCGCAGCCTCTAAAGCATCACCTTTTAAAAGGGATAATGGCAATTTTATTTATGTCATCTTTGATCTTACCATGTCATAAATGGTTCGATTACATCTACACGGACTCTCCACTTGCAGTGGTGTTCCGGGAAGTGCAAGTTATGAAACTCTTTTCACAACTCATCAGACATTCGCTAAACTTGTAACTCAAATATTCCTTTCTGCAATCGAATTGTAGAAACATAATTTTCTTGTTACAATAACTTCTACTTCATATTTGAAAACCTTATGAATGAATTCAAAAGATCCAGACTTATGTCTTAACAAGTAAATATCCATATATCTACTTGAGTCATTTCTGAAGATAGATAAATCCACTACTTGCAACAACATTTATTGGACTACACACATCATAATGTATGATTACCAATATGTTCTTTGCTCGTTCCTTATGGCCTGTGAACGGTATTTCAGTCACTTCACCTTTCAGAGGAAAGTGGCAAGTGTCAGATGATTCAAAATCAAATGACTTCAAAATCCATCATAATGGAATTTTCCATGCTGGTTTCTCCAATGTGACCAAATGCAGTGCCACACTTGTGTGGTATTCTTTTAGTCTTGCGACATTTAGCGTCAGTGTTATAGATGTATCATATTACCATCAATATTCATAGCATACATCCCATCCTGTATGGAAGCATGGCCCTTCATGTTTATTCATAACACCGAACATCAAAAGTTCTCTTATGAATAACCTTCTTGCAAAATACCTTATGCAAAGGGCTAGAGTGTTTGAAACTCTAAATGAATTATGAAAGTAAATACAGAGGCAATGTATTAATATCAATATTCATAACATACATCTCATTCATAATGAAAGTATGGCCCTTATGTTATTCATAACATCGAACATCAAAAGTTCTCTTATGAATAACCTTCTTGCAAGATACTTTATGCAATGGGCTAGAGTGTAAAACTCTAAAATGAATTATAAAAGTAAATACAGAGGTAATGTATTATTATCAATATTCACAACATACATCTCATTCATAATGAAAGTATGGCCCTTATGTTATTCATAACACCGAACATCAGAAGTTCTCTTATGAACAACCTTCTTGCAAGATGCTTTATGCAATGGGCTAGAGTGTATAAAACTCTAAAATGAATTATGAAAGTAAATACATAGGGAATACACCGATGGAAGGTATAGTAACATTTACTATGTTCCCTGTGTGTATCTAAACCTCATTTCTGGCTAGTCTTTCAGGCCATAGTAGTTCTTACATCGAGTTGCAACAGAATGCAATCGAGCGGGTATCTTTGTGATTAACTCACAATACCCAAGAATTAGTGATTAACATGTTTAACCATAATTCCCAAGAACTATATCTTTGACCAGCCTTCTATACATCAAAAACTTGTATGACATTCATACATGAGCTGGATATTCCAGTCTTCTTTCCTTTTGCCTTTATACTTCTAACAGTTTAACTTTTAGTATTTCTCCTACTCTCAGAAGAAGCACCCAACTTAAGAGCGGTGATAGCCCCGGACTTCCTAGGCGTGAAAGTTTTACTAACACCCTTCGGATACTTCCTTTCTCTTTAAGTTGTTGTTTTATTCACCTTTCATCATATGACAGGCGTTCTCCTGGATCCCTCTCTTATCAGTCTAATGCATAGTAAACTCCTTTACTAATAGTTTGCAAACAAACATTGCTTTGGATATCTCATATCTTTTAGCCTTTGTCTGTGTCTGAAAATGATTTTCAGATTCCATGAATATCACATAACTATCCAAACTTTCGAAGTTCGGGTCTCATGGAAGCAAACGTATTGCACTTGACTGAAATAGAATTCTAGCTTTTGGATCGAAGGACGAGAGTCACATGATCCATAGCATTAGCGGGAGAGTACCGAAAGTATGCGATAGGACAAAGTCCTTCTTGGCACTATTGAGGACAATCCTCACATTACGTTACCAACCGTAAAGTTTTAACCAGATATTTAACAGCTATTCAATTTTAATAGGGAAGGTGGAAACGCGAGCCATTATTCTACAACTATTATGCAAACCACACTTAGACAGTGTTCAAAATTAATAGCACTGAGAATTAAACAAATTAATTCTACAGTGCGCTCCCACTCAAAACAATATCTCTCATAATTGATTGTGAGCGATTCAAGATCCAAATTACAATTCAACGCCAAGGATGCATCCATCTCAAGTGACGAGAATTGCAATCGGTAGGCCAACTTGCCAATCACATCTTTATGTGACTCTTGTTCATCTTTCGATGCGTGTGTTCCGAGCTCATGACTTTCATGCCTGAACGTCAAGACAACCAAGTGATCTCGCTGCGAGGTCTCAACTCACCCGCCTCACACATCCCTAATCGTTCGTACCCATGCATCCATGTGATACCCCGAGAAGTTAGGTGCCGTGACGGTGCTACACTTGGGAGAACACTAACTAGATATTTTTGTGAGAGATCACCCTAATAAAAGCGACTACCGCGCAATCAAGAAGGGTGCATCATAAGGGATAAACATCTCAGGCAATTCGTAATAGCATGATATGGTATAGCCCTTTCTGACGGAGAAGTCTAGTATTTCTTCGTCTCCGGCATTCGCGTCGGTGTTCACCTTTGCGAAGATTGCCACCACCTTGTCGATGCACCAAATAATATTGCTATCTCTATAGCTAATAAAATAAGTGCATTACATAAGGTTGACACGCAGGTCATTAAAGTGCAATCATATGGCTCCAGCCATCATGCCGAATCATGACACGCAGGTCATGTTAATCAATTTACATCATATAGTCATCTCATACATAATCAAATTATTATGAACACTGCTATACCACATCACATGCACATGCAAACCATCCTGCAAAACCAAGTTAGACGCCTCTAATCGGTTCATGCAAAATTTTATTTTACGTGGCTTCTAAGGTTTCGAAACAAACCGAAGCTACCAACGTCCATCATCAAGTATGATAATTCAAGTTGCTAGATTAACTTTCCAGGGTGTATGAAACACGAGATAATAAAATCTCGAGCCCCATACTAAACTTCGTCATACGCGTGACCCCCGTGCAGATCACATCTGCATTGCCCTTTCGTCTGCGAAATTTCATCTTTCTTTTTAACTACGGTGGAATTCAATGAACTGTTAGCACTTCGTTGATCAATCAGGATCGCGGATTGCCAGAACATTGAAACTCCACCATACTGTTATCAAGATCAGAAATATGCAAATTCCAGGGAAGCAACAAGAACATCGGGTAACAGATTTCATCTGCTACCCGCACAAATAATTTTCAGTAATAGATCTCATCTACTACCTAATTATATTGTGCAACACCCATACATCTCTATGTATTCTAGATCGCAACCTGCATCTACGCATAGCACGGCTCTTGATGCCACTGTTGGGGAACGCGGCAGAAAACAAAAAATTTCCGACCTACGTACCAGCCCAGGATCACTATGGAGACTGCATACAAGGTTTGATTTGTTTCGTTACCGACTCGTAGTGCAGCGGAAGTAGAGTCGATGACGATCGGCGGTGCAGATCCCCGCAGCTAGGATTTTACAACCTCCCAACCGCGAGGATGTACTCCCTCGTCAGCTCACCGGACGGATCTCCGGGCAGCCCTTCGAGAGGCCTCGGGACAGTCCCTCGGATAGTCCCAACGGACGGATCCTCGGACAGCCCTCCGGGAGGCCTCTGGACAGTCTTTCGGATAGTCCCACCGGACGGATCCTCGGACAGCCCTCCGGGAGGCCTTTGGACAGTCTTTCGGATAGTCCCACCGGACGGATCCTCGGACAGCCCTCCGGGAGGCCTCTGGACAGTCTTTCGGATAGTCCCACCGGACGGATCCTCGGACAGCCCTCCGGGAGGCCTCACGGACAGCCCTTCGGGAGGACCCCCGAAACTCGGACAGAAACTCGGACAGCCCTTCGGGAGGACCCTCGAACAGCCCCTCGGGCAAAAAGATCGAACCTACGACCTCTCTACGGGGTTGCACACATACGGTGTCATCTATCCGGCAGGGCTTCGCCGTCCAGAACTAGTTCCCACCGGAACCCAGACAGCCTTTCGGCTCTACGAAACTATTTCGCTGGGAGGGAGAGAGAAGCCAGAAATGTCATGGCATGTGTATGTGAGAGCAAGGATGAAGCATATGGGGCTGCCTCCTCCCCTCTATTTATAGGAAAAACAAGGGGTAGGATGGGCATATCCAAAATGCCATGTCATCCCAAAATATCTTGGGAAGATATTTGTGGAAAGCCAACTTCCAACCATATCCATAAATCTGATTTCACTATTCACGACGACATTTTTCAGCGTCCGGTCGAACTGAAAATATTTATGTGGGCTTAGAACAATTCCAGTACCCACTAAAATAAGTTTCAATGCGATCCGGAACAATTCCGGTTTAGTGATTTTCATCTGCGAAAAGCATCTGAAGCGGTTCCGGCAGCTCCGGAACATTTCCGGTTTTCATCCCGGAAAATTCCAGAAAGTTTCCAGAACGATTCTGGCACCCTCCAAGAATTATCAGGCATGTGCCGAAACCAATCTGACTTTATGGTATCCTCTGAAACAACTTTTCAGTTTTACCGGAACTATTCCGATATCCTCTCCGGAACGTTTCCGTTTCGTCCGAAACTTTTTCGGTGAATTTCTCTCAGACTCCCCGTCTAGTATTCAGCAGATAGATGACCCTTAAGCGTGTGACCCTATAGGTTCGGTGAAGTATAGACATGACCCGGAACACTTTCCGATCAATGATCAACATCGGAGCCGTGGACACCCCTATACCCACACGAATGAATATTCGAGTGAACCTCCAGTTGCCGTGTGCTATTCCTGTTGCTTCGCGATATGTTACAAATACCCGAGGTGAGACATGTAGGCATCCCCGTGGATCAACAACTTGTCCACTATGCCAGTTACCTCGTTACCGGTATTGTTCTCTTTTCTCGTTCCCGTGTTCCGGCATCCCCGTGATCAAATCACAAAGTGTCTGGCCAGACGATGATGGATACTGTAACACCGAGAGGGCCCAGAGATATCTCTCCATCGTCGGAGGAGCAAATCCCAATCTTGAGCTATCAAGTTACTTGACATACTTTTCCATGAACCCGTAAGCCGCCGTAATAGCCACCCATTTACGGATGACGTTTAACAAACCCCAAAGTTCATGAAGTAAGCATGAAGAAACTCGATACTCTCATGGTCTAAGGAATCATGCAAACATTAACCATCTCTGTGTTATTAACCATTAACTAATGACGAATGTATCTCATAGCATAACATCAATTCGGGTCGATTCAACACAAGTGTTCTACCAACAATTGTGCCCTCAAAATTGCCGGCATAGTCATGCCCATGATCAGGAAAACAGGATCATCATGCAATACTTGAGCCAGTCATAGAGGCTTGACTAGGAATACTTTTTACCGTTTATTATCCCACACGTGCACATGAGTTTCCCTCCAAGCCTCGTTTTATTTGCAGACTCGAGAATCATTGCAGTTATAGCATGGAACATAAACATAATTATGAACAGGGAGATAATCAATAACATTTATTATTGCCTCTAGGGCATATCTCCTACATTCAATGCACACGATTAGTCCGCAAATGAATTGTCATCAATCACCAAAACCACTTAGGGAGAAATATGCCCTTACAATCTCCCCCTTTTTGGTGGATTGATCACAATACGGGATTTGCACATAAAGATATATAATGAGCATATGCAAACCCAAAATCTATAAAATATAGACAGGCTCCCCCTAGATGTGTGCAATCTATAGATATGCTTTGGACTGCAAAGCACACATACTAGGATCAACACTCCCCCTATATTTTATAGACAAGGCAATCCTTGCAACAAAATGAATAATCACTAAGCATGGAAACAAGGCATAGCATGTGAGCATGAAGATAAGGGCACATAACAGATAAACTCACAAGCTACTAATCATACTGGACAATAATATGATAAGAGTGATAGCATATGTCTCACACCATATGATAGAAGAAGTCTCCTGGTCTGACACACAAATAACATAAACCAAAGCAACGACGAAGGTTCAACGAAAGCAAGGAGACGACGAAAACGAACGAAAACACTCACAAATCCTACACTCTCTCCCCCTTTGGCATCGAGACGCCAAAAAGGCAGAGAGGACACCTAAGACACAGGTGGTAGATCCTACTGCAGAAAGATCATCCAACAAGCTCCTCCTCTGATGCAGCTGGAATGGACTCCTCATCTGAATCAACCCACTGATAGCTCTTCTTCTTCATCCAAGCAGCCTCAGGAGTGATGTTCTTCTCAGACCCACTCGAGATGGTCTCGCCAAGCTTCCTCAGAATCCTCTTGTCGCGCTGACGACTCTCCTTCTGAGCAACGTGAGTCTGGCACTGTCCCTTGGCCTGTATGCAAAACAAAGTCTTCATCCTGTTCTTCAGCTTCTTGGCCCAAGATGGCTCAGTAGACGGTGGCTCATACAATTCTGAACTGTCCTCCTCCTCCTCTTCAGTCTCATCTTCATCAACATCCATATGTGCAGCAGCAGGCCTAGTGGTAGTGTTAGCCCACTTGTCCTTCTGACGCAGCCGAATAGGCTCATGACGGATCCAGTCGGGAGCATGAAAATCCTCACACGGAAAGGACTTCTCCCAAGTCTTCTGAATCAAGTAGAACAAGTAGGGTCCATAGATGGGGACCTTACGGTGGAACACAGCAGACTGAAGCTCATTCCACATGATGTGAGAAACATCAAGTGGTTCAGGAATGTGAATCCGCCCTTGCTCACAAAGGACCAGCATATCCACTAGATAGGAATGCACCTTGTCCTTGTCTCCCATGCGAGGAAAGAGAGTGTTGCGAAAGATCTGGTGCATGACATCGAGAAACGGGTTAAGCACATAAGTTTTCTCACCAGAGGGTAATGTCTTCCCAACAAGGTATGGCAGAAGCTTCTCCTTTTGTGCAGAATGTGGGTTGGCGTGCGGGCACAAACCAACGGGCACATCAAGCCCCTCATCACGAACGTGCAACAAATCCATGAACTCCTTCCAGTCAGCAGCCATCCTCTTTCCATTGGTCATCCAAGTCATGGTCCGCTTCACATCCGTGTGGAAGTGGACGGAAGCAAAGAACTGAGCCACAATCTCGGGATCATAGTCAAAATGGAACGAGATGATATCCTCGATAGCAAACTGCTCCACCAAATCCAGAGGCTCACCAAAAGATGCCTGGTTCTTCCTCAGATATGCCATGTCAATCCACTGGGCAGGAACATAGATATTCTTCTTTCCCTTGATCACATCTATATAGATGAGATTTAGTTGCTTGGTCCAAAACACGTCATTGCCCTTGAACTGTTCCCTAGGGTTGACATAGGGGTTGATCTTCCGGCGAACCTGAAACTCTGCTAGAGGCATATCTTCCCAGCTGACAACTGGCTCCTTGGTCTTGGTTGCGGTTCTCTTGAAGTGGCGAGGCGAGGCATTGGACCCCTCAGGTGCATCTTGATTGCGTAGACGCTTTGAACTCGTATCACGAGAGGGATTCGAGCGTCTTGAACCGGAACCGGAGCCACCACCTATGACACACAACGCAAACACAAGAGAAGAGCGAAAGAAGTCATTGCAAAGACCAAGGCAAACAAGAGAACCACATAGAAGTGAGAATTGGCAGGACAAAACAGAGAAATTTTAGATCGAGCGGTAGTACCGCAGGTCTTGCGGTAGTAAAATTTTACTACCGCGCCGACCGCGGTAGTACCGCTCCAGGTAGGGGCGGTAGTACCGGGCTTAGCGCGGAAGTAAAATTTTACATCCGCCCGACGGGCGGTAGTACCGTTCCAGGTGGTGCGGTAGTACCGCACGGGGTGGAGTCCTCAAGAACAGCGAAACAGAGCACCCGAAAAAATAGATCGGTACTACCGTAGATCAAAACTACCATGTTGTATCCTACCAAATAACACTTCTACCGCACAAGCACTCTCCAACCATCACCTCATGCAAATATTTAGCCAAAAATCACAAGACCAACTCATATTTCCCCCTAAACCTAGATCCAAAAATAGAGATGCAAAGAGAGAAGCACAAGGGGAAATACCGGGGTCCATGGCAAGAGGACGAGGTGGGGAACGATCCCACCGGTTGGAATGGGAGGAGAGTGGCCGGAGATGGAGATCCGGCGAGGTCCTCCGGCGCCGTTCGTGGGGAGGAGGGAGAGAGAAACGTGAGGGGAAGAGATGAATGGGTATGGGGGAGTTTGAACCCCCCCCCCCCCCGCCTGCTCTTAACCCCCACACGGTTCTCACGGCACGGTAGTACCGCAGGTCATCGCGGTAGTACCGCCGGGCGGTAGGACCGCTCTTCGGGCGGTAGTACCGCTCCTCAAGCGGCAGTAAAATTTTACTACCGCGCTGGAGCCGGTAGTACCGTGCCGGGGCCGCAACTGTGCGAGCATAGGAGCAACCCCTCTCCAGCGGTAGTACCTTGGCGTACCACGGTAGTACCGCGCTGCCAACAAAATGCAGGTTTTGACGAGACAGAAAGAAAGACCTTTGCATCAGAATTAATTTTGAAAAGACATCAAGCAAAAAGGACACATACGAAAAAGCACAAAAGAAGCAGCTCAGCCACGAACAAGGTCAAAAAGATTAGAGAGGAGAAACGAGGACCAGACATCAAACCACTACCTCTCATGAAGAGAGGGCGGTGGCCGGAGCCACCTATGTTTGAGTCAATTGGTATGGCACCGCGAAGAATTATCCTTGGGCCCATGACCAAAACTCGTCTTTGAAGCACAAGTGCCATCAATAATGGCGAATGTGAAAGAGTTTGATTAGTTTATGCATAATAGGAGGAGGGATAGTTCATTGAGAGAACTAGACTCCCCCTAAATTCATGCCTACATCTAAACAAGACATAATGATGAGTGTGGTGGGGTGTGCACTAAGTCAAACCACATTGCTCGAATCAATGATATTTAGCTCATGCCTTAACTCGCGAAATCTTGCTTCATCTAATGGCTTCATGAATATATCTGCAAGCTGTTCCTTAGTATAGAGATGAATAAGATCAATGTCCCCACGCTTGATGTGATCCCGGATGAAGTGATGACGAATCTCAATATGCTTTGTCTTGCTGTGTTGAACCGGGTTGTTGGAGATCTTGATTGTGCTTTCATTGTCGCAGTAAAGAGGCACTTTGTCACAGTTGACACCATAATCCTTTAAAGTTTGCCTCATCCAAAGAATCTGAGCACAATAGCTTGCGGCGGCTACATACTCGGCCTCGGTGGACGAGAGAGAAACACAGTTTTGTTTCTTGGAAGACCAACTTACCAGAGAGCGACCAAGAAATTGGCAACCTTCGGAAGTGGACTTCCTTTCCACACGGTCTCCTGCCCAATCCGAGTCAGTATATCCAATGAGATCAAATGAAGCACCTTTGGGGTACCATAAGCCAAAGTTTGGGGTATGAGCCAAATATCGAAAGATTCGCTTGACAGCCACATAGTGACTCTCCTTAGGTGCGGATTGAAATCGTGCACAAATTCCCACACTCAACATGATATCTGGCCTAGATGCACAAAGGTAAAGCAGAGATCCAATCATGGAGCGGTATACCTTCTGATCCACAGCTTTACCATTGGGATCACTGTCAATTTGGCATTTGAGTGGCATCGGAGTGTTGGCCTTCAGAGGATTTAGCTTATCCATCTTGAACCTCTTGAGCATGTCTTGAGTGTATTTGGCTTGGTTGATGAAGGTTCCTTGGCTTCGTTGCTTGACTTTGAATCCAAGGAAGAACTTCAACTCTCCCATCATAGACATCTCAAACTCTTTGGTCATTAGTGCGGCGAACTCACCATTAAAAGCTTTGTTAGAAGAACCAAAGATAATATCATCTACATATAGTTGGCATACGAACAAGTTCCCGTTAACCCTCTTAGTAAAAAAAGAGTGGGGTCGATTTTCCCAATTTCAAACCCACGATCTTGCAACATCTTGGTAAGGTGCTCATACCACGCACGTGGGGCTTGTTTAAGGCCATAGAGTGCCTTATCGAGAACGTATACATGATTGGGAAACTTGGGGTCCTCAAACCCCGGGGGTTGCTTGACATATACCAACTCCTTAAGTGGACCATTAAGAAAAGCACTCTTCACATCCATTTGATATAATATGAAATCATGATGAGAAGTATAAGCAAGCAACAAGCGAATAGATTCAAGGCGAGCAACAGGGGCAAAGGTTTCACCGTAGTCGATACCCTCAACTTGGGAGTAGCCTTGAGCCACCAGTCTTGCCTTGTTGCGAATAATGATACCATGTGCATCTTGCTTGTTCTTAAAGATCCATTTGGTTCCAATGACATTGTGATTCTCTTTTGGTCTTGGCACCAATCGCCACACTTTGTTGCGCTCGAAGTTGTTGATTTCATCATGCATGGCTTCAAGCCAATCCTCTTCTTCGAGCGCATCTTGTACCTTGAGGGGTTCAAAGCAAGAAACAAACGCATGTGAAAGATCGTGGATGTCGCCTAGAGGGGGGTGAATAGGCGCTTTAAAATAATTACGGTTTAGGCTTGAACAAATGCGGAATAAAACTAGCGTTTAATTTGTCAAGCACAAAACCTAAATCGACTAGGCTCACCTATGTGCACCAACAACTTATGCTAAGCAAGATAAATAACTAAGTGATAGCAAGATATATAACAAGAAACAATATGGCTATCACAAAGTAAAGTGCATAAGTAAAGGGCTCGGGTAAGAGATAACCGAGGCACGCGGAGACGACGATGTATCCCGAAGTTCACACCCTTGCGGATGCTAATCTCCGTTAGAGCGGTGTGGAGGCACAATGCTCCCCAACAATGCCACTAGGGCCACCGTATTCTCCTCACGCCCTCACACAATGCAAGGTGCCGTGATTCCACTAAGGGACCCTTGAGGGCGGTCACCGAACCCGTAGAAATGGCAACCCTTGAGGGCGGTCACCGAACCCGTACACTTTGGCAACCCTTGGGGGCGGTCACCGGTACCCGTCAAATTGCTCGGGGCGATCTCCACAACCTAATTGGAGACCCCGACGCTTGCCCGGAGCTTTACACCACAATGATTGAGCTCCGAGGCACCACCAAGCCGTCTAGGGCGCCAAGGCACCCAAGAGGAACAAGCTCTAGGGTGCTCAAACACCCAAGAGTAATAAGCTTCTCAACTACTAACTTCCACGTATCACCGTGGAGAACTCAAACCGATGCAACTAATGCAATGGCAAGAACACACGAAGTGCTCAAGTCCCTCTCTCTCAAATCCCACCAAAGCAACAAAAGCTATGGAGGAAAGTGAGAGGAAGAACAAGGAGAACACCAAGAACTCCAAGATCTAGATCCAAGGGGTTCCCCTCACTTAGAGGAGAAAGTGATTGGTGGAAATGTGGATCTAGATCTCCTCTCTCTTTTCCCTCAAGAAGGAGCAAGAATCATTGGAGGGATTGAGAGATAGGCAAGCTCAAGAAGGTCAACAATGGGGGGAGAAATGAGCTCAAAGGATAAGATAACCGTTGGGGAAGAAGACCCCTTTTATAGGGCCACCCCAAATCCAACCGTTACCCGTGCTGGACGCGTACAAGCGGTACTACCGCTCTTGCGAGCGGTACTACCGCTTAAGCGGTAGTAATTCAAAAACAGCAGGCGAGAACACGGGACTGGAGCGGTAGTGCCGCACCAAGCGGTACTACCGCTCAACTAAGCGGTACTACCGCTAAAGCGAAAAGAGCAACAGAAGCTTGCACACTCTATGAAAAACAAGCGGTAGTAGCAGCGGTAGTGGAGGGCGGAAGTACCGCACCAAGCGGTACTACCGCCCAGCAGAGCGGTACTACCGCCCTGAGCGGTACTACCGCACTACTGCCGCACTACTACCGTTTAACAGAAAACGGCAACAGAGACGTGCACAGAAGGAAACCCCGCAAGCGGTAGTGGCGGCGGTAGTAAGGGTGGTAGTACCGCCAGAGCGGTACTACCGTGCTACTACCGCTCTACTACCGTGAATGGCAAACTAGCAACAGAGAGTTGCACGCTCGGGGAAACCCCAAGCGGTAGTGCCACGAAAGTACCAGCGGTACTACCGCATAAGCGGTACTACCGTGGGCACCAGCGGTACTACCGCTTGCAGGCTACTGAAAATCCACAGAAAACAGAGGATACAAATAAAACCAGAACTGCCATAACTTCTGCAAATGAGATCCGAATTGAGCAAACTCAAGCTTGTTGGATAGAAGACAACGAGTACTATCCAAACAGCGACTGGTTATAATAAGAAGTGGCAGGGGAGATATGCCTAACATATAGAGATGAGAAACCTCTATGAATGAAGAACCGACATAAACTCCAACATCGAAAACATCATAGAAGATGCATATATGAACTCCGTTTTCGATGAACTCGAGCTTGTCATGAAGATGACCAAAAGCTCAAAGACTCACAAAGAGAAACACCAAACACAAACCAAGAAAGATGATGCAAGGATGCAATGGTTTGAGCTCTCTACGAATGATACGATAAAGCTACTCACTTGAGAGCCCCCCTTGATAGTACGGCTATCGATCCTAAAACCCGGTCTCCCAACTACCACCATGAGACCGGTAAAATAGAAAACCTATCAAGGGCAAACCTTTGCCTTGCGCATAGTCCACTTGAGCTACATGATGACGATCTTGACCTCCTCAAGTTGGACCACCTTTCTTGATTGCGCCGGCTCGATGAAGACTAGTTGATTGCTCCCCCATACTCCACTATGGGTGAGCCACTCTTTGGCACATCTTCACAAGTCCATTGTCACCACAATGGACGGCAAGCTTCAAGCATGTGATCTCTTCGTGATGCTCCACTTGAACTTGCACACCGCAATGTTGATGACGATCACCACTTGATGTCATCCTCCATGGGTTGAATGAGATCTTCCTCTTGACGCAAGCCCATGGAAACATACCTAACCCCACATAAAACTCTCGCATAGAACATGGGTTAGTACACAAAGCGTAATGGACAATGCTTACCATACCGTGAGATCACTTGATCCCACTCGGTACATCTTCTACGCTTTGTGTGTTGATCAACATGACCAATCTTTGGATAACTCCATGAATAACCTTGGTCAACACATATTCTTCTTCTAATAACCTTGAAACCAACAAATGGTCTTCAAGCAATGCCTATGGACAAACCCTTCAAATATAACTCAAGGCAACCATTAGTCCATAGAGATTGTCATCAATTACCAAAACCAAACATGGGGGCAGCACATGTTCTTTCAGCATGATGTGCACAAAAGTTTGTTAATTGACGACGAGTAGTTACCCCTCTTTTTAAGCTTCCGTAGACGTTCTCTAGGAGGTGTTGCTTTTTCTAAAGCTTGGAAGCAATTGTGGCAGCTCGTCTTTCAAGAATTTCCTCCATGGAAAGTTGAGGCTTGGTAACTTGACGAGCTTTGGTACTAGCACCGGCTTGCTCATGATCTTGAGCATGATCTTGATATTTAGCTTGACCTTGATCTTGAAGTTGATCTTGGTCCTGAGCTTCATCTTGATCTTGAGCTTGCACGGGGGTGTGAACAAGATCTTGAGCATCATGTGAAGTAGAAACATCACTAGCAAGTTGATCTTGCCCTTGATCTTGATCACGGGGTTGAGGGCCTTCACTGCGTTCTTCGGAAGCATGTGGGTCGTGCGTCGGTGATGGTTCCACTTGAGTGGAACATTGTCCTTCTCCTTCAGCCACAAGGGGTTCCTCAACGGGTAGGAAGTATCCCACACCCATTCTTCTTATGGCTTGGGGAGGAATTTCATCACCTACATCACAAAAACCACTTTGCTCCACTTGGGAGCCATTATTTTCATCAAACTCTACGTTACTCGTCTCCTCAATGAGTCTGGTGGACTTGTTGAGAACACGGTAGGCATGAGAGTTTGCAGCATAACCAACAAATATGCCCTCATAGGCTCTAGAATCAAATTTAGACAAACGAACACCTTTCTTGAGAATGAAACACTTACAACCGAACACCCGGAAGTATTTGAGGTTGAGCTTGTTCCCGGTAAGAATCTCATAAGGAGTCTTGTTCAAGCCTTTGCGGAGATAGAGCCGATTTGATGCATGACACGCTGTGTTAATGGCTTCGGCCCAAAAGTTGTACGGAGATTTAAACTCTGCCATCATGGTTCTTGCCGCATCCATCAACGTCCGGTTCTTCCTCTCCGCAACACCGTTTTGTTGAGGGGTGTAAGGTGTGGAATATTGGTGCTTTATCCCCTCATCACTGAGAAACTCATCTAGGGTGTAGTTCTTGAACTCAGTGCCGTTGTCACTTCTAATCATCAAAATCTTTGCTTCATGTTGACGTTGGACTTCATTTGCAAAGTTGATGACGGTCTGTTGGGTCTCACTCTTCCTCTTGAAGAAATATACCCATGTGTATCTCGAGTAATCATCCACAATCACCAAGCAATATCTTCCTCCTCCAAGGCTGTCAAAAGATGGAGGCCCGAAGAGATCCATGTGAAGGAGCTCTAAGGTCCTCTTTGAGTAGATTGTAGTAGTTGGACGATGAGCTTTTTCATGTAGCTTTCCTTCGATACAGGCACTGCAAGCACGATCTTTGGCAACACTCACATTTGTTAGTCCAAGAATGTGATCCCCTTTGAGGAGACTTTGCAAAGATCTCATATTGACATGGGCTAGTCGGCGATGCCAAAGCCATCCCACATCAACTTTAGCCATTAGACATGGCGCGGTCTTAGTGGGTCGCTCAGAGAAGTTAATCACATAGAGACCGTTTTCGACATGCCCAACAAAGGCTACTTTAAGAGTCTTGCTCCACAAAAGGGTCACGGTATCAATGCCAAAGAAGGTACTAAAACCCATGAGTGCAAGTTGACGAACGGAAAGGAAATTGTATGCAAGGGTCTCAACAAGCATGACACTCTCAATAGTTAAGGTCGGAGAGATAACCACCTTGCCAAGACCCAATACCTTTGAGATTGCATCATCTCCAAATGAGACTTGGGTGGCCACGGATGCATCGGGTCGAACATCCACCACCAAGTCCTTGCTTCCGGTCATATGATTTGTTGCTCCGCTATCGAGCAACCATGAGACTCCCCCGGAAGCAAAGTCCTACAATAGATCAATGCTTGGATTTAGGTACCCATTCTTGAATGGGTCCTTTCATGTTAGTGACAAGGGTCTTAGGAACCCAAATAGACCACTCAATATACTCATACGAAGAACCAACATATTTGGCATAAACATGCCCATCACTAGCACGGCACAAAACATAGGAGGGGTTAAAATCGCCGGCCTTGTTGGAGGGAGTGATCTTTCCCTTCTTCGCACTATCACTCACAACCTTGTCTTTCTTCTTCTCATGAGTAATGTTCCCCGCTTTGACAAATGTTTCCTTGAGCGGAGGAGCCTGCGTGGTCTTCTTCTTCTTCTTCTTTTTGGATTTGGGTGCAAACCCAACTCCTTCCTTTGCAATCATTTCCTTTTGATTGCTCAAAAGGTCATTGAGATTCTTCTCACCTTGTATACATGTCACAAGGCCTTTCTCAAGCTGCTCTTTTAGCTTAGCATTTTCCTCCACAAGATGTGCATGCTCACAACACGGGTTAGTAGCAGATGCATTATCAATTAAGACAAAGGGAGGACACGTGGCAATTTCCTTAGTGAGTTTTACTTGGAGTTGATCATGCGACTCTTTAAGGGAAGCATGAACGCTCTTCAATGCCTTATGAGCATTGTTAAGAGAGACAAACTCATCCTTGAGTCGAGCATGGTCAACCCCAAGTGCAACCTTTTCAGATTTAAGAACACGGTTAAGAACAATAACATGATCATAATATTTACGTAATTTAGCAAAGTCGTCATTTTGTGACTCCTTAAAAGTCAAATGAAGACCTCGCTCTTCCTCTAGAGCAATAGAAAGATCTGCTATCTCGTCGGCATAATCACGACTATGGCCTCTCATCTCCTCAAGAGATTCTTCTTGAGAATCAATCGTGTCATTGGCCTCACCAAGTTGTTCCAAGAGAGCAACAAAGTGCTTCTTGGACTCTCCCTTGAGTTTACACAAGAACTTGTCAAACTCATTCTCACCCTCTATCGCCTCCTCAAGTTCATCCACACAATCTAACAAAGACGGAGTGGAAGAAACAGAAGTCTTAATGTTTGAGGTTTTGGCGTTGGAGGTTACCTTGGTGATACCTTTTGCCATGAGGCACCTAGCGATGTGGTTCTCATTGGGGGCGTCGAAGAGTGACACCTTCGTTGGGGTAGAGGATGCAATAGCCACAGATGCAATTGTCATTCCTTCACCACTTGTGTCTCCGTCATCACCATCATCATCCGATGCATACTCTTCTTGAGCCACCAACACTTTGTGTGAAGTCTTCTTGGTGAAGTTGGTCTTGTTGGGGAAAGACTTGGCCTTATCTTTGCGGATGAGCTTGCCACCATTGTCTTCCCTCTTCTCGTATGGACAATCCACCACAAAGTGACTCACATTGCCACAGTTGTAGCAGGTCCTCACACGTTGCTTGCCCTTTGACCCGTTTGAGTTGTTCTTGGAGAAGTTGGGCCTTGTGTTTCTCTTGTTGCCCCAAAATTGCCTAGACGCAAGAGCCATGTGCTCATGATAAGCATATTTGGTGTCCTTGGGGCAACCCTCTTCTTCTTCTTCTTCCTCTTGACAGACCTTGGCCTTCAAAGCAAGGTTGGGGGATGATTTCTTTGACCGTTGCACGTGAGCGAGAGCATTGTCAGCTGTCGTGTTCAAGATGTTCATTGCAATAAATTCATCCAACACATCACCAGAAGACAAGGTGTGAAAGTCCGGTCTTTGACGGATGACAGCGGACATGGCCTTGTTGTAGGGCATGATGGCCTTCAGAAACTTACGCTTGATCCAAGTATCATCCACATCCTTGCTGCCATGATCTTTGAGGGCAACGGCGAGGGCAGTCACCCTTCTATAGAGCTCACTAGGTTCCTCATTCTCTACCATTACAAACTCATCTGACTGATCAAGGCAACTTCATAGTTTGACCGTTGAATGCTTGAGCTGCCCTTGTACATGGAGATAATGTGTTCCCAACACTCTTTAGCAACAGTGAAGGGACGCAGGTGAGGTAGGTCTTCAGTAGGAACAGCAGCTTGGAGTATGAACAAGGCGGAGAAATTTAGCTGTTTATCCGCTTCTTCCCTTGGAGTGAGGTTGCGTGGATCACGAGGGTAGTATCCTTCTTCAATGACTCGCATGAGTTGAATTGAGCTGTGATCCAAATGAGACTTGATACAGAAAACCCAATTAGCAAAATCATTTTTAACAAGCTTAGGAGGAGGACCGTGATTAACTATATGAGGTGGGTGCACCGGTCCTCCATAGACCAAGGGAGGGGGAACTGAGGCAAAAGTCCCCGACCCATTAATTCCTTGAGAACGATTATCTTTATCAGCACTAGCCCCCTCCTTACCGGAGTTGACATCCGATGTCGAGTTAGTGGGATTAACCACTTGAACCACATCGGTGGAAAGTTTAAGAGTGTCAAGGAATTCTTTAAACATGGATTTGACCTCGGTCGTCATGGAGGATTTAAGCGAGGACATGGCCTCATTTAAATCCTCGCGAGAGACCGTGTTCACTCCCACGGCCTCGGGAAGTTCTCCCAACCGCTCCTCTTCGCCCTCCATACTCTTCGGGTGGTGAAACCCTTAATAAAGAGACGAGGCTCTGATACCAATTGAAAGGATCGATATGGTTGACTAGAGGGGGGGTGAATAGCCAACTAACAAATTTTAACTTTTCTTTAACAATTTAGGCTTAGCAACAAATAGGTTGACTAGATATGCAACTAGGTGAGCAACCTATATGATGCTAACCACAACAACAAGCTAAGCAAGCAAGATATGACAATATAAGTAGCTTGCACAAAGTAAAGGTAAGAAGTAACCACAAGAGGAACCGATGGAGACGAGGATGTGTTACCGAAGTTCCTTCCCGGTAAGGGGAAGTACGTCTCCGTTGGAGCGGTGTGGAGGCACAATGCTCCCTAAGAAGCCACTAGGGCCACCGTATTCTCCTCACGCCCTCACACAATGCGAGGTGCCGTGATTCCACTAGTGGTGCCCTTGAAGGCGGCGACCGAACCTTTACAAACAAGGTTGGGGCAATCTCCACAACTTAATTAGAGGCTCCCAACGACACCACGAAGCTTCACCACAATGGAATGTGGCTCCGAGGTGACCTCAACCGTCTAGGGTGCTCAAACACCCCAAGAGTAACAAGATCCGCAAGGGATTAGTGGGGGGAATCAAATTTCTCTTGGTGGAAGTGTAGATCGGGGCCTTCTCAACCAATCCCGAGAGAATCAACAAGTTTGATTGGCTAGGGAGAGAGATCGGGCGAAAATGGAGCTTTGAGCAACAATGGAGCTTGGGGAGAGAAGAGGTGGTCTTCTTGGGGAAGAAGACCCCCTTTATATAGTAGGGGGAAGGATCCAACCGTTATCCCCACTCTCAGCCCGCGCATTGCGGTACTACCGCATAAGAGCCACGGTACTACCGCAAGAGGCTGCGGTACTACCGCTGCAGGGTGCGATACTACCGCTCGCACGGTAGTGACCAGACGAAGACCTATTGCACAGGGCAACGAGCGGTAGAACCGCCGGAGCGGTACTACCGCGCGCCAATACGGTACTACCGCATGGTCGGTATCAACTGGCACAGGAGATGCACGGAAGTAAAAAAATTACTTCCGTGCCTACCTCCGCTGAGGGCGGAGCTGCGCAAAAGTCCGGCGCGGTAGTACCGGACACATCACGGTACTACCGCTCGAGGGCGGATGTAAAAAATTACATCCGCGCCTACTACCGCAGGCGCACGCACCAGGGCTGGGGACAGCGGTACTACCGCTAGCCACTGAAAACTAGCACCTTGCTGCCTTCAATTTGCACAGACAAGGAAAACGGACTGGAGCTCCATTGAAGCGAAGGAAAGGTGGTGCAATAGAACAGATGTGTACGTGTTGATTCCACCCTAACCTTTCCGAAGCGGACCCCCTCTTAATAGTACGATAGTACGGCTTTCCTACGACTCAAATCCACCGAAAAGGAACGTAGAAAGCAACCGTCTTCGATAGACTCCGAGGGGCACCGAATCGTCTTGTGCCTAGACATGAGATATCTGAAATGCTCAATGCACACGATTAGTCCGCAAATGAATTGTCATCAATCACCAAAACCACTTAGGGAGAAATATGCCCTTACAACGAGGAATAAGGTCTATGTGGAGGATAAGGTTCTAAGAGAACACGAGGGGGCGGTTCAGGAGAAAGTTGTATAGTGAAGACTAAAAATTAAATATGAGAGGAGGATATTATGGATGGTTAACCAATTAATATGAGTTGCTTATGAGAGTTTATGCAAGAAAATGCTGAATTTGTAAGGTTCCACTAAAATATTTTGCCTCTGTTAAAGAAAAGGTCTGATAAAATCATGAAACATCCACCAATAGTTAGCCCCGTTAACAAAACACATGCTCAAAGTTAGGTGGATGGTTCTACTACATTCTCGGAAGATACTTGGCTGCGTGAGAAGCCTCTAGCGTTGCAGTATACAACGCTATATAATATTGTACAGTGTAAAGACGCATTCGTAAGTACAATACTAGGTTTTGTTTCCTTAAACATTCAGTTTAGGCGGGTATAGTGGAGGAATGCTAGGATGGATGGCTACATTTAGTGTGTAGAGGTTGATGGAGGTCAATCTGTCCAATGTGCCAGATACACTCTATTGGAAGCTTTCGGTTTTAGGCGTGTTCTCAGTCAAATCTATGTATGTTGACTTGATTAACATTGGACCAATCCTAAAGTCGCTTCATATTAAAAATAATTAAGGTGCCATTAAAATAAGAGTATTTTTGTGGTTTGTGCACAAGGGAGTGATTTTGACTAAGGACAATCTGGTGTAACGTAGATGGGCAGGTAATAAATGGTATTGTTTTTGTGATAAAAAACGATATAACATATTTTTCTCAAATGCCCATTAGTCAGGTTATTGTGGCCTACAATACATGTGGCATTTAATATTTGTCCACCCTATAGCATCTCTAATTTGTTTGGTACCTTGTTAAATGAGGTGTAGTCTAATACAGCGGCACGAAATTTGAGTGGGAGTTTGTGCATTGCTTTAGGCTATTTGGAATTGTTGAAATGACATTATTTTTAACCGAACCAATATCACAAAGTTTTACAGGTATCTTTCCGGCGTCTGGATGGATCCGTACGTGATCATATACTCAGTCGTGCGGAAGTCAGAGAGCATATGACCTTTGGGTTTAACTGTCGGGAGACGGTAGCACGGGCTACATCAATCGGTTTGGATGACGGCCCAATAATAGAATAGCTGTTTAGGCATCGTGCCCTTTTTTTTGCCGGCTGTGGCATTTATTTATTTTGTATTGCTTTTCTTTGTGTACCTCAGATGAATTTTGTACATTATTGCTATTTTATTTAATAATAAAATGCTTGTGTGCATCGCTTAATGCAGAGGCCAGAGATAATTGTTATTTTTAAAGGAAAAGTTAGGTGGATGGTTCTTTATCGGTTTAGCACTATTGAGCCTAGCATTTTTCATATGCACATTGGCCGTGACAGACTTAGGAGTAGAGTTTTGAACTCCGGGCAGCCAGAGCCCTCTGTTGCTTATCCGGGAGAAGATTGTGGCGTCCAGATTTGTTCTTGATCGTTACCGTGGTACTATTTCATGACTTGAAGCGTCTTAGAGCATCTCCAACAGCCGCCCAAAAAAAGCCTTGCGCGTTAAAACCGGTGTTTTTGAGCGCCGGAGACAAAAAAAAAAAACGCTCCAGCAGACACTTTAAAATAGAGCCCGCACAAAAAACGTCAACGCCCGCGCTGCAACTTTTAAGCGCGCTGGCTTCCGGGCTGCATATTTGGGGCGCCGGATTATGCTCGCTGGATGCTGCAAGTGGGTCGCCGGATTGGGCGCCGTGTTTTTTGCATCTGTTGGAGAAAAAAGTCTTAGCGCGCCGCGCTATCGCTATTTCGACTAAAAACTTTTTACCGCGCGTCTGTTGGAGATGCTCTATGGATCTATCTTACATGGGCTCTCGCTCGACCTCCTGGTGGATGAGCATACGTATAGGATCAGATCATGGATAGCTACGCAGCTACCCTACTACAGTAGCTACGCTGGCATTTTTCCAGAATCTGCTGCCTGCAATGTGAATGAAGTACGCCACGCCTAGATGTTGGGCCATTTAGGGTGGTGCATATTTTTGCAGGAGCTCTGCCGTAACGGTTGTTTGAAGCGTGTATGTGCATCGGTACAGTATACAGCGTGCAGTGTACTGTTAAATCTTGGGAGGGTCTTCATTAACCATGCATGTGGATGTGGATCTCAGCTGGTGCAAGATTGTGGCAACAGTGTTAGAAATCAAGATCCTGGTCCTGCTGCTGCTGCTGCTGCGAGGTTGTCAATAGGCAGACAGCACAGCGGCCGGGCGGAAGGTTAAGCAACAACGAAATGTCAAAATTACCGTGGTTGTGAAATGATTTATATTTTTCAACTTCTTGACTGCCATTTTCTGCTTAAACAAAAGAGTGGTTTTAAAAAGCATTTCAAGAAAATTTATATGAGTCCCCCTTTGGTATACCCTCCTCGCAAAATGTATGAAACGCTCAACCTTTCGACCTACAGATGATACCAACCGGGACAACCTACCTGTTGTGCAAATTTACTTTTTTTCTACCGTTTTATTGGAAAACAACATGTATTCCAGTCTACATTTTTTGTTTGTCCATTTTTCTTCGATTTTTTTTCATTTTTCCTTGTTACTTTATTTTTTACTTAGTTCTTTTTTAAAATTCATTAACTTTTTAAAATTTTGTGAACTTTGTTTGAAATTTCATAACTTATTTTTGTAAAAATAAATAAATTAAAATTTTCTTTGGATATGCTAACATTTTCTAAACTTCAAAACAAAATTTGACCAAAAAAATGGGCGATTTTTTTTAAACAGGAACATAAGACGGACATTTTTTGAAATTTCTGAAAACGTAAACACTTTCGGAAATAGCCGAACAAAATTTGAATACATGAACTGAATAGATTTATAATAGTTGTGAAAAATAAAACTAAGACATTCGGAACAAATTTTTGAAAAGCACGAACATTTTCTGAAATTCCCGAACAGTTGAAAATATGAACATCGATTTAAAAAAAGTTCATCAATTTGAAAAGAAGTTCACGAGTTTGACAATAAAGTTCAAGAAATTGAAAAAAGTTCATCGATTTGAAAAAAAGTTCACAAATCTGACAATAAAGTTCACAAAACTGAAAAAAGTTCATCGATTTGGAAAAAATCACAAATTAAATGTTTTTTTCATAGGCCCGACTGGGCCGGTCTATTATCCAACGTGAACAACTTTTTTCAACTTCTCAACAATTTTGTAGTTTCAAATTGCATATGAAAATGTTACAAACTTGAACAACTTTTTCAAAATTGTTAAATTCCCAACAATTGATGTTGAAACAAATTCAAACCACTTACTTTTTTTAAAAAAATCAACGTTTTTTGAACACAAACATTTCTTCAATTTATGATAGAAAGTTCGAAAACAGGCTCATTTTTTCAAATTCCAGAACATTTTTAAAAATTGTAATGAATATTTGAAAACAAGAACATTTTTTGGTATTACAAATAATAGTTGAAAGTTTCGTAAAGGTTTCAAAATAATAATATAGTTCAAAAATGAAGAAATTGAATTAACGAAAAAAGAAGAGAAAACGAAAAAAATAGAGAAAAAACGCTCCGGACTTGCCCCAACTAGGCGACCGCATCGCTCCCATCGGGTGTCTGTTGGGCCGTCCCAAGCCTTCACAGAATTGAAAAATATTTATGATTTTTCTAAAATGTTCAAGAATTTGAAGAAAGGTCGCGGGCTTTAGAGAAAAGTTTTAAAAATTTTAATAGCGGTTGACGTGCGGGCCGTTGCGGTTTTGGTTTTACTACAGCCACACCCGTTGCGGTTTTGGTTTTACTACAGCCACACGTGCCTTAGACCTCTTCCAATGCATCGGTGCTTAGGTAAGGTGCTAAGTGCATTAAATGTCTTAGCAACTAATGTCCACAATGCATGGGTGCTTAGATTTTGTAGATAAGATTGATTTATTTAATTGTTTATCAACTATACTTCTTCATGCATTGGTTGGTAGGCACTTTGCATATGTCCACGTGCTTAACATTGTTTCCTCCTGAGGTCACCTAACATTGTTTCCTCCTGAGGTCACCGTAATGCTCTCTCTCCTCTTTAATTGCTTTGCCACGTCATTTTTTTTGCCTATGTGACATACTTAACACCTGTACACGGTGGAGCATTGAAAGAGGCCTTATTTTTGTAGCACAGAGGAATGGGCTACCTCAAAACGGGACCACACCTCAAAAAGGAACCATATAAATTTGGAGATAGGGCAGCTATTGAAGCAACAATTTGGGATCAAAATGCCCTGAAAAGCGATTTTTTTTTATAGCTGGTGTAAGATAGGACAACTGTTGGAGACGCTCTAATCTCGTAAGACAAGGCAGCCTGTACCCTTTTAACAGCTCCAGCGTCGCCACGGCACACTTGCATACAACACATGTACATCATTCTTCTCTTCACACCAGTTTAGACGTCACATATGCTCGCGCTTGTACAGGACAGTCTCCTCCTCGAGCTCAGCTCGGGCATCGCTCACCAGCACCCAGACCTCGGAGATCTTCTCAACGGCGCCTTCAAAGAGGTCGACCGTGGTGAATGCCCGTGACGTGGGCGCCACGGATTCCGGTTCTTGGAGCTCATCTCTTTCACTGGTGGAGATGTTGGAGGAGCTCCTTCCTTCCGCGGGCTTCACCCTAGGCACGACCGCTCCATTCAGATATATGGTCTGATTGTTGGCTCCGAAGTCGATCATCTTCCTGAGGCCTCCCCCGTAGGCTAGGCTCTTGTGCATGTGCCCGAACACGACCAGCGGGATCGAAACCCGGGTTTCCCTTTGCAGGTCGGATATCGCTTGTTCCAGATCTGCAGAGGCTGAAATATGAAGCAACTGTTTCGAAAAGAGGTAGCCAGATGGGGAGTATCGTCATGAATATCAGACCTGGATCGCCATGATCGCCACCGCCAGCTACCCAATCCCGCCCGCAGATATCATCAATTCTTGAACCTAGACCTGTGTAGGCATGATAGAAAGGTAAGCTTATTAGGACATGAGATGTCTATACAACTAGATTACTCGAATGTTCAGAGACCTGTTGGTCCATTATGTGCAAGTAGTATGACAGAATGCCCCTCTAGTGCAGCGGTAGCAGCATCGTATATCTTCCTAGCACTTCCTGCCATATCATCGACACCATACCTACATGAATGGTCGCAGCCAACCAATGAGCGATGAATTATAAGTTACAATTATGAATTACAACAACAGAAGTTCTTCACAGAAGGGACAGGGCAAAAGCAAGAATGGCCTGTGATGCACTTCCCTTATAAGGCAGACTAAGAAGTTGTAGGAATGGCCAAATGGCAGTCAATTAGCTACCACGTCTCCCCAGGGAAAAAAATTAAACTACCATCATGTGCTAATCTTACCATCTATAGAGTGTAAACAAAATGGGCAAATAGCAAAGAGAAAGAGGTGAAAATAGTTCTAGTGAAACTTTTGGAGGCTGGGCTGTATTAATCCTAGCGCTCAGTGAATGCAGAGTTGCAGACTAATAAGCTGGTTCCATAACCAAAACCTGTTAAGGAACCAATTACTCTACATATCTGGTCTGCTGTCTTCATCTTCTTAAGATGATTTCAGATTATGACATAAACAACATATTACCGTTAGGCCTTAGATCCTTATAAGCACCAGCATGCCGTGCACTGGTATTTTTACTGCCTAGCACAAGTAGTCTAGCACAGGATAACAAACTCGCCTTGTGATACAATTAGGAATCTCCCTAATCAAGAACAGACTATGAAACCTTTAAGCTTGGACATCGGGATTTATTTTTCCAAACCATGCAGGAGGGTGACATCGGATGTTTATCTACTGGCAAATACAGCAATACCTTTTGGATAAATAATTCATTAAAACTTGACATGAGAAGGAAATAAATGTGATATCTGCCACTCTGGTCATTGTATTACCATGCCATTACTAAATAAATTCACATGACAGCTTTAAAAACATAATTCAGAAATAGCAGAAGTGAAGGACAAGATTGTAGAAACAAATTCATGACTAAGATATACCTAACAGAACAGTTGACAGACCTAGGTATCTATTGGTTAGTACATCTCTTACCAACCGTTGTGACAGAAGCTTTGGTCTAAATAACCTGTCACCCCCACAAGAAAATGGTCGCCCACCAACAACACTCAGCTTTATTGTTGGAAAATCCAAACATTGATATCCAACATGCTGCTCACCAAGGCTGATATTCACAAGAAAAAAAAGTATCATTGGCCGCATTTCCTGCACAGAGGGTATCATAGTCTGTTGAATACTGCTAATAATCCAGACTCATCCTGCACTTCTAGCACTGCGAACTACTAAAGCCAAATTAGCCTGAGAATTAGTTAACCTTTTTGTTTTCAGTGGTTCCTAACCACAGTTTACTCGATTCAGTCCCTCTTAAATTCAAGTATTATTCCAACGTAGTTCTTTGCTTTTAAATAAAAAGAGAAACACCTAACAAAATGTCCTAGCAGTAAAGCTAGAAACGTTATGGTGGTTACAGTGTCATGGCACAACTGAAGAACATACAGCAATTGTGCAAGCCTGCAAGACTAATTAATTGGCAGTTCCTTTCCCCCAACAAAATCTCCACGGATGCAGCTCGTACCATATTAAAGGATCTTACCTTTCAAGCTGAAGCCGGACACGATCTACCTTCCTGAGTACCAATCAAGTACACAAGGATTTCAGAATAGCTAAGTGCAGTTATTCATACTTTCAACTTACGAAATGAAAATATGACTCATACTTCTCTGAAAATTGATGTGTGCGCCAGCAATCATGATTACCAAGAATTGCCGCCTTCGGAAACTGAAGATCCGAAATGCTTTTGACAAGTTGAACATTTTCGTTGCCATAATCACCTGCCACAAATAGAGGAGAACAAACAGGAGATGACAAACAATAAGCACATTGCATACACTTCACCAACGAAAATGAAACTAGCAGACCATAATGCAGAAATAGCAAGGAAGAATACCTGTAAAAAGCACCAGATCTGGCTGCATTTCAAATAGTAACAAGTTAGAGCTTCTGACAACAGCAAAATCTGGACAGAGAATTATTTGTAGTATGAATTTTTCTTTCAAAGTGCAATGCGCATATTGTAAATGGAACACATGTAACATGATTAAGAATGGGTGGCAAGCATATGGAGGCCAGCTCATTACAAACAGACAGGATATGCGTAGTACATTGTAGAACAAGGGAGAAGTTGCAACAATGAAATATGGACATGATGAGATATCCAAATACAACAGACTGGAACCATATACATGTGCAATACCTGAAGAAAATGGAGTGCCTTTGTATCTTCATCAAGGATCCAATCATCGTGCTGCAATGTCCAGTGCATAACATCCGATTAATACCCTGTTCTTGTTACATGGATTTCAGGGGATACATGATAACAATACATGGATTTCAGGGGTACATCTATTTTCTGTACTTTGATGGTTTAATGTAGCCAAACTTAAGAAGGTGAAAGTTAACAGTTCCTTCCCTTTCAGAGAAAAAAGGCCCAGCAACTCCTTGTGTAAAGCACATCCAGAACAAAGGCAGGGGCGGGGGGATTGCTTACAGTGTTGCTTAGGGCAGTCTAGTGCCTACCTTTTGAAATGCACTACTCTAATTTCCACTCCAAGCTCCAGCACTGCCAGCGTATTTAATCTCCCTGCCAGCCATCTCACCACAGCCCAACGGCGATTTCACATCCTGGTTTAAAAGCACAGATGATCACGCTGGTGCCGACAAGCTCGAAGGAGCAAGATCGCTGATCAACTTTGACCATCTGGTGCATTTTGTGCCTCTGCAACGATGGCCTCTTTAATGGTGCCACCCCTGTTTGCTAACCTTTGGATGCTGGCTGGTGCGAAGGCGCTCAGACGCCTGCTGCTGCACGCTCGACCGCAGCATGTTTGAGTTCAGTTGATCTGCTTTTTCTTCCGTTTTTGCATGTTTCCTCTGGTAGCCTAGTTTGGTTTTCTTTCTGTTTGAGTTTGGTTGATCTGTACTCTTGCGCAATCCGGGCAACTTCTTATAATACATAAACACACACATTTGGTTGCTTTTTGGAGAGAAAAAAAGGTATCCAAAAGATGCTACTTGAAGGGCTTTGTCTGAAGCCAGAAAATGCATTTCCCCACAATATATGCTTACTCGGTCTGCCCCCTCTCCATGAGCAAGCTTTGGTGGGGGGGGGGGGGGGGGGGGGGGGGGGGGGGGGGGGGGGGGGGGGGGATGGAGATATCATCTCACACATAAATCTACTCTTGGTTCATATAGACGCCAGAACCTGCCTTCAATACAGCAACCATCACATCCAACTAATCGTCCTATATGACTCATCTAAACTATGATCAAATGCACACCACTCGCAATTCGCAAACAAAAACAGATATCGTTGAACCTGAACCACCCTTGTTGCACCCAAATCGGGGCCTAACTGAATTAACCAGGTCAACGAGCAGAGACTTCGGTGCACAATCTCCACCTCCGCCCTGCTCAGAATCCACTACGCGTACGAACCCCAACGCTACACCACAACTATCCATGGCAGTCTCGACGACCCGAAGCACGCCCACGAGGAAATAGAGGGTCAAACGGTTTTATTAAACTTTTATTAAGAGGGGGGGAGGGAGGGAGAGTACCACATCGCCGACGACCGCGAGGCGGACCCGGCCGCGCCGGCGCCGGAGGATGCCATGGATCTGAACCCAGGCTTGGGCGGCGGCGTGGCGGGGGAGGAGGGGAGAGGAGGAGGGTTCGCGGGGGCGCGCGCGGCTACTGCTGCTGCTCCCGCCGCCGACCAGGAGGAAAGGGAGCAAGACCGCACGAACATTTTGTTTCGGGTTGGGAGTCGTATTGGGTGCGTGCCAGGCTGCCAGCTGCCCTGCGGGATAGATGCATTGGTTTTTTTTTCTTGATATAATATGTGTCTCATTCATATCATAAATATCAAAATACAAGTCACATAAAAATCGACATGACAAAACTGAAAAAATAGAAGAATATCTCTGAGTTTGACACCAACGTTCGTCACCTGTCTCCGATGCCACCACAGCAGCCACCGAAGAAAAAAAATGACGAATCACCTCCTCACCCGAGCTCGACGCGGTTTCATCGCTGATATGCAGCTTTGCGAACCTCCAAGGTGGTTCACCAAAAGTGAAGCCCTTGTCGTTGAACGAATCAGACCGAGGGAACAACCCGGACACGCCATCGAACTCCAGATCTGGCACCCCACCACGACCAAGACATCGAAGGAGGAAACCATACCTGCCATCCACGAACCACGAACCAAGCACACGTTCCGTCTTTCAGATGTCGTCGATGCAGATTGTCTGCATCCGCTCCTGGACTACCTCCCAAGCTCCGCGCCAACGCTGGAGCAAACACCGTCACAACGGTGGAGCCCGAGGACATAGGTCCACCATGAGGATGTCGCCGCCTTCACGCCATCCTTGCTTGAACAGACTGGTTTCCAAATCCATCCCCAACCATAGGACCGATGGCCTCGTCAAGGAAGGATCCGAATAATCTTTATTTAGCTCCACCATCGCCGCTGCCGAAGCCAAGATGATGAACAAACTAAAACCTAGACTACGAGGACTAAAAACGATCCACACGCGTGGATCCGACGACCCCCCTCACCACCGACGACCGAGGTCACCGGCGGAGGAGAGCCGCCGGAGGACGGCGCTGGAAGATTGTCCTCTCCTGGCAGCGACTAGGGTTCCAGCCACTAGGGGAAGAGAGGAAAACGATTACGAGTGGGGTAGGTGCATAGGCGCACACGCGCGCGAGCACGGTGGCTCACGGGGTTGTCAATGTTTTTCTCTGAAATACACCATGAAAAGAAAAAGTGTATTTTGATGGGAATATAAGGGCATGTACAATGGTTGATAAAACAGTCTTATCATAAACCTTACATGTAGTTTAGAGATGACAAAAAAATATGTCTATAATGAGTCATCTCTTAGCCTTATCTTCAACAACTAATTATTTCTAAAAATATGATGAGACATATTGTGCTAAGAGGTCATATCTTAAATAAGAGAAGACACCCCTTTTCTTATGATTTCTCTTTCGTCCACATCATCATTTATCCTGCGTTGCACTCCTAAGATAGCACCATTATACATGCCCTAAGTTTGGCTTGGATTTTTAAGTCTTTAATTTGACTATTAAAATATGGGTTACATGTCATAAATATAATAAATCTTTGGATTCATAGTCGATTCAAATCTCAAAACATATACTCCCTCCTATCCATATTCTCTATTAGTTGTCGCTAAAGCAGACGTATCTAGATGTATTTCATTGTTAGATACTACATCCATTTGAACGAATACTAATATGTGACATAGCTATTTTGTGTGTGTGGTATATGACACATATTTTGCTAGTTAAATTGACGACCTAAAATCTCATGTCCGGCTTATTTTTCATCCAGAGGGAGTATCATTCTTCGACAAGTGGTTGATACAACACCTTTTGACCATTACACCGCTATTCTTTTAACCACACCTCAACGTCTCGACTTGTCCAGCCTCAAGCCAATGGCGAGAGGCAAGACACGCGGCAATCAAGACGTTTCACAATCCATGTCGGAGACATCTACAACACGAGGGCTCTAGAGCCTCCTGAGTCAACACATCCGTCATCCATGCACCTAGGAAGAGTTCACAAGTGGATGACAGGGTCTGGTCGGAGTTGAAAAATACGTTATCAAGGAATCATCAACGATGGAGTACATTGCGCCTAGACGCACAGACCTGAGAAGTGACCAACCCTAACTACATCAGCCATCACGAAGACTCCACGAACATCTTAAGCGACACCTCCAAGGAGGGGACAAAGTCATGGCACCATAGTCGACCAGAGAGTCTAACATATGATTTCCTCCATCGCACGAGGAAAGGAACGACGATCAGGGCCAAGACAATGCCCCAAAGAGGGGACAAAACCCACATGTCTCACCATCGTCAGCATCGACCATCACAAAGCAGAAATTTCACCGTAGCCATGGTCGTCAACCCCCAAAGCCGGTCGTAGTAGGAGCATAGGCCAGCCATCACAAGGAGAGGAGTCACATCTTGTCACATCACAACCACCGCCACCGAGGCAAACACATATGGATCACAGAGTACCCGTGTCCGTGTCATGGACAAACTACGTCAACATAGAGGGCCAGATGCAGAACTAGATCAATGACCAACGGGTCCTTCTAGAACCACATCGACAAAATCAAGGTCTAGCACCAAGTCTCTGGGACTCGGGAGCGCTCACGCCAACCGTAACACCGTCTGCCAATGCCGCCACAATTATGTTGGGATGCAGCGCCGCCAAGCGCGCTGATGATAAGCATTCTCAGAGCTTTTGAAAGAGGCGAACATGTGAGGAAAATACAGAGCTGCAAGCAAACCCTCACCGGTTACAGCATTGTGCCATCCACATGGCCACTACAGACCATTGTTGCCATTAGAGCTCATCAGATCTCTGCCCAGATTCTCGATCTTCGTGGCTTGTGCGGAAAACGAACGAAGATGCCCCTTTGTCGGCTTGCATTGTGTCCTTGCAAGCCTTGCAAAACTATTATGTTTCATTATTTAATGCTTGTTCTTGCGATGGTAGTCGGTCACTTAAGTGGGGCATTATTAGTCATTAGATGTGATCATGGTCAGTCTAGTGGATTTATGGACATTGTACGTATATAACATAATTCCACATATGTTAGGGTTTGTCATAAGTGTTGATTTCTCGTTACACATACATATACTTATGTTTTATGTGTCACATTGCTTTGAGATACGCTACTGATACGTCTTCAACGTACTTATATTTTTTTTTATTGTTCATTCCATATTTTCATAATTTCTACATAGTTATTGAAGTTTGTTAAAACTAACCTATTGATTTAGAGCTCATACTAGTTCCTATTTTTCAATGTTTTTGATTTTGGGAAAAAGTTGTACCTACTAAATTTTATTAGAAATAATACGGGAGTTGTTTTTATGTCAAGAAGAGGCCACGAGACCTGGTCTTGGGCCAAGGTGGCCCTAGGGGCCTCAGGCGCCCAACCCAAGATCCTGATGGGCTAGGGCGTCCGTGGCCCCCTCTGTTTGCCTTCCTTTTCCATTGCCTCTGTATAACCACCAAACCCTTGTCGTATTTTTATGAAATTTTTCGACACCGCCACTTCGCCTCCTGAGGTAATCTTCTTTTGGCCATGTTCTGGCACTTTGTTGGAGGGGTAATTTTCGTATTCAACCTCTTCATTTACCCTTGCTTCCCCCATGATTATGTGGGAGTATTCCTCCCTCGAGGCCAGGTTTTTTAAGCAGTAGCTATGTGTCATCCATATCTCTTTCTTGGCCATATGAGTTGCATCCATGATTCTAATATTGAGCATTGACGATGAGTTGAATTATATGGCGTATCTCTTCCTTTCTGGTGATGAGCTTCTTTATGGGTTGAATCTTGATCATGTTATATTGAACTTTGGGAATTTACGATATCATATGATGTATATATAATATTGTTTCCGGGAGACACCTGAGGTGATAATGGGGTGCTCAATATATTAAGATTAAAAGGAGAACTTTGATGTGTGATTACCGCACCTACGAGATGGTATGTACCTAGTAAGCTTACATCATGTATTTCACTGAAGTTATTAATGTTGAGAGTTAAAAGTATTGAACCTATGAACCCTGAACCTTTTTCCACCCCTACAACCTCATTTCAGTCACTTCTACATTTTGTTACATTGCTATTTTTATTTATTTACAAACAACAATATTCCCATCATCCAAATTATCAAATGTCTTCGTCAAACTATTTAATATATATACAATTGAAAATTTTATTCCGTGTTGGGGATGAAAGGGGCTAATTGTATCTTATTGCGGGTTTGCTTAAGAGGGAATCCATTCATCCTACCCCTCCTACGGGTTGATAAATCTTAGGTCAACCAATTGAGGAAAATTTGTTCACGCCCTACAATCATGTGCGCTTGAAGGCCCAACAAGTGTTTACAAGATTAGAAATGTGTTGTATACATCAATCTCTTTTCTTGCGTCATTGTCGGGTAGGTCAACGATTGAAGGTATCTTCTTTAGATTTTGCAATTTTATCTTTTAGTTTCTTGTTCACTACTTCTGCTTGTAAAAGAAAACAAAACAAAATTGCACTTTAATTTTCTTGAAAAACATTGGAAATTACAAGAAAGTTAATGTTCTCATAGAAGTATACTGATTATTGTGGAGAGGATAAACCTTGTGAAAGAAAGGAATTTATTAATGAAAGATTTTGTAAAAGGCATAAGTTTGAGCAAAACACAATGGATTAATGAACTCTATTATTAGGCTCAAAAGTTTTGTTTTCTTTATCACATTACATTCTCAACATTGCAATATATGATGATTATTGTGATGAAATGCATGTCTTGCTATCAAGAGAGAGAAAAGCTAGAAAGACAGAAATTACTATTGTATGATGTTGTTTGCATTAATCTTATTTTTTACTCTAAAACTTTGTTTCATGTTTGTTCGCTCCTTCTGGGTTAGGCGCCTATACCTTTTACCCCGAGTTCTATAAACCTTATTTTTTTGTTGGTCTTCATATTAATATAATGTGGAGCCAGGGTGAGGCCCTATTTTGTTGTTGAAAGAAGTGGGTTGGGAGAGTACTTCATATACCATTGATCCCACTATTTCAGAGGGTGTTATAGATGACTACGATGATTACAAACTTTTGGATGATTATTATGATGATACTTATGGTATAAAGAACAATGATAATCATGTTTATGAACCTTGTTAAGTAATGAGAAGGAATTTACTTTGGTGTAGAGTAATAATAAGTTTATGAACGTGGATCATGAAAATAATGTTTGTGTGATCGGTATACTATATAGTTTGATCATGATGCTACTGAAAGTTATTATAAGAGAGGGATTCATGGTTATAGATATCTTAGCAATACGAATGCATGTCTAATTAAAAGGCATTAAATAAAATGCTTGTGGGAGGTACCCCATAGGTAACTTTGTTTTTGTTAGGTTCGGTCATTTTGCTGTGCCTTTGTGGAAATTTTGTTTCCTTGCTTTCTTTTTAATGAAGTGCTAAGTTTTGCCTTTATCTTCAATATTATGATTATGTAGTTGTGTTGTTGTGAAATAGCGGTTTTATTATTATTGCTAAAAACTTCCAGAATTAGTGTAGGGTGATGAAATCCTTAAAAATTCATAGAACATAACAACATATGTTTGGTATTCATGCAAATTCCATCGAAAAAGTTTGCAAGTTAGATTTTTTACATACGTATTTACATGTTGGTCTCTTTCGACAGATTCTTGTGCAACTAGTATGTTAGCTATATGTTTGCATATTTTTTGGTTTCACCTTGTCCAAGATAGCCTATAATCATGGTCATCACTATAGTTTCTGTTATACGATGTTGTCATGAATTTTATACATCAAGTAGAGTTGTTACTGGTTATTTATGGACTAATTGAACTCACAATTTCATTAAGTTTTATTTGTATGAATGTCTACTTCATTAGGGATGTCATGATCATCAATGGGAAGTATAACACCTGGGTTAATAGGATTGATAGACTACTCATATCAATAAGCACTTCCTTATTTTCTAGAAGCCCATCTGCAACAAACCTCAAAGTTAAGCATGTAGGTGCGCACGAGTGAGGACATGCTTAATCCTACCCCTCAACATTATTTCAATACTATGAATGTCAAGGCTATTTAGCCCAAGCACTTCATTGAAAAACTATTTTTAATGAAGTCCTAATTCGTGTCAAGAAATTTCCAATCAACAATGTGTCAAGCACACAAAGTTTTTAGAAATATTATTATGCTCCCACTTACTTTCTTGAAACCACAAGCATCTTCGTTATCCATTGATGAAATCAAACTATTTCATCAAAAACGAAGATTCCAACTCCATTTTGCTCTCTTCTGTCCATCGCTGGAACTCTGAAGTTTGCATACTTACTAGCATCCTCTGGATTTGACAAAATACCTTGGACTGTACTGCACGTAAGTCCTAGGTGCATTTCCATCACATGGAAATCCTTTTGGCTTCCATGTATCATATCTCAAGATTGAAATATGTATTAATTGCTAGTTTAACCCGATCTGACTTTTAGCATCGTTTATGATATTATTCCCAAGGGGAATTCAATCGAAAGTATTGCTATTCGTTATATCTATTACGCTATCACCAACGCATCGCAAGCACGCAATGAAGTTACAAAAGTTAATTAAGAGAACATGATTCTACTTGCAAAAACTGTGTTTCCAAACTCCAATATGAAGCCAAACTTGGTCGCAATGCTTCTACTCCATCTCAATTGTTAATGAAATCAAACACACGATGACATCACTTGTGGAGGAGTTATCACCGTCTTGGTCAAAGCACTCTACATCAACTTGTGCAACCTACACTCGTTGGCTAGTAAGTGATGTGTTTCTCTTTCAGTTCTTAGAAGTGTTGGTATGAAAGTGTGACACAAGAATTTTTATCCATATCCCTGTAGTTCGACAACTATTGCAACGTACCTCTACGAAGAGGTTAACAAATTATGTGCGTATTTGAAATTTCATTGTTGCAACATGCCTCAAACTACAAGTATAATGATGGATCACACTAGGAGCATGAGTTTATTCGTTTGAGGTTGCTTAACAAGTTAAGATTGCTGAATGCATAGGAGCAACCGCTTGAAATAAACGGATAGCTATCTTAAAAAAAGAGTCAACAATGCATAGAAGCAAAGCTGAACAAAATGACACCCAAGCCAAGCCATGCAAACCTTACGTGCAATGACCCGAGATGAGTTGTTTCCTCGGTCAAGCGACCCGTTCAACCGCATGTCTCACGTGACAACCCCTCTTCTTCCGCAACAAGACAAAAATCCTATCTTCTCTCTTTCTCAAAGATTTCCAATCCGCACCCCACCAACTCACACGGGATATTACCATTCCACTGACACAGGGACCCGATGAACAGCAAAGCAGAATTAGTGGAGCCCGTAAGTCTTCCTGCACACAGATACGTACCCTTCCCACAATGCTGAAAGCAGTGGGACACACATGTCATTCTAACTTTGACTGTCAGGATAGGTGGTCGCGAGGTGATGAAAAGAAAGTGTTGGGGGTCCAACGGCCCGCCACTACGCTCGGCCCACCTCCCACAGAGAGAAACGCGTCCGGGGAGGCCGCGACAGAGGTAGCTTTAGCATTTCCGCCGCCTCCACCCCTCCGATCGCGCCAGCGTGTCCCCCCTCACCCTAGGGAAGGGAGGCTGGGCCGTCGGATCCGGGTATAAGTAGCGACGCGCACGCGAGCCGTGCCTATTCCCGTACTGGCCTCCCCGACCACCTCCCCCGTTTGGTTCCACCATTCCATTCCAGCGCAGGACGGCGGGACGCGCGAGGCGGAGGCGGAGGCGGAAGGAAGCGGAGCGCGCTCGCGCTAGGGTTCGTCCGCTCCCTCTCCCCCTCTCTATCCCGGCCCAATCGATCGACCCTGGCTAGCCGGCGCTGACCCGCTGCCCCGAATGCAGGCGGAAGCCCCCGAGATCGCGGGGTGGTGGAGGCGGAGATGACGACGCCGCGCGGTGGCGGGGATGTGCCATCGTCGACGGCGTCGGCCGCCGCCGCCGCCGCTTCGACGAACGAGCCCAACACGCCGACGTCGGCGCACACGTCGGGGCTCAACCGGCGGGGGTCGAGGAGCGCCGCCATGGCCGCCTTCTCCATGGAGGTCTTCGACAACGAGGTGGTGCCGTCCTCGCTCAGCAGCATCGCCCCGATCCTGCGCGTCGCCGCCGAGATCGAGCACGAGCGCCCCCGCGTCGCCTACCTCTGTAAGTTTTGGTCTCACTTCCAAGCCGTCGTCCGCGCGTGCCTATTTTGAGAGATTTTCGACGCCTTTTCCTGGCACAGCTTGGCGCATTTGGTGTCCCGCTCGGACGAAACGGGCAACTCGTGATGATATGTTTGGCGACTCATAAATGTCGCACAGCCGTTGTAGCGTTTATTTGGGAGGTTTTGTGCTCACGAATCTCGAAAAATCTATGCCGCGTGCGTCGGTTGTTGTTTTTTTGTTCCTGGGCTGCTCTGTTGGTACGAGTTTAAGGGGCATCTCTGAGATTTCTCCGCGTATGTTGGTTTTGCTTCGTTAGCTGGATCTTAGAAGTAGCTAGCTTCTCTCCTGTATGCACCACGAGGTGTTCGTATATGATCGTATCAGATATTCAGATGAGATGGCTTGTGTTTGAGAGCGTAGATTAGATTCAGTTGGTGCAGTTTCCAGATTCCAACATTCTCCCTCGATTGTGTTGCTTTTGCTCGAATGTTTGAATCATCTAGGGTAGATAGCTCTGCTCGATTGGAAAGTTGGAATACCATATATCAGGTAGCTCGTGTTGGTTCCTCGGTTTCTCTATGTGAGATTTCTCCGCCTATGTCGATCTAGCTGTACATGCTGCGCTAGATTTTGGATTTTGTGTGTTTTCTCCTTTTTTCAGTAGCTAATTTTGTGGCAGGTTTGCTTCTGTATGCTTGCATTAGTCTACCAAACCAAATCACTCCTGTTTTTTCGGAGTGCACAGCCGCAGTTTGATTCATTTGATGGCTTTTCCGACAGTTCTCCCTCGTCTTGATTGAATATGAGCGCTCCCTGTGTTGCTTGAATCATGTCAGATATGACAGTTTTGCTCCACCAGCTTTTCTTCAAAGAAGTGCATATCACGTAGCACGAATGGGTGCTTCTGGTTCGCCCTTTTTCGGGATCTCAGGTTGATCTGTTACCCTGCCAACTAGGTCGGTTCTATGCCTTCGAGAAGGCGCACAGGCTGGATCAGAACTCTGTTGGTCGTGGCGTCCGGCAGTTCAAAACGTCCCTGCTTCAACGCTTAGAGAAGGTGTGAGTCTGTGAGACATCTTTCTCTGTCTCTTCCCCTCCATAATTTCTGCATGATCTAGCTGATTTGGCGTACATGAGGGTTTATTTGTTTTGTTAGTTGATACATGTCGATTTGATCATGTTCCCTCGCTGATTTTGACTGGGTGACTGTATCTGGCCTTCATAGATATATTATGCAAGTTGTTGAATTATTATTACTACTATCTTAGCTTTTTAACTGCTTGCGGGATATATAGGTAATATATGAGTTTGTTTGGCTAATAAGCCTCATGTAGTTAAAAACAAGCTGGAAGCTAATATGGACGACACTACGTTAAGTTAGTTGTCAATGTAGTAGTAGTCCGAGTTATGTTGTCCAAATGCTCAGATAAACCAAAGGGAAATATGCAACATGCATGCAGTTTAAACCATGAAACTATTTCCAACTTTTCATTTTTGTCTTGTAATATATATCTTGCAGATACACGATTTTTAACTTGAAGAGTATGCATGGTCGCTGGACTTTAGTTCAGTACACATTTGTTTCATGATAAGCTTACCGACTCCATTTCCAAATACATGACGTAGAAAGCATGTAGTCAAACTTCTCTACCTTTGACCATTAGTCAAATCAAATTATTTAGTTTTTTTTTGGATAGAAATTATACCATTAGATTTGTAATTCAGAACAGTTTCACTATATATACTTTTTACCTATATATATGTTGTTCACTGAAGATTCAAAACGCAAAACATTACTATCTTAGAATGGCGGGGGAGTATATTTGATTATTAGTGATAAGTTGATAACTGTCGATAGTCAATCTGGAAATTTTATTGTGATTATCTTAATTTGATTACCATATTGGGAGTTGTGATCAGCCAAGCAAACCTGCAAGCTCACTTAATCCTACCTAACAGATAAAGAATACTGTTCTAGTAATAGAATGGTGTGCTTCGTTTTATTGTGATCATCTTAATTTTTAACCATATTGGGAGTTGTGATCAGCCGAGCAAACCTACAAGCTCAGTTGATCCTACCTGATAGATAAAGAACATTGTTCCAGTAATAGAATGTTGTGCTTCGTTCTACTTATTTAGTTTCAAAGTCACAACTAAACCTTCAGTTCAGATTCAACATTTATTTCGTGTTTCTGCTGGGGAGGGGGATGAGGTAAACTGACTTCAGATTACACCATCCTCCTCATGATTCGTCTCAATTGATCAGTTTGCAATGGCAGATTCTTGTTTGTTAGAGATATAATGAGGTAGCCACATTCTCATCTGAGCTTATTTTTTCAGATGATCCAGTTCAAATTTACCACTTTGTTGTTTCCTACTTGAAATGGCCAGCGAATTTAGTACAAATGGGGAAAAGGAGCTGGAACTTAGGGTTCCCTTGTTTTTTAAATCGGATTTTGCCTAACCTACTCTTGAATCCAAAGATCCTGCCTTAAAATTTCCCCTTCCGCTCCTACGCAATCCAACAGGACAATAGCCCGAGTCTCGCAAAGCGATTGAAGAAAACCGATGCCCGTGAAATTGAGAGTTTCTATCAAGAATACTACGAGAACTATGTCCGCACCCTCGACAGAGGGGAACAAGCTGACAGGTAATTCCCAATCCCTAACCCCCACTGCGATCTCCTCTATAAGCCCAATCCCTCGCTATCACGAATCCGGTCCCATGACATTGTCGCCTCCAGGACTCAACTTGGGAAGGCCTACCAGACGGCTGGAGTCCTCTTCGAGGTGCTCTGCGCCGTCAACAAGAATGAGAAGGTTGAGGAAGTTAACCCCGAGGTTTGTGCTCACTCCAGCCAACTGTCGTCGTTCTTTCTCAGTACAAATCTAGGTTCTCTCTAATGCATCGAGTTTCTCCAAATTTCCTCTGCACAGATTATGCGCTGGCACACTGAGGTGCAAGAAAAGAAAGACATCTACGCGCCGTTCAATATTCTGCCTCTTGATGCGGCCAGTGCATCCCAGTCTATCATGCAGCTGGAGGAGGTATGTGACTCACAACAATGCAGCCTATTTCCTAAAAAAAAGGAACAATTGCATCATGTACTGGTTCAATGAAAGAAACTGACGTGGTCATCGAATGCATCATTAACAGATAAAAGCAGCAGTCGCAGCTCTGCGGTACACACGGGGTTTGACCTGGCCTTCTGCATTTGAGCCAGAAAGGCAGAAGGGGGAGCTCGATTTGCTTGATTGGTTGAGAGCTATGTTTGGCTTTCAGGTCTGCTACCTACTCCAGGCGAACCAATTTCGACTGACCCGTTATATTACTAAGCTAACACTAGCTTATCTTCTTGCAGCGGGACAGTGTCAGGAATCAACGGGAGCATTTGATTCTTCTCCTCGCAAATGTGCACATTAGACTTGAGCCAAAGCCTGAACCACTTAGCAAGGCACACTCCTCTATCGATATTTACTTTGACAGCTTGACTTTATGAATATCAATGTGACAAGCATAAGATCAGTGGGTTTTGCATGCATAAAAATATGGTGGTAGCTTCTGACAGAACAGGATATTTGTCTGAATTTATAATATTTTAGAAAAAACAAAGTTATTTTTCATTGGATTAGTAATCAATTATTTACCTTCAACGTTATGTTGTGATTGTTGGCGTAACTTGCCATAACACACACATGCAGTTTAATTTCTTTCTTGATACTACTTTTGATTTCCATATTCTTGACATTAGAATTTGCTGGACCGGTGCCACTACTTGCAAAAATGCCAGCTTACTTATTGGCATTCCGCCACGAATTCGATTGATTAAACTTTCTGTATGCATTATTCTGAAGCAAGTGCGTAGCTAAATAATGTTAATTACACCCTCCATTTACCAAGCTTTCCTTCTCTCCTTTTTGTTCATCTTTGCTTGATGATTGATCTCATCCATTCTTTCACCCCTGAAACAGCTAGATGACCGAGCTGTTGATGTAGTGATGAACAAGTTGTTCAACAACTACAAGAAGTGGTGCAAATTTTTGTCACGGAAACATAGTTTGAGGTATATAATTCCTTAATTAGTTTCCTATTTATGTACATTATTGTGCTGATAATCTTGCAACTGCAGAAATCCTCCTGGCGCTCAATTACAGGAAGTTCAGCAACGCAGAATTTTGTACCTAGGTCTTTATCTTCTTATCTGGGGCGAATCAGCAAATATCCGGTTTATGCCAGAGTGTCTTTGCTACATTTTTCACAATGTAATTTGCACATTCTTTATCATATTAAGTACCCAATCTCATTACAAAAATATGTCTTTGAATGATTCTTCTCAATGTGTTCAGATGGCATATGAGTTGCATGGGCTGCTTGCTGGAAATGTTAGTATTGTGACTGGTGAAAATATCAGGCCATCTTATGGTGGGGATGAGGAGGCTTTCTTAAAGAAAGTGGTCACACCTATCTATCGTGTCATCAGAAAGGTACTTTGATAAATTACAATTACCTGAAATTCCAAGTTAGTTTGTTCTAAATATAATTGTGGTGGTTTTTCAGGAGGCAGGAAAAAGCCAACATGGAAAAACAGCACATTCAGCATGGTGTAATTATGATGATCTAAATGAGTACTTCTGGTCTGTTTACAGCCCTATTTTCTGGTCACATTCTGACAGCCTTTTCGCACTTTCTCTGATAGATCCTACTCTGTTTCAGGACGCCTGATTGTTTCTCACTGGGATGGCCAATGCGAGATGATGGCGACTTCTTCAAATCTGTGCACGATTCAAGGCCTGTAGCAGTGGTACAGTTAGATATCTGTCTGTCAGTATCTCTTCCAAAGACTTTGATTAGGAGGAGAGTACTGACAAATAACTATTTATAGGCTGGAAGCTCCTCATCAAAGGGTTCTAGTAAAAGCACAGGGAAGACAAATTTTGTAGAGACAAGATCGTTTTGGCACATTTTTCGTAGTTTTGACCGAATGTGGACCTTCTATCTGTTGGCTCTACAGGTACTGTGCCGAATTTTTCAATGTTTTTTTTCTCTGTACTATGGTTTTTGATGATTTGACACTCTGAATGTGAATCTTATAATTTTTAAACCGAACAGGCAATGTTAATTTTTGCTTGGAGTGAATATTCAGTGACTCAAATCCTTCGGAAGGACCTCTTATATTCTCTATCAAGCATATTTGTCACAGCAGCATTTTTACAGTTCCTCCAAAGTATGTTTCCCATTTCAAATACTTGTTTTATATACAAGGCATTTTTCTGATGCATGTAATCTTACCTTTTATTTTTAGTATGACAAGTGATAAATATTGGCATAATTTAGTTCCCTTTATGTATGTACTACCTTCTGCTTTTGTCAATGGCATTATGATAAGACTATGCTAAGCTAGGTTCCCGCGATACAGAGTACTTTCATAGCAGAAAGCAACTGGCAAACATTCATGTAGATATCTGCAACTTTAGGATCTCTTCTCACATGCATTAAACTAGTGTTACTATACCGAGCAGTCATGTTCTTGAGATGCTCTCCAGTCTGGAATTCGTGGTCTTATGAGGGTCTGGTGCAATAACAAATTCGTCATCCAAACTGACACTGATATTTTATTTGGCAGGTATTTTAGACTTTATTCTGAACTTTCCTGGCCACATTAGATGCAAGTTCATTGACGTCGTGAGAAATATTCTGAAGATAGTAGTTAGTGCCGCATGGGCTGTGATTCTTCCCATTTTCTACATCAGCAGTCAAACAAAAGTCAATTTACCACTGAAAAATCTGGACAAATGGTTTGGTTATGTGAAAGGAGTGCCACAACTATATATCCTGGCTGTGGCGGTGTACCTGATACCTAATATCATTAGTGGAACGCTCTTCCTGTTTCCGATGTTCCGAAGGTGGATAGAGAACTCGGATTGGCATATTGTTAGACTGCTACTGTGGTGGTCTCAGGTATTCAATTCAATCTATTTTATTTATTTATGTTCTATTATGTGGAAAATTACTTATGCAGTTTATCCTCGTTGTAAATATTCATTTCAAAATTTCTGCTATGAGGCAATTTTTAATAAGGTAATATTTGATAAGATGCACTGTATTTTGTAGAATGAATTTGTCTTGATATCCTTGCCAGCTTATTGTTTGTCATAGTATCCTAGACGGTTGAGAAACTACTGATAAGATTGTAAACTGTAACTTGCAAGAAGAGAAAATAATCCAATGACTTCTGATGCCAGGGCAGAGATTATCCCCATTTTTTCATTAGTTTGAAAAAAACATTGTATGATTAGTCAAAAAGTTCTCCAATGCTTGTGAAAATTGATAGTTTTCACTTCTCTAACAATATGTGTTCAACTGAACACATTTTCTATCCAAGTAATGAAAATGATATTACAAGGGTACAGATGGACTAAACAGGGTGGAAAACGTGAAGGGATTAGATTATTTTGTATGCAAGGCGTGGAAGTAAAATAACTGGATAAATTTTCCTGGATCATAAGGCGCTGCACATTTATTCGTTTTTCATATTTCTTTCTTGTGCGGCTTGCTACACTACACTAATGGCAATGGCCATTTTCCTTGTTCTTGCTGTACACGCTAATTGTATAAATAACTGCAGAAACGAATTTATGTTGGCCGTGGAATGCATGAAAGTCAAGCTGCTCTTCTGAAGTAAGTTACTCTGTTCTATTTTTCTTCTGTTAGAGCTTTATTCTGCAGAAAAAACTCAATTCTCTTCTATTCAACTGAGAAGGTACACATTATTTTGGATTTTGCTGCTATGCTCGAAGTTTTCCTTCAGTTACTTTGTCCAGGTAAGTTCTATGCTTAGTTATTTGCAAACATGCTTTGACGAGATTGATCTGAAGCAGTTTAATTTGCAGATACAACCTCTTATAAGGCCTACCAAGGATATAATGAGTGTTCATAACATTCGTTATGAGTGGCATGAGTTTTTTCCAAACGGTAATTCCAATGCTTTTTTTGGTGCCTGGAACCCTTTTTTTTACTGATAATTCGTTGCCTTTTCAGCATCATATAATATCGCTGCTATCCTATCCCTCTGGGCCCCTGTTCTGTTGGTATGCGCTTATCCAGCTTGCTAGTGCAGTGCCTATCCAGCTTATTTATTAGCTGAAAAGTAGCATCATTATTTTCATTTGTTTCGAAACTGCATTCTAAATCTTGGTTTATGAACTACAATGCTTTTATTCTTGTAGGTCTATTTGATGGATACACAGATATGGTACGCCATTTTCTCTACAATATCCGGGGGTATGTCTGGGGCACTTGGACGACTTGGGGAGGTAATGATAAATCTGAACTATTCTCTGTAACCTGTTGTTTTGCTTTATAGTTTAGAACTTATAATGACCATAAGTGTAGGGCACCCCAAGATTGATGGATAGTTAAGGGGCTTTTTCTTTGCATTTAGGAGTAAACTAAATGTGTCAAGGTCTCGGTCAATTGAATGAACCAAATAGCTCTTACTTTATAAACATAACGATGGGCTATGTAGATGGTAATACAGTTGTATGCAGAATATTTTGTTTGAGGAAGCTTAGCGAAGTATTTTAATAAGTGGAAATCACTTTTTTGTTTTTGCAGCCTGAGAATTCAGAATAAACTACATTATATTATAATGGTAATTTTGAGTAGATAAATATGGAAGTGTATACAAGGCAAATGGGATATTAATTTTTAGGAGGATCCTCTGGGACTCGCACTTCAGTCTTGTTTCTGTTATGCTCATTTACTTAAGGGCTTTATTGCCGTATGTTACAAGAAAACCTTTTCCATATTCATGAAATGAAGCAAAAAACGTATTGCTGGTGGCTTGGTGCATTTACAGTCGTATATTCTCCTTTTTAACTGTCGACATTTTTGTATTAGCACTGCCATTTTTACTTTGTTATTGCCCTACAGCGTTGTGTAACTTTCTTTTTGCGAGAGTTAAGAAGCTGAACTTCATACTGTTTTGGTTTCTGATGGATTTGTTACACTCTATGTACCAGATTCGAACACTAGGAATGCTGAGATCACGATTTCACTCTTTGCCTGGAGCCTTCAATACATATTTGGTGCCATCAGACAAAGGCAGAAACAGACGTTTTTCACTCTCAAAGCGCTTCGCAGAGGTACCAAATGACAATAACGAAAAGTATTGCCAAGATTTCACTTATAACCCCCCTGAAAATTCATGATATAATGAAGAATTTAAAGTACAGGTTTCCCCCAACAAGAGAACTGAAGCTGCCAAGTTTGCTCAACTGTGGAATGAAGTGATTTGCAGTTTCCGCGACGAAGATTTTATAAGTGATAAGTGAGGCCCTTACATCATGTTCAACTAGAAAACATTATCATGCAATGCAGATAATGGACCTTCTGTTATGCAGGGAGATGGACCTATTGGTGGTTCCATACTCGTCAGACCCGAGCCTAAAATTGATGCAGTGGCCGTTGTTCTTACTTGCTAGCAAGGTTTGACAGAACAAATTTAATATGTCCACTCTACCTTGTTACATGTTTGTGTCCGGCTCTTAATAGAAATCATTTTGATTGAAATTTGCAGATACCTATAGCTTTAGACATGGCAGCACAATTTAGACCGAGGGACAGTGATTTGTGGAAGCGTATATGTGCAGACGAGTATATGAAGTGCGCTGTAATTGAATGCTATGAGTCATTCAAACTTGTTCTTAATTTAGTGGTAGTTGGAGAAAATGAAAAAAGGTATCTTCTTGTACTTCCATTTTTCACACCGTTTCGCGTATCTCTATACGAGGAAGACATTGATGTTGTTTGTCGTAGCTTTTAGGTAGTCAGTTAATGATAACACTAGGATCTAAATACTTACATCCGGAATAGACAGTGTGCCTTCAAAAAAATCGTTACTAGTACCTACTAGGTTTCTTTTGCCCGCACAGTACCTATTAGATTATAAATTTCTGTGATTTTCTAAGGCTCCTCTGTTGACGAATCCTTGCCACTTTTGAGCAAGACAGGGCCACCCAGGAAATCATTTATTTCGTCCCGATATGATAAAACATTTTTACCACAAACTGGGAAACACGCAGGGTCAGGACAAGTATTTTTTAACATATAAAGTGGTCAGACATGGCTGAATATTTGTAGTTTGAACATGCAACGTTTTCATTCATAGTAGTGATGCCAAAAATCAATATAAATATATTACTAAAAATCTACAGCTCTATATGATAATGGGGTTTCAGAGTTCAAGATTACAAATCCTTTACTTTTATCAATAAATATATATCTGGCTGGTTGCGTATGGCTGCACATCATCACTTTCAAATTTAAGAATCAAGATATTCCAAATTGAACTAGGGAGAAGGACTGCAATATGCATGGAAGAGAAACCATGATTAGTTGTAACTGCTAAATGCGCAACGTCTGTTAGATAGGCAGCCTTAGTACAATTGAAGGCATCTGTGTCCATCTTTCATGTTAGTTGGCTTTTTTACTACATTGCTCTTTATCATTGCATGTTCACTGTTATCTTGATCTTCTACTGACATGTTTGTTCATTAACTTCAACAGGATTATTGGCATTATAATCAAAGAGATTGAAGCTAACATCGCAAAGAATACATTCCTTGCCAATTTTAGGATGAGCACATTGCCAGTCCTTTGCAAGAAGTTTGTGGAACTTGTATCCACCTTGGTAAGCAATGTTGTTACCTCTACTGAACACCAACCCTATTGAAGATTGCACTGCTTCATATTCTTTTAGACAAGTAACACGTTCGATTATTGCTACGATTATGTGATCACATCTGCAGAAAGAAAGAGACGCCTCAAAATTTGATAATGTAGTGCTGTTGCTTCAAGACATGCTGGAAGTGATCACGAGGGATATGATGGTCAATGAGATCAAGTAATACCTTCTGCACCCATTATAATCATACACGTGCCTTGTCATAGAAACTGGTGACTATAGTTTTTTAACATGTGTCGTTTACAGAGAACTAGCTGAATTTGGTCATGGGAACAAGGATTTAGTTCCAAGAAGACAACTTTTTGCGGGCACAGGCACAAAACCTGCAATTGTTTTCCCACCACCAATTTCTGCGCAGTGGGAAGAACAAGTAATAACATCAAATTCTTGTTTGACTTTTGTAACAAAGAAGGTTCACTAACTTCACCTTATCTACAGATTAAGCGCTTGTACCTTCTTTTGACTGTTAAAGAATCGGCAATGGATGTGCCTACAAATCTTGAAGCCCGCCGGAGAATATCATTTTTCACTAATTCACTATTCATGGAAATGCCACGTGCACCTAGAGTGCGCAAAATGCTCTCTTTCAGGTTTGTCTCGTATGTAAACTTCTCAACATATCTACTTTTCTAAATATACTGCAGTATCGAAATCATAATGTCTAGCTAAATTAGCTGGATTCACTGGAGCCTGGCAGCTACTGGCTAATGGTCCTTTTACTGTGATTGTTAAAAAGAATTATATCTGCTTGTCAAGAAATATTTTGGGCTGAATTATGGTATGTTCTTGACTCTGATCAGTTTGAAAGAATAGAAAACATGAAAAAAATTGGGTGTCGAATTGTGAATGTGTGCTAGTCAGGAAAGAGGAAAGCACCATTAAGACCAAGGAGAAGCTTATCAATGTTGGGATTTTTTAACCGAACTTGTTTCTGTTTGATGAATTCTAAAAAAAAAGAACAAGTGGTGAACTTCCAGGTGGAGGCCTGTACAACAGAATGTGTGCCACCCATCTTTAAGTGCATTCATAATAAAATCAACAACGTCAATACCAGAAATATATTTTCAGTTCACAACAACAAATATCTGATAAACTGTATGTTTAAATTTGTTCTGTGATCATAAGAGTTTCAGTGAAAAAGATTGGGATCTAGATGATTCATATGACACTTGTTCTTCGCAGTGTAATGACACCATACTACAGTGAGGAAACTGTATATTCAAGAAACGACCTTGATCTGGAGAATGAGGATGGTGTATCAATTATATTCTACCTGCAGAAGATCTTTCCAGGTTCCTTTCCTGTTTGATGTGTTTTAATGCCTACAGTCTTTATGAATAGGATTGCCAGATTTTTGTCTTCTATTCTTGATAATTCTTTTTATATAGATGAATGGAATAATTTCATGGAAAGGATTAATTGCAAAAGAGAAACTGAAGTTTGGGGAAATGAAGAAAATGTTCTTCAACTTCGTCATTGGGCCTCTCTTAGAGGGCAGACACTCTGTCGAACAGGTACTTCGGCCATACCCTTCAACCTTGTCAAATATGGATCATTTAGTTGATTCCGTGTTTACATGTTTTTCTTATTGTGAATAGTGAGAGGCATGATGTATTATAGGAAAGCTTTGAAGCTTCAAGCATTCCTAGACATGGCTTCTGAATCTGGTGAGCTTCTTCAACTTCCAATTTGAGCATTCCTAGACATGATGTATTTAGCGTTCCTAGACATGTTCACAAATATAAGATGTTTTGGATATTTCAATATCGACTACATACGGACTTTAATGAGTGAACAAACACACTAAAATGTGTCTATAAATAAAGTTAGAACATATTATATTTGTGAACGGAGAGGGTACCTTTTATAAATACTTCCTGATTTTATATCTTAGAACCAATGAAAAAATAGCATGCTATAAGATTTAGCGCCGCCCTTCTCCAAATGCTATACAAGTTATAGCGTGCTAATAGCGCGCTATATTTGAAAATAACGTTTTGCATAAAAATGTCAAATATATATAAATTTAAGGCTTTCATAATTTACAAAGAAAGGGAACACTCCAAATTAAACAGAGAAGCATATGAGAGCTATACTCGGGGCATGTACACTCCTAATTTGTAAGGAAAGGGAACACTCCTAATTAAGCAGAGAAGAATCAGTGGTGACTTGCCAGTGTCGGCGGCGTGGTTGACGTCGACGCTCACTTTTTGTAGTTGGAGGCGTGCCCGACGCCGCTAATTGGAGGGGGGGGTGGAGAGAAGCTGCTCACGCTCACGAATTGCCACCGCCCTTCGCTTACGAGTCACGAACACCGTTGTTTTCGCTGCCCTCACTCACGAACTAGTGGGAAATTGGTGACGAGTTGGCTAGGTTAGGCTATATGTGTTGCCTTTGCATCTACGAGCGAGTGAGAGCGAGTTGGGCTGATGCGATGCAGTGATGCCTGATGTGTTGTTGTGATGTACACGCTAAAACGCTGCAGCGTTATTTCGTTTAGCATCAAAATAGCATGCTATAGCGCAAATAGCACCGTAGCGAGCAAATTAATTAAAACGTAATGTGGCCCTTCCAAATATGCTATAGCGATGCTATAACGTCGAAATAGCGTGCTATTTTTTTCGTTGCTTAGAACTAGGGGAGCATCCGCAATATGTGCAAAAAGGGGGATCTTAGGGAATATTTTGGGAGCGAGATGAATAGTTTTTTTTTTCATGTAGGTACCGTCAAGAGAAGAGAACTAGGTCTACATACTGTACCATCTTTTTAGAAGTTAGACCCAATCTTATATAACACTTGGAAGGGGTCTATACATTGAATTGAGGATGTTCATCTACCCTGTTTTGTTTGCAGAGATACTAGAAGGCTATAAAGCCATTGCAGATCCCGCAGAGGAAGAGAAGAAAAGCCAAAGATCTCTGTCTTCTCAACTTGAAGCTATAGCAGATATGAAATTCACATATGTTGCTACGTGCCAGATCTATGGAAATCAGAAACAGTCGGGTGATCGACACGCAACAGATATTCTGAACTTGATGGTGCAGTAAGTGATCTCGATGATATATTCTACTCTCCCAACTACAAGTATTATAGTACAGAGGTTGTAGAAACTAATATACAACACTTGGCCAAGCGCAAGATACATCATGTCTACCCCAATGAGAAAAATGTTTTCTTGTATAACTCTTTGGAGAATGTGAATCTTGGTTATGTTTATATTTAGTTCACATTCAATTGATAATGAGATGTTCCTTGAGGGAAAATTGCTGAATTGCTTAGTTTTATTCAAATTGTTATTTCCCTCTGTGCAAAGTAATTTCAGTTTGATTTTGAAACTACAGTTATCCTGGTCTCCGCGTGGCATACATTGATGAAGTTGAGGAGAGGGATGGTGAGAAGGTGCAAAAGGTCTTCTATTCGGTGCTAGTAAAAGCTCTTGACAATCACGATCAGGTAATCATTTTACGTGAAGCGAGTTCAAACTTTCATTTTGGTTCTGATTTAAACCTCAATACCCAGTAGTGCGTATCAGGTAATCATTTTACGTGAAGCGAGTTCAAACTTTCATTTTGGTTCTGATTTAAACCTCAATACTCAGTAGTGCGTTATGTACTTTTTTGTCCTGTGAAGGAAATATACCGCATAAAATTGCCAGGGCCAGCGAAATTAGGTGAAGGGAAACCTGAAAACCAAAATCACGCCATCATTTTTACCCGTGGAGAAGCTTTGCAAACCATTGATATGAACCAGGTGAACTTCATGGTTATAGTACCTTTTTAGTAAGTAGGTTGCATTCTATCTTTTGTACTTATCAATGCTGTTTAGGACAATTATTTGGAGGAAGCTTTGAAAATGCGGAATTTGCTGGAAGAATTCAATGAGAATCATGGTATTCGTCCTCCAACAATTCTTGGAGTACGTGAACACATATTCACCGGAAGGTGTGTTTTAAGCTTTGCAGTAGATTTTACTTAGTTTTCTCTGTCAAAATTGCAAATCAATGCCTAACATCTGACATTGCTGGATTGTAGTGTGTCATCTCTTGCCTGGTTTATGTCAAACCAGGAAACCAGCTTTGTGACAATAGGACAGAGGGTTCTTGCCAATCCGTTGAAGTAAGTCTGAATATACTTTGATATGTCCTATTTGAATTAAGCGCAATCCATAGTTATCATATGGAGCATTTTGTGTCATTTACATGTTGCAATATGAGTAGGGAGTGCTTAGCATCTATGGTGACTATCTCCATGATGAGCGCTTATGTTTTTTTTATCAGCCCTTGAAATGCACACACATTTTTGTTGGAGATTAGAAGCAATACAGCCATAAATATTAAAACAACCAAGTGCTATTTCCTGGAACTTTTCTGGCATCAAATCTTTTGAAGCTAAACACTGTCGTCAATTTAAAGTGTGTATTGTGGTCTAAGTGCTGTATATCTGACATGCTGTTTCCTGAAACTTTCCTGGCATCAAAGCTTTTCAAGCTAAACAATGTCGTAAATTTAAAGGGTGTATTATGGTGTATGTGCCGTATATCTGACATGCTGTTTCCTGTCAGTAAAGCTTTTTGAGCTAAACAATGTCGTCAATTTAAAATGTGTATTATGTCTAAGTGATTTATATCTGACATGCTGTTTCCTGAAACTTCCCTGGCATCAGAGCTTTTAAAGCTAAACAATGTAGTTAATTTAAATTGTGTGGTTTGGTCATTGGTCATTGGTCATTGCTATGTATCTGACATTCTCTTTTCTGGGCAGAGTACGTTTTCACTATGGACATCCTGATGTGTTTGATAGGATTTTCCACATTACAAGAGGTGGAATTAGCAAGGCTTCCTGTGGTATAAACTTGAGTGAAGACATTTTTGCTGGTATGTACTTTTCCACCTATTCTAGCTGTTACTTGTGGATTTTTGAGGGAAATTTCTGAATGGATAGGTCCTTGGGACATCCACATCCTCATATATGTAACTCAAACTGGGTTTGACAACTGACTCACACATGGGCCTATATGAGCCTCAAACAGATTACTCTAAACTCGATTAGGACTGATGCTACTCTTATCTAACACATTAACTCACATTCCAACATTTTCCATTTCTGCTCTGGGACAACTCAAACTTAAATTTCCTTTTTCAGGTTTCAACTCAACTCTGAGGCGAGGAAATGTGACCCATCACGAGTACATTCAAGTTGGAAAAGGACGTGATGTCGGGTTGAATCAAATTTCACTCTTTGAAGCCAAAGTGGCATGTGGCAATGGAGAGCAAGTGCTTAGCAGAGATATCTACCGTTTGGGCCACCGCTTTGACTTCTTCCGAATGCTCTCATGTTACTTCACAACTGTGGGATTTTATGTCAGCTCAATGGTACAAAACATCCACATGCATCACATTTGTCTTTTCTTACATTGTCCATGTTTTTTGATGTTCTTATTATTGTGCAGATGGTTGTCATAATAGTATATGTTTTCTTGTATGGAAGGCTTTATTTAGCCCTAAGTGGACTTGAGTTTGCAATTATGAAGCAAGCACGAATGAGAGGCAACCGTGCTCTTCAGGCAGCCATGGGGTCCCAATCTATTGTGCAGCTAGGTCTATTGATGGCCTTACCCATGTTTATGGAGATCGGACTGGAAAGGGGTTTTAGAAGCGCCCTGGGGGATTTCATCATCATGCAGCTACAGCTATGTGCAGTATTCTTTACCTTTTCCCTCGGGACAAAATCACATTATTTTGGCCGCACAATCCTCCACGGCGGTGCAAAATATAGAGCAACTGGCAGAGGCTTTGTTGTTCGCCATGTAAAGTTTGCTGAAAATTATAGAATGTATAGCAGGAGTCATTTCGTGAAAGGACTTGAGCTCATGTTACTACTTGTAGTTTATGAGCTCTATGGTGATGTGGCTACAGATTCTACTGCATATGTTCTGCTGACATCATCTATGTGGTTCTTGGTAATCACATGGCTGTTTGCTCCATTCCTCTTCAACCCATCAGGATTTGAATGGCAAAAGGTGGTGGATGATTGGGATGATTGGAACAAATGGATAAGCAGCCGTGGCGGGATTGGTGTGCCGGCCAATAAGGCCTGGGAGTCGTGGTGGGAAGAGGAGCAGGAACATCTGCTGTCAACAGGCCTAGTCGGCCGTATATGGGAAATCATATTATCTCTCCGATTCTTCATGTTTCAGTATGGTATCATGTACCATTTGAATATCGCTAACGGCAACAAAAGCATATCAGTAAGTCATTCTTTATTAAATGGATTTCATGAGACTGATTACATGATCTTGTTAATTGTTTATAATCACTGTTTACTGATACAATTTAGTGACTGTCCCTTCCAAACTTGATTTTGTGGCTTCAGATTTATGGTCTGTCTTGGCTGGTCATTGTAGCAGTAGTGTTGGTCCTCAAGGTAAATTTCATTTGCTTGCTGTTGATGGAATCAATAAGTACATATTGTTGGCTTATGCCTATAGTTTATGTCCTTGTTATGCTGCTGATATGGTGCAATTTCCTTAGGTGGTATCTATGGGAAGAAAGAAATTTAGTGCCGACTTCCAGCTTATGTTCCGGCTCCTCAAATTGTTCTTGTTCATTGGATCTGTTGGAACTTTGTCGATTCTTTTCACCCTTCTGCACCTTACAGTTGGTGACATATTCGCCAGCTTCCTTGCCTTTGCACCCACAGGATGGGCCATTCTGCAGGTACATCATCAGCACCAAAGCTTTTCTTTGTTATGTTTTAAGTTCTTACTCCCAGCTTATCCCGCGTGAGGACTAAGGAGTGATGAGCAGTATCAATTCAAGGGGAGAGAGAAACGAGAGGATTTTGATCAAGTTAAAGTTGCTATTATCAAAGTTGACATCTTTCACTGGCTCTAATCCGTTCGGCATCATTGCAACAGATATCACAGGCAAGCAAGCCAGTGGTGAAGGCTTTAGGACTGTGGGGATCTGTGAAGGCCTTGTCCAGGGGGTACGAGTACCTTATGGGGATCGTGATCTTCGTGCCGGTGGCGGTTCTGGCATGGTTCCCTTTCGTCTCCGAGTTCCAGACGAGGCTGTTATTCAACCAGGCATTCTCCCGAGGCCTCCAAATCTCTCGCATTTTGGCTGGCGGGAAGAAGCAAAACTGAGGTGAGTCTAGGAGGTGGAGTTCCATCACAGTAAGGACACACAGGGTAGAGGAGGCAGAAATAGCTCCAGGTTCGTTGTATTAGATTGGGTGTTGTTTGGAGGGGGGCATCACATGGCTGCTAACATGCTGACACTTTCAGAAGTTTCTTACTCTTGTACACACAGGGCGGTTTTTCTTAGGCATTTTCCATGTATATCTCATGCTAATACACTCTTACCTCTGTTACTAGATTGTACGTTGCTCGTATACATAGATGTATGCCCCCACAACAGTTGCGACAAAACATTACAGTCCTTTTAGAGGCAAAGATGAAACTCATTTTTGTGCATGAAGCAACAAAACAGTTCGGTCTTTTAGTTTCAGAGACCCAATTGATTTTTGCGCATGAAGATGTTTGTGTTTGTGCTGTACGGTGTACCAGTCAGTTTTCTGCTTTATGCTTGGGTTGTCTGAAACTCTGAATTTGGACTGTTTTTCCCAGCTGGAGCCTTTGCTTTCTATAAAAAGCAGGGACTCTAAAAAAACTCTTAATTCATACTGTATTACGGTAGATCTCTTTTTTAGAATACAAGAGTACCCTGTATTACTCTGGTTCGGATTGTTGCGGCGTATATGATCATAACATCAGTTGGACGGCATTTTGCGTTCTGTTTCATTCATAGACAAGGATAATGGGACAGAGGTTTGAATTATGCCGGTAGGTACAACTTAACAGTAGGTGAAGGCTGGCATTGTGTTGAGATGGAGGATCTGAGGTTGTTATGATTCCAGCTTTAAGCAGACCCCCTCACTGAAATCTGAATTCACAAATGAGCTGAAGCAACATCGATTGCAATCATAGGAGACCGGTAACTAACTACAGCTTTCAGCTTGTCCCTGCCCGATGTCTAATGATCGTCCAAGCGCACAATGCCAATTAAGTACACGCGGGGTGACTGAAATCTCACAACCACAGGCAGAGATAAAAAAAAAAAAAATCGGCCTTTTTTTGTTTCCCAGCTATTGCTGCATTTTAGTTTGATGAGTCGTCATTTCTACGTTGGAGCTGCTTTTGTAGGGCGGGTGGTCTTGTAACGTGCCGCGTCCTATTGTGTGCTAACATGGCACCTAGACCTGGTCAGCGTATAATCGGCGATAAATTATCATTGAGCCTACCCCGCTTCGCCCACCAGGCAAGAACACCCACCAGTGGTTTTGACGTGCGGAGAGGACACCACGTCTCCGCTTGATATCGTCAGGCCAACAGTACCCACCAGGGCCGCACATCTGACAGTACCCTAGGCCCGCGCATGGAAACCAAGTGAGCGAGCGAGAAGAGAAGAGAATGGAGGTGATTACCGGTGGGGCGCTCATCCAGAATCTTTGGTGGAAAGAGACGACGTGGTTGTCATGTACTCATGCTGATTACAGAATTGCAAAAGCTGGGTCAAAACCATGATTTGGTCGGGCAGACCGGCATTGAGAGTTTTCCTTCTTTTTGAATGGACAGGAAACGTGAGTTGATGGTGCATGGTGGCGTTTAAGCGATGTATTCAAATGAGAGATGTAACTAACACAAGATTTTATTTTATTTTCGTCGAGTTGATGGGCAAAACCCAGCACGAACCTTGGCGGCTCCGGCTCGCATCCTCTATTGCGGCGCTGAATCATGGACACGCCAGCCTGCCAAAGCCGAAGCGCCCCCAATGCGATGCCACGAAAAAGCGATCAGACACAGCCGCGCGACAAGCTGCTAAAGAAACCCACATAAAAACCCACAGCGCCCGGAACGCCGCGCGGCGACCACGGTGCCGTGCGGGGGTGTCTGCGTCTCTCTCTCTCTCTCGGCCGACGCGGCGCGAGGGATCAACGCACGCGCGCACCGACCGACGGCACGCGGGCCGGGGGAATGGCCGCCGCCGCCGCCTCCTCGTCGTCCTCCTCCACCTCCTCCTCCGCCGGCTCCTCCGCGTCCACCTCCACGCCCCGGCCCGCCCCGCGCCAGGCGGCGCCGTCGTCGTCCCCGGTCTTCCTCAACGTGTACGACGTGACCCCCGCCAACGGCTACGCGCGGTGGCTGGGGCTCGGCGTGTACCACTCGGGCGTGCAGGTCCACGGCGTGGAGTACGCGTACGGGGCGCACGAGGGCGCCGGGAGCGGCATCTTCGAGGTGTCCCCGCGGCGGTGCCCCGGCTACGCGTTCCGGGAGGCGGTGCTGGTGGGCACCACGGAGCTGACCCGCGCCGAGGTGCGCGCCCTCATGGCCGACCTCGCCGCCGACTTCCCCGGGGACGCCTACAACCTCGTCTCCCGCAACTGCAACCACTTCTGCGACGCCGCCTGCCGCCGCCTCGTCGCACGCGCCCGCATCCCGCGCTGGGTCAACCGCCTCGCCAAGATCGGGGTCGTCTTCACCTGCGTCATCCCCACCAGCAGCGGCGCCGGCAGGCACCAGGTGCGCCGCAAGGGGGAGCAGCTGCCCGCGGCTGCCCCCGCCAAGAGCCGCTCCGCGCGCCAGGCCGCCGCGCCGCCGCGGCCCAGGACCTTCTTCCGCTCCCTCTCCGTCGGCGGCGGCAAGAACGTGACGACGCCCCGCCCGCTCCAGACCCCGCCACCGACGCCGCCGACGGTGGCTCCCGCCCTGACGTTGACGACGCCGACACCAACGCCGTTGGCCTCCATGTAACGGCGCCATTACTCCTTTTCGTTTACAGCTCACACCTTCCTTGTTTTTTGTCCTTCAACAGTTACCTGAATTTTGTGCATAGTACTACCCGAGATTAAGATTTGTGCTCTGCTAGTAGTGCTACACTGTCACCATGATACGTACTACCAGTAGTAACTGCAGCTCATTAGGCTATTAATTCCCGAACTTTCTGGCTTTACTACTGTCTAGATACACCTGGCTGGCTGTGTGCATGTGTCACTCTCTGCTGCCAAATCGCCATTAATGATTATTTCCGGTCGCTGTTACGCGCCACATTTACTACGTTGCGGTTAACGACGCCTATCATGCAACTCTTTGTTGCGTGGCATGGATCCAATTCTATCCGGCGAGCCATCCAATAGGAATATATTCGCTCCTCCTTTCGCCCTTTCTTTGGAGTAAACAACCATGGAGCTGAGGTCTTTCTTGGATTTTTAACTAGATAAAGGCTCCAGAGCTAAGCACTGATCGACGGACCGATGCGCTTTTGCTGACGCAGAGAATTCCCGGTGCCTGCCTGTGCACTGCACCTGTCGCTGGCCTTGTCATGGGACACGATTGGATTAGTCCTCGTGTTGTTGTTGCTTCTTGCATGATTGATTGAGGGCGTCCGGCCTTCTTCGCGCCTATCTGGAAATGCGGGGGATGATGATTTTAACGTGACTTTGTCGCATGAAAGGCGGGCTCGCTTCGACAGAACTCTTGGGGAGTCCGCCGGTTGCGTGTCCAGCTCGGCTCGCCGTTGACCGGTGGCGGATGCGACCGGCGTCTGTCCATGCCGGTGGCGGGGACGGCGGCGTAGGGTCGGAATTGGGCACCGACGGGGAGGAGGAGGGCTCGCATTTGTGGAGGACACCGCTGTGCAGTGTGCACCACATTGACCTTGACCCGTCCGATCAGGATGCGCGGGCCACTGTCGATCGGTCCTTCGGCGATCGCCTCGCTGGACCCCGGCCGGGCTGGGTTGGGTGCACGGAATGTGATGCCGCAGCGGCGCCTTTCGACCGATCGGCTACAGGAGGGAAGTACGCTTGCTGTGCTGTGCTGTTGCTCGCCTCGCCATCTAGTAGGTCGTCGTCGAGGGACGGGAGCTATGGCAATAGGGTATGGGCGTCGTACTAGTAGGCGGTGCCTTTTCCCCGGCTTGTCCCCTTGCCGGCTGCGGGAATCGCATCAAGGAATTCATTGGGTTGGGTGCGGCCGAAACGAAATCATTCGTCCACGCGACGTGCCCGCCATGGCGCAGGGCCTTTTCTTCGGCGGGTGGGGTTGTTGCGCTTGCACTGCACCCACGAACCGGCTGCGCTGTGTGCTGTGCTGTGCGCTGGTGCACGCACCGCCTGTGCAAATAATTCGCCGCTGGCTGGCACGGCCGGCCGCGACCGCGTCCTCTCCGGTCCCCGGAGGTTGCCGGTCGCCACCGACGTGTGCCCGACTATACTGTACTTAGACTTGGGGTGTGGTTTGTATGGCACGGACGACCTACATGAAAGAGAAAATGGTGTCAGTTCTTTTCTCTTTTTTTTGCGGGATAAAATGGTCTCGCTTTCAAGCGTTTTTTTGGAGTAAGCCCGAGGAAAGCCATGGCCACCTAGGAGAACGTATGCTGCCAATTTAAACGGGTCATCGATCTTCCTTCCATGGGCCTCTAGTCACTCTGTTTTTATAGTAACTCTACGTATTAACTTTGTCCTAAGTCAAATTTGTAGAAAACAATATGGACATTTCTAATAACGAGTATATATGATATGAAAATGTATTCAATGATGAATATAATGGTATTGGTTTGGTATTGTAGATGTTAATATCTTTTTCTTTAAGCTTGATCAAAGTTTATAAAGTCTGACTTAAGACAAAGTTAATATGTAGATTAAAATAAAAACCACGGAAGTATATTCATAATAGTACCAATTCCAAACTTTTAAAATGATTTATGCACGATAACTAGTCCAAGTACTCCCTTCGTTCCATAATGTAGTGCGTCCTCGGTTTACGAGCTTGAAGTTTGACCATAAATTTAATCAACGAGACCGATTGCGGCGGGAGCAAAAATCATACCACTGAATTCGAAAATTCGAATTCAGTGGTATGATTTTTGCTCCCGCCGCAGTCGGTCTCGTTGATTAAATTTATGGTCAAACTTAGATCTCGAGAAGCGCAGGCACACTACATTGTGGAATGGACGGAGTACTATTCTATTGCGCCTTTGCCAACTCGATGCTTTTAACTAAATACATCAATCCACAAATGATTGTTGTACTTCTCGTATTTTGATGTCCGGAAATCCCACTCTTAGAGCTTTCAGTATAATATACTACTAGAAGGATTGGGCGCGCTTTGATGCGCTGTTAGATTAAAAAAATATAATCACTCTGTTTCAAAATACAATGTGTATTTTTTTTTAAAATGTCAATCTTTTAAATTTGATTAAATTTGTAGATAAATATATCAAAATCCATAATATCAAATTGTTGTGATTAGATTCATCGTTAAATGAATTTTCATGTTTTTTATCTAATATCGTGGATGTCGATATTTTTGCTCTCAACTTGGTCAAAGTTGAAGAATTTGACTTTCCAAAAAACTAATACCCCTTATATTTTGAAACTAATGGAATATGTCGTTTGATGTGTTGGGGAGATGACATAGTGTGTTTTATTTTTATTTATAATTCGGTAATTTGATGGGCCTTTCGTGGTGTGATTCTATATTACTTCCTCTGTTCCTAAATATTTGTCTTTTTAGAGATTTCACCATGAACTACATACGAATGTATATAGACATAATTTAGAGTGTAGATTCATTCATTTTGCTTCGTATGTAGTCCATACTTGAATCTCTAAAAGACAAATATTTAGGAACAGAGGAAGTATATGCCAACCAACCTTATATATGTGAGAAAATTTATACGTCGACAACCGCATGGGCGTGATTGATATGTTTTTATAGGCCGGTTGATGTTGATTGATTTGAAAAACTATTGGTTCGGTCAAAATCGTAAACCAAACCCATTAGGAAGCATAGTGTATTTGTCTAAAGAATTGAATGAGTGAGTTTTGAGAAATTGTTGACCCGATCAAAATCGGACGACCCAATTTTAATTGGAGTCTTGGAGACCTCAACTGAATGTGGACTCTTTAAAACTAAGGAGTATAGTGTTATAGAGATATAAATAAAATAATTAAATGAGAGAGCTTTGAGAAATTGTTGACCAGGTTAAAATCGGATATCATAATGTCAATTGGAGACCTCAATTGAATGTGGGCTCTTCAATTATAGGGAGATTAGTGTTATAGTATATTTCAATCAAGATGCAATGTTTTTACCCAAATTTGAAATGTTGCATCGTGATTGAAATGTATTATATAGAAAACTCTAAGAGTGGGACTTTTACCCAAATTAAGAACACGACTCCACCACAAAGTTCAGGCTAGCTAAGAATAGACAACCGACGATGATGATTCATCAAGGCCCTCTAGCGACTGCTCCTGCGACGGGTGAGCGCGAGCGGCAGAGCTTGCTCGATCTCGTTGCTCCGGCCGGTCCTGCATCCACCTACGTTGGGTCCGGGGCCTCCTCCGCGCCCTCTCTGTCTCCCCCGCAAAGCCCCGCTCCCTCGTGCCCCTGTAATTCCAGTGTCATGGATTCTCGCCCGAGCTCCCGGCCAAGGTCCCCATAGACGTCGGCGTCTCATGCTAGGCTTGCTCCCACATCCTCCGCGACATCCACGACTACCTCCGAAGCGCCACTGCCGCCTCCTCCTGCCATCATACCCACTGGATTCCGGCCCCGCATCTTGCGGCTGTCGGCTCCGCTCGACGCAACAGTTCTCGATCCACGTTCACCGCTCTGGAGTGCTCTGTGCCTCAACCCTCTCCCTGTTGGCACCGAATCCGCCATCAGAGGGGCTTTGTGTCGGCGCTACGCAGGGCCTCCTTGCCTCCCTGTCAACTATTGTTCCGGTTGTGATGGCTGACCCAGCTTGATCCGCCTCCACCCCGGGCTCTAGAGATAGGTTGATGTACACCCCCCCTCCTCGATGATGGGGTTGATTGTGGCGTGATGTGGCTTGAGACTACGTTGGTATTTCCGCAAAGAGGAAGGGATGATGCAGCACAACGACGGTAAGTATTTCCCTCGGTTATGAAACCAAGGTATCGAACCAGTAGGAGGATCACCACCACTACGTAAACAACACCTACACACAAAGAACAAATACTTGCAACCCGACGGGAAAGAGAGGTTGTCAATCTCTCTACGGTAAAAAGATAGATTATGTAGTGATAGATTGGAGAGATAGATCTCTCAAGAACACAAAATAAAAAGGGAAAGTAAAAAATGCGACAAGGTATTTTTGGGTTTTTTGGAATAATAGATTTGAAAACAAAAGCGGCAAAAAGATAGATCGGAAAACAATATGTTGGAAAAGTAGACCCGGGGGCCGTAGGATTCACTAGTGGCTTCTCTCATGAGTATAGCACACGGTGGGTGAACAAATTACTGTTGGGCAATTGATAGATGATCAAATAATCATGACGATATCCAAGGCGATGATCATTATATAGGCATCACGTCCAAAATTAGTAGACCGAAACGATTCTGCATCTACTACTATTACTCCACACATCGACCGCTATGCAACATGCATCTAGTGTATTAAGTTCATGGAAAACAGAGTAATGCAATAAGAACGGTGACATGATGTAGACAAGATCTATTCATGTAGGAATAGACCCCATCTTGTTATCCTTAATAGCAACGATACATGCGTGCCTCGCTGCCCCTTCTGTCACTGGGAGAGGACACTGCAAGATCGAATCCATCACAAAACACCTCTTCCCATGGCAAGAAAAATCGATCTAGTTGGCCTAATTAAACCAAAGATTCAAAGAAGAAATACGAGTCTATAAGTAATCATGCATATAAGAGATCAAAGAAGACTCAAATAATATTCATGGATAGAAACTGATCATGAACTCAAAATTCATCGAATCCCAACAAACACACCGCAAAAGTTTACATCAAATAGATCTCCAAGAGACCATTGTATTGAGAATCAAAAGAAAGAGAGAAGAAGCCATCTAGCTACTGCCTACGGACCCGTAGGTCTATGGTGGACTACTCACGCATCATCGGAGAGGCACCAATGAGGATGATGAACCCCTTCGTGATGGTGTTAGATTGGATCTCGCGGTTCTTGAACTTGCGGCGGCTGGATGTGTTTTTCGTCGACTCCTCTAGGGTTTCTGGAATATTTGGGAATTTATAGGCATCAGAGGCGATGGAGAGGGGTCCCGAGGAGGGCACAAACCATCAGGGCGCGCCTGGGGCCTCTGACGCGCCCTGGTGGGTTTTGGTCTCCTCGACCCTCCCCTCTAGCACTTCTTTGGCCCACTGGATGTCTTCTGGCCCAAAAAAAATCTCCAAAAAGTTTCATCGCGATTGGAATCCGTTTGGTACTGATATTCTGCGAAGTAAAAAAACAAGCAAAAACAACAACTGACACTTTGGCACTATGTCAATAGGTTAGTCCAAAAAAATGATATAAAGTTGCTATAAAATGATTGTAAAACATCCAAGAATGATAATATAACAACATGGAACAAGCAAAAATTATAGATACGTTGGAGATGTATTAGCATCCCCAAGCTTAATTCCTACTCGTCCTCGAGTAGGTAAATGATAAAAACAGAATTTTTAATGTGGAATGCTGCCTAACATGTTCATCACATAATCTTTTCTTTTGTAGCATGGACATTTGGACTTTAGATGGTTCAAAGCAATAGTCTAGTTTTAACATAATGACTTTAATACTCAAGCATGCCAACGAGCAACCAAGTCTTTCGAAATATCAACACTAAAGAAAGTTATCCCTAGCCCATCATGCTCAATCATTGATCCATTCATGAAACACACTCAAATATTAGCTACACCCAATGCTCAAGTATGATCATAGTACCCCCTAGTTGGTGCTTTATAAGAGAAGATGGAGACTCAAAGTAAAAATAAAAATTGCATAAAGTAAATAGATTGGCCCTTCGCAGAGGGAAGTAGGGATTTGTAGAGGTGCTAGAGCTCAAAGTTAAAATTAAGAAAGAAAAAATATTTTGAGTGGCATGCCTTTCCTGTCAACGAAAACGACAAAGTAGTTCACAATACTTTCCATGCTAGATATATCATAGGCGGTTCCCAAATAGAAAATAAACTTTATTCCTTTTTTCACCATTCTTTCACAATCCATGGCTGGCCGTATCCACAGTTGCCTTCCATACCAACACTTTCCAAGGAATTTATTATTTGACAACATAAAATAATTTTTTTCTTTTTTTCATTTCGGGACTAGGCATCCCTATTACCGCCGCACTCTCGTGCAATGACAAGTGAATAAACACTCATCTTGAGAATAACACATCTAGCATGGAAAAATATTGAACACCCCCTACCGTTTCATGAGCGGTATGAGCACACAAAAAGGAAATTTATTTTGAAAAGTAGAGATGGCACATACAAATTTGCTTAGAACGGCATGGAAATACCGCATATAGGTAGGTATGGTGGACTCATAAGGCAAAACTGGGTTTAAGGATTTTGGATGCACAAGTAGTATTTCTACTTAGTACAAGTGGAGGCTAGCAAATAGATTGAGAAGCAACCAACCAAGAAATGAAAATTCACATAAACGAGCATTGAGCATAACTAACATCGAATAATGCACCATAAGTAGGATGTAATTTCATTGCATAACTATTGACTTTCGTGCATGCATAGGGAATCACAAACCTTAACACCAATATTCCTACTAAAGCATAATTACTCACTAACATGACTCACATATTACTATCATCATGTCTCAAAACTATTACAAGGAATCAAGTTTTATTTGTCCAATGATCTTCATGAAAGTTTTTATTATATCCTCCTTGGATATCTATCACTTTGGGACTAGTTTCATAAATTGCCATTGCTTTTGACAAGCTCACACAAATTTACGTGAAGCACATGAGCATAGAGATTTCATCTCTCAAAATAGTATAAGTGAAGCATGAGAGGATTTCTTCAAAAATTACTAACTCTCAAATTAATCTAAGTGAAGCATGAGAGTGTTTCTTGAAAATTTACTAACTCTCAAATTAATCTAAGTGAAGCATGAGAGTGTTTCTTCAAAAGTTTCCAAGCACATCGTGCTCAAAAAGATATAAGTGAAGCACTAGAGCAATTCTATAGCTCAAAAAGTTTAAGTGAAGCATATAGGGCAATTCTAACAAATCATAGCATAATTTTGGCTCTTTCAAATAGGTGTGTCCAGCAAGGATACATGTGACAAACTAAAAAGCAAAGAAAGCAAAGACTCAAATGATACAAGACTTCCCAAGAAAAACTCATGATATGTGACGAATAAAAATATAGCTCCAAGTAAAATACCGATGGTCTTTAGAAGAAAGAGGGGATGCCACTCGGGGCATCCCCAAGCCTAGTTGCTTGTTTCTCTTTGGATAATTCTTGGGGGTGCCGTAGCATCCCCAAGCTTAGGATCTTTTCACTCCTTATTCCTTCATCCATCGTGATCTCACCCAAAACTTGAAAACTTCAACCACACAAAACTCAACAAAATCTTCGTTAGACCCGTTAGTATAATAAAGCAAATCACTACCTTAAGTACTGTTGCAAACCCATTCAAATTTTATTATTGCATTATACCTACTGTATTTTAACTTTACCATGGCTCATACCCTTCAATACAACCCATAGATTCATCAAAACAAGCACACAATGCAACGAAAACAGAATCTGTCTTAAACAGAACAGTCTGTAGTAATCTGTACTCTAACCATACTTCTGTAACTCTAAAAATTCTAAAAAATTAGGACAACGTAAAGAATTTGTATAGAAATACTGTGTTAAAATTTCAGCTCGATATCACGTTCCAGTAAAAAAAATGAAAATTCAAACACTCGAGGCAAAGTTTCTGTTTCAGATTCAGCATTGTTTCTACTCATCTTATGAATCATCCTAAAGGCTTTACTTGGCACAAACACTAAATAAAACATAAAAACACAATCATAACAGAGGCATAATTGTGTCAACACTCAAAAACAGAAAGGAAAAGACGAAAATAAATTTATTCATTGGGTTGCCTCCTAACAAGCGCTATCGTTTTACGCCCCTAACTAGGCATAACATATAGATTCAAGTATTGTCATCTTTGGTTTTTGCAGAGGTGTTTTTGTCAAGAGGTTTTGCAAAAAAACCTTGAAACACATCATCCATAGAAACCTTAGCACTATCAAGTTGTCCATCTACGTACTGATATGTCTCCAACGTATCTATAATTTTTGATTCTTCCATGCTATTATATTATTTGTTTTGGATGTTTTATATGCATTAATATGCTATTTTATATTATTTTTTGGGACTAACCTATTAATCTAGAGCCTAGTGCCAGTTTCTGTTTTTTCCTTCTTTTTGAGTATTGCAGATAAGGAATATTAAACGGAGTCCAAACGGAATAAAATCTACGGAATAATTTTTCTTGGACCAGAAGCAACCCAGAAGACTTGGAGATGAAGGCAGGAGAGCCGCCGTGTGGCGACAAGCCACATGGGCGCGCCCTAGGGGGGGGGGCTGGCTTGTGGCCCCACGGCAGCCCTCCTAACCCCATTCTTCGGCCTATAAATTCCCAAATATTCCCTGGATACCAAAAAGAGCCACGAAAATACTTTTCCGCCGCCGGAAGCCTCTGTTCCCGTGAGATCCAATCTTGGAGCCTTTTCCGGTAATCTGCCGGAGGGGGATTCGATCATGGAGGGCATCTACATCAACTCCATTGCCTCCCCGATGATGCGTGAGTAGTTCACCACAGACCTTCGGGTCCATATCTAGTAGCTAGATGGCTTCTTCTCTCTCTTTGTTCTTCAATACCATGTTCTTCATGATCTTCATGGAGATCTATCCGATGTAATACTCTTTTGCGGTGTGTTTGTCGAGATCCGATGAATTGTGGGTTTATGTTCAGATTATCTATGAATATTATTTGAATCTTCTCTGAATTCTTATATGCATGATTTCATATCTTTGCAAGTCTCTTCGAGTTATTGGTTTGGTTTGGCCAACTAGATTGGTAATTCTTGCAATGGGAGAAGTGCTTAGTTTTGGGTTCAATCTTGCGGTGTCCTCACCCAGTGACAAAGTAGGGGTAGCGAGGCACGTATTGTATTGTTGCCATCGAGGATAAAAAGATGGGGTTTTCATCATATTGCTTGAGTTTATCCCTCTACATCATGTCATCTTACCTAATGCGTTACTCTGTTCTTCATGAACTTAATACTCTAGATGCAGGCAGGAGTCGGTCGATGTGTGGAGTAATAGTAGTAGATGCAGAATCGTTTCGGTCTACTTGACACGGACGTGATGCCTATATGCATAATCATTGCCTTGGATATCTTCATAATTATTTGCTTTTCTATCAATTGCTCGACAGTAATTTGTTCACCCACCGTATTATTTTCCTTCATGAGAGAAGCCTCTAGTGAAACCTATGGCCCCCGGGTCTATTTTCCATATTATACTTTCAGATCTAAAACCAAAAATACCAAAAATATCTCGCTGCCTTATTTTTTACTTTTGTTTTACTTTACTTTCAAGCAATCTATTATATCTATCTCTATCAGATCTCATCCTTGCAAGGAACCGTGAAGGGATTGACAACCCCTTTATAGCGTTGGGTGCAAGTGTTTGATTATTTGTGTAGGTACACCTATTGGGGACTTGCTTGTATCTCCTACTGGATTGATACCTTGGTTCTCAAAAACTGAGGGAAATACTTATCTACTTTGCTGCATCACCCTTTCCTCTTCAAGGGAAAACCAACGCATGCTCGAGAAGTAGCAAGAAGGATTTCTGGCGCCGTTGCCGGGGAGATCTACATCAAGCCATCCAAGTACCCATCACAAACTCATCTCTTGCAATTACTTTATTTGCCATTTGCCTCTCGTTTTCCTCTCCCCCACTTCTAAAATGATATTCAGAAAAAACCAAAAAGATTTGCCTTTTTATTCGCCCTTCTTCCGTTCGTCTTTTCGTTTGCTTTTTGTTTGCTTGTGTTGCCATGTGCCTTCTATTTGCTTGCATCTTCGCTTGCTAAAAATCTATTGATATGGATCCTCATCCACTTGCTAATCTTTTCAAAAGGCCAAATTATGATGAACCAATTGCTAGTGAGTTGAGTGCAGTTGATTATCTCTATGAAGTTTTGTTTGAAAATCATGAATCTGAAAATTTTGATGAAGTGTTGAAAGAAGAAATTTATAAGGTGATTCATGATAGCTCCTTGATTGAAAAGCATTATTGCAATGATGTTACTATAAATTCTATTAATGTCAATTATGCTAATGATATGCAAAGCCACAAGCTTGGGGATGCTATGTTTGATGAAGATGATATTTTTTGTCCCCCAAGTTTTGATGAGCAAATTCATTATGATGATTGCATGCTCGTGTATCATGAAAAGAATGATTTATGTGATAGTTATATTGTTGAATTACTTCATGATGCTACTGAAATTTATTATGAGGGAGGAACATATGCTTGTAGGAATTGCAATAATATCAAGTTTCCTCTCTATGTGTTCAAAGTTTTGAAGTTATGCTTGTTTTGCCTTCCTATGCTAATTGATTCTTGTTCCCATAAATTGTTTTCTCACAAAATCCCTATGCATAGGAAGTGGGTTAGACTTAAATGTGTTTTTCATGAGATTCATGATGCTCTTTTGCATATTTCAATTACTACTTTTAATGTGAGCATCATTGAAATCATTATGCCTAGCCAGGGGCGTTAAACAATAGCGCTTGTTGGGAGGCAACCCAATTTTATTTTTATGCTTTTGTTTTTGCTTCTGTTTTTGAGTGTTTTACACATTATTACCTATGTAGCAATTGTGTTTTCTTGTTTAATTTAGTGTTTGAGCCAAGTAAGACCTTTGGGATGGTCTACGGTGTTTGTGATTTGATTTTGCTGAAAAACAGAAACTTTTGCTCTCAGTCCAGGAATTTTGTAAATTCACTGAAAAGTTCTTTTGATCTGAAATTTTTACACAAGATTGATATACAAATTTCCCTGATTGTCCTAATTTTTCAGAATTTGGGGAGTTACAGAAGTATTCGAAGTATATAGATTGCTACAGACTGTTCTGTTTTAGACATATTCTGTTTTCTTTGTGTTGTTTGCTTATTTTGATGTATCTATGGGTTGTATCGGGGGGTATGAACCATGGAGAAGTTAGAATACAGTAGATATTACACCAATATAAATAAAGAATTAGTTCACAACAGTACCTAAAGTGGTGATTTATTTTTCTTATACTAACGGATCTCATGAGTTTTCTGTTGAGTTTTGTGTTGTGAAGTTTTCAAGTTTTGGGTAAAGATTTGATGGACTATGGAATAAGGAGTGGCAAGAGCCTAAGCTTGGGGATGCCCAAGGCACCCCAAGCCATATTCAAGGATACCAAAAAGCCTAAGCTTGGGGATGCCCCGGAAGGCATCCCCTCTTTCGTCTTCAATCCATCGGTAAATTTACTTGAGGCTATATTTTTATTCACCACATGATATGTGTTTTGCTTGGAGCGTCTTGTATGATATGAGTCTTTGATTTTTAGTTTGCCACAATCATCCTTGCTGCACACATCTTTTTGAGAGAGACACGCTGAATCGTGAATTTATTAGAATACTCTATGTGCTTCACTTATATCTTTTGAGCTAGGCAATGTTGCTCTAGTACTTCACTTATATCTTTTTAGAGCACGGTGGTGTTTTATTTTATAGAAATTATTGAACTCTCGTACCTCACTTATATTATTTTGAGAGTTTCTTAAAACAGCATGGTAATTGGTTTAGGTTATGAATTTAGTCCTAATATAATGGGCATCCAAGAGGGATATAATAAAAACTTTCATATTAGGTGCATTGAATACTATGAGAAGTTTGATTCCTTGCATATAGATTTGAGATATGAATATGGTAATATGAGAGTCATGCTAGTGAGTAGTTATGAATTGGAAGAGATACTTGTGTCAAAGTTTGTGATTCCCGTAGCATGCACGTATGGTGAACCGTTATGTAACGAAGTCGGAGCATGATTTGTTTAATGATTGTCAACCTTTGTGTGAGTGTCGGGAGCGCGCGATGGTTAACTCCTACCAACCTCTCCCCTAGGAGCATGCGTCTAATGCTTTGTTTGATAACTAATAGACTTTTGCAATAAGTATGTGAGTTCTTTATGACTAATGTTGAGTCCATGGATTATACGCACTCTCACCCTTCCACCTTTGCTAGCCTCTCTAGTACCGCGCAACTTTCGCCGGTACATCAAACCCACCTTCCTCAAAACAGCCACCATATATTTTCCTCAAAACAACCACCATACCTACCTATTATGGCATTTCCACCGTTCCATTTTTCATGACATGCACCATCACTTTCATATTGCATATAGAGTCATATTTTGTCATAGGTATCGAGTTGTAATTTTCCTTTTGAGTTGTAAGTAAATAAAAGTGTGATGATTTTCATTATTAGAGCATTGTTCCCGTGAGAGAAAAGGATGACGGAAGCTATGAATCCCTCACAAGTTGGGATAAGTCTCCGGACTTTACAAATAATAAAAGAGGCCAGCGAAGCCCAAATGAATAAAAAAGAGAGGCCAAAGATGCCCACCAAAAAAATGAGAGAAAGAGAGAAGGGACAATTGCTACTATCTTTTTCCACACTTGTGCTTCAAAGTAGCACCATGATCTTCATGATAGAGAGTCTCCTATTTTGTCACTTTCATATAGCTAGTGGAATTTTCATCATATGCACAACCAGTAGTTTTCTTTTTGAGCTTTCATACACTTATAGCTCTAGTGCATTTGTTGCATGGCAATCCCTACTCACTCACATTGATATCTATTGATGGGCATCTCCATAGCCCGTTGATACGCCTAGTTGATGTGAGACTATCTTCTCCTTTTTCCTTGCAACCTCCACCATATTATATTCCACCTATAGTGCTATATCCATGGCTCACGCTCATGTATTGCGTGAGAGTTGAAAAGGTTTGAGAACATTAAAAGTGTGAAACAATTGCTTGACTTGTCATCGGGGTTGTGCATGATTTAGATACTTTGTGTGGGGAAGATGGAGCATAGCCAGACCATATGATTTTGTAGGGATAACTTTCTAAGGCCATGTTATTTCGAAAGGACACAATTGCCTTGTTGGTGTGCTCGAAGTATTACTGTTTTTATGTCAATATTAGACTATTGTTTTGAATCTTATGGACCTGAATATTCATGCCACAATAAAGAATATTACATGGATAAATATGTTAGGTAGCATTCCACATCAAAAATTCTGTTTTTATCATTTACCTACTCGAGGACGAGCAGGAATTAAGCTTGGGGATGCTTGATACGTCTCCAACGTATCTATAATTTTTGATTGTTCCATGCTATTATATTATCTGTTTTGGATGTTTTATATGCATTAATATGCTACTTTATATTATTTTTGGGACTAACCTATTAATCTAGAGCCTAGTGCCAGTTTCTGTTTTTTCCTTGTTTTTGAGTATTGCAGATAAGGAATATTAAACAGAGTCCAAACGGAATAAAATCTTCAGAATAATTTTTCTTGGACCAGAAGCAACCCAGAAGACTTGGAGATGAAGGCAGGAGAGCCGTCGTGTGGCCACAAGCCACGGGGGCGCGCCCTAGGGGGGGCGCCCCCCTAGCTTGTGGCCCCACGGCAGCCCTCCTAACCCTATTCTTCGGCCTATAAATTCCCAAATATTCCCTGAATACCAAAAAGAGCCACGAAAAAACTTTTCCGCCACTGGAAGCCTCTGTTCCCGTGAGATCCAATCTTGGAGCCTTTTCCGGTAATCTGCCGGAGGGGGATTCAATCACGAAGGGCATCTACATCAACTCCATTGCCCCTCCGATGATGCGTGAGTAGTTCACCATAGACCTTCGGGTCCATAGCTAGTAGCTAGATGGCTTCTTCTCTCTCTTTGTTCTTCAATACCATGTTCTTCATGATCTTCATGGAGATCTATCCGATTTAATACTCTTTTGCGGTGTGTTTGTCGAGATCCGATGAATTGTGGGTTTATGTTCAGATTATCTATGAATATTATTTGAATCTTCTCTGAATTCTTATATGCATGATTTCATATCTTTGCAAGTCTCTTCGAGTTATTGGTTTGGTTTGGCCAACTAGATTGGTAATTCTTGCAATGGGAGAAGTGCTTAGTTTTGGGTTCAATCTTGCGGTGTCCTCACCCAGTGACAAAGTAGGGGTAGCGAGGGACGTATTGTATTGTTGCCATCGAGGATAAAAAGATGGGGTTTTCATCATATTGCTTGAGTTTATCCCTCTACATCATGTCATCTTACCTAATGCGTTACTCTGTTCTTCATGAACTTAATACTCTAGATGCAGGCAGGAGTTGGTCGATGTGTGGAGCAATAGTAGTAGATGCAGAATCATTTCGGTCTACATGACACGGACGTGATGCCTATATGCATAATCATTGGCTTGAATATCTTCATAATTATTCGCTTTTCTATCAATTGCTCGACAGTAATTTGTTCACCCACCGTATTATTTTCCTTCATGACAGAAGCCTCTAGTGAAACCTATGGCCCCTGGGTCTATTTTCCATATTATACTTTCAGATCTAAAACCAAAAATACCAAAAATATCTCGCTGCCTTATTTTTACTTTTGTTTTACTTTACTTTCAAGCAATCTATTATATCTATCTCTATCAGATCTCATCCTTGCAAGTAACCGTGAAGGGATTGACAACCCCTTTATAGCGTTGGGTGCAAGTGTTTGATTATTTGTGTAGGTACACCTATTGGGGACTTGCTTGTATCTCCTACTGGATTGATACCTTGGTTCTCAAAAACTGAGGGAAATACTTATCTACTTTGCCACATCACCCTTTCCTCTTCAAGGGAAAACCAACGCATGCTCGAGAAGTAGCAAGAAGGATTTCTGGCGCCGTTGCCGGGGAGATCTACATCAAGCCATCCAAGTACCCATCACAAACTCATCTCTTGCATTTACTTTATTTGCCATTTGCCTCTCGTTTTCCTCTCCTCCACTTCTAAAACGATATTCAGAAAAAACCAAAAAGATTTGCCTTTTGATTCGCCCTTCTTCCGTTCGTCTTTTCGTTTGCTTTTTGTTTGCTTGTGTTGCCATGTGCCTTCTATTTGCTTGCATCTTCGCTTGCTAAAAATCTATTGATATGGATCCTCATCCACTTGCTAATCTTTTCAAAAGGCCAAATTATGATGAACCAATTGCTAGTGAGTTGAGTGCACTTGATTATCTCTATGAAGTTTTGTTTGAAAATCATGAATCTGAAAATTTTGATGAAGTGTTGAAAGAAGAAATTTATAAGGTGATTCATGATAGCTCCTTGATTGAAAAGCATGATTGCAATGATGTTACTATAAATTCTATTAATGTCAATTATGCTAATGATATGCAAAGCCACAAGCTTGGGGATGCTATGTTTGATGAAGATGATATTTTTTGTCCCCCAAGTTTTGATGAGCAAATTCATTATGATGATTGCATGCTCGTGTATCATGAAAAGAATGATTTATGTGATAGTTATATTGTTGAATTACTTCATGATGCTACTGAAATTTATTATGAGGGAGGAACATATGCTTGTAGGAATTGCAATAATATCAAGTTTCCTCTCTATGTGTTCAAAGTTTTGAAGTTATGCTTGTTTTGCCTTCCTATGCTAATTGATTCTTGTTCCCATAAATTGTTTTCTCACAAAATCCCTATGCATAGGAAGTGGGTTAGACTTAAATGTGTTTTTCATGAGATTCATGATGCTCTTTTGCATATTTCAATTACTACTTTTAATGTGAGCATCATTGAAATCATTATGCCTAGCCAGGGGCGTTAAACAATAGCGCTTGTTGGGAGGCAACCCAATTTTATTTTTATGCTTTTGTTTTTGCTTCTGTTTTTGAGTGTTTTACACATTATTACCTATGTAGCAATTGTGTTTTCTTGTTTAATTTAGTGTTTGAGCCAAGTAAGACCTTTGGGATGGTCTACGGTGTTTGTGATTTGATTTTGCTGAAAAACAGAAACTTTTGCTCTCAGTCCAGGAATTTTGTAAATTCACTGGAAAGTTCTTTTGATCTGAAATTTTTACACAAGATTGATATACAAATTTCCCTGATTGTCCTAATTTTTCAGAATTTGGGGAGTTACAGAAGTATTCGAAGTATATAGATTGCTACAGACTGTTCTGTTTTAGACATATTCTGTTTTCTTTGTGTTGTTTGCTTATTTTGATGTATCTATGGGTTGTATCGGGGGGTATGAACCATGGAGAAGTTAGAATACAGTAGATATTATACCAATATAAATAAAGAATTAGTTCACAACAGTACCTAAAGTGGTAATTTTTTTTTCTTATACTAACGGATCTCATGAGTTTTCTGTTGAGTTTTGTGTTGTGAAGTTTTCAAGTTTTGGGTAAAAATTTGATGGACTATGGAATAAGGAGTGGCAAGAGCCTAAGCTTGGGGATGCCCAAGGCACCCCAAGCCATATTCAAGGATACCAAAAAGCCTAAGCTTGGGGATGCCCCGGAAGGCATCCCCTCTTTCGTCTTCAATCCATCGGTAAATTTACTTGAGGCTATATTTTTATTCACCACATGATATGTGTTTTGCTTGGAGCGTCTTGTATGATATGAGTCTTTGATTTTTAGTTTGCCACAATCATCCTTGCTGCACACATCTTTTTGAGAGAGACACGCTGAATCGTGAATTTATTAGAATACTCTATGTGCTTCACTTATATCTTTTGAGCTAGGCAATGTTGCTCTAGTACTTCACTTATATCTTTTTAGAGCACGGTGGTGTTTTATTTTATAGAAATTATTGAACTCTCGTACCTCACTTATATTATTTTGAGAGTTTCTTAAAACAGCATGGTAATTGGTTTAGGTTATGAATTTAGTCCTAATATAATGGGCATCCAAGAGGGATATAATAAAAACTTTCATATTAGGTGCATTGAATACTATGAGAAGTTTGATTCCTTGCATATAGATTTGAGATATGAAGATGGTAATATGAGAGTCATGCTAGTGAGTAGTTGTGAATTGGAAGAGATACTTGTGTTAAAGTTTGTGATTCCCGTAGCATGCACGTATGGTGAACCGTTATGTAATGAAGTCGGAGCATGATTTGTTTAATGATTGTCAACCTTTGTGTGAGTGTCGGGAGCGCGCGATGGTTAACTCCTACCAACCTCTCCCCTAGGAGCATGCGTCTAATGCTTTGTTTGATAACTAATAGACTTTTGCAATAAGTATGTGAGTTCTTTATGACTAATGTTCAGTCCATGGATTATACGCACTCTCACCCTTCCACCTTTGCTAGCCTCTCTAGTACTGCGCAACTTTCGCCGGTACATCAAACCCACCATCCTCAAAACAGCCACCATATATTTTCCTCAAAACAGCCACCGTACCTACCTATTATGGCATTTCCATAGCCATTCTGAGATATATTGCCATGCAACTTCCACCGTTTCGTTTTTCATGACATGCACCATCACTTTCATATTGCATATAGAGTCATATTTTGTCATAGGTATCGAGTTGTAATTTTCCTTTTGAGTTGTAAGTAAATAAAAGTGTGATGATTTTCATTATTAGAGCATTGTTCCGGTGAGAGAAAAGGATGACGGAAGCTATGAATCCCTCACAAGTTGGGATGAGTCTTCGGACTTTACAAATAATAAAAGAGGCCAGCGAAGCCCAAATGAATAAAAAAAAAGAGGCCAAAGATGCCCACCAAAAAAAATGAGAGAAAGAGAGAAGGGACAATTGCTACTATCTTTTTCCACACTTGTGCTTCAAAGTAGCACCATGATCTTCATGATAGAGAGTCTCCTATTTTGTCACTTTCATATAGCTAGTGGAATTTTTCATCATATGCACAACCACTTAGTTTTCTTTTTGAGCTTTCATACACTTATAGCTCTATTGCATTTGTTGCATGGCAATCCCTACTCACTCACATTGATATCTATTGATGGGCATCTCCATAGCCCGTTGATACGCCTAGTTGATGTGAGACTATCTTCTCCTTTTTCCTTGCAACCTCCACCATATTCTATTCCACCTATAGTGATATATCCATGGCTCACGCTCATGTATTGCGTGAGAGTTGAAAAGGTTTGAGAACATTAAAAGTGTGAAACAATTGCTTGACTTGTCATCGGGGTTGTGCATGATTTAGATACTTTGTGTGGGGAAGATGGAGCATAGCCAGACCATATGATTTTGTAGGGATAACTTTCTAAGGCCATGTTATTTCGAAAGGACACAATTGCCTTGTTGGTGTGCTCGAAGTATTATTGTTTTTATGTCAATATTAGACTATTGTTTTGAATCTTATGGATCTGAATATTCATGCCACAATAAAGAATATTACATGGATAAATATGTTAGGTAGCATTCCACATCAAAAATTCTGTTTTTATCATTTACCTACTCAAGGACGAGCAGGAATTAAGCTTGGGGATGCTTGATACGTCTCCAACGTATCTATAATTTTTGATTGTTCCATGCTATTATTTTATAGCTATTTTATATTATTTTTGGGACTAACCTATTAATCTAGAGCCTAGTGCGAGTTTCTGTTTTTTCCTTGTTTTTGAGTATTGCAGATAAGGAATATTAAACGGAGTCCAAATGGAATAAAATCTTCGGAATAATTTTTCTTGGACCAGAAGCAACCCAGAAGACTTGGAGATGAAGGCAGGAGAGCCGCCGTGTGGCAACAAGCCACAGGGGCGCGCCCTAGGAGGGGGCGCCCCCCTGGCTTGTGGCCCCACGGCAGCCCTCCTAACCCTATTCTTCGGCCTATAAATTCCCAAATATTCCCTGGATACCAAAAAGAGCCACGAAAATACTTTTCCGCCACCGGAAGCCTCTGTTCCCGTGAGATCCAATCTTGGAGCCTTTTCCGGTAATCTGCCGGAGGGGGATTCGATCACGGAGGGCATCTACATCAACTCCATTGCCCCTCCGATGATGCGTGAGTAGTTCACCACAGACCTTCGGGTCCATAGCTAGTAGCTAGATGGCTTCTTCTCTCTCTTTGTTCTTCAATACCATGTTCTTCATGATCTTCATGGAGATCTATCCGATGTAATACTCTTTTGCGGTGTGTTCGTCGAAATCCGATGAATTGTGGGTTTATGTTCAGATTATCTATGAATATTATTTGAATCTTCTCTGAATTCTTATATGCATGATTTCATATCTTTGCAAGTCTCTTCGAGTTATTGGTTTGGTTTGGCCAACTAGATTGGTAATTCTTGCAATGGGAGAAGTGCTTAGTTTTGGGTTCAATCTTGCGGTGTCCTCACCCAGTGACAAAGTAGGGGTAGCGAGGCACGTATTGTATTGTTGCCATCGAGGATAAAAAGATGGGGTTTTCATCATATTGCTTGAGTTTATCCCTCTACATCATGTCATCTTACCTAATGCGTTACTCTGTTCTTCATGAACTTAATACTCTAGATGCAGGCAGGAGTCGGTCGATGTGTGGAGTAATAGTAGTAGATGCAGAATCGTTTCGGTCTACTTGACACGGACGTGATGCCTATATGCATAATCATTGCCTTGGATATCTTCATAATTATTCGCTTTTCTATCAATTGCTCGACAGTAATTTGTTCACCCACCGTATTATTTTCCTTCATGAGAGAAGCCTCTAGTGAAACCTATGGCCCCCGGGTCTATTTTCCATATTATACTTTCAGATCTAAAACCAAAAATACCAAAAATATCTCGCTGCCTTATTTTTACTTTTGTTTTACTTTACTTTCAAGCAATCTATTCTATCTATCTCTATCAGATCTCATCCTTGCAAGGAACCGTGAAGGGATTGACAACCCCTTTATAGCGTTGGGTGCAAGTGTTTGATTATTTGTGTAGGTACACCTATTGGGGACTTGCTTGTATCTCCTACTGGATTGATACCTTGGTTCTCAAAAACTGAGGGAAATACTTCTCTACTTTGCTGCATCACCCTTTCCTCTTCAAGGGAAAACCAACGCATGCTCGAGAAGTAGCACGTACCCTCTTTGATTCCCGGCCACAATCCAAGAATATTGTTGATTTTCATCATTGAAAACTTGTTGGATCATATCTAAAACGGGGACTTCCTTTTTGAGATTCTCATAAAAAATTTGATTATTTCCAAGCAAATGTCTCAACATGTAATCACTATTGTAAAGGATCTCTCCTATTACCAGTTTTTCACGGCTCATACCATAGAAATCAAAGATCTCCCTAGCTTCCCGTACTATGTGATCAAATTCATTCATGAGAACACGGGTAGCTAACTTCTTAGCTTTGGGATCCTTTATGATGGGTAACTCATAAAACAATCTTTGCAAGGTAGGATGGGTACGAATAAACCTATTTTCAAGTTTCAGAACTAGCGCTAAAATAGCTTCCGCATAAGTTTTAGTTCTTTTCAGTATAGGAGTATCATCGAGAGTCAAATTCCCAACGCAATTAAAAAAAATTCTTGGATAGTTTCTTTTCCTATAACTTTCCCTTGCCCCAAAACAAAAGTTTTAGCATCCAGATTACCAGAACGTCCAATATTAGGAGTTTTGCAAGGAGATGAAAAGGAAAACGAGAGATCTGACGAGAGAAAGGAAAACGAAAAAGAGGGCGGATAAAACGGAAATTTGGTGAAGTGGGGGAGAGGAAAACAAGAGGCAAATGGAAAATAATGTAATTGCAAGGAGATGAGACTTGTGATTAGGAACCTGGTAGATGATGATGATGTCTCCTCGGCGCCAGAGATTGGCACGTAGAAGAGACCGCTTCCTCCCCGGCAACGGCGCCAGAAATTCCTTTGACGTGGCTTGAGACTGCGTTGGTATTTCCCCAAAGAGGAAGGGATGATGCAGCACAGCGACGGTAAGTATTTCCCTCAGTTATGAAACCAAGGTATCGAACCAGTAGGAGGATCACCGCCACTACGTAAACAGCACCTGCACACAAAGAACAAATACTTGCAACCCGACGCGAAAGAGAGGTTGTCAATCTCTCTACGGTAAAAAGATAGATTAGGTAGTGATAGATTGGAGAGATAGATCTCTCAAGAACACAAAATAAAAAGGGCAAATAAAAAATGCAGCAAGGTATTTTTGTTTTTTTTGGAATAATAGATCTGAAAACAAAAGCGGCAAAAAGATAGATCGGAAAACAATATGTTGGAAAAGTAGACCCGGGGGCCGTTGGATTCACTAGTGGCCTCTCTCATTTGTATAGCATACGGTGAGTGAACAAATTACTGTTGGGCAATTGATATAAGATCAAATAATCATGATGATATCCAAGGCGATGATCATTATATAGGCATCACGTCCAAGATTAGTAGACCAAAACGATTCTCCATCTACTACTATTACTCCACACATCAACCCGTATCCAGCATGCATCTAGTGTATTAAGTTCATGGAAAAACGGAGTAATGCAATAAGAACGGTGACATGACGTAGACAAGATCTATTCATGTAGGAATAGACCCCATCTTGTTATCCTTAATAGCAACGATGCATGCGTGCCTCGCTGCCCCTTCTATCACTGGGAGAGGACACCGCAAGATCGAACCCATCACAAAGCACATCTTCCCATGGCAAGAAAATCAATCTAGTTGGCCTAACTAAACCAAAGATTCGAAGAAGAAATACGAGGCTATAAGTAATCATGCATATAAGAGATCAAAGAAGACTCAAATAATATTCATGGATAGAAACTGATCATGAACTCAAAATTCATCGGATCCCAACAAACACACCGCAAAAGTTTACATCAAATAGATCTCCAAGAGACCATTGTATTGAGAATCAAAATTGAGAGAGAATAAGTCATCTAGCTACTGCCTACAGACCCGTAGGTCTATGGTGGACTACTCACGCATCATCGGAGAGGCACCAATGAGGATGATGAACCCCTCTGTGATGGTGTTAGATTGGATCTCGCGGTTCTGGAACTTGCGGCGGTTGGATGTGTTTTTCGTTGACTCCTCTAGGGTTTCTGGAATATTTGGGAATTTATAGGCGTCAGAGGCGGTGGAGAGGGGTCCCGAGGAGGGCACAACCCATCAGGGCGCGCCTGGGGCCTCTAGCGTGCCCTGGTGGGTTGTGGTCTCCTCGACCCTCCCCTCTGGCACTTCTTTGGCCCACTGGATGTCTTCTGGCCCAAAAAAATCTCCAAAAAGGTTTGTCACGATTGGACTCCGTTTGGTACTGATATTCTGCGAAGTAAAAAAACAAGCAAAAACAGCAACTGGCGCTTTGGCACTATGTCAATAGGTTAGTCCCAAAAAATGATATAAAGTTGCTATAAAATGAATGTAAAACATCCAAGAATGATAATATAAAAGCATGGAACAAGCAAAAATTATAGATACGTTGGAGACGTATCATGGCGTGCCAGCCAACCTTGCTTCTAGGCCACGTTCGTATGTTGAGGCTCTCTTGGCACCATCCCTCGGAGATCGCTGAGCTCGTCCTGCAGACTGTTGCATCTTCCCTCGTGGTTCTGTCGAGCAGGATCTCCTTCCTGCAATTCTCTTGGCTGGGCTGGTGGGCATTCATCCGTGACATAGGGACCCTATGCTTGATGAATCAATGAACCCTTCTCCTCAGGTATCGACTGACGTCAACTGTTTGCAGGATGCACAGCTTGGGGCGATGATGTGTGGTTAGCCCATGGTGTTTCATCGATGGGGAGTGAGGATTTCATCGATCCTATGTGCTCGGAGGCTATGTTCTTGTTGTCCCGCCCTGAGGGCTACTCCTTGTCCTCCGACGTGCTTTCCCTTCCAAATATGATTCTCAGTTCAGAGGAGCCACTTGGTTTCAACGTGGAGCGCATGATGGGGGTCTTTGACAAGACGGTTCAGTCTTAGGTTGAGGTGAGCAGGTGTGTTGCGTAGGTGACGCAAGTTGATGCACTCCCATTATCCGTGGAGGATATTCTCAGCAAGGTTACTTGTCCGGTACCAACCCCTCTACTTGGGACCCCAACGCCTTTAAATAAGGATAAGGATGATGGGCGACGAAACGAGCATCTAAAAAGAAGAAGACGTGCAACATCCCGACAACCAAGCGCACGGAGCATAGGTTGTTGGAGGATCTTGTTGAGCTGCCAGAGGTGAGAAAGAGGAGGGCATTGAGGAAAAGATGAAAGCATACTTGGACATGTACAAAAGACCACTTTCACCGCAAGTGATCACGACGTTGAGCACTTTGGTGGGCATTCCCGAGAAGTCAAAGATGGACCTTACAAGATGTTTACCACACGATAATGTTAGCCCATGGGGCTCCCATGTTGAAGCAGAGGCATCCGATATGGATGAGTTATCTTCGGCGAGTGCTAGTCAGTTTTGTTGCACTTGAGCCGCCCCTAATTGCTTTGGGCCTGGGTGCTTTGGTGTCTCACTCAGAAGATGTCCGTTGATGTAGCATTTGTCTTCTCCACATCCCCATGCTCTAGTGTCTTTTTCCTGTTTTCAAGTTTGTTCTCTTTTTGGGTTTTTACTCGATTCCCCCTAATTAATCGAGAATGTTAGATTTTTGGGTCCAGTTTTCATTTAAACTGGACCATCTCTCTTCTTCTTAATGAAATGTAGGAACCCCCGCCCTCGCGACAAGGTTTCTAAAGAAAAACACAACTACAAAAAGGGGCCGAATTTAGCTCTCAATAGTAGCTAATATATGACGAATATTTCATGTAAAAGTTTTTTTAGTTTTTAAATTCCTCCTAATGTATCGGATGACCCTCTCATTTTTTATTGTCCAATGTCTATGACTTTTGGTTCTTCCTAGTTACTGGGTCGCCAATTTGTCCCACTAACACCATCGGAGCTAGAGTTATCTCTTTAGTTTTCCGAAATACACATATGTCCATCATTATCGATTTGTAAGGCATGAATCAATGTGCAAGGACAAGCCATGAATCAATGGAAGGGGAGACGGACATACTTTTCTTTACATGTAACTTTGAAGGGTATACATACAAATTTTGCAATTGTGCGCCCCCACCCTAGCTCTGTCACCGTTTATGTCTATCGATGTAGATGTACGGCTATATCATTTTCAAGAAAATATAATGCCACATCCCCAAAATTTCATAATTTTGGAATGTGAATCATTAAATCATAGTTAATTAAACTTTGGCATTTTGCTTGTGATTGCTTGATCATAACTATTTTCGACAAGGAGTTGTTTGAAATGATTGTTATTTCTGGCTCAAAACCATTTTGGAATTATTTAGCACCCTAAAATCAGTTTTAGAGATCATTTATAATTCTAGAATTGAGCCCCTTTTATTTAATGCTTGGGTTATAGATAATTTCCATAAGCCCCCAAAAGTATTTGAAACCTAAACCAATTTTTTGGAATGTAAATTAAACCCTAAATCATTTTAGGTAATAAAATATAATGTTCCAATTAACGTGACATTTTACTTATGTAATATTTCGAGCTGAAATATGTTTTCCTAAGTACCAGATATTTGTCTGAACCTTTGTGAAAATTATCGCAAAAGTTTTCGAGCAAATTTTAGCTTCGAATCTAATTCAAATCAAACTAGAATAATTATAATGATGCAAATAGGGTTAAAAAATTATTAATATTTTGACAGGAGATTATTTTCCTTAAGCCCGGATATTATTTCAAGCCTCTTTGAAACTTTCCCAAAAGGTTTTGGTTTAGATTTGAGCTTTGAATCAATTCAAATGCAAAAGGAAAAAAGAAACAGAAAAATAGCAAGGAAAAAGAAAAGGAATTTCCTAACCCAAATAGTCAAAGGCCCAGCACCGCCCATGGCCTATTTAACGCCCGTGGGTGAGCGAGCGAAGCAGGCCACAAACCAGCCCACGACTACTAAGTGAGCAAAGCGGTACACCACGTTTTAATCGTAGCCGTCAGACCCTGATCTGACGACCGATGCCAGCCCGACGCCCCTCTCTCACCTCTCTCTCTCTCTCTCTCTCTCCCCCCTCTCTCTCTCTCTCTCTCTCCTCTCTCTCTCTCTCTCTCTCTCTCTCTCTCTCTCTTCCATGTGGGATCCCACCCGTTAAGGTTATCCCTGACCTCCCACGCATTGCATTTGGCCCATGTCTAATGTACGCTACGATCTCGCGCGCGACAGGGCTCGTTGACTTGCCCTTTAAATAGAGCTCGACGCCCTCATAATTTTGTCCCTACTCACACCCCTAATCATCGTGAGGCTCTCCCAGATTTAACCCAACTGCACTGCCTCTATTTCCATTGCTGCATGTTAAATTCTGGCAGCCAAGACCATGACTTTTCATAAAAGAGTCACATGCCAAACCCTAGCCGCCAGAGGTGATCCAACGAGAGGAGGGAGCAACTGCCTCAGACTCTAGCATCACACGCATTGGACCTTCGTCGACTACTACCATGGCAGCGGGATGGAGCGGAACCCTAGAACCATGTTCCACGTGTGTCCATTAGTCTAGGTGTCTCAATTAGGTGTCTTATTGTCCATACCTTCAGCTTAAATGACGACGATGGCGGCGCCGGATAACTTTCCTCCAGACCCCCCATCGAAGCGATGGCTCACTAGGCTATCGATGCCGAATCTAGGAGGGTGTCTATGTCATCTCGAGGTCCTTCATGTCTTGGGGGCGCTTTTGTGTGTCTTCGTGTTGGTGTCGAGGTAATGATAATGTTATTCATACTTTTTTGCGGTGGTGGTGTTGCGGGCAGCTAACGGTGTTGACAACAGAAGGATGGCCCTTGGGACAGGGATGGTGTTCCCTCATGTTTTTGTGGCAAAGATGAAGTTGTGGCCTTGTTTCTCCCCTTGGGTGTCTCCGTGACGTGACATGTCGCTCTCTAGTTGTCTTGTTCCATCTCTCATGTAGCTGTGTTTTCTCCGTCGTCGTTGAGAATGCTGAAAGTTTGTTCAAAAGATGGTTGTGCTTTGGTATTTATGTTCTATGCAAGACTTCTACAATAGTGGCTTATTCTCCGGGACGTTGGTTTAGCTAGACCTTAGCACAAGGACATCCCCGGCCGCATGATACAACGTTAGACATGCTTTGACAATGGACCAAGAACAATAATGTTGTTTCATGTCATGTCGAAGATTGAATTTTTATAGCTCTTTGAGGGCCTGATTGTAGTTTTTGAGAATATCTTGTATTGTTGGAAGTCTTTTTAATATAAAATCTAGGGCTCAATTGATAAAAAGTAATATAGGGACAAGCCACAGATTTTTATAAATATCTATGAACCTTTTCACATTTTTTGAAATTTTAAACTTTTTTAATATTCATGAACTTTTTTTCAGATCTTTTTCCTAAATTTATTTTTTAAGTCAACGGTCAAACCTGTTAGTGGTCAACATGTCAATCATCGAGCGGTCAACCCTGAAAACCAAGCGAGGGGAAGCGAGCAATGCTCGGTTCCTTGCTGGGCCGACCCACTTGTGTAGCGCGTGAGCGCCGCTGTGCTTATCTGGCGCAGAAGGCCCAAATTAGGAGTTCTCCTCGCCGGAATATCTTATTCTTCGCACAACGAAGAATAGAGGCAACACAATACAAATTATGCATCCATTCTCAGTGACTGGACTGACACATTCTGGCATGACTTGTTTCCGGCCGTTCGCGTTTTGTGACGGTTTATGTTTTTTCACCAGTTTTCGTTTGATTCATTTATGTTTTTGGTTAATTTTATTTAGGTTCTCACTGAACTCTCTCCCCTCCCCCTTTTCCTTCTATTTTCTCTCTTTTGGTTTCCAAAACACATGATCTTTTTAGAAAAAAAAAATGAGAATATTCTTAAAATTGCATGAACTTTTTTTCAACCCTTAATCATTTTTAGAAATTCGTGAATATATTCCAAAATCCATGAACATTTTTATGATTCACGAACATTATTTAAAATCTGTGCTTATAAAAATATATGATTACCTTTTAAAATTGTTATTAGTTTTAACATGTTGAACGTTATGAACCATAAACTCCTGTAAAAGCTCTGCATGATTATTTATTAATGAAAAAGACTTACAATAGGGGATTGTCCCTGCTGTTTTTTTGTAAAAAACAAACACTTTTTTAAAATCCCCAAGCGTATTTTGAATGGATGAAATTTTCAAGACCTGTCAAGAAAACTGAAGTCGGTGTTTTTTCCCGAGCCATGCTGGCTTTTAAGAGCGGCGAGTCCCGTGAATTTTAAAAGAACTAAGTTTGTTACCCGCAAAAAGAAAAGAACTAAGTTTGTTACCCGCAAAAAAAAAGAACTAAGTTTGTCTAGTCACATAAAAGAAACTAAGTAGCGGCGCAAGACGAGAAGCAAGTGCTATTGGGTCGAGCCAACCGCGCGATAACGGAGGAAATTCGTCGGGCAAGGTATAGAAACGAGACGCGATCAAAAGAAAAAAAAAACGAGACGCGAGGCAGGGCCTAGCGGCCTCTTTCCATTTGAACGGGAATCTTTGCTCAAAAAACAAATAAATTGAACGGTACTCGGTCAGTCAGCGACATTTTTTAATTTTCGACAAGGACTTGGTCAGCGACATCGACACCACACTGACTGGTGACTGCTAGCACTAGTACTACTAGTATATCGCCCAGGATCAGGAAGGTGGCGCCCAAAGCAACGTGCGTTCACTCTGTGCGGTCGGGTCAAACGCTAAAAAGTCAGACCACCACCAGTAGTACACACACAGACTAGGTATTTCAGCCAGCGTCACTCCCCATCCACGTCGCGCTCACTGACTCTCGTAGAGTTCGCTTCAAAATCCCATCGACCGAGCCGAGCCCTGCCGCGGCCAAGACGAGGAAAATTCCCCCGATTCAGACGGTTACCAGCTTCCCCAGGTGACGACCGAGACCCCAAAAGCTTCTGTTTGTAGCTACACGTACTTGCGGGCCGATGACTCCCAAGTTGATCGTACTTGCCGGTGGAGGAGCACGAAAGGAACAGCCCCTCGTGGATTAACAATGTGACTTTGCTCTAGCAATTCACGCGGAATACATGAGTAAAATGGCAAACCTTCACCGGCCCCGGTGGTGTTGATGTTGGGGCTTCTGTGGCAACGATGATGTGGGCGAGCGATGTCGGGGTCACGACAACGATTGATGTGGTCGGTTCGGTCTTCTTTGATGTGTCCATGGATTTTTACGGGTTGTTTGTTGTTGAGAGTCGAGGCTGTGGCGGTGGGGTCCCCGTAGGATAATGAGCATCAGATGGCCTGTTCGGTGATCTTCGGTGGTGCCAGCCTTGCCTAGTTCTACTTTGTAGTTCTTTATCGGAATCAGAGTTGCGTTGTCCTCGTCGCGAGTGGCAGAGTGCTTGGCATGGACCTTCATGTGACTCCATGTGCCCTCTGTGGCGTTGGCTGGATTGGCGGACGCTTGTTGTGAAGTCGGAGTCACCTCCTAACAAAGAAGGGACGACGATAATGCTTATTCAGAAAGAAGTGTTGACGATGACACTAACGTGCCACCTCGACGGGACTTCCTTAAACTGTTTGAGTGGATTATCTTCAATGTGCCGTTCAGCGCACTGTGAGTTTTTCACCTGTTTTCTGTTAACTAACTGGGTAATTATCTTCTTAATTGATGGGCGAAACAAATCTTTGACCTTCATTTAGAAAAATGACGAGTTGACCAAAATTGCATTCCAGAAGTTCTCATCCATGGCGATTGCTAGGCGATCAAAAACCACGAGCTGACCAAAATTGCACTAAAAAAGATCTCATCCACGGCGGCAAGAAATACAGTAGTAATCACATCAACAATTCAGCATGCACGACGCATGAGTTCGTGCGTGCGATCCAATGCAACTGCAACGCATCTAAGGCACGGACGCCGTGAAGGCATCACCGCGGCCTCCGCTTCTTCCAGAGGTAGATTATCAGGGAGAAACCGCCGCCGCCGTCCCGCAGCTCGGCCTCCTCCGCCGTGATCCACTCGGTCACCGTCGCCACGCTCCCGGCCGACGACGACGCCGCGGACGTCGACGCAACAGAAACCGTCGGGGACGAGTCCGAGCCCGACCTGAACGGGCCGCGCCTCCACGATCCCTTCATATCGCTCTCGCCGCTGCTCTCGGCGTGGCGGCTCCGGAAGGAGTTCTGCCTTAACGCGTGCATGCCGACATCTTCATCCTCCATGTCGTTGTCGTCCACCGGGTTCGCCCCGTCAGTGTCGAAACGGAGGACGAAGACGGCGGCGGCGTCCGGGGCGAAGAGCCAGCCATGGAGGTCCCACGTGACGCGGACGGACCGGCCGCCGCGGGGGAGGTCGAGCCTCTCGCTGCCGCGGAACTTCCACCGCAGGCGGCGGACCTGGAGGGCCCTCTTGCCGTCCACGGCCACCCACATGGCCGCCTCCTCCACGGCCACGGACACCTCGTGCTCCTCGCCCGCGACGGCCACGGTGGTCGTGTACGCGCCGCCGCATCCTGGGGGGAAGGCGTTCTCGCGACGCGAGAGGAGAAGTCCAGCGGACGCCGCCGGCGAAGGCAACGACGACTGTAGGTCGCCAGCGGCCAGGGCGAGCTCGCCGTCGATCGACACGAGCACGAAGTACCCGGACAGCGGCTCCGGCCGGCGCGGCGCGAGGCGGGCGCGCGAGAGGTCCCACGAGAAGGCGACGGAGTGGCCGGACGCGCCGGAGAAGCGCTTGGACCCGCGCCGCCGCCACGGGAGCAGCGGCAGGAGCACGAATCGCGTGGGCGCGGCGGCGCCGGCGAGGCCGATTATGTCGACGGTCAGGACGAGGCCCAGCGCGGCGCGGGACCACGACAGGGTGATCGCGCCGAGGTGCGTCCAGTAGACGGACGTCGCCGACGAGGCCTTGGCGGCGGAGGAGTCGGCCCGGCCGCTGGCGAAGCAGGAGAGTGGCATCTGGTGAGCGCGCTGGACGCGGAGACGGTGGTGGGGTTGGTTTTTGAGTGGGCGACTCGGCCGGAGGTGGAGCCGGGAGTTGTTGCGGCAGTGAGCACGTGGTGGCGACTTGATGGGAAAGGGTGCCTGCGAAGGTTGACGGGATTTGCTTCCATTTTCTTCTTCTTTGCTTGGGTCGCTGTGGCCCGAACGGTACTCCATTGTGTCGTGTTTTTCCTTTTTAATTTCAGACTTTCTAAAACACCCGGATTGCCTACTTTCTACGTATTGTTTCTGTCAAGTAATAGTATCTTCGTTTCTAATTTTTTTTGCAATAGTATATCTTCTACCCCTTTGCTGTCGTGCGATATCGCAGTTAGATCTCTCAACCGTGTGATTTGCGACGCTGCGGAGCGAAGACGACGGAGGAGACGAAGAAGGTTTGAGATGCACGCGGAGACGACATGGAGAGGACAAAGGCGCGGGGGGAGATTGCAGGGCGTGGCGGGCTTAGAGGGTTGTCCGGGGGCATCGACAGGATCGACTGAAGTTTGGGTGAGGGCGGGGTAACTAGGTGGCATAGTAAAGTTAGTAATTTTGTATTGAGAAATGAACACGTAATTTGATCATTTGCCATAGTTTTTGCCATCGTTCTTATCGTCATTTATCTTTTGCATGTCTTTGCTAAAAACTTGACTATTTGGTGGTTTACTTGGTTCACACAGTTTTTGTATTGCACAATTAAACTGACTAGTTAAAAAAACCATGCGTTGTCATGGAGCGAAAGGAATTTATATGTTGAGGCATCAATGTAGAGGTGCCTCTGTTATGAGTGTGAAGCTAGTTCTTACCACCTCATGCGAAGCACGAACATCTTTGTCTTTGCCGATCATCATGTAAGTATCACAACAAGCCTGACTCGACACTCTTGTTTTGTTTTGAAACAATATCAAATTGCATTCAAGTTAAAGATGTCAAGATGAACTTAAATATTTTCAATTGCAGTATTTTGTTTGGATAAACCTTTTGAACCACAATTCACATACATAAATGATATGCATAGCAAGAACATGTCATACATAGATCCATCTATCAGCCACACTTGGTCTATCCATAATTACAAATTTACTCAAATATAACATGCTCAAAGACAACAAAAGCACTGCTCACTTCGGCTCCGACCTTTATTCCAGAGAAATTAAGTATTTTGCTTATTATGAAGACAACACTGCTTGAATTAAATTTAAACTACAAAAACGTCTTATATTTTGAAACGGAGGTAGTATACATTGTTCCTGGCATGGCATCCGTAGAAAACGAAAATCAATCCTCAATTTTGTATCACAATATATAATAACTTGCTCTGGTCAATCATAATTTTGAATAGTCACGTTTTTCACGATCTTCAAGATATCGTTTGACCAGAAAAACAATATTTAAGAGTGGCGAATTATCAATGAAGATGCCAGTGTTCTAGGTCAAGATTGATTTGCATGATTGAGATAATCCGAACATGAAATTGAAGGAAACAACAGAAAAATTATACAAATAACTTACACCCGACAATGATTAAATTTCGTGAGTGAAATGATCTAGACATGAAAGTGAACTGAAGCAACAAATGCGCAACAAGAACATGAGATAATAGAATAACTTGCACTAGGCAAAGGTCTTCCAGCACTGGTTGTCGGCCTCGACCCACTCCCACAACACGAGGGTGGTTCCATCACGCACGACATCATGTTCCTTGTCTCCATTGAATGCATCAAGGTTGTGGATCTAAGAACCGTATCAGAAGAGGAGAAAAATTACCATACTGGAGCTACAACACACGGTTGAGCATGAGGACATGTTCGTCCGAACATGACAACTCATAGGAATTGCCAAATAATTTTGGGCAAGTATTGGGTTTATTGTCGAAAGAGTGCACAAAATTATTTTAGAGCTAGTGTCACCCTGCAACTCTCATGAACAATCGTAGAAGTACTACCTTATATGTGCACATGGATGCTAATGTGACAGACACCTACGAGACAAATATAAGCCCATCCATGGTTTTCCATATGTGCAACTTCTGCTAGTATAACAATCAAAATATATTCAGCCTGCGTTTTCCTCCTCGTTCTGTAGATTTGTGGTCTCTTCAATTATTTTTATGGTGAGTTGATATTCATAAGTCTCAACTCTCAATTTCACATTCCTCAAGCCATTCTAGGATTACCCTGCTTTTCTTCTCGTTTTGCAGAGTAGTGGTTTCATCATTTATTTTCAGGGTCATCATATAGTTACGTAAATGCAGCTAACCCAACAAGACATGACAATTCACATAATGGCATCATGCAAGAATCAAACGCAATGCAAACTAATTGAAAATAAATGTATTGTTCTCACCCTCCGTGTACTGTCTCCTTCCCCTTTTCCACTACATAGCAATCTTCTTAGCCACAAGCCTCCGTGTTGTAAGAATGGAGTCACAACATTTAAGAAGCATTTGAAGCCATCTCTCCAAACAAAATATCCAGTTTCCTACTTCATAAATATCGGAGATTGAAAATCAACAACGACTTGCATTTCTCAATTCGTTTAGATCATCTCTGATTCTACCTAGGTGAAGCATTTCACACGTAAGTGATTATTGCATAGGGAATATTTTACAGCTAAATCTCATATGTATTTTCCTATAGTATCTCGTTCATGATGGAAATGATGAGTGCAACATTTGTTAAATGAGAACACATTAGTGCAATCAATTATGATTTAATAGAGAAACCAATAGTAAAGACTACAACGAAAATGATTTTAAAATTGAACTGCGATATAGAAGTACAAAGATTCCACAATACTTATTTATGGGCTTGTTAAATACTCATGTGGAAAATAAATCTCCATATCACAACCATTCACGAAATAACATGAACAAAGCTACTTATGCATCCAGGAACAAGCCATTGAAATACCATTGTCAATGTAAATGTATCAAAGCAAAACCATCTCATTGTTTGCGATAAAAATATAATTTTTAACCTTTTTCTTTGACAAGAATAGAACGAGCAAGGGTGTATAAGATAGCATGTTTTTGGAGATTCGCTACGGTGGGGGAAAAGTGGTGGCGCTGCAGTCATAATCTAAGTTGTGATGAAGTGGCCCGCGTTCCTGGCAGTGGCTTGCACATTGTGTACACAAGAAAGAGGTAGCTACCGTGAAGGGGTTGCTGTCATAGAAGGCCTCGGGGTAGGTGCTATAGGCGTCATGCTCGCAACCCTCCAACCCTGCCGTCAAGAGGTTCTCCATCTCCGCAGCCTTGTCATTCATCTATTGTTCCCTCACTCTCAGTTTACAACTAATCCGATCTAGAACCAAGTTGACTGTAGGAATCATCATAGTCTTCCCCATGCAATTCATGGTCTGCGTGGCTAGCGGAGGGTGAGGAAATGTCGCGGTGGTCGTGACCAGCTAGGGGAGGACGTGGGATGGAGGAATTCATGGATAGTGAGCACATGTTGGGGGCAACACAGAAGAGGAGCGCGGGGCCAACATGGATTTGGGATCGACCATGGCATTAGGGAAGGGGATGAGTATTTTTAGCGAGTCATCTTTATCCTTAAACCCGCGCGAATGAAAGGAGGGGCGCGACATACAATGAAAGGGAAAGGAAATGATGGACTAAATAAAAAGTGGCATGCAACCACCAACTCGTCTTTTAATAGTAGAGAAGATACGACAAAAATTACCCTCCAAGTCAACATTGATCCAATTGATGTTGTCCTCGCCGCCACAACCAGTTGCTTTCTGCGTCGTACTTTGCTGGTACTCATTGTGCTTTGTTGCTCTCCTCGTCGGGCGCTCCCTAAGTCGAGCAACTACACAAAGCCATGTGTTTGAGGCCTCCACGCCATGGATATACAACAATAACAGATGACAGGGCATCGCTTCAGACGAGCTTATGAGTCTTCCAATATCAAGGCATGTTGCCCCCAATGATGGCGCTTGGAGTCCACCTGCTCAGCTCCATCTCCAGCGAGATCCCCATCAAAGCAGTAAGGGTTGACACCTTTGAAACCACGGTTGTTATTGCTCCTCTCCCCAAGTAGGTGTGCATGTGTCGTCGGTTCTTGATGAACTCATCTACCCAAGCTACAAACCGTGCACTGGGCCAAAGATCGGCGAGAACACATCGTACGACATGCCCTGGAGGATGCTTAACAACAAGAAGTCACCATATGATCACACTGGTCATTGCACGTCGAGTCCGATCATTGTGCGCAGTGCCGCCTCACCATCTTCGCCTCTCCGCCCTCCTCGAGTACCCCACTCAGAGAGGTCCAAATTTACATGCTCGCAAGGCTCATCGACCTGACCATCCACAAGCTGGAAGAAAATGATGAAAACATGTGGAAGCACTCCCTCAGTCGGGAAAGGAACAAGGACGACAGGGGTAGAGGCACGTCCACCCATACCAAAGTAAGAACGGCGGCCGGAGATGTGGCTCTGTCTCAAGTCCTCCACACCGAGATCCCCTTCCCATCCACCGCTGCTACTACCACCCCTCTTGTTTGGATCCCCACACCTCCTCTCCGCCTTGTCTCTGCTCCCCTCCACTCAGCCGCCGCATTTCTCGTGCTACTATCCCTTCCCGCATAACAGGACAAGCCACAACATCAAGAGATAATATTTTCGGTGAGAGATGGGCTCGGTTGAGCTGAGGCTTAGTATGGGCGGTATATTTTTAGACATTTTATAGTGGGTACATCTTGTCAAAGTAAAATTATCAAGTTTCTCGCAAAGGTGTGGCATAGGATCAGCCATCAATGACAATGAAAATAGGGGCAAATCATCAAAGCCCAAAGATATCTAGGGCAAAAAATTAGATCCCACTCAAACAACTGGTTTGGTTAGGTAAGGGAAACTCCAACGTGGTTCACCAAACGGACAACACTAAATGTCCGTTGACACTTACAGACATGTCCGCGGACAGCGGTCAGGGGGGCATCCAGCCCGGTGCACCAAATATCCATCCCTTTTCCAAAAAAATGAAATAGGATAAAATAAACCAATTGTCCACCATGCAGCGTCACTTTGAATCATCGGTCGATACCAATTCAACCATACTTAAATCCTAAAGCGTGGGATGTTCAACAAGTTTCTAAAATTCATCAATCCCAAATTAAACCATGCTTCTCAAAAGCGTCCGTCATCTCAAGCTTCATCTAATTGAGTTTGAACTTCTTCATAGGCACATGTTGTTGATCCAATTTCTCTGACTATTGAGTTTCATCCAATAATGCATCAATGTGAATTACTTGCCCTCCATCCTTTGGTACATGTTTATGCGCGTCCGGGCTATACAATTGCGTGATCAAAAGGTTGCAACATTGAGTCTCATTTTTTTCTTTTTCTTTCCTTTTTCTTTTTTTCTTTCTTTCTTTTTTCTTTTTTTATTTCTCTTTTTTTCGTCCAAAGTCTCATCCCGACTTGTGGGAGGAATCATTGTCTCCATCATCCTTTCCTCACTGAGATAGTGCTCTAATAATGATAAACATCACACTTCTATTTACTTACAACTCGATATGAAAAACTACTAAATAATATGACTCTATATGAATGCCTCTGGCAGTGTACCAGGATGTGCAATGATCTTGCATAACATGTAAACAATGATGAATGGTGGCTTTGCCACAAATACTATATCAGCTACATGATCATGCAAAGAAATATGACAATGAGTGCACAAGTCATATGATGTAACGGTGGAAGTTGCATGGCAATATATCTCGGAATGGCTATGGAAATGCCATAATAGGTAGGTATGGTGGCTGTTTTGAGGAAGATATAAGGAGGCTTAGGTGCAATAGAGCGTATCATGTCACGGGGTCTAGATGCACCGACGAAGTTTGCACCGATCCTCGAGGTGAGAATGGGCAATCCACGGTACCGAAGAGCCTAGCAAATATGAGGAGGTGAGTGTGTGTACATCCAGGGACTCACATACTTATTGCAAAGCTTTATTAGCTCTCTCGAAGCAAAATACTACTCGCATGCCCCTAGGGAGGATGTTGGTAGGAGTTAACCATCGCTCGCCCCCGACCTAAACATCACTAGGATTTCATCGAGGAATAAGAAGGCTCACACATCATAACCATGCCATAACCAATATTTGGATGAATGATACGTCTCCGTCGTATCTACTTTTTCTCACGCTTTTGCTCTTGTTTTGGACTCTAATTTGCATGATTTGAATGAAACTAACCCGGACTGACGCTGTTTTCAGCAGAACTACCATGGTGTTGTTTTTGTGCAGAAATAAAAGTTCTCGAAACTGGAGAAAACTTTTTGGAGATTTATTTTACAATAAATAAAAAATACTGGAGCCAAGAACCACCGGAGGGGGAGCCCTGGTTGGGCACGATACACCAGGGCGCGCCACCCCCTCCATGCGCGCCCTGGTGGGTTGTGCCCACCTCGGGACCCCACTGACCCTAATTCCGACGCTATAAAATCCTATTTTCGAAAAAAAAATCAGAGAGAAAGTTTCATCGCGTTTTACGATACGGAGCCGCCGTCACCTCCCATTCTTCCTCGGGAGGCCAAATCTGGAGCCCGTTTGGAGCTCCAGAGAGGGGAATCTTCGGTCTTCATCATCATCAACCCTTCTCCATCGCCAATTCCATGATGCTCCCCACCGACAGTGAGTAATTCCTTCATAGGCTTGCTGGTCGGTGAGGAGTTGGATGAGATTCATCATGTAATCGAGTTAGTTTTATTAGGGCTTGATCCCTGGTATCCACTATGTTCTGAGATTGATGTTGCTATGACTTTGCCATGCTTAATGCTTGTCACTAGGGCCCGAGTGCCATGATTTCAGATCTGAACCATTTATGTTATCACCATTATATCTATGTTATTGATCCGATCTTGCTAGTCATATGCACCTCTTACGTGTTATGATCCGTAAACCCCGGAGTGACAATAGTCGGGATACTTTCCGGTGATGACCCTAGTTTGAGGAGTTCATGTTTTCACCGTGTGTTAATGCTTTGTTCTGGTTCTCTATTAAAAGGAGGCCTTAATATCCCTTAGTTTCCTTATGGACCCCGCTACCACGGGAGGGTAGGACAAAAGATGTCATGCAAGTTCTTTTCCATAAGCACGTATGACTATTTACGGAATACATGCCTTCATTACAATTATGAACTGGAGCTAGTTCTGTGTCACCCTAGGTTATAACTGTTATATGATGAATATCATCCAACGAGTTCACCGATCCAGTGCTTACGAGTTTTTCCACATATTGTTCTTGCTAAGTTACTATTGCTACTGCTACTGTTACACTTGCTACAAAACTGTTGCTATCACTGCTACTGTTACTGTTATTGCTACTACTGCTATCAAAACTATCATACTACTGTGCTACTGATCACTCTGCTGTAGATATTTAATCTCCAGGTGTGGTTGAATTGACAACTCAGCTGCTAATACTCTCAAATATTCTTTGGCTCCCCTTGTTTCGAATCTATAAATTCGGGTTGAATACTCTACCCTCGAAAACTGTTGCGATCCCCTATACTTGTGGGTTATCAAGACCTTTTTTTGGCGCCGTTGCCGGGGAGCATAGCTATATTTATTGAGTCACTTGGGATTCACATCAATTGATCACTATGAAGAATCTGAAGGATCCAAAAACCAAGATTTTTCCCTCAAAGACGAGGGGAGGTAAGGAATTGCCATCTAGCTCTGCACTTGATTCACCTTCGGTTATGAGTAAGTTTGCAACAACACCACATGCTATTAATCTTGATATGTCGCAAGTTATTGATGATGCTACTTCTGCTATGAATGATGCTTATGATGATGCTAGTACCATGCTTGATGATAATGTGCCACTAGGTGAATTTCTTGGTGAACAAATTGCTAGAGCTAAAGAGAATGAAATTACTGAAACTGATGAGATTGCTGAAACTGATGAGCCTTTGAAACTGATGAGTAACATACCTAAAGGTTATGTTATGGATGAGGAGACAACTAGAGAGATCCTTTCCTGTAAGGATAGAAATGATTTTAAGAAATTACTACGCAAGTATAAGGAAAAGACTTTGAATGCTAGAATGAAATGTGATCTTATGTTTGCTACTTCACCTATCTTTGTTACCGATAAGGATTATGAATTCTCTGTCGACCCAGAGTTAATTACTTTGGTTGAGTCTGATCCTTTCCATGGCTATGAAACTGAAACTGTAGTGGCACATCTTACTAAGTTGAATGATATAGCCACCCTCTTTGCTCATGATGATGAGAAGATTCGCTACTACTATATTCTCAAATTATTTCCATTCTCATTAAAGGGTGATGCTAAGATATGGTACAATACTCTTGCTCCTGGTTGTGTGCGTAGTCCCCAGGATATGATTTACTACTTCTTTGACAAATATTTTCCTACTCATAAGAAACAAGCTGCCTTACATGAAATATTTAACTTTGTGCAAATTGAAGAAGAGAGTCTCCCACAAGCTTGGGGGAGGCTTTCTCCAATTGCTTAATGCTTTGCATGATCACCCTCTCAAGAAAAATGAAATACTTGATATCTTCTATAATGGACTAACTGATGCTTCTAGGGACTTCCTAGATAGTTGTGCTGGTTGTGTTTTCAGGTAACAAACTGTTGAACAAGCTGAGGAACTATTGAATAATATATTGAAGAATTATGATGATTGGACTCTTCCTGAACCACCGCCTAAACCCACTTCGAAGAAGAGGGGTATCTTATTTCTCAGTCCCGAAGATATGCAAGAGGCCAAGAAATGTATGAAGGAAAAAGGTATTAAAGCTGAGGATGTCAAGAATTTACCACCTATTGAAGAAATACATGGCCTTGACACACCACCACCTCCACGGGTGGTAGAGGTAAATTCTTTATTAAAGTTTGATGAAGGTGACATCCCTCACAATAAACATCCTAGTCAATGCTTATATGAGTTTGATAACTACATTATGAAACAAGATCACTTCAATGCACATGTTCTGAAACAATTGAAATATAACTCTGATATGATTGCTCGCTTGAGTGACTTGTTATTTAGAATGAGTAACGATGTTAGAGGTGTAGGTAAACATGCCTCTATGGTTCAAACCCAACTAGAACAAGTTGCTAAATCTCAAAAAGAATTGCTTGATGAAATGAATAGTAATATGAATGATTTTGCTGCTAGAGTAGTAACTAGAGGAGGTAGAATGACCCAAGAACCTCTTTATCCTGAAGGACATCCTAAAAGACTTGAACAAGACTCTCAAAGAAAACACCGATGCACCTAGTCCTTCTAAAAAGAAAAATGATAGGACTTTGCATACGTCTAGTGAACCTGAGATACAAAAACCTCCTGATAATAACGATGTCTCTATTTCTGATGCTGAAACTCAATCTAGTAATGAACATTCACCTAGTGATAATGAAAATGATAATGATGATGTTCATGATGATACTCAACCGAACAATGATAAAGAACCAGATAATGATGATGTTCATGATGATACTCAACCGAACAATGATAAAGAGCCTGCTGCTGATCTTGATAACCCACAACCTAAAAATAAACGTTATGATAAAAGAGATTTTGTGGCTAGAAAACATGGTAAAGAAAGAGAGCCATGGGTTCAGAAACCCATGCCCTTTCCACCTAAACCATCTGAGAAAAAGGATGATGAAGAATTTGAACACTTTGCTAAAATGATTAATTAGGCCAGCCTTTTTGCGTACCCGATTAACTGATATCCTAAAGATGGCCCCTTATGCAAAATACATGAAATACATCATCACTAATAAAATAAAGATACCTGAAGCTGAAATCTCCACCATGCTTGCTAATTATTCTTTTAAGGATGGAGTACCTAAAAAACTTGGAGATCCGGGAATACCAACTATACCTTGCTCCATCAAAAGAAATTATGTCAAAACTGCTTTGTGTGATTTGGGAGCTGGTGTTAGTGTTATGCCTTTCTCCTTATATAAAAGACTTGATTTGAATAAACTCACACCTACTGAAATATCATTGCAAATGGCTGACAAATCGACTGCCATACCTATCGGTATTTGTGAGGATGTGCCCGTTGTTGTTGCAAATGTTACTATCTTAACGGACTTTGTTATTCTCGAGATTCCCGAGGACGACAACATGTCGATTATCCTTGGTAGACCCTTTTTGAATACTGCAGGGGCTGTTATTGATTGCAATAAAAGCAAAGTCACTTTTTATATCAATGGTAATGAGCATACGGTGCACTTTTCGAGGAAACAATTCCAAGTGAATGGTATAAATGTTATTGAAGAATCTCCAACAATCACTATTGGAAGTTTTCAACTACCTCTACCTACTGACAAAAAGAAATATGATATACTTATTGTTGGGGATATGCATATCCCCATTGAGGTAACTTAGTGTTTTACGAAAGTTCTTCGGTTTCATGCTAATCGGAAGTAGTTGTTAATAAGACTTGATCAACCTTATTAATGGATCATTTTTGAGAGGTATGAAGTCGATGAATCTAGTAGGCACAACTCTCTGCTCTCACCTTTTGTTTTTTGTTTTACTTAGTCAGATAAAATAAAATGTCATGTCTATCCTATTCTCTGTTTTCTCCGTGCAATAAAAAATGACCCAAAAATAAAAGTTCTCAGAATGTCCTGAAAATTTGATACAATTTTTTCTGAATATTTCTGCATTTCTGGTGTAAATAGCATCAGAGGGGGGGGGGTGCACCTGGTGCCCACAAGACACCAGGGCGTGCCAGCAACCTGACATGGCTTGAGACTGCGTCGGTATTTCCCCAAAGAGGAAGGGATGATGCAACATAGTGACGGTAAGTATTTCCCTCAGTTATGAAACCAAGGTATCGAACTAGTAGGAGGACCACCACCACCTAATAAGCAGCACCTGCACACAAAGAACAAATACTTGCAACCCGACGCGAAAGAGAGGTTGTCAATCTCTCTACGGTAAAAAGATAGATTAGGTAGTGATAGATTGGAGAGATAGATCTCTCAAGAACACGAAATAAAAAGGGCAAATAAAAAGTGCAACAAGGTATTTTTGGGTTTTTGGAATAATAGATCTGAAAACAAAAGCGGCCAAAAAGATAGATCGGAAAGCAATATGTTGGACAAGTAGACCCGAGGGCCGTAGGTTTCACTAGTGGCTTCTCTCATGAGTATAGCACATGGTGGGTGAACAAATTACTGTTGGGCAATTGATAGAAGATCAAATAATCATGACGATATCCAAGGCGATGATCATTATATAGGCATCACGTCCAAGATAAGTAGACCGATTCCTGCCTGCATCTACTACTATTACTCCACACATCGACCGCTATCCAGCATGCATCTAGTGTATTAAGTTCATGAAAAAACGGAGTAATGCAATAAGAATGATGACATGATGAAGACAAGATCTATTCATGTAGGAATAGACCCCATCTTGTTATCCTTAATAGCAACGATACATGCGTGCCTCGCTGCCCCTTCTGTCACTAGGAGAGGACACCGCAAGATCGAACCCATCACAAAGCACCTCTTCCCATGGCAAGAAAAATCGATCTAGTTGGCCTAACTAAACCAAAGATTCGAAGAAGAAATATAAGGCTATAAGCAATCATGCATATAAGAGATCAAAGAAGACTCAAATAATATTCATGGATAGAAACTGATCATGAACTCAAAATTCATCGGATCCCAACAAACACACCGCAAAAGTTTACATCACATAGATCTCCAAGCGACCATTGTATTGAGAATCAACAGAGAGAGAGGAAGCCATCTAGCTACTGCCTACGGACCCATAGGTCTATGGTGGACTACTCACGCATCATCGGAGAGGCACCAATGAGGATGATGAACCCCTCCATGATGGTGTTAGATTGGATCTCGAGGCTGTGGAACTTGTGGCGGCTGGATGTGTTTTTCGTCGACTCCTTTAGGGTTTCTGGAATATTTGGGAATTACTAGGCATCAGAGGCGGTGGAGAGGGGCCCCGAGGAGGGCACAACCTATCAGGGCGCGCCCAGGGCCCCTGGCGCGCCCTGGTGGGTTGTGGTCTCCACGGCCCACCTCTCTGGCACTTCTTTGCCCCCCTGGGTGTCTTCTGGTCAAAAAGAAATCTCCAAAAAGTTTCGTCGCGATTAGACTCCGTTTGGTACTGATATTCTGCGAAGTAAAAAACAAGCAAAAACAGCAACTGGCACTTTGGCACTATGTCAACAGGTTAGTCCCAAAAAATCATATAAAGTTGCTATAAAATGATTGTAAAACATCCAAGAATGATAATATAATAGCATGGAACAAGCAAAAATTATAGATACGTTGGAGACGTATCACAACCCCAAGCTTAATTCCTACTCGTCCTCGAGTAGGTAAATGATAAAAATAGAATTTTTGATGTGGAATGCTGCCTAACATGTTAATTTCATATTCTTTTCTTTGTAGCATGGACATTTGGACTTTAGATGATTCAAAGCAATAGTCTAGTTTTAACATAATGACTTCAATACTCAAGCATGCCAACAAGCAACCATGTCTTTCAAAATATCAACAGTAAAGAAAGTTATCCCTAGCCCATCATGCTCAATCATTGATCCATTAATGAAACACAATCAAATATTAGCTAGACCCAATACTCAAGTATGATCATAGTGCCCCCTAGTTGGTGCTTTATAAGAGAAGATGGAGACTCAAAGTAAAAATAAAAATTGCATAAAGTAAATAGATAGGCCCTTCGCAGAGGGAAGTAGGGATTTGTAGAGGTGCCAGAGCTCAAAGTTTAAATTGAGAGAAAAAATATTTTGAGTGGCATGCCTTTCCTGTCAACGAAAACGACAAAGTAGTTCACAATACTTTCCATGCTAGATATATCATAGGCGGTTCCCAAACAGAATATAAAGTTTATTCCTTTTTCCACCATTCTTTCACAATCCATGGCTGGCCGAATCCACGGTTGCCTTCCATACCAACACTTTCCAAGGAATTTATTATTTGACAACATAAAGTAATTTTTTTCATTTCGGGAATGGGCATCCCTATTACCGCCGCACTCTCATGCAATGACAAGTGAATAAACACTCATCTTCATGAATTTTTTTATTATATCCTCCATGGATATCTATCTGTCGGCGTACGACACCTATGGGATCACGTGGATCCCTTTACGGTTCGGCAGGGAGAAAGGCTTGCACAAAGAGCAGATCCAACGATCAACACACAAGATTTTTACCCAGGTTCGGGCCGCTGAGAAGCGTAAAACCCTACTCCTGCTTTGATTGTATTGGATGTGTTTGTGCCCAAGCTTCAGGAGCGCTATGTGATGAACAGTACACATCCGCTACGCATGCAGAATGGGCCAGAAGGTCCTCTCCCCTGTAGCTCCGCTTTGGGCCTCCTTTTATACGTTCGAAGGGGTCACCAACAGTAGCGAAGTACAAGAGGTGTAAAGTAGCCACAGTGCTATCATACCTAATACTGACGGCTTAGGACAAACACATTTAATGCTCCGTTGAGGTGTCCCTTAGCTTCTTGGGGACGGAAAAAGGGGCCGTCCCATCAGCACCGCTTAAGCTAAAAGACAAGCTGGTCGCTGCGCTGGAGCGGTGGCAGAGTGGCGAGGTCTTGCCGGGCGCGAGTCTTGCCGGGGCTCCAAGCCATCCCAGCAACATCTTGCCGGGATCCCAGCCTTTAGCCTTCTGTCTTCTGATTGTTAGCTTGAATGCTTTCTTAGTACCCTTGCATTTGCGCCCAGCTGTTCCCCGGCAGGCCTTGCCGCTGGTGTGGCTACAACCGCCCGTGCACAAGTATGGGGTACTAAAAGTCCCAAACTTTAGTGCACCGACACTATCACTTTGGGACTAGTTTCATATGTTGCCATTACTTTTGACAAGCTCAAACAAATTTAAGTGAAGCACATGAGCATAAAGATTTCATCTCTCAAAAATAGTATAAGTGAAGCATGAGAGGATTTCTTAAAAATTTACTAACTCTCAAATTAATCTAAGTGAAGCATGAGAGTATTTCTACAAAAATTTCCAAGCACACCGTGCTCAAAAAGATATAATTGAAGCACTAGAGCAATTCTATAGCTCAAAAAGTTTAAGTGAAGCATATAGAGCAATTCTAACAAATCATAGCATAATTTTGGCTTTCTCAAATAGGTGTGTCCAGCAGGGATACAAGTGACAAACTAAAAAGCAAAGCAAGCAAAGACTCAAATGATACAAGACGCTCCAAGCAAAACTCATGATATGTGACGAATAAAAATATAGCTCCAAGTAAAATACCGATGATCGTTAGAAGAAAGAGGGGATGCCACTCGGGGGCATCCCCAAGCTTAGTTGCTTATTTCTATTTGGATATATCTTGGGGGTGCTGTATCATCCCCAAGCTTAGGCTTTTTTCACTCCTTATTCCTTCATCCATCGTGATCTCACCCAAAACTTGAAAACTTCAATCACACAAAACTCAACAAAATCTTCATGAGATCCGTTAGTATAATAAAGCAAATCACTAATTTAGGTGCTGTTTCAAACCCATTCATATTTTATTATTGCATTATACCTACTGTATTTTAACTTTACCATGGCTCATACCCTTCAATATAATCCATGGATTCATCAAAACAAGCACACATTGCAACGAAAACAGAATCTGTCTTAAACAGAATAGTCTGTAGTAATATGTACTCTAACCATACTTCTGTAACTCTAAAAATTCTGAAAAATTAGGACAACGTAAAAAATTTGTATAGAAACACTGTGTTAAAATTTCAGCTCAATATCACGTTCCAGTAGAAAATGAAAATTCTAACACTGGAGGCAAAGTTTCTGTTTCAGATTCAGCATCGCTTCTACGCATCTTATGAATCATCCTAAAGGATCTACTTGGCACAAACACTAAATAAAACATAAAAACACAATAATAACAGAGGCATAATTGTGTCAACACTCAAAAACAGAAAGAAAAAGAGGGAAATAAATTTATTCATTGGGTTGCCTCCCAACAAGCACTATCGTTTTACGCCCCTAGCTAGGCATAACGCATAGATTCAAGTATTGTCATCTTTGTTTTTAACTCTTCAATCACACGACTAGAGTTCTTCAAGGATTTAGCATGCATACTCTCAATGACAACACTTCTAGGAAAAAGACCAAAAATTCATTTTTATAAATAGGGTCTCTTACTATTTCAACAAAGTCGGGATGAATACTAATCATTTTAAGATCTCCCTTGTGGCCATTAGGTGTAGAAACTTTGTTCTTAGTGACATGCGTGGTCTTGCCAATTTTTACGGGAGTTTTTTCAATAGTTTTGACAGAAGAAAAATCCGAACCGAAGTTACTAAAAATTTCTTCTAACTTATCAATCCGGTAAGGACTCTCTTCTATCCTCTCGTTAACTACGGTTTCCTTTTCCTTTAACAATTTAATGGCATCTCCCGCTTTAGATCCAAATTTATTAGCAAGATTATGCATTTTCTTATCCAAATTTTCAAGATGTTCTTTAGTAACCATCTTCTTTTCAATAACATCTAGCCTCTCCACAACATGTTCGAGAGTTAAAGTTGTTTCATTGATCATAAGATGTGGTTATGCCACTAAACTTCCCATAGCATTAAAAGCATCCAAAGATGGACACATCAAGATATTTCCACTGGTAACCGTATCAAGGACGAATCTATACTAGTGGTGATACCCACATAAAAACTGCGAAGAAGAACAACGATAGATTGCTTATGAATAGATCTATTATGAGCATTGCAAATCCTATACCAAGCATCTTTTAGGTTCTCCCCTCCCCTTTGCTTAAAATTAAGAACTTCGTTCTCAGGAGTGCATGCAATAGAGGAAGAACTAGCCATAACGACAAGGTAGGCGAACAAGAGATCTGACGAGAAAGGGCAAATGAAAAAGAGGGCGAATAAAACGACAAATTGGGTGAAGTGGGGGAGAGGAAAACGAGAGGCAAATGGAAAATAATGTAATTGCAAGGAAATGAGATTTGTGATTAGGAACCTGGTAGATGATGATGGTGTCTCCTCGGCGACTGAGATTGGCACGTAGAAGAGACCGTTTCCTCCCCGGCAACGGCGCCAGAAATTCCTTTGACGTGGCTTGAGACTGCATCGGTATTTCCCCAAAGAGGAAGGGATGATGCAGCACAGCGACGGTAAGTATTTCCCTCAGTTATGAAACCAAGGTATCAAACCAATAGGAGGATCACTACCACCTAATAAGTAGCACCTGCACACAAAGAACAAATACTTGCAACCCAACGCGAAAGAGAGGTTGTCAATCTCTCTACGGTAAAAAGATAGATTAGGTAGTGATAGATTGGAGAGATAGATCTCTCAAGAACACAAAATAAAAAGGGCAGCAAGGTATTTTTGGGTTTTTGGAATAATAGATCTGAAAACAAATGCGGCCAAAAAGAAAGATCGGAAAGCAATATGTTGGTAAAGTAGACCCGGGGGCCGTAGGTTTCACTAGTGGCTTCTTTCATGAGCATAGCACACGGTGGGTGAACAAATTACTGTTGGGCAATTGATAGAAGATCAAATAATCATGACGATATCCAAGGTGATGATAATTATATAGGCATCACGTCCAAGATAAGTAGACCGACTCCTGCCTGCATCTACTACTATTACTCCACACATCGACCGCTATCCACAATGCATCTAGTGTATTAAGTTCATGGAAAAACGGAGTAATGCAATAAGAACGATGACATGATGTAGACAAGATCTATTCATGTAGGAATAGACCCCATCTTGTTATCCTTAATAGCAATGATACATGCGTGCCTCGCTGCCCCTTCTGTCACTGGGAGAGGACACTGCAAGATCGAACCCATCACAAAGCACCTCTTCCCATGGTAAGAAGAATCGATCTAGTTGGCCTAACTAAACCAAAGATTCGAAGAAGAAATACGAGGCAATAAGTAATCATGCATATAAGAGATCAAAGAAGACTCAAATAATATTCGTGGATAGAAACTCATCATGAACTCAAAATTCATCGGATCCCAACAAACACACCGCAAAAGTTTACATCAAACGGATCTCCAAGAGACCATTGTATTGAGAATCAAAAGAGAGAGAGAGGAAGCCATCTAGCTACTGCCTACGGACCCGTAGGTCTATGGTGGACTACTCACGCATCATCGGAGAGGCACCAATGAGGATGATGAACCCCTCCGTGATGGTGTTAGATTGGATCTCGAGGCTGTGGAACTTGCTGGATGTGTTTTTCGTCGACTCCTTTAGGGTTTCTGGAATATTTGGGAATTTATAGGCATCAGAGGCGGTGGAGAGCGGCCCTGAGGAGGGCACAACCCATCAGGGTGCGCCCAGGGACCCTGGCGTGCCCTGGTGGGTTGTGGTCTCCACGACCCACCTCCCTGGCACTTCTTTGGCCCCTTGGGTGTCTTCTGGTCCAAAAAAAATCTCCAAAAAGTTTCGTCGCGATTGGACTCCGTTTGGTACTGATATTCTGCGAAGTAAAAAACAGGCAAAAACAGCAACTCGCACTTTGGCACTATGTCAATAGGTTAGTCCCAAAAAATGATATAAATTTGCTATAAAATGATTGTAAAACATCCAAGAATGATAATATAACAACATGGAACAAGCAAAAATTATAGATACATTGGAGACGTATCACAACCCCAGGCGCGCCCTGGTGGGTTGTGGCCCCCACGTGGGCACCCCTCACTTATCCCTTTAGCCCATGTCATCCCCTACCTCCAGAAAAAAATCACCATTGCTCTCACTCCCGTGTTCTTGCTCACAAACCCGCGGATTTCGATCTCTTTGCTCGAAGCTCCGTTTCCGAAACTATTTTGGTGGATTATTACTTGGTATGTGACTCCTCCATTGCTCCAATTAGTTTTTGATTTAGTAGGTTATTTTTATAATAATTAGCTACTCTTGGTGCTGCTGTAGATGAGCTTGCATGTTGCTTTCTTAGAGCTCTAAGTAGTTTGAATGCTTGATATGGCCTCTATGCATCCTTAGGGGTAATTGCTATCAATTTCATGAAGTTTTGTTAACAAAATTTTGTGTCCCAAAAATATTTCAGAAATTTGTTCACAGGTAAAAATGCAATTCTTTAGGAGTTCTTCGAGGAGGAGGTCCACGGAGGCCTCATCAAGCGGAAGCTCGGTCCGACAATCTTATGTTGAGCCAAGTGAAAGCTCGATGCAAAATGCCGCTACCAAATCAAGTCTGTGGCCGTGTGATGAATTCATGGAAGGTGCAGGTATCAAGGAGGAATTCGAGCAATTTATCCACAATGCAGAACTTGCTCCCTTCATCGGAGATAAGTGCCCTCAACATCTCCAACTCACAAAAACTTTCGCGAAGAAATTTAAATATTTTCCCAGTGAGTCCAGAGTTTCATTCAATCTTTATGGCCGTCCCTTTACCATGCCTTTAGAAGTGTTCAGTAGAGCGTGCAAAATTCCATATTGGGGTTCGCTAGACGAACCACCAAAATCTGAGTATGCGTCATTTTTGATTAATCTTTGCTATGATGAAGATAGGGGAGTGACACAAGGTAGAATTAAAAGCATCCATTTCCCATCAATACACTACTTTGCACTCTTTAATGGCAAATGTGTTGTAGGCAAGCAAGATTGCAGCACACTGTGTGCTCCTGATTTGAGTCTCATACACACTGCTATAACAGGAGATAAACGTTATAATCTTGGAGCAATTGTTGCACGGAGATTGCAGCACAACGCTGCTAGTGGCCATTTTTATGGAGGAATTTATGCCTCCCGTGTAGCTGAGGAGCTAAATGTATCACCTTGGCCTAACGATCCCATTTTACCTACTTAGTACTTAGAGTTTGAGGCCATGAAACGTCATAGGTTCCTTAAGGGCACAACCACTAATTATACTTACAACTTGAGATTTAATAAAAGCCCGTTGTACCTGTTATTTTGTCTGCTCCTGCTCTCTTTGATTTTCACAGTAGGGGAAGATACTATGTTCTTGAGAGCGAGGCCCGAGCGTACAATGCGGAGGTTGAAGCTGCCAGGAGGGCTGAGGAGGCTGCACCAAGGACCTCGGTGGGATTTGACACGTCTCCAACGTATCTATAATTTTTGCTTGTTCCATGCTGTTATATTATCATTCTTGTATGTTTTAGAATCATTTTATTACAACTTTATATCATTTTTTGGGACTAACCTATTGACATAGTGCCAAAGTGCCAGTTGCTGTTTTTGCTTGTTTTTTACTTCGCAGAAAATCAGTACCAGACGGAGATAAAACGCTGCGGGAATTTTTGTGGATTTTTTCCAGACCAGAAGAGACCAGATGGGCCAAAGAACACCAGAAGAGAGGGCCCAGGGTGGCTAGCACCCACATGGGCGCGCTAGAGCCCCCCTGGCGTGCCCTGGTGGGTGCTGGGCACCTCGGGTACCCCCTCCACCGCCTCCGACGCCTATAAATTCCCAAATATTTGGAAACCCCAAAAAATAACCCTAGACTCTCCGCTCCGCCGCCGCAACTCTCTGTATCGATGAAAAAGCAATCTGGAGGCGCTCCAGTACCCTGCTGGAGAGGGGAATGCATCTCCGGTGGCCATCTTCATCATCCCGGCGGAGGCCATGATGAGGAGGGAGTAGTCCACCCTCGGGGCTGAGGGTATGTACCAGTAGCTATGTGTTCAATCTCTCTCTCTCTCTCTCTCTCTCTCTCTCTCTCTCTCTCGTGTTCTTGAGATGTCACGATCTTGATGTATCACGGGCTTTGTTAATATAGTCGGATCACATGATGCTATTCCCTCTCTATCTAGTTGTGATGAATTGAATCTTTCCCTTTGAGATATCGTTATGTTGGATTGAATATTGGATTTGAGAACACTTGATATATGTCTTGCATGCGGATACCCATGGTGACAATGGGGTGTTCTATTGATTCACTTGATATATGTTTTGGTACTCAACTTGCGGATTCCCGCGGTGACATTGGGGTAATCTATGCATAGGGGTTGATACACGTTCTTGTCCTACTTTCTCCGATAGAAATCTTGGGGTACTCTTTGAGGTTCTTTATGTGGATTGAGTATTATGAATCTGAAATTGTTTGATGCGTATCGTATAATTAACTCATGGATACTTGTGGTGACATTGGAGTATCTAGGTGACATTAGAGTTGGTTGATGCGTATCATATGGTGTTATTCTAGTACGAACTCTTAGATAGATTGATCGGAAAGGATAACTTGTTTATATTAGTACGAACTCTTGGATAGATCGATCGGAAAGGATAACTTGGTTATGTTAGTACGAACTCTTGGATAGATCGATCGGAAAGGATAATTTTAAGGTGGTTTCGTACCCTACAAACAATTTCTTCTTATGCTCTCCGCTAGATAAGAACTTTGGAGTGATTCTTCGTTGCACGTTGAGGGATGGTTATGTGATCCAATTATATTAGCATTGTTGAGAGATTGCACTAGCGAAAGTACGGACCCTAGGCCTTGTTTTCAAGCATTGCAATACCGTTTGTGCTCACTTTTGTTACTTGCTACCTTGCTGTTTTTATATTTTCAGATTACAAAAACCTATATCTACCATCCATATTGCACTTGTATCACCATCTCTTCGCCGAACTAGTGCACCTATTCAATTTGCCATTGTATTGGGTGTGTTGGGGACACAAGAGATTTCTTGTATTTGATTGCTGGGTTGTTTGAGACAGACCATCTTCATCCTACACCTCCCACGGATTGATAAACCTTAGGTCATCCACTTGAGGGAAAATTGCTACTGTCCTACAAAACTCTGCGCTTGGAGGCCCAACAAAGTCTACAAGAATAAAGTTGCGTAGTAGACATCAGGCTTCCACTCCGACTATTATCCAAGCTACACATAGTGATTACCAAGCTAGGCCAAAAGCCTAAGCTTGGGGGAGTACGTATATCCACCGACATTATATTCATGTTTACACATTTCATTCCAGTTGTCGGTGTCTACACTTTTTCATTGTATTATCCATGTCAGATTTATTTTCTCGCTTTCTTCTTTGCGTGTTTGAAAAACTTTGAGAAAATCCAAAAATATTTCCTACTTCTTTTTGGCTTTTCTTTCTAGCTTAAATTAATTGTAGTACCAAAAGAAAACCCAAAAAGATTTCTCGTTTCTTCTTTTACTTGTTGGGAGCTTTCCCATGTAAATAGTTTTTCTTGTTTTTGTTTTTCCCTCGTTAACTTGTTTTCTCCTAGAGAAAACAAAAACTCCAAAAATATTTCAGTGTGTTTCTTTGAATTTCTTTTTTTGAGTCGTACCAAGGAGAAGACCACGATGAAAATGTTGAGTGGCTCTCATATGCATCATTGTTAATCTAACAAGGAGCCCATGTTACTTTTTCTTCTCCTCTTGAATAAAATGTTTGCAGACTCCAGCTTAGCACTCTTGCACTATTATTATTTTCATATCATTCGGTCGTGCAAGTGAAAGGCAATAATGACGATATTTGATGAAGTGACTGTGGCAGAGAAAAGCTGGTATGAACTCAACTTGTTTTTGTTTTTGTAAATATGTTTAACCTAGTATCCATGATTTAGCATTTTATGATGAAACATGTTTGCAATGACAATTAGAGATTATAGTTGCCCATGCCATGCTTAAGTAGCTAGGAGTGGATAATGATTTATCTTGGATGTCAACATGCATTAAAATGGTTGTGATGTGTTATGATGATATGGTATCCTCCTCTGAATGTTTCAAGTGGCTTGACTTGGCACATGTTCACGCATGTAGTTGAATCAAAACCAACATAGCCTTCATGATATTTATGTTCATGGTGTCCATATCCTACTCATGCTAGTATTCAATGTTTATTATTCGTAATGCATGTTCATGACCGTTTTCGCTCTCTAGCTAGCCGCTTCTCAATCTATTTGCTAGCCTTCACCTGTACTAAGCGGGAATACTGCTTGTGCATCAAGATCCTTAAACCAAAGTTATTCCAGATGAGTCCACTATATCTACCTATATGCGATATTACCCTGCCGTTCCAAGTAAATTTGCATGTGCCACCTCTAAAAATTCAAATGAACATTTGCTTTGTGTGCCTGGATCGCTCATGAAGCGATAGGGGGCGGTCAGTATCTTCCATGTTAAGCGGGTTATTCTCATGATGAGTGTTTATTCACTCGTCCTTGCACGAGAGGGGCGGTAATAGGGATTCCCAGTCCCGAAATCAAAAATTACAAATAATTAAACAATACTCCCCCAGGAATGTTGTTGGTATGGATGGTACCCGTCGATTCGGCTAGCCATGGAGTGTGATTGTTGGTGGAGGGGGAGTAAACCTTTACTTTTACCGCTTGGGAACCGCTGCTAATGTGTTTAGCATGGAAGATATTGATAACTCTTGGTCGTAACATTGACAGGAAGGGTGTACCTCCCAAAATTATATCTATCTCTATTTTAAGCTTTGAGCTCTGGCACCTCTGCAAATCCCCGCTTCCCTCTGCGAAGGGACTATCTATTTACTTTTATGTTGAGCCATCACTTTCTCAAATAAGCGCCAGACCTGAGAGCACTATTGTCATCCTCATGCATTGTGTACAATTAATGTTGGGTGAGGCATGACTGGATCTTTTCAACCATGAATTACAATTTTTAGTCGCTGCTTGAACTTTGGAGGTGCTCTGCACTTATGTTTTGCGGTCTCAGAAAGGGCTAGTGAGATACCACTGTTGTCATATTATATCACGATCATTTTGATAAAGTATTGGCGCTTGAGATATTTTATTATTGCTTGCTAGTTGCTTATGTCATTGATATGAGTTAATATAATTTTTAAGAGTTATTGCTCACATGGTTAGTTATAATCTTTGCTGAAAACCTGGGTGCTACTTAAGCATATATATGTAAACAAGAACAAAAGAGTTCACAAAAGTTTTTCTTTATCACTTTCAGTTTGTCAACTGAATTGCTTGAGGACAAGCAACGGGTTAAGCTTGGGGGAGTTGATACGTCTCCATCGTATCTACTTTTTCTCACGCTTTTGCTCTTGTTTTGGACTCTAATTTGCATGATTTGAATGAAACTAACCCGAACTGACGCTATTTTCAGCAGAACTACCATGGTGTTGTTTTTGTGCAGAAATAAAAGTTCTCGGAACTGGACGAAACTTTTTGGAGATTTATTTTACAATAAATAAAAAATACTGGAGCCAAGAAGCACCAGAGGGGGAGCCCTGGCTGGGCACGATACACCAGGGCGCGCCACCCCCTCCAAGCGCGCCCTGGTGGGTTGTGCCCACCTCGGGGCCCCACTGGCCCTAATTCCAACGCTATAAAATCCTATCTTTGGAAAAAAATCAGAGAGAAAGTTTCATCGCGTTTTACGATACGGAGCCGCCGCCACCTCCTGTTCTTCCTCGGGAGGCAAAATCTGGAGCCCGTTTGGGGCACCGGAGAGGGGAATCTTCGGTCTTCGTCATCATCAACCCTTCTGCATCGCCAATTCCATGATGCTCCCCACCGGGAGTGAGTAATTCCTTTGTAGGCTTGCTGGTCGGTGAGGAGTTGGATGAGATTCATCATGTAATCGAGTTAGTTTTGTTAGGGCTTGATCCCTAGTATCCACTATGTTCTGAGATTGATGTTGCTATGACTTTGCCATGCTTAATGCTTGTCACTAGCGCCCGAGTGCCATGATTTCAGATCTGGACCGTTTATGTTATCACCATTATATCTATGTTCTTGATCTGATCTTTCGATGTCATGCAAGTTCCTGTCCATAAGCACGTATGACTATTTACGGAATACATGCCTACATTACATTTATGAACTGGAGCTAGTTCCGTGTCGCCCTAGGTTATAACTATTATATGATGAATATCATCCAACGAGTTCACCGATCCAGTGCCTACGAGTTTTCCACATATTGTTCTTGCTAAGTTACTATTGCTATTGCTACTGCTACCGTTACACTGGCTACAAAACTATTATTATCCCTGCTACCGTTACTGTTACTGCTACTACTGCTATCAAAACTATCATACTACTGTGCTACTGATCACTCTGCTGCAGATATTTAATCTTCAAGTGTATTTGAATTGACAACTCAGCTGCTAATACTCTCAAATATTCTATTGCTCCCCTTCTGTCAAATCTATAAATTTGGGTTGAATACTCTACCCTCGAAAACTGTTGCGATCCCTATACTGGTGGGTTATCAATGAACAACAAGTTAACACCCTTTAACTTACATCTGGGCATGGGCAGCCCGGCCCGGTGACCCGGCCCGTGCCCAGCCGGGCCGGGTTCGAGCTTGGGAACCCGTCCCGGGAAGCAGTTCGGGCCGGGCTCAGGATTACAAAAAATGGCATTTTACACGGAGGCCCGACACGGCCCAGCCCCGAAATCGTCTATTTAGTCCATTTGTGCCGGGCTCGGGCCTGCAGATTGATTTTTTTGGCCGGGCCGGGCTCGGGCTTGGGATTTCTAGTTCGGGCTTTATAAAGCCTGGCCCGAAACCCGGCCCGGCCCGGTGAATGCCCAGGTTTACTTTAACTATCGATATTTCTACTAACCAACAACCATGCACTCACGCCCTTTCATATTATCACATCAATATCATTAACCCACAATTTCTCTTTTATGTGCTACATGAAGGTTTTTATTATGCACTCCTTGAATATCTATTATTTTTGGACTAGTCTTATAACCCATGCAAATTACCGTCACTATATATTAAACTCTCAAACAAATTCAACTGAAGAACGAGAGTGCAATTATTTCTATAAAATCTATACGCCACCGTGCTCTAAAAGATATAAGTGAAGACTAGAGAAACTGCTTAACTCAAAAGATATAAGTGAATCGCGTAGAGTATTCTAACAAATCATGGTAAACATGTGTCTCTCGCAAATAGGTGTGTCCGGCCAACAATAATTGTGGAAAACTAAAACAAAAGCAAACTATAACACACGATGCTCCAAGCAAAACACATATCATGTGATGAATAAAAATGTAGCTCCAAGAGACATACCGATGGATTGAGGCGAAAGAGGGGATGCCTTCCGGGGCATCCCCGAGCTTAGACGCTTGAGTATTCCTTAAATTTACCTTGGGGCGCCTTTGGCATCCCCAAGCTTAGGCTCTTTGCCGCTCCTTATTCCTTCATCCATCATGATAGCAGCCAAAACTTGAAGACTTCAACACACAAAACTCAACAGAAAACTCATGAGACTCGTTAGTAAGATAGGTAAATCAAACACTTTAGGTACTGTTATAAATTGATTCATATTTTATTATTTCATGAGGTACTATATTCTAACTTGTCCATGGCTTATACCCCCCGATAAAATCCATAGCATCGTCAAAACAAGCAAACTATGCAAGCAAAAAACAGAATCTGTCTAAAACATAACTGTCTGTAATGATCTGCCCAAACACCATACTTCTGTAACTCCAGAATTCTGAAAAATTAGGAAAACTTGGGGAATTTGTATACCAATACTTTGTAAAAAAATCATATCAAAATGACATTCCAGTAAAATCAGAGAAATTCCGCATTGGACGCAAAAGTTTCTGTTTTTGCACCGTATCAAGTCTACTTATCATTCAAGTCATCCCAAAGGCTTTACTTGGCACAAACACTAATTTAAACATAAAATCAAAACCATTACAGTAGAAATAATCATGCCATCACACGAAGACAGAAAGTAAAAACAAAAATTTAAAGATAACTTTTGGGTTGCCTCCTGACGTGGCCTGAGACTGCGTCGGTATTTCCCCAAAGAGGAAGGGATGATGCAGCACATCGACGGTAAGTATTTCCCTCAGTTATGAAATCAAGGTATCAAACCAGTAGGAGGATAACCACCACCTAATAAGCAGCACCTGCACATAAATAACAAATACTTGCAACCCGACGCGAAAGAGAGGTTGTCAATCTCTCTACGGTAAAAAGATAGACTAGGATATGATAGATAGGAGAGATAGATCTCTCAAGAACACAAAATAAAAAGGTCAAATAAAAAGTGCAGAAATATATTTTTGGGTTTTTGGTATAGTAGATCTGAAAACAAAGAGGCAAAAAGATAGATCGGAAAGCAATATGTTGGAAAAGTAGACCCGAGGGCCGTAGGTTTCACTAGTGGCTTCTCTCATGAGTATAGCACACGGTGGGTGAACAAATTACTGTTGGGCAATTGATAGAAGATCAAATAATCATGACGATATCCAAGGCAATGATCATTATATAGGCATCACGTCCAAGATTAGTAGACCGACTCCTGCCTACATCTACCACTATTACTCCACACATCGACCGCTATCTAGCATGCATCTAGTGTATTAAGTTCATGGAGAAATGGAGTAATGCAATAAGAACAATGACATGATGTAGACAAGATCTATTCATGTAGGAATAGACCCCATCTTGTATTCCTTAATGGCAATGATACATGTGTGCCTTGCTGCCCCTTCTGTTACTGGGAAAGGACACCGCAAGATCGAACCCATCACAAAGCACCTCTTCCCATGGCAAGAAAAATCGATCTAGTCGGCCTAACTAAACCAAAGATTTGAAGAAGAAATACGAGGCTATAAGTAATCATGCATATAAGAGATCAAAGAAGACTCAAATAATATTCATGGATAGAAACTGATCATGAACTCAAAATTCATCGGATCCCAACAAACACACCGCAAAAGTTTACATCAAATAGATCTCCAAGAGACCATTGTATTGAGAATCAAAAGAGAGAGAGGAAGCCATCTAGCTACTGCCTACGGACCTGTAGGTCTATAGTGGACTACTCACGCATCATCGGAGAGCCACCTATGAAGAAGATGAACCCCTCATTGATGGTGTTAGATTGGATCTTGAGGCTCTGGAACTTGCGGCGGCTGGATGTGTTTTTCGTCGACTCCCCTAGGGTTTTCTGAATATTTGGGTATTTATAGGCATCAGAGGCGGTGGAGGGGGGCCCGTGGAGGGCACAACCCATCAGGGCGCGTCGGGGCCCCCCTGGCGCGCCCTACTGGGTTGTGGCCTCCACAGCATACCTCTCTGGCACTTCTTTGGCCCACTGGGTGTCTTCTGGTCCAAAAAAATCTCAAAAAAGTTTCGTCGTGATTGGACTCCGTTTGGTACCGATATTCTACGAAGTAAAAAACAAGCAAAAACAGCAACTGGCACTTTGGCACTATGTCAATAGGTTAGTCCCAAAAAATGATATAAAGTTGCTATAAAGTGATTGTAAAACATCCAAGAATGATAATATAACAGCATGGAACAAGCAAAAATTATAGATACGTTGGAGACGTATCAGCATCCCCAAGCCTAATTCCTACTCGTCCTCTAGTAGGTAAATGATAAAAACAGAATTTTTGATGTGGAATGCTGCCTAATATGTTCATCTCATATTCTTTTCTTTTGTAGCTTGGACATTTGGACTTCTAGATGATTCAAAGCAATAGTCTAGTTTTTACGTAATGACTTCAATACTCAAGCATGCCAAAAACAACCATGTCTTTCAAAATATCAACACTAAAGAAAGTTATCCCTAGCCCATCATGCTCAATCATTGATCCATTCATGAAACACACTCAAATATTAGCTACACCCAATGCTCAAGTACGATCATAGTGCCCCCTAGTTGGTGCTTTATAAGAGAAGATGGAGACTCAAAGTAAAAATAAAAATTGCATAAAGTAAATAGATAGGCCCTTCGCAGAGGGAAGTAGGGATTTGTAGAGGTGCCAGAGCTCAAATTTTAAATTGAGAGAGAAAATTATTTTGAGTGGCATGTCTTTCCTGTCAACGAAAACAACAAAGTAGTTCACAATACTTTCCATGCTAGATATATCATAGACGGTTCCCAAACAGAAAATAAAGTCTATTCCTTTTTCCACCATTCTTTCACATTCCATGGCGGGCCGTATCCACGGTTGCCTTCCATACCAACACTTTCCAAGGAATTTATTATATGACAACATAAAGTAAATATTTTTTCTTTTTCATTTCGGGAATGGGCATCCCTATTACCGCCGCACTCTCGTGCAATGACAAATGAATAAACACTCATCTTGAGAATAACACATCTAGCATGGAAAAATATTGGACACTCCCCACCGTTTCATGAGCGGTACGAGCACACAAAAGAGAAGTTTATTTTGAAAATTAGAGATGGCACATACAAATTTGCTTGGAACGGCATGGAAATACCGCATATAGGTAGGTATGGTGGACTCATAAGGCAAAACTTGGTTTAAGGATTTTGGATGCACAAGTAGTATTTCTACTTAGTACAAATGGAGGCTAGCAAATAGATTGATAAGCAACCAAACCAAGAAACGAAAATAGCAAGCATTGAGCATAACTAACACCGAATAATGCACTATAAGTAGGATGTAATTTCATTGCATAACTATTGACTTTCGTACTTGCATAGGGAATCACAAACCTTAACACCAATATTCCTACTAAAGCATAATTACTCACTAACATGACTCACATATTATTATCATCATATTTCAAAACTATTACAAGGAATCAAGTTTAATTTTTCCAATGATCTTCATGAAAGTTCTTATTATATCCTCCTTGGATATCTATCACTTTGGGACTAGTTTCATATATTGCCATTGCTTTTGACAAGCTCAAACAAATTTAAGTGAAGCACATGAGCATAGAGTTTTCATCTCTCAAAAAGGTATAAGTGAAGCATGAGAGGATTTCTTCAAAATTTACTAGCTCTCAAATTAATCTAAGTGAAGCATTAGAGTGTTTCTACAAAAATTTCCAAGCACACCGTGCTCAAAAAGATATAAGTGAAGCATTAGAGCAATTCTATAGCTCAAAAGGTTTAAGTGAAGCATAAAGAGCAATTCTAACAAATCATAGCATAATTTTGGCTCTCCCAAATAGGTGTGTCCAGCAAGGATACAAGTGACAAACTAACAAGCAAAGCAAGCAAAGACAAAAATGATACAAGACGCTCCAAGCAAAACTCATGATATGTGACGAATAAAAATATAGCTCCAAGTAAAATACCGATGGTCGTTAGAAGAAAGAGGGGATGCCACTCGGGGGCATCCCCAAGCTTAGTTTCTTGTGTCTCTTTGGATATATCTTGGGGGTGCTGCATCATCCCCAAGCTTAGTCTCTTTTCACTCCTTATTCCTTAATCCATCGTGATCTCACCCAAAACTTGAAAATTCAATCACACAAAACTCAACAAAATCTTCGTGAGATCCGTTAGTATAATAAAGCAAATCACTACTTTAGGTGCTGTTGCAAACCCATTCATATTTTATTATTTCATTATACCTACTGTATTTTAACTTCACCATGGCTCATACCCTTCAATACAACCCATAGGTTCATCAAAACTAGCACACAATGCAACGAACACAGAATCTGTCTTAAACAGATCAATCTATAGTAATATGTACTCTAACCATACTTCTGTAACTCTAAAAATTCTGAACAATTACGAAAACGTAAATAATTTGTATAGAAGTACTGTGTTAAAATTTCAGCTCAAGATCACGTTCCAGTAAAAAATGAAAATTCGAGCACTGGACGCAAAGTTTCTGGTTCAGATTCTGCATCGCTTCTACTCATCTTATGAATCATCCTAAAGGCTCTACTTGGCACAAACACTAAATAAATCATAAAAACACAATCATAACAGAGGCATAATTGTGTCAACACTTAAGAACAGAAAGGAAAAGTCAAAAATAAATTTATTCATTGGGTTGCCTCCTAACAAGCGCTGTCGTTTTACGCCCCTAGCTAGGCATAACGCATAGTTTCAAGTATTGTCATCTTTGGTTTTAGATCCATAGGATGCTCTCATGATTGATTCATATGGTGGCTTAATTCTTGTTCTAGGTAAGTGTTCCATACCCTTCCTTAGTGGAAATTGAAAACGAATATTGCCTTCTTTCATATCAATCATGGCACCTATAGTGCGTAAAAACGGTCTACCAAATATTATGGGATTAGACGGATTGCAATCAATGTCAAGCACAACAAAATCTATGGGCACATAGTTCCTATTTGCAAGAATAAGAACATCATTAATTCTTCCCAAAGGCTTTTCAATCGTAGAATCCGCCAAGTGCAAATTAAGAGAACATTCTTCAATATTGGTGAGACCAAGCACATCACATAAAGATTTCGGAGTCGTGGAAACACTAGCACCCAAATCACATAAAGCAAAGCACTCATAATTTTTTATCTTGACTTTAATAGTAGGTTCCCACTCATCATGTAATTTTCTAGGAATAGAAATCTCCAACTCCAACTTTTCTTCAAAAGATTTCATCATGGCATCAACGATATGTTTAGTAAAAGCTTTATTTTGCTCATAAGCATGGGGTGAATTCAACATGGATTGCAGAAAAGAAATACATTCAATCAAAGATCATCTATCATAATTAAAGTGTTTGCAATCCAAAATAAAGGGCACATCACTAGTTAAAGTTTTGACCTCTTCAAACCCACTTTCATCAAAATTTTCATCAAGATTTTCACCCTCCAAATTATTGGGACGCCTTCTAGCTAAAGTTGACTCTACTTCAGTCCCTTTATCATCAATTTTAACATTACTAAACAAGGAATCAATAGTAGAAACACCAATCTTTTTAAGATCTTCATCATTTTTACGAAGGCAATCACTAGAAAATGATTTTTCTAAGATTTCTCTTTTAGCTCTAAGCTTAGCGGTTCTTTTCTTACTTTCATCCATAGAGACATATAAAGCTTTAACTGATTCATAAATCTTAGGCACAAAAGCTTTCAACTTGAGATTTTCAACATCATGAGAAATTCTATCAATGCTTCTAGACATATCATCAATCTTATTCAACTTTTCTTCTATCATAGTATTGAAAGCCTTTTGCGCATTGATAAATTCTTTAATATTACTCTCAAGATCTGAGGTGTTCCTATTATTATTATAAGAGGAATTACCATAGGAATTACCATAATTGTTAGAGGAATTTCCAGGAAAAGGCCTAGGATTAAAATTACCTCTATAAGCATTGTTACTGAAAATGTTTCGCAAGACAAAATTCACATCTACGGAATCACTATTTTTCTCAATCAAGGTAGACAAAGGCACATCATTAAGATCAATAGGAGCATTTTTACTAGCAACCAATTTCATTAAAGCATCAACCTTATCACTCAAAGTACTAATTTCTTCAACCGAATTAACTTTTTTACTAGTAGGAGCTCTTTCGGTATGCCATTGCGAATAATTTCCATAATATTGTCTAGCAATTTAGTAGCTTCACCCAAAGTAATTTCCATAAAAGTACCACCCGCGACGTAATCTAAAAGATTTCTAGAGACAAAATTCAATCCCGCATAATTTTTTTGTATGATCATCCAAAGATTTAAACCATGAGTAGGACAATTTCTTAGCATCAATTTCATTCTTTCCCAAGATTGTGCAACATGTTCATCCTCAAGTTGCTTAAAATTCATGATTTGCGTCCTAAGGGAAATAATTTTCGCGAGCGGAAAATACTTAGTGATAAAAGCATCCTTGCACTTATTCCAAGAATCGATACTATTGCGAGGCAAAGAGGAAAACCAAATTTTTGCACGATCCCGCAAGGAAAAAGGAAATAACTTCAACTTCACTATATCATTGTCCACATCTTTTTTCTTTTGCATATCACACAATTCTACGAACGTGTTTAGATGGGACGCGACATCCTCATTAGGATTACCGGCAAATTGATCTTTCATGACAAGATTCAACAAAGCGGCATTAATATCACAAGACTCCGCACTAGTAGCGGGAGGAGTAATAGGAGTACTAATAAAATCATTGTTATTAGTATTGGAAAAATCACACAACTTGGTGTTTTCTTGAGTCATCGTGACTACGCAAACAAGATTGCAAGCAAGCAAGAGATCTGACGAGAAAAAGGCAAACGAAAAAGAGGGCGAATAAAACGGCAAATTGGTGAAGTGGGGGAGAGGAAAACGAGATGCAAATGGCAAATAATGTAATTGCAAGGAGATGAGATTCGTGATTAGGAACCTGATAGATGATGATGGTGTCTCCTCGTTGCCTGAGATTGGCACGTAGAAGAGACCGCTTCCTCCCCGGCAACGGCGCCAGAAATTCCTTTGACGTGGCTTGAGACCGCGTCGGTATTTCCCCAAAGAGGAATGGATGATGCAGCACAGTGACGTTAAGTATTTCCCTCGGTTATGAAACCAAGGTATCGAACCAGTAGGAGGATCACCACCACCTAATAAGCAGCACCTGCACACAAATAACAAATACTTGCAACCCGACGCGAAAGAGAGGTTGTCAATCTCTCTACGGTAAAAAGATAGATTAGTATATGATAGATAGGAGAGATAGATCTCTCAAGAACAGAAAATAAAAAGGGCAAATAAAAAGTGCAGCAATATATTTTTGGGTTTTTGGTATAGTAGATCTGAAAACAAAGAGGCACAACGATAGATCGGAAAGCAATATGTTGGAAAAGTAGACCCGGGGGCCGTAGGTTTCACTAGTGGCTTCTCTCATGAGTATATCACACGGTGGGTGAACAAATTACTGTTGGGCAATTGATAGAAGATCAAATAATCATGACGATATCCAAGGCGATGATCACTATATAGGCATCACGTCCAAGATAAGTAGACCGACTCCTGCCTGCATCTACCACTATTACTCCACACATCGACCGCTATCCAGCATGCATCTAGTGTATTAAGTTCATGGAGAAACGGAGTAATGCAATAAGAACGATGACATGATGTAGACAAGATCTATTCATGTAGGAATAGACCCCATCTTGTTATCCTTAATGGCAACGATACATGCGTGCCTTGCTGCCCCTTTTGTCACTGGGAAAGGACACCGCAAGATCGAACCCATCACAAAGCACCTCTTCCCATGGCAAGAAAAATCAATCTATTCGGCCTAACTAAACCAAAGATTCAAAGAATAAATACGAGGCTATAAGTAGTCATGCATATAAGAGATCAAAGAAGAATAAAAAAATATTCATGGATAGAAACTGATCATGAACTCAAAATTCTTCGGATCCCAACAAACACACCACAAAAGTTTACATCAAATAGATCTCCAAGAGACCATTGTATTGAGAATCAAAAGAGAGAGAGGAAGCCATCTAGCTACTGCCTACGGACCCGTAGGTCTATGGTGGACTACTCACGCATCATCGGAGAGGCACCTATGAAGAAGATGAACCCCTCCGTGATGGTGTTAGATTGGATCTTGAGGCTCTGGAACTTGCGGTGACTGGATGTGTTTTTCGTCGACTCCCCTAGGGTTTTCTGAATATTTGGGTATTTATAGGCATCAGAGGCGGTGGAGGGGGCCCCGTGGAGGGCACAACCCATCAGGGCGCGCCGGGGGCCCCATGGCGCGCCCTGGTGGGTTGTGGCCTCGACAGCCCACCTCTCTGGCACTTCTTTGGCCCACTGGGTGTCTTCTGGTCCAAAAAAAATCAACAAAAAGTTTCGTCGCGATTGGACTCTGTTTGGTACTGATATTCTGCGAAGTAAAAAACAAGCAAAAACAGCAACTGGCACTTTGGCACTATGTCAAAAGGTTAGTCCCCAAAAAGTGATATAAAGTTGCTATAAAGTGATTGTAAAACATCCAAGAATGATAACATAAGAGCATGGAACAAGCGAAAATTATAGATACGTTGGAGACGTATCATCTCCCAACAAGCGCTATCGTTTTATGCTCCTAGCTAGGCATAATGCATAGTATCAAGTGTTGTCATCTTTGACACTCAATCCATCGGTGGACCTCATAATAGATTCATAAGGTGGTTTAATTATCTTTCTAGGGAAGTGTTCCATCCCTTCTTTAATGGGAATTGGAATCTTATATTACCATCTTTCATGTCAATAATAGCACCTATAGTTCGTAAAAAGGGTCTTCCAAGTATAATTGGGCAAGACAGATTGCATTCAATATCAAGCACAATGAAATCTATAGGCACATAATTTCTATTACTACAGATAAGCACATCATTTATTCTACCCAAAGGTTTCTTAATGGTAGAATCCGCATCAAGTTAAGGGAACAATCTTGTATATCGGTGAGACCAAGCACATCACAAAGAGATTTAGGTATAGTTGAAGCACCAGCACCAAAGTCACACAAAGCATTACATTCATATTCTTTAAGTTTAATTTTGATAGTAGGTTCCCATTCATGATGCAATTTTCTAGTATAGAAACTTCTAGCTCAAGTTTCTCATCATAAGCTTTTGTCATCGCTTCTACTATATGTTTAGTAAAAGCTTTATTTTGTTCATAGGCATTGGGTGAGCTAATAATGGATTGCAGCAATAAATACATTCTACTAAAGAAAAACCCTCATAATTAAAGTCCTTGTAATCCAAGATAGTGGACACATCACTAGTTAAAGTTTTCACCTCTCCAAACCCACTTTTTTCATTTTTATCATTAGAATCATCCTCCGAACAAACGGGACACCTTCCAGGTAAAGTTGACTCATCTCTAGTCCCTTTATCATCTAATTTCAGATTAGTAAAGAAAGATTCAATGGGATAAGTACCAATCATTTTAAGATCTTCATCATGATTACGGTAAAAATCGGGTGGAAGAGCCTTTTCTAAGAACTCCCACTTAGCTCTCAACCTAGCGGTCCTATCCTTACTTTCATTAATAGATATTTGGATGGATTTAATAGACTCATTAATATCATGCTTGGGTGGCAAAGTTTTACTTCTAAGAGTTTCCACATCATGAGCAATCATATCCACGTTTCTAGCCATGTCGTCAACTTTATGCAACTTTTCTTCTACCATAGTGTTTAAAATCTTTTGAGAACTAATAAGTTCTTTAATGGTGTTCTCAAGATCAGTAGATATCCTATTATTGTTATTAGATGATTTTCCATAGGAATTACCATAAGAATTGCCATAGTTATTAGAGGAATTACCGGGATACGGCCTAGCATTGAAATTACCTCTATAAGCATTATTGTTGAAATTATTTCGCGAGACAAAGTTCACATCAATAGCATCATTATTTTGCTCAATCAAAGTAGATAATGGCATATCATTAGGATCAACTTGCGTATTCTTGTTTGCAATCATATTCATAAGAGCATCCCTTTTATCATTCAAAGTAGTAATTTCTTTGACGAAATTTACCTTCTTACCAGTTGGAGCTCGCTCGGTGTGCCACTGAGAATAATTTGTCATGATATTGTCCAGAAGTTTTGTAGCATCTCCTAATGTCACCTCCATAAAGATACCACTTGCAGCAGAATCTAGAAGGTTTCTAGACACAAAGTTCAGCCCATCATAGATTTTGTATAATCATCCATAAGTTTAAGCCATGAGTGGGACAATTTCTATTCATCATTTTCATTCTCTCCCATGATTGTCCAACATGTTCTTTCTCATGTTGTTTAAAATTCATAATTTGGTTTCGGAGAGATATAAATTTAGCGGGGGGGGGGGGGGGGAAATACTTGGCAATAAAAGCATCCTTACACTTATCCCATGTTCCAATACTATTGCAAGGCAAGGATGAAAACCAAGTTTTAGCTTTATCTCTTAGTGAAAAAGGAAATAATTTCAATTTAACCACATCATTATGCATGTCCTTTTTCTTTTGCATATCATATAATTCAACAGAGGTGTTGAGATGAGAAGTGGGATCCTCATTAGGACTTCCCAAAAATCGTTCTTTCATAACAAGATTTAGCAAAGTGGGATTAATATCATAAAAATCCGCTGTAAGAGCACATTTATCCATGTGTGGTTTGGGTAATTGATGACAATCCCTATGGACTAATGGTCGCCTTGAGTTATATTCGAAGGATTTGTCCATAGGCACTTCTTGAAGTACATGTGTTGGTTTCAAGGAGTTTATATGGTGACCAAGGTGATATGTAAGGTTTTATCCAAAGATTGGTCATGAGAGAGTTGATCTCATTGCAAGCATGTCTTGAAGAAGAAGATTGTGTGAACATTCATGTTTACCTTCAAGACATCATCTTTGTGAAGAGAGAAGAGAAGACACAAGGTTGATCAAGATTAAGGCAAAGAATGATTCAAGTTGATCAACACACAAAGCATAGAAGATGTACCAAGTGGGATCAAGTGATTCCATGGTATGGTAAGCATTGTCCATTACGCTTTGTGTACTAACCCATGGTCTACGTGAGAGTTCGTTGTGGGGTTAGGTATATTTCCATGGGATTGTGTCAAGAGGAAAATCTCATACAACCCATGGAGGATGACATCAAGTGGTGATCGTCATCAAGGTTGCGGTGTGCAAGTTCAAGTGAAGCATCACGGAGAGATCATGCTTGAAGCTTGCCATCCATTGTGGTGACAATGGACTTGTGAAGATGTGCCAAAGAGTGGCTCACCCATAGTGGAGTATGGGGCAGCAATCAACTAGTCTTCATCGAGCCAACGCAATCAAGAAAGGTGGTCCATCTTGAGAAGGACAAGATCGTCATCATCTAGCTCAAGTGGACTATGCGCAAGGCAAATGTTTGACCTTGATAGGGTTTTCTATTTTACCGGTCTCATGGTGGTAGTTGGGAGACCGGGTTATAGGATCGATAGCCGTACTATCAAGGGGGGCTCTCAAGTGAGTAGCTTGATCGTATCGTTCGTTGAGAGCTCAAACCATTGCATTCTTGGCATCATCATATTTCTTGGTTCTTGGTTGGCTTTTCTCTTTGTGGGTTTTAGAGCTTATGGTCATCTTCATGACAAGCTCGAGTTCATCGAAAATGGAGTACATATGCATCTTCTATGATGTTTTCAATGTTGGAGTTTTTGCCGGTTCTTCATTCATAGAGGTTTCACATCTCTATATCATTGGCATTTTCATACTGCCTCTTCTTAGGATAATACTTGTCGTGTGCTATCCAACAAGCTTGAGTTTTCTCAATTCGGAGCTCGTATGCGAAAGTTATGGCAGTTTCAGTACCAGAGCTGTTTTTCTCTAAACAGGCGGTAGTACCGCTCGGTACCATGGTAGTACCGCTTGGGCGGTACTTCCGCTATGTACTACCACTCTACTTCCGCTTATAATTTGTTCTCTGGTCAGGGTGTTTTTCTGGACGGTAGTAGGGCGGTAGTACCGCCCGAGCGGTACTACCGCTCTCTAGTACTGCTGCTACTACCGCTTATTTCTTGGGTCTGGCGTTTTATTGCATCCCAGCGGAAGTACCGCTGGGTTGGGCGTTAGTACCGCTCCGGCGGCACTACCACCTCGAGTTTTCTGCCGTTTTGCACGTTTTCCCTAAAACTACCGCGCGGGCGGTAGTACCGCTCAGCCAAGCGGTAGTATCGCTTGTGCACGACCTGTGCACATAACAGTTGGATTTGGGGAGGCCTATAAAAGGGATCTTCTTCCCCATTGCTCCCAATCCTTTGAGCTCGTGTTTGCCCCCCATTGTTGACCTTCTTCGAGCTTGCTAACTCTCAATCCCTCCAATGATTCTTGCTAGTTCTTGAGGGAAAAGGGAGAGGAGATCTAGATCCACATTTCCACCAATCACTTTCTCCTCTTTTTGAGGGGAACCCCTTGGATCTAGATCTTGGAGTTCTTCATGTTCTTCTTTGTTCTTCTTCTCATTTTCCTCCCTAGCATTAGTTGCTTGGGTGGGAGTTGGGAGAGGAGGACTTGGGCACTCTGTGTGCCCTTGCCATTGCATTTGGTGCATAGGTTTGAGTTCTCCACGGTGATACGTGGAAGTGAGAAGTTGAGAAGCTTATTACTCTTGGGTGTTTGAGCACCCTATAGCTTGTTCCTCTTGGGTGCCTTGGCGCCCTAGATGGTTGGTGGTGTCTCGGAGCTCAATCATTGTGGTGTAAAGCTCCGGGCAAGCATCGGCGTCTCCAATTAGGTTGTGGAGATTACCCCGAGCAATTTGTACGGGTACTGGTGAACCGCCCCCAAGGGTTGCCAAAGTGTACGGGTACCGGTGACCGCCCCCAAGGGTTGCCATTTGTACGGGTTCGGTGACCGCCCTCAAGGGTCCCTTAGTGGAATCACGGCATCTTGCATTGTGCGAGGGCGTGAGGAGATTACGGTGGCCCTAGTGGCTTCTTGGGGAGCATTGTGCCTCCACACCGCTCCGAACGGAGATTAGCATCCGCAAGGGTGTGAACTTCGGGATACATCATCGTCTCCACGTGCCTCAGTTATCTCTTACCCGAGCCCTTTACTTATGCACTTTACTTTGTGATAGCCATATTGTTTCGTGTTATATATCTTGCTATCACTTAGTTGTTTATCTTGCTTAGCATAAGTTGTTGGTGCACATAGGTGAGCCTAGTTGTTTTAGGTTTTGTGCTTGACATATTAAACGTTAGTTTTATTCCGCATTTGTTCAAGTCTAAACCGTAATTATTTTAAAGCGCCTATTCATCCCCCCCCTCTAGGCGACATCCACGTCCTTTCATCCGCACTAGTGGCGGGTGGTATAGGATTTCTTATAAAATCATTATTATTAGTATTCGAGAAGTCACACAACTTAGTAGTATCTTGAGACATGGTGACGAAATAAGCAAAGTAACAAGCGAAGTAAGTGAACTAGAGGTTATAACAAGCAAACAAGTAAACTAGCAAAGATAAACATTTTTGTATTTTTGTTTTTTATAGCAAGAAAAATATAACATAAAATAAAAATTAGAACAAGTGAATGATAATTTGTGCGAAGGTACTTGATAGGAATTTGGTGATACTCCCTGGCAACGGTGCCAGAAATCCTTCCTGATACTTGTGAACTGCGTTGGGATTTTCCCCGGAAAGGAGGGGATGATGCCACACAATAGAGGTAATTATTTCCCTTAGTGAGAACTAAGGTTATCAAACCAATAGGAGGACCCCGCAATTTGCCGTCTTCAGCGCCTACACACAAAAGAGCACACACTTGCACCCAACGCGGGCAAGAGGGTTGTCAATCCCCTTGAACTCGTTACTTGCAAGAAATAAGTAGTGATAGATAGATAATTTGATAAATATAAATTGAAAATATAAATAAAGTAAATAATGGGAGCAATATATTTAGAGTTTTTGTAAATATATTTGTGAGGAGACCCAGGGGCCATAGTTTTCGCTAGAGGCTTATCTCTTGAAGAAAGCATACGGTGGGTAAACAAATTACTGTTGGGCAATTGATAGAAAAGTGCTAAGTTATGTAATATTTATTCACCGCAATGATGATGTATACATGCATCACATCCATAAACAAGTAGACCGAATCTTGCCTGCATCTACTACTATTATTCCACCCATCGACCGCTATCCAGCCTGCATCCAGAGTATTACGTAAAAAGAGAGTAATGCTTAGAGGATGATGACATGATATAGACAAAATAAATCCAATTAATATGAATGCGCTTACTCACAACTCAGAGGGGATGCCCCCATCATTTTCCCCTTAGTGGCAGCAATACAATAAGTGTCATGTCCCTTTCTGTCACTCGGATTGAGCACCACAAGATTGAACCCACTACAACGCACCACTCCCACTGAAGATAAATCAATCTAGTTGGCCAAACCAAACCAATAGATCGGAGAGCATTACGAAGCTATAAAAATCATGCATATAAATAAACCAGCAATGATTTAATATATTTTCATGAATAATCTGAACATAAACCCCCAATTCATCTGATCCCAACAAACACAATATAAAGAGTGATTACATAAGATAGATTACCGTGGGAATCGCGGTGATCTTGGCATTGAAGAATATATATAGAGAGATAGCCATCTATGTACTAACTACGGACCCGTAGGTCTATGGTGAACTACTCACACATCACCATGGGAGCAGCAAGGTTGATGTAGAGGCCCTCTGTCGGGGATATAACCCCACGGTATAACCCACCCTACTAGGCCGGGTCAGCATATTGGCGGCTTGTGAATCATACTCAAGATGGGTCGTGGCGTTGAAGACAAGGAAGACAATGCGGCTTACCAAGTAAGCCGGATGGCGGCCCAGAGCATGAAGACGGCGACTCAAGGCCCAAGAGGCAGAAGACGCCAGGAGTTTCCTTGCTTGATAGGCAAGGCGAGTTAGAGACATAGTAGGTCACGAATCTTAGCACGACTCGGACTCTTGTAAAGCCCAGGGTCTCGACCTATATATAAAGGCGAGCCCCTAGGGCCAAAAGACTTAAGTTATACACCCTCGAAAGCTAGGTTAGCGATTCCGCACCCTTGTAATCGAGATCATCATCAATATAGACAAAAAGCAGGACGTAGGCTATTACCTCCATTGGAGGGGCCGAACCTGGGTAAACTCATCTCTCGTTCCCAATCAACCCCTTTGAGTCGCCAACTAGCGGCGATGGCCTCACACTCAAGTTCTCCTAAGAGAACATCTGCCGTGACAAAACCACGATAGTTGGCTCCCACCGTGGGGCTCTTGCCCGGTGGAGTTGAGTTCTCAAAGGGAACCCTTCCAGGGTTCGGGGGATTCGTGGTTGGTCAGATGACCAAAAGCCGCCGCGGCAAGCTGTACATCAACAATTCAGGCTGGGGTCCCGAGGCTGACTCAATCGAATACGGGTACCGGGTCCCCTTCGGCAAGATCCACGTCTTCATCGACAAAATCGGCGCGTCGGTGCCCGAGTCGGACATCTACACCAACCTCGTCGAGCCAGCACACCCAACCCGTCCGGCGTCACGTCTTTGTTGGTTTCACCGAGGGGGTTAGCCTCTCAGATGAGCCGGAAGGCAGCAGGGACACCCTCGTCAATTCTGATGGTGAATCTTCCATGGGAGACATCGAATTGATCTGTCCTCTTTACGATGGCAGACTTGGGGGCTCTGCGGAAGTGGAAGTTTCCAAGGACTCGCATGAGCCGCCTCGTCAGATCACTGTCTACATGGCAGGAACAACAGCGGCTCACGGCCGGTCATCCGTAGGCGCAGCTGGCGGCTCTGGCGATCAGGCAAGGCACTGGCTCAAGCCATGAAAGATCTAATGGCGGAGATGGCAAAGCTGGTAGGAAGGCCCGTCACTGCGGAGAACCAAGAGGAGCGCAACACGGAGTTAGTCAAACTTCGCGAGCAGATGACTAAGGTACAAGAGGAAATCGACGCTGAAAACGCCCGGATGGCGAAAATACAGGCTCGTATCCATAACGAGTCGGAACATCTGAAAGCCGAGGCCTGGCAGTTAGGGCTTCGGAGAGACGCCTCTGATGCGGTTTATCAGAGGAGACACCAGAGCCGTGATGTCTACTACGCAACCTTCTTCTTGTAGACTCTTGTTGGGCCTCCAAGCGCAGAGTTTTGTAGGACAGTAGCAAATTTCCCTCAAGTGGATGACCTAAGGTTTATCAATCCGTGGGAGGCGTAGGATGAAGATGGTCTCTCTCAAACAACCCTTCAACCAAATAACAAAGAGTCTCTTGTGTCCCCAACACACCCAATACAATGGTAAATTGTATAGGTGCACTAGTTCGGCTAAAAGATGGTGATACAAGTGTAATATGGATAGTAGATATAGAATTTTGTAATCTGAAAATATTAAAACAGCAAGGTAGCAAGTAACAAAAGTGAGCAAAAACGGTATTGCAATGCTTGAAAACAAGGCCTAGGGTTCATATTTTCACTAGTGCAAGTTCTCTCAACAATAATGACATAGTTGAATCATATGTAAATCCCTCACGTGCGACAAAGAGTTCACTCCAAAGTCACAAATAGCGGAAAACAAACGAAGAAATTATTGTAGGGTACGAAACCAACTCAAAGTTATCTTTTCCGATCAATCGTATGAGCTATCCCTATAAGTGTCACGAACAGCCCTAGAGTTCGTACTAAAATAACACCTTAAGATACACATCAACCAAAACCCTAATGTCACCTTGATACTCCAATGTCACCACGAGTACCCATGGGCTTGATTATACGATATGCATCACACAATTTCAGATTCATCATGTTCAATCCAACACAAAGAACTTCAAAGAGTGCCCCAAAGTTTCTACCGGAGTGTCAAGACGAAAACGTGTGCCAACCCCTATGCATAGATTCCCAAGGTCACGGAACCCGCAAGTTGATCGCCAAAACATACATCAAGTGGATCAATAGAACATCCCATTGTCACGACGGATATCCCATCGCAAGACATACATCAAGTGTTCTCAAATCCTTAGAAGACTCAATCCGATAAGAAAACTTCAAAGGGAAAACTCAATTCATCACAAGAAGATAGAGAGGGGAAAACTCCATATGATTCATCTATATTAATAAAGCTCGCGGTACATCAAGATCGTGCCATCTCAAGAACACGAGAGAGAGAGAGAGATTAAACACATAGCTACTGGTACATACCCTCTGCCCCGAGGGTGAACTACTCCCTCCTCATCATGGAGACCGCCGGGATGATGAAGATGGCCTCCGGTGATGGTTTCCCCCTCCGGCAGGGTGCCAGAATGGCACCCCGATTGGTTTTTCGTGGCTACAGAGGCTTGCGGCGGCGGAACTCCCGATCTAGGTTTCTTTCTGGGGGTTTTGGTATTTATAGGAATACTTGGCATTGGAATCAAGTCAGGGGGACTCCCGAGGGGCCCACAAGCAAGGAGGGCGCGCCCTAGTGGGGGGGGGGGGCGCCCCCTAGGCTTGTGGCTGCCTCGGGACTCCTCTCCGGTATCTTTTTGCTCCAGTATTTTTTATATTTTCCAAAAATATTCTCCGTAAATTTTCAGCCCATTCCGAGAACTTTTATTTCTGCACAAAAAACGACACCATGGTAGTTCTGCTGAAAACAGCGTCCGTCCGCGTTAGTTCTAATAAAATCATACCAAAATCATATAAAATTATTGTCAACATGGCATGAATACTTAATAAATTATAGATACGTTGGAGACGTATCAAGCCGCCTGGCATTGAATCTCGAGCCGACCCGTTTGTTCCCCACTCCGCATCAGACGCCGGGGGCTGAACGAGCGCGTGAGGATCTCCCTCATCAGACGGCCCGACAAACGGATCCATCTCAACCATCGCCGGCGCAGCCTTCACCACCGCGGTTCCAGACGCTGCAAGGACACTTCTCCTACCCCGTTGATAACATGTTAGCGGCGACTCGCAATCTAGAGGCACTTCACCTCCACGGAAACACCCCTGTCGAGATCGAGGCCAGGAACGTGATACGTCTACAATGTATCTATAATTTTTCCTTGTTCCATGCTGTTATATTATCATTCTTGGGATTTTTACAATCAATTTATAACAACTTTATATCATTTTTTGGGACTAACCTATTGACATAGTGCCAAAGTGCTAGTTGCTGATTTTGCTTGTTTTTTACTTCGCAGAAAATCAATACCAAACGGAGTCCAATCGCGACGAAACTTTTTGCAGATTTTTTCTGGACCAGAAGACACCCAGTGGGCCAAACAAATGCCGGAGAGGTGGGTTGTGGAGAGCACAACCCACCAGGGCGCGCCAGGGGGGCCCCGGCGCGCCCTGATGGGTTGTGCCCTCCTCGGCCCCCTTCCGCACCGCCTCTGATGCCTATATATTCTCAAATATTCGAAAAACCCTAGAGGAGTCGATGAAACACAATTCCAGCCGCCGCAAGTTCCAGAACCGCGAGATCCAATCTAAACACCATCACGGAGGGGTTCATCTTCCTCATAGGTGCCTCTCCGATGATGCGTGAGTAGTCCACCATAGACCTACGGGTCCGTAGGCAGTAGCTAGATGGATTCTTCTCTCTCTCTTATGATTCTCAATACAATGGTCTCTTGGAGATCTATTTGATGTAAACTTTTGCGGTGTGTTTGTTGGGATCTGATGAATTTTGAGTTCATGATCAGTTTCTATCCATGAATATTATTTGAGTCTTCTTTGATCTCTTATATGCATGTTTGCTTATAGTATCGTATTTCTTCTTCGAATCTTTGGTTTAGTTAGGCCGACTAGATCGATTTTTCTTGCCATGGGAAGAGGTGCTTTGTGATGGGTTCGATCTTGCGGTGTTCTTTCCCAGTGACAGAAGGGGCAGCAAGACATGCATGTATCGTTGCTATTAAGGATAACAAGATGGGGTCTATTCCTACATGAATAGATCTTGTCTACATCATGTCATCGTTCTTATTGCATTACTCCATTTTTTCATGAACTTAATACACTAGATGCATGCTGGATAGCGGTCGATGTGTGGCGTAATAGAGGTAGATGCAGGCAGGAGTCGGTCTATCTATCTTGGACGTGATGCCTATATAATGATCATCGCCTTGGATATGGTCATGACTATTCGATTTTCTATCAATTTCCCAACAGTAATTTGTTCACCCACCGTGCGCTATACTCATGAGAGAAGCCACTAGTGAGCCCTACGGCCCCCGGGTCTACTTTTCCAACATATTGCTTTCTGATCTATCTTTTTGCAATCTTTGTTTTCAGATCTACAAAACCAAAAACCCAAAAACATATTGCTGCATATTTACTCTTTTTATTTGTGTTCTTGAGAGATCTATCTCTCCTATCTATCACTACCTAATCTATCTTATTACCGTAGAGAGATTGACAACCTCTCTTTCGCGTCGGGTTGCAAGTATTTGTTGTTTGTGTGCAGGTGCTGCTTATTGGGTGGTGGTGATCCTCCTACTGGTTCGATAACCTTGGTTTCATAACTGAGGGAAATACTTACCGTCGCTGTGTTGCATCATCCCTTCCTCTTTGGGGAAATACTGATGCAGTCTCAAGCCACGTCAAATAATTTCTGGCGCCGTTGCCGGGGAGGAAGCGGTCTCTTCTACGTGCCTATCGTTGGCGCCGAGGGGACTCCATCATCATCTACCAGGTTCCTAATCACAAATCTCATCTCCTTGCAATTACATTATTTGCCATTTGCCTCTCGTTTTCCTCTCCCCCACTTAACCAATTTGCCGTTTTATTCGCCCTCTTTTTCGTTTGCCCTTTTTCTCGCCAGATCTCTTGCCTTGTCACTATGGCTAGTTCTTCCTTTATTGTGTGTACTCCCGATAATGAGGTTCTTAATTTTAAGCAAAGGGGAGGGGAGAACCTAAAAGATGCTTGGTATAGGATTTGCAACGCTCATAATAGATCTCTCCATAAGCAATCTACCGTTGTTCTTCTTCGCAGTTTTTATGTTGGCATCACCACTTGGTATAGATTCGTCTTTGATACTATTACCGGTGGGAATTTCCCGATGTGTCCATCTTTGGATGCTTTTAATGCTTTGGGAAGTTTAGTGGGATCACCACCTATCATGATCAATGAAACAACTTTAACTCTCGAACATGTTATGGCGAGATTAGATGCTATCAAAAATAGATGATTACTAAAGAACATCTTGAAGATTTGGATAAGAAATTGCATAATCTTGCTAATAAAATTGGAGCTAAGGCGGGAGATGCTATTAAATTACTAAAGGCAAAAGAAACCGTAGTTAACGAAAGGGTAGAAGAAAGTCCTTACCGTATTGACAAGTTGGAAGAGATCTTTAGTAATTTAGTTTTGGCTTTTTCTTCTATCAAATCTATTGAAAAAACTCCCGTAAATATTGGCAAGACCATGCAAGTCACTAAGAACAAAGTTGCTACACCTAGTGGCCACAAGGGAGATCTTAAAATGATTAGTATTCATCCCGACTTTGTTATCGTTAAAAATATGCATGCTAAATCTTTTGGTTTTCTTCCTAGGAGTGTTATCGTTAAAAATATGCATGCTAAATCTTTGAAGAAATCTAGTTGCGTGATTGAAGAGTTGAAAACCAAAGATGACAATACTTGAATCTATCCATTATGCCTAGCTAGGGGCGTAAAACGATAGCGCTTGTTGGGAGGCAACCCAATGAATAAATTAATTTTTGCTTTTCCTTTCTGTTTTTTAGTGTTGACACAATTATGCCTCTGTTATGATTGTGTTTTTATGGTTTATTTAGTGTTCGTGCCAAGTAAAGCCTTTAGGATGATTCATAGGATGAGTAGAAGTGATGCTGAATCTGAAACAGAAACTTTGCGTCCAGTATATGAATTTTCATTTTTTGCTGGAACGTGATCTTGAGCTGAAATTTTAACACAGTGTTGCTATACAAATTCCTTACATTTTCCTAACTTTTCAGAATTTTTAGATTTATATAAGTATGGTTAGAGTACAGATTACTACAGACTGTTCTGTTTAAGACAGATTCTGTTTTCGTTGCATTGTGTGCTTGTTTTGATGAATCTATGGCTTATATTGAAGGGTATGAACCATGGTAAAGTTAAAATACAGTAGGTATAATGCAATTATAAAATATGAATGGGTTTGCAACAGTACCTAAAGTAGTGATTTGCTTTATTATGCTAACGGATCTCACGAAGATTTTGTTGAGTTTTGTGTGATTGAAGTTTTCAAGTTTTGGGTGAGATCACGATGGATTAAGGAATAAGGAGTGAAAAAAGCCTAAGCTTGGGGATGATACAGCACCCCCAAGATATATACAAATAGAAATAAGCAACTAAGCTTGGGGATGCCCCCGAGTGGCATCCCCTCTTTCTTCTAACGACCATCGGTATTTTACTTGGAGCTATATTTTTATTCGTCACATATCATGAGTTTTTCTTGGAGCGTCTTGTATCATTTGAGTCTTTGCTTGCTTTGCTTTTTAGTTTGTCACTTGTATCCCTGCTGGACACACCTATTTGAGAGAGCCAAAATTATGCTATGATTTGTCAGAATTGCTCTATATGCTTCACTTAAACTTTTTGAGCTATAGAATTGCTCTAGTGCTTCAATTATATCTTTTTGAGCACGGTGTGCTTGGAAATTTTTGTAGAAATACTCTCATGCTTCACTTAGATTAATTTGAGAGTTAGTAAATTTTGAAGAAATCCTCTCATGCTTCACTTATACTATTTTTGAGAGATGAAATCTTTATGCTCATGTGCTTCACTTAAATTTGTTTGAGCTTGCCAAAAAGCAATGGCAATATATGAAACTAGTCCCAAAGTGATAGATATCCAAGGAGGATATAATAAAAACTTTCATGAAGATCATTGGACAAATTAAACTTTATTCTTTGTAATAGTTTTGAAACATGATGATAGTAATATGTGAGTCATGTTAGTGAGTAATTATGCTTAGTAGGAATATTGGTGTTAAGGTTTGTGATTCCCTATGCTTGCACGAAAGTCAATAGTTATGCAATGAAGCAACATCCTACTTGTGGTGCATGATTCGGTGTTAGTTATGTTCAATGCTCACTTATGTGATTTTTCATTTCTTGGTTTGGTTGCTTCCCAATCTATTTGCTAGCCTTCATTTGTACTAAGTAGAAATACTACATAAGCATCCAAAATCCTTAAACCAAGTTTTGCCTTATGAGTCCACCATACCTACCTATATGCGGTATTTCCATGCCGTTCCAAGCAAATTTGTATGTGCCATCTCTAAATTTTCAAAATGAATTTTCTCTTTTTTGTGCCCGTACCGCTCATGAAACGGTGGGGAGTGTCCAATATTTTTCCATGCTAGATGTGTTATTCTAAAGATGAGTGTTTATTCACTTGTCATTGCACGAGAGTGCGGCGGTAATAGGGATGCCCATTCCCGAAATGTAAAAAAAAAATTACTTTATGTTGTCAAATAATAAATTCCTTGGAAAGTGTTGGTATGGAAGGCAACCGTGGATACGGCCCTCCATGGAAAGTGAAAGTTTGGTGGAAAAAGGAATAAACTTTATTTTCTGTTTGGGAACCACCTATGATATATCTAGCATGGAAAGTATTGTGAACTACTTTGTCATTTTCGTTGACAGGAAAAGCATGCCACCCAAAATATTTATCTCTCTCAATTTTAAACCTTGAGCTCTTGCACCTCTACAAATCCCTACTTCCCTCTACGAAGGGCCTATCTTTTTTACTTTATGCAATTTATATTTTTGCTTTGAGTCTCCATCTTCTCTTATAAAGCACCAACTAGGGGGCATTATGATCGTACTTGAGCATTGGGCATAGCTAATATTTGAGTGTGTTTCATGAATGGATCAATGATTGAGCATGATGGGCTAGGGATAACTTTCTTTAGTGTTGATATTTTGAAAGACATGGTTGCTTGTTGACATGCTTGAGTATTGAAGTCATTATGTTAAAAATTGACTATTGCTTTGAATCATTATAAGTCCAAATGTCCATGCTATACAAAAGAAAAGAATATGATGAACATGTTAGGCAGCATTCCACACCAAAAATTCTGTTTTTATCATTTACCTACTCGAGGACGAGTAGGAATTAAGCTTGGGGATGCTAATACGTCTCCAATGTATATATAATTTTTGCTTGTTCCATGCTGTTATATTATCATTCTTGGATGTTTTACAATCATTTTATAACAACTTTATACCATTTTTTGGGACTAACCTATTGACATAGTGCCAAAGTGCCAGTTGCTGATTTTGCTTGTTTTTTACTTCGCAGAAAATCAATACCAAACGGAGTCCAATCGAGACGAAACTTTTTGGGGATTTTTTCTGCACCAGAAGACACCCAGTGGGCCAAACAACTGCCGAAGAGGTGGGATGTGGAGAGCACAACCCACCAGGGTGCGCCAGGGGGGCCCCGGTGCGCCCTGATGGGTTGTGCCCTCCTCGGCCCCCTTACGCACCGCCTCTGATGCCTATATCTTCTCAAATATTCGGAAAACCCTAGAGGAGTCGACGAAACACAATTCCAGCCGCCGCAAGTTCCAGAACCGCAAGATCCAATCTAAACGCCATCACGGAGGGGTTCATCTTCCTCATAGGTGCCTCTCCGATGATCCGTGAGTAGTCCACCATAGACCTACGGGTTCGTAGGCAGTAGCTAGATGGCTTCTTCTCTCTCTCTTATGATTCTCAATACAATGGTCTCTTGGAGATCTATTTGATGTAAACTTTTGCGGTGTGTTTGTTGGGATCCGATGAATTTTGAGTTCATGATCAGTTTCTATCCATGAATATTATTTGAGTCTTCTTTGATCTCTTATATGCATGATTGCTTATAGCATCGTATTTCTTCTTAGAAACTTTGGTTTAGTTAGGCCGACTAGATTCATTTTTGTTGCCATGGGAAGAGGTGCTTTGTGATAAGTTCGATCTTGCGGTGTTCTTTCCCAGTGACAAGGGGCAGCAAGACACGCATGTATCGTTGCTATTAAGGATAACAAGATGGGGTCTATTCCTACATGAATAGATCTTGTCTACATCATGTCATCATTCTTATTGCATTACTCCGTTTCTCCATGAACTTAATACGCTAGATGCATGCTGGATAGCGGTCGATGTGTGGAGTAATAGAGGTAGATGCAGGCAGGAGTCGGTCTATCTATCTTGGACGTGATGCCTATATAATGATCATCGCCTTGGATATCGTCATGACTATTCGATTTTCTATCAATTGCCCAACAATAATTTGTTCACCCACCGTGCGCTATACTCATGAGAGAAGCCACTAGTGAACCCTACGGCCCCCGGGTCTACTTTTCCAACATATTGCTTTCCGATCTATCTTTTTGCAATCTTTGTTTTTAGATCTACAAAACCAAAAACCCAAAAACATATTGCTGCATATTTACTCTTTTTATTTGTGTTCTTGAGAGGTCTATCTCTCCTATCTATCCCTACCTAATCTATCTTATTACCGTAGAGAGATTGACAACCTCTCTTTTGTGTCGGGTTGCAAGTATTTGTTGTTTGTGTGTAGGTGGTGCTTATTGGGTGGTGGTGATCCTCCTACTGGTTCGATAACCTTGGTTTCATAACTGAGGGAAATACTTACCGTCGATGTGCTGCATCATCCCTTCCTCTTTGGGGAAATACCGACGCAGTCTCAAGCCACGTCCCAGCAGACCCCATGGGATACCTGGCCGGAGGAGCCTAGTGGCCGTGGTGATGGTGGCGGGGATCGTTTTTCTGATAGCGATGAGGAGGTGGTTGAGAGGGCCACCGTCTACCAGCGTGGTAGTACACGGCTCCCGCCCGTGCCGGCGACCCTAGAGTAGAGGTGGTCGATTAAGCCTGATGGGGACAAGTAAGTGCATGTACTCTTTTTTAACCTTTTGCCTTCACGTTTTTTCAAATATCTAATGTGTTGGCTTTGTCATACTGCAGGGGTTGGGATCACCCCAAGGATGCCCGCAGGCCCAACAGCGTCCTTGGTGTCCTTATCAGGCAAAACTTCCCGGGGTTTGTCACGTTGCCCGGTGAGGGTAGGGCGGACATGGTGATCAGACAGTTTTGGGTAATTTCTCCTTTACACAATTAAAAATCAACAATAGCTAGTTATTGTACTAATAAGTGTTGTCTCGTTTGATTGCAGACCTTCTACAGGTGTCAGGAGGGATACAAGGAGGCCGCGGCAAAGGTTATCGATAACCAATGCAGGCGCTTACTGCAAAACTTACGGCACGAGGCTCGGGTGCAGGCTGTTCGAGACTACTACACCTCGCGGCGTATTAGGAAGGAGAAGTCGACGTGTCGCGGAAAGAAGATGGAGAAGGAGCATTACATGAAGGTGATTACGTATTCTTAAGGCCTTGTACTTAGTTTCCTTCATTTAATTCGTACGCATGGCGCTCAAATATCTCTTTATTAACTTAGGTGCCCCCGAGATGGTGTGCGGATAAGATGGATTGTTGGGAGGCGTTGGTGGATGGGTGGTGCTCAGAACAATGGCTAGCCATCCACAACAATGCCAAGGACCGGCGTGCCAAAATGGTTGGTGTGCCACACCATCAAGGGATCGCCAACTTAAATCAGTTTGGTCAGAATTGGGTATGTGGTTTGCTTCATGATTCATACAATTCATTCTTGATTCTAGCTTGAGCCCTTTACTAATACTTTGTTCCTCTCTCTCTCTATTTTAGGCGCATCTCAACAACACGTCAGTGCCACAGATGTACGACCTCTATGCGATGGCCCATACTGCCTCGTACAAGAAGGTCAAGGCATTCTCTGAGTCTGACCTTAATCATCCCGAGAACTTCACCAACATCTCCTCCCACAACAAGCTCGTGAAGTACAGAGATGTGGGGAAGGCGTTGAACGGGGAGGACTTTAACCCGAGCCAGCATCCTATTGATCCAGAGCTGGTGATGATAGCTGGCGGCGGGAGGCCCCATGGCTCGATGGCCATTGGAGATGGCCTTATACGTTGTCCTAGCACTCTCTCGCAGATCAAGGCACGCCAAACGAGCTCCTGTCCTGAGATAAGGCCTCGTCCATGGCCAGTCGAGCTCATCATCGAGGATAGTTATAAGGACTCATATATCTTTCCTCATTACATTGTGTGTGTGAACAAAGATGATTACAATGCTAACGAGGAGTTGTGTTGCAGGCTGCTATTCAGAAAGAGAGAGAGACAACACAGAGGCTTATGGCGGCGAAGGAGAAGGACATGGAGGAGAGGACGGCTAGGTTGTTGGAGGAGGAGAGGGCACGGAACGATGCGTCTCACCGGGCCATCTACGAGCTCTTGGTGGTAAGTTTCTTCTTCATATTTGTCAAATCTTGCATTTAATGTTCATTTCATTAATAACTAATATCATTGACTTGTGAAAACCAAATGTGCAGTCTATGTGCGAGAAGACCGGCCAGATCCCTCCGTCGATGCCAGTCATTACCACGGCTGGAACAGTGAGTTTCATTTGAATGCAATGATCTTTTCAGTGTCATCATGCTATTGAGACATTGCAAATCATCTTTGGTGCAGAATATCTCCCGAAACGCATCGTACGACCCTTCTCCAGGTGAAACCGGCCCGAGCAACCCCGGTGCTTCACCTCCGTGATGACGAGGACGGTAAGCCCTAATATGCCACTTACTTGGCTCATTTTCTCAAAGAAAGACAAACTTAGCACTTAGACAAAATTACATACTTTCGGTCTGTCGGAGTTCCTTGTGAGAGTTTCATGTCTCTTCTTGATGGAGGAATCCCGACTGTTGTCGCGGGGGTCGTTTCTTCTTCTCCTTCTCTCGATATATACCTTGGTATATTGCGGGAGAGGAGAAGGGGAAACGACCATCACCAACAGTCGAAATATTTGTGTTAGGTAGTGTCCACCAACATACACCACCACATAAGTGTGAGTGAGTGCGCACCATACACACCATGAGGCATGAGAGTTTTTCTAAGGAAAACCTCGAAAGACCGAAAGTGAAGCTGAACATATGGCATAATAACCTTGGTTAGCTCAGAAATGTCATATTTTACCTAAGTTAGCTTTGTTTCCTCTAAAATGACATAGTAAGGTTACTTACCTCCAAAATGACCTATTTTACCTAAGTTAGCTCTAAAATGAACTATACTTAGCTTTGCTTCCTACAAAATGAGATAATAAGCTCACTTAGTTCCAGAATTACCTATACTTGGCTTTGTTTCCTCCACAATGACATAATAAGCTTAGTTAACTCAAAAATGGCATAATAGACTTGGTAACCTCATAAATGCCATATACTTAGCTTATTTTCTTGCAAAATGACAACAAGAGGAGAAAGAGAAAGAGAAGAAAAACGCTTCTTCATCTTCTTCCTCTTCTTCTTCTTCTTCTTCTAGTCTTATTCATCTAACTTACTTATTTCCCATTTTGCAGATTAGATTCACTTCACGGAAGCTTGCATTGATGGAGTGCTTGTGGTTGATGGAGTGCTTGTGTTACTTGTTTTTTTGATTTTGTATCGATGAACAATGTGAAACTTGCTACATATGGATGAAACTATGTATGTATGGATGAAACTATTGTAATATGGTGAACAATGTGACATTTGATACTTTTGATTTGGTATGTTTGTTGGATGATCATCAGTATGGCAAGAATATGGTTTCTGTGAAATATATGTATGTATATATATATCATATTTTGCCTGTGAAAATTGTTGGATATAACAAAAAATAGAAAAAACAGGGGCAATACTGCCTCTTTGCCGTCTGCCACAGATGGCAAAGGGGGCACGTGGCAGTCCCCTGTACAACCTGGGAGCAGCAGGCCTGGGGCTATTTGGTCTCTTTGCTGTCCGGGGGCAGACGACAAAGGGCTGTGTGGCGTGGCCGTCCGGGGGCAGACGGCAAAGGGCCGTGTGGCGTGGCCGTCCGGGGGCAGACGGCAAAGGTACGTGTGGCGTGGCCGTCCGGGGGCAGACGGCAAAGGTACGTAGCTCTTTGCCGTCAGTGGCAGACGGCGAAGGCTACCGTTAGCCACTAACGGGGCTAACTCCAGTGATAGGCCGTCCAGCCGCTTTGCCGTCTGTAGACTGACGGCAAAAAGTCTTTGCCGTCCGCTAAGCCGAGGCAGACGGCAAAGCACCCCTTTACCGGAGTTCACAGTGCCATAATTTTGGCCGTCTGCTGGTGGACGGCAAAGGCTTTGCCGTCAGTGGACCTACCCTTTGCCGTCCGCTGTGGCGGATGACAAAGCACCTGATTCCAGTAGTGATAGAGATGTTGAAAACAACGGTGGTGCAGCAAGCGTAGTATTCTTAAAGCCATGATAGGATGCACTCCACCCCGTATGCCAGCCGCAGCAAGAGGCGCCATGTGGAATCTCCAGCTGTTTCTAGCAGTGGACGCAGGCAGCAGCCTCAGGTCTCCACGACCCGGCCTGTGCTATCAGACGCCCAGGCGGTTGTCGATGCGGCCAGAGCCACGCGACAGACAGAGGCGGAAGCAGCGGCAGCGCGGGCGACTCAGCAGTTTCATCCTCAACCGGCGACTACGGGGGCTGGGGTGAACAGTAGGACGATTGGAATCCCTTGCTTATCCCCGGCTCTCTGTGGCGAGCGTATGCCCAAGGACTTCAAAGGGCTTCGTAAGGTACCAAATTACACAGCGGACCTTGAGCCGGCAGCATGGATCGAGAGTTACGAGTTGGCCATGGACATGCTCGATGTTAGCGACGCCGTGTGCGCGAAGTCTGACCGTGATGCTGGAAGGACCGGCTCGAACATGGCTAAAGAACTTGCCACCCAATTCCATCAACTCTTGGGCAGAGCTGAAGCAACAATTTATCAAGAACTTCCAGGGAACGTGCAAGCGACCAATGGCGATTGTGGATCTTCAGCATTGTGTCCAGCGCGGGGATGAGTCAGCTCACCATTGGACTCGTCGGGTTGCTGAAATCATCCACTCATTGGACAGTATCACGGTGGATCAGGCTGTCCTAATCTTGGAGAAGAATTGCCACTTTCAGCCTCTGGTTCAAAAGCTTGGCCATCTCAAGCGGAAGGTGCAAGATATGGGCGACTTGATGGACGTTCTTACCAGATATGCCGAGTCAGACAGCACGAAGGATCCCGGCTCAGATAAGGACAAAACTGGCAAGAACAAGAAGGGCGACGGTGGCAAGGGCCAGCAAAACCATGGGGACAATGGGAACCCGGGGGGACATGGCAATAATAGTAAGCGAAAACAGCACGATGGTGGGTCAGAGTTCGTCGCTAATACCAACACCGATTTCAAGAACCAGCATCGCAACAACCGCCCGGGAGGAGCTTACAACGAGAACAAGCCGCACAATTATGAGGAGGCTCTCAAGGCACCTTGTCCCAAACATAGTACCCCGGATAAGCTGTCCACACACTCTTGGGAAAACTGTTATATCATGCAGGAGTTCTGCAACCAGGCTTTCTAGAATCACCAAGGAGGTAATGGTGGGGGATATCCGGGTCAGCTTGGTCAGAGCGGTTCACACGGCGGGTCGTTTGGCGGATTTGCGGGGCGAGGTTTCCCTTTCCAGGGCAGCCCAGGAGCAGGTTTTCAGCATCCAGGAAACAATGGCAATGGGCAGCGCTCCAGCCAAAGCAATCAGCAGCATAATAATCAAACCAGATTCCAGAGCAATCCCAAGCAATTGAGCAGTGCGCAATATCATGTCTTCACCACCAGCACTTGCAGGAAGGATCACAAGCGAAAGCAAAGGGCCGTTAACTTGGTTGAGCCGGCGGTCCCAAGATACTTAAACTGGTCCGAGCAGCCGATCACTTGGAGTCGGGAAGATCATCCCCCGCAGGTTGATAACCCGGGTGGCCTTGCTTTGGTGGTGGCGCCACAGGTTGGCGGTTATACCTTGACAAAGGTTCTCATGGATGGTGGAAGTAGCATTAACATCCTCTATTATGACACCTTTCGGCGGATGAACCTTCCTGAAAGCAGGTTGCAACCTTCAACTACGGTTTTTCACAGTATTGTACCTGGGAAGTCGGCATACCCAATCGGGTGGATTAAACTTGACGTCGCTTTTGGTGATGAGTTCAACTACCGATGCGAGCCCCTGACCTTTGAGGTGGTTAAGATAAAAGCCCATACCACGCCCTCTTTGGGCGGCCGGCTTATGCTCGTTTCATGGCTCGGCCCTGCTATGTTTACCTCAAGCTCAAAATGTCGTGTCCGAGGGGTACCTTAATTGTGAGTGGCAGCCGGAAAATAGCTCAAGAGTGCGAGGAAGGCGATGCAGCTTACGCAGAGTCGGCCTGCACAACAGAGGAGTTCAAGTTTTATGCGGCCAACGTTGATCCCGCTGATACGAGCCCCCTCAAGAAGCCTACTACTGAGTCTGAGTCTACTCAAATTTAAGCTGGCTAAAGATACAAAGCAATTTGACTTCACGCCGGGCGACTTGTCTCAGCAGTTCACTATTGGGACCAGCTTGGACCCCAAATAGGAAAGTGCGCTCATCGAGTTCATCCGTGAGAATCGGGACATCTTTGCATGGAAACCCTCTGACATGCATGGAGTCCCGAGAGAATTCGCTAAGCACCATCTTAATGTGGATCCAAAGATGAAACCAGTATGCCAATACCTCCGTCGTTTTAACACTACAAGAAATTTGTTAATACGTGACGGTTATGATCCATCACTGATCAGTGGAAAACTGTCATGGGTGCCCATCCAAGACGGATTTGATTTCCGTCACGTATATTGCGTCATAATTTGACATCATGCCTTACATGACGGTGCTTCTCCGTCATGGATCTGCCCGAGGCCCGCCCAAGCCGAATCCATTACGATGGAACAAACCGTCATCGACTAACGCCACGTAGGATTTTTTTTATTAACCAATTGAAATGATGTGGCTGCCTACGTGGATACTATTTTCCGTCACAAAATTGTTCATGATTTAGCACATTAGCCCATTTCTTTCGTCCCAATTTTTACCCGATACATTTTAGCATAATGCGTTACACAAATCATAATGCCAAGTTTGGCACAAGAAGAGGTTTTTGCAAAATATATAACATTACAATGTTCAACCAATATTCCAGTTCAATCTGTATGTATCTACAACGTAGCAGTTTACAAAATTCTCTACGAAATGATAACTTACAATATAGATTGAAAAAATGTAGTAGACATCACGGTTAGGAATCTACAATTCATTTTTACAACAACAGGACATACAAACTAACTTGGCTGTTATTTAGGTTCTTGAAGTCCGCCGTCCTGTTAGCCCTCATGATGGGAGCCATCATGTTGTGGCTGATTGTGATGGGCAGCACCAAGTAGCCCGCTTCGCAATCATACATGCATATTTACAAGAACCTTGAATATTTGTAGATATGAATAGATAGTATAAATAATATAATTACAACAAATATAAAAATGAATCACATGTTGTCCAAAATTCTTAAATCTTATAGTGACTACAAATGCGAACAACAATGTTTCTACTATAAAACAATAGTAAAGATGAGGTTTCTTAAAATTAATCCAAAGAAAAGTGTGTCAAATGACAGAGTAATAAAACACACATCACAGAATTAAGTACTATAGCAGCAGTAGTTGAGGCCATATAAATTTTTCAACAAAACTTTGTAGAATCATTTCGTACCAAGTGCAAACGTAACCACTACTAATGATGTCTACACTCAAGACATTCCATTTCTTATGCTCATTATTAAACTAACAAATGAAAATGAACAATTTTATCTTACAGTCAATGCATCAATACTCACTGAACGATAAAAGCTACAGAGAAGACCATATATGTGGTATAGTTAAGAGTTAGCTTTGGTCAGGTTGATAAGATTACCAAATTATTTTTACAACTTGTCTGGATGGAGGCATTTAGTATGTAACATCCTGAACATGGTGACATGTACTGGGAACAAGAAATTCACCATCAAATTGTGATATATATATTAAATTGAGCAAAGATCAGGAGCCTACTTGTATGCATCCATCAATTATATACGTTGATGATGTACAAGGACATCATATACTTCTAGTCACGCATATACAAAATAGTATCGTCGATTGTATAAGCAGCCTGGCATTAACCCAGGAACAATCAAGAGTGACTTGTACCAGATTTTTGATGTTACCAATAACCGAGAAATCAAAATACATGGTCGTCAGCTATTTTGGCTTCCCCTTTTCCTTCAAGTAGTATTTTTCTTCCAAAGGGACGTGTATTTCATAACAAAACATACAAAAACACAACGTGTATATTTGCAAATAACAAATGTGAGCAAACCAAGCATTGGCAACAAGCACCACCATCATATCAGTACAATAGCATGAAAATTCATGTGGCATAAATTTCATCAACTTATTGTGTGGAAATCGATATGATGGCTATTTTCACCACATAACACATAGAAAGTTTGCACATAATATATAACAGAGAAGCAGCGTAATAGCAGGCCTAGTTAAGAAACAATCTATTCTTCGTAGATGGATTCAATGAGATTAATGAATTACTTTCCCACCATAAACAAGAAAAATCGAATTAACTAACAGGAGCATCTCATGGGCATTTACTTATTAAACTAGTACTTGCTTAACTAACTAGCAGATCTCACAAATTCTACAGTACTAGTGCACGGTGAGAAAAGAACAGAAAATAGCCCGCAGTGCTAGTCTATCATTGGCTGTAACTTGAGAGTATTAGGAAACGAAGTGGCCATGTTTTCTACACAGGTTCAGTCCAAGAAAATTTGAGAGCCACTGGAGAACAATGCTATAGCAGGGCAATTATCACTTGGAAAGAAAAGAAAAACAGAGCGAGAGGGTCGACCTAATTGTTCTTTGGGGAACCATGGTGAGTGGGGCAGACGACCTTGCTGTCGACCTCGTCGGGGGCTTGAGCGTGCGGTCCCGGTCGTTGTCGTCCATGGACCTGGAGAGCGCGGAGAGCTCCTGTTGATCTGAATCAATGCAAAAAAATGATTGGGGATGGGGGAGAAGGAAGGAATGAAGGAGAGAGGAGACGGGGGGGGGGGGGGGGGGGGGGGGGGGGGGGTGAGTAGGGAGGGACCTTGTGCGGGGCGGCGTCGTTGCTGGCGGGGTCGAGCTCGGGCCTCCCGCAGGTCACGGTCATTGTGCTCTCCTCATTCGATGCTTGCTGCTCTGAATATCCGGATGGCAAGGCAGCTATGCGATATGGGAGACGGAGAAGGGAGGCCCCTGCCGCAGATCCATGGCCCTGGTGTTAGTCGTGAGCAACTAAGGCCCGCCGTAGCGGCTAGGGTTGGTCGCCGCATCTATCGGGCCGCTGCAGCCGCCGTCTCTATGGATCTCGGGTCGCCGTCATCGGTTGGAGGTGGGAGGTGGACGCAGAGGACGGGGACAAGGAGAGAAGAGGCATGGCATGGCGGTGGAGGTCGGCGACGAGGAGAGGCATGGCATGGCGCCGGAGGTCGGGGACGATGAGAGGCAAGGCGTGGCGGCGGCGGACGGGGAAACAGATTGGGGACAGAAGTGTGTTAGGGTTAGGTTTTATATGCGAAATGTTTAGGGCTTTAGGCGGGCTTGCAGGGTTGTACTAAGCTATACATGACGGTTTTAGAAACTGTCACCGGAAATCCGTCATGCATTAACATGTTTCTTGTAGTGTAACGAGGAGAGACGCAAGGCTATTGAGGAAGAGGTAGCCCGGCTCCTAGCTGCCGGGTTTATCGTTGAAGTTTTCCATCCCGAGTGGTTGGCTAACCCGGTGCTTGTTCTGAAAAAGAACGGTACTTGGCGCATGTGTGTTGATTACACATATCTCAACAAAGCTTGTCCCAAGGATCCTTTTTCTCTCCCCTGAATCGATCAGATCATTTACTCTACGACGGGTTGTGAGTGTTTGTGCTTCCTAGATGCATACTACGGTTATCATCAGATCAAGATGGCTATTGAGGATCTAGAGAAGACGGCTTTCATAACTCCTTTTGGTGCTTTCTGCTATGTCTCCATGCCCTTTGGGCTCAAGAGCACAGGGGCGACTTACCAACGCTGTGTTCAGAATTGCCTTCATCCACAGATTGCGCGCAATGTTCATGCTTATGTCGATGACATCATGGTGAAATCTCAGAAGAAGGAGATGCTCTTGGATGACCTCAAGGAGACGTTTGATAATCTTAGAGTGTACCAGATGAAACTTAACCCGGCAAAGTGTGTCTTTGGTGTTCCTGCAGGCAAGCTATTGGGATTCCTGGTTTCTGAGCGACGTATCGAAGCTAACCCGGACAAGATCAATGCGGTGACTTTGCTTGGTAAGCCGGCAAATATAAATCAGGTCCAGCGCATGGCTGGCCGTATCGCGGCACTGAGCCAGTTTATAAGCCGCCTTGGAGAGAAGGCAATCCCTCTTTATCAATTGTTGAAGAAGGCGGACGACTTTGTTTAGACTGATGCAGCCAATGAAGCTTTTGAAGCCCTCAAAAGGCAGCTAGTTGAGCTGCCTGTTTTAGCCGCCCCAACCGACAAAGAGCCCATGCTCCTATACATTGCTGCTAATTCCAAGGCAGTAAGTGTTGCAGTTGTCGTTGAGTGAAAGGAGGCAGGGAAGGAGTATCTGGTTCAGCGACCAGTTTATTTCATCAGCGAGGTCTTGACTTTGTCCAAGCAGCGGTATCCGCTTTGGCAAAAGCTGGTCTTCGGAGTTTTTATGGCAAGCCAGAAATTGAAGCACTATTTTCAGGAGCATCCAATTACCGTGGTCAGTTCAACAACCCTTGGAGATATCATACAAAATCGAGAGGCCACTAGTCGAATCGCCAAGTGGGCAATTGAACTTGGCCCTCACCATGTGAAATATGTGCCCCGAACTGCCATCAACTCCCAAGCACTAGTAGATTTCATCAATGATTGGACAGAGATGCAATTTCCAGAGGATAGGCCAGAGAACACGTACTGTACTATACACTTTGACGGGTCCAGACAATTGGAAGGCTCGGGGGCTGGAGTTATATTGTCTTCTCCACGAGGTGACAAATTTTGTTATGTTTTACGGCTCATGTTCCCTTGCACTAACAATGCAGCTGAGTACAAGGCCCTCCTACATGGACTCAAAGTGGCTAAAGAGATGAATCTCAGCCGAGTCAGGTGTTTGGCTAACTCAGATTTGGTGGCTCGGCAAGTTTCAAGGACTTGGGATTCTAATGACCCCGGGATGGTGGCTTACCGGCGGGCAGTCTCTGACGTGGCGGGTTATTTTCAATGCTATCAAGTCGACCATATAGACCGCTGGCTCAATGAGGCGGCTGGTGCCCTATCATGACTCAGCTCTCAGCGAAAGTCGGTCCCCACTAACGTCTTTTTAGACGTTCTTCACAATCCTTCGGTTAAGTTGCCATCTAAGGAGGACATAGCTATTCCTGATCCAGAGGCACACTTGGTGGCGGCTCTCCACGCTATCCCTGATTGGACTATACCATATTCGGCTTATCTGACTCGAGGCGAGCTCCCAGGTGAGGAAATCATCACTCGACGGATAATTTGGCGGTCCAAATCAATGACTATCGTCAATGGCGAGTTACATCGGCGGAGCAGCATCGGCATCTTTCAACGATGCGTTTCCCCTGAGGAAGGCCAAGAGATTTTTAATGAGATCCATGCTGGTGATTGTGGAGACCATGCCGGCTTGCGGTCCCTAGTGGCGAAGGCTTTTCGTCACGGGTTTTATTGGTTGATGGCTCATGCGGATGCAGAAGACATTGTGCGCAAGTGCGATGGATATCAAAAGTTCGGTCGACAAGCTCATGTGCCGGCTCAAGAATTGCATATGATCCCAATTACTTGGCCATTTGCAGTCTAGGGGCTTGACATGGTTGGCCCGTTCAAGCCATCTTCTAACAAGAAAACACATCTCTTGGTGGCGGTTGATAAGTTCACCACGTGGGTCAAGGCAGAACCAGTCAGCAATTGTGAATCAAAAACTGCAGTTAAGTTTTTGAAGAAGTTGATCTTCCGTTTGGGCTATCCTCATAGCATTATCACTCATAACGGTACCAATTTGTCCAAAGGAGCTATGGAACAATTTTGTCAACGTGAGCACATCCGGCTTGACCTGGCGGCAGTTGCACATCCACAATCCAATGGACAGGCCGAACAAGCTAATCAGGAGTTTCTTAGAGGGATTAAACCCTGGCTTATGGTTCCACTTGAGCGGCCTCCAGGTTGTTGGGTTGAAGAACTCCCCTCAGTACTTTGGAGCATTCGCACAACTCCAAACAGATCCACTGGATACACACCTTTTTTCCTGGTTTATGGAGCTGAGGCGGTTCTACCAAGTGATATCCGCCATGACTCGCCTCAAGTCACTGCTTACGTTGAGGCAGATAATGAGCAGGCACATCAAGATTCCTTGGATGCTTTGGAAGAAGAACGGGACTTAGCAGCAACCAGATCTGCTATATATCAGCAAGACCTACGTCGCTATCACAGTTGTAGAGTCTGAAGCCGTACCTTTCAAGAAGGCGACTTAGCGCTCCGCGTGATTCAAGATCAAACAGGGATGCACAAGCTTTCCCCACCTTGGGAGGGTCCTTTCATCATCAGCAGAAACCTCAATAATGGTTCATATTATCTGATAGATTTACGCGAAGGATCATATACTTCCCAAGAGGAAACAACCCGGCCCTGGAACATTGCTCACCCGCGGCCTTATTATACTTAGAGCCACCGGCTCCTTTTTCTTTTTTGTAAACCCCCCTGCAAGTTTTGTACATACTTCTTTATGTTCAAATATAATAAAGCCGACACCCCCAAAACTCGGGGTCTCTGTCATTTCAGCCTACAAATTGAGCATGAGTCTTTATTTTTTGAAACATAGGTCACTTGGGGGATTCCAAATCGTCAAGTTTAGCTTTCTCACCCTCTTGACCCGGCAAAAAAACGGCACAATATATGGTTAAACCTGCATGTATGCTTGATGCGACTCCGATCAGGTGACCCCGTGTACTCTTGACAAGTCAATCCACTTTGGACCCTGAACTTATCAAGGTTAAAACACCGGCTTGAGTCACGTGAGAGCTGGCATACAAAGAGCTAGGATAAACCATGGGTTATCATACCCGCTTCATCAAAGCAAGACTTGAGTCTCGAAAGCCAGTCTCCTTGCCGAGTCTCACTGAGACGGCTTATTAACAATTCTTTTATCATTATTACCATATGTTATTACTTCCTAAATTTTACAGGTATAATATTATTTATGTTACCGGCTCATAAAAAGTGTCCAGGTTACGAAAACTATGATCATATAATGACCATTTCAAATCAATATTCTACAATCATCTGTTGTGGAAAGATTTCAGAAGGTCGGCTTATAAAGACCCGCCCATATTGATTCACACAATAGCTCATTGAGCAGGGTCAGCAGAGACATTCACAGACATAAGGGAAATACATGTTCCTCTCTCAGCAACTGCATGGAAGATCTAAAGCTCAAAGGCGACTCAGCCAAGACAATACAAAGTACAGTCACATGCTGAAGGATTCCCAAGCGAAAGGATAAAAGGCGAATTAACAAGGATTGTTAATATACAAATCCCGCATCATCAAGACAGGATCAAAAGTTTGAACGTGCACGAAGGCACGACACAGGCAAACATGTGTCTACTTAAGAATATTACAAGGTGCCATTGAGCCCAGACAGTCGAATCAAAGTTTTTTACAGACATTTTTATAACCCGGCTTCTACACCATATGGGTTAGCCTCGGGCTGACCTCTCGCTTGAGCCGCCTCCGGGTCATCCTCCGTTGGGGCTTCTGGTTCTTGGATCTGAAGGTTGTCCAAATCCCAGTTGCAATGGGTTAAAGCCTAGAATACAGCTTCTTCATTCAAGATGGGGGGCGGGTCTACATCAGGGGCGAAGATGTGATTATGACGGTGAGGAGTTAGGTCCCCCGGTTCAAAGGTGGGTGGCCGAACTCGCGAGTTGTTCGCATCGTAAGCCGGCTGATAGTTCTTCAACTCCATTTCAGCAACAAGTTGGGTGGCTAACACTCGAGCCGCCTTGACACACTTAGCATAATCACCATTGGTGAATGCTGACCCATCGTCCTTAAACTCAGGAAACCCTTTGTCCACCTCTACCGAATCAAGCTCCTCTGAGTAAGCCAAGGCCCGACTCAAAGAAGACGTTGCACCGGCTCGGGCGGCTGATCTTTTCAACTCTTCAATCTGTTTTGGGATCGTCGAGAGGCATCTTAGTACATCCTTGATGAGCTTCACCGGCTCTTTGTTCCCCATAACGGCCTTGATTGTGCAATGGCTTCCAGCATAAAGTTGTTCAGTCAGTCAATACACAGCCTTGAGCTTCAGCAAGTAGTTATCTTGGAGGTTGCGGGTCCGAGGACCTGCACAGCAATTCAAGCACATAAGTCGCCAGGCGATTTATCTTCATACATGAATATTTGAGCGGGTTAGCAAGAACTCATAAAGGTACTTACCAAATATGGCTTGGGTCATGCGGGCAATGTGTCGCTTTAACCTGGATAGCTCTTCAGTGATGGGCTTCAGTTGACCCTAAGCATTTGTTGCGCGCTTCAGCAAGGCGGCTTTTTCAGTCTCAAAAGATTTGCTCTGTTTTTCAAAGCCTGCCTTGGCCGTCTCCAATTCGTCCAAAGCCAGTCGAAGTTTTTACTCAGCCTCTGCTCGGGAGGTTTACCCCACTTCAAGATCTTTTTTCAAGCCGGTCACATTTGACTCGGCTAATTTCAGAGCTTCTTGCACAATAGGGGTCATCATATTGTTCGGTCATAAGCCGGCAGCAAGGTGCAGCATGACTATGATAAGAAAAATTATAACAAGTCCCAAGCAGATTGCAAGCAATATACTTGACACTTGGGGGCTAATGCATATCAGTTCTGCCAAGCAAAAATATTAAGAAGACCCGACTCATCTCAAGAAGATGAGCCGGCCCTTGGGGGCTACAGGTTGATTTCTTCAAAATATTAAGAAAACCCGACTCATCTCAAGAAGATGAGACGGCCCTTGGGGGCTACAGGTTGATTTCTTCAAAATAGTAAGAAGACCCAACTCATCTCAAGAAGATGAGCCGTCCCTTGGGGGCTACAGGTTGATTTCTTCAAAATATTAACAAGACCCGATTCATCTCAAGAAGATGAGTCGGCCCTTGGGGGCTACAGCAGTTTCATATTTGCAAGACCCGCCTCATCTCATAAAGATGAGCCGGCCCTTGGGGGCTACATAAGGATATATGGCATACACATCAAAGCTGAGCATACCTTGTGTTTTGTTTTCATCATGCTGACGAGGCCATCTTCCATCTCCTGGATTGTAGAAAGGCGGTCCAAATACCCACCATGCAATTCTTCAGCGCTGAAGTCCTCATAACTTGGAAGCTCTAGCTTGGCCTTCCCCTTCTCAGGCAGTACTGTTTCGTCTTTAGCGACAAGTTTGGTTAGAACCTTGGAGGCCACATGAGACGTGTAACCTGACCAAGTAATGGTAATCTCCGCATTTTCATTGCAAGGAGCATTTTCAGCTGCCTTCGGAGGACTGGGCGGGTTAAGGTTGGCCGCCGGGTCAGCTTCAGTATCCATAGCCTCAGTACTTGCCGGCTCAGGGTGTAGGGGCAAATCAATTTGGGTTTCCTGATGGTCTTCAGCATGATCAGTATGGATTTCAGGAGCCACCAAATCCGGGTTTGCCGGCTCAGGAACCTCAGGGTTGGTGCATGACTCGCCTGCTTGGGCTCTGCAAATGAGGCAGCAAAGTAAAACATATGCAAGGTTAAGCATGAATAAGCAAAATATGGTTTAAAGGAAATTTACCCTTGGTCGATAACAAGGGGCGGCGGCTTCGTGGCGGTTGAGTTGCCCGATGAAGGAGATGACTCCTGATAATTGGAATCAGAGGGATTAAGAGGTTGCCTGAAGAGGCCAGCTTTTGGAAAAGAGGGAGTTGGGCTATGAGGCACCTCATATTGTTGTTTGCGGGCGACTGATTTGTCAGGCAAGCCGCCCACAAGGCCACCGGAGTTTCTTCGAGTGTGGCGCCTTACTTCATGCTGAGTTTTCTTCAAAATAAAGTTTGGATCCAAATGAGCATCTGGGTGAGAAAAACGTACTTTCCGAATGACCCGCCTTGTTTTCCTCGAAGACAAGGATTCTGAGCCGGAAGAGAGGGAGATTACCTCAACATCATCAGCCCGGCTTGTTACAGCGTCGCCCTGAGAGTAAGAAGTGTTAGCATGTTCAATAAAAATACATCCATGGGAGACAAGTTTTTACCTCTGACTGGACGTCAACCGTTGTTGACTCGCCCCTTTTTGACGGCTCTGCTGCAGCCACCTTATTCTTCTGTGTGGGTTTTGGCTTTTGTGCTGCAACCTTCCCCCTCTTTTTCTTCCAGAATCGATAATTTGCCTATAAGGTTAACAATGAAAATGACAAGTAAGCTTGGGAGCTTAAAAAAGTGTTATGAGTCGGTTGAATAATTATCAAGGATTCTTACTGGTGCCGCCGGGTTAAGAGTACAGAAGGGATTCAGCCCAACTTTATTGCAATCTGCTAAAGTTTCTCCCAGTAGTTTCTTCACAATCTTCTTGATATCATCAGCCAGCAAATCTTGGTTACTGTATCTTTGCGCGTTGTCTAAACCGCCAAAGTAGTTACACATCAAATCACCGCGGTGCCTCAACGGCGGGATCTTCCAAGATACCCAGCACCGGGTTAGATCAACCCCAGTCAAGCCATGAGCCCGCAAAGCTACCAGTTTTGGGTATATGGGGGCGAGTTGATCACGTTCTTCTTGTGAAGTCCAGCTAGGAAGCTCAAAATTCATGGGAAGATGATTTGGCCTGTAACCCGACAGGGGGTTTTCATTAGCAGGGGTCGTGTTTCGGCAGTAGAACCAAGTTTTGGCCCATCCTTTGGGGTGGCTTGGCAGAATAGCAGCAAGGAAGGTACCATCTCTACGCCTTTGAATAGAGACCTCGCCTAATTCTAGGCTGATGCCATCTGCACATTCAGTCTGACGGTTGAGATAGAAGAACTCCATGAAGAGGGGGATGGCTGGTTCCATTTGCAGGTACACCTCACAGAGCACTTGGAACTAGCAAAGGTTGGATATAGAGTTGGGAGCTAGGTCTTGTGGATGAAGGTCGAAAGAGTTTAGAACATCCCGGAAGAATTTTGACCTAGTGGAGAAAACCCCCGAAGAAGATGATCTATGAACACCACTACTTCTCCTTCGCCGGGTTATGGGCGTTACTCTCCACGGGGAGCCCGCCATCCAATTGCCGCTTTAGACTGCAAGAAGCCTTGATCTTCATAATCTTTAAGCACAATTTCAGAAACTTGTGAAGGCACCCAGTTAATTACATGTGTTGGTTTTTGACATGATGAGACGTCTAAGTACAGAAGCTGCAGAAGCATACGTGTTATGATTAAGGATAAGACGACATAAGTATCTACAACAGGAGAGTCGCCTTATGATGAGTCGGCGCTTAAAAGAAACAGTATTTACATATGGCGGGTTATAGTCATAAGGATGAGCCGGCAAGCATAAGGGCGTCTTATGCCAAATCAGAGATTTCTAGTTTTTGCTAAGTGTGGGACAAACAAGTTTCTACCAAACTGGCTACAATTACGGGTCTACAAATGGTTCGGAAACGAAAATATTTGCTAAACCTAATGGCGAAGCAGGGAAGCAGTGGCGGTCCAGTTTATAGATTCTTAAGGGGGATCTGAGTATGCTATATGTGAAATGGAGCCGTTATTCCTAGCGCTTTATTCCTATAATAAAGGTCATTGGAGCTATACGAGAACTAGCAATGGTGATGAACGGATAAAACACTTCGGTACCTCTGATGAACTAAGACAGATCTAGGAGAAGAAAAATGGCTTACCTTAACGGTTGCCGGGGGTGGCGGAGACGTTTGGCTAGATCTTGCTGAAGATGAGGCGCCGCTACAGTCCCAGGAACGGTCGCCGGTGACGGATGAGCAGCAGCGATGGCACGATGAAGCTTCGGGCTCGAGGAAGAAGAAGAAGTGAGAAGGCAAGATAAAAAGTGAATGACGGGCCCCCGTGAATATTTATAAGATAGAAATCCGAAAGGGCAACCGGCAGGCGCGGGAATCGAGGAGGCGCAGTAAATTTTGGAAACAAAGATGCCTTGATTTTCGGGATAAACAGATACATGCGCAGATCCGTTGTGATGTCATCATTAGTTTCCTGGATTTCCGGCGGGTGATGTCACTAATGGATGACGCGAGAGAAATTATAAGTCTGGTAATATTGTAAGCCGGCATTTCGTGATTCAGGGAAACACAGGTACAAGCAAAAGCTAAGCCGCCAAGCGAAGGTGAGGAAGATTGACATGAATAAATTCAAATCAATCTGGAGCCTAATGTCGGGGATATAACCCCGTGGTATAACCCGCCCTACTGGGCCGGATCAGCATATTGGCGGCTTGTGAATCATACTCAAGATGGGTCGTGCCGTTGAAGACAAGGCAGACAAGGCGGCTTACCAAGTAAGCCGGATGGCGGCCCAACACATGAAGACGGCGACTCAAAGCCCAAGAGGCAGAAGACGCCAGGAGTTTCCTTGCTTGATAGGCAAGGTGAGTTAGAGACATAGTAGGTCACAAATCATAGCACAACTCGGATTCTTGTAAAGCCCAGGGTCTCGACCTATATATAAAGGCGAGCCCCTAGGGCCAAAAGACTTAAGTTACACACCCACGAAAGCTAGGTTAGTGATTCCGCACCCTTGTAATCGAGATCATCATCAATATAGACAAAAAGCAGGACGTAGGCTATTACCCCCATTAGAGGGGCCGAACCTGGGTAAACTCGTCTCTCGTTTCCAATCAACCCCTTCGAGTCGCCACCTAGCGGCGATGGCCTCACACTCAAGTTCTCCTAAGAGAACATCTGCCGTGACAAAACCACGACACCCTCCGTGATCGATCCTCCTCCAGCAGGGCACCAGAAACAGGGCTCCAGATGGGCACACGGCTGAACAGAGACTTGCAGCGGCGGAAAAAATGTTTCAGTAGGGTCCCTATGGTTTTTGGGATATACGAGAATTTATAGCGAAGAGATCGGGCCAGAGGAGCTGGGAGGTGGCCCCAAGCCATCAGGGCGCGACCACCCCCCCTGGGCGCACCCTGTTGGCTTGGGGGCACGTCGTGTGCCCTCCGGTATTTCTCTGATGCTTTCAGGTTTTATTTTTGTCCAGAAAAAATCATCAAAAAGTTTCAGGTATTTGGACGTCGTTTGGTACAGTATTCCTAAAAGGCCAAAAACATGAAGAAAACCACAACTAGCACTGTGTTAATAGATTAGTGCTCAAAAATAAAATAAAACAGCAAGTAAATACTTAAAAAGTATCCTAGAATGATAATATAATAGCATGGAACAATAAAAAATTATAGATACGTTGAAGACGTATCACCCTATGCTCCTTGGCGTCGCTCGTCGGTGTGTGGGGGGGGGCTAGAGGTGCGCGTCGAGTGCTTGTGCTAGGGATCGTCGGGTCAGCCTCTGGCTGGATCTGACTGCTACAGAGGCTTTGGGGCAGCGCAACTCGTCGTCTCCACATGGTGCGGGTGGCGACGACCACCGGTTGTGCCAGGAATCCTGGTGGTCTCAGAGGTCTGGTTGCAGCTTCTCATGCGCGGGGTTGCCGGATCTGACACGGCGTGGTCGGATCTGGCTCCCGTGATGGCTTTGGTGTTGCCCGGATGGATGGCTCTGGGTGGGGCTTGTGCTGATGGTGGGGCTGCTCTTGCAAGCAACTCTTGCCTCTGGTGGTGGTGAGGTGGATTCAGGTTCAGGCAGTCGGTGGTTTTCATCAGCGTTTCGAGGGGTGGGTATTTTGGCTTCTCGGGGCAAAAGCCAAGCTCATATTTGGTTGCTTTGATCTTCCTTGTGGTGAGCGTATGGAATTTCTTCCTTGCTCCATGGTCTTTGAAGATGATCCCCTGAGTGAGAACTTGTTGCGGTTGTGCAGTGGATGAACTCGAACCACCGCGTACGCATGAAGACCTCCGTGTAAACATCTGCAAAACAATTTTTCATTCTAATACAGTGAAACAACAATGACCCTCCGGTACTCACAACATCATACTCCTCTAAAAACATGAAGAAATCCATGCCAAACTCAAGTTTGAATAAAAAAAATGCATATCCTACTCATGGAAATGCTAGGCATGTAGAAGATGGATTTGCGAAAAACAAGTTGGGCATCAAAGGAGAAATGTACCATAGATCAATCACACGGAAGGATTTGAACTAAAAACAAACGAGTAGAGAGGTCGGGCGAAGTTTTGCTAGGGTTTGGAGAGGTTTGGAGCAAGAAGAAGAAGGAAGGAGAGAGAGATGAGGGTGAAATACTGATACTTGTGATCTGCGTTGGGTTTCCCGTGAAGAGGAATGGGTGATGCGGCACAGTATAGATAAGTATTTCCCTCGGTAGAGAACCAAGGTTTATCGAACCAATAGGAGTAGCACGCAACCCCCGTCTTCAGCGACTGCACACAAAAGCAAACACTTGCACCCAACGCGGGCAAGAGGGTTGTCAATCCCCTTGGACTCGTTACTTGCAAGCTAGGGAAGTATATGGATGATAGTTGAATATTGTAAATTGCAAAATAAAATAAAAGTAAATAAATGGCAGCAAGGTATTGAAGGCTTTTGTAAATTTATAAGTGAATAGACCCGGGGGCCGTAGTGTTCTCTAGTGGCTTCTCTCATATAGTAGGCATACGGTGAGTAAACAAATTACTGTTGGGCAATTGATAGAAAAGCGCATAGTTATGCAATCTTTATTCACGACAATGATCATGTATATATAGGCATCAAGTCCATAAGAAAATAGGCTGACTCCTGCCTGCACCTATTACTATTACTCCACCCATCGACCGCTATCCAACATGCATCTAGAGTATTAAGTAAAACAGAGTAATGCTTGGAGAACAATGGCATGATGTAGACAAAGAGAATTCAATCAATATGAATTAACCCCATCGTTTTATCCTTAGTGTCAACAACACAAAGACATATCTTGTCCCCTACTTTGTCACTGGGATATAGAAATCCGCCAGGTTGAACCCACTACAACGCACCCCTCTCACTGAAGAAATATCAATCTAGTTGGCCAAAGTATTTCAATAGATCGGAGAGATTTACAAAGCTATAATAATCATGCAAATAAGAAGCATAATAGAAATCAGGGAAGACTCAAATCTTTTTCATGAATAATATGAACATAAACCCACAATTCATCGGATCCCAACAAACGCACCACACAAAGTGATTACATCGAATATATCACCGTGAAGATGTGGTAGACTTTGTATTGAAGATCAAGAGAGAGAGACAGACAGATAGCCATCTAGGTACTAACTACGGACCCATAGGTCTGTAGGGAACTACTCACACATCACCATAGGAGCAGCAAGGTTGATGTAGAGGTCCTCCATGATCTATCCCCCCTCCGGAGGGCACCGGAACAGCGCTCCAGATGGGCACACGGCGGAACAGAGACTTGCGGCGGCGGAAAAAGTGTTTCGGGAGGCTCTCTAGGGATTTTGGGAATAATAAGAATTTATAGGCCAGAGAGGGGCGTCGGGGGCCACCCGAGGGGGCCAACACACAACAAGGCACGCCCACCCCCCTGGACGCGCCCTGTTATGTGTTGCCTCCTTCGTGCAGCCTACGGTCTCCTCCCGAAGCTTGCAGGTCTTCTTTTGGTCCAGAAAAAATCATAAAAAAGTTCCATGGCAATTGGACTTCGTTCAGTACTGTAAACCTGAAAAGTAAAAAACATGCAGAAAATAGCAACTCACACTGGGCACTGGGTTAATAGGTTAGTGCTAAAAAATAATATGAATAGGTAAATAATCAACAAAAAAGCATCCTAGAATGATAATATTATAGCATGGAACAAACAAAAATTATAGATACGTTGGAGACATATCAAGCATCCCCAAGCATAATTCCTGCTCGTCCTCGAGTAGGTAAATGATAAAAACAGAATTTTTGATGTGACATGCTACCCAACATGTAATCTATTGCAGGTATGATCATTGAGAAACGATGAATTAACCAACATTAACATAGTAATACTTATAAACATAAGGAACACAATCATCAAGTTTCAAAATATACGATCCTTTGAAAGTGCGTTATATCGACTAGAGGGGGGGGGCGTGAATAGGCGATTTTTACAAATTCGTCACTTGAGGAAATACTAGTTGAGGAATTTGCTAAGTGACGAACTAATCACAGCGGAATAAGTACTCAAGTGCACGTGAAACATAGCAGTAGCATAGTCATCATGATGAAATGAAACATACACGGAGCATGAGTAGCGTGAACAGGATAAGCAGGCAGAAGATAATGTAACTGAAGAATTTGAGGTGAGGAAATTGAGAAAGTCTTCAGTCAAATTCTTCAAACAGTAACGATCAATTTCATCAACACATATATGAGGAAATGAAAGGGTTGAGGAAATAGAACCAGGGGCTCGATGAAGACAATGATTTGATGACCCAGTTCCAACTGCTGTGACAGTCGTACATCTGGTTCGGAGCGGCCTGGTATTTAAACCAAAGGACACACAGTCCTTACCGTATTCTCCTTGAGCTAAGGTCACACAGTCCTCGCCCAACACTCGTGGTAAGTCTTCAGGGTAGACTTCCAAAACCCTCACAAACTGGTCACCCGGCAATCCACAATTTACTGTTGGATGCTCTAGACCACGGTCACCCGACGATCTCCAATTGACTGCAGGATGCACTAGACCATGACGCCTAACCGTCTGGAAGATACACAGTCTTCAAAGGTAAAAAGCGTCGGTTCCACACAGGAACAATTTCTTCAGTGATGCTCAATCACTATGGGTTTTGGTTGTTTGGGGTTTTTCCTCACTGATGATTTTCGCTCAAAGTCCTCGAGGAATGGGATGCTCTCAAATGACAAGTGTCAAGTTCTCTCTCGGAGCAGCCAACCAGCTAGTGGTTGAGGGGGGCGGCTATTTATAGCCAGGGTGCATCCCGACATGATAAGACATAAATGCCCCCCCAATGATATGACCGTTAGGTGGATAGAATATCTGGACAGCTGGCGCAAAGCACAGCAACGGTCGGAATTTGAACTGTCAAATTGCTCAGGGCTTATCATATTCCTCACTTGTAGGCAATTCGCACTGGCGAAATCCTAACTCCTCAGTCAAACCAATTTCCTCAGAGACCAGAAGAACATCGTCTCTTTCACTGAAGAACTTGACTAAACTGTAAGAGGTTTCCAAAGGCTTCACTCGAAGGATTGGGTTATGTTGAGGTTTTTGAGTTGAGCATCAGATGGAAAATTTTCCTTAGTTTTACCTCGACCCCCTTTAACAGTACGGCGTTTCCTATGACTCAAAGAAAGAAAATGAAACAGTAAAAACAAAAGTCTTCACGCTTCATTGTCCTCGTTCATATCTTCAAGGTCACACCATCTTCTTCATATTTCAAGTCTTCAGGGAATACCAAAGTCTTCAGCAAAGTCTTCACCAAAGTCTTCAGTTGAAGACATTCATTTTTAGGGGTCGATATTCTTCGAATATACCAAACTCCTCATCGACTTATAGAGCTTGTGTACACTCACAAACATATTAGTCCCTTAACCTATAAGTCTTCAATACACCTAAATCACTAAGGGGCACTAGATGCACTTACAATCTCCCCCTTTTTGGTGATTGATGACAAATAGGTTAAGTTTTCAACGGGGATAAACATATGAAGTGTAAGTACTGAGTTTGAGGAATTTGATTGCAAGATATAGAGGAACTCCCCCTAAAGATGTGCATATTTGAGGAATTTGCTTTGGACTGCAAATGCACATGGCAGGATAAAATCTTGGAGATCTCCCCATATATCTTGTAATCCATACACGCATTTAATATATATCATGAGGAAATTGAAATGCATGATGGAAAATGGTGTCTGAGGAAATAAGCATGCAGAAAGTAGTTCAAAAGTATCAGACCACCATCGGACTTATGTTTACAACTCAATCAACAAAAGCTTCAGAGGAGCGAGAGTTGTAACTTAAACAAAACACAGCCCATATAGAGAGACCCGCTTGAACACTAACTCAAATTTCTCCCCCTTTGTCATCAAGTGACCAAAAGGGACGAAATTGAGGACTAACGCCCCTGAAGAATTTCAGCAGTGTCGTCAATGTCCTCAGCTTCATCCGTCTTACGCGATGAAGAATATGAGCTTGTAACCAGCTAAGGAACTTGAACTTTCTTCCACTTCTTCTTTGGAGGAATTGACCAGTCAAAGTCCCGCTGAAATTCCATCTCCGCAAGTTCTTCAGGAGTATAAAGATGTTCAAGGGTAGCCCAGGTGCGGTCGAAGATTTCATGCAGGTAGTAATGGTTTTTCCTCACTACATTGTGAGTGACTGTCATGTCCCGAAGAAGTGCACCAAACTGTCGTTTGACCCATTTGTGATTGCGATCCACCTTTTGGTGAAGACTGAGGAGAAGCTCACGATCAGTCATCACCCTTGGAGCAGCTTCTTGAGGTCTTTGAGCTGTGGCCCTGCCAACCGAGTCTTGAGAAGCAGTGTCATAATTTGTTGAGTAAGAGGCAGCAGTGCGAAATTGACCATTTAATGGTCGAGATCCTTCATCAATAACAGTTTTGCCTTTCCCATCCATTGAAGAAAATGTGTCCTTGAGGACTTCAATTGGCGGCAGAAAACTAAAATGATTTTGGAAGTCAGCTTCATAAGGCATTGAGGATCTCGCCCTGATGAACTTCATGATCCATGGAGCATAAGGCTTCAGTTCAAAAGGTGACAGTGCAATGTTGGCCAATGTCCTCAAGAAGAAATCATGAAGATTTATGGGAATGCCATGAATTATGTTGAAGAGCAGATTCTTCATCACTCCAACCACCTCTTCTTCTTCATTGTTATGGCCTTTGGGACTGAAGGTTTTGGTCATAATGCGATAGACAGTGCGAGGCACATACAGTAAGTCCTGCACCAGAAAAGTTGTTCTGGGTGCTTGACCAGGCTTCAAAGGCTTCATAAGGACTTGCATGAGGTGATTGGGAAGCTCAGGTTCATCATATAGGCATCTGGCTTCAGCTGAGGGGATACTGACAGGGACAGCTCGAAGCAATTCAGAGGCAGGCGCAATAAAGTGAGTGTTGCCTGTCATCCAGTCAAGTATCCAAGTGCTGATGTCTTGAGCTTCACCAGAGATGTGAAGAATGGCGTAGAATTGAAGAATGAGTTCTTCATTCCAATCACAGATGTCAACGCAGAAGGGCATTAATCCTGCATCATGAAGAACAGTGAGTACTGGATTGAAGCATGGGATGTTTTCCATATCAGCATGAGGAATTGAATAATGTTGGAAAACTTTGTCCTTCTGGAATAGCACAGCTGCATAGTAATTAGCCTGAGTAGGCGTCCAGAATTTCATATGACGTGACCTTTGAGAGTCATAAGGGTTTGCTCCTGTGAAGAAGTGATGCTCATCGTAGAAATTTTCTTTGATGAATTTGGGCCGCTTCTTGAAAGGCATAGCTGGCTTTGGTTGAAGATTTGGCTTGAAGCGCCCATGAATCTCCTTTGGCATAACAACGATGATGGCAGTTTGAGGAATAGACGGAGCAGATTCTTCAGCAGCCTTGGTTGGGGCAGTTTCCTCATTCACAATTACTTCAGCAGAGGCAGCATGAGTTTCTTCAGGCACTGACTCGGCTGGCATTTCTTCAGTTGCAGCTGGAGACTGAGGAATTTGGGTGAGAGGAGTGGTAAGAGGAGAGTTTGGATGTTTAGTTTCCCAATAGTCATCATTGATAACGGGAGTGGTGTTACCAATGTCCACCTCCTCTTATATTTCATCAGTGCCAGCCTGAGGCTGGGGAGATTCAAGTATTGGAATTGGAGCATTTTCCTCCATTTGAATTTCTTCATCAACCGGCTTAGAAGCAGCAGACTGATTTTCTTCAAGTTCGTCATTTGGGATTTCGTAATCCTCACCAAATGGAATCAGATCATAAGCTGGGATAGTAGATAGTGGAGTTGCATCGATTGGCTCAGTTGAGGAACTAGGCAGTGTCTTCAACTTCTTAGGTGCTGAGGACTCTGCAGATGCTGAGGCCTTCCTTTTCTTTGCATCAGTTGCAGACGAAACATCAGTTTCTTCAGGCTCGACTGCTTTAGTCGCCCTTGCAGTTTCCTCAGGCACGGCAGTTTCTTCGACTGTCCTTGAAGTTTCTTCAGATTGTGGAGCAGAGGATCTGGGCATAGGGTTTGAGGCTTGAGCTCGTGCTACAGCCCGAGTGTTGTGATCTTTGATGACTTTGTCAGCCATCGTGATGAATCTGCCCTTGGCTCCTTGCCAATCTGAGAGATGGTTGTTGTACTTCTCATTGAGGCTTTTGATATCTTTCTGGACAGAGATGAGTTGATCAGGTGTCAGGTTGAGGACATTGTCCTTCATGAACCTCTCTTTCCTTTGTTTAGCTATCTTGGTTCTTCTGATCTGCTCATGCTTCCATTTTTCTTCTCCAATGAAAGCAACTAGAACATGACTTGGGCCCGGTGGAAGCTTCAAATCATCGATAGGTGTGTTTGGGTCCTGGTGCCACAATTCGATGAAATCTAGCACTATCTTCGGATCAAGTAACAGAGGAATGGAAGTGCCCTTGGCTTGGGCCACTCTTTCCTGCTTATTCCTCACAATTGCAGCTAATTCTTCGTCATCTGCATCATCATCCTCAGATGCTGAGGGAACTTGAAAGACCACTTTCTTATCATGAGGACTTGGACGTTTTCCTCGGCCAGCAGTGGTTTTCATTTTTAGTAGAGTGGGACTGCTTGAAGAATTTGCCGATGTCCCAGAGGCAATTGAGAACCCTGCTGTTCTTTGACATGAAGCAAGGTGTACTGGCATTGAGGACTTGGCTGCAGCAGCAGAGGATTGTGCAGCCACTAAAGGAGCCCTTGATGATTTTGCCTAGGGCATTTGCTGCGAGGAACTGGGGGCAGAAGACACTGGGGTTGAGGATTTCAACTTGACGGCTGATTTCTTTGCCATTGCCTTCTTGGGAGTAGAAGCACTGACAGAAGCATTTGCTAAGGCAGCAGCAGCAGAGTCTTCATTGAATTGCCTCACTGCCTCTTTTGCTTGCCTAGCCAGTTTTGCCTGGCGCCTTTCCCATTCATGTGGAAAATCCTCACCAGTTTTAAGGCTAGTTGGATCAGCATGTTGTCCTGCTACCAAGGGTGCTCTTCTGCATGGAGGCTTGAGTGCAAATTTCTTCATGTACTTGGGGGTAACATGGCGATATTCTCTCCATTCCTGCATCCATCTCCTCTCAATCCTCTGAATGCGAACTTTGCGCTGTTGTTTGGTCTCTTTGCCATGAGTTGCTTCATCAGGTGTACAGTATTCCTCATAGAGATCATCAGGAATCTCAAAAGCAGTTTGCACTTCAGGTCTCTTTCCTCCTTTCTGAGGTCTTTTGCCATCAGCCATTTTCTTCGGCTGAGGATTTTGCACTTTTGAGGATTCTGAAGAGGTGTGTAATTTTTCTTCAAGGAATGCTGCAAATGAGTTAAGTTGATGAGAACCTAGAGATTCATCAGCTGACATATGCGTTCTCAGAAATTTTTGCAAAAAGTATCAAGTTTGAGGAATTTGACCAGAGATGTCTTGAAGAATTTCACTAAGTGTTCTTGTCTCAGGTTCCAGAGTTGTGCAGATTGTGAGATCCACACAATTGAGGAATCATGAAGAATATTGTTACTTAGGGATATTTCTCTAGAGAACATTGGTTGATTGAATCTAGAGAGATGGATTCTTCAAGAATAAACTCAGTCTGAAGTTTTTGTGAGAATCATGATGATCAAAAATGCGGTAAAATAAGATTTATTTACCATAAGTGAAGAACATGACGAACAGAGAAGGAAGTGAAGGAGTTTGTCAGTCCAGATCTCCCACGCCCTAGCTTAGCAGAGGGAGACAGCTACAACGGCGGCGGGGTGAAGACTTCCGCGGCCGATGCGAGTACGACAACGGCGAGGTCGAGGCAGTGAAGCTCTTCCTCTCCGGCGACGATGAGGTTAGTGGCGGCGCTAGGTCTGGAGCTCGGGAGAGATGGGAGTGAAGAGTAACCCGAGCAAGTGGAAGGGAGGGGGGTATTTATAGCGGCAGTAAAAACCAACTGGTCCGAAGATTTTGGACCAGTATGCCCCTGACCCTTGCCATCCACACGACATGTGTCACCCACATACTGTGTAGTGGAGATCTTGGGGGATCGTGGGTTATCCAGTCGTGGGAATTAGGATGGTTTGAGCGGCAACCGCCAAAAAAATTGAGATTGAAAATTTTAAAGTTTCGTTCGCAAATTCTTCAGCTGTCAAGGACACAATGAAGACTTTGAACGGGTTTCAAAGTAGAACGTATATTAAGAATTTGTGAACAGACTTGGTTGAGTTTAGCATAGAGGAGGAACGGGTCCGATCACATTCACTTAGTAGAAAATCAACTTGAAGAAATAGCTATAAGTGAATGCTGTTGAGGACATTGAAAAACTCAATATTTATATATATATATATATATATATATATATATATATATATAGTCAATGAAGAAAAACTCATGTGAGGAACATCAGTTGAAAAGTTTGAAGAATTTGAAGTTTGAGGAATTTGCAAACTTGAAGAAATTGAAAATTTGAAGAATTTGCAAAATGATGAAAAACTCAAACTTGAAGAATTTCAATTGTTGTTGGTGGCGTTACCCACCGTATAAGAATGATGATTTCAGACACCGCGTACAATTGTCGTAGGGTTCTGAGAATCAAATTCTTCATTAATTTCTTCACACTTAGAGTGTCAGTCTTCATTGATTGAAGAACAACGTTACTTCGTGTGTTGCACATCAAAGTCATCAATTTTGCATAAGTGTTAGGATGTGTGTCCTTTCAAAGAACATTCGAAGATTTTAAGATATTTAGCTCACACCGCAACTTGCAAAATCTCTTCTCATCCAAGGGCTTTGTGAAGATATCAGCCACTTGTTCTTCAGTCTTCATGTGGTCGAGGAAGATATCGCCCTTCATCACATGGTCACAAAGAAAATGATGACGAATCTGGATGTGCTTGGTCTTGGAGTGCTGAACTGGGTTGTGAGCAATCTTGATGGCACTCTCATTGTCGCAGTAGAGAGGAACATTCTTCACATTGATGCCGTAGTCCTTGAGGGTTTGCTTCATCCATAGTAATTGAGCACAGCAAGAACCCGCAGCAATGTACTCAGCTTCAGCAGTTGATAGTGACACGCAGTTCTGCTTCTTTGAGGACCAACCGACTAAGGATCGTCCGAGGAAATGACAAGTGCCTGACGTCGACTTGCGGTCCACACGATCACCAGCATAATCAGAATCAGAAAATCCAATGAGGTCAAGATCTGAGCCCTTGGGGTACCATAATCCTAGTGTTGGTGTGTGAGCTAGATATCGAAGAATATGTTTCACAGCCTTATGGTGTGATTCCTTCGGTTTCGCTTGAAATCGGGCACACATGAAAACACTAAGCATAATATCTGGCCTAGATGCACATAGATACAATAAAGAGCCAATCATGGAGCGGTATACCTTCTGATCGAAATCTTTACCACTTTCGTCAGAGCAGAGTTGTGCCGATGTGGGCATAGGAATCTTGACGCCTTTGCAATCCTGCATGCCGAATTTCTTCAGGACATCCTTGAGGTATTTCTCTTGAGATATGAAGATGCCATTGCGTTGTTGGCGAATTTGAAGCCCTAAGAAGAATTTGAGCTCTCGCATCATAGACATTTGATATTCTTCACCCAAGTATAGGCAAATTCGTCGCTGTAATGTTTGTCAGTACATCCAAAGATAATATCGTCCACATATATTTGACACACAAATAATTCATCATCATATGATTTTGTGAAAAGAGTTGGGTCAAGTGAACCGGGTTTGAAGCCTTTCTTCATGAGGAATTCCTTCAGTGTGTCATACCACGCCCAAGGGGCTTGCTTGAGCCCATAGAGGGCCTTGTTGAGTCTGAAGACTTTGTCAGGATACTTAGGATCTTCAAAACCTGGGGGTTGAGCAACATATACTTCTTCCTCAAGCTTACCATTGAGGAATGCACTTTTCACATCCATTTGATATAAGATGATATTATGATGGTTAGCATAAGCAAGCAATATACGAATAGCTTCAAGTCTAGCAACAGGTGCAAAAGTTTCATCAAAGTCAATTCCCTCAACCTGTGTGTAGCCCTATGCCACAAGACGGGCCTTATTCCTCACTACCTGACCAAGTTCATCTTGTTTGTTGCGGTAGATCCACTTGGTACCTATGATATTGTGCTTGCGAGGATCTGGGCGTTTGACAAGTTACCATACGTTGTTGAGCTTGAATTGATGTAATTCCTCTTGCATGGCTTGAATCCACTCAGGCTCCAAGAATGCTTCATCAACTTTGGTGGGCTCTGTGATAGAGACAAAAGCAAAGTGCCCACAAAAGTTAGACAAATGTGAAGCTTTTGAGCGTGTGAGGGGACCTGGTGCGTTGATGTCGTTGAGGATTTTCTCGATCTGCACTTCGTTTGCAAGTCGTGGATGAGTAGGTTGAAGACTTTGTTGTGGCTGAGCATTTTCTTCAGCACCATTTTCTTTAGGTGTATCAGCATGAATGTCTTCAGCGTTTGGCACAACTTCTTCACAGAGTAGTTGTTCTTCAGTAGGGATCACGTCTTCAGTGCCCTTGAACCTAATGGATTCCTCAGGAGGCATTTCATCTAGCACAGGAGGCAGGTGCTCTCTTTGCGAGCCGTTAGTTTCATCGAACCGCACATCTACAGTTTCAACAACCTTGTTGTGATAGGTGTTGAAGACTCTGTAGGTGTGCGAGTCCTTTTCGTAACCAATCATAAAACCTTCCTGTGCTTTCGGTGCAAATTTAGAACTGTGATGAGGATCTCTAATCCAGCATTTAGCACCGAAGACTTTGAAATAACTCACATTGGGTTTCTTGTCAGTGAGGATTTCATATGAAATCTTCTTGAGGAATTTGTGAAGATATACCCTGTTGATGATGTGGCAGGCAGTATTGATTGCCTCAGGCCAAAAGCGACGAGGGGTCTTTTATTCATCAAGCATGGTGTGGGCCATCTCAACAAGAGTCCTGTTCTTGCGCTCCACAATGCCATTCTGCTCAGGAGTATAAGGTGCAGACAGCTCATGAGTAATATCAAGTTCATCAAGATATTCATCAAGACCAGTGTTCTTGAACTCAGTGCCATTATCACTCCTGATATGCTTGATTTTGACGCCGAAGTTCGTTGAGGCCCTTGAGGAAAATCGTCTGAAGACATTCTGCACTTCAGATTTGTACATAATAATGTGCACCCAAGTATAGCGAGATAAATCATCAACAATAACAAAGCCATATAAGCATGGAGTATTTGTTAGTGTGGCATAGTGAGTGGGACCAAAGAGATCCATATGAAGCAATTCAAAAGGACGAGTGGTAGTCATGATGGTCTTGGATGGATGCTTGGATCTGGTCATCTTCCCAGACTCACAAGCCCCACACAAGTGATCCTTGAGGAATTTGACACCCTCAATTCCAATGACATGCCTTTTCTTCGCGAGCGTGTGCAAGTTTCTCATGCCAGCGTGTCCAAGTCGTCGATGCCATAGCCAACCTTCTGAGGCTTTTGCAAGTAGACATGTGGCCGGCTGTGGACCTGTAGAGAAATCAACAATATACAAGTCTCCTCTCCTAAAGCCTTCGAAGACTACAGATTTGTCAGATTCCATGATGACAACACAACGATATTTGCCAAAGACGACAACCATATCAAGATCACAAAGCATTGAGACAGACATGAGGTTGAAGCCGAGGGACTCGACAAGAATCACCTTATCCATGTGTCGATCCTTCGAAATTGCAACCTTACCTAGACCCAATACCTTGCTTTTGCCGTTGTCAGCGTAGGTGATATGCTTCAGATGAGAGGGAGCCAGTGGGATATTCATCAGTAGGTTCTTGTCACCAGTCATGTGGTTGTTGCATCCACTGTCGAGGACCCACTCAGTTGCTTTGGGAGTTTCATCCTGCAGATGAATTAGTATAGTTTACGAACGCATATGCTTCAGAGTGAAGAATATGACTTCAAATTCATCAGATTGAATTTCATCACATAGTATAGTAATCAAAGTAATATGAGGACGTGAGAAATGAATGATTCATTTCATCGTGATTAGCTTGCGTCCTTTCAAGCATTTCTTCAGGTCTCCAGCAAATTCCTCAGACGTTCAAGTTCGTCTGGAGACCTGACCCTGCATAAGAGATTAGTTCGATTTCTTCACCACCAACATCTGGAGGGGTGGCAAAGAGTTCATCATTCTGCGAGCACCATATGAGAAGGGTGGCATAGAAGCAAGTGCACTTTGTTTCACAGGACGAGGGTTAGAGTACTCATATGAATAAGTAGAGAAATTCTTTGAGGACTTATGAACATAATGATTTGAAGAATAATGAACATATTCATGACCCTTAGTTTTTCCCTCCGAAACAGAAGCATTAGCACGAGAATGATATGATTTTTGACCATATGAGGAATTTGGTCCATGTGAGGATTTTGATCCCTATGAAGCCTTTGGTCCAACTGAAGAATTTGATCTGGGGTCCCTATTCTTCACTGGTGGTGTCATGAGGACATTCACTTGAAGATTTTCAAGGTACCTTTTGGGAACCCAGATTTTCTTCAGAGGGGGACCGTTCCTGCAGTTAGATCCAACATATCTAGCAAATACTTCACCATTCTGATTTTTGAACAGTTTATAGTTGGAGTCAATTGACTCATCAGAGGAATATGAAGATTCACAAGTAAAACCAGATAAAGTGGATGGATCTACAAGTGATCCTTTTGCAGCAACCCATGAGGTTTTGGGATACTGCTCAGGTTTCCAGTAGGATCCATCAGCATTGAGTTTCCTCTCAAAGGCAATACCCTCTTTCCTAGGGTTCTTGTTCAGAATCTGCTTTTTAAGCACATCAAAAAGGGTTTGATGCCCTTTGAGGCTTTTGTATATGCCTGTCATATACAATTCCTTCAACCCTGCATTTTCGTCAGTGATACTAGTGGTATCCTCAGATGAGGAATTTGTGACCACAGAAATAGTTGAAGAATTTGCAGCAATAGAAGCATTTGAACATTCAGGTGAAGAATGAGCAGTTTCACGTTCGATGCATTTCAAGCAAGGTGGAACAAAATCTTCCTGAGCGGTACTGATCTGTTGAGCAAGCAAGGAGTCATTATCCCTTCGAGTCATCAGAACTGTCATCCTTGTATTTCTTCTTTCTTGATTCTTTCTCCCAGAGAGGACAATCAGAGATAAAGTGACCAGATTTGTTGCATTTGTGACAGGTTCTCTTCTTGTAGTCGCTTGAAGAATCTGATTTCTTCATGCTACTTTTTGATGATTTTCCAAACCGACCTCTCCTTGAGAACTTCTGGAATTTCCTCACGAGCATTGCTAGCTCCTGACTCAGTTCTTCAGGATCACCAAGACTACTATCAGATTCTTCGTCTTCAGATGAGGAAATTGCCTTGGCCTTCAAAGCACGAGATCTTCCATAACTTGGCCCGTAGAGGTCTCTCTTCTCAGCTTGTTGGAATTCATGAGTATTGAGTCCCTCAAGAATGTCAGCAGGATCTAGTGACTTGTAGTCTCCACGTTCTTGGATCATCAAAGCAAGAGTGTCGAATGAGGAATCAAGAGATCTCAGCAGTTTCTTCACCACCTCATGGTCGGTGATGTCAATGGCACCAAGAGCCTGTAGCTCATTGGAGATATCAGTGAGGCGATCGAAAGTTTGCTGAACATTTTCATTGTCGAGTCTTTTGAAGCGGTTGAAGAGATTGCGAATAACATCAACCCGAGAGTCACGTTGAGTTGAAATGCCTTCATTGACTTTGGATAGCCTATCCCAGATAAGCTTAGCAGTCTCCAAAGCACTCACTCTGCCATACTGACCCTTGCTCAGATGGCCACATATGATATTCTTCGCTTGAGAGTCGAGTTGCTTGAATCTCTTCACATCAGTAGCGTTGATAGTGGGAGTGATAAAGGGAACACCATTTTCCACAACATACCAGAGATCGTTGTCAATTGCCTCAAGATGCATGCGCATCTTGTTCTTCCAGTAGGGGTAGTCCGTCCCATCTAAGGTAGGACACCCAACTGAGACCTTGATCATGCCTGTAGTCGACATAACTAAAACTCCAGGTGGTTAAACCAAAATCACACAGAACAAGGGAGTACCTTGCTCTGATACCAATTGAAAGTGCATTATATCGACTAGAGGGGGGTGAATAGGTGATTTTTACAAATTTGTCACTTGAGGAAATACTAGTCGAGGAATTTGCTAAGTGACGAACTACTCGCAGCGGAATAAGTACTCAAGTGCACGTGAAACATAGCAGTAGCATAGTCATCATGATGAAATGAAACATACACAGAGCATGAGTAGCGTGAACAGGATAAGCAGGCAGAAGATAATGTAACTGAAGAATTTGAGGTGAGGAAATTGAGAAAGTCTTCAGTCAAATTCTTCAAACAGTAACGATCAATTTCATCAACACATATATGAGGAAATGAAAGGGTTGAGGAAATAGAACCAGGGGCTCGATGAAGACAATGATTTGATGACCCAGTTCCAACTGTTGTCACAGTCGTACGTTTGGTTCGCAGCGGCCTGGTATTTAAACCAGAGGACACACAGTCCCAGGACACACAGTCCTTACCGTATTCTCCTTGAGCTAAGGTCACACAGTCCTCGCCAAACACTCGTGGTAAGTCTTCAGGGTAGACTTCCAAAACCCTCACAAACTGGTCACCCGGCAATCCACAATTTACTGCTGGATGCTCTAGACCACGGTCACCCGACGATCCCCAATTGACTGCAGGATGCACTAGACCATGACGCCTAACCGTCTGGAAGATACACAGTCTTCAAAGGTAAAAAGCGTCGGTTCCACACAGGAACAATTTCTTCAGTGATGCTCAATCACTATGGGTTTTGGTTGTTTGGGGTTTTTCCTCACTGATGATTTTCGCTCAAAGTCCTCGAGGAATGGGATGCTCTCAAATGACAAGTGTCAAGTTCTCTCTCGGAGCAGCCAACCAGCTAGTGGTTGAGGGGGGCGGCTATTTATAGCCAGGGTGCATCCCGACATGACAAGACATAAATGCCCCCCCAATGATATGACCGTTAGGTGGATAGAATATCTGGACAGCTGGCGCAAAGCACAGCAACAGTCGGAATTTGAACTGTCAATATCCTCACGGCTTATCATATTCCTCACTTGTAGGCAATTCGCACTGGCGAAATCCTAACTCCTCAGTCAAACCAATTTCCTCAGAGACCAGAAGAACATCGTCTCTGTCACTGAAGAACTTGACTGAACTATAAGAGGTTTCCAAAGGCTTCACTCGAAGGATTGGGTTATGTTGAGGTTTTTGAGTTGAGCATCAGATGGAAAATTTTCCTTAGTTTTACCTCGACCCCCTTTAACAGTACGGCGTTTCCTATGACTCAAAGAAAGAAAATGAAATAGTAAAAACAAAAGTCTTCACGCTTCATTGTCCTCGTTCATTTCTTCAAGGTCACACCATCTTGTTCATATTTAAAGTCTTCAGGGAATACCAAAGTCTTCACCAAAGTCTTCACCAAAGTCTTCAGTTGAAGACATTCATTTTTAGGGGTCGATATTCTTCGAATATACCAAACTCCTCATCGACTTATAGAGCCTGTGTACACTCACAAACATATTAGTCCCTTAACCTATAAGTCTTCAATACACCAAAATCACTAAGGGGCACTAGATGCACTTACAATCTCCCCCTTTTTGGTGATTGATGACAAATAGGTTAAGTTTTCAACGGGGATAAACATATGAAGTGTAAGTACTGAGTTTGAGTAATTTGATTGCAATATATAGAGGAACTCCCCCTGAAGATGTGCATATTTGAGGAATTTGCTTTGGACTGCAAATGCACATGGCAGGAAAAAATCTTGGAGATCGTACTTCTTACGCGCTTCAGCTTTTTATTACTTATGCAATATATGAGCGTGAACTATGGATATAGCATAAAGGTGGAATAGAATATGGTGGTAGGTATCAAAGGGGTAAAAGTGGAGAAGAAGGTGTCGCGTCAACTAGGCGTATCAACGGGCTATGGAGATGCCCATCAATAGATATCAATGCGGGGAGTAGGGATTGCATTGCAACGGATGCACTAGAGCTATAAGTGTATGAAAGCTCAAATGGAGATAAGTGGGTGTGCATCCAACTTGCTTGCTCATGAAGACCTCGGGCATTTGAGGAAGCCCGTCATCGGAATATACAAGCCAAGTTCTATAATGAAAAATTCCCACTAGCATATGAAAGTGATAAAACAAGAGACTCTCTATATGAAGAACATAGTGCCACTTAGAGGCACAAGTGTGGAAAAAGAGGTCGTAGCACTGTCCCTTCTCTCTTTTCTCTGATTTCTTATTTCTTTTTCTTTTTCCTTTTCTCTCTTTTTTATTTTTTTTCTTTCTTTCTCCCTTTTTTTTCTTTCCCTTTTTTTCTTTCTTTTATTTTTCGTCCGGAGTCTCATCCAGACTTGTGGGGGAATCATTGTCTCCATCATCCTTTCCTCACTGAGACAGTGCCCTAATAATTATGATCATCACACTTTTATTTACTTACAACTATGACTCTATATGAATGCCTCTGGTAGTGTACCAGGATGTGCAATGATCTAGCATAGCAAAGGATATCAAAAAACGGACAAGCCATAGAAATATCATGTTAGCTGCCTTACGATCATGCAAAGCAATATGACAATGAGTGTACTAGTCATATGAAGTAACGGTGGAAGTTGCATGGAAATATATCTCGGAATGGCTATGGAAATGCCATGATAGGTAGCTATGGTGGTTGTTTTGACGAAGATATTATAAGGCTTATATGCAACAGAGTATATCATGTCACGGGGTTTGGATGCACTGTCGAAGGTTGCACCAATCCTCTAGGTGAGAATGGGCAATGCACGGTACCGAAGAGGCTAGCAAATATGAGGTGGTGAGAGTGCGTACATCCATGGATTCACATTAGTCATAAAGAACTCACATACTCATTGCAAGATTTTATTAGCTCTTTCGAAGCAAAGTACTAATCGCATCCCCTAGGGAGGAGGTTGGGAGGAGGTAACCATCGCGCGCCTCCGACTTAAACAACACTAGGATTTCAAAGAGGAATAAGTATGCTCACACATCATCACCATGCTATAAAAAATATTTAGATGAACAGCAAGTTAACACCCTCTATTTCATAATACTTAATCTAACCAATGGTCATGCACTCATGCCCTTTCATATTACCACATCAATATCATTAACCCACAATTTCTCTTTTATGTGCTACATGTGGTTTTGATTATGCACTCATTGGAAACCTATTATTTTTGGACTAGTCTTATAACCCATGCAAATTACTGTCACTATTTATTAACTCTCAAACAAATATAAGTGAAGAACGAGAGTACAAATATTTCTATAAAATCTATACGCCACCGTGCTCTAAAAGATATAAGTGAAGTACTAGAGCAACCGCAAAGCTCAAAAGATATAAGTGAAGCACAAAGAGTATTCTAACAAATTATGGTGATCTTGTGTTTCTCTCAAGTGGGTGTGTCCAGAAAACAATGATTGTGGAAAGCTAAAACAAAATATCAAACTAAAGCAAACTACGCTCCAAGCAAAACTCATATCATGTGATGAATAAAAATATAGCTCCAAGTGACATACCGATGGATTGAGACGAAAGAGGGGATGCCTTCTGGGGCATCCCCAAGCTTAGACGCTTGAGTATTCCTTGAATATTACCTTGGGGTGCCTTGGGCATCCCCAAGCTTAGGCTCTGGCCGCTCCTTATTCCTTCATCCACCGTGATAGCACCCAAAACTTGAAAACTTCAGCACACAAAACTCATTAGAACCTTCGTGAGATTCGTTAGTATAGCAAACATATAGAATACTTTAGGTACTGTTATAAATTGGTTCTTATTTTATTATTGCATAAGGTACTGTATTCTAAATTCTCCATGGATTATACTCCCCGATACAATCCATAGCATCATCAAAACAAGCAAACTATGGAAGCAAAAACAGAATCTGTCTAAAACAGAATAGTCTGTAAAGATCTGTAGAGAACCTATACTTCTGTAACACTAAAAATTCTGAAAAATTAGGACAACCTGAATAATTTGTATAGAAATATTGTGTAAAAATTAAGATCAAAAAAACATTCCAGTAAAATCAGAGAAATTCTGCACTGGACGCTAAAGTTTCTATTTTTGCACTGTATCAATTCTACTCATCTTGTGAGTCATCCCAAAGGCTTTACTTGGCACTGATATGTCCATTTTGCATCATGATTTCCTACTGTTATTTACTTTGTTTTGTTGAATAATAATGCTTTGGGGAGTGATTCTAATGCCTTTTCTCTCATAATATGCAAGGTTTACACAAAGAGGGAGATTACCGGCAGCTGGAATTCTGGACCCAAGAAAAGCACGTCAGAGATACCTATTCTGCACAACTCCAATGAAGCTAAAATTTTACGGAGATTATTTTTGCATTTAATAAAAAATACTGGAGCTGAAAACTACCGGAGGAGGTCCCCCAGGTGGGCACAACCCACCAGGGCGCGCCAGGCCCCCCTGGGCGCGCCCTGATGGGTTGTGCTCACCCAGGCCCACTTCCGGTGCCCATCTTCTGGTATAAGGTCACTCTTGACCTAGAAAAAATAGGAGTAGGACTTTCGGGACGAAGCGCCGCCGCCTCGAGGCGGAACTTGGGCAGGAGCACTTTTGCCCTCCGGCGGAGCGATTCCGCCAGGGGAACTTCCCTCCCGGAGGGGGAAATCGAAGCTATCGTCATCACCAGCACCCCTCTCATCTTTGGGAGGCCAATCTTCATCAACATCTTCAACAGCACCATCTCCTCTCAAACCCTAGTTCATCTCTTGTGTTCAATCTTTGTACCGAAACCTCAGATTGGTACCTGTGGGTGACTAGTAGTGTTGATTACCTTGCGTAGTTGATTACTATATGGTTTATTTGGTGGAAGATTATATGTTCAGATCCATTATGCTATTCAATACTCCTCTGATATTGAGCATGATTATTATTTGTGAGTAGTTACCTTTGTTCTTGAGGTCACGGGAGAAGTCATGTTGCGAGTAATCATGTGAATTTGATATGTGTTCGATATTTTGATGATATGTATGTTGTGATTCCCTTAGTGGTGTCATGTGAACATCGACTACATGACACTTCACCATTCATGGGCCTAAGGGAATGCATTGTGGAGTAGTTATTAGATGATGGGTTGCTAGAGTGACAGAAGCTTAAACCCTAGTTTATGCGCTACTTCGTAAGGGGCTGATTTGGATCCACATGTTTAATGCTATGGTTAGACTTTGTCTTAATAATTTTCTCGTACTTGCGGATGCTTGCGAGGGGGTTAATCATAAGTAGGTTGTTAGTTCAAGTAAGAACAGCACCTTAGCACCGGTCCACCCACATATCAAATTATCAAAGTAGCGAACACGAATCAAACCAACATGATAAAAGTGACTAGACGAAATTCCCGTGTACCCTCAAGAACACTTTGCCTATTACTAGTGATTGTTCTGGCCTGTCCTTTGCCTCAAAAGGATTGGGCTACCTTGCTGCACCTTGTTTACCGTTACCGTTGCTTGCTCGTTACAAATTATCTTGCTATCAAACTATCTGTTACCTACAATTTCAGTGCTTGCAGAAATTACCTTGTTGAAAACCGCTTGCCATTTCCTTCTGCTCCTCGTTGGGTTCGACACTCTTACTTATCGAAAGGACTACGATTGATCCCCTATACTTGTGGGTCATCAAGCCACCATAACTACCTATTATGGCATTTTCATAGCTATTCCGAGATATATTGCCATGTAACTTCCACCATTACATCATATGACTAGCACTTTCATTGTCATATTGCTTTGCATGATCATATAAGGTGACATAGTATTTGTGGCAAGGCCACCATTCATCATTTCTCATACATGTTATGCTTGATCATTGCACATCCTGGTACACTACCAGAGGCATTCATATAGAGTCATATTATAGTTTGTCATATTGAGTTGTAAGTAAATAAAAGTGTGATAATCATCATTATTAGGGCACTGTCACAGTGAGGAAAGGATGCTGGAGACAATGATTCCCCCACAAGTCGGGATGAGACTCCGGACGAAAAATAAAATAAAAAAAAGAAAAAAAAAGAAAAAAAAGAGAAAAAGAAAAGGAAAAGAAAAAGAAAAAGGGAAATAAATGAGAGAAAAGAGAGAAGGGATGGTGCTACTATTTCTTTTTCCACACTTGTGCGTCAAAGTGGCACCATGTTTCTCATATAGAGTCTCTTGTTTTGTCACTTTCATATGCTCGTGGGAAATTTTCATTATAGAACTTGGCTTGTATATTCCGATGACGGGCTTCCTCAAATGCCTGAGGCCTTCATGAGTAAGCAAGTTAGATGCACACCCGCTTAGCTTCATTTTAGCTTTCATACACTTATAGCTCTAGTGCATCCGTTGCATGGCAATCCCTACTCCTCGCATTGATATCTATTGATGGGCATCTCCATAGCCCGTTGATATGCCTAGTAGATTTGGATCCACTTGTTTAATGCTATGGTTAGACTTTGTCTTAATACTTTTCACGTAGTTGCGAATGCTTGCGAGGGGGTTAATCATAAGTAGGTTGTTAGTTCAAGTAAGAACAACACCATAGCACCGGTCCACCCACATATCAAATTATCAAAGTAGCGAACACGAATCAAACCAACATGATAAAGGTGACTAGACGAAATTCTCATGTACCCTCAAGAACACTTTGCGTATTACTAGTGATTGTTCTGGCCTGTCCTTGGCCTCAAAAGGATTGGGTTACCTTGCTGCACCTTGTTTACCGTTACCGTTACTTGCTCGTTACCAATTATCTTGCTATCAAACTATCTGTTACCTACAATTTCAGTGCTTGTAGAAATTACCTTGCTGAAAACCGCTTGTCATTTCCTTCTGCTCCTCGTTGGGTTCGACACTCTTACTTATCGAAAGGACTACGATTGATCCCCTATATTTGTGGGTCATCAAGACTCTTTTCTGGCGCCGTTGCCGGGGAGTGAAGCGCTCTTGGTAAGTGGAAATCGGTAAGAAAAAACTTATACTACGTGCTGAAATTTATTGCTATTTCTACTATGGAGAACAATCCTTTGAGGGGTTTGTTCGGGGTATCTTCACCTCGACTGGAACCACAATTAGTTACCCCTCAACCTACATCACCTACTGAAAATGTTACTTATGAAATTCCTTCGGGTATGTGATACGTTTCCAACGTATCGATAATTTATGAAGTATTCATGTCATATTTGCCTATATTTTTACTATTGTTTTATAATTTATTGGGACTAACCTATTAATGGTTCAAAATTGCACAAGTTCTTGTTTCACACTTTGATGTGTAGGAATTAATTGGAAATTGTCAAAAAAACGCAAAAGGAGCCTTGTTGGAGGAGGACTCTTACTTTCCTGAAATCTGTCCACGAACAGTTTTTAGGGATCGTCAGTTTGACCCCCGAAGATGGCGTCAAATGGAAAAAGTTAAAATTAGGAAAGTGTGGGGAATTTTATGGCAATGATTCTGGACTACAAATTCGTCCAAAACGGTGTTCGGATGCGATCTGGAGACCCGTTTTACTGAAGGAAAATATCTGATTACGGAATTACAAGAATTGATGTCGTGATTGAGTCCAACTCTTACCATATCTGATATATTCGGCCAAGCCACGACTTTGGGGACTCATGAGGGCTGTGAGGAGCCCCTAGGAAGGTTCTAGAGGTGCCCAAGAGCCATTGGATGAAGGGTCCATCCATCGGAGGGCCATAGAGCACCACAGAGGCACATATAAGGAGAGGAAAACCCTAATTTCGGAAGAGCCACCAAGAGCCACGAATTTGCCTCTCCCTTGGCAGCCGCCAAGAAGGGGGGAGGGTCCTCCATTGCAGCACCAAGACCAAGGAAGAAGGAGGGGCAAGGGGCCGCCGCCCGTCGCCGACGCCGTGGCCGCCATCGCCTCCATCTCTTCGGGGTTGCACCTCTCCATCAACAAATCTCTCTTTCTCACCATGATAATGTGTGAGTAATCCTCCTCGGGGCTGAGGTATGTACTAGTAGCTATGTGTTCAATATCTCTCTCTCGTATTCTTGAGATGTCACGATCTTGATGTATCACGTGCTTTGTTAATATAGTTGGATCATATGATGTGTTTCCCTCTCTATCTAGTTGTGATGAATTGAGTTTTCCCTTTGAGATTTCGTTACCGGATTGAATACTTTTATGGATTTGAGAGCACTTGATATATGTCTTGCATGCGGATACCCGTAGTGACATTGGGGTATTCAAGTGATTCACTTGATATATGTTTTGGTACTCAACTTGCGGATTCCCGAGGTGACATTGGGTTAATCTATGCATAGGGGTTGATACACGTTCTTGTCCTAACTTCTCCGGTAGAAATCTTGGGGCACTCTTTGAGGTTCTTTGTGTTGGATTGAGTATTATGAATCTGAAATTGTTTGATGCGTATGATGTCTACTACGCAACCTTCTTCTTGTAGACTCGTGTTGGGCCTCCAAGCGCAGAGTTTTGTAGGACAGTAGCAAATTTCCCTCAAGTGGATGACCTAAGGTTTATCAATCCGTGGGAGGCGTAGGATGAAGATGGTCTCTATCAAACAACCCTGCAACCAAATAACAAAGAGTCTCTTGTGTCCCAACACACCCAATACAATGGTAAATTGTATAGGTGCACTAGTTCGGCGAAGAGATGGTGATACAAGTGCAATATGGATGGTAGATATAGGTTTTTGTAATCTGAAAATATAAAAACAGCAAGGTAACTAATGATAAAAGTGAGCACAAACGGCATTGCAATGCTTGGAAATAAGGCCTAGGGTTCATACTTTCACTAGTGCAGGTTCTTTCAACAATACTGACATAGTTGAATCATATGTAAATCCCTCACGTGCGACAAAGAGTTCACTCCAAAGTCACAAATAGCGGAGAACAAACGAAGAAATTATTGTAGGGTACGAAACCACCGCAAAGTTATCTTTTCCGATCAATCTTATGAGCTATCCCTATAAGTGTCACGAACAGCCCTAGAGTTCGTACTAAAATAACACCTTAAGATACACATCAACCAAAACCCTAATGTCACCTAGATACTCCAATGTCACCACGAGTACCCATGGGCTTGATTATACGATATGCATCACACAATTTCAGATTCATCATGTTCAATCCAACACAAAGAGCTTCAAAGAGTGCCCCAAAGTTTCTACCGGAGAGTCAAGACGAAAACATGTGCCAACCCCTATGCATAGATTCCCAAGGTCATGGAACCCGCAAGTTGATCACCAAAACATACATCAAGTGGATCAATAGAACATCCCATTGTCACAACGGATATCCCATCGCAAGACATACATCAAGTGTTCTCAAATCCTTAAAGACTCAATCCGATAAGAAAACTTCAAAGGGAAAACTCAATTCATCACAAGAAGATAGAGAGGGGAAAACTCCATATGATTCATCTATATCAATAAAGCTCGTGATACATCAAGATCGTGCCATCTCAAGAACACGAGAGAGAGAGAGAGATCAAACACATAGCTACTGGTACATACCCTCAGCCCCGAGGGTGAACTACTCCCTCCTCGTCATGGAGACCGTCGGGATGATGAAGATGGCCTCCGGTGATGGTTTCCCCCTCCGGCAGGGTGCCGGAACGGGCTCCCGATTGGTTTTTCATGGCTACAGAGGCTTCTGGCGGTGGAACCCCCGATCTATTTTTCTTTTCGGAGGTTTCTGTATTTATAGGAGTTTTTGGCGTCGGTTTCACGTCAAGGCGGTGCCCGAGGAGCCCACAAGCCAGGGGGGCGCGCCCTAGGGGGGGCGCCCCCCAGGCTTGTGGCCTCCTCGGTCACTTCCTGGCCCAGGTTTTTGCTCCAGTATTTTTTATATTTTCCAAAAATATTCTCCGTAAATTTTCAGCCCATTCCGAGAACTTTTATTTCTGCACAAAAACAACACCACGGTAGCTCTGTTGAAAACAGCGTCAGTCCGGGTTAGTTCTAATAAAATCATACCAAAATCATATAGAATTATTGTAAACATGGCTTGAATACTTCATAAATTATAGATACGTTGGAGACGTATCAGCGTATCGTATAATTAACTCATGGATACTTGTGGTGACATTGGAGTATCTAGGTGACATTAGAGTTGGTTGATGCGTATCATATGATGTTATTCTAGTACGAACTCTTAGATAGATCGATCAGAAAGGATAACTTGGTTATATTAGTACGAACTCTTGGATAGATCGATCGGAAAGGATAACTTGGTTATGTTAGTACGAACTCTTGGATAGATCGATCGGAAAGGATAACTTTAAGGTGGTTTCGTACCCTACAAACAATTTCTTCTTATGCTCTCCGCTAGATAAGAACTTTGGAGTGATTCTTCGTTGCACGTTGAGGGATGGTTATGTGATCCAATTATATTAGCATTGTTGAGACATTGCACTAGCGAAAGTACGGACCCTAGGCCTTGTTTTCAAGCATTGCAATACCGTTTGTGCTCACTTTTGTCACTTGCTACCTTGCTGTTTTTCTATTTTCAGATTACAAAAATCAATATCTACTATCATTAGTGCACTTGTATCACCATCTCTTTGCCAAACTAGTGCACCTATACAATTTGCCATTGTCTTGGGTGTGTTGGGGACACAAGAGATTTCTTGTATTTGATTGCAGGGTTGTTTGAGAGAGACCATCTTCATCCTACACCTCCCACGGATTGATAAACCTTAGGTCATCCACTTGAGGGAAAATTGCTACTGTCCTACAAAACTCTGCGCTTGGAGTCCCAACACGAGTCTACAAGAATAAAGTTGCATAGTAGACATCAGTATGCTAGAACAAATGCTTGCTAAACCTTATGCGGGAGATGGAACTGATCATCCTGATATGCACCTATTATATGTGAACGGAATATGTGGATTATTTAAGCTTGCAGGTTTACCCGGAGATGAAGTTAAGAAGAAGGTTTTCCCTTTATCTTTGGAGGGAAAAGCATTGACATGGTATAGGCTATGTGATGATCTTGTATCGTGGAATTGGAATCGTTTGCAATTGGAATTCCATCAAAAGTTTTATCCTATGCATCTAGTTCATCGTGATCGGAATTATATATATATAATTTTTGGCCTCGTGAAGAAGAAAGTATCGCTCTAGCTTGGGGGAGGCTTAAGTCAATGTTATATTCATGCCCCAATCATGACATTCTGAGGGAAGTTATCATTCAGAATTTTTATGTTTGGCTTTCTCATAATGATCAATCCATGCTCGATACTTCTTGTGTTGGTTCTTATATGAAGAAGACTATTGAATTCAAGTGGGATCTCTTAGAAAGAATTAAACGCAACTCTAAAGATTGGGAACTCGACGAAGGTAATGAGTCAGGTATAAAGCTTGAATTTGATTGTGTTAAATCTTTTATGAATACTGATACTTTTCACAAGTTTAGCACTAAATATGGTCTTGACTCTGAGATAGTAGCCTCTTTCTGTGAAGCATTTGCTACTCATGTTAATCTTCCTAAGGAGAAGTGGTTTAAATATTAAATAAGAAATTAAAGAACCGGTCATAGCTAAAGAAGAAACCATCTTTTACAATGTTGATCCAGTTGTGCCTACTGCTTATATTGAAAAACCACCTTTCCCTGTTAGGATAAAGGAACATTCTAAGGTATCAACTGTGGTTCGTAAGAGTAATATAAGAGCACCTAAACCCCCTGAGCAACTTAAAGTAGAACCTAGTGTTGCTATGGTTAAAGATCTCTTGGTAGAAAATATTGATGGGCATGTTATCTACTTTTGTGATGAAGCTGCTAGAATTACTAAACCTGATGAAAAAGATAAACATAGACCTGTAGAAGGCTTGCCTGTTGTCTCAGTTAAAATAGGAGATCATTGCTACCATGGTTTATGTGATTTAGGTGCTAGTGTGAGTGCTATCCCTTTTACCTTATACCAAGAAATTATGGATGAAATAGCACCTGCTGAAATGGAAGATATTGATGTTACTATTAAACTTGCTAATAGAGACACTATCACACCACTTGGGATTGTTAGAGATGTTGAAGTCTTGTGTGGGAAAGTGAAATACCCTACTGATTTTCTAGTTCTTGGTTCCCCACAAGATGACTTTTGTCACATTATCTTTGGTAGACCTTTCTTGAGCACCGTCAATGCTAAGATAGATTGTGAAAAACAAACTGTCGGTGTCAGTTTTGGTAATGTGTCTCATGAGTTTAATTTTTCCAAGTTTAGTAGACAACCTCATGATAAAGCATTTTCTAGTAAGGATGAAATAATTGGTCTCGCTTCTATTGCTGTGCCTCCTACTGATCCATTAGAACAATATTTGCTCGACCATAAAAATGATATGCACTTGCGTGAAAGAAATGAAATAGATCAAATTTTCTTTGAACAACAACCTCTCTTGAAACACAATTTGCCTATTGAAACTCTTGGAGGTCCTCCTCCACCTAAAGGTGATCCTGTGTTTGAATTGAAACAATTGCCTGACACTTTGAACTATGCTTATCTTGATGAGAAAAAGATATATCCTGTTATTATTAGTGCTAACCTTTCAGAACATGAAGAAGAAAGATTATTGAAAGTTCTAAGGAAGCATCGGGCTGCTATTGGATATACTCTTGATGATCTTAAGGGCATTAGTCCCACTCTATGTCAGCACAAGATCAATATGGAACCTGATGCTAAACCCGTTGTTGATCACCAACGACGATTGAATCCTAAGATGAAAGAAGTGGTAAGAACTGAAATATTAAAGCTTCTGGAAGCAGGTATAATCTATCCCATAGCTGATAGTAGATGGGCAAGTCCCGTTCATTGTGTCCCTAAGAAAGGAGGTATTACCGTTGTTCCCAATGATAAGAATGAACTCATTCCACAAAGAATTGTCACTGGCTATAGAATGGTAATTGATTTTAGAAAATTAAATAAAGCTACTAGGAAAGATCATTACCCTCTACCGTTCATTGATCAAATGCTAGAGAGACTATCTAAGCACACACACTTTTGTTTCCTAGATGGATATTCTGGTTTCTCTCAAATACCTGTGTCACAATCCGATCAAGAGAAAACCACCTTTACTTGCCCTTTTGGAACCTATGCTTATAGACGTATGCCTTTTGGTTTATGCAATGCACCTGCTACCTTTCAAAGATGTATGACTGCTATATTCTCTGATTTTTGTGAAAAGATTGTGGAGGTTTTCATGGATGATTTTTCCGTTTACGGAACTTCTTGTGATGATTGCTTAAGCAACCTTGATCGAGTTTTGCAGAGATGTGAAGAAACTAATCTTGTCTTGAATTGGGAGAAGTGCCACTTTAAGGTTAATGAAGGCATTGTCTTGGGGCATAAAATATCCGAACGAGGTATTGAGGTGGATAAAGCTAAAGTTGATGCAATTGAGAAAATGCCATGTCCTAAAGATATCAAAGGTATTCGAAGTTTCCTTGGTCATGCTGGTTTTTATAGGATGTTCATTAAAGACTTCTCTAAAATTTCTAGGCCTCTAACTAATCTTTTGCAAAAGGATATTCCTTTTGTCTTTGATGATGATTGTATGGAAGCTTTTGAAACACTCAAGAAAGCCTTAACCTCTTCACCTATCGTTCAACCACCTAATTGGAACTTGCCTTTTGAAATTATGTGTGATGCTAGTGATTATGTTGTTGGTGCTGTCCTAGGACAAAGAGTTGATAAGAAATTGAATGTTATCCATTATGCTAGTAAAACTCTAGACAGTGCCCAACGAAACTATGCCACTACTGAAAAAGAATTTTTAGCAGTTGTGTTTGCTTGTGATAAATTTAGATCCTATATTGTTGACTCCAAGGTTATTGTTCACACCGATCATGCTGCTATCAAATACCTTATGGAAAAGAAAGATGCTAAACCTAGACTCATTAGGTGGGTTCTTTTGCTTCAAGAATTTGACTTACACATTGTTGATAGGAAAGGAGCTGAGAACCCCGTGGCTGATAACTTGTCTAGGTTAGAAAATATTCATGATGACCCACTACCTATTGATGATAGTTTCCCTGACGAGAAGCTAGCTGCAATAAGTGTCTCACACAACACACCTTGGTATGCTGATTATGCTAATTACATTGTCGCTAAATATATACCACCTAGCTTCACTTATCAACAAAAGAGAAAAAAATCTATGACTTGAGGCATTACTTTTGGGATGACCCACATCTTTATAAAGAAGGAGTAGATGGTATTATTAGGCGTTGTGTACCTGAGCATGAACAGGAACAAATCCTACGGAAATGTCATTCCGAAGCTTATGGAGGACATCATGCGGGAGATAGAACTGCTCATAAGGTACTGCAATCATGTTTTTATTGGCCTACTCTTTTCAAAGAAGCTCGTAAGTTTGTCTTGTCTTGTGATGAATGTCAAAGAATTGGTAATATCGGTAAGCGTCAGGAGATGCCTATGAATTATTCGCTTGTTGTCGAACCATTTGATGTTTGGGGTTTTGATTATATGGGACCTTTTCCTTCCTCTAATGGGTACACTCATATTTTGGTTGCTGTTGATTATGTCACTAAGTGGGTAGAAGCTATTCCAACTAGTAGTGCCGATCACCACACCTCCATTAAAATGCTTAAAGAGGTTATCTTCCCGAGGTTTGGAGTCCCTAGATATTTAATGACCGATGGTGGTTCACACTTTATTCATGGTGCTTTCCGTAAGATGCTTGCTAAATATGATGTTAACCATAGAATTGCATCACCCTATCATCCTCAATCTAGTGGTCAAGTTGAACTTGGCAATAGAGAAATAAAATTAATATTACAAAAAACTGTCAATAGGTCTCGTAAGAATTGGTCTAAGAAATTAGATGATGCACTTTGGGCCTATAGAACAGCTTATAAAAATCCTATGGGTATGTCTCCATATAAAATGGTGTATGGGAAAGCTTGTCATTTGCCTCTAGAACTAGAACACAAAGCATTTTGGGCAATTAAAGAACTCAACTATGATTTCAAACTTGCCGGTGAGAAGAGGCTATTTGATATTAGCTCACTAGATGAATGGAGAACCCAAGCATATGAAAATGCCAAGCTATTCAAAGAAAAAAGTAAAAAGATGGCATGACAAGAGAATCCAAAAGCGGGAATTCAAAATAGGAGATTATGTTCTTTTGTTCAACTCTCGTTTAAGATTTTTTGCAGGAAAATTTCTCTCAAAATGGGAAGGACCATATATTATTGAAGAGGTTTATCGTTCTGGAGCTATCAAGATTAATAATGCCGAAGGTACTAACCCGAAGGTGGTCAATGGACAAAGAATTAAGCATTATATCTCAGGTACGCCTATTAACGTTGAAAGAAATGTTATCCAAACCATGACACCGGAGGAACACATAAAAGAAACCTTCCGGAACACTCCAGAATACTTAAAAATAGGAGGTATGTGATACGCTAAGTAAACGGACTCTGAAAAATCCGCAAAAATATTTTTTGTCAGTTTTGGAATATTTTAGATTTTGGAAATAAAAAAATAAACCGGAAGGTGATCGAGATGAGCACGATACACCAGGGCGCGCCAGGCACCCCTGGGCGCGTCCTGGTGGGTTGTGCCCACCTCGAATGCCTTCCCGACTCCGTTTTCCTTCCAAATACTTGTTTCCCAAGAATAAAAATTCTCTATATATACCCCCGACTGTTTTGACAACCGCATCGCAGAAAAATCCTCTGTTCTTGTTTCTTGCTGTTTTCTCATCAGATCTAGATTTCCATGGCTCCACCAAGCTCCTCCAAGGAAAAGTTCTTCAAGAAGGTCATCAACCCGTACTTGCCGGAGGTGATGAAGCACCCTCAAGCCATTGAGATGCGTGAGGGGGTGCTCCACATCCGCGATGTTCAAGGACCCAAGAAGACCGGAAGCGTGAAAGCTAGGCTCGAGGCAGTGGAACAAGAAATCTTCAAGTGCCAGAAAATGGTGGAGCGTGGACTTAGTGCCAATCACTCCATGATCATGGAATTCACCCGTCATCAGACGGTGGATGACCGGTCTATCACTAGTCGAAAATAGGGCTTTGGTTGAGGCCAGGATAAGGGCATTAATCCCGGTTCACTTACAAACCGGGACAAAAGGGTGCACCAGTCCCGGTTCGTGAGGCCAGGGCGCCGGCCGGGCCTCGGGGGCCATTGGTCCCGGTTCGTCTGACACTTTTAGTCCCGGTTCCAGACACGAACCGGGACCAATGGGCCTCGCTCCTGGCCCAGCACCTTTAGTCCCGGTTGGTGGCTGGAACCGGGACCAAAGGTCGGTCTTCTGTCCCGGTTCTGGCCACCAACCGGGACTAAAGATAAGCCTATATATACCCCCGCCCCTGCCCGCTCACTCTGTTTTTTGGCCGGCCGGTGTGTGCAGGTGTGTGTTGCTCTAGCTCTCACCTCCTATGCACATGAGGTGTTCGATGAAATGCCCGAGCCACACTTAAGCTTTCTCCTCTCCAAGCTTGACCTCCAAGCTCCATTTTCCTCAAGATTTGTCTAGGTTTGGCGGTCCGTCCTGTCCCGTCCCCGTCCTCACCGCCGTCGATCGCCCGCGCCGATCTCGTCGCCGACACCACCGTGGTGAGCCTCTTGTTCTTATCTTCTTTCTAAAAGAAAAATATTCTTACTTGTATGATTTAGATAGATAGTTGTACAATTTTCTTACTTTTATTATTGTTTGTTATTATATAGTGCCATGGTTTTGGTATCCGCCCCCGTCGGCCCTCGTCCTGTCTATGATTCGGATGTGGTATATTATATTTTATAACTATTTGTTTCATTTAGTGTTTATGACAATTATGCCGACCAACGTGACATAGATGTTTTTATCTAGGAGGTATGTGAACCGGAAATTCGAACCGACCCTCTTGTCGAGAGGTTAAATTTAGTTGAAAAAGAAAAAATTACTTGAAGAAAAAATTGAAAAGAATTGAGGAGGAGAAGATGGAATTGGAGTTGCATGTTGCCGATGTCGTCGAAGATCACAAGATCAAGATGGATGCAATGCGCTTGAAGATTAGAAAGGTTAGAAAATATGCCATTCATACTAAGGCTTGGTATCATTATGCCGTTGGATCAATTGGTACCTTAGTTGCGGTTATGATCGCATTTGTTGTTGCATTTAAATGTTTTACATAGTTTCAATGTATGTTTTAATTAGATGCTCTAGAGAGCTATATGTTGTTCAATGAGAACTATGTATGAACTTTATGTATTTATTTTTGTCACTACTGTACTTTGGTTTTAATGTGATGATGAACTTCTATTAATTTGGTCACTTCTCTATTCATGATGTTCTGTAATGGTTTTTGATACACTTAACTATATAATGCACACAGATGAACCGGCAATGGATGTACGGTGACCGACGCACCTCCGAGTACATTAAGGGCCTACATAATTTTCTCGAAGTGGCTGAGGCAACCAAGCAGAATGGTTTTATGTATTGTCCATGTACTATCTGTGGGAATACGAAGGATTACTCTAACTCGAAAACCCTTCACGTCCACCTGCTTGAGAAGGGTTTCATGCCACACTATAATGTTTGGACCAAGCACGGAGAAAGAGGGGTTATGATGGAAGACAACGAAGAAGAAAAGGATGATGACAACTATCCGCCCCCTGAATACGGTGATGCTGCAATGGGGGAAGCTGAAGATCAAGAGGAACCAGACGATGTGCCCGATGATGATCTTCGCCGGGTCATTGTTGATGCAAAGAGACAATGCCAAAGTGAAAGGGAGAAGTTGAAGTTCGATTGCATGTTAGAGGATCACAAAAAAGGGTTGTACCCAAATTGCAAAGATGACAACACAAAGCTCGGTACCACACTGGAATTGCTGCCATGGAAGGCAGACAATGGTGTATCTGACAAGGCATTTGAAAAGGTGCTGAAAATAATGAAGAATAAGCTTCCAAAGGACAACGAATTGCCCGACAGTACATACGAAGCAAAGAAGGTTGTCTGCCCTCTAGGATTGGAGGTGCAGAAGATACATGCATGCCCTAATGACTGCATCCTCTACCGCGGTGCGTACGAGGATTTGAACGCATGCCCGGTATGCTGTGCATTGCGGTATAAGATCAGAAGAGATGACCCTGGTGATGTTGAGGGCCAGCGCACCGGGAAGAGGGTTCCTGCCAAGGTGATGTGGTATGCTCCTATAATACCACGGTTGAAACGTTTGTTCAGAAACAAAGAGCATGCCAAGTTGATGCGATGGCACAAGGAAGACCGTAAGAAAGACGGGAAGTTGAGAGCACCCGGTGATGGGTCGCAGTGGAGACAGATCGAGAGAAAGTGGGGGGACTTTACAGGTGACCCAAGGAACGTATGGTTTGGTTTAAGTGCAGATGGCGTTAATCCTTTTGGGGAGCAGAGCACCAAGCATAGCACATGGCCTGTGACTCTATGTATGTATAACCTTCCTCCTTGGTTGTGCATGAAGCGGAAGTTCATTATGATGCCAGTGCTCATCCAAGGCCCTAAGCAACCCGGCAATGACATTGATGTGTACCTAAGGCCATTAGTTGATGAACATTTACAACTATGGAATGGAAAAGGTGTACGTGTGTGGGATGAGCATGCACAAGAGGAATTTGACCTACGAGCGTTGCTGTTTGTAACCATCAATGATTGGCCTGCTCTCAGTAACCTTTCAGGACAGACAAACAAGGGATACCACGCATGCACGCACTGTTTAGATGACATCGAAAGTATATATTTGGACAAATGCAGGAAGAATGTGTACCTAGGGCATCGTCGATTTCTTTCGACCAACCATCAATGTCGAAAGAAAGGAAAGCATTTCAAAGGTGAGGCAGATCACTGGAAGAAGCCCGCCCTCCGTACTGGTGATCACATACTTGATATGGTCAATGATTTACATGTAATCTTTGGAAAGGGTCCTGGCGGACTATCTGTTCCGAATGACGCTGAGGGACGCGCACCCATGTGGAAGAAGAAATCTATATTTTGGGACCTACCCTATTGGAAAGACCTAGAGGTCCGCTCTGCAATCGATGTGATGCACGTGACGAAGAATCTTTGCGTGAACCTGCTAGGCTTCTTGGGAGTGTATGGGAAGACAAAAGATACACCGGAGGCACGGGAGGACCAGCAACGTGTGCACGAAAAAGACGGCATGGATCCAAAGCAGTATGAAGGTCCTGCGAGCTACGCTCTTACCAAAGAAGAGAAGGAAATCTTCTTTGAATGCCTGCTCAGTATGAAGGTCCCGTCTGGCTTCTCGTCGAATATAAAGGGAATAATAAATATGGTAGAGAAAAAGTTCCAGAACCTAAAGTCTCATGACTGCCACGTGATTATGACGCAACTGCTTCCGGTTGCATTGAGGGGGCTTCTACCGGAAAACGTTCGATTAGCCATTGTGAAGCTATCACTACTGGAATCAGCTTCTTTGCCATCTGCCAGCTCTTTGCCGTCTGCTGGCAGATGGCAAAGAGGTTGTTTGCCGTCTGCTTTGGCAAAGCAGACGGCAAAGATCTGGCTGATGGCAAAGAGGGTCTTTGCCATCTGCACTTCTTTGCCGTCTGCTGGCAGACGGCAAAGAACTCTTTGCCGTCTGCCAGCAAACGGCAAAGACCAAAGTGGGCCCCATGGGGCACGGCACTGGCTAGGTCAAGCTCTTTGCCATCTGCCACTTCTTTGTCGTCTGCTGGCAGACGGCAAAGAACTCTTTGCCGTCTGCCAGCAGACGGCAAAGAGGTGAGGGTGGGGCCCACAATGTCACGGCGGGGGCGGGCTAACGGTCGCCGTCTGCTGGCAGACGGCAAAGAATTCTTTGCCGTCTGCCCGCAGACGGCAAAGAAATGAACTTAACGCGCCCCGCGCCTCTCTCTCTCTCACATCTCTCTCTCCCTCTCTCTCTCTCAGCGCCGCCGCCGCCCCCTCCCCGCAGCCCTCCTCCACCACCGCCCCCTCCGTGCGGCCCTTCTCCACCACCGCCGGAGCCAGGCCGCGGCGCCGCCCGCCCCCTCCCCGCGGCCCTCCTCCACCACCTCGGCCCCGTCGCCCCCGCCGCCCCCTGCCCCGCCGCTCCTCCGCGTCGGGTCGCCGGCGAGTAGGCACCCCCGACGACCCAGCTCCGCCCCTCCCCCTCCGCCGCCCCGCGCCGCCGCCTCGACCCCCCCCTCCGGTGAGCTCCACCCTCCCCCCTTTTTATGTTTTTTTTCTGTTTTTTATTAGTTCATATTAGTTAGTTTATATTAGTTAGTTATTAGTTCATATTAGTTAGTATATATTAGGTAGAAAAAACTTAGAGGGAAAAAAGAAGAAGAAGAAGAAGAAAAAAAGAGGAGAGGAGGAGAAGAAGAAGAGGAAAAAAGGAAAGGAAGAAGAAGAAGAGGAGGAGGAGGAGAAGAAAAAAGAAGAAGAGGAAGAAGAAGAAGAAAAAAGAGGAGAGGAGGAGAAGAAGAAGAGGAAAAAGGAAAGGAGGAAGAAGAAGAAGAAGAAGGAACAAAAAGGAAGAAAATGAAGAAAAGGAAGAAGAGGAAGAAGAAGAAAAGAAAAAAAGAGGAAAAACCCCGACCCCGACCCCGACCCCGACCCGACACCCCGACCCCGACACGGCACCCCGACCCCGACCCCGACCCCGACCCCGACCCCGACACGGCACCCCGACCCCGACACGGCACCCCGACCCCGACCCCGACCCGACACCCCGACCCCGACACGGCACCCCGACCCCGACACCCCGACACCCCTGACACCCCGACACCACGACACCCAGACACGACACCCCCGACACCCCGACACCCCGACCCCGACACGACACCCCGACACCCCGACCCCGACATGACACCCCGACACCACGACACCACGACACCCCGACCCGAGCACAAATGACATCTCCTCCTCCCCCTTCATTTGCTCTGTTCCGGTCTTCGTGCCGATGAAACTTGCTAGCTGTAGGTAGATTGAATCATCAGTATGCGTGACGACTATGCGTCTCCCGTTCGAAAGGGTTACATCTATAAATATGCATGCATTTGCATATTTATAACCATGATTCTTTTGAATTGTCCAACGTTATCCATGGACAGCCCGAGTATGTGTAGATTGGGTTCGTTTTCCCATATGCTCTGCTCCGGATCCGATGCAGAATTTCACCAGTGCCTCCCTGTTGTTCTCCGGGTACACATCCTCTCTGCTTATTGCCGAGACGTGTATCAGGAGAATAGCGGGGAGGTGCTGCCGAAATTTTGCGTCGGATCCGGAGCAGAGCATGGGAAAACGAACCCAATCTACACATACTCGGGTGGGATTAGGACCTATCTTTACCTACTAGCGTCTAGGTTGCATGGACGTAATAAAACTGACAAACTCTATTAACTGATGAATATGGTTTGCTGAATTATGTATATATTTCTTGTGTTTAGTAGGTAGGCAAGATGAGTGATCGTGCTTGGATGTACACCGGTCACCCTAGTCAGAAAGAAATGACCATTGAATGGTTAACAAAAACCAAGGGGTTTCTGAGCGCCGCATTTGCAAATGGCCAGGAAATAACCTGGTGCCCCTGTGTCCGGTGCGACAACCATAAAAAGTGGACACGGGATGAAATGGGTAAACACTTGCAGAAGTGGGGTTTTACGACTGATTATACGGTGTGGAGATTTCATGGTGAGTCTGCCCAACGTGCCAGAGCTGAGGTGGTTCGTCGTCGCACCGACGAGCATGGTACCGGGATCGAAGACATGGTGCAAGACTTTGATGATGCTCGGGATTCGGACGATGAGATGGAGGAATCTGCAAAGGCCTTCTATGAAATGTTGGAGTCTTCAAAACGTCCTCTCCACGAGCACACTGAGCTTTGTCAGCTGGATGCCATCGCGCAAGTAATGGCTCTCAAGGCTCAGTTCAACCTGGGCAGAGAATGCTACGACGCGATGATGACGATATTTGGACGCTTTCTACCCAAAGGCCATGTATTGCCAGCAAACCTGTACCAGTCGGACAAAATCCTACGTGCGCTTAAGATGCCCTATGAGAAGATAGATGCCTGTGAGAATGGATGTGCCTTATTTAGGCTTGAGTTTGCGTGGCTTTATCCCTGAGGATGAATGGCTAGTACTGGCAGAGCTGAGCTATTTCTTCCGTGCTCTTTGTGCGAAAGAACTATCGCCTGACGTGCTAGACGAACTGGAAGAGTTGGCGCCGGAGTTGATCTGCAAGTTAGAAAAGATCTTTCCACCGGGATTCTTTAATCCAATGCAGCATTTGATTTTGCATCTCCCGACCGAGGCAAGATTGGGGGGGGGCCGTGCAAAATCGTTGGTGCTTCGCAACTGAGAGGATGCAGAAGACGCTTCGAGCAAAATGTAAAAATAAACGTAGAATTGAAGCATCGATGGCCGAGGCATTCATTACTGAGGAGGCCGCAAACTTCGTGACAGCACACTACAAAGCCAAGAATCGTCATTTGCATAATCCGAAGCCTCGGTACAATGATGGCGACTGTGAAAAACATTCTTCCAAGAAACACGTTAACCCAGACACATATGAAGGAGAATTCTTCCAAGAAACACGTGTTTCCAAAAAACGTTTCAAGAACCGCTCTACTTCACCCCAGAACATTGAGGTAGACAGCGACAGTGAATCCGACTTCACCCCTGAGCCGGAACAAGATGAGACGGAAGAAGAAGAGGTTACTGCTGCGGATGACCTGTCAATGCTTGACTGATTACATAAAGGAGGCCTTCCACATGTTGATGCATTTATTGATGATGCTGATGAGCACGTCATTACTGATAGTGATGATGATTCCGCATTTATTGATCCCGGAGCATATATAGACGATGAAGATTAATATTAGTAATGTCAGGTATTCAATTATTATTATGTACATATATATTATTAATTAGTTCATGTTATTAGGTATTCAACAAAATGACATTGACTTAGCTTATTTTCCTCGAAAATGACATAATAACCTTACTTAGCTCCAAACTGACATACTTTACCTAGGATAGCTATAAAATGAGCTATACTTAGCATTTTTCCTCCTAAATGACTTAATATGCTTAGTTAGCTAAAAAATGGCATAACTACCTAGGATAGCTCCAAAATGACCTATACTTAGCTTCTTTAGTTCATTTATGACATACTTAGCATACTTAGGTAAAAAATGGCATGATAATCTTGGTTTAGCTCCAAAATGACATTGACTTAGCTTATTTTCCTCCAAAATGACAAAATAACCTTACCTACCTCCAAAATGACCGATTTTAACTAGGATAGCTCTAAAATGACCTACACTTGCCATTTTCTTGTATGATTGTATGATTTATATAGTTACTTGTATAATTTTCTTACTTTGTATGATTGTTTCTTATACATAGTGCCATGATCTTGAAATCCGTCCCCGTCGGCCCTCGCCCGCTTTATGATTCGGATGTGGTAAATTCTCTTTTATAACTATTTGTTGCATTTCGCATTTATGACAATTATGGCCATCAAGTTGACATAGAGATATTTTAATCTAGGAGGTATGTGAACCGGAATTTGCAACCGACCCTCTTGTCGAGAAGTTAAATTTAGTTGAAAAAGAAAATGAGTATTTGAAAGAAAAAATTAAAAGAATTGAAAAAGAGAAGATGACATTGGAGTTGTATGTTGCCGATGTCGTCGATGATCACAAGATGAAGATGAATGCAATGCGCTTGAAGATGGATGCAATGCGCTTGAAGATTAAGAAGATTAGAAAATATGCCATTGATAATGAGGCTTGGTATCATTATGCTGTTGGATCAATTGTTACCTTAGTTGCGATCTTCATCGCATTTGTTGTGATGAGGGTACGTTTTCTCTATACTTAGCTTATTTTCCTCCTAAATGGCATAATTACCTAAGTTAGATAAAAAATGAGGTATACTTACGTAAGTTCGCTCAAAAATGGCATCATCCTCGAAAATGACATAATAACCTTACTAAGCTCCAAAATGACCTATTTACCTAGCTTAGCTCTAAAATGACCTACAGTTAGCATTTTTTCCTAGCTTAGCTAAAAAATGGCATTTTTACCTACCTTAGTTAGAAGAAGAAGAAGATAAAGAAGAGGAGAGGAGAAAAAGAAAGAGAAGAAAAATTCTTCTTCTTCTTCTTCTTCTTCTTCTAGTCTTCTTCTTCTTCTTCTTCTTCTTCTTCTAGCTAGTCTTCTTCTTCTAGTCTTCTTCTTCTTCTTCTAACTTTCTTCTTTCCCAATTTGCAGATTTGCTTTCGATGAGGAAGCTTGCGTTGATGGAGTCTACTCTTCTTCTTGTGCTTCCTTTTTGTTTTGATTTTGTAGGATGAACAATGTGAAACTTGCTACCTATATATGTATGTATGGATGAAACTATATGGACCTTTTGCTTAATTGTTGGATATGTTGGACTTTTCATTTGGTGTATATATGTGTTGGATGATCAGATCCATATGGCAGGGATATGTTGGCTATATGTACTTGTTGAAATATTTTGAAATGAATATATATATATATCTGTGAAATTGATTGAATTTAAGAAAAAAAAAACAGTGGCAATATAGCCACTTTGCCGTCTGCTAGCAGACGGCAAAGAGGTTTGCCATCAGCGAGCAGACGGCAAAGAGGCCACGTGGCAGCAGCCTGTGCAACCTGGGCTGGCCTATTTGGCCTCTTTGCCGTCTGCTGGCAGACGGCGAAGACCTTTGCTTCTTTGCCGTCTGCTGGCAGACGGCAAAGAGCCTGGGCTGGCCCAGCTGACGCCTGACGTCAGCTGACGTCAGCTGCAGCTCTTTGCCGTCTGCTGGCAGACGGCAAAGAGCGCCGTTAGCCCCCTAACGGGGCTGGCACCTTTTGTCTGCCGTCCAGGGTCTTTGCCGTTTGCCGGCAGACGGCAAAGGGGCCTTTGCCGTTAGCTGTTCGGCCGGACTATTGGCCGTCTGCTGGCAGACGGCAAAGGCTTTGCCGTCCGCCAGGCATGCCTTTGCCGTCTGGTATGGCAGACGGCAAAGAAGCTGATTCCAGTAGTGTATGTGCATTCTTCAATGCAATCTCTTAGAAGGTAATCGATCCAGAAATCCTATCAAGGTTAAAGAGTGATTTGGTGCAATGTCTTGTCAGTTTCGAGCTGGTGTTCCCACCATCCTTCTTCAATATCATGACGCGCGTCCTAGTTCATCTAGTTGACGAGATTTGCATTTTGGGCCCTGTATTTCTACACAACATGTTCCCCTTTGAGAGGTTCATGGGAGTCGTAAAGAAATATGTTCGTAACCGTGCTAGGCCAGAAGGAAACATCTCCATGGGCCATCAAACAGAGGAAAGCATTGGGTTTTGTGTTGACTTTATTCCTGACCTTAAGCCGATTGGTCTCCCTCAATCGCGGTATGAGGGGAGACTGACTGGAAAAGGCACGCTAGGAGCGAATTCAAGAATATGTAGGGACGGGCATTCTTGGTCTCAAGCACACTACACAGTTCTACAGAATTCTACCTTGGTGACCCCGTATGTCAATGAACACAAGAATATTCTGCGCTCCAAACACCCAGAGCAGTGTGACGACTGGATTACATGTGAACACATCAGGACTTTCGGCAGTTTGTTGCAAACACATCTCATGGGTAACACCACTGTTGCAGATGACTTGTACTCATTGGCCAGGGGACCATCTTCGACTGTATTGACTTACAAAGGGTACGAGATAAATGGGAATACATTTTACACGATCGCCCAAGATCAAAAGAGCACCAACCAAAACAGTGGTGTTCGCTTTGATGCAGCAACCAACAGGGGAAATGCCACATATTATGGTTACATAGTGGACATATGGGAACTTGACTATGGACATGATTTTAAGGTCCCTTTGTTTCGGTGCAAATGGGTCAATCTGTCAGGAGGCGGGGTACAGGTAGACCCGCAATACGGAATGACAACAGTGGATCTGAACAATCTTGGGTACACAGACGAACCATTCGTCCTAGCCAATGATGTGGCGCGGGTTTTCTATGTGAAGGACATGTCTACCAAACCGAGAAAAAGAAAAGATAAGGAAGCGAATACATCATACGATGAGCCAAAGCGCCACATAGTTCTTTCAGGGAAAAGAGACATCGTGGGAGTGGAGGGCAAGACAGACATGTCTGAAGATTATGAAAAGTTTCATGAAATTCCTCCCTTCAAAGTGAAGGCTGACCCAAGCACCCTGTTAAACGATGAAGATTATCCATGGTTACGGCGCAATAAGCAAGGGACACACGCGAAGAAAAAGTGAAGACTTTCTCTCCACAACTATTCTAATGATGGCTTTGATCTAGAATATCACTGCAGTTACATGTCAAGAAATGAAATGCCTTTTGTAGCAGATGAGTTTTCGTCTGAAACCCTGATACTTCGAAAGAGATTGTTCATTTTGTACACGAAGTGCATCCAGTTTTTGCCGTAACCCTCTCAACATTTTAGCACATGCTATGTGGGTGAAATGATGATACCATGCCAACTTTCAACCATTTCAGAGTTCATTTGCAGTGCTTTTCAATTCAGGGTCATGTTAGCTCAAAATAAATCATGAAATGCATGAAAAATAGCAAATGAAGTCAGAAAAGGTTTGAAAAGTGATGATGTGGCTTTGAATGGTGCATATTGAATGCAGAAAAAGTCTTGAGTTCAAATATGTTTAAAAAATTGAAATCCTTTTGTAACAGATGAGTTTTTGTCCAAAACCCTGACACTTCGAAAGAGATTGTCCAGTTCGTACACGAAGTGCATCCAGTTTTTGCCGTAACCCTCTCAACTTTTTAGCACATGCTATGTGGGTGAAATGATGATACCATGCCAACTTGCAACCATTTCATAGTTCATTTGCAGTGCTTTTCAATTCAGGATCATTTTAGCTCAAAATAAATCATGAAATGCATGAAAAATAGGAAATGAAGTCAGAAAAGGGTTGAAAAGTGATGATGTGGCTTTGAATGGTGCATATTGAATGCAGAAAAAGTCTTGAGTTAAAATATGTTTAAAAAATTGAAATCCCATTGTAATAGACGTGTTTTCGTCCGATCAAAGTTATTTAACTTAATATTATATAAAATTTATGGAACTAAAATTATCAAAGTTATTTTTGTTAAAAACTTTAGTAGCAAAAAGAATATTCATAAATTATTTTTTGTTAAGAACTTTAAATATGCAAAAAAATAACATAAAAAAATAGCAAAAGTGAACATAGATGCGCTTATAGGGAAAATTCGACCTAAATTCAAAGTGCATACTAGCACTTTGAATTTTGGTCGAATTTCCTGTATAAGGGCATCTATTTTCACTTTGAGAGGAACTTAACAAGGCAGGGAGGGGCGGGCTTATAAACCGGCGCGAGCGCCTCTCGCTTGGCGAGGTGGGACTAAACTCCCACCACAGCCAGGACCAACCCTTTAGTCCCGGTTGATGGCACGAACCGGGACCAATGCCACCCTTTCGTCCCGGTTGGTGCCACCAACCGGGACCAATGCCACCCTTTAGTCCCGGTTGGTGCCACCAACCGGGACCAAAGGTCTCTGCTTCCCGCCCTTTGGGCTGCTGAAATTGACCTTTAGTCCCGGTTAGTGGCACCAACCGGGACGAAAGGGGGCCTTTCGTCCCGGTTGGAGCCACCAACCGGGACTAAAGGGTTGGGTATATAAGCAGGGACTTAGGAATTTTTCAGATTTCATCTGCAGTTGCCCCCGACGACGCCGAGCACATCGACGCCGCCAGGCTGCCCTCGCCGCCCTGTGCCCCGTCGACGCCGTCAGGCTGCTCCACCTCGCCGTCGACGCCCTCGACGCCGCCCATGCCCCGACGCCGCCCCTGCCCCAACGACCTCGACGCCGCCCCTGCCCTGCGCTACCGCCGCCCTGACCCGACGCCGTCGCCGCTCGTCGCCTTCGCCGCCCCGACCCGGTAAGTCTCCTCCGTCGCTTCGTCGCCGTCGCCGCTCCACGCCGGTAAGTCTTCCCCCTCCTTTCTGTCCCCGTCGGCCCCGCGCGCGCGCCTCCGCCGCTCGCCCTCGCAAATCGCGCGCAGCACCACCACCGGCCCCGCCTCCGCCCACCGTAGCACCGCCCTTGGCCCCGCGCGCGTTTCCGGCGAGCCCGCAGCGCCGTCCGCGCCTGACGATTTTACTTGATTTAGTTAATTTAGTTGTTTAGTTAATTTAGTTAATTTTAGTTGTTTTAGTTGATTTAGTTAATTTAGTTGTTTAGTTAATTTAGTTGTTTTAGTTGTTTTTATTGTTTAGTTGTTTTTAGTTGTTTTTAGTTGTTTTTATTGTTTAGATGTTTAGTTGTTTTATCGTCGGTCGTCGGTGACGCGATATCGAGGAGTCCCCGACGATCGTCGGTGAGGGAGAGTACCCCCCGACGATCGTCGGTGAGGGAGAGTCCCCGACGATATCGAGGAGTCCCCGACGATCGTCGGTGACGCGATATGATGTTTAATTAGATTTTTAAATGTTTAGTTGCATAGCGTAGCCATTGAGTCAATGATGCCCGGCCAGCATCCTCGTCGTCGACTCGGTGGCAACCACCTGCTTGAGAGGCGCCATGTCCGGGACTGGGCTCCGCCGGGCTGGCACTGGGAGGTGGTGCCTTCCAGGGCGCCCAGCTTGGTGAGGAATCAGGGTCCCGTCGTCGACCCGGAGGTTCTTTGGTGGCGGTCGCGTGGACCACTGTCGGTGCAGAGGGAGCTGGCCCCCCACGGAGGTGGTACGTCGCTGTGTCAGGGAGGAGGACGAGCACGTCCGACGCTACATGGCTGCGTTGGACGCCAGGTTCTCCAATACCTGGCAGGTTCTTCAGGGATCTCACCCGAGCTATGATCGTGTCATAGTTCCTTCTCTTTGGGTGTCCACCGCTTGCGCCGCGAGACGTCAACTATATCTGTATTAGTGATATTATATAATAATATTCGAGATGTATTAATGATAATATTCGATGATGTATTAGCGATACTATTCGATGATGTATTAGTGATATTATATGATCGTATTGTTGCATTGCCTTGTATTGATTTGCATATCTTATGTTTGTATATTGCCATGTTGTAATATTTGCAGAAACTATGGATCACAGAGACTTAGAAAAAGAACAGTTGTTGGGGGATATAACCCTCACCGGAGGTGATCCCTTGTCGTAGCTCAATGACACCGATGGTCAGGAAGGAGAGGATGACAGCTCCGGTGATGCAACAATGGAGGAGGAAGGAGATCATGATGGCTTCGGTGACCGAATGGCGGAGGAAGGAGATCATGATCATGGCTTCGATGATTGAACGGAGGAGGGAGCCTCAACTGTTGCAAAGTCCAACGAGGTAAGGAGACGAGGCCCGAAGAAAAGGTTGCGCCCGGATGAAAGGTTCACGATCACAGAAGTCGCGAAAGATGGCCAACCGATTGCTCCCAAGCGGACCAAGGACGCATTTGTACATCAGTGTGGAGTTGTTGTTAGGGACTATGTCTCGATCAACACCCAGCAATGGAATAAGAATAATAAGGACCCTGAAGTTTCTTATGTCCATGATAGACTGAAAGATGATTGGACCGAGCTGGTGACAAATTTCAGCCTACCGCGAGAGGAGGATCCGAATAACCCAGTTATAGAGCGAAAGGTCAAGGCGTTTGCTCTTAAGAAGATGGCATAACTATTCAGGAACTGGAAGAAAGAGTTGAACACAAAGTTTGTCGAGAAAGAGGAGACTCCGAAATTCATCGGTCGATATGAGAAGATAAGAGATCAATGGCCCGAATTTGTGGCCTACAAGAAATCGGAGAAGGGTAAGAAATGGTCACTGACAAACAAGAAAAATGCTGCAAAGAAGAAGTATCACCATCACATGGGATCAGGTGGCTACTAAAAATCCCGGCAGTTGTGGGACAAAGCTGAGCAAGACCTGCTTGCTAAGAATGTCCAACCAGCGACATTGCACTGGCCAGATCGTTCAAGGACTTGGTTCTTCGGGGTTGGGGGAACTTTGGACCCAGAAACAGGGGAGTGTGTTTGGACGGACGAGCAACTTGCAATACCCTTCCGGAAGCATCAGGCAGCAATCAAGGCAGCGCAGGAAGGGACGTTCATTCCAGACAGAGAGAAGGACGAGCTGATAGAGGCCCTCGGAAATCCTGAACACCCTGGACGAACATGAGGCACATCAGGCTCCGTTCCGTGGGTGCATGGGTCTCCCGACAGCGGTGGTTATAGAAGCCGAGAGAGAAAGAGGAAACATGAAGCAAGCGAAATGCAGAAGCTCAGTGCAAGATTAGCAAAACTAGAGGAACTTGAGAGCCAGCGAGCTACCGGCCAACCATCTGAGCGGCACGAAGATCCTTCCTTCGACGCTGCCCCAGAAGCTACCCCACCATCTCAGCGGAGAAGCAGCGTGGCTTCCACGGAGCTCGTTCAGCCTGATTTCATGGCTCCTCGCTACCCCGTGGATAGTATCACGGAGGCTGAACATTGCGAGCTAATGACGAAATGCCAGAACCTGACCTTCAAGGCGGCGGTCGGCTCTGTTGTACCTCCTCGAGCTGAGGGAACTTTCCATTGCCGTCCGATTCCACATGGCTATGCTGTTGTGACGGTGGATGAAATAATGGATGGATTTGAGGGGCTGGAGCTTGACAACCCTACAGGTGAAGAGGATATTATTCTTCTGGAAAATGCTTTGAGGAGTACCTGTCTATGGAGAAAGGAGTACATCAAGCTTCCAAACTGAACGCATCAGCAGACTCAGCCTCCTCCGGCGCGTCAGGGCACTCCGCCTCCTCCTCCTCCTCCTCCGACGCGTCAGGGCACTCCGCCTCCTCCTTCTCCTCCTCCGGCGCGTCAGGGCACTCCTCCTCCTCCTTAGCCTCCTCCGGCGTGTCAGGGCACTCCGCCTCCTCCTCCTCCTCCTCCGCCGGTGCGTCAGGGCACTCCGCCTCCTCCGGCGCGTCAGCAACGACGGAAGAGAGTCGACGCCGCCGCTCCGACGGCTAGCAGTACAATATGCGGGAAGAAATACAAATTTGGTCCAAGCCTCAAGCCTCTTCCAAAGTTACCATATGAGAGGACTGACAAGGAACGCGCTGAAATCAGTGCAGCCTAAGTGAAGGCCCATTTTACACGGAAACATCCACCTCCGAAGGAAACGGTAGATCCGGTGAAAGCGAAGCGCACTCTGCATGCCCTGAAGCCACCACCACCGCCTCGGCTATCCAACTATGACCGCATAATTACAAAGACATATGATGAAGCGCTGCGGTCGGGAAGTACTTCCAGTGCTGCAAGAGAAAAAAAACGAAGAAGTGGGAAAACAATTCCCCAGCTCGGCGAACAGGAGAAGCAATCGTGCCCCCCGCTCAAGGTGTCTAGCAATATCGCTAATCATCATCCGGTGCTCAAGGTGTCTAGCAAGAGAAAAAAAACGAAGAAGTGGGAAAACAATTCCCCAGCTCGGCGAACAGGAGAAGCAATCGTGCCCCCCGCTCAAGGTGTCTAGCAATATCGCTAATCATCCGGTGCTACTGCCCGGTATCACTCTTGGTGATTACGTGGGCGATGATGTACAGTTTGAAACGACTGAGGTAGTAGCAGCAAAGGACTTTAGATACGAGCACGGGAAGCCTCTCGTCAAACCTGATCATCCTCATCTAACAACGATGATGCAAAAATTGCATGAGTGGTACATGGAAACCTGCAGGAAGTCTGGGACCGACAGATGATGATCGGAATTAAAAAAGAGCACGACTTCATTGGAGTCGACCTGATGCCTATTGAATTTGTGGAGTTATTTCAGTTATACAATCAAGAGGCCCTCGACAAACAACTCATGACTTGCTACTGTCTGTAAGTATTACTTCTATAATTAAGTATCTAGCTCAGCTCGTTCATTGCATGTATATATAATTATCCTCACTATATTATGCAGATTGAAGATGGTCGAATGCAAAGAAGAACAAATCTATGACATTGGGTTCATTAGCCCAAATACCGTAAATGAATGGTCGGTACAAAAGAGAACCAAAGTTTTTGAGGACAACTTGCTACAAGCGTTCCTTGGACATCAAAACAAAAGGGAAATGCTCTTTCCTTACAACTTCAAGTGAGTGTTACTGTCTTGTGCATATTCGGTTTCCCTTACTCGAGGTTAAGTAATGTAATTGATGAGTTATGCATGCGCGGCTTCCACTTTATTCTGCTATCCATTAAGCTTGACGGAGCATTAGTAACTGTCTTAGACTCGAGACGTAAAGATCCCGAGAATTATGCGGACATGACTGCAATGGTCCAGAAGTAAGTTCAATCAATACCGGGACCATATCGGCAACTTTCGTTCATTTCCTGATATCAAGTAATCATTCTTTGCCTGCCAGGGTTTGGAAAAAGTTCACCGGAATGGTTCCCGGTCTAAACAACGAGCTGCAATTTACACACCCCAAAGTAAGTAGTACTAGCTAGTTCCGCGCATCTCTCATTGATTCTAGTTTCATCAATACCATTATCATGCTTGCTTATCAGTTTTATTGAACTCTATTCTCGTAAAGTGCTTGTACCAGGCACCCGGGAATCATTTATGTGGATACTACGTATGCGAGTTCATTCACCACTCGACCTCTGAGCGGGGCTTCTCTGAGAAACAATTTGAAGTACGTAAACAATATTCACAATTTTATTTTATATATTACCATCAATTGTGTTGAGTTTCATTCATATATATGTATTGACCCCCTTCTTTAAATTAGATCTGGCAGATGTGGGATGAACTCCTACCACATGATCGCATACGAGCAATTCAAGAGGAATTGGCGGGATTCTTTCTTGACCACGTCATACCTGAACACGGAGAATACCATGTGGAATTGCAATGGTCTTAGGTAGATGATGTTAGGGATTGTAAGAGATGTTATATTGTACATATGTAGTAGCGTCGGATAGATATACGAAAACTTGTTGTTCGACCAAGCACAGAGAAAGAGATGTCACTTCTCTCTATATATGTTCATGACGATCTTGTGTAATTAATGGTTTCCTTCATTTGCTTACTAGCTAGTGTCGAGTTCTCTCTATATGTATAGTAGCTAGCATCGACCAAGCACGGAGAGAGAGAGGTCACTTCTCTCTATTAGCTAGCTAACACAATATGAAACCCCTAAATTAACCCTCCAAAACCCCTAAACCCCCCCTTCGGAAAAAAAACCCCAGCGCCTGCGAGCTGCTGACGCGTGGCTGCCTTTTGGTCCCGGTTGGTGTTACCAACCGGGACTAAAGGTCCTCCTGCCTGGGCGCCCCGCAGCGGCCACGTGGAGCCCCTTTGGTCCCGGTTCGTAAGCAAACCGGGACTAAAGGTTTTGGGTATTAGTCCCGTTTGTTTTGTCCCGGTTCCAGAACCTGGACTAAAGGCCCTCTGGATTTGGGACTAGTACCCTGTTCTCTACTAGTGTATGAAGGACATCATCTCCACCCTCAACGAGCAAATTAATTTTTTGCAGACCCAAGTTTATGATCTTCAAAACCAAGTCTTCGAATATGAAGCGAGATTTAAAGGTATGAGTTTAGCTACTAGTTGCAGGACTCGGGGGATTCTCGCGTCAACCTTTGATGGGGAGCCCTTACCCTGGAAGCTGGAGGACAAGCTTACTACATCAACACCTCCACCTTCTTCATCACCACCACCAAAGGAGACTTGAGCACATGGGTATGGGCACTCCCCTTGGCTTGAGCCAAGCTTGGGGGAGGTGCCCCAGTATCGTATCACCACCACTTTTATCCACCTTTACCTACCTTAGTTCTATCTTTAGTTTCCCTTTGCTTTAGTTGAATAAAAGTTTAGCGTGATCTATTTTCGTGTGTTAGTTTCATGGCCTATCTATCTATGTAATCGAGTGAAAGTTATATAATAAAGTTTAGTTTGAGTTTGCCTCTCTACTTTCCTTTTGCAATCAAATAAGGGAAAAAGAAACAAATGAAAGAATCATATGCTAATCTTATGGTGAGTAATGACATCATATAAGGAAAAGTATAAGTAGTAAAATTTATTGGAGATTGACAAACATAGCATTGGTCAATGATGCAATTCATGAAAGAATTAATTAGGGAAGAGAAGATTCACATGCAAATACACTATCTTGGACATCTTTTGTGATTGTGAGCCCCCATCAAATATTATATGTCAAAATTGTTGATGTTGGACAAGGAAGACAACGTAATGATTTGTGTTTGTTCATATCCACATAGAAGTTATATTGTCATAGATCCTTTAACATGTGGTGCTTGCTCAATGTCTTTGCTAACCAAAAATTCCGCACTAAGTAGAGATACTACTTGTGCATCCAAAAACCCAAACCCAAACTCTTTCCTTGAGTGCCCACCATACCTACCTATGGATCGAGAAAGATCCTTCAAGTAAGTTGTCATCGGTGCAACAAGGCAATAAAAATTGCTTCTAAAATTGTTTTGATCAATTAGTGTAAGAGAAAATTGAGCGTTATACGAACTTATGATGGCAAAGTAATAAAAGCGACGGACTACATAATAAAGGTTGCCATCATAGGGGGAAATATAGCGTGATGTTCTTTTACATTAAGGGATTGGGCATACAAATCAATAAGCACATAACAACCTCTGCTTCACTCTGCGAAGGGCCTATCTTTTACTTTTATGCACTTACTTTTATGCAAGAGTCAAAGTATTCTTCCCTATTCCTTTTTACTTTTTCTTTTGCAAGCATCATGTGGTGAGGAAAGATCTAGGCACATATATCCAGTTGGATATGGGAGGGCATGAGTTATTATTGTTGACATCACCCTTGAGGTGAGTGAGTTGGGAGGCAAAACTATAAGCCCCTATCTTCCTACGTGTCCGGTTGAAACTTTTTGTTCATGAGTATGCCGTGAGCGTTAGCAATCATAGAAGACTAAATGATGGTTGAGTATGTGGACTTGCCAAAAGGCTCCGACATGAGACCCTTCCTGAAAATATGATGAATTATAGATGCAAAGTTGACTGAGAACATAGTTTGTTGGTTCCCAATAAGGTTTATGCTTCATACTTCTATGTTGTGATGAATTGTTACTTGTTCATGAGAAGCTTTATGATAAAAATGTATTGAGGTAAGTTCTTCTGCTAGAGTTTGTTGCTGTTATCTTAATAAGCATGATGCTTCTATGTCCATATTTTTTTTATCGACGCCTCTCTCTCAAAACATGTGGACATGCTTTTCAATATCGGCTTTCGCTTGAGGACAAGCGAGGTCTAAGCTTGGGGGAGTTGATACGTCCATTTTGCATCATGATTTCCTACTTTTATTTACTTTGTTTTTGAATAATAATGCTTTGGGGAGTGATTCTAATGCCTTTTCTCTCATAATATGCAAGGTTTACACAAAGAGGGAGAATACCGGCAGCTGGAATTCTGGACCAAAGAAAAGCACGTCAGAGATACCTATTCTGCACAACTCCAATCAAGCTGAAATTTTACGGAGATTATTTTTGCATTTAATAAAAAATAATAGAGATGGAAACTACCGGAGGAGGCCCCCCAGGTGGGCACAACCCACCAGGGCGCGCTAGGCCCCCCTGGGCGCGCCCTGATGGGTTGTGCTCACCCAGGCCCACTTCCGGTGCCCATCTTCTGGTATAAGGTCACTCTTGACCTAGAAAACCAGGAGGAGGACTTTCGGGACGAAACGCCGCCGCCTCGAGGCGGAACTTGGGCAGGAGCACTTTTGCCCTCCAGCGGAGCGATTCCGCCGGGGGAACTTCCCTCCCGGAGGGGGAAATCGAAGCTATCGTCATTACCAACACCCCTCTCATCTTTGGGAGGCCAATCTTCATCAACATCTTCAACAGCACCATCTCCTCTCAAATCCTAGTTCATCTCTTGTGTTCAATCTTTGTACCGGAACCTCAGATTGGTACCTGTGGGTGACTAGTAGTGTTGATTACCTTGCGTAGTTGATTACTATATGGTTTATTTGGTGGAAGATTATATGTTCAGATCCATTATGCTATTCAATACTACTCTGACCTTGAGCATGATTATTATTTGTGAGTAGTTACCTTTGTTCTTGAGGTCACGGGAGAAGTCATGTTGCCAGTAATCATGTGAATTTGATATGTGTTCGATATTTTGATGATATGTATGTTGTGATTCCCTTAATTTTGTTATGTGAACGTCGACTACATGACACTTCACCATTCATGGGCCTAAGGGAATGCATTGTGGAGTAGTTATTAGATGATGGGTTGCTAGAGTGACAGAAGCTTAAACCCTAGTTTATGCGCTACTTCGTAAGGGGCTGATTTGGATCCACATGTTTAATGCTATGGTTAGACTTTGTCTTAATACTTTTCTCGTAGATGCGGATGCTTGCGAGGGGGTTAATCATAAGTAGGTTGTTAGTTCAAGTAAGAACAACACCTTAGCACCGATCCACCCACATATCAAATTATCAAAGTAGCAAACACGAATCAAACCAACATGATAAAAGTGACTAGACGAAATTCCCGTGTACCCTCAAGAACACTTTGCCTATTACTAGTGATTGTTCTGGCCTGTCCTTTGCCTCAAAAGGATTGGGCTACGTTGCTGCACCTTGTTTACCGTTACCGTTACTTGCTCATTACCAATTATCTTGCTATCAAACTATCTGCTACCTACAATTTCAGTGCTTGTAGAAATTACCTTGCTGAAAACCGCTTGTCATTTCCTTCTGCTCCTCGTTGGGTTCGACACTCTTACTTATCGAAAGGACTACGATTGATCCCCTATACTTGTGGGTCATCAGGCATGAACACTAATTTAAACATAAAAACACAATCCTTACAGAGGCAATAATCATGTTATCAAAAACAAACAGAAAGTAAGTAGCAAAATATAAAGATAACTATTGGGTTGCCTCCCAACTAGCGCTATTGTTTTACGCCCCTAGCTAGGCATAATGCATAGTATCAAGTGTTGTCATCCTTAGTATTCTCTTGGGGAGGAGGTTTCTCAAAGACAATAGGAAACACATCATCAAGTAATATCTTGGCATTCTTAATGGTACTTTCCTTAAAACCTTTTGTATTCTCTGTTATTATCCAAGAATATTGTTTATTGATGGCATTGAAAACTTGTTGGATAATGTGAATAGGAGGAACTTCTTTAATTGTGTTCCCATCAAAAGTATGGTTATCTCGAAACACATATCTTATCATATAGTCCTCATTATATAAAATTCCATCTATCACGGGATGTTCACAACTCATGTTATATTGTTCAATGATATCCCGAGCCTCTCGTACTATATAGTCAAATTCATGCATGAGGATAAGAGTGGCCATCTTTTTAGCTCTAGGATCCTTTATGAACGACAACTCATAGAAAAGCCTTTGCAAAGTAGGGTGAGTACGCATAAATCTTCTTTCAAGCTTAAAAACAAGAGTAGAAATAGCATCGGCATAGCTTTTGGTTCTCTTAAGGACTGGCATATCCTTGCAAGCCAAAGCACCCGTACAGTTAAAGAATTCTTGGATAATGCTTTTCCCTATGATATTCCCCTTCCCCGCAACAAAAACTTTTACATCTCATTGTGGGGAAGTTTCCTCTTCGGGATTTTTACTTCCATCATCCTTTTCAATGATAAAATCACCCATAGTAACAACTTTAAGCAAACAAAACAAGCAAGCAAAGAAGAAAACTAGCAACTAGCAAAGGTAAATATTTTTGTATTTTTGATCTTTATGAAACAAAATAAATATAACAGCAAATAAAAAGTAGAACACATGAATGATAATTTGTGCGAAGTTACTTGATAGTAGGTTGGTGATACTCCCCGGCAACGGCGCCAGAAATCCTTCCTGATACTTGTGATCTGCGTTGGGTTTTCCGTGGAGAGGAACGGGTGATGCAACACAGTATAGATAAGTATTTCCCTCAGTAGAGAACCAAGGTTTATCGAACCAATAGGAGTAGCACGCAACCCCCGTTTTCAGCGACTGCACACAAAGAAGCAAACACTTGCACCCAACACGGGCAAGAGGGTTGTCAATCCCCTTGGACTTGTTATTTGCAAGCTAGTGAAGTATATGGATGATAGTTGAATATTGTAAATTGAAACATAAAATAAAAGTAAATAAATGGAAGCAAGGTATTAAAGGCTTTTGTAAATTTACAAGTGAATAGACCCGGGGCCCGTAGTGTTCTCTAGTGGCTTCTCTCATATAGTAGACATACGGTGGGTAAACAAAATACTTTTGGGCAATTGATAGAAAAGCGCATATTTATGCAATATTTATTCACGGCAATGATCATGTATATATAGGCATCACGTCCATAAGAAAATAGGCAGACTCCTGCCTGTACCTATTTCTATTACTCCACCCATCGACCACTATCCAGCATGCATCTAGAGTATTAAGTAAAACAGAGTAATGCTTGGCATGATGTAGACAAAGAGAATTCAATCAATATGAATTAACCCCATCGTTTTATCCTTAGTGGCAAAAACACAAAGACGTATTGATACGTCTCCAACATATCTATAATTTTTGATTGTTCCATGTTGATATATTATCATTCTAGGATACTTTTGGGTCATTATTTACCAATTTATAATATTTTTGAGCACTAACCTATTGACCCAGTGCCCAGTGCCAGTTGTTGTTTTCTGCGTGTTTTTGCCTTTGCAGGATTACTGTACCAAACGAAGTCCAATTACCACGAAACTTTTTGATGATTTTTTCTGGACTATATAAAGACCTAGAAGCTTTGGAAGGAAGCCAGGAGGCACACGAGGGCCCCACCACACATCAGGGCGCACCCTGGGGAGCGCCTTGATATGTGGTGGCCCCCTCGGGCACCTCCCGACGTCCCTCTTCGGCCTATAAATTCTCTAATATTCTGAAAACCCTAGAGACAGTCCCGAAACCCTTTTTCCGCCGCCGCAAGTCTCTGTTCCATCGCGAGGCCATCTGGAGCTCCGTTCCGGCACCCTGTCGGAGGGGGGATCGATCATGGAGGGCCTCTTCATCAACCTTGCTGCCCTCATGATGATGTGTGAGTAGTTCACCACAGACCTACGGGTCCATAGCTAGTACCTAGATTGCAATATCTCTCTCTTATGATCTTAAATACAATGATCATCACATCTTCGCTTTGATCTATCCGATGTAATCCTATTGTGCGGTGTGTTTGTTGGGATCCGATGAATTGTGGGTTTATGTTCACATTATTCATGAAAAGTATTTGAGATGCCTCTGAATTATATTATGTGTTATGTGCATGATCATTATAGCTTCGTAATGCTCTCCGGTCTATTGATATGCTTTGGCCAAGTAGATTGATATTTCATCGGTGGGAGTGGTGCGTTGTGGTAGGTTCAACCTGGTGAGTTTCTATATCCCAGTGACAAAGTAGGGGACAAGATGCATCTTTGTGTTGTTGCTACTAAGGATAAAACGATGGGGTTCATTCATATTATTTGAGTTTACTTTGTCTACATCATGTCATCGTTCTTCAAGCATTACTCTGTTTTACTTAATACTCTAGATGCATGCTGGATAGCGGTCGATGAGTGGAGTAATAGTAATAGGTGCAGGCAGGAGTCGGCCTATTTGCTTATGGACGTGATGCCTATATATACATGATCATTGCCGTGAACATCACATAACTATCCGCTTTTCTATCAATTGACCAACAATAATTTGTTTACCCACCGTATGCTGCCTACATGAGAGATGTCGCTAGGGAACACTATGGCCCCCGGGTCTATTCACTTATATATTTGCAAATACTATATTTACCTCGCTGCCTTTATTTACTTTTTATTTATTTTGCAATTTATATTCATCAACAATTATAATTATCTACACAACTCATTTGCTTGCAAATAACGAGATCAAGGGGATTGACAACCCTCATTTGTGTGCAGCCACTAAAGACGGTTGAGGATTGATATTCCTATTGGTTCGATAAACCTTGGTTTCATAACTGAGGGAAATACTTATCCGCTTTGTGCTGCAATTACCCATTCCTCTTCACGGGAAACCCAACGCAGATCACAAGTATCATGTATCTTGTCCCCTACTTTGTCAGTGGGATATAAAAATCCGTCAGGTTGAACCCACTACAACGCATTCCTCTCACTGAAGAAATATCAATCTACTTGGCCAAACTATTCCAATAGATCAGAGAGATTTACGAAGGTATAATAATCATGCAAATAAGAATCATAATAGAAATCATAGAAGACTCAAATCTTTTTCACGAATAATCCGAACATAAACCCTCAATTCATCGGATCCCAACAAACGCACCACACAAAGTGATTACATCGAATAGATCACCGCGAAGATGCGGTGATCTTTGTATTGAAGATCAAGAGAGAGAGAGATCGCCATCTAGGTACTAACTACGGACCCGTAGGTCTATAGGGAACTACTCACACATCACCATGGGAGCGGCAAGGTTGATGCAGAGGCCCTCCATGACCGATCCCCCCTCCAGCAGGGCACCAGAACATGGCTCCAGATGGGCACACGGCGGAACAAAGACTTGCGGCAGCAAAAAAAGTTTTTTGGGAGGATCTCTAGGGATTTTTAAGAATTTATAGGCTAGAGAGGGGTGTCGGGGGCCACCCGAGGGGGGCAGCACACAACAGGGCGCGGCCACCCCCCCCGGGCGCGCCCTGTTGTGTGCTCACTGCCTCGTGCGGCCTCCAATCTCCTAATGAAGCTTTCAGGTCTTCTTTTGGTCCAGAAAAAATCATAAAAAAGTTTTGGGGCAATTGGACTTTGTTTGGTACTGTAAACCTGAAAAGTCAAAAACATGCAGAAAACAGCAACTGGCACTGGGCACTCGGTTAATAGGTTAGTGCTAAAAAATAATATGAATTGGTAAATAATCACCCAAAAAGCATCCTAGAATTATAATATTATAGCACGGAACAATAAAAATTATAGATACGTTGGAGACGTATCAACATCCCCAAGCTTAATTCATGCTCGTCCTCGAGTAGGTAAATGATAAAAATAGAATTTTTTATGTGACATGCTACCCAACATGTAATCTATTGTAGGTATGATCATTGAGAAACGATGAATTAACAAACATAAACATAGTAATACTGATAAACATAAGCAACATAATCATCAAGTTTCAAAATATACGATCCTTAAAGAATGTTCACCCCCTATTCATTTTATCATATTACAATGGCATGGCTCCGTCTTCACCACATAAATACAAATGTCAAGCACCACGGTGTCAAGTCAGGCAATTGGATCGTACTTCTTAATGCGCTTTAGCTTTTTATTACTCATGCAATATATGAGCGTGAACCATGGATATAACATAAAGGTGGAATAGAATATGGTGGTAGGTTTCAAAGGGGTAAAAGTGGATAAGAAAGTCTTGCATCAACTAGGCATATCAACGGGCTATGGAGATGCCCATCAATAGAGATCAATGCGAGGAGTAGGGATTGCCATGCAACGGATGCACTAGAGCTATAAGTGTATGAAAGCTCAAATGAAGCTAAGCGGGTGTGCATCTAACTTGCTTACTCATGAAGGCCTCGGGCATTTGAGGAAGCCCGTCATTGGAATATACAAGCCAAGTTCTATAATGAAAATTTCCCACGAGCATATGAAAGTGACAAAACAAGAGACTCTGTAAGAGGAACATGGTGCCACTTTGACGCACAAGTGTGGAAAAAGAAATAGTAGCACCATCCCTTCTCTCTTTTCTCTCATCTATTTCCCTTTTTCTTTTTCTTTTCCTTTTCTTTTTCTCTTTTTTTTCTTTTTTTTTCTTTCGTTTTCTTTTATTTTTCGTCCGGAGTCTCATCCCGACTTGTGGGGGAATCATTGTCTCCAGCATCCTTTCCTCACTGTGACAGTGCCCTAATAATGATGATTATCACACTTTTATTTACTTACAACTCAATATGGCAAACTATAATATGACTCTATATGAATGCCTCTGGTAGTGTACTAGGATGTGCAATGGTCAAGCATAACATGTATGAGAAATGATGAACGGTGGCTTTGCCACAAATACTATGTCACCTTATATGATCATGCAAAGCAATATGACAATGAAAGTGCTAGTCATATGATGTAATGGTGGAAGTTGCATGGCAATATATCTTGAAATAGCTATGAAAATGCCATAATAGGTAGGTATGGTGGCTTGATGACCCACAAGTATAGGGGATCAATCGTAGTCCTTTCGGTAAGTAAGAGTGTCGAACCCAACGAGGAGCAGAAGGAAATGGCAAGCGGTTTTCAGCAAGGTAATTTCTGCAAGCACTGAAATTGTAGGTAACAGATAGTTTGATAGCAAGATAATTTGTAATAAGCAAGCAACGGTAACGATAAACAAGGTGCAGCAAGGTAGCCCAATCCTTTTGAGGCAAAGGACAGGCCAGAACAATCACTAGTAATAGGCAAAGTGTTCTTGAGGGTACACGGGAATTTTGTCTAGTCACTTTTATCATGTTGGTTTGATTCGTGTTCGCTACTTTGATAATTTGATATGTGGGTGGACCGGTGCTAAGGTGCTGTTCTTACTTGAACTAACAACCTACTTATGATTAACCCCCTCGCAAGCATCCGCAACTACGAGAAAAGTATTAAGACAAAGTCTAACCATAGCATTAAACATGTGGATCCAAATCAGCCCCTTACGAAGTAGCGCATAAACTAGGGTTTAAGCTTCTGTCACTCTAGCAACCCATCATCTAATAACTACTCCACAATGCATTCCCTTAGGACCATGAATGGTGAAGTGTCATGTAGTCGACGTTCACATGACACCACTAAGGGAATCACAACATACATATCATCAAAATATCGAACACATATCAAATTCACATGATTACTCGCAACATGACTTCTCCCGTGACCTCAAGAACAAATGTAACTACTCACAAATAATAATCATGCTCAAGATCAGAGGAGTATTGAATAGCATAATGGATCTGAACATATAATCTTCCACCAAATAAACCATATGGTAATCAACTACGTAAGGTAATCAACACTACCAGTCACCCACACGTACCAATCTGAGGTTCCGATACAAAGATTGAACACAAGAGATGAACTAGGGTTTGAGAGGAGATGGCGTTGTTGAAGATGTTGATGAAGATTGGCCTCCCAAAGATGAGAGGGGTGTTGGTGATGACGATAGCTTCGATTTCCCCCTCCGGGAGGGAAGTTCCCCCGGCGGAATCGCTCCGCCGGAGGGCAAAAGTGCTCCTGCCCAAGTTCCGCCTCGAGGTGGCGGCGCTTCATCCCGAAAGTCCTCCTCTTATTTTTTCTAGGTTTTTTGGGAATTTATACCAAAAGATGGGCACCGGAGGTGGGCCAGGCTGAGCACAACCCATCAGGGTGCGCCCTGGTGGGTTGTGCCCACCTGGGAGGCCTCCTTCGGTAGTTTTCAGCTCCAGTATTTTTTATTAAATGTAAAAATAATCTCCGTAAAATTTCAGCTTGATTGGAGTTGTGCAGAATAGGTATCTCTGACGTGCTTTTCTTGGGTCCAGAATTCCAGCTGGAGGTATTCTCCCTCTTTGTGTAAACCTTGCATATTATGAGAGAAAAGGCATTAGAATCACTCCCCAAAACATTATTATTCAACAAAACAAAGTAAATAACAGTAGGAAATCATGATGCAAAATGGACGTATCATGGTTGTTTTGAGGAAGATATAATAATGCTTATGTGCAACAGAGCGTATCATGTCACGGGGTTTGAATGCACCAGCGAAGGTTGCACCGATCCTCGAGGTGAGGATGGGCAATCCATGGTACCAAAGAGGCTAGCAAATATGAGAAGGTGAGAGTGCGTACATCCATGGATTCACATTAGTCATAAAGAACTCATATACTTATTGGAAGATTTTGTTAGCTCTCTCAAAGCAAAGCACTACTCACATGCCCCTAGGGAGGAGGTTGGGAGGAGTTAACCATCGTGCGCCTCCGACTTATACAACACTAGGATTTGAACGAGGAATAAGTATGCTTACACATCATCACCATGCCAAAAAAATATTTAGATGAAAAGAAATCTAACACCCTCTAATTCACAATATTCTTACTAACCAATGATCATGCACTCATGCTCGTTCACATTACCACATCAATATCATTAACCCACAATTTATCTTTTATGTGCTACATGTGGTTTTGATTATGCACTCATTGTATACCTATTATTTTTGGACTAGTCTTATAACCCATGAAAATTACCGTCACTATTTATTAACTCAAAAACAAATATTAGTATTAAGTTCATGACAAACAGAATAATGCTTGGAGAACGATGACATGATGTAGACAAAGAAAACTCAATCAACATGAATTAACCCCGTCGTTTTTTCCTTAGTGGCAACAATACAAAGACGTGTCTTGTCCCCTTCTGTCACTGGGATATAAAGCCCGCCAGATTGAACCCACTACAACACACCCCTCTCACTGAAGAAATATCAATCTAGTTGGCCAAACTATTTCAATAGATCGGAGAGATTTACAAAGCTATAATAATCATGCAAATAATAATCATAATAGAAATCAGAGAAGAATCAAATCTTTTTCATGAATAATATGAACATAAACCCACAATTCATCGGATCCCAACAAACGCACCGCACAAAGTGATTACATCGAATAGATCACAGCGAAGATGCGGTGAACTTTGTATTGATGATCAGGAGAGAGAGATAGTCATCTAGGTACTAACTACGGGCCCGTAGGTCTATAGGGAACTACTCACACATCACCATGGGAGCAGCAAGGTTGATGTAGAGGCCCTCCGTGATCGATCCCCCCTCCGACAGGGCACCGGAATAGGGATCCAGATGGGTACACGGCGGAACAGAGACTTGCGGCGGCGGAAAAAGTGTTTCAGGAGGCTCTCTAGGGTTTTTGGGATTTTACAGAATTTATAGGCCAGAGAGGGGCGTCGGGGGACGCCCGAGGGGGCCACCACATAACAGGGCGCGACCACCCCCTAGGTGCGCCCTGTTGTGTGCTCGCTCCCTCATGCGGCCTCCGGTCTCCTCCCGAAGCTCCCAAGTCTTCTTTTGGTCCAGAAAAAATCATAAAAAAGTTTCGAGGCAATTGGACTTCGTTTGGTACTGTAAACCTGAAAAGTCAAAAACATGCAGAAAACAACAACTGACACTTGGCATTGGGTTAATAGGTTAGTGCTAAAAAATAATATGAATTAGTAAATAATCACCCAAAAAGCATCCTAGAATGATAATATTATAGCATGGAACAATAAAAAATTATAGATAGGTTGGAGACGTATCATACACCACCATTGTTTCTGCACAACCACAACTGAACCATGGGATTCGCTTCGCATAAAGGCAAAGGTGGTTTGGATGAACTAGTAGGACCCTGCAAAGGCACCTTCCTACCACCAGATATGCCATCCGTCGCGGACCTGGATTCCTTTGTGCGAAAGGTAGTACACTGGCATTGCGGTGTGCCAGCCTGCTACACCGCTGACGAATTCAAGATAAGAGCCAAAGGAGAAATGGGTTGCTGGGGATTTGTCTGTGGACACATCAAGGGGCCTGCGCCATACTTTGTAAGCCAATATTTCCATATCCTATCATATCTGATTTCGTGCTTCACTATCTGAAAAACACATGTGAACTGATTGTAGGAAGGTGCTAGGTGCCCAAGAAAAATGTTGGCTTGAAACTGAGAAACAGTACGAGCTGTATTGGTTCGGTGCTGGGTACGTGGAAAGAAAAGAGAAGAACATGTTGGAGGAGAAGCAAAAGAGATAACACAAAGCTAAGCATCAGAAGCAATTCGAAGAGTGGTGCGCTAGAAAAAAAGGCCAGCAAAGACCTAGCGAGTTAGACTAGATTCAGATTTATGTAACATTATGTTGTGTTCAGTTCGAAGAGAGGGAATAAAGTGGGTTGCTCTAAAGTTATCGCACTGTCTACTGTTATTTGAATGCTCGCCTACATCGAAACTGAAAGCGTAATTACGAACACATTGAAGGTAAAATATACCTGAAAAGCGCAAATCAAAACAGTATGCCACCGCAATGGCAAATTTAGAGCTTTCAGACAACATGGGGTACATGGGGTGCTAACTTAACATGTTCTGAATTGTAGGCATAACGAAATCACTTCAAACATAAAGTTCAGAGTTGTTAACATCATCGACTTTTGTAATTGGAGCAAGCTCTACAAACCCATCGAGTCTCCTGTAACAATGCAATTCAACCATCTGAAATGATTTGTATTCTTCGATCATCTTCCCAATTGCGGTATCATCGGTGAGTTCAGTCATACTCATCCTGCCACCGGTGTTTAATCTCAACCATCCACTTGACCCGAAGCTCGGCAACCACTCACTTGAGCTGAACCTCGTCATGCACCTGCGGTTCCTCATCAGCATCTTGTTAAAAGTTGACTTCAACATCCTCCTGTAACTTGAGCTGAACTTATTCTTGCCGCTTAAGTTCCACCTGATCGTGTCACTTGCCTCAACCCTGCTTCGATAGTAAATGAAATCATTACGGCCTAACCCATGTTGCACAAGCTTCTCTTGCAACTTATCAATGGTGATTGAGTCTTCGAGCCATGGTTTAGGTGTTGGTTGACAGAAAGATGCTTTATTCACAACGAATCGGACCATCCACAGCTTATTCATCTCCAACATAAAGTATGAACATTTAATGAACTTTTACAAGATTCGTCCCTACAGCACGGACTCATGCCTACAAACGCAGTTCATGATTGATCTCAAGACACAAATAGTAATTGCCCTATGAGGCAGATCAGAAAAATGAGTTGACAGCGACAACAGAGACAAATACATGCTTCGTGGATGGGGTTGCGAACGAGCTGCGACGGACAGAGGGATTGACGACGTCCTTGATGGTCGGGAATGTTGACGACATCCTTCCTTGCTGGATTGGGATTGAGAGTGGAAGAAGCTGAGGTGGGGGAAAATGACGGTTTTGCGGGGGTGTGCGGAGTGGGGATGGATGGGTGATGCAGGGCAAACGTATTTAAAGAGACGAAAGGCGCCGATCCATCTGGTGACACGCCAAACAACCAGACTACTTTAGGAGTAAAGACAACCCTACACAATATATCAGATGGTCTAACATGTGACAAATAGGCCAGACGCTCTCGCAAATAAGATGTGTCAGTCAGTCCTGCGGGTCAACATGACAGTGGAGGCATCCAGATAGAAAGTCAGGCGATCTGGTATCGTAAATATCAACGCCTAGGGAATATGAGTGTTCCGGAGGTAGCATGCCTAGGGGAAAGGTGTTTCACCGATCGATAACGCCTAACTATATGGCGTGCCAGGTAAACCATTATAGCGCCGTTCCATCCGGCGCGTCAGGGCTTCGCCACGCTGGCGGCGTGACCGACGACCATGGACCGCGACTGGTCAAAGGCGCCTAGGTGGAAGGCGTGCAAACGTGTATGTTACACGCCTAACGGTCAGGCGCGAACCGGGGAGAGGGGGTCAGGGGACGAAATAAGTTTTTTGGGGGTCGGTGCGCGACAGAAGATCCTTCAGGGGCCATTTAGTAAAAGTAACACCTCCATGTCACTGTCCTGCAAATAGCAGAAAACGAAAGGAAGAAACTGTCAGCGCATGTTTCCGACATGAGCAAGGAACATCTGTCACAGGAGCAATTCCACGCCTCCCCGCCGGCAGCAAGCCGGAAAAATCACAATAATAATTCGCGAGAGCCAATTCAATTACGTTCCATGTGGCACGCGCCCCAGCTCCTCGTGCTCTCCACTGCAGGCCCCCCTCCCCATCCTTGTCCTGTCTCCCACCTCCCTTGTTCTTCCGTTCTTCCCTGCCCCAAGCCATTTGCAGTTCGTAGTTTCTGATCCCTCCGCGGCGGCGGCGGTGGTGGCTTCAATCTGCCGTCCTCCGCCTTGTCCCTGAGCTGCGTCTCTCGATGAGTTGGTGGTGACGGCCAAGGTGGAGGAGGAGCTTCTTCTTCCCGGCCGGGTGCCCGCCGCCTGAAGATCCCCTTTGGAGGGGCGGTAGGTGAGGAGAGATGCGCTGGGCCGATCCCCATTACTCGCGCATCCATTTCTTGTAGCCGAAAGATCTGGTGTTCCAGAGGTATGTGTCCGTATATTTTGTGAATCCCTGATCCGGGTTCGTCGTCGCTGAATTGTTCCGGGCCTGTTGTCACTCTTGCCTTTTCTTGTAAAAAATGTCAAAATGATGCAATGCGCTCCAGCTCTTATCCCCATCTCCGTTCTCTCTCTTGTTCTTCGCCCACAAAAGTCAATCCGTGAGCTCAATGCCGACGCTGGTGGTTGTGCCATTCCTCCCTGGAGCAATGGAGCCGCTGTCCCTGAGAAGGACAGGGGACAGCGACCCGTTTCTCCTAGTACTGTTTGCGCCGTTGTCACTGCGTCTGCCAACAACTCGAATATTAATTATTAGGAAACTAACAATGATTGCACTAGTAAAACTAGCGGGCGTGACCCACCGTTTCTTGGTTTGTGGATATTATCTTGTGTAAAGATGGCGCCCTTGGTTTTATTCCAGTTCTTTTGGGTCAATTTGTGGTAGTTTCCTAAAGCAGGATGCTGTTTGTACTCTTTAATTTAATCCATGTGGAGTGCCCAGTTGGTCAGAGTAGTATCACCGTGTTGGATCAACTGAGCTAAGTACTTTCTTGCAGAGGGACGCCACCTCGGTTTAGGTATCCTGCTTATTGTGTCAGTCTGAGGTACGTATTTCTTTTAGAAAAGTGAGCCAACATTGCTGCCATTTATGCCCATTGCCTTCTTATAGGGGTGACCTAGTGATCCAGTTACTAATTTATTGAGCCCTCAATGTGGATCCTTCACTAGATTAATGAACAAATGTCTCAGGTTATGCTATGCCATTTTGGTGCTTCTCGAAGTGGACATGTGGCTTAGTTTCCCCTTTTCCTGAATCAGTTTCCTGTAGAGTGTCCATGTGGTTGAATTCCCCTACCATATCAATTTGGGGGCAATTTACTGTACATATAGGCCAGCCTCCATTCTTGGTACACTCATAGCCTTGGCTTCAGTTATATGACCTCACAGCGTGCTCAAGTGATTAAACTCAATATATAGCGAGTTCTTAGTAAGTGGTACTGAGAATTTGTGCATTGATAGGTAGAAGCACCATGGGACTCTTAGGTATGATGGGCGACTCATTCGGCTGCTCAGCTACCGGTGAGCGGCTTGTCTCTGCCGCGAGGGATGGAGACATCCAGGAGGCTAGGGCCCTATTGGAGCTTAACCCCCGGCTTGCACGATACTCGACATTCGGTATCCGAAACACACCCCTCCATTACTCGGCGGCAAAGGGCCACCACGAGGTGATTCACTCCACACATGTCTTTCGTTGTCAGTTTACTATTATTTTTTAGCTACTTTTGTTATTTTTTAAAGTAATCTATGTGTGTTTGTTATCGATTGATAAGTAATTTCATTTTCCTGGTAGATTGTTTCCCTGCTAATAGAATCTGGCGTTGATATCAACCTTAGGAACTGCAGAGGACAGGTGAGCTCTTTTTTTTATCTCCCACCTGGTATCCAATTCTTGATGATCCCTAATATCACTTATTACTTTTGAATATTTCATCATATTTATAGAGAATACTTCTTACTCGGTATATTGAAATGTATTCGACCATAATTATCCCAAAGTTAGTTTATTTTAACATATTACTGAGAACTGTCTAGTTGCAATCTTACGAGTGTTACTACTTTCTCTTTTGACTTCTAGATCAATAAAAACATATCCTATTGGAATGTTCTTGAAGGGGTGATTTGATGCCACCTCATTATGTTCTTTCTCTCTCTGTTCTATTGTGAAATTGAATATTTCTTTGCTCTGGTATCAACTCTAACCGCAACAATTGCTGTGCAGACTGCTCTGATGCAAGCTTGTCTATATGGCCATTGGAAAGTTGTACAGATCCTAGTTCTTTTTAAAGCTAATGTAAGTGAATATCAACTTTTTTGTATCTTTTTGTCATCACAAAAAAAGTTATTTTTGTGTTTAACTGGGCTGTAATTGTACTGATGTAAGTGATATGTATTTAGATTCACAAAAAAGATTGTTTTAGTGGCGCCACAGCAATTCATTTTGCTGCCCTGAAAGGTCATACTCGGTGCATCCGGCTTATTGCAGCTGATTACGTGCCTAGTTTGCCGGATTTTTGGAACATCATGCGCGGAAAATGCACGGATGAAGCAAATAAGGAAGCTTTTGATGCAGGGTATGTCAAATTCTGACGTTCACATATGTTGGCATCTTCCTATAACTAATAAATAAACATCCATTTTCCTTTGCTTTCCAGAAATCTCCAGAGACTAGTTAATGCAAAGTCAGATGGAGGTGTCACCCCTCTTCACTTGGCAGCTCTTCACGGGCATGTTGAGAGCTTGCAATTGCTGTTAGACTTTGGAGCGTCTATCTCTGAGGTCACAGTCAACGATGGTTCAACTATTGATCTGATAGGTAAAAACTGAACAGGGTAAAAGAGACTAGAAACTGTATCCAGAATGGTAGATGTTCAACTGAATTCAAGTAGTTATTGTTTACGGAACTTGACCGTTACTTCTGACATCAAATGTGCAGAACGAGTGGAAATATTCGGAACTTCTTTACATGGTCATAGATTAAAAAATTCCTTAAAATTGCAGGTTCAGGAAGCACGGCCCTTCACTATGCAGCTTGTGGCGGAAGTGCTGTATGCTGCCAAGTATGTATTGACTTCTCCCTTCCGTGAAATATCAAGTAATTATCCAAATCCCGTTTACTGATTGCCGTAAAACAGCTTCTCATTGCAGCAGGAGCACGCATGGAAGCTGAGAATGCTAACGGGTATGTCTAGCGAATTCCATGTTTTTATTCTAGAAGTAGTTAGTACACTTCACAACGATTGAACATCTCAGCAAAAAGGTTGTTACTTTACAATTGCGACATTAAGTTCTTGTCTAGATTTTTTTTCTGAGATGGTTCTTTGTAAAAATCTGATATATTTACTGATGTCACTTGAATAAATTTCACGCTTCTTTTTGGGCTCTATTATCAATTTATCAGAATATCTAAGCTAACAACCATGGTAAATGCCAATTAGCTGTGACTAGTGTCTGCCTAAATATATCAAATGCTAAAACCAGTTGGCTGCATTTTGTGCTTATGATCATTGTGATGTCATATGCCGGCCTGGATTTCAAGCTGACATTTGACTTACATTTATGCCTTGTTAGAAAACAATTTCCGTGTAGCTTGTTCAGTTGGTTCACTGTTTTCCAATGCTATTTCCTTGAAGGTTGAGTCCTTTGATGGTGGCTCGTTCATGGCACAAAACCAGTGCTGAAGGCATTCTAAGCAAACAGCCAGAAGGGAGATTACTCATTCTTCCTTCACCATATCTGTCTCTTCCACTGATGAGCATTGTCAAAATCGCTCGGTGAGTTCAAATACCAGACACAGTATGTGCATGTCTTAAATTATTAATTCGTCAAACCTATTGATTTTTGAAATAGAATTGTAATTTCTCGAAAGTACCAAACATCTGTACTCATGTGCCAACCTTGTGCACAAAGCCCCAATCATTTACTTAATTCAACAGAGGACGTAAGGCCATAATGTCTTGGAACGTAGATGCCTATCGTAGGATAGTTTGCACCTCAACAGATGCAGATTCTTGAGGATAAGAATTTGGACTTCATCTCGCTGGACACCCAAGTTTTTCCCAGAGACACATTTCCAGTTAACAAAGAACAGAGAAACAATTCCCCATTTGTTCTGCAACATTTACAAATCGACTCATATATGATCGTTCACAGGGAATGCGGATGGAGAAAAACCTCGGTATCATCTAGTAGTTGCCATGATCCATGTGTCATATGTTTGGAGATGGAATGCACGGTAGCTGCAGAAGGTACCAACAGACTAATCCTCATGCTGAATAGAGTTCTACCTTATCCTATCCATTCATACGATTTTACTATGTTTTGATAGGTTGTGGCCACGAGTTCTGCACCAAATGTGCACTCTATCTGTGCTCCACCAGCAGCAGCTCGACGTGTACCCGCAGGGTGCCCGGCTCCATATCTTGCCCTCTGTGCAGGCACACAATAGTCTCCTTCGTGAAGCTCACAGGCACCACCTCCCTGAAGGAGCTTCCGTGGACTACGTCATCATTGGCTCTATGTGCGGCAGGCGCAAGCACTGGCTCGTTGCGTCGCCAGTCGGACATCCGTCGCCTACGCACCTCCTCAGTTCACCTAGGATGCTCCTCTTTTCGATCCATTCGCTCCGGTAAGTTGAATTGTGGCAGGCTTGACGAGACGTTGCCCTGCCTTGTCAACTGTATCAGGCCGGATGTGCGGCGATCATCTTCGTATAGGGAAAGAGTCGGTAGTAGATATTCAGAGTTTTCATAATGCTCTGCTCCTTTTTTGTTGGTTTTGTGTTCGGTTCTGCCCCCCTCTCGTTTTGTGAGCTATAGGGAGTTTGGTAATTCAAACTTGTGCAGCATCTGTTCATGTCTATCTGTTCGTTTGTATGATTTCTTTCTCAGTTTCTTCTTCGTGAGAACACGCAAAAGACTTGTGTACCATTTCATTGATAGGTAGAGAGAACACACGCTCGCACACACACACACACACGCACACACACACACACTCAGAAGGGTTCGACTCACAGCCACGTACACAAGAGCTGGCGTGACAATCTGCGGGGCAATCCCTATTTGCGTAGGTAGTTTTTTTTTAGGGATCCCCACACTTTCTTAATTTGAAGCAAAATTTATAGGGATACAAAAAGGGGTCATGTGAATGTAGAAACCACAAGTGGCGACCTTGAGGAAGCAAAACAAATTTTTTTACAAGATTGTGTGCCTCCTGGTTCGAAGCTTGGGATTGGATTATTCACTCCGGGTAGAGCGATCGCCGAAGATCCGAGGTAATTACCTTGTTCATGTCTGCACACTGCCGTTGCTGCACCCACACAACCAGTGTGAGACAGTCCACCATCTACATAAATCTTTGCGTGGCCGTTCGGAGGAGGCTTCCAAGCATTTCACGTGTTGATCACATGAGCACGTCTCCTTGGCATGACAGTATTGGTGACCCTTCTCAGGCCATCTAACTCACTGACGAATCTTTCTATTAAGAGATGAGTCAACATTGTACTTTGATAGATGGCCTCATGTATTGCTTTTCTTCGTGTTGTCCACACTACCCAAGGGTCAAGGCCATCTTCACGAAGTCCGCATGCGATAACGATTACATCATGTTAAAGAGCCAAAGCTTTGCATTGGGTTCGTGTGACTCAACAATATGACCAGTCAATTCTTTGTCTCCCAGCGCCCAAACACACCTCGCAGCGGTGCAGTCTATCAAAGAATGCCTCCAAGAACAGCACCACCACATATTTGGCCAATATTCGTGTCGCACATCTTCCTATGGTGGCGCACATCCCAAATCGATAACGGCAGTGGGGGTTGTTGCGGCCGCCCAAAGCGGCCAAACTAGGCGGCTCGTCTGGCGGCGGAAGGCAAACTCGCAACAATGGCATGAAACGGCGGGATCCAGCCGCCGCCGCTTGTAGGGGGGAGCGGGTGGGGTGGCGAGAAGTTTGAGTGGCAGTTCGTGTGCATGATCCTAGTGCTCTTCTTGCACCACGACAACGATCTGCATGACCGGTCCTTCTGGATTTGGCCGTCGACATGCTCTGGAACTGCTGCCGGAGATCTTGCCCAAGGATATTTGGATCGGATAGAATCCGGTCGTGCGTGTCCATATCAGCGTACACGGCTCCATGAAGGCACGACACGAAGCTCAATTTTTTGTTGACACCATGGGACAGGTCGGTATCTTGATTTCCATAGCGTAGACAATGGTGGAGAAAGTCATGTTGGCTGAGATCGGAGGATTAGTAAGGCGGAGGAGGCCTTGAAGGCGATGGAGTTAGCCATGTGATTGATAACTTTCATAAGCAGCAGTGACAAGTAGGGCGGCAGCACTGGAGGATTTCCTTTTTGGTGGTGCTCCTCGGGTGCCGAGTCGTGAGTTTCAGGGTGAAAACCTAAGGTTTGACCTTCATTGGTTGTGCCTGGCAATTTCCTTGGTGAAGGTATTGTTTTGAGAGCTCGGACTTTCTCCAGGGTGAAAATCTAAGATCTTGGATCGGGTGACGACGACGCTTGTGCATTGTTTCCTTCTTGAAGGCGTCGCTTTTGGAGACCTGCTACGTTTTTCGGGTATTGTCTTCTGTGGTGGTTTCTGTGCTGCTGCTGAGAGGAGTTGATCATTGTGCCGAGACCTTTTTCCTTCCTTTTTTTCTTTTATTTTCGGGTTTTGTGCATCATGGATGTTTCTGAAACATCTTGTTGGTGTAGAGGCTGGGTGTAATTGGTATCTTCACGTTATTAATATATTCCTTTTCAAAAGGATTTTTGTAGGAACGGGATGTGATTTTCAAAGGAAAACATTCTTTAAAGCCCTTTTGTTTGTAGGAATGGATTGCTATTCCTATGTAGAATAGGATCAGTCCTTCACATTTCAAAGGAAACAAACATTAGCCTAGACTCAATGAAAAATTCTATCTTAGGACATCTCTAAAGCGACCCTGAAACCACGTACAACTGTCCGGATTGCGCGGTCTGGACGTGTTATGCCATCCAATGCGGGTCTGTATCGGTCCGCGGAGCGGTCCGGACGTAATTTTTTCGACAAACAGAGGGGGCTTTGCGGGAGTCCGGACAGCAGTCACGTAGGACTCCGACACCCGTGGCCCATCCAAAAGCCCACCCAAAACCCCTCTCAGACCCCGCGCCTTCATCCTCCCATTTTCTCTCTTTCTGTGTTTTCTCTCTTGTGTTCGACGCCGCTCCACCACCCCGGCCGCCACGCCACACCACTGATGGAACTCGACGAGTCTGTCACCTCCAACGGTATTCCTGGGCTTCCGCCGCTTCTCCTCCGCCGCCATTCCACACCTCTCCTCCGACTGTCGCGCATGTACCATCCGCTCCTACAATGCTCGCCATGCCCGACAACTGTTCGGTGAATTGATCGAGTTAATATTTTTGCCCCTTCTTCTTTGAAGTAATGGATTCAGATATGGAGTACATATACGAGCACTATGTCGAGTCCTACAACGGCTCGTCCGATGAGGAGGACTACACGGATGAGATGGCGACGATGCATGTGGTGCTTGCAGATGCTGAGCGTGCGGAGGAGCATGTTCTCAATTTCAAGGGATTGATCAAGGGTCATCAAGTGCTGAACCGCAACCGGGCGCGGCCATTTGCCACTGATGGACGACTACTTCTGCCCCCGATGCCTCTTCACTCGCAACTTTCGCCAGCGCTTTCAGATGCTCAAAAATTTCTTCAATCGTCTCTACGATGGCGTCCGGTCCTTTGATGACTACTTCATCTTGAAGAAGGACGCCACGTGAAGGATTAGTTTCTCTGGTTACCAGAAGTGCAGGATCGCACTGTGGATGCTTGCATATGGCATGACCGTTGATTCGTGAGACTAGTACCTATGGATGTCCGAGAGCACATGCAGAGATGCCATGGTTCGAGTTGAAACTACTGTGGTCGAGGTGTTTGGACGTCATTACGTGAGAAAACAAATTATGGCAGACACCGAGAGGCTCTTGGCAATCTCAGAAGCAAAAGGGTGGCCAGGTTTGTTCGGATCACTTGACTGCATGCATTGGAAATGGAAGAACTGCACAAAAACCTTACAAGGGCAATACCAGGGTCATGTTAAGAAGCCTGCCATCATTCTTGAAGTAGTTGCATCACATGATATTTGGATTTGGCACGCTCTCTTTGGCATGCTCGGGTCTCACAATGACATGAATGTGCTGCAGCGTTCACCATTGTTTGCTAGGTTGACTGAAGGAAAAGTTCCTCCTTGCCACTATACTGTCAATGAGCATGAGTACAACATGAGCTACTATCTGCTTGACGGTATCTATCCTCCTTAGGCTACCTTTATGAACACCATCTCTAACCCAGTTGGCCAGAAAAGGTCCCACTTTGCCCAAAGACAAGAAGCAACTAAAAAGGATGTTGAGAGGGCTTTTGGAGTTCCGCATGCACGTTTTGCAGTTGTTCGTGGATTTGCTAAACAATGGGATCTGGAGAACTTGTGGGAGGCAATGACCTATTATGTGATCATGCATAACATGATCGTCGAGGATGCAGGTGAGGATGTTGCCGTAGGTCTTGAATTTGAGAACATGGGTGATCCTATCAAACTTTCCGATCAAAATCCGCTCACATTTAAAGAGTTTGTTCAAATGCATCAACAAATTCGGCATCGAGCAACTGAAGGAAGATCTGATTGAGCATACGTGGACGGTTAAGGGGACAACAATGTTGGAGTGTAATAATTGAACTTTTTTAATTAGTACTAGTGTTGTGAACATTTGAACTATTTTAGACTATATATGCGGCTACTTGAAGCGTGCAGATTTTTTTTTTTGGTTTGGACATAAGCTGTTAGTTTTGGATGGCCGGCTCCCGTATTTGCGTCCGCGGACTGCCCTCCCTGTCCGCGGACGAATACCGGGACAAATTTGTGCTGTTGAAGATGCTTTTATACTTCAAATGGCATATCTTTTTCTGTAGGAATTGAGATACAAATCATCTCACTTCCTATGTTTTTCTATTCATTTGACATTTCTATTTTATGAACAAAAGGAGGCCGGCCTATCCGTTCCAGGCCTTCACTGTTACGATAGGCGAGTGTTTAGTGTTTACACATTGTCACCGTCACAATTTTGTATCGGATCAAGTTGAACAATTACGCTGACAACAAATGAGTTACATCAACGCCTGAAAATAAAAGAGACATAATCTACAACGTATTTGTGCCTAGAAGATCCCGGAGAAGCACGTTCTTCGGCCGAGACAACGCACCCGGAGTCTCCGACTGGATCGGCTGTGGCTTCCTCATGATGCATCTAGACTTTTCTAATGTACATGCGACAGCCTCGGCACTCTCAATCTCAAGGATATCTACGCAGTGCACCGAGAGAGACGGTGCTCGTCACTTACCAGAGTCCGCCGCGTTCATATCTAGGCTTCCGCCGCTTCTCCTCCGCCACCATTCCACATCTCTCCTTCGACTGTTGCGCAGGTATCATCCGCTCCTACGATGCTCACCATGCATGTCCGGCAAGTGTTCGGTGAATTGCTCGAGTTAATTTTTTTGCCCTTCTTCTTTGAAGCAATGGATTCAGATATGGAGTATATATACGAGCATTATGTTGAGTCGTACAACGGCTCGTCCGACGAGGAGGACTACACGGATGAGACGTCGACGATGCATGCGGTGCTTGCAGATGCGGAGCGTGTGAAGGAGCATGTTCTCAATTTCAAAAGATCTATCAAGGGACATCGAGTGCTGAACCGCAACCGGGTGCGCGGCCATTTGACAGTGATGGACGACTACTTCTACCCCCGATGCCCCCTTCGCTGACAACTTTCGCCAGCGCTTTCGGATGCGCAAAAATGTCTTCAATTGTCTCTACCATGGCGTCCGGTCCTTTGATGACTTCTTCATCTTGAAGAAGGATGCCGTGTGAAGGATTGGTTTGTCTGGTTACCGGAAGTGTACGATCATACTGCGTATGCTTGCATATGGCACGACCGTTGAGACAAGTACCTACGGATGTCCGAGAGCACATGCAGAGATGCCATAGTCCGAGTTGCAACTACCGTGGTCGAGGTATTTGGACCTCATTACCCGAGAGAACAAACTGTGGCAGACACCGAGAGGCTCTTGACAATCTCGGAAGCAAGAGGGTGGCCATGTTTGCTCGGATCACTTGACTGCATGCATTGAAAATCGAAGAACTGCAGAAAAATTTGCAAGGGCAATATCAGGGTCATGTTAAGAAGCCCACCATCATTCTTGAAGCAGTTGCATCACATGATATTTGGATTTGGCATGCTCGGGTCTCACAATGACATGAATGTGTTGCAGCGATCACCATTGTTTGCTAGGTTGGCTGAAGGAAAAGCTCCTCCTTGCCACTATACTGTCAATGAGCATGAGTACAACATGAGCTACTATGTGCTTGACGGTACCTATCCCCCTTAGGATACCTTTAGGAACACCATTCCTAACCGAGTTGGTGAGAAAAGGTCTCACTTTGCCCAAAGACAAGAAGCAACTAAAAAGGATGTTGAGATGGCTTTTGGAGTTCTGCATGCACGTTTTGCAGTTGTTCGTGGACCTGCGAAACAATGGGATCTAGAGACCTTGTGGATGGCGATGACATATTATGTGATCATGCATAACATGATCGTCGAGGCTGAGGGTGAGGATGTTGCCGTAGGTCTTGAATTTGAGAACATGGGTGATCCTATCAAACTTTCCGGCCAAAATCCGGCCATATTTGAAGAGTTTGTTCAAATGCATCAACAAATTCGGTGTCAAGCAACTCACGAGCAACTGAAGGAATATCTGATTGAGCATCTGTGCACGATTAAGGGAGACAACAATGTTGGATTGTAATATTTGAACTTTTTTAATTAGAACTAGTGCCATATTTGAGCATTTAAAATATTTTAGACTATATATGCATGCGGCTATTCGAAGGTGCGGACTTAAAAAAAATTGATTCGGACTTACGCGGTTAGCTTTGGATGGTCGACTCATGTATCTATGTCCACGGACTGGTCCCTTGTCTGCGAACGGATACCGGAGCAAATTTGTGCGTAACCCTGAAGATGCTCTTATACTTCAAATGACATCTTTTTCTCTATAAAAATTAAGATACAAATCATCTTACTTCCCATGTTTTTATATTTCCGTGACATTCCTCCTATCCGTTCCAGGGTACGAGTGTTTAGTGTTTACACATTGTCACTGTCATATTTTTTGTACCGAATCAAGTTGAACAATTACACTGACAACAAATGAGTTACATCAACGCCTGAAAATAAAACAGACATAAGAGCATCTACAACCGGACCTCTCAAACCCACCTCATACGTCCGGGCAGGCCGCCCGGTCACTGTCCGATCACTTTTTTTTGACCCAGACGGGCCTCTCAAACGACCCTCAAACGCCCGGGCTAACCGGCACCCCCCATATCCAGCCCAAATATGGGGCGCCCGGGCGTGCCCGGGCACGCCCGCCACGTCGGACTGACGAACGGGGCCTAGCCAGAAACGCCCGTCAACCCGGCGGTCCGAAGGTCGTCTCCTCCGCCGGACCGGTCGCGCCGCGTGTCGCAGCTTCGGCGGGCCGCGTAATGCATTGCCCGGCTATTTAAGTGCACCGGCGGACCCTGAAACCCTACATCCACATCTTCCTCCTCATCCTGTCCGCCGCCGCCGCCAGTTTCCACTCCACCCATCCGCAGCCATGCCCCCACGCCGCCGGGTGAGGAGCCAGGCGTTCCTGGCGCCGGAGCGCCGGCTCGAGCTCCTTGAGCGGATCCTGAATAGGCGCGAAGCCCGGATCGTCGCGGGGCTACCTCCGGATGTAGTGGATCCGGAGGAGGAGTCGGAGGTGGAGGAGGAGTCGGAGGTGGAGGAGGAGGAGGAGGTGGAGGTGGAGGAGGAGGATGAAGAGGTGGAGGAGGAGGGGATGAGCCGGGGGAGGAGGATGTGGGGGACGCTGGCGACGGGGATCTCCGGGCGGAGCAGCAGGCCATACTCGATTCCCTCCGGTCGGAGTCGGATGCGGATGCAAGATGCCTTCGCCGGCAGGAGATGGAGGCGCAAGAAGCCGCGGAACACGCGGAGTGCTTGGCCTACATCGATGAGATGGAGCAGGAGGAGGATGAACCGGAGCCCTCCTCCCTGCCCGTCCAGCCGGCGCCCGGCTCCGTCATCGTGGACATCACCGACGACGAAGAGTAGCTAGGGTAGTACGTAGGATTTACTTTGCATGCTTTTGTATGGAGGTAGGGGATGAAATTTGAGAGATGCGGATGCAGATTGACGGATTTGAGGCGTGCCCGGTCAGTGCCCGCGGACGCGTCCGCGGGCGTTTGAGGGGCCGGATTTGTCATATTCGGCTGTAGATGCTCTAATCTACAACGTATTTGTGCCTAGAAGATCCCGGAGAAGCACGTTCTTCGGCCGAGACAACACACCCGGAGTCTCCGACTGGATCGGTTGTGCCTTTCTCATGATGCATCTAGACTTTTCAAGTGTACATGCGACAGCCTTGGCACTCTCAAGGATATCTACGCAGCCACCAGAGAGAGACGGTGCTCGTCACTTACCAGAGAGTCCGCTGCGTTCATATGTGGGAGTTGCTGTACTAATGATGACACAGTACTGTGCCTCTGCACCATGAAAAGGATACGCACGCGGGGCGCAGAAGAAGACGAGCTCCGGCGTCTCCCTTCCTCCCGGCGACGCGCGCTGGGTTAACTCGAGCCGTCGTCTTATAAAAGCAACGCAGACGCCGTTCCCACTCCTATCGGAATCCGATGGTTGCTGTTCGCCATTCCGCAGCACGGTAATCAAAGCACACTTGTTGAGAAAAATAATAATCGTAGAGAGTGGCGTCCCTGCAGCCGCCGGCAATGGAGGCGGTGGAGAACGGCCGGGCGCCGACACCGGGTGTGGAAACCGGGAGCGGCCAGCCATGGGACTGGGACTGGGAGTACCGCCTGCGGAAATACCTCCTGCTGCTGGCCACGCTGGTGGTCACCGTGACGTATGCCGCGGGCTTCAACCCGCCGGGGGGCGTCTGGCAGGACACCCACGACGGCCAACTCGCCGGCGACCCCATCATCCGCGCCACCCACTACCACTGGTTCCTCGCCTTCTACTACTGCAACGCCACCGCGTTCGCCGCGTCGCTTGTGGTCATCATCCTCATCCTCGTCCTCGCCATCTCGCACGACAAGAAGAAGGAGGAGGAGGAGAAGGAGAAGAAGAAGAAGGAGAAGGAGGAGGAGGAGGAGACGGAGAAGAAGGAGGAGGAGAAGAAGGAGGAGGAGAAGGAGGAGGAAAAGGGGAACAAGAAGGAGAAGAAGGTGCTCGGGCTGCTGCGGCTTGTCATGGGGCTGGACCTGCTCAGCCTCATGAGCGCCTACGGCGCCGGCACCTACCGCGACGTGGTCACCGCCGTCTTGTACTGCACGGTGTCGGTGGGCACTGTCTTGGTCTATGTCGTGGTTCTCAAGTGCTGGTTTCCTAGCGAGAAGCCCGAGTCCGCCTCCAGCAGGGTGAAAGACAAAGAACGGCTCTGCAAAATCCTGATGCTTCTCGCGACCTTCGCGGTGAGCGTCACGTACGTCGCCGGTCTTAGCACGCCGGGAGGTTTCTGGGACAGCACCGGGGGAAGCCATCACCCGGGCGACCCGATTCTCAGGGAACACCACGACCTGCGCCTGACGGTGTTCTTGTTCTGCAACACCACGGCGTTCGTGGCGTCCCTGTTCATCACCATGCTGCTCATCGTCGACAGCAAGCTCCGCGAGAACACGGACGGTGGCTGGCCTCGCGAGCTCTACGCGCTGAGCGCGTGCATCATCGTCGCGCTGGTCGGGCTCGTCAGCGCGTACATCGCCGGCAGCTGCAGGGGGACCCGCGCCACCGTCTCCGTGATCACCATCCTGGTTGGCGCCTCCATCTGCATCCAACTTGTCCTGTCAAAATGGATGTCGTCAAAGATTCAAAACGTAGCGTCGAAATGGATGTCAAAGATTCCAAAGGTAGTGCCAAAATGGTTGAGTTGTCATCCTTGTTCAACTCAACAAAATGGTGGAAATCAACAGACTGATAATGTCAGGTACTCCCTTGGTCCCATAATATAAGAGCGTTTTTAACGGTGTACTATTAGAGCACCACATTCTCTTATTTATCTGCAATCATCATGTGGCACCAACCAATTCCAGCTTGCCACTGAACATTGTCTCTTCTCTGCAACCATCATGTGGCATTTCGCAACAACTGAACTGAACTCTGTTTCTTTCTCTGCAGGGAGGTTGTGGACAAGGCTCGTTCTCTTGTTGTACTGCTCGCCACTCTTGCCGCCACCATCACCTACACAGCGGGGCTGGACCCGCCGGGTGGCCTTTGGCAGGATAACGGCAACGGGCACATGGCCGGCGACCCCATCCTTCTCACGACCAACCCTAGGCGGTACAAGGCCTTCTACTTTTGCAACTCGGCTGCCTTGGTGACCTCCTTGGTGGCCATTATCCTGGTCCAGAATAAGCTTCTGCTCAAGCACCACGTGCTGGAGGTAGCCATGATACTCGTCCTGTTTGGCCTCATGGGCGCGTATGCCGCCGGGAGCTGCCGGGATGTGGACACCTCCATTTACGCCATGGCCTTGGCAGGCGTGGTCCTTATATATGTGGTGATCCATGTCGTCATCTTCACGCTAGACCACAAGGACAAGCAAGGCGACGAAGAGCTGCTGGAGAAGAGGCGCAAGCGGTTGCTCCTCTTTGCGATCTTGGCGGCGACCATCACCTATCAAGCCGGACTCACGCCTCCAGGCGGCTTCCTGCTCAGGGACGACGAGCTCGGGCACCACGCTGGTGACCCGATCCTCTTGCACAACTTCCCACGCCGCTACAACGCCTTCTTCTACTGCAACACGGTGAGCTTCATGTTGTCCATCGCCCTCATCATCCTCTTGGTGAATCCCAATCTGTACAGGCCAGCCGTACGAAGCAACGCGCTATCTGTTTGTGCGGCGGTGGGCTTGTTTGGTTTGCTGGCGGGCTACGCAGCCGGAAGCACTCAGCACATCATGACCTCCATCTACATCTTCGTGTTGGTGGCCGTGGTTCTCGGCGTTGCCGTCATTTTGCTCGCAGTTTTCTGGGGGACTGAGCTGGAGAGAAATGGCATTTCGGCATCACCATCGGAGACGCAGGAAAATGGCATATCAATCGGACAGGAGGAAGAACAAGAAAATTCAGCAGCACCATCGGAGCCATGGAGAAATGGCATATCCATGGGACAGGAGGAAGAAGTAGAAAATTTTGCAGCACCATCGGAACCACAGAGAAATGGCACATCCATCGGACAAGAGGGAGAAGAGGAAAATGAAGAAAAGACGAAGCACGCCAAACGCAAGTACCTGATGCTGCTAGGCATCTTGGTGGCGAGCGTAACCTACCAGGCCGGCCTGAAGCCGCCCGGTGGAGCGTGGCAGAGCAGCGGCGACAGGTACGAGGCGGGCAACCCGGTGATGCACGACAACAGGACGCCCCAGTACCTAACCTTCTTCTACAGCAACTCCATTTCCTTCGTTGCTTCCATCCTTGTCATCATCATGCTGCTGCGTCACTGGGTGGTATACAAGGAGGATGAAAAGAAAAACAAGGAGGATGAAAAGTGGTCGCTGAGGGTGATGAATATCACCACCGTGGTGAATTTTGTCGCTCTCCTGGTGGCCTATGCGGTCGGCTCCAGCAGGGATTGGAAGACGTCATTGTATGTCGGCGTCTTCAGCGTTGGTTTGCAGGGCTACCTTGCCATCATTATGTTCTGCTTGGATTGCTGTCGTCATCATGGAAAGAAGCCGAGCAGCCAAGGAAATTCTCAAGCGTGATTCATTAGCAATGCGCTCTGTGCGTATCTCTACTAATGTGAGTAGTGAGGGCAGTCCACATGCTAATACGTAATTGGGATTGCTCATCTGAGGGGTGATCTATGTATCTATGTATCTATTTCTTCCGAGTATTTAGTAAAGAATCCCAATAATTGGGCTGGGCTTTTCTGGTGTGACTATATCTCATTTGAATAAGTATTTTCGTTTGTATGTTTCGCTTTTGTTTGTCTTTAGCATGTTTGTTTGTCTCCACTTACTCACTCCAGCCATATGGAGACTAGCCGAGGCATACAAAACCCTCTACCTCCAATCTATTAACTTGTCCATGGATACACGAAGTGCGTAAAAGAAAAAAGAGTAACACGAAGCCGGTGACCAACTCTTTGTTAGACTGGAGTAATTATACACCGGACCCAGACCCGACTTATAACATATGGACAGCGATACGTTCCAAACGTTCGTGCCTATAGTATAGGTCCGAACGATCGAACCCCCCCTTCCCCCGCGCTACCTCGAGAGGCAGCTTGCGGGAAGCGATCTCGCCGATCCATCGGGACAAGGCCCAACCATCTAAATTGGACACCCACCCTGACCCACCCCCCTCAGGCACCCTCACCTCCACCTACCCTAACTTTCTTACCTCCAACGCAAGAAAAAGCACCCCACGATCTCCATCGACACCATCTTCCTCTTTCTCTCTCCCTGGCGATGCCCTCAAGCCGGCGACAACAACACCCCCTACCCCCCTCTCCCTCCCCCCCCCAGATCCCCCAGATTTGCTCCACAAACAAGGCAATGGCAACTTAGGTGATGAAGTTATCACGAGATCTTGCCTGAAACTACCACCAGGGACACCATATCTTGACAGGAGTTCGGGATCCAGCTTGAAAGCAAAAGAAAATGGTAAATCTAAGCATTCCTACAGTATGTACAATTCAATTCAGTCCAAATTCAAGGCCCCAACGAAAAGTAAACACACAGACACATGATGGGAAGAAAAAGGGGCAATTTTCCCTGTTTTTATCATACTATGTGCATGTAAGATACCAATCAGATTCAATATAGTTACCAGGGAAAAGATAACAATGATTATCAGGGCATGTATAGATTTTCTGTTTCAAAAAGGAGCAATTTTCCCTGTTTTTTATCAGGGAAAAGGGGGCAATTTTCCCTGTTTTTATCATACTATGTGCATATAAGATACCAATCAGATTCAATAGAGTTAACAGGGAAAAGATAACAATGATTATCAGGGCATGTATAGATTTTCTGTTGCAAAAAGGCAACTCCTTTTCACCTTATTTTGCTAAAACATGTAATTCTTCTACAAAACACTAGTTGTATCTAGAAAATAGAAAAAGGTTACAACTCCACTAGTGTATATGGATTAAAAACAATCTACCATCTTGTTTCATACAAAGTTATCATGTGTGGAACAGGGAAAAAATGATTTACAATGTGTTACCATGCCAACATGGTGCAGGTTACCACACGTTAACAACTTATGCTACCACCAGGGAGTAGAACAGGGAGTTGCATCAGTGACTAATATTGCCAAGTGGAATACACTGCCAAATGACTACACTTTCAAACCTACAAAAAAATAACAATGTTGAAATCAGTTCAAATAAAATCAAAAAAAAGTACAAGAAAATAATACTATTGATGTATGAAAAAATTAATGTACAATTGTGTGAACGGTGCTCATAAATGTGTAAGCAGGTGTTGTAAGATGGCGGAAATCCACGGAGATAACTCAAATGTCAAAGAGGGTGGTGGGCAAGAGAACCAGCATGATGAGGATGCACGTACGACTAGCTTTGGTTCTGCCAACGTCAACCGCCAAGTTGCAGGTAAGAAACAATTCACGCACAAAATGTTGTACTATTTGTCAGCTCCACATGTGAGCAATTACCAACCTAAATGCATAATAGTTATCATGCTGCATCTAGTAAACTACCATTTTATGTGAATTAGCCAGCACAACTTTTAAGGATTACAAAAAAAAGGAGAATTTACCAGCCTACAATTATAGTAGTTACCATGGTGCATCTACTAAACTACCCTAGTAGTTACATGTGATTCATCAGTTGTTACCATGCCAACAGAATGCAAATTACCACTCAATTTCAATACAAGTTACCACCAAAAATGATAAAACATGGTTTGACAGTCTGTTTCGTGTCAAGAACATGCAGGTGCTCCATCTACATCTAACCCGAGGATCCATGAGCCAAACAATGAAGCAAGTTCTAGCATTGGGAGGGAAGAAAAGTTCTTTAATGTATCGGTCAGCGAGCCAGCAAGTCCAGAAACAGGAGCACTTAACGCTGACCAGGGAGGGGTTAACACTGAGGCATACTCCATGCCTAAGGCTCCTGATACAACAATGAAGTTTGACACTTTTGAGGAGGCTATTGCTCACTATGAGCTATATGCACTCAGGAATGGATTTGGAACAAGGATAGAGTACACGAGAACCCGGAAGGACAACACAGTGAGCAGAGCACTCCTCGTGTGTGGGAAAGGCGGCAAGCCAAAGAAGAATAAGGAGGAGGTGCAGGATGTGGAGAACTCAGAAGGCATCATGAAGAAGAGAAAAAGACGGAATATTGTGAGGACTTAGTGTCTAGCCCACCTTTATCTTACACACAAGGATGCGTGGTGGAGAGTCGAACGCTTTGACGACAACCACAATCACCCATTGATCAGAAAGCTATCCCTAACAAAAAATTTAGCATCACGTCGGAACATCCCCAAAGACGAGCAAGACTTCTTACGGATTCTGCACGAATGCAACATAGAGACATCGAGACAAATGCAACTAATTTCATGGTTCTATGGTGCTGCTGAGAATGTACCATACATGGCGCAGGACCTTGCGAATCAGCGAGCCAAATTTCGCAAAGAGTACCGTAATGCGGACGTGGGGAGCACGATTGCATACTTTGAGGAGTTGAGGGCAAAGGATCCAGATTTCTATTGGAGAATGAAACTTGATGATGAAGACAAGGTGGAAAATGTGTTCTGGATAGATGGCGCATCGCGCAGGGCATACGCAAAATACAACGACATTGTGTCATTCGACACAATGTACATGACTAATATGTACAAGATGCCGTGTGCCCCCTTCATTGGCATTAATAACCACGGGCAATCAATCCAATTCGGTTGTGGTTTCGTTCGAAACGAACTCACTGACAGCTTTGTGTGGCTGTTTAAAACGTTCTTGCATGCAATGGGTGGGGTTGCGCCAAAGAACATAATCACAGATCAGGACTTTGCCAAGAGGAATGCTATTGATGAGGTGTTTATCGGGATAGTACACAGAAATTGCAGATGGCGCATTATGAAAAAGGCACAGGAGAAGCTTGGGAGGCTAATGGCTGATGATCAACCATTGAACAAAGCATTCAAAGATTGTGTTGACAACAGCTTGACTGGTATTGTATTTCCACACAACACACTCCAATCCATTAACCGCAAAAAATAACTATTGTGCAGAATTATCCAAAGTTACCATCCTGACTTATAATAATGACCACCAATTGTACCGATTTTTCCCACATTTAAAAACAGTTTTCATGTAAAAACTGAAATGTTATAGTAACCAAAAAAAAGTTACCAGCACTCATGTTTTGAAGTGACCATCAGAACTATGTCATTAGGGATGTTCCATATTCTGCATGACCTAGGACCACTTAGTTATGTATGAAGCAAAGTTATCATGTTGAGAACCTGAAAGTTATCATGTTATGTGCACTTTATTTACCACCTTGGTTTCTGAATGCAGTGGAAGAGTTTGAGGAAAAATGGTGGAAGATGATGGATGATCATGGGTAGACGGACAACGAACATTTCCATTGGCTGGGGGAAAACAGGAAATGCTGGGCCCCGGTGTACTACATGCACGACTTCTTCTCGTTCTTGCAGACCACAACAAGGAGCGAGGGATTCAACGCTGTGTTGAAGAAGTACGTCAACCCAAATAACTCGCTAGTCGAATTTGCAAAACAGTACACTGCAATCCAGGAGAAGGTGATGGTGAGCGTGTCAAAAGAGCAACTGGAAACAGTGTACAAAGAGGTGGACACATACTCGTTCAACCCACTTGAGTTACAGGTGCAGGGCCTCTACACGCATATAATTTTCTCCAAATTCCAGATGGAGATGAAGGTGAAAAATGGCTACAGATGTGACACATTGCAAGATGGGTCATTCAAAATTGGCTCAGTCAGAGGAATCATACCAAAATATGGGGACAGGGACTACCATGTCCAAGCAAACAAGGATGAAGAGACATATTCATGCACTTGCTGCAAGTTTGAACGAGATGGTATACTGTGCGCACATGTGCTACGAGTGATGGACCAGATCGGGGTATATGAGATACCTGAGAAGTATATTCTCAAGAGGTGGACTTGGGATCAGGAAGAAGATCTAATCAATCCTGATTTTCAACAGCCAACAGTTGGTAAAAGCATGGCGGAGGGGGGCAAAAGCGTCATGCGATATACGTCAATGCTGAAGGATTTCAAGGCAACAGCCAAGGATGCTTGCCTCACAGATGATGGGGCCAGGGTGGCCAAGAAGCACCTATATGCTTTCAAGGAAGAAATGGAAGTGCTAACAAAAAGCCAGCGTAAGAAGGCCAGAAAGGACAGTGAAAAAGCTAGAGGATCATTCCAATCACAACAAGATCCATGTTCTATTCCCGTTGACGCAATGAGTGAAGCCGTCAATGTCGAACAGCAGACACGCATGCCTAACGAACAACAAGTGGACAATTCAATCACGAGACAAACAAGCAACCCGGTGACAATACAAGATAGCGTTAACGTGGCACCCTCTACATTCAAGGAACCACATGGCGCCACATCCCATTCCTCGAACACAAGAATGATACTAGACCCTCCGAGGACTGTCACAAAAGGGCGACCGAAAACAAAAAAGTTTTAGCATCCATTTGACATTACAAAACCAACAAAACAAAGGAAGTGTAGGGTCTGCGGCGGCAAAGACCATGACAAGCGCAACTGCATGTCACCTCTACCAAGATGAAAAGAATGAACAATGAAGATGGTCACTAGAGAATTAATGGACAAACTTATATCCATTAGTTTGCTGATTGTTATCGTAGCAAATGTAATCCAAGAATATTGTACCTATATTTATGAAAGTTACCAGCACTTTGGTGGTCTGAGTTTTATGGTATTGTGTGGTGGAAGTTATTTTGAACAATTTGTGTAAGTTACCAGCAATTTGTTACTGTGGGCTATCACCAGTTATCTAGATGTTTTACATATGTCATTTCAGTACCATGAGTTTTCAACACTATCTACAAAATCAATGAAGTTGTTATGCCTACATTTAATTAACCTATCAGCATTTATACATGCTAGTTATCAGCAAAAACAGTCTGCAAGTTACCACACAGATTGTGATCAGATTATGTCGTGTCAAAAAAAAGAGGTATCAACTAGTTATCAGATCATCTTTGAACAAAATATCAGACACAAATGCTAGAAGTTATCAACAGGTCACTGATTTTATCAGTGTGATGAGAACCCCCCCCAAAAAAACATTGTGGCAACAAAATCAAATGCTAAACTACTTCTTTCGGGTATTTAACATCAATTTAAGACCAACACTAAAAATACTATCACAATTGAAAAAACAAAAAGATGTCAGTTGATACCTCACGAACTATTGCCAAACAAATGATAGCGCCACAGTTTGCATTTGTTACTAGTGTGATTTAGCCATCTCGATGTCAGTATTTTTCTGAGTGCTGGTACTTGGTCATGGGTGAAAGCAGGAATAGTTTTACCTTTCCACATCTCCAGAAACATGAAAGTGAAGAAGCTACAATCAATGCTGAAAACAGATTGTCAGGGTCATGATAGTAAACAAGATAATCTAACAACAATTGAGATCCAAACAAAAAAATAAAGTAAATACAAAATACACAACTAACCCATTCTGTTGTTTGAGAACATCAATGTACACGAGTTCATAGTCTTGAATTTGCTTATGTGAGTCCTTGTACGCAATCAACCAAGCCTTCTTTATACTGTTCATATACCTTGTTGCGTGTTCCATTAAGGATGGACTGTCTTCTTCACGCAATGAATCTAGAACCTCAAATTGTTTTGCCTTAAGATTCATCGACAATACATACCAATGACCGTCATGTGGTCCCGGTCCCAACTTTTGCAGAGCAGCGAATAGTAGCTACAATAATCGCAACAGGGACAAAAAAGGAAGGCATGCTTAAAGACGAGGCAGAGCAAGAAAGTTATCATGTGGAAAGACAAAGAACTACCAGAAGTTAAATGATTAAGTTATCATGGAAGGAAGACAAAAAGTTATCATGCCACATAGGAAAAAAACTAATTATATATCAGTGCTAAAATGGCAAAACAAAAAAAGTGTATGCGATGGACATTAACATGTAATAATGGCAACAAGCCAAAAAGTACCTAATTTTGGTGGCTCGGGATGTAATACTGATCCCGTCGGAAATGATGCAATACAGATTTACATTTGAAGTCTCCAAGAAGTAGATATACGGACATCAACCAAGGGAAGATAATCTTGTTTGGCATGCCCAAATATTGAAGCACACGGATATGCATCTCAGCAATACTCATTGAAACATGCCCCGTTTCTTTCACACAATCAGCAAGCTCGCCAAGCGTGATCCACCTACCATCGATGTCAATTACTCTAACACTGTGATACAAGAAGGAAGCAACTCAGAAAATGAAATGGCAAAAAAAATGTTTTGCAACAAAGGTATGAAAAACTGAGAAAACTCGTTTGTTACCTGTTGGGGATATAACCCCGTGGTGAGACCCGCCCAGGAGGGGCCGGGTCACGAGGTTGGCAGTTTAGCAGTGAGGCCTGAGCAGGCTGGAAGATCAAGGCAGGGCTTGGAAGTGACTTACTAGACGGGCCTGGAGGAGGCCCAGAGCCGGAAGGCAACTTGTGACCCGGAGGCGTAAGCCGCCGGGGACGGCTTGCCAGACAAGGCAAGGATAGTTAGAGATAGGGTCGGTTACTAGATGTAACCCGGCCCGGACTCTTGTAAGCCTAGGGCCTCGACCTATGTATATAAAGGCGGGTTCCCTGGGCGGCTTAGGCCACGAAACCTTTGATCAGGCACTAGGTCAAGCGTATTCCGCTCCCTTGTAATCGATACCCAATCAATACAACTCAAAGCAGGACGTAGGCTATTACCTCCTTCGAGAGGGGCCGAACCTGGGTAATCCCGTGTCTTTCGTCCCGATCAACCCCTTCAAGTGAACCACCGTAGCGATGGCTTCACCCTTAAGTCCTTGCACTAGGACATCTGCCGTGACAAAACCACGACAGTTGGCGCCCACCGTGGGGCAGATGCGCGGTGGTTTGGAGTACTTGAAGGGCTCTCTCCCAGGGATCGAGGGATACGCCATTGGCAGGATGACCAAGAGTCGCCGCGGCAAGCTCTACATCGACGACGCTGGCTGGGGCCCCGAGGCCGACTCAATCGAGTACGGGTACCGGGTCCCCTTCGGCGGAATTCACGTTTTCATCGGCAAGATCGGCGGATCTAAGCCCGGGCCGGACAACTGTACCAACCTCGTCGAGTCGGCCCGGTGCGCGCAACCCGCCCGGATTAACCCGGGCCGGAAGCATGTCTTTGTCGGCTTCACCCAAGGCGCGAAGCTTGAGGAAGGCTCTATGTCGTGGGAGGAAACCCTCATCTGCTCCGAGGACGGATCCTCGAGCGGAGAGGCGGAATCAATCTACCAGTTTCACAACGACGGGCTTGGGGGCTACTTTGAAGATTACCATGACCCGGAGCCCTATGAACCGCCGAGCCAAGCCGCCGTCTTCATGGCTGGATCGGCACCGGCTTCCGGCAGCACGGCGGACGGGACAGCGGCCGCTGGCGCAGCAGGATCCGGGTCAACCAGGCCGCTGGCTCAAGTTTTGTTGGATCTGATGAACGAACTTACAACTCTGTTGGGAACCGAGTTCACCGCGGAAAACCAAGCAAACCGTAACGCGGAGATCGCGAGGTTGAAGGACCAGATGACCAGGGTCCAGGAGGAAATCAACACGTTGCAGGCTCAGATGGATGCCGAGTCAGAGCGCCTCAGGGCGGAAGCTTTTCGTCTCAATCTGGATCAACAAGCCTCAGATGCAGTTCTTCGGATGAGGCATCAGACCTGCCTGCCTGAACAATATGAGCCCAGAAATCTTTTCAACACGCCGGGGGCAGGACGGAACGCGCCTCTGACCATGACCCGAATGGCGGAAGTACCTGGGAACAGGGTGGCGACTCAGCATCGGCAGCCGGACCCGCCCCGCAGGAATCAGACCCCGCCACAACGTTTTTTGACACCACCTGGTCATTACTCTAACCCAGTGGAGAACATGGTGGCGGCGGCTAGGCTCAATGCGCTCCACCTCACTGATGGGACGCCCTTCGCCGAAGAGGCGCGTAATGCCATTGGGTACTTGCAGACAGCGAAGGCTCAACAGGAGAAGTATACCTACAGCCGGAGTCGTGTGCACTCAACCCCCATCCCAAGCCGCAGTTATAGCCGGCGCTTGGAGTCACCGGCAGTCTCCAGCAGTGAGCGACGTCGGAACCCGCCCCGTGATGACCCGCCCGTTGTTGATGCTCAAGCGATTGTGGATAATGCTAGAGCTCAGCGGGAGGCGGCGGCTGCAGCAGCTTTCCAAGAGCCGCCCCCGATGACCCCTTCAACTTTGGTGGGAGCCGGAGTCACCTCCAGAGCTGTGGGAGTGACGTGTTTAGCACCGGCTCTGCGGAACGAGCGCCTGCTGAAGGATTTTAAGGGTCCGCGCAAAGTACCTAATTATACGGCTGATCTGCCTCCAGAAGCCTGGATCGAGAGTTATGAGCTAGCCATGGAGATGTTAGACGTCAGTGATGCAGTTTGTGCTAAGTACTTCATCATGATGTTGGAAGGACCGGCTCGTACATGGCTAAAGGGTTTGCCACCCAATACCATTAATTCCTGGGCTGAGTTGAAAGCAAAGTTCATCAAAAAAATTAAAGGAACATGCAAACAGCCTATGACGATCGTTGATTTGGATCATTGTGTGCAGCGTGAGGATGAGTCGGCCCATCATTGGGTCTGGTGGGTCTCAACCATTATCCACTCGTCTGACAATATTATGGCGGCTCAGGCGGTTCTAATTCTGGAGAAGAATTGTCATTTTTTGCCCCTTAAGCAGAAGCTTGGACGGCTCAAGCGTTCTTGCCAATACATGGGTGAGCTCATGGCGGCCCTCACTAAATATGCAGATTCTGATAGCACGAAGGATCCTGGTTCTGATGATGAGAAGTCTGCTAAGGGTAAGAAGAATGGCAACGGCAAGGGTCAGCAGCAAAATGGGGTAGGAAATAACAATCCAGGCAATGGCGGCAAACGGAAGCATCCAGACGGCGGGTCAGATCTGGTGGCCAATACCAACACTGGGAACAACCGTGGCAAGGGCAACGGTAAACCACCTTTCAGTAAGGGACATCCTTTCAACATGGAAGCAATGCTTAACGACCCCTGCCCGAAGCATAGTCTTCTCAATAAACCATCCACTCATGCTTGGATGGATTGCTATATCATGCGGGATTTTCGGAACTACAGCCTTAACCAGCATCACGGTAATGGCAATGGACCGCCCGGCGGGTCAGGTTCCGGCTCTCATGGGTCCGGCTTTGGTGCAGGCGGCTCAAGCTCTGGTTATCAAGGTCAAGGTAACCACAAAGGTCATAATCAGCTGTCTGGCAATGGTGGTCAGCAGCAAAACAACCAATCAGGGTATCAGAGTAACCGAAAGCAGCTTAATGGAGGCCAGTATCACGTTTTCACAACAAGCCTTGATAAGCGTGATCAAAAGGTGTGCAAGCGGGAGGTTAACGCGGCCATCCCGGCTCTTCCACAGTACTTAAAGTGGTCTGAATACACGATATCTTGGAGCAGGGAGGATCACCCACCGCGAGTTGATAACCCGGGGCATTTGGCCCTTGGGGTAGCCCCTCAGGTAGGAGGCTACGTGTTCACCAAGGTGCTGATGGATGGTGGCAGCAGCATCAACATCTTATACTATGACACTTTTCGTCGGATGAACCTGGTCGACAAGGATCTCAAACCGTCGTCAACAGTTTTTTCACGGTGTGGTGCCCGACAAATCAGCTTATCCAGTAGGGAAAATTGCCCTTGAGGTAGCTTTTGGTGATGAGTTCAACTACAGGGTGGAGACCTTGTGGTTCAAGGTGGTTAAGATCAAGAGCCCATATCATGCTCTGTTTGGACGGCCGGCTTATGCCAAGTTCATGGCCCGGCCTTGTTATGTATACTTGCAGCTCAAGATGCCTGGTCTAAAGGGAACGATTACAGTGCATGGTGATCGGAAGGTTGCTCTTGAGTGCGAGGAAGGTGATGTTGCGTATGCGGAGTCAAGTTGTGCTGACTCAGAGTTAAAGTTTTATAAAGACAATGTTGACCCGGCGGATATGACCCCACTGAAGAAGCCCTGCACGGAATCTGACCTGCCCCTGAAGTTTGTGGAAGAAGATACCAAGTTGGTGGATTTTGTTCCTGGCGACTCATCACAACAGTTCACTATAGGGGCCAATATGGACCCCAAATAGGAAAGCGCGCTCATCGAATTCATCCGTGAGAATCGGGACATCTTTGCATGGAAACCTTCGGACATGCCGGGTGTACCGAGAGAATTCGCTGAGCACCACCTTAATGTGGATCCTAAGTTTAAGCCAGTCAAGCAATTCCTCCGACGTTTCAACGAAGAACGGCGTAAAGCTATCGGAGAAGAGGTAGCCCGGCTCTTGGCAGCAGGGTTTATTGTGGAGGTTTTTCACCCGGAGTGGTTGGCTAACCCCGTGCTTGTACTTAAGAAGAAGGGCACGTGGCGCATGTGTGAAGATTACACAGATCTCAACAAAGCGTGTCCGGTTGATCCATTTGCTCTCCCCCGTATCGACCAGATCATTGATGCAACGGCGGGTTGTGAGAGTTTATGTTTCCTGGATGCTTATTCGGGTTATCATCAGATCAAGATGGCAGTCAAAGACCAAGAGAAGACGTCTTTCATCACACCTTTTGGAGCTTTCTGCTACGTGTCTATGCCTTTTGGACTCAAAAGTGCGCAGGCGACTTATCAACGCTGTGTGCAGAACTGTCTTCATAGTCAAATTGGGCGCAATGTTCATGCTTATGTGGATGATATTGTGGTCAAGTCAAGGAATAAGGAGACTCTGCTAGATGATTTGAAGGAAACTTTTGATAACCTGCGGGTTTACAACATGATGCTTAACCCGGCTAAGTGTGTGTTTGGTGTGCCTGCAGGCAAGCTCCTGGGCTTTTTGGTCTCCAAGCGGGGCATTGAGGCTTACCCGGATAAGATAAAGGCCATCACCTCTTTGTCTAAGCCGGCGTGCATTAATGATGTCCAGCGCTTGGCGGGTCGTATTGCCGCTTTAAGCCGGTTCATAAGCTGCCTGGGTGAGAGAGCTATTCCTTTGTATCAGATGATGAAGAAGACAGATAACTTTGTCTGGAGTGACGCTGCCAATGACGCGTTTGAGGCGCTCAAAAAGCAGTTGGTTGAGCCGCCTGTCTTGGCTGCTCCCTTGGAAAAAGAGCCTTTGCTCCTGTACGTGGCGGCTAATAATAAAGCCGTCAGTGCTGCAGTCGTTGTGGAGCGCAAGGAGGCAGGCAAAGAGCATCCAGTCCAAAGGCCGGTTTACTATGTCAGCGAGGTTTTGACAGAATCCAAGCAATGATACCCGCATTGGCAAAAGCTGGTGTTTGGAGTTTTCATGGTGAATCGCAAGCTAAAGCATTATTTCCTTGGGCATCCAATCACGATGGTCAGCTCTGCCCCTTTGGGAGATGTCATTCAAAATAGAGAAGCCACCGGCAGGATTGCTAAGTGGGCAATTGAGCTTGGGCCTCTTAATCTGAAGTATGTACCTCGGACAGCTGTTAAATCTCAAGCCCTGGTGGATTTTATCAATGATTGGACAGAATGTCAAGCACCCGAGGAGAAGCCGGACAACACATATTGGACGATTCATTTTGATGGATCCAGACAATTGGAAGGCTCGGGGGCTGGAGTTGTTTTAACTTCCCCACGAGGTGAATTTTTTTGTTATTTATTAAGGCTAATGTTTCCTTGTACTTACAATGCAGCTGAATATGAAGCCTTGCTTCATGGGCTCCGTGTGGCCAAGGAGATGAATTTGAGCCGGGTCAGATGTCTCGGTGACTCAGACCTGGTGGCACAGCAAGTCTCGGGCACGTGGGATTCTAAGGACCCTCGCATGGCGGCTTATCGCCAGGCGGTTGATGTCATCGCTGGTCATTTTAAGGGCTATTAGGTGGATCATATTGATCGTCGGAAGGATGAGGCGGCTGACGCGTTATCAAGACTAGGGTCTCAACGTAAGCCGGTGCCACCTAATGTGTTTCTGGATGTATTGCATCATCTGTCGGTTAAGTTACCTTCTGAGGAGGATCTTGCTATACCTGACCCGGAAGGACAATTGGTGGTGGCTCTCCGCGCTATCCCTGATTGGACGCTGCCTTATCTGGCGTATCTGACTCGCGGCAAGTTACCCCAAGACGAGACCCTGGCGCGGCAGATTATGAGGCAATCTAAATCTATGACTATTGTCAATGGCGAGTTGCACAGGTGCAGGGTGACTGGCGTTTTTCAGCGATGTGTCTCTCCTGAGGAAGGCCGTGAAATCTTACATGAGATACATGCTGACGATTGTGGTCATCATGCCGGGTCAAAATCCTTGGTGGCCAAAGCTTTTCGGCATGGTTTTTACTGGTTAACAGCTCATGCAGATGCAGAAGACTTGGTCAGCAAATGTGATGGGTGTCAGAAATTTGGATGACATGCCCATGTGCCGGCTCAAGAGCTACGGATGATTCCAATCACCTGACCGTTTGCGGTCTGGGGGCTTGATATGTGTCGGTGTCAAAACCGGCGGATCTCGGGTAGGGGGTCCCGAGTTGTGAGTCTTGGATCGATGGTAACAAGGGGACGAAGGAGACAATGTTTACCCAGGTTCGGGCCCTCCTATGGAGGTAAAACCCTACGTCCTGCTCGATTATATTGATGGTATGAAGATTACAGAGTTGATCTACCTCGAGATCGACTAGCTAAAACCCTAGATGAGTTTCTCCGTCCTACAACCTAAAACCCTTCGCCTTATATAGGCGCCAAGGGTCATTAGGGTTACCTATGGTCGGTTGCCCACCAAAGGGAAAAAACATGCCTAATCTACTATCTTAATCTTGAAAGACACGCCACGACTCCTGAGGTTTGCTCCACAGCGACGAGGCCTTCGATCAATCCCATCCTCGGCGAGCGGCCTATGAGAAATAAGTCGGCAGTCCGAGGACCCCTTAATCCCGGACTCCCTCAGTAGCCCCCGGACTAGCCTCGAATGCCGAGGTATATCCGGACAATCTTGCGTGTTGAAGTCTTCGGCTTGCGAGGCGAGTCCCTCTATCCCTTCTTGCTCGGCAACCATCACGTCACCGGAGAATTCTCAAACGCTGAGAATTTGCGGGACCCATTTTAGTAACTTTCAGCGCTTCTCGATCCTTGTGCGCCGAGGGGAGACGAGCGGCCCGGCAGCTTTTTACAAGACTGCCCCTCCCGCAAGGGAGGCACCACTTATTTAAACAAGTCAAATCGTGGTCTGGGTCACATCTTCCTCTTCTTCCCCGTTAGAAAACTTCAAGCGAGAGACCACGACAAAAACATGGCGAGCGCCCCCAGCTCTTCCTCGAGTCCTTACGGCTCTCGTCCTGGGGATTGGGCAAGTTGCTTTGTATCCCTCCTTCGGCTGCATGACCTCGAGACCCAAGGGTATCTTCCTCCCTCGGATCTGGCGGCTACCCGCGCCGGCTTGACTTCTTTTGACAACGAAGCCTTCGCGGAGAACTTCCCCAACCCTAACAAGGGTGAGCGGGTATGCTTCGTGCCTTTCCTCTTACGGGGCCTAGGGTTCCCCATTCATCCTTTCCTGAGGGGATTACTGGAGTTCTACGGGATCCAGCTCCATCATCTTACCCCCGGATCTGTTCTGCATATTTCGGGCTTTGTTGCCCTTTGCGAAATGTTCCTGGGCTGCGATGCACACTTTGAACTATGGAGGAAGTACTTCTGCCTCGTCCCCCGAACTCGGGGTGAGACAATTCGGGAAGTCGAAGGAGCCGAAGTATGTCATATAGCCGGGACAGGGTACCCAGCGGGGACACCGAAGAAGGAATCCGAAGAATGGTCTTCGGAATGGTTCTATATTGAGGACGTTCCCCTACTCGATCTAGCTCGGAGGGGTTTGCCCGAATACTCCGACGCCCCTTTGAAGAAAAGGTACAATTGGCGACCGAAGAGTTCGTCCCAAGGGGACGGCGCTGAAGTTCAATGCTTGGCCGCCCACGTAAGGATACTGGCTCATCACAAGCTGACCATGATTGACGTGATGGCCGCCGCCATTACCCGATGCGTTCAACCTCTTTAGCTAAGGATACATCCTTTGTGGCGTTACACCGGAACGAGTGACACCACTCGCTCCCGACAGCTGGGCCCTGCCAATCAAGCGGCATTGGCAGTCGCACTTGCCGACCTGTACAAAGGAGAAAAAGAAGACTTTGTTCGGCTACCGGTTAAGGAGGGCTACTCGAGCTACAACCCCATCGAATGGGTAAGCCCTTCGAATTTGCGACCTGAGTTCGGGTTTTTTATTTACCCTTTTTGACCAAAGCCTTTAATCTGCGCAAGCAGGAATGGAGGAGCTTTGTCGAGACAATCAATTGTTCGACCCCCCAACTAGAGAACTACTCTCACGATGATGATCCAGGATTCCATGATGATCCGGAGCTGTCAATTGAGTACGAAGACGGGGTCTTTTACCAAGAGAGCCTTGATCGATCCAAGGTGGCTATCATAGCCGATCACCTCGGATCGCTCCCTTCCTCTACTACAGGCAAGAAGAAAAATTCTTCCCGTAAAAGGAAAACGTCCTCCGTTGACCCAAATGTGCCGGTTTCTGCTCCCAAGCATCGCCAGACCTCGCGACGAACGTCAGCTACAGCCGCAATGCCCGGACCGGGCATTAACAAGAGTCCTTCATGTGAGCCGGCCGTGGAGACGACGCCGACCACTCATCCATCCAAAAGGTACCTCGTTCGGCCGCTTAGTCTATTGTTATGATGATCAATAGGATCTCCCCGAAGATCTCATGTCGAGATACTCAGGAAACGAGTACAACCATCTTCCGCCGAGGATGTTGCCGGGATGGCTGGCAACACTCATGAACCAAGACCTTCTGCTTATGCCGAACCTGCCGCGGAGGCCCCTGTGGCCAATCCGGCCCCTGAAGATTCCGGGGATGTGGTATCCGTCACTAAGTCCAAAGTAGAGAGTGCGATGAACCACCGGCGGCGACGAGAAGCCCTGCGCCAACTGGCGTTTTCCGAACAAGAGTTCAATGCTCTATGCTCGGTAGACGCACACATCGGAGCTGCCCGAGCTGGGCTTGGAGAAGCCATGAAACTGATATCATCCAGCCTGAAGGTGAGTGATTGATTTTGAGAATCCGGACACATATGTAAACCTAGGAGCCCCCGAGCCTTGAATTGGTCGGGACGACCGAGTTAAGGATCCGCATATTGTTTTATGGATGATGCATGCTTCAAGGCAGCAGAACGAGCAATTGGCCAATGAATTGGAAGCGAGCCGAACACAGGTGGAAGCCGTGAAGGCCGTACTTGAACAAGTGAAGAAGTTTACCCATGAGGCGCATGGTGAGTATATCTATTCTGCTGATCTTAGTATATAATCCCATGCTGACGCGAGGGTACTTTTTAGCAGCTGAATCTATAGGGCAGTTGCAAAAAGATTTAGATGCAGCCCGAGAATCTCAGAGGTACGCCGAGTCCCAGTATGAGGCCGGCTGCCTTTCATTGCAACAAAACCTGGAGGAGAAGAAGCGCCTCCAGGCGGAAAACAAGCAGCAGGCCGATGAAATTGAGAACTTAAAGACTCAATTGGACCAAACCCAAGAAGAGAATCAGAAATTACAGAGGGGCATGTTCGGTAAGTGTGATTATAAAGTCGAAGGGTATCTCCCCTACATGAAGTGTAATGGACATGCCTTGTCTCATGTATAGGTCTCCTCTCCGGGCGGCTTGAAGAAGAAATCAGCTCCTACCGCGGGAGCCTTCTGAAGGAACTGTCCGCCGTGCATGAGCGTGCTCGGAAGGCTACGAGGAGCATGATAAAAGTGCTATGGCCTGCCGAGCAGCCTCCAGAAGGGATGACCGAACTAGCCGATCTGTTCAAGGAAGCCCAGAGTCGGTTCAAGCTATGGAAGACATCGGCCTGCCGGGAGGTACCACAAGAGGCGCGGGCGATGATCAAGACCCGTTATACCGGTCTTAACCCCGAGCATATGGCTCGGGTTGGGCCAGCAGGGCCTGATGGGCAAGAAGTGCCACTTCACTTGGTGTACGACCAAGTGATGCTTGCTGCTCGTCTCTCGTAGGAAGATTGCGCCCTGAATGCCTTAATAGACAATCTTGACCGGCAGCCGGATGTGTGATTCTGTGTAACTATTTACTTTAGATCAAAAAATTGCTCCATCTGTGTTGTAAACTTTGTCTTAACCGGCCATCGGCTTCGACCTCCCGTGCTAAGAGCTTGGGAGTGTTCCTTATAAAATATCCCTCGATAAGAGGGAATTCTTGCGAGGAACTAGGCAATCCGGCCATTTTGGTACGAACAGACAAAAAATGCATAGGGAGACATGTTATATTACTGCTTAGCGTAAGAAACATCTTCTAAAGAAAATAATACCTCTATCGGTGCCTTCCTTTAGGTTGCTACGTAAATCGTAGATAGTAAGGCCGCATACTGCTAGTATGCGACTAGTGGCCCTTTTTTTTGAGAAAAGAAGCCCGTGTAATGGTAATAACAACCATATTTTTATTTGTTGCTTCCGTCGTAGCCGACCAATTTTCTGCTAAAGATAGCTAGCTTTTGGCTTCACCCGTCTGAGGTACGCATCCGGATAACCCGGTCGTAGCAATCGCAGAGGTGCTCCCTTTACCCTCTAGCCGAACAATCGGGAACATTGAGGGTAAACACAGTAGCGAGGCAACCCAGCTCGGCAAAAATCTTAGTTCGAATTGATGAATATAATGGCTTAAAAATCGACAAAGGAAACATGCATACACAGGAAATGTGAATAGATGCTTAAAATATATAACCATTGGCTTCGAGAAGAAGCCCCCAGGTGTTTTATTCGGGTCTAACATTTGAGGATGTATGCCGAAAGACTTAACACGTGCTCGGTTTAGCCGAACATAGACTTTGGGGAGAGAAAAAATCCGAACCTGCCAAAAATCAAGGTGGAAGGGAAGGAAAATGAAAAGATAAAGAGAAAAAGAAAGAGAAAAAGGAGGGTAAAAAGCATGACAACACCGGTCTAGCCGTAAAAACGCCGAAGACGAGCTGCGTTCCATGGGTGTGGTTCGAGGCGATTATCTGGCGGGCTTCGAAGACGGTAAGCCCCTCATGCGAGTACTTCGTCGATTATGAAGGGCCCCTCCCATTTGGGATTGAGTTTATGCTTCTGCTTCTCGGGGAGCCGTAAGACGAGTTCACCCACATTATACGCTTTTGCCTTGACCTCCCTACTCTGGTAACGCCTGGCCTGCTGCTGATAAAAAGTAGAGCGAGCCCAAGCTATGTCGTGCTCTCCTTCTAAGGCGTCCAAATCGTCCTGCCGATCTAACTCGACCTCCTTTTCTTCATACATGCGCACCCTTGGTGCATCGTGAATAATATCACAAGGAAGGACTGCTTCTGCCCCTTAGACCATGAAGAACGGTGTGTATCCCGTTGATCGATTCGGGGTGGTACGTAGGCCCCACAGAACGGAGTCAAGCTCCTCTACCCAATGGCAGTCGGACTCATGAAGAGACCGGACCAGACGTGGTTTAATACCACTCATGATGAGGCCGTTGGCCCATTCGACTTGTCCATTGGTCTGCGGGTGATACACCGATGCGTAATCCAGCTTAATGCCCATTTTTGCGCACCAGTCCTTTACATCCTGGGCGGTGAAGTTGGATCCATTGTCCGTTATTATACTGTGCGGGACGCCATAGCGGTGTACCACGCCGGATATAAAGTCGATTGCTGGTCCGGACTTGGCTGATTTGACAGGTTTTGCTTCGATCCATTTGGTGAACTTATCCACCATGACCAGTAGATATTTATTCTTCTTGGTCCCCCCTTTAAGTGGTCCGACCATATCCAGCCCCCAGACTGCAAAAGGCCAGGTAATCGGGATAGTCCGCAGAGCCGTTGGGGGCATGTGACTTTGGTTTGCAAAGAGTTGACATCCCACGCAATGCTGGACGAGTGATTGGGCGTCCGCTCGAGCGGTGGGCCAGAAGAAGCCAGCCCGAAAGGCTTTGCTTACTAGGGCCCTTGCCGCGGCGTGATGGCCGCCCATTCCTGCGTGGATTTCGGCCAAGAGCTGCCTTCCTTCTTCCTCAGATATGCACCGCTGGAGTACTCCAGTGGTGCTTTTCTTGTATAACTCAGCCTCGTGGACTTTATAAGCCTTGGATCGCCGAACTATGCGTCTCGCTTCTGTCTGATCGTCGGGGAGTTCTTGGCGAAGAAGGTAAGCGAGGAAGGGCTCGGTCCATGGTGCAATTACTGCCATGACCTCATGAGCCGAAGGCGTTTCGTCCATTACGGAGCCGCCGATGATTTGGTCGTCTGGTTCACTTATAGGGGGAACAACCTCTTTCGTGCTGATGGATCCGGCGCCCTTATTGTCGTCCTGCCAAACCACCGATGGCTTGAAGAGCCGTTCAAGGAAAGTGTTTTTTGGGACAGGGTCGCGTTTGGCCCCCATGTAGGCCAGTAAGTCAGCGGCCTGGTTGTTGTCTCTAGCGACATGATGGAATTCCAGCCCCTCGAACCGTGCGGATATTTTAAGGACGGCGTTTCTATATGCCGCCATCTTCGGGTTTTTGGCATCAAATTCGCCGTTGATTTGAGAAATTGCCAAGTTAGAGTCTCCCCGTACCTCCAGCCGTTGTATACCCATGGAGGCTGCCATCCGAAGACCGTGCAAAAGTGCTTCGTACTCGCATGCATTGTTGGAATCGGCATACATGATTTGCAGCACGTATCGGACATTGTCGCCTGTGGGAGATGTGAGAATAACTCAAGCCCCCAGTCCAGCCAGTGTTTTGGATCCGTTGAAGTACATCGTCCAATGGGAGTACGTACTATATTCCCTGGGGAGCTCGGCCTCCGTCCATTCAGCGAGGAAATCTGCCAACACCTGAGATTTAATAGCTCGTCGTGGCTTATAGGCGATTTCGAAAGGAAGGAGTTCAATGGCCCATTTGGCTATGCAGCCGGTGGCGTTCCTGTTATTGATTATATCATTCAGGGGTACTTCGGATGCCACCGTGACCGAACACTCTTGAAAGTAGTGTCTTAGTTTCCCTGATGCCATAAATACTGTATAGGTTATCTTCTGGTAATGCGGGTATCTGGACTTGCATTGCGTTAGCACTTCTGACACATAGTAGACCGGCTTCTGTATCTAGAATTTGTGACCCTCCTCCTCTCGTTGAACGACGAGCACTGCGCTAACCACTTGGTTGGTGGCCGATATGTACAATAACATTGGTTCACCGGCGCCTGATGCTGTGAGTATGAGGTTGCTTGCCAGCAGTGTTTTAATTTCCTCTAACGCAGCAGCTGCTTCATCCGTCCATTCGAAATTGTTGGTCCGTTTCAGCAACCTGTAGAGCGGTAAGGCCTTTTCACCGAGACGGGAGATAAAGCGGCTTAACGCCGCCATACAACCCGCCAACTTTTGGACATGCTTTAGCTCCGTGAGAATTGCAAGTTCCGATAGGGCGTGGATTTTAGCCGGATTCGCTTCCATTCCTCTATGGGAAACAATGAATCCGAGCAGTTTACCAGCGGGAACTCCGAAGACACATTTCTCCGGATTGAGCCGTATATCATACTCGCGTAAGCTGGCAAAGGTTTGCCTTAGGTCGTCGATCAGCTGGCTGACGTGTTTGGTTTTAATGACCACGTCGTCCACGTATGCCTCGACTGTTTTACCGGCCTATTTTTTGAGACAGGTCTGGATCATGCGCTGGTATGTAGCCCCAGCGTTTTTTAGCCCGAAAGGCATTGTGTTGAAGCAGAATGGCCCGTAGGGGGTGATGAATGCTGTTGCGGCTTGATCAGATTCCTTCATTTTAATCTGATGGTATCCGGAATAAGCATCGAGGAAGCACAGTGAATCATGCCCGGCTGTGGCGTCAATAATCTGGTCTATGCGTGGTAGGGGAAAGGGTCCTTAGGGCAGGCCTTGTTGAGGTCCTTGAAGTCGACACACAGCCGCCAGGATTTGTCTTTCTTCGGTACCATCACCAGGTTTGCCAACCATTCGGGGTGTTTGATCTCCCGTATGAATCCGGCCTCTAGCAATTTGGCTAGTTCTTCACCCTTGGCTTGTCGTTTAGGCTCGGAAAAGCGGCGTAGAGTCTGTTTGACGGGCTTGGAGCCTGGGATTATATTCAGGCTATGTTCTGCCAGCCGCCGTGGGATTCCTGGCATATCGGAAGGGTGCCAGGCGAAGATGTCCTAGTTTTCTCGTAAGAATGCTCGCAGCGCCTCGTCCACCATGGGGTCCAGCTGAGCTCCGATGGACGCTGTCTTATTAGGGTCCGTTGGGTGTACCTGAAATTTAACAATTTCTTTTGCAGGTTTAAAGGACGTGGGTTTGGGCCTTTTGCTAAGGATCACATCGTCCTTGTCCACTGTTAACCAGAGTGCGGTCAATTCCTCTGTAGCCAAGGTCTCAGCTAGTGCCTCGAGGGCGAGCGCTGCTGTTTTGTTCTCAGCTCGAAGGGCTATATTCAGATCACTGACGACTGTGATTAGCCCGTTTGGGCCTGGCATCTTAAGCTTCATATACCCGTAATGGGGTATAGCCTGGAATTTTGTGAAGGCGTCACGCCCCAACAGGGCGTGGTAGCCACTGGGGAAGGGCACGATATGGAAGAGAAGTTCTTCAGATCGGTAGTTTTCGGGCGTGCCGAACACTACGTCCAGGGTGATACGTCCTGAACAACGCGCCTGTTTCCCAGGGATGATCCCCCGGAAGGTTGTGCTGCTGTGCTCGATGCGAGATCGGTCGAACTGCTTTTTTTCCAGGGTGTCTTTATAGATAAGGTTTAAACCACTGCCGCCACCCATTAGCACCTTCTGCAGCCTGAAACCATCGATGATGGGGTTTACGACCAGTGCGGCCGGTGCTTGACCGGGACGGATGGTTGGTCGATCAGTGTCTCCAAAGGTGATTGGTATGTCTGCCCATGGACTTGTGGCCGCCACATGGTAGACCTGTTCGACTTCTCTAAGAGCTCTTTTCCACCTGTTCCTGGAGGGGAACGTTTCGCAGATCGTTAGGACTTCAGCATTGTATTCTGGCGGTGTTGTAGAGCGCCTGTTCGGCGGTAGTGCCTCGAGGATGGCCTCTTCGCTTTTTGCGACCTGCCTGACGACCCAGCAAGCTCTAAGGCTGTGAGTCGGGATTGTGTTCAGCAATACGGAATGTATAGGGCATGGCTTGTCCAATAGTCCGTCAAGGACAGTTCTGGCCCCCATAGGGGGTCTATTTCTTTTTTCGGCGGGTTCATGTTCGGCTAGCCGCTTCGGGGGTATCCACCTTTTCCGATCTCCTCTAGGGTGTTCGGTAAAGTCTGATTCCGAAAGTAGCCGTTCGGCTTGCCAGGTGCTTTCCATGGCACAGTATTTTTGTACTAGATCCGATAGCTCGGTGAAGCCGCGAACGTGTCGACGGGATAGGGCATTGAGGATCCCTTCAACGTGACAATTGCGGCTGAAGGTTGCCATTATCTCCTGGTCACTAGAGCCTGGTACTCTGTCTCTAATGAGGAGGAGTCTAGCCCAAAAATGATGAACCGACTCCCCTGGTAATTGTTTGACATCCCGTAAGTCCGAAGACTTGGACTCTCCTGCGCTGCTTGAATGCTTGACTTGGGTGGTGGGTGGGAAAAAAATTAGTTCCGCGCCACGATGCGAGTCCGGAATCACGGGGTTCAAGTTGCGTGCTAAATCGGGGAACGACCCCGAACTATTTCCGGAACGAACAACAGAATCCGAGTTACAGACGGGGTCCTGATGATAGGAAATTGGGATATAAACCGTCCTTAATTCCGGTTGTTGGGGGGACGAACCTCCAGCCGGACACTCAACGGTTGCGACTAGGCGAGTGATCGAGGGGCTACGAATCTCCCTGTCATCGGGTTTAAGCCCGCTCCGGTCATAGACCGGCGTTTGATCGTCAGTCATGCCAATGGCTTGAATCCGATCGAGTAGCTCGTTTAAGGACGAGGCGTTGGTGGGGCGCGTGTCGCTGAAGCGCGCGATGTTAATCCGCAATGTCGTGGTTCCGGAGTCGCTTGAAAGCGAGTCCAGGTTACGTTCGGCCACGGCGGGTCCGAGCACAACGACGGGGTTGGGTGCTCTAGACCGCCCGGAGGTAAAGGCCGCCCCAGAGGTGGGGCCCGGCGCTCCCGGCGTCGAGGCGTCGGGATACACGGGCTCCTCCGTGAGAGCTGAGGTCTCCAGCCAAACAAGCTCTCCCTGTGAATCGGCGATGAACTCTAAGATTTCGAATCTGATTTCTTGATCGGGGAAGAAGCTTCCGATCTGGCCAAGATGGTCAGTCGGGTCGGCGTGCGACAAGACGTCGCCGCCAGCGAAGATCTGACCAGGGATGAGGACGTCCTGGCTACAGATCTCGCTGCTCTTGAGAAGGTGAGCCATCGATTCCGTTGGTGATCACAGCGGAACTCTGAATGAAAGCACCAATGTCGGTGTCAAAACCGGCGGATCTCGGGTAGGGGGTCCCGAGCTGTGAGTCTTGGATCGTTGGTAACAAGGGGACGAAGGAGACGATGTCGGGCCCTCCTATGGAGGTAAAACCCTACGTCCTGCTCGATTATATTGATGGTATGAAGACTACAGAGTTGATCTACCTCAAGATCGACTAGCTAAAACCCTAGATGAGTTTCTCCGTCCTACAACCTAAAACCCTTCGGCTTATATAGGCGCCAAGGGTCATTAGGGTTACATATGGTCGGTTGCCTACCGGAGGGAAAAAACATGCCTAATCTACTATCTTAATCTTGAAAGACACGCCACGACTCCTGAGGTTTCCTCCACAGCGATGAGGCCTTCGATCAATCCCATCCTCGGTGAGCGGCCCACGAGCTCGGCCTACGAGAAATAAGTCGGCAGTACGAGGACCCCTTAATCCCGGACTCCCTCAATATGGTTGGACCGTTTAAGAGGTCTAAATATAAGAAGACACACCTCTTGGTGGCGGTTGATAAGTCTACTAAGTGGGTTGAGGCAGAGCCGGTCAGTAAGTGCGACGCAGCAATAGCAGTTCAGTTCGTTAAAAAGCTGATTTTTCGGTTCGGTTATCCTCATAGTATCATTACTGACAATGGTACAAATCTGTCCAAGGGGGCTATGAAAGTGTTTTGTGACAGTGAACACATCTGCCTTGATGTTTCTTACGTGGCTCACCCACAGTCTAATGGCCAAGCAGAGCGTGCTAACCAAGAAATTTTGAGAGGGATAAAACCCCGGCTTATGGTTCCTCTGGAACGAACGTCAGGTTGTTGGGTGGAGGAATTACCTTCAGTTCGTTGGAGCATCAGAACCACCCCCAACAGGTCAATAGGCTACACGCCCTTCTTCATGGTTTATGGTGCAGAAGCTGTTCTCCCCAGTGATATCCGTCATGACTCACCCAGAGTGGCGGCTTATGTTGAAATTGATAATGAGACGGCGCGTCAGTATGCTTTGGATGATGAACGAGATCTTGCAGCAGCACGGTCGGCGATTTACCAGCAAGATCTGCGTCGCTATCATAGCCGCAAAGTCAAGACCCGGACGTTCCAAGAAGGCGACTTAGTGCTTCGTCTAATTCAAGACCAGACAGATATGCATAAGTTATCACCCCCCTGGGAAGGACCTTTTGTGATCAGCAGAAATCTCAACAATGGTTCCTACTATCTCATTGATGTGCGGGAGAGTGACAAGTCATGCACTTCTGGGGAGGAGACTGCCAGGCCGTGGAACATTGCTCATCTTCGGCCTTACTACACTTGAGCCACCGGCTCTCATCAATGTACATACTTCTGTCATTGTATATACCACGTTTTATAATATAATAAAGCCGGCATCCCTATAATTCGAGGCCTCTGCCGTTTTCCTGCACCAAGTTTCGTGCAAAGAGTTGATTCTTCCTAAGGTCATTTGGGGGCTTCCAACCCACTGGGTTTAGCTTTCATACCCTCTTGACCGGCTTTATATGCCATATTTGAGTTAAACCTGCCTGTTTGCAACTTGCTACTCCGCCAGGTGACCCGCCGAACATTTGACAGTCAATCTTTTTTAAGACCCTGAACTTGTCAAAGTTAAACCGGCGGCTTATGTCACGTGAGAGCCGGCTTACAGAGAGTGAGGATAAACTCACCTATTTGTCGTAGTCTCTCCGTTATGTGGCCCATTCGTACTCTTAACAGTCAATCTTTTTTAAGACCCTGAACTGGTTAAGGTTAAAACGACGGATTTATGTCACGTGAGAGCCGGCTTATGGGATTTTAGGCTATCATGCCTAGCTTCTTGCAAGCACAAAATTTGCGTTTTTTCTAAAAACATAAGAGTTGATCTCTTTGGGCTGTGCCTTCAAAGCCGCCTAAATTATACTACAAGCTATACATGTATTTTCTGCTTGTTATTTTGCAGGAGTTTTTCATGATAAGATCCTAAGTTTCTGGGTAATCCCAGCTTTGTATTGCTCATGGAGTATAACCCGCCTGTGGGATTCGATGAGTTAATACTAAGGCATATAGTTATGTCAAGATATTCACAATGGAGCAATTTCGAACCGTCGGCATATGAGTTGAAAGCTCAAAACATGCACGAAGGCACGACACAGGCAGTCAAGTTTTCACTACGACTATTACAAGGCTCCAGAGGGCCCAAAATGTGTGACTCAAGTTTTTGCACAAGTTATAACCCGGCGGCTTAGCATCGCCCGGGTTAACTTCATTGAAGACCAGTTCCTCGCCTAGCTTGTCGATGGGTCATCCCGCGCCGGGTCTTCATTTTCCTGGATCTGAAGATTGTCCACATCCCAGTTGCAATTGAGTAAAGCTTCAAATTCAGCTTCGTCATGCAAGATTGGAGATGGGTCAACATCAGGGGCAAAGATGTGCTTACGACGTTGAGGAGTCAGATCCTTCGGCTCAAATGTGGGCGCCCGGACTCGTGCATTGTTGTTGTCGTAAGCCGCCTGGTATGTCTTCAGATCAGCTTATGCGGCTAACTGGCTGGCCAATACTCGAGATGTTCTGAAACAACGAGCGTAGTCATCTTGGGTAAATTCTAACCCGTCGGCTTTCAGCTGCGGGAAGCCTCCCGTCATCTCCTCCGGGTTAAGCTCAGGTGCATATTCCAAAGCCCGTCTTAAAGTAGATATTGCGCCCTTGCGGGCGGCTGATTTCTTCATCTCTTCAAAATGCTTGGGGACGGTGGAGAGGCACTTCAACACATCCTTGATCAGCTTTGGCACCCCTTTTTTTTTTGCCAAAAACAGCCCTGATGGTGAAAAGGCTTCCGGCATTCAGCTATTCCGTGAAGGCTTATAAAGCCTTCAGCTTCAACAAGCTGTCGCCCGGAAGCTGGCGAGTTCATTGGCCTACAAACAAATCAAATTTGTAAGTCGCGAGGCGAGTCTCTATAAGCATATTTGAAAAATAATACTCATAACATAGTCAGCAATGCTTACCGAAGACAGCTTCAGTCATCCGGGCTATAAGGCGCTTCAAGCTGGACAGTTCATCGGTAACAGGCTTAAGACGGCCCTCGGCGTCTTCGGCACGTTTGGTCAAGGCGGCTTGAGTAGCTTCAGCAGTTTGTTTATATACCTCAAAGTCCGCGTTGATCTTTTCCAGTTCTGTTGACGAGAGCCGCCACTTTTTGTTAGCTTCGGCTCGGGCGTCTGTTTGCAATGCCAGGTTTTTCCTAAGATCGGCCATACTAGACTCGGCAACATTTAAAGCCTCCTGCACAAGACAAATTGTCCACAGCAAATTTGTCAATTTTAAGCCACCAATCCGGCTTATAATAAGTACTTGGAGATAATGCAGATCTTGGCGCTCCTGGAGTGTCGTCATGGGCGCCTTGATCAGTTTCTGCGGGTTCGACTTGAACTCCAGGAGCACCAAGCTTTGGGTTCTCCGGCTCTGAGACATCCGGACGGGAAGATGGCCCGCTCAATTTCCTTTTCTTAGCCTGCGCCCTGCGAACAAAGATTTCATTGTCAGTTATATGCAAGGACAGAACAGCAATAAGCAGAAAGGAGATGCAAAGGAATTTTCCCCGGGTTGATAACAAGGGGAGGCAATTTGGAGGAGGTTGAGTCGCCAGACAAAGGAGGTGACTCCTGACACAGTTAAATTAAGCAGTATGAGCAAGTGACAGTACAAGACTAATATGCAGAAGAAGTGAAAATATAAGTTATGAAAAACCTTGTTGCGGCGTTTCCGACGAGCTGGAGTGTCAGGTAAGCCGGCCACCATATCTTCAGAGCCACCGCTCCGGGTCTGACGTCTAGCGTCATGTTGCTGCTTCTTCAAAAGAAAGTCGGGATCCAAGTGAGCAAGAGGATGTGAAAACTTTACTTTCCGGATGACCTGCCGGATTTTCTCTGTTGGTAGAGGTTCCGAGTCGGAGGAAATGATAGTTACCTCTGCAGCACCAGCTTCGCTTGCCTCCGCGTCACCCTGAGAGGAGTCAGCGTCAATAAGTTGCATGAAAAGAAGGCCAAGGGAATCAAGTTCTACCTCTGAATCATCCAGCCCAAACAGCTCCTTTGTTGTTTGTTTCTTTTTACGAGCCGGAGCTCGGGTTTTGGTTGCCTTGCTTTTCTTCTTCTTGGAGTTAGAGGTTAATCTTTTGTTCCAGAAAGAAGAGCTGGCCTGCATATAATACATGCATTGGCAGAAAAGCTTAAAGGAAGTAAAATGCGAAATCTAAAGGAAAAGAGGGAAGATTGAAATAAAAGGTTCACCTCAGGAGCCGGGTTAAAAGCATAAAAGGGGCTTAACCCCGTCTTGTTGCAAACTTCTTGAGGCTCTCCCAGCAGTGACTTAACGATTGCATTAAGATCTTTGTCTGTTAGTGGTGTCTGTTTGAAGCGCTGAGGGTCATTCACCTCACCAGTATATTGGCACATTAAGCCGTCACGGCGGCTCAACGGTAGAATTCTCCAAGAAACACAGCAGCGGGTCAGATCAACACCAGTTGACCCGTTGGCTAACAGGGCCCTTATCTTTGAAAATGTTGGACCGTATTGGGAGCGCTCAGCGGCAGTTAGCCGGTCTGGAAGTTCACTGTCGGTGCAAAGCCGGTAGGGACGATAACCCGACAGAGGATTCTCTCCGGCTGGAGAAGTGTCCTTGCAGTAAAACCAAGTATGATTCCAATCCTTGGGGTGGCTAGGAAGAGTCGCCACAGGAAACGATACATCCCTCCACCTCTGAATAGAAACACCACCGAGTGCAAGGCTTGGCCCATCAGCAATTTCAGTTTGGCGGTTGATGTAGAAAAAAATCCCTGAAGAGGTCAATAGATGGCTCTTCTTGCAGATATGCTTCGCAGAAAATCTGGAACTGGCACAGATTGGTAACAGAGTTGGGGCCAATGTCTTGAGGGTGCAATTTGTAAAAATGCAGGGCATCCCGGAAAAACTTTGGTCCGGGCGGTGAGAAGCCGCGGAGAAGATGGTCTGTGAAGACGATAACCTCCCCATCCTTGGGTTCAGGGGTGATCTCATCACCGGGGACCCGCCATTGGATGACATCCTGAGCCGGCAAAACTCCCATGACTACGAAGTCATTGAGAATTTCCTCGGTGACCCTGGAGCCTACCCAATCGCAAGAGGCGGGGGCTTTAGCCATAACGGCAGGTTAAACACTGTGGAAAGGCATGGAGACACCGCGGGTTAAAACGCTGCATGACAAAAACGGCTATGACTCTAAAAACGACGACGCTATTTGGCGGGTCATCACTAAATTATGAGCCGCCGCCAAGTACAGGAATGAGGCGGATTATATCGCTACAAGGAGAGCCGGCAGCATAATGACGGGTCAAATGGACAACAAGTGTTGAAAATATTGCTAAGTGTGGACAAACAGGTTTCACCGATTACAGCTACCGTTTTGAGATCTACGGAAGGAAACAAAAGGAAAATATTTCCTAAACCTAAAAACGACAGCGAAGAACAGACAGTTCGTATATGAGTTCCCATGAAGGGATGACCTACGATGGGAGTGGAAAACACATTAAGCGGAGCGTCGTGGGTTTTTGTTAGCGATTGAAGGCCTAAAGGCGTTTCCTTTATCATCTACAACAAGAGCTTCGACGAGCGGCGGCGGACTCGAAAGAACGCCGGCGAGCTAATGCAGTTCTAGGAGGAAAAACAAATAGAACCTGGAAGGTGCAGGAGATGCGGGCGATCGCCGGCGAGCTCTGGACACAGTCAGGGTGGTGCAGCGGCCCTTGTTGATGATGACAGAGAGGTCTGGACAGCGCGGAGGAGCTTCGACTGCGCGAGCGTGTGGAGGAAGAAGAAGAGAGAGACGACGACTGGGAAAAGTGAAAAAGGATAAGGACCCCACGCGCCTATTTATAAGGGGAATGGAACAGCAACAGTCCGACGCGGGAATCGAGGAGAGAAAATGATGATTGACCAAGAAAACACCTCAATTCTCGGGTTGACTAGTTAATGCGAAGATCTGTTGTGATGTCATTAAGATCTTTTGGATTTATCAGGGATGACGTCATCCATTTTCACATGGCGGGTCATGAAGACTTATTGCAGGTCAGGTGATTATGAAGAATGCAAGACTCGCCAACTAGAAGACTTGAAGATTGACATGAACAAGTTCAAATCAATCTGGGGCCTAATGTTGGGGATATAAACACCGTGGTGAGACCCGCCCAGGAGGGGCCGGGTCACGAGGTTGGCGGTTTAGCAGTGAGGCCTGAGTAGGCTGGAAGATCAAGGCAGGGCCTGGAAGTGACTTGCCAGACGGGCCTGGAGGAGGCCCAGTGCCGGAAGGCAACTTGTGACCCGGAGGCATAAGCCGCCGGGGACGGCTTGCCAGACAAGGCAAGGATAGTTAGAGATAGGGTCGGTTACTAGATGTAACCCGGCCCGGACTCTTGTAAGCCTAGGGTCTCGACCTATGTATATAAAGGCGGGTTCCCTGGGCGGCTTAGTGTAACACCCCAAAAATATTCTTCTGGATTTTCAAAATCTTTTCTTTAAAATGAATTCTTTGAAAACCATTTTTAATTCTATTTTCTTCCTTCTATTTGAAAACCTTTTCAAATTTTAGTTGGGTTCAAACAATTTCTAGAAAAGTTCTGTTTTGATTGATGGTTTTATTTGGTAAATGATTATTAGAATTCAAAAAAAAAAGATATTTTCTTTTAGAAAAGTTTTTGATATAACTAAAATATTTTAAGGAGAAGCTCTTTTCTTTTCTTCTAACACCTCCAAAGTCCATCCAACAATCTTTCTACCACTCCTTAATTATCCCATAAGTCATTCACACTTTCTAGGACAGAAACCAACTTCTTTCCATCCCACAAAAAAATATTTTTCTTATTTTGAACAAATTCCAAAAGTGGAATTAGCAATATCCATGGTTTCTTTGGGTTACAAAGGAACTATAATTTCTACAACATTTCTGCCTCCACAAAAATTATCCTAGCAACTAGATGGTACCTACAACCCATTTCATCAAAAACCTTGGGTTCCACAGTTCAATTTGAAATCTCCTTCAATTTAAATTTGGACCAGAAACAATCTTTCTGATACAAGCCCAATTTTTATAGCTCCAAAAATTCTAGAACTTTGGCAAACTCATTTTTTGAGCATCAACACCCCACCACAAAAATCCCCACAAAATCCTAAAATCCCTAGCACCCTCTGTCATTTCATCAAATAGTTGGTGTGCGCACTGTTCATCGCTGATAAAAATTCAGTTAGCTGAATTTCTTCAGTCAGCAGAGGGATCGGGGCCGTGCACGCTGCTCCATCGCCCTCCTTCTCATCCACGCCTCCCACCCTCTTAACTAAGCCACCCCGGACCCTATGGTCAGTGCCTCGCCGTCGACAAGCACAGTGACTGGCCGGTGCAACGACCACCGAGCTCATCCACGGCGAGCCGACGGGATCAGCACCGCGCCCGCCTTCTTCACTCCTCCTACCGCTCTCTCCACCTACCTCCCCTCCATGCGGCACCTCCTCCGCATCGTCGACGCGCCGTCCACACCGCCCTGGCCCGCCTGGCAGTCGCCGGAGCCGGGCATGGCCGCCACACCCATGCGGACAACTCGCCGCGGATGAGGCCGAGGAGCTCGAGGTCGTCCACACCGACTCTTCCAGAGCACTCCACCATCCTCATTAACCCCTCGCCGCCCATGGCCACCGCCCCCAACCAACCTCGCCGGTCGGAGTAACTCCGACGTTATCCGCCCTCGACGGACCTCCTCGAATCGCCTATAAAAGGGACCTCCGAGCCTCGGCGATCACTCACCCCACCCCCATGCCTTCCCAATCGACTCCCACTCCACTCTACCGACCTCGAGGAGGTCGTCTTCCTCCTCTCCGACCGCCGCTCCGCCGCCTATGTCTCCGAACAATTCATCGCCACCACTCCACCTCCACCGCTCAAAACTTGACAGTAGTCTCTTATTACACCCACACGTTGGTCCCGCGCTTCAATTCCAACTTCCGAGCTCTCTCCGGCGAACTCCAACATCGACCGAACCACCGTCCGCCGGCGTCGACCTCACCGGCGTTCTGGTGATCGCCGGTGACCACCACCTATTCCTACCAGTGCGGAATCCCACCCCGAGCACGACTGCACCATCTCTGCCCCAGGAACACCGGCGATAGTCGCCGGCGATCGCCGTCTTCCTTCTGTTCAAGCGCGCGAGCGCGTTTAAATTTGAACCTGACGGGTGGACCCCACCCGTCATCATTCTCTCCTTTTCTGTGTTTAAACAAAAAACGTATTCTGTTATTTACGCTTTCTTCTCTGGAAAGTGTACTTCCACCGAATCGTTTTCTTTTTCTGTTTTTAATAAAAACAGATTTGACCACAACTTTGACTGCTTCTAGTTTTTAAACCACAAATCCAAAGGACTTGATTCTTTTTTTGTTATTCTTATTTTTCGCTCTAGTTTTTTTAGTATTTATTTAAAAATATTTTGAGACAATTTTTTTGTACTGTGATGAAATTTTGATTTGAATTTAAATTTGGATTTTTCAGAAAAAGAAGAAGAAAACTTTGCTGGAAATTTGGAGGGGTTTTCCACTGACTACTTTGGACAAGTCAAGCATTTTTGAACTTGGGATATGATGAAGTGCATGCATGGTTGCATCGGTTTAATATTGCATCGTATGTGTAGTAAATAGTGAGAGCATGCATTGGTCATGTCACCTTGTGAATTCTTGCATGCATCATGGCATCTTGCTAACGTATGGATATGGTGAGAACCAGGAGTGTACTCCTGCCTTGGACGTGCCGGTGGGCACGGGCCATTTTTGACACGGTGGTGTCACGTGACATATGTGGAGCATACCGGTCATATTATTAGCACCTCCTGAGTCGACCTAGATCGAGTCTTGTTCCGTTACACCTAGCTGTATACCGTGCTGCCACGGGTCCTTCCGCAAGGAAGGTACGACTTAGTAAGTTGATAACCCCTGTCCGGGTACACACCACATAGAGGGCCACGATGAGGGTTTCCACGGCCATGGACTAAATCCTGTCATCGGGTCAGGGGCATGGGTGTTTCCGATTGTGACCAAGAGGGGGTCCCCCCTTGTAATCTGCGCGTATGAATAGTGATCCCATGCAGGACGTTGGTCTCCCCGTCTTAGTGTTTTACCGAACAGATGCCCTGGGTGATTCCTGCCATCCGGACGGTTAAGCTGGTGTGTGCTGGTTTGGTGTGTTTTCAACCCAAAGACCGTGATGGGAATTAGTCAGTGTCACGGTACTGACTAAAGAAACCTCATACACGTGGGTAAAGAGTACACCCTCCGCAGAGTAATACCTATTCGAATAGCCGTGTCCACGGTCAAGGACGTTAGCTGGGTGGGTCAAGTGTCGGTCCCGGTGTCGGTCTTTGGAGGAAAATAATTAACATCAAGCATGATTATTTTGCAGGATTAATTTTTGTCACTACTAATATTATCATGAATGTATTACTGATGATGTGAATATTATGGTGGACTAACCCGTTTCTCTTATTATATTTTCTGAGTGTCTCAGGGGCTGGCTAGACTACCCCGGACATTCAATTTTATTTTCAAGACCTTACGAGGGGTCCCTCTAGTTCACAGGCCGGTTTGTCTCGCCACTACTCTTGTGGACACCCGTTTGGCATTTCTCTTCAAGACCTACCGTGGTGTCATTTTTAGACATCCGACCGGCATTTCCTTTTATGTTTTCTTACCACTAACACTTCACTTCTGTACATGCTACAAATTTATCATGCCATGTTTAAACTCTGCCAGCATGCATATATATATATATATATATATGTTATGGTTAGCATGAGCATTTCATACTATGAGCATATGCATTCATTTTATCTTTTGATCATTATGTTTGCGAGTACATTCCAATGTACTCACAGGCTTGTCCCTGGCTATTTACTTCGCCAGACTTGGAGGAGGACGAGCTTATGGAGGAGGATTGCGCTAGCGAGCCCGACACTTAGAGGAGTCCCAGTCAGACCACATGTGATATAGGAGTCTACCACATGTACCATCCGCTGAGCTTCCGCTACACAAATAAAGTAGTCAAGTCTCACACTGACACTTGGCTCTATTTTATTGTATCTGTAATACAGTACCACCACACCACTGTCATATTCCACCACCGTAGTATATTGGCAAGTTGTAAATTTGTTGAGTCACTCTGACTCAAACCTGTGTAATATTATATTTGTACTGGTTATCTATATCAAGGGAGTCCGCCAGTGGTCCTTGGGGCTGGTATGACTCAAGGGCTCTTCTGTGATTTATTCCCAGAAAAGGGGCCCGACACTTAGGCCACGAAACCTTTGATCGAGCACTAGGTCAAGGGTATTCCGCTCCCTTGTAATCGATACCCAATCAATACAACTCAAAGCAGGACGTAGGCTATTACCTCCTTCGAGAGGGGCCGAACCTGGGTAATCCCGTGTATTTCGTCCCGATCAACCCCTTCGAGTTAACCACCGTAGCGATGGCTTCACCCTTAAGTCCTTGCACTAGGACATCTGCCATGACAAAACCCAGACATTACCCTTTAATTCTGGAGTTCGAATCATTCGTGTGCTTGATAACTTCATCATAAACAGCTTCCTCATCTTTGCCGGGGATGAGTGCCGAATATGGCGGCAACAGGTATTGTGATGGGCGGGTAACCCTAACTTTACGAATTAACGATCTAGGCGTGCCAGTTGGCTGCATATTCTCTTTGGGTTGAGGTAAGTGAGGTGTAGAAAATGTGGGACTTTGACAATTATCTGCCAAAAATTCTGATCGATTTAGAAAAAGCATTGGTGATGATAAAAAAGAGGTTAAACAACAGGGAGGGTCCAACGAAGTGGGAGAATCATAAGCTATCAATCAGTTTCTGAGTCACTTATCAACAATGGTGCACTAAGTTATCAGGTGACACAAATTTGGCATTTGTCAAAGTAACAAAAAATTATTACCTCCTTGAACAGCAGCTTTTCCCTTGGCTGCTGGGTTATCACCTTCAAATTCTTCCCACCACATAAGTACTTCATCATCGTCAAGTTCAACATCAAACACCCGAACATGACGATCTTTCATTATTACATAAAAAAACGAAAATCAAAAGGTAAGAATGATGACATGAGAAAAGGGATATAGTGAAAAAGGATGACAATGGGATAGAGTGAAAGTTATCAAGCTAGGACCATAAAAGTTACCAGCACATTAATAATGACTTATCAACACCATATAAAATGGGGTGTTGCAAAGGACGTAATGGGTGAGATCAATGTTGGGATAGAGTGTTAGTTATCAATCCAAACAATGAATGTTACCAGCAAAATAATGATGCCTTCTCGACACAACGGAATGGGTGTTGTGATATACAATATTGGGTAAGATAATATTTGGTTAGAGTCAAAGTAATCAGGCCAAAACAATGACACTTATCAGGACAATAATGAGTTAGGACAAAAAATGGTTTTGACCAGGGGCACAAAAAAATATAGAAGTTGTCATGCAACATGCTGGTTAGTTACAATAGACATAGAACATATGGTGTCACAATACAATAGTGTCACGGGTTAGCAGGGGATATTGAAGAGATGTTATCACTATATAGCAACTCCAGTTACCAGGTGGAGATGACTTATGTTACCAGGTGGGAGAAGGGTATGTTATCATTAGGAAAAATAAAATAGAGAATCAAGTTGCCATGGGGTAATAAAATATATCGTAAGTAGGAACCACAACAGGAGGCCACACAAAAGGAAAATTTGTAAAAAAAGCACAACACACAATTTATGGAAAACGAAAAGCACAATGGTTCATTTGCAATATCACAAAAGCATAAAAGTCATATTACATTCATCCACACACACACGCGCGCAAGGAAAACTAACACAAATAGAAGAAGAAGGACAGAAAACAGTTAATAAGTCTTCGATTAAGTGGTTCCATCAATCACTCTTTGTTGTGAAGCGAAGTGTAACACCCTGGTTTCAGTGCTACAGTGATGTCTGTAATTAAGCTACAGTAATGACCTTGATCAAGCTTAATCATGTTGCTAATCTCACTTTGTTTCAATTCGCGATGGAATTCAAATTAAAGTTAATTTTGAAAATTAAAGTTTTCAAAATGCCAAAACAAAAATGTTTGAAATGCGGCAAATAATGCATAGGTAATTGTGTTGTAGAAATCAACATTTTTGAAAGTAGTTAAATTCACTAAATTAAAATAAAACTAAAATAGAAAATTATAATTAACAAAAATAAAAACAAAAAAAAGAAAAACAAAGCCCCCCCGGCCCAACTGGGCCACCGGCCCAGCAGGCCAGCCCAAACAGCCCACCCCGGGGCCTACTATAACCCCCCGAAACCCTAGCCTCCCCTCACCCTCCACTCACTCCCCCCACTCGCCCCCGATCTCCCCCACTCCTCTCTCCCCCCTGCGCCCGATCTAGATCGGGGCTGCGCCCGCGACGCCGCCACGGCGCTCCCCCGGCGCACCGCTCCACCGGCCGTCCTCCCCGCCGGCGCCCACGGCGCCCGCACCACCGCCAGACCCCTCTTCCTCATCTCCTCCTCGCCGGCGCCTCCCCGCCTCGCCACCGAGCAAGTTGCCTCCCCGCCACTGCATGTGAGCTCCGGCTCCGGTCTCTCCCCTCCCTTCCTTCTCCTCTGGCCGGCCACGCCACCGCACGCCGGCGTCGCCCCGTGTTCCCCTCTGCGGCACCGTCGCCGCGGCCACCGCACCACGACCGTGCCCCGCTTGGCCGCCGCGCGTCGCCCCGCCCCCTGTTGCGCCGTGCCCATGTGCCGCCCGGGCCGCGTCCGTGGCCCCGCTAGCGCAGCCCCGCGCGCCCGCGTCCGTGCACACGCACGCGCACGCCCACCGCGGCCCCGCGCGCCCGTCCCCGCCGCGCCTAGCCGTCGGCGAGCCCCGGTGGCCGCCGGTTGGCCCCTGGCCATCGCCCCGGTCCTGATCCGGTTAGTGGGGACTAATCCCCCACTAACCCCCCCCCCCCGAGACGCTGACATGGGGGCCCCATGCCCCTGTTTAAAAAATATATATAATAAAACTGTTAAATGAAAAATTAAAATAATTAATTAATTAGCAAAAAAACATTTAACTAAATTAATTAATTAGTTAATCTATTAAATCTAATTAGAGTATGACATGTGGGACCCCCACTAATTAAACCTAATTAAAAATGTTATGTAATTAAGTTAATTAGATTAACCTAATACACTATGACAGGTGGGTCCCATCCCCCTAATTAATTTTGTTTAATAATAGTTAAACCTTAATTAAACCTGTGTCACTGACAACAGGGGCCCACTAGTCAGTTTGAGCAGTTAACCCCCTGTTGACTGCTGATGTCATAATTACATTTACTGAATTAATTTAAATCTGTTAATTTCAGGATATTAATAAAACTTTAGAAATTAATTTAAAATAATCCGTAAGTCAGATGAAAATATTTTATACATGAAAGTTGTTCAGAAAAATCCCACGAATCCGAATACGCGGTCCGTTCGTCTGTCATGTGCTCCTATCATAACGAACGTGGAACTTTTCCATCGTTTTCGTCTGTCCGGTAGTAGCCTGAGACCCGGAAAATATCGTCAGATATTCTTCCGATCCGTCTACGATGTGTAGTACTGCGTTAGTGCATACCCAGCTTTGTTAACTGCCATGTCATGCATCATGTTGCATCTGTGCCTTGTATTTATTGTTTCTTCCCCCCTCTTCTTACCGGTAGAGCCTGAGACTGACGGTGCTGCCGGGTACGACTACGCGACTGACGATCAGGCCTTTGCCGCAGAGTAGCAAGGCAAGCAACCCCCCTTGAGCATTTCGATATCGCCCATTTCTTTCCCTCTCATTCTTGCATTAGATTTTGCTACTGTAATAGCTAGCTCCTATTTCTGATGCATAGCCTGTTTTTGATAAACTGCTACTGTACCTGTTGTCATATCAACTGCTTAGTATAGGTTGATCAATGACTCCCCTGTGACCACTAGTCTCAGTTGCCCCGCTTTAATTATCTGTTACTCGATCTTCGTGATCGACGAGCCAAGCCCTTCACATCACCGCACACCCCCTTAGTTGTACGACTCTGCAGAACTACCATCGAGTACCGAGGGTGACACCTCATGAAGTACTCATGATGCTAGCTCTGTAGTGTAGCTAGTCGGTCATGGTAATCAGAGGGTGATACCTATCTGCCACTCCCGATATCGACTCTGTCGTGCAACCCCCTCAAGTGTGGGACCCTCGAGGGTGATTCCTCTAAGTTCACCTTGACGGTTTCATCGAGCGGGACCCTTTGAGGGTGATTCCTCAGGTTCCGTCTTGATGTTTTATACACACGGTTACTATGACCTGGTTACAGAAACATGTTGGTGATGGGTCGGCCATGAGGGGTACCCATGGTTTGATGATGGCGAGGCATGGCCGGGCAGGTGAGGTCCTTCCCACACATCCTCGAGACGGGACGACGGGACCGCACATCATGGGTCGCGCTCGTCCCGCATTAATAAAATGCTAATGGGTTGGGTATTTGATCTGAGTTGGTCTGTTGACCTTTTTTCGCACCAGCCCTCACGAGGGAAAAGTTATGGGTACTCGGCGTCGTTGTATCAGCCGAAGCTCTTCGGACGTCAGCAATGGAGCGGCGCGTGCCCGAGTGGTCTGCAACGGCATTGATCTTGTATTAAGTGATGATAGGACTGACCTCGACCGCCCACGCATCGTGCAGGAGTGCTAAGGGCGAGTGGGCCCATGACCCCTGCGCGCTTAAGATTTAGACCGGCGGGCTGGCCTCTCTGTTGAGCCTAGGTAGGGCAATGACGTGTTGATGTCTTGAGGCTGGGCATGACCCAGGAAAGTGTGTCCGGCCAAAGGTTATCAGACGTGTGTGTAAATGTGGTGCACCCCTGCAGGGATGAATTCAACTATTCGAATAGTCGTGTCCACGTTAACAGGACAACTTGGAGTTGTACCTTGATCTACTACAACTAAAATTCTGACTTAAAATTTAAATGAATGTTGGCTCCGGGATTGCTTCCTCGTAGGGATTCGAGGAAGAATCTCTGGACGTGGTTACTTAATAAATTGCTAAAATAATACTGTTATATTTGAGTTACCAGTCTACTCTCTTCTAATCCTGCAAGATGTTGAAGATACTAGTCTTCGATAGGACTAGGCCTTCCCCCTCATTCTTGCTTTCTGCAGTCAGCCCAGATATAACCCCATTTCTTGATACTGATGCATACTTAGCATAGTTCTGATGTAAGTCTTGCGAGTACTTTGGATGAGTACTCACCGCTGTTTTGCTTTTCTCTTTCCCCCTCGATACAATTGCTGGGTTCAGACGATGGAGCCCAGGAGATGGAGTACGCCGGAGACGACTACTAGACCACCGCCGGAGCCTACTACTACGTGGAGGTGGGCCCCGACCAGCAGTAGGATAGGAGGTTCCCAGACAGGAGGCCTCGCCTCTTTCGATCCGTTGTTATGTTTGTGCTAGCCTTCTTAAGACAAAACTTGTTTAACTTATGTCTGTACTCAGATATTATTTGCTTCCGATGACTCGTGCTTGTCAAGCTTTGTATTCGAGCCCTCGAGGCCCCTGGCTTGTAATATGAAGCTGTATGACTTTAATTTGTGTCTAGTGTTGTGTTGTGATATCGATCAGTTAGTCCCTAATCTTGGTCGTACGCATTGCGTGTATGATTAGTGTACGGTCGAAATTAGGGGCGTCACAAGTTGGTATCAGAGCCGACTACCTGTAGGTAGCCCCCTTTCCAACTCCTTGGCCGAAGTTGAGTCTAGTCATTGAAATTTTTTTACTAACATAGTTGTGTGGCTTACGGGCCCACATCTCAATCGGGTGGTATTAGGATCTTTAATTTCTCGTCTATACTCTGGGTTCTGATCTCTCTTCTCTTTCGGGTTAAAGATTTTGCTAACTTTAATATTATGTTCTCGTGATCACATCCACCGGAGATTTGTTTCGTCGACAGTTGTTTTTCCTTTGAAGTTATGATGCACACACCGTCATTTGACATCTTTGAATCTTCTTGTTACAGATGCGTCCCGCTAGGCAGATCGTTCGTCTGACTTTGGCTCACGACACGGCTGGGTTCCCGGCCATTTTGGTCAACCTCTTGATCAGACTGGGATATCACTGGTACCCCGAGGACACTGTTTACGAGGACTATAGCGAGTTCAACCAGGAACAGTATGAAACTGAGATGGTTATCTAGGATCGACGGGACCTCTCCATCACTGAGCTGCACACCTTTCGTGGCATTGGAGTGACCGTTGAGATGGCAGTACAGGATGCTGCCTATGTTGCTATTGTTCGTCTCCGTGCAGCGAACCCCTGTTTGGAGGAGATGGCATTCAGATACATCCCGTATGTTCCTGCTGGAGTTGATACTGCAGCCGACGCAGAGGTATGCACCCCTTTCGCGCGGCAGCGCAATGACCGATCCTACACTGCTTTCCGCACCCCCTACGTGAGTCGTCGCTACGACCCACATGTTCTGGTTCAGTACACTGAGGCACTGGAACGCACTGTCCGAGCACTTAACGTCGAGCTGTACGCCACCCGTGCTCGTCTTTATCAGGCTATGGAGCAGTTGTTGCCAGCAGTCAGTGCGGGGATACATCCGGAGTACACTCTTCACCCGCGTCGGACAGAGTTTCCACCAGGTCTTGAGTGGCCTGCTGTTGGAGGTCGTACTCTGGCACGTGGACCTGCGCTCCCCGTTGGGCACCAGATTCTACATCAGGGTGTGCATGGGATGCAGAACCCTGCCCCCAAGTTTCACATTCAGGGCCACGTGCAGTTCCGTGGGTTCTTTCGTTGTCCCCGACGTTGATGTAGCATATCGCTATGCGTCGTTGTTGTATCCCTCTACCGCGTGCCTGCGTGCCGCCTAGTTGTCTAGGTTATTTTCATGCCAGACCTATCGTCTATTTTGTAACAGACTTATTGTTTGTAATTGACCTATGTATGGATTTGCATGTTGAATTTGAACTACTATGTCGTATCTATTGCACTTCCTTCTTTGTGCAATTTACTTCATGAATGATTCTTTGTCTTTGCAATTACCCAATGCTAAACTACCACTGTTAAAAAAATTGACAGAATGGTTAGGCCAGCTAGTCGTGGTCGTGGTGCGCCTGAACCACCACCGCCACCGGAATACATGGCTGGTATGATGCAGCAGTTTGAGCTGAACCGCCAGTTTATGCAAGGGGTCATTGATCAGTTCCCGAGGCCGAATATGAATCAGCAGCCAGCCCCAATGACTCTGCAGGACTTCATGCGCCTCAACCGTGCGATCTACCGCAGCTCAACTCAGCCGCTTGACGCAGATGACTGGCTCCATGACATCACTTATGAGCTGCAGTCTTCAGGCGCCCCAGTGGCTAGCTATGTCACCTTTGCCTCGTACTTTCTGAAGGGTCCCGCTGCTCAATGGTGGGACAGTCACGGGCACTCATAGCCTGTTGGAAAAATCATCACCTGGCCGGAATTCCAAACTGCATTCCGTGCTCGTCATATTCCTCAGGGACTGATGGACAAGAAGAAGCGTGAGTTCCGCAATCTCGTCCAAGGCAACAGACTGTGGATGCTTATCAGCGGCAATTTCTGGACTTGTCTCGCTATGCTGAAGAAGATGTTGCAACTGATGCTCGTAGGCAGGAGAAGTTCCGTGAAGGCCTTCACCCTGATATCAAACTGGCGCTCCTCGTTCAGGACTTTGACAACTTCGCCATCTTGGTGAACAAGTCCATTCAAGTGGAAACAGGTCTGCAGGACTACAAGGACAGCAGCAAGCGCAACTGAGACATGGGCTCATCTTCGGGTTCATCTGCTCAGAAGCACAGAGACTGCAGGCAGAATCAGAATCAACTTGCACTGCCTTCCAACCAGCCCCGCAACAACAATGCCAGGCCTGCTCAGGGACGTGTTCAGGCTAACAATGTTGATCTAAATGAAGTTCAAGACCAGCCTGCTACTGTGATGGGTACTCTTCTCGTCAACTCAGTACCAACTTCTATATTGTTTGATACAGGAGCATCGCATTCTTTTATGTCTGAAGATTTTGCATACATGCATGACATTAAATGTGAAGAGATGAACGTCCCAATAGTGGTAAACACTCCCGCGTGCCAATGTCGGACCTCCATTATTAGCCACAATGTCCCCATTGAAATTGAAGGGTTGGAATTCCTTGCCTCCCCCATAATGCTGAAGTCTTCCAATATCGATCTCATTCTTGGAATGGATTGGTTCAAAGCACATACCGCTTCAATTGTTTGTGACACCAAAACCGTCCACCTCCTACATCCTTCGAATGAGATTGTAAGCTATCATGCTCATCTTGTTCGAAATGCTGAAGCCCGGCTATATGCCTTGAATGCATTAAATGTGTCACCTCTTGTAGGGATTGAAATCATTCCAGTTGTCCGGGATTTCCAAGATGTTTTTTCGGAAGAACTTCCAGGGATTCCCCCTGTAAGAGTTGTCGAGTTTGTCATCGACTTAGTGCCAGGCACCACCCCTATTGCTAAGCGGCCATATAAGCTGCCTCCACATGAACTCCTTGAACTGAAACAAGAAATCATTGATTCACTTCGTCAAGGGTTCATTCGTCCAAGTTCCTCTGCTTGGGGAGCACCTTCTCTCTTTGTCAAGAAGAAAGATGGTACGAATAGATTGGTCCAAGATTACCGTCCCATCAACCAAGCAACGATTCAAAGCAAATATCCGCTTCCTCGGATCAACGATCTGTATGATCAACTTGCTGGTTCATTAGTGTTTTCAAAACTCGACTTGAGGTTGGGTTACCATCAGATCCGGGTTCGTGAAGAGGATATTCCCAAGACTGCATTTGTTACTCGTTGTGGTTCATATGAGTACACCGTCATGTCCTTCGGCTTAACCAATGCTCCAGCAACCTTCTCTCGCCTGATGAACTATATATTCATGGATTACCTCGATAAATTCGTCGTGGTTTATCTAGATGATATCCTGGTTTATTCCAAGAATAAAGAAGTGCATGCTAAACATCTTCGTCTTATACTGGAGAAGCTTCGAGAACATCAACTTTATGCAAAGTATTCAAAGTGTGAGTTCTGGATGGACGAAGTGACCTACCTTGGGCATGTGATCTCCAAGGATGGTATTGCGGTCAACCCTGAACGAGTTCAGGCTATTCTTAACTGGACTCCCCCGAAGAATGTCAAGCAAGTCAGAAGTTTTCTTGGACTCGCCAGCTATTGCTGTCGATTCGTCGAGAACTTCTCCAAGATTGCAAAGCCCTTAACCAATCTGCTTCACAAAGGTGTTAAATACGAGTGGACAGAAAAATGTCAGGAGAGCTTTTAGGCACTTAAGGACAAGCTGACATCTGCTCCAGTGCTTGCTCCTCTAGATACTCGTAAGGACTTCGTCATTTATTGTGCCACTTCGCGTCAGGAAATAGGTTGTGTCCTAATGCAAGAGTGCAGAGTGGTTGCTTATGCATCTCGTCAATTGCGTCCTCATGAAGGGAACTACCCAGTTCATGACCTTGAACTTGCTGCAGTAATTCATGCACTGAAAGAGTGGCGGCAGTACCTTATTGGTAATCGTTGCGAGATCTACACTGATCACCAAAGTCTGAAGTACCTTTTTACTCAACCAGATCTGAACCTCCATCATCAAAGATGGATGGAGCGCATAGCAGATTACAACATGGGTATATCTTATACACCAGGCAAGGCTAATGTAATGGCTGATGCTTTGAGCTGCAAGTCATACTGCAAACACCTTCAGGTTCACAAGGTTCACCCCCTTCTTCAAGAAGAATTCCGCAAGCTGAACCTCCATATTGTTCCTCAGGGTTATCTCGTTCCCCCTCCACCGGAGTTTCGCAAGATGAACCTTCGTGTTGTTAACCAGGGTTCTTTGAGTAACCTGGTTGCTGAACCAGATCTCGTGGGTGGTATAAAAACTATGCAACGCTGTGGCAATGAAGTCGAAAGGATTAAACACCATCTGGCGGAAGGAAGACCTTCTTGTTTCACTGTTGCTGATGATGGCGCAGTATACTTCAAGGGTCGTCTATTCGTTCCAACTAGGAAGGAAAACCTGGATATGACTGGGAGAATACTGAAAGAAGCTCATGATACACCTCTGTCTATTCATCCTGGTAGTACCAAGATGTACCAAGACATCCGTCAAAGATTCTGGTGGTCAAACATGAAACAAGACATTGCATGCTATGTTTCAGAATGTGACATTTGCCGTCGGATCAAAGCAGAACATCAAAAGCCTGCTGGAACTCTGCAACCTATTTCTATTCCTGAGTGGAAATGGGACCATGTTGAAATGGATTTCGTCACTGGTTTAACCAGATCGCAGAAAGGTAATGATGCTATTCTTGTCGTCATTGACCGGCTTTCCAAAGTTGCACATTTTCTGGCTGTCAAGGAAACTATTACTGCTAGTCAGCTAGCAGATCTATACATGTCCAGAGTCGTTTCACTCCACGGTATTCCATTGGTGATTAGTTCAGACCGTGGTAGTTTATTCACTTCAAGATTCTGGGCATGTTTCCAGGAAGCTATGGGAACTCATTTGTCCTTCATCACCGCTTTTCACCCTCAATCCCAGGGACAAGTTGAAAGAGTCAATCAGATTCTCGAAGACATGCTTCGAGCTTGTGTCATTTCTTTCGGCAAGAAATGGGAGGAATCTCTCACGTATGCTGAGGTCTCCTACAACAATAGCTATGAAGATAGTCTGAAGATGGCTCCCTTTGAAGTGTTATATGGACGTAAGTGTCGGACTCCTCTGAATTGGTCAGAAACTAGGGAACGTACACTTATCGGTCCGGATATTATCCAACATGCCGAAGATCAAGTCCGCATTATTCATGCAAATTTGAAGGCTACTCAGTCTCGTCAGAAGAGTCAGTATGACCGACACCACAAGGATATGGTCTATCAACCTGGCGAAAAGGCTTATCTTCGAGTCACGCCAATGAGAGGTGCACACCATTTTGGGATCAAGGGCAAGCTAGCTCCTCGATATATTGGACCTTTCACTATTCTCAAAAGGCGTGGTAAAGTGGCATATCAATTGGAATTACCGTCAAACCTTTCCCAGGTTCACGATGTGTTCCATGTGTCACAGCTTCGCCGTTGCTAACAGGATCCTATCCGAGCAGTGGATCATGATATGCTTGAGCTACAACAGGACCTTTCATATAAAGAGCAACCGGTCCGCATTCTTGATGAAACTGAACGTCGGACTCGTCAGAAGGATACCAAGTTCTTCAAGGTGCAGTGGGCAAATCATTCTGAAGATGAAGCCACTTGGGAACGCGAAGATCATCTTCGTGCAGAATACCCCGGGCTCTTTCCTTCTACTTCTTAATTCTCGGGACGAGAATTCATTTTAGTAGGGGAGAGTTGTAACACCCTGGTTTCAGTGCTACAGTGATGTATGTAATTAAGCTACAGTAACGACCTTGATTAAGCTTAATCATGTTGCTAATCTCACTTTGTTTCAATTCACGATGGAATTCAAATTTAAGTTAATGTTGAAAATTAAAGTTTTAAAAATGCCAAAACAAAAATGTACGAAATGCGGCAAATAATGCATAGGTAATTGTGTTGTAGAAATCAACATTTTTGAAAGTAGTTAAATTCACTAAATTAAAACAAAACTAAAACAGAAAATTATAAATAACAAAAATAAAAACAAACAAAAAAAAGAAAAACGAAGCCCCCCCGGCCCAAATGGCCCACCCCGGGGCCTACTATAACCCCCCCGAAACCCTAGCCTCCCCTCACCCGCCACTCGCTCCCCCCACTCGCCCCCGATCCCCCCACTCCTCTCCCCCCCCTGTGCCCGATCTAGATTGGGGCTGCGCCCGCGACGCCGCCCCGGCGCTCCCCCGGCGCCCCGCGCCGCCGGCCGACCTCCCCACCGGCGCCCACGGCGCCCCCCACCACCGCCGGACCCCTCTTCCTCATCTCCCCCTCGCCGGCGCCTCCCCGCCTCGCCTCCGAGCAAGCTGCCTCCCCGCCACCGCATGTAAGCTCCAGCTCCTGTCTCTCCCCCTCCTTTCATTCTCCTCTGGCCGGCCACGCCACCGCACGCCGGCGTCGCCCCACGTTCCCCTCTGTGGTGACGTCGCCGCGGCCACCGCACCATGACCGCGCCCCGCTCGGCCGCCGCGCGTCGCCCCGCCCCCTGCTGCGCCGTGCCCACGCGCCGCCCGTGCCGCGTCCGCGGCCCCGCTCGCGCAGCCCCGCACGCTCCCGCGCTCCTCGCCGCGCTCGCACGTCCGCGTCCGTGCACACGCACGCGCACGCCTGCCGCGGCCCCGCGCGCCTGTCCCCGCCGCGCCTGGCCGCCGCCGACCCCCGATGGCCGCCGGTTGGCCCCAGGCCATCGCCCCGGTCCTGATCCGGTTAGTGAGGACTAATCCCCCACTAACCCCCCCCCCCCCTGAGACGCTGACATGGGGGCCCCATGCCCCTGTTTAAAAAATATATATAATAAAACTGTTAAATGAAAAATTAAAATAAATAATTAATTAGCAAAAAAACATTTAACTAAATTAATTAGTTAATCTATTAAATCTAATTAGAGTATGACATTTGGGACCCCTACTAATTAAACCTAATTAAAAATGTTATGTTAATTAAGTTAATTAGATTAACCTAATACACTATGACATGTGGGTCCCATCCCCCTAATTAATTCTGTTTAATAATAATTAAAACTTAATTAAACATGTGTCACTGACAACAGGGGCCCACTGGTCAGTTTGACCAGTTAACCCCCTGTTGACTGCTGATGTCAGCATGACATCATGCTGATGTCATAATTACATTTATTGAATTAATTTAAATCTGTTAATTTCAGGATATTAATAAAACTTTAGAAATTAATATAAAATAATCCGTAAGTCAGATGAAAATATTTTATACATGAAAGTTGTTCAGAAAAATCCCACGAATTCGAATACGCGGTCCATTCGTTTGTCATGTGCTCCTATCATAACGAACGTGGAACTTTTCCATCTTTTTCGTCTGTCCGGTAGTAGCCTGAGACCCGGAAAATATCGTCAGATATTCTTCCGATCCGTCTACGACGTGTAGTACTGCGTTAGTGCATGCCCAACTCTGTTAACTGCCATGCCATGCATCATGTTGCATCTGTGCCTTGTATTTATTGTTTCTTCCCCCCATCTTCTTACCGGTAGAGCCCGAGACTGACGGTGATGTCGGGTATGACTACACGACTGACGATCAGGCCTTTGCCGCAGAGCAGCAAGGCAAGCAACCCCCCCTTGAGCATTCCGATATCGCCCATTTGTTTCCCTCTCATTCTTGCATTAGATTTTGCTACTGTATTAGCTAGCTCCTATTTCTGATGCATAGCCTGTTTTTGATAAACTGCTACTGTACCTGTTGTCATATCAACTGCTTAGTATAGGTTGATCAATGACTCCCCTGTGACCACTAGTCTCAGTTGCCCCGCTTTAATTATCTGTTACTCGATCTTCCTGATCGACGAGCCAGACCCTTCACATCACCGCACACCCCCTTAGTTGTACGGCTCTGCGGAACTACCATCGAGTACCGAGGGTGACACCTCGTGAAGTACTCATGATGCTAGCTCTGTAGTGTAGCTAGTCGGTCGTGGTAATCAGAGGGTGATACCTCTCTGCCACTCCCGATATCGACTCTGTCATGCAACCCCCTCAAGTGTGGGACCCTTGAGGGTGATTCCTCTAAGTCCTCCTTGACGGTTTCATCGAGCGGGACCCTTTGAGGGTGATTCCTTAGGTTCCGTCTTGTTGTTGTATACACACAGTTACTATGACCTGGTTACAGAAACATGTTGGTGATGGGTCGGCCCTGAGGGGTACCCACGGTTTGATGATGACGAGGCGTGGCCGGGCAGGTGAGGTCCTTGCCACACATCCTCGAGACGGGACGACGGGACCGCACATCATGGGTCGCGCTTGTCCCGCATTAATAAAATGCTAATGGGTTGGGTATTTGATCTGAGTTGGTCGTTTGACCTTTTTTCGCACCAGCCCTCACGAGGGAAAAGTTATGGGTACTCGGCGTCGTTGTATCAGCCGAAGCTCTTCGGACGTCAGCAATGGAGCGGCGCGCGCCCGAGTGGTCCGCAACAGCATTGATCTTGTATTAAGTGATGCTGGGACTAACCTGGGCCGCCCACGCATCGTGCATCAGTGCAAAGGGCGAGTGGGCCCATGACCCCTGCACGCTTAGGATATAGACCGGCGGGCTGGCCTCTCTGTTGAGCCTAGGTAGGACAATGACGTGTTGATGTCTTGAGGCCGGGCATGAGACAGGAAAGTGTGTCCGGCCAAAGGTTATCAGACGTGTGTGGAAATGTGGCGCACCCCTGCAGGGATGAATTCAACTATTCGAATAGATGTGTCCACGGTAACAGGACGACTTGGAGTTGTACCTTGATCTACTACAACTAAATTTGTGACTTCAAATTTAAATGAATGTTGGTTCCGGGATTGCTTCCTCGCAGGGAGTCGAGGAAGAATCTCTGGACGTGGTTACTTAATAAATTGCTACAATAATATTGTTATATTTGCGTTACCAGTCTACTCTCTTCTAATGCTGCAAGATGTTGAAGATGCTAGTCTTCGATAGGACTAGGCCTTCCCCCTCATTCTTGCTTTCTGCAGTCAGCCTAGATATAACCCCATTTCTTGATACTGATGCATACTTAGCATAGTTCTGATGTCAGGCTTGCGAGTACTTTGGATGAGTTCTCACCGTTGTTTTGCTTTTCTCTTTCCCCCTCGATACAATTGTTGCGTTCAGGCGATGGATCCCAGGAGATGGATTACGCTGGAGACGACTACTACACCACCACCGGAGCTTACTACTACGTGAAGGCGGCCCCCGACCAGCAGTAGGATAGGAGGTTCCTAGAAAGGAGGCCTCGCCTCTTTCGATCCGTTGTTATGTTTGTGCTAGCCTTCTTAAGGCAAAACTTGTTTAACTTATGTCTGTACTCAGATATTATTTGCTTCTGCTGACTCGTGCTTGTCGAGCTTTGTATTCGAGCCCTCGAGGCCCCTGGCTTGTAATATGAAGTTGTATGAGTTTAATTTTTGTCTAGTGTTGTGTTGTGATATCGATCAGTGAGTCCCTAATCTTGGTCATACGCATTGCGGTTATGATTAGCGTACGGTCGAAATTGGGGGCGTCACACGAAGACACAAGAAGGTCTTCACTTACCAGAGTTGCCAGGCAGCGCCCAAGCAACCGGTTCAGCGTCAATGGCATCAACATTCTCCGCGGCAGGACACGCAGGCACTGGGATCGCGTGTGAACTAGCTGCTGCTGCATCTGGTACTTCTGCTACTTGCAGTGCTACTGCTGATTGTTGCATTGTTGTTGCTTGTGGTGGTGCTGCTGCTGCTTGTGGTGCGTGAGGTGCTTGAGAACTGAACTGAACCGCAGCTGACATTGGTGGAGCCACTGGTGGAGCTGGAGGAGTCACACCAAAAATGGAGCCAAGGCCAAGAGAGCAGCTTGGTGTGGTGAAATCACCAGGCACTCTAACTGCAGAATCATCTCCTACAACTTCAGGAGTGAAAACATCGGCTTCAACTTGGACATGCCGGGAATCGACTGCAACTTGAGGTTCGACAATTTCATCTTGAGCATCAGCATTCACAATTGGGACTGCAACAACTAAGAAAATGTACAATCAGATTACAACCCAATTACCATCAAAAATTAAGTAAAGTTACCATCAGACTACTACTATATCTACCTGGAGCTATTTTTGCTGCATCGACAACAGTTTTTGCAACAGCCGCCGCCGCATCAGGGGGCACAGACACTTGGGCAGCTTCAGTAAGGACTTCACTAACATTTTGGGCTGCGTCAAATGAGAGCACAAGAAAACATATGTTATCACAATGAAAATAAGTAAAGTTACCATCAGACTACTACTATATCTACCTGGAGCTGTTTTTGCTGCATCGACAACAATTTTTGCAACAGCCGCTGCCGCATCAGGGGGCACAGACACTTGGGCAGCTTCAGTAAGGACTTTACTAACATTTTGGGCTGCGCCAAATGAGAGCATAAGAAAACATATTTATCACAATGAAAATAAGTAAACTTACCATCAGACGTCTACTATATCTACCTGGAGCTATTTTTGCTGCATCGACACTAGTTTTTGCAACAGCTGCTGCCACATCAGGGGGCACAGACACTTGGGCAGCTTCAGTAAGGACTTCACTAACATTTTGGGCTACGTCAAATGAGAGCACAAGAAACATATGTTATCACAATGAAACTAAATAAAAGTTACCATCAGACTATATTATATCTACCCGGAGCTGCTTTTTCTTCATCGACACCAGCTGTAACAGTCGCTACCGCATCAGGCGGCACACACACTTGGGCAGATTCAGTAACGACTTCATTAACATCTTGGGCTGCAACAAATGAGAGAAAAAGAAAACAAATGTTATCACATTGAAAGAAGAGAACATCAAAAAAAATCCACAAAGAAGGTATGTATGTTTAACATCATAGCAGTGATCCTAAATGCATACCAGTGTCTGAGGCAACAATTTCATCAGCATGCATTTCATTGTTAACAGCTGCAGAGGCGAGCTCTTTAACAACAGAAGTGATGCTGGCCACTGCAGCCAGTTGTTCTACAGATTCAGCCGCATCAAATGCACCTTCGCAAGCTGCTGCTGCTCCTTCAGACGTCACCGTGGGCTGTTCTTCAAGATCCACAAATACTGCTGGCTGTGAAGATGTTGCTCTCAGTCGAGGGGATGACCTAGTCTTGGTAAACCGCACCTTTTTTACAGCCCTTTTCTCCTTTGGCTGGCTGGAAAAAAAGTATAAGAATGGGTGGGTGGGTGAGTGGGAGGATCAAACGACCGGTAAGTTAAAGCATGCTCATAACAAAAAGATTATCAGCATATACCACCAGATAGTATACAGATGCATGTACAATAAGAAAAGGCTAGCTAATTATAAAAATTAGCATTAAGAAATCTAAAATGAAGAATTTTTTTGGAAATTCATCTATTATGCAACTCAAAAAGGGGATTACCTTGATACCGGGACAGTAGATGACGCCTCGGGTGTACAGACTTGTTTGTCGGGCGCACTGAATAAAAAATACAAGTAGTGAACTAAAAATGATTAGATCAGTAGTTTATTAACAAAAATCATGTAGATATATAGGAAATAAGGAGCTAGTTGCAAGTTATTAGAGAAATACTACCTAAATTACCATACAAACAGTCCAGAACTATCATGCAAAAAATTAAAGTTACCAGCATAATACTAACAACAACAAAATAATGACGACAAAAATAATCAAACAGTAAAAATAATTGTACGGATGTAGCATTATGAAACCTATAGAAGAAAATTTGGAAATTCATATATTATGAACATACAGGATGTATTCCAAAAAATACAAAAAGAAAGACTACAAATAAAAGACAGATTACCTTGATACTGCGATACTAGATGACGCCTCAATTGTACCAGCCTCTTTTCCGGATGACCTGGAGAAAAAACAGTAGGCACCATAATGGTTGGACCATTAGTTTATAAACAGAAAAGGCGAAGATGTACATGAGAAGAAAATAGTTGAAAGTTATCAGATAATTGCTGCAGAAATTATCACATGCCCAGAGTGGAAAGTACCATGTAATGTCAAAAGTTATGGTAACAAACTACATAAATTGACAAAAAGAATAGAAACTGAAGAAATGTAAGAAGTAGGAAAATACAAATGAAAGTTCACCTTCGTGGAACCTGCTTAATCTGAGTTGAGGGTGGAATGACCTCACCGGTGCCCTTTTCAGCCACACGTATCCCAAGCTCTTGCATGACCAATTTCATGACAAAAAGATGTATGTCCCTTTCTGATAACTGGGCAGCCTCGGGTGGCGAAGCTGGACGGGGCGGAGATGGTAGCTTCAATTTCTTGCGCCTCCGCTGATAAGACAAAGTATTGACAAGCTGAGCACCGCATCTTTTCACTGAAGATTCAGTGGCCAAATCAAACGCTGGCTAAGCACGCCATCCCCTGAGCTGCTTGAAACGGTGTTTGAAGTAGCAGTGAGCATGATCTGGGATTCAATCACATGTTCATCACCCGCACGGTTAGGTGTGCCTTCGACATTTCTAGCTACATTCTCACGTGCATTAGCATTTGCATCATCTGAGTGCGGCCCGTCCACGTCCGTTGCACCGCTGCCCTGCGGCGCATCCACGTTTGTTGCCCTACTGCCAGAAGCCACATTCCCTACCCCGCTGCGGGAAGAAGAACCAATATGGCCTTTCTCAGCATGGTAATATACTTCAAAGTCTCCAGCATCGTAATCATCATCATCACAGTCATCACCCTGCATCTCATTGTCAGTTTCCGACTCATCAATCTTATTCTTGCCAGGGCTGTCTGTTTGACGGGAACGGTGTGCATGAGGGTGCTTTTCCATATTGCGGGTAGCAGAAGAAATCGTCCTAGGATCCATCTAGACGACAAGATACATGTGAACTGCCTGCATCATCGAGGGAGATGAACACTTGCACAAGATCGCCAAGCAGACCAACCAATCCAGACGAAAACCGACTCACAAGTTCAGAAGCCTTTGCCAGTTTCTGCTCATTAGTAAGAATCAAAAAGAACACAAGAAGAACAATTAGTTACCAGATATGATTTTGCTGATGAAAAAAAAGATCATGAATTACACAAAAACACACAAATTAATGTCTTAAAAAATCAGGATATGCATACAGAGGTTATCATGTGAGTGCACACAAAAGATACCATCAAAGAACAACACAAGTTATCAGCAGTGATAAAATTCATGGTCAAGGAATTCAACAATAGTTACCAGAATACATTTAGGATCAAGTATTGAAAATACATTTATGGTTAGGGAATGCAACAACATTTAATGCATTTTGAATAGTAGTGACTAGTAAAAAAATTGTAGGTGTGTACAAACAAAATTAGTTAACAGGGTCCACATTCATAAGTTACCATGTAAATACACAACAATTACCAGAAAACATCAGAACAAAAAAAAGAGCATACCTCATCACTGCAGTTTGCTGGGACATGTACACGCATGAATTTCCCAAGACCCTGTAAACTGCCAAACAAGCAGAAATCGATGCCAAACTGGGGCTTCAACTGTGAATTATTGAGAACAAATAAATGAGTAAGGAAAAGAATAACAAACAAATGCATCTGCAGTAAGTGCACTAACTGATCAGAAGAAATGAAACAAGTTACCGGTAGTTTCCCATAAGAAATTCCATCCGCTTGGACATCCCTACTAAGCACTTCAGATATCTTATCTTTCATCCAAACATTAATAGGAAAAGGACCATCGGGCAATGTGATACCAGTACCAGTAAGATCAATGTCATCAATGTACAGCAGCTGGTAAAATATGTGAATTGTCATCAGAATACACAATAAAAAAAGAAAAAAAACATAATAAGCAGCTGCAATTACATTGTAGAATAGTAGACACCCCTTAGTAGGCATTCCCTTTGACAGTGCCTTGTGGAGCTCATCAGCGATGAACTTGGACCAGTTCAGATTTTTAACTCTATCAATGTTTTGCTGAAAAAATAAGGAAGAACATGAACAAACAAAAAATGACATAAAGCATTGGAGTTACCATATAAGCAAGAAGCAAGTTATCAGCAACAATAAGATAAGGTTACCACCATACAAAATGAACAATTATATGAAATATTTACCAACACTCCATACCACCTAGGAGTGATCTTGTTTGATGTAGTTGGCGCAATGACAGTATTGCCGACAAGCATAAGCCACATCCGCTTGAACTTCTCATCATGATTAACAGAACTTAATAAAAGTTCTAGGACTTCGGTTGTCTTCGGCATATGTCCAAGCTCACCAAACATCTCAATCCCTAACTGAATATCAGCTTCTGTAGGGAGATTGTAAAGGACATCGTCCCCACCATGGGGCACACCCATAACATGATGAACAGACTCTTCATTGATAGGGATTCTGCCACGCCCTGGAACAACCACTTCACGAGATTCTGGATCATACAACCCGGCAAGCCATTCACTAAGAAAATTGAACAGGTGGTCACACTTGATCTCCCGAAGGCTTTTGAAGTCCATTGCATCGATAGCACCTTTCCTACCATCATACAAATCTTTGCAGGCAGCCAAAATTGAATTAGGGGAAGCCCTGTTGCGAGGTGGAGGGCGCTTCGCCTTCTTCGGAGGAACTCCACCAGGGCCATCACCAACTCCTTTGCGCTTCACTGGCATCGTGTCCCTGCCAAGTACAAAGAAACAAAACAAATAAGCACCGGTAATAAAAGAGTTGAGAAAAGGTGAATTCAGACAAAGAGCAGCCAAAAATACAGAGGTAAATTGTATGCATGAGTATGGTAATCAGAACTTATCAGCCATGATAAGTTTATCAATCGACAATAACTATTGTTATTACTACCAAAGGTAAATCGAAAACATGATAAGGATTGCATGATAACAAATAACAAATAAAATGGTATTTTGAAGCAACAAGCCATGGCAAAAAGGGCATAGTAAAAAAACATTAAGCATTAGGCTGAATCTGAAGATTTGTCACCTAGCAGGCAATGTCATGGTAACATATAGCAAAAAATAGTGGTAATTTCAATAAATGATTCCTAGTAGAACTGGATTACCCATAGATTATTGTTGCAGTACAAAATTACACTAGAACAATGAGAAATATATCGTCACACAAATGCATACGAAACACACAAAGGATGGGACGGGGTATACACTGGTAAATTCAACATGAAACTGCTTGAACCACTTGCAAAAAATAGTGATAAGTTTAAACAATCAGGCCTGGTAATTATGAACTACTATGCAAGATAAGTACAATCATCCAAGCCTGGTAATTAACATCTAGACAACAATGTCATACAGAATGCATTCTCATAGCATGCATTTTGTATCAAAAGTAACTACAATACAAGCCTACTCAAATTTCAACACACATCACGAAATGGTCTAGGTATTGAGTTCATTTACACACACAAAAATCAACGGCCACATATCAAATCGATACTGAGATTCGGCGCGCCTAAAACTACAACAATATCAGCCATCACCAAATCCGGATTGAAATGTCAGTCGATTCCAGCAACCACGCCTCGAACCAACCATGAGATGGCTAAACTACGGCCGATTCCACCATGCCCAACCTCGAACTAAAACACATCGAGCGGCCAACCAAATCGGGGCCAAAATTTCGGGGATTAAACCACCACCTGCTGACCGAATGAAGAAGGAATGGGGATTAGATGAACTCACCAGCGGGAATGGGAGTCAACCGCCGCAGATCCCCGCCTCGATACGCCGTGGAAGAAGTCGCGGACGACGGCAAGTCCCCGCCTCGATACGCCATGGAATTAGCCGTTGACCGCCCCAGGTCCCTGCCTCGCTATGCCGGGGAAGTAGCGGTTCCCTCTATGACAGCGCCGGGGAAGCGGAGAGGGGAATGAGACGAGGGAGAAGTGCGGAACAGTTGCCGAAGAAATCGGACACACTCTCGCTGAGTAAATGCGGAATCAAGGCGATGGAATCGGCGAAGCAACTGGGGATTGGGGGGAGAAAACGGCAGGGAGGAGTGGGGACCACTTGCCAGCGATAGAATCGCCCACGGCTACGCTCGCGCAAAACGCGCTCCTCGTCCGCGAACAGGAAACTATCGCGGGATGTGCTCGGGTCATCCGATGCGGGATGGATGGTATCTAGGTTGTTCGGATCTTAAGCTAAGATGCGAACGTTCGGAAAATACAAATATCGATAACGTATTTAATTTACTCATTCGAGTCAGCCCTTTATTTATACGCCGATATTTTTAGCAAGCCAGACCCGACTCATGTCATAGCTAAAAATAATGCTTGTTGATTAGAAAATATTCATAAATTAACAAAAATGTTCATGAGATAAAAAAAGTTCATAATTTTTTTAAAAATAGTCGTAAAACATAAAATTGTACGTCGAAATAAAAAAGTGTAAATTTAATGTTCATAAATTAAAGACTATTCACGAATATGAAAAAATATTGACAAATTCCAAAATTTGTTCATGAATTCTAAATATATGAAAGAATTTGGACAAAATGCGGATAAGAAAATGTTCATGACATTAAAAATTGTGTGGGAATTTTAGAAAACATCATGAAATTGACAAATTTTCATAACTTTGTTAGACTGGAGTTGTGAGTCGAGAGTGAACTTGTAATTGAGACAAAAAGGTTGGGCCCCCACTTGCGAGTCGAGAGTGGACTTGCAATTGGGACAAAAAAGAGGTCATGCCCTAGTTGTGAGTCGAGATTAGACTTGTAATTAGGACAAAAACGGGCCGCAGTTGCTAGTCGAGAGTGGACTTGCAATTAGGAAAAAATATCGGGGTCTAGTTGCAAGTCGAGGATGGGATTGCAACTAGGACAAAAAAAGGCCGGGCTCTAGTTGCGACTCAGGTGTGGACTTGCAACTGGAAAAAAATGGTCAGGCCTCAGTTGCGAGTCGAGGGTGGACTTAGTACTGGAAAAAAAGTCCGGTCCACAGTTGTGAATCAAGGGCGGGCTTTTAAATATGACAAAAAAAAGGTCAGATCCGAAAAGCGAGTTAAAGGAAGACTTGCAACTAGGACAAAAAAATGTTGGGCCCTAGTTGTGAATCGACGGTGAACTTGCAACTAGGACAAAAAAATGTTGGGCCCTAGTTGTGAATCAAAGGTGAACTTGCAACTAAAAAAAATATCAATCCCCATTTGCAACTCAAGTTTGGACTTGCAACTGGGACAAAAAAATGTTAGGCCCAGTTGCGAGTCAACGGTGGACTTGCAACTGGGACAAAAAAGGTTGGCCCAAGTTGTGAGTCAAGATTAGATTATCAACATGGACAAAAAATGATGGGCCCCTGTTGTGTGTCGATGGTGGACTTGCATCTAGGACAAAAAATGTCGGGCCCTAGTTATGAAGTTGAGGGTGGACTTGCAACTGGGCCTAAGAACAGACCGGACCCAGTTGTGAGTTGAGGATAAACATGCAACTAGTTGAAAAAAGGTTGGTCCCAGTCGCGAGTCGATGATGGACTTACAACTAGGGAAAAAAATCCGGGCTCAGTTGCGAGTCGAGGATGCACTTGCAACCGGGACAAAAAAATGACGGGTCCGAGTTTCGAGTCGAGGGTGGGATTGCAACTGGGAAAAAAGGTCGAGTCTCAATTGCGAGTTGAGGTTAGACTTGCAATTGGGACAACAAAGATCAGGCCTCCAGTTGCGAGTCAAGAGTGAACTTGGAACTGGGAAAAAACTAAGAGAAAAATTGGTCGGGCCCTTGAAGGTAGACTTACAACTGGAGCCCTGACGGCGATAGAGCTTCTTCTTTTCTCGTCTCTTCCAATTATATGTCGCAGTCTAGGAACAATATAAAGAATGGGTTGCTAGTGGACTGTGATAATAGGCCGACAAAAACAAAGTCAAATAGGCCTAGACAACAACATGATATGCAACAAACAAACAACAACGACAATTGAGGCGGAAGATAGAGCGTTTGCACGAGAATTACAAAAACTAAATCAAACAATGACAAGCCTAGATAAGACTTCGTTTCAAAAAGTTGTGAATTTCAAATATACTTACGAAACTAAAAATTCATGGATTTCATGAACAAAAGTAACAAAAAGATAAAGTTTTAAAACCAGAAGAAGAATTAGAAAAAAACAAACAATGGAAAAACACAAAATAGAGTGAGTATAGAGGGTGGCGAATTGAAAATACTTGAAAAAAATGCTCTCCCCTGACTTTTCCAATTCTTCCCTAGAGCCCACTGAAAACAAACACAAAAGAGGACTGCTCTCCACACAGACATAGACAGAAAAGACCAGCCTAGTCCAGGCCCAGTCATAAACAAAAAGACCAGCCTACACACACGCGTAACGCAACCAATAGGTCGCACGCGCATGCAAACATCAGAAGGAAGTCACGCTCAACGGACGATCACAAAATTTGCACAAAAGTCATAGCTTCAGATTGTGTGGTGAGAAACTTAGATGTGAGATATGTCGCATCTAGATGTTACGTAGCAAATTAGAATATAGAATTCCATGAATTCAAAAAAAAGTAGAAAGAAAAGGAAAGAAAAAGGAAGCAGAAAAATGAAAATATAAATGAAAATGAAAATGAAAAGCAAAAAGAAAAGAAAAAAAATAGTGTGAAGAAGGCAAGTGACCAACGCCAGACCCTTCTTTTATGAGTGGATGAGACCAACACTAAATATGGCCACTTTGTTCTTCCTAGTCATGTTGCTCGTAGACGGATGAGAAGTCCAATAAGAGTGAGAAGATAGAGATAAAGCAACAGAATCAAGAATACAAATGGAGCAAAACACTCTGCCTCTCGCAACAGCCAAGTAGAAAACGCACAAAAAAACAGGCCCAAGCAGACTCAGGGACAACATGCCAAACAAAAAACAAACGACGTACGTGGCACACATACATGGCCGAAGGAAACGAAACAACGACGACACAGGACGCAGCCAGCGATGGAAATCAAGCCTAGAACGGAAAAACAAGCAACAATCGATCGGACGGTTCTGGACTTAGATGTGAGATAAGTACACTACATCCAGACATGAAACAACAATTCTGTTGCAGAAATTCACTGGTTTCCATTTTTTTCACATAAAACCATCCACCATAACCATTTTCGACCGACCACATTATTTTTTTCAGGGCGTGGGGTTGGGGGCGCACCCATCTATATAGTCGTTGATATGGCACCAAATATCAACACTGTATGTAAAGAAATCACCATTTGTCGTAGCAAATCACCAAGAAAGTCATGAGAACATATGCAACATATATAGAAGTCAATGTTCCAACAATGCAAAAACAAAATTGTTGCGTTACAGTAGAACCCCAAAATCATTGCGATACATTGCCCCTATGTATGCAGCAGAATGTAGATGAGCTTGCAACTTCTCAAGACAACTTATGCACAATTAAAAATCTTCAAACCAGTAATCTTTCAGCATCAACAATGGAGGCATTGAGTTCGCCGGTCCTGAGTCCCACTCGTGAGAGCCCCATCGAGTCGGATCAACTGACCATGAACCCATTGTCGTCAGGACACCATCTTTTCAAGCTCGGGACCGCAGAGAATCTCCGATGCGAAATGGGTAGTAGCATGAGCAAACATGCCTGTAGGTGGTGGCGGGGCTGGAAGTGATGACACAACACTTGGCGTCGAGGAAGAGATGCGGCAACATTGAAGGGTTGCTAGTGCCATCCAGTGTTTTTGGTCACTAGTGGTTGTATGAATGCAATGCCACCCTGTTTTGATTCGACAGGAGAAGAGGTTGTTAAATTGTGATTCAAATTCTACCATGTTGGACTAGACGTAGTACAAACGGTGTGGGCTTTTGCGTTGGTACCGACGCATACGAGTACAACTCATTTACTAGTCCTCCAAGGACTCTTATGTGTTGCCCCTTATATATACTCCATGTAGTCGCACCTAAAGACGGTCTGTCGTCTCGTGCTTGTAATACTCCTCCATCATAGTGATTGCACCTTCGTGCGTCCATGATTTTATCCCAGAAGGGTTTTCACGTAAAAATTCATGTCTCTCGTGTCTTGTTGATCTTGTTTTATCTAACAAATGGTATCAGAGCCAAGCTACAAATATGAGATTCGTTGGAGACCGAGAGATTAGGGTTCGGACGTGTGCATCGCCGCACGCGTCTTTGGCGATCCGCTGATCCGAAGCCGGATCGATTTCCGCTGCGCCGTTGTACGAAGCAAAGCCGTTGTTGCTACGTACAGGCTTGAAGTCGCCGAGTTCCGCTACTGCTCATACCGCTTCAAGTCCCGAGGCAGTCGTTGTTCCGCTGCAACTCCACATCTAACCAGCCATCGATTCCTTCCGTGGAGACCGAAGTCAAATCGTCAAATACTACTCCAGTACTCACTACGCCACAAGAAGGTACTAGTAGTTCGTCCCTTGTTTTTTCACATCCGGCTGCTACATCTACCCGAGAGCTACCAGGTGCTATTTTCTTCAATTTCGTGCTCACATTAATTAATTCTGTCACGGCTTGTACAACTTTGTGTAAACAGATTCATCTACTCATGGCTTCCATGAAGTACGATTTTCCGCCGTTGGACCGTGACACAAGGTTTACCCTATGGCAAGTCAAGATGCGGGCGTTGTTGGCGCAGGCCGAATACAATGATGGACTGGATGGTTTTGGAAAGAATAGAATTGATGATTGGACTACTGAGGAGAAAAAAAGGACCGCAAGGCTTTGTCACAAATTCAACTCCATTTGCATAATAATATTTTGCAGGAAGTTTTGAGCGAGAAAACTATCGCCGCTCTATGGTTAAAGCTGGAAGGGATTTGCATGGCAAAAGATCTCACCAGCAAGATGCATCTGAAGCAAAAATTATTCCTGCACAGGTTACCCGAGGGAGGTAATGTTCTGAATCATATTTCAGAATTTAAGGAGATTATATCTGATCTAGCTGCAATGGAGGTTAAGTACAACGAGGAAGATACTGCTTTAATGTTACTTTGTTCACTGCCACGTTCTTATACCAATTTTCGAGAGACTATATTATACAGTCATGATACTCTCACACATTATGAAGTTTATGAAGCTTTGAACTCTAAGGAGAAGATGAAACTAATGGTGCCTCATGATGGTTCAAGTTCATCGCAAGCCGAGGGATTATTTGTTCGTGGCAGGACAAATGAGAAGAACTCACATAATGGAAACAGAGGCAAAAGTAAGAACGGCCACAGGGGCCGGTCGCAATCTAGAGACAAGAAACAATCTTTTTGATATTGCAAGAGAGACGGGCATGACATCTCAAAATCTTTCAAGTTGCAGAACAAGGAAAAGAGGAACGGTACATATAAACCGAAAGGTAACAAACAAGGTGAAAATTCTGCTAATGTTGCTCTTGATGATAGTTCCGATGATGCTCTTGTTGTTATTGCTGGATGTGATGAGACCAATGATGAGTGGGTACTTGACACCGTGTGTACTTTTCATATGTGCCCGCATCGAGATTGGTTTACTACTTTTGATTCTACTACTGCTGCTGGTTCCGTTTTTGGTTTTGATAATTCACCATGCAAGATTGAAGGCACAGGTTCCGTTCGAATCAAGATGTTTGATGGTACAATCAGAACTTTGACAGATGTTCGGTATATTCTGAATATGAAGAGAAATATTATCTCTGTTAGTGCCCTTGATGCAAAGGGGTACAAATATGCAGGTGGATATTGCGTTTTCAAAGTCACCAAAGGTTCTCTTATTGTGATGAAAGGTGACTTAAGTTCGACTAATGGTCTTTATTACCTTCAAGGTTCTACCGTTTCAGGTAATGCTACTCCAGTTGTTTCAAAGAATTCTGGTTGTGATGCTGCTAACCTTTCGCATATGCGTCGTGGACATATGAGTGAACTTGGTTTGGCAGAGTTAAATAAGAGAGGTCTCCTTAAACGATATGAAACTGGTAAATTGAAATTTTGTGAGCATTGTATCTTCGGCAAGCACAAGAGGGTGAAGTTCAACACTTCTACTCATACAAGTGAAGGTATTCTTGATTATGTGCATTCTGATTTATGGGGACCATCTCGCAGAAAGTCACTAGTTGGTCCTAGTTACATGTTAACCATTATTTATGATTATTCGAGAAAAGTTTGGCATTATTTCTTGAAGCATAAATGGCAAGACTTCTCAGATTTTAAGGAGTGGAATATTATGATTGAGAGGCTGACTGAAAAGAAGGTGAAAATACTTCGCACCGATAATGGTATGGAATTCTGTTCTAAGCAATTTGAGAATTATTGCAAGTCTGAAGGCATTGTCAGACACTACACCGTTCCTTATACTCTTCAACAAAATGGTGTTGCCGAGCGTATGAACATGACCATTATTTCTAGAGCCCGTTACATGTTGTCCAATGCAGGTTTGCATAGGCGTTTTTGGGCTGAGACCGCTTCCACTGCTTGTTATCTCATTAACCGTTCACCATCTATTGCTCTTAATAAGAAAACTTCAATTGAGGTATGGTCTGGTTCACCTACTGATTATTCACAGTTGAGAGTTTTTGGTTGCACTACTTATGCTCATGTTGATAATGGAAAGTTGGAGCCTAGGGCTGTTAAGTGCATCTTTCTTGGTTATAAATCTGGTGTTAAAGGTTTTAAATTGTGGAATCCTGAAACACAGAAGGTTGTTATAAGAAAAAATGTTATCTTTAATGAATCTGCTATGTTACATGATGTTCCATCTACTAATGTTCCTGTTGAGAGTGAACAACAGCCTACTATTCAGCAGCCTACTGTTCAGGTGGAGCATGTTATTTCAGGTGATACTTCTGATAAGGAAAATGTTGATGCACATGATGAACCCGTCGTTGATAATGTACATGTCACTCCAAATCAGCCTATTGTTCCACCTAGTTGGAATCTCGCACGTGACAGAGTTAGGCGGGGTATTAATGCACCTGAAAGATTAATTGAGGAGTGCAATATTGTTTCTTTTTCTTTATCTGTTGCAGAAGAAATTGAAGGTAATGTCAAGCCTTCTTCATATTCCGAGGCTATTATTTCTAGTAATAGTAATAAGTGGATGACCGCTATGCATGATGAGATGGAATCACTTGAAAAGAATGGCACTTGGGATTTAGTAAGATTACCAAGAGAGAAGAAACCTATTCGTTGCAAGTGGTTTTTCAAAAGAAAGGAAGGTGTTTATCCTAATGCTGAGGCACGATATAAAGCAAGGTTAGTTGCTAAAGGTTATAGCCAAATTCTAGGTATTGACTATAACGAAGTATTTTCTCCTGTTGTGAAGCATAGCTCTATTAGCACTTTACTTAGTATTGTTGCTATGAATGATTTTGAGCTTGAACAATTGGATGTTAAAACTGCATTCTTACATGGAGAATTAGAAGAGGATATTTATATGGAACAACCTGAAGGGTTTTTTATTCCTGGAAAAGAAAAACTTGTCTGTAAGTTAAAGAAATATCTTTATGGATTGAAGCAATCCCCTAGACAGTTCTACAAGAGATTTGACACATTTATGCTCTCTCAAGGTTTCAAATGGTCTAATTATGATAGTTGTGTTTATTTGAAAACTGTCAATGGTTCAGCTATTTATTTGCTCCTTTATGTTGATGATATGTTAATTGCTGCAAAGAGCATGTCAGAGATTAATGAACTAAAGAAGCAATTGAGTAATGAATTTGAGATGAAGGATTTGGGTGCAGCCAAGAAAATACTTGGCATGGAAATATCCAGAGATAGACCGTCTGGAAAAGTATATCTAAGTCAGAAGGGATATATTGATAAAATTCTTCGTCGTTTTAATATGCATAATGCCAAGCCAGTGAGAACTCCGTTAGCTACACACTTCAAATTATCATCAGCCCTATGTCCTGAGTCAGATGCAGATATTGAGTACATGTCTAGAGTTCCCTATTCGAGTGCAGTTGGTTCGCTTATGTATCCCATGGTTTTTTCTCGTCCGGATTTATCTTATGCATTGAGCGTTGTGAGTAGATACATGGCTAATCCTGGAAAAGAGCATTGGAAAGCAGTTCAGTGGATTTTCATATACCTACGAGGTACTTCTAATGCTTATTTACTGTTTGGGAAAACTAGAGATGGGCTTGTTGGTTTGTTGATTCTATTTTTGCTGGTGATTTGGATAAGAGAAGATCGCTCACAGGTTATGTTTTCACCATTGGTGGTTGTGCTTTGAGTTGGAGAGCAACTATGCCTATTGTGGATTGTTCCACTACCGATGTCGAGTATATGACTATTTCTGAAGCATGCAAAGAAGCTATCTGGTTGAGAGGTTTATACACTGAGCTTTGTGGAGATTCATCTTGCCCTACCATATTTTTGGACAGTCAAAGTGCTATATATCTTACAAACAATCCAATGTATCATGAGAGAACAAAGCACATTGATGTCATATTTCACTATATTCGAGATGTTGTTGCTGAAGGTGATTTGAAGGTATGCAAGATAAGTACTCACGATAATCCTGTTGATATGATGACAAAGCCAGTTCCTACCAATAAGTTTGAGCTTTGCTCGGGCTTAGTTGGTATTTCTCACTAGTCCTATGGACTTTGACGCACAAGGTGTTTATGCTGATTTGGATGGAGTTATTTACTTTCTTCGACTACTGGAGGGAATTTAGCTCAAGGTGGAGATTGTTAAATTGTGATTCAAATTCTACCGTGTTGGACTAGACGTAGTACAAACGGTGTGGGCTTTTGCGTTGGTACCGACGCGTACGACTACAACTCATTTGCTTGTCCTCCAAGGACTCTTATGTGTTGCCCCTTATATATACTCCATGTAGTCGCACCTAAAGACGGACTGTTGACGTGGCTTGAGACTGCGTCGGTATATGCCCAAAGAGGAAGGGATGATGCGGCACAGCGACGGTAAGTATTTCCCTCAGTTATGAAACCAAGGTATCGAACCAGTAGGAGGATCACCACCACTACGTAAACAGCGCCTGCACACAAAGAACAAATACTTGCAACCCGACGCGAAAGAGAGGTTGTCAATCTCTCTACGGTAAAAAGATAGATTAGGTAGTGATAGATTGGAGAGATAGATCTATCAAGAACACAAAATAAAAAGGGAAAATAAAAAGTGCAGCAAGGTATGTTTGGGTTTTTCGAATAATAGATCTGAAAATAAAAGCGGCAAAAATATAGATTGGAAAGCAATATGTTGGAAAAGTAGACCCGGGGGCCGTAGGTTTCACTAGTGGCTTCTCTCATGAGTATAGCACATGGTGGGTGAACAAATTACTGTTGGAAAATTGATAGAAGATCAAGTAATCATGACAATATCCAAGGCGATGATTATTATATAGGCATCACGTCCAAGATTAGTAGACCGAAACGATTCTGCATCTACTACTATTACTCCACACATCGACCGCTATCGACCATGCATCTAGTGTATTAAGTTCATAGAAAAATGGAGTAATGCAATAAGAATGGTGACATGATGTAGACAAGATCTATTCATGTAGGAATAGACCCCATCTTGTTATCCTTAATAGCAACGATACATGCATGCCTCGCTGCCCCTTCTGTCACTGGGAGAGGACACCGCAAGATCGAACCCATCACAAAGCACCTCTTCCCATGGCAAGAAAAATCGATCTAGTTGGCCTAACTAAACCAAAGATTCGAAGAAGAAATACGAGGCTATAAGTAATCATGCATATAAGAGATGAAAGAAGACTCAAATAATATTCATGGATAGAAACTGATCATGAACTCAAAATTCATCGGATCCCGACAAACACACCGCAAAAGTTTACATCAAATAGATCTCCAAGAGACTAGTGTATTGAGAATCAAAAGAGAGAGAGGAATCCATCTAGCTACTGCCTACAGACCCGTAGGTCTATGGTGGACTGCTCACGCATCATCGGAGAGGCACCAATGAGGGTAATGAACCCCTCCGTGATGGTGTTTGATTGGATCTCGAGGTTCTGGAACTTGCAGCGGCTGGATGTGTTTTTCATCAACTCCCCTACGGTTTATAGAATATTTGGGAATTTATAGGCATCAGAGGCGGTGGAGAGGGGTCCCGAGGAGGGCACAACCCATCAGGGCGCGTCCGGGGCCTCTAGCGCACCGTGTTGGTTTATGGTCTCCTCGACCCTCCCCTCTGGCACTTCTTTGGCCCACCTGATGTTTTCTGGCCCAAAAAAAATCTCCAAAAAGTTTCATCGCGACTGGACTCCGTTTGATATTGATATTCCGCGAAGTAAAAACAAGTAAAAACAGCAACTAGCACTTTGGCACTATGTCAATAGGTTAGTCCCAAACAATGATATAAAGTTGCTATAAAATGATTGTAAAACATCCAAGAATGATAATATAATAGCATGGAACAAGCAAAAATTATAGATACATTGGAGACGTATCATCTGTCGTCTCGTGCTTGTAATACTCCTCCATCATAGTGATTGCGCCTTCGTGCGTCCATGGTTTTGTCCCGCAAGGGTTTCCACATAAAAATCCATGTCTCTTGTGTCTCGTTGATCTCATATCTAACAGAGGTGATAGGAGGGGGTCTACAAAGAGATGAGGAAAATTGCATGGTTCAAGACGGCATGTGGCAAACGAGCGAAGTGGCCAACGCCAGGGCGCCAGCAACCTGCTCGCTTGGATCATATATTATATACTTTTATTTTATCAAGGGGATACTGGCATTTTTTTTCTAGCTATGGATGTTGGAATTGATCTCGACTAACAACCAAAAGAAAAAGGCTGGGTGCGACCCATCACAACCCTCTCAAGTATGCACCATGATCGGAGGTGCAAACCAATGACCTGGTTTTGGTCCCGTGTCCCTGGCACCACGTATATATGAAAGAATCGATTAGTTTTATGGAGTGATGACTACAGAAAATGTTTCTAACGCCTGATCCCGAAAACGTGATACCAATGGAGGCAAATACCATCTCCAACACGAGTATAAGAAGGGTCGGGCCGGCAAAATCCAGGGCCCGGGTTGTGAAGCTCCGCTCCTATCATAAGATAGTAAGGACTGAGAATGGAGAACACATGGACACGTGTATAAGAAGGGTCGGGCCGGCAAAATCCAGGGCCCTGTGCAAAACCCAAAAATAGGGCCCTATCTCACTAAAAATGAACTAACGAGCAATTATAATGTATATATATCTCGTAGAAAAAGTTATAATGTATATAATATAATGTCTTACATAACAATTGGATACATAAAAAATCGAGTGAATTCCAGTTTTTACTCCTAAGTTTAACATTTTTACGCTAATTACCCCATTTAAGATAATTTCATCCAGTATACCCCATTTAATAAAAGTGTTGCCACAAATTGCCCTTTTCTATTTTTGTGGATGTTCTGATTTATGGCCCCAATTACCAGGTCCACGTGGCGTGACACGTCGTCGATTTTTCCCTGGAGTTTATTTTCCACTTGTGAACTAGTCCACCGCCCGATGTGAATCACACGCACTTTCGCCACAAAGTACAAAAATAGTGAGGAAGCTCACAATTCTTGAAGCTCTTACATACACGGTTTATTCAAGAGAGAAATAGACAAGCAATAGTACTAGTTTGAATTTCTTCCATCACATTGAATTTTTTTCAAATTTCCTACATACTCGCATCAGTGCTTACACCAAACAGCATTAGTAGGTCAATACATCATCACCAGTTCACTACTTTACATACAACCACACTCCATCACCAACAGACTAAAAAAGACACAAATCAACTAGATGTAGATACAATCAGTCACGCACTTGTTGTTGAAGTATGTCGGAACAACAACAACAACAACAACTACAAACAGAAGCACCACAACAAAAAGAGCAGGCTCCTTTTCCTTCTTCACCAACCTGAGCTCCTTCTTCACAGGGCACAACTCCTGCTCCATGCTTGCTGCTCATGTTTCTTCCTAGAAATTGCTTCTGGGTGATACATCAAAGCGTCAAACCACCCATCACCATCACTAGAGGAGCTAACTGCACCCTTCATCAAGCGAGAATTCGTCACAAGACAAAGGACACCTGCAGTAGGCCAGCGAAGTCTCAACATGATGTTGCAAGGAGAAAAAATTCAGAGGAAGAAAGAAATACCTAAACTTGCTCTCCGTCCTAGGATGGGCTGGAACGCACCTGCATGTCGTTGTCGCCGCCCTTCAACACCCACCATCGTCGTCTCCCTTCAACACACGCCGCCATAGTCATGGCCATTATGCACCCAACATCTCCGTCGCCGCCATTCAACAACCGATGTGTGTGATTCACATCGGGCGGTCCAGTGAGGCGCAACGGTGCAGACTGGTTCACATGAGGAAAAAACTCCAGGAAAAAACAGACGACGTGGCACGCCATAGATCAGAACACTCACAAAAATAGAAAAGGGTAATTTGTGGAAACACTTTTATTAAATTGGGTATAATGAATGAAATTCTCTTAAATGAGGTAATTAACGTCAGAAATGTCAAACTTAGGGGTAAAAACTAGAATTCAATTCCCGATTGCATAATATTTATTTGAACAACATCATTCTTTTAGTACTCTTTGAAATGAAATCTTCAATGATATCCTCGTAATCAATCTTCTCCAACACTTCAATCTCAAGTTCTAGTGTGGCCAAATCTTTGAGTATTTGTTGTGTCATAGTTGTACGCATATAGGACTTTAATAGCTTGTTTTTAGAAAACCTTCTTTCTGCCGATGCAACTATTACAAGAATGGTCAACAGAACTCTATATGCAATACTTGCATTTGGAAAACAATCATGCCGCTTTAAAAGTTCAGAATTTCAACGGGTCCAATATTTTATTTTGGTATGAAATTTTGAAGAAACTTCAACTCAACAAACAGATAATTGGCATCACTATCAGATTGTTTGTCATTCATATGGGCAGCCTCAAGATTAACACAAGAAGATTTCAAACTATCCTTTTCCAATGAGCGCAATATTTTAGAGGTAAATAAGAACCAAAAAAATTCTGGTAACCCTGATATTGCTCAAATCTCCTGATGAGTGAGGAAATTTCTTGATCAAAAACAGGAATGAAATATTTGATTCTAAATGATTCCTCCGCAGACTATGTGGCAATATTTGTGTCATCCAGGTTCTCATCAAACTTTTCATTTCTTCTAATTTCTCTCCTTTTACGAAATGTTGCACAAATATCCATCGAAAGTTGGCTATCTCCAGTGCTTCTAAGAAACCAGTTTTCATGTACGCCTTGAAGAAAAAAATTAAACCCTTTCACTTTCTCAATAGCAACATCAATAAGAATATCATTTGTTTGCAAGTTTTTGCTTAATAAATTAACATCAAACAATACCTCATACCAAAGGACTATTGCCAGGATAAATTCATACTCTCCAAGTTCATTGTTTGCTAAACCTAGAGCCTCATTACTTGCCTTTGGATCACTGTCGGTTTCAGATACCTGAAATTAAAAAAAAGTTCTTAAATGTTATGGTTGGATGTAGTCAAAGCCTAAAGATATTACATCATTATCAGTATGAACATATTGGTTACCTGAAGTAGAGCATCCTAAATGTCTGAACATTGAAATTTGGTAGCTTTAACACTTTCAACACAACTCTCCCAACGCGTAGCTGACACCGACTTGAGAGTCAATCCTGATATATGTTCTTTCAAAGTATGTCATTTCTTAGTAGAATTGGCAAAAAATGTATAGATGCATTGGATGATTCCAAAAAAGTCTTTTCCTATACCACAAGTCTTGGCCATATCACAAAGTGTTAAATTAAGGTTATGACAACCACAAGCAGAATAAAAAGCTCTAGGATTTACGTCCAAAAGTTTCCTTTGTACCCCTTGGTATGTTCCTTTCATATTTGATATGTTGTCATAACCTTGTCCTCGCACATCATTTATATCAACATTAAGAAGTTTTAGCTCATTCTCTAGCACATCAAAATCTTGTCCAGTTATATCATTTACATCGAGAAATCCTAGAAATGACTATTCTATGCAAACTTTACTTGCATCAGGGGTACAATCAAGTATGATAGAGAAATACTTTGAGCTCTTTATTTCTTGATAATTTCAGACCTAATAGAAGAAGCAAGCAACTGTAGCAATTCATTCTGAATCTTATGATCGAGATAATGAGCATGATTTTCTTCATTTGTAATACTACGAACATGCACCTGAATAAAAGGGTCAAATTCAGCCAACATATCTACCAAATCCAAGAAATTACCATTGCTATCTTCAAACAAATTTCCACTAGTACCATAGAATGCTAGATTATGCTTGGCAAGAAATTTTACAATGCAAACAATTTTGAATAATAGCTTTCTCGAATGGTCCTTCTCTTTCTCAAGTTGTCATTGAGCAGCTTTATCAATAGTTTGAGGTTTTTCCAATCTACAACTCAAGTCATACCAATTAGTCATGTTCAAAACATGGTCCACACTTGTCGCTTGATCTTTTTAGTCTATTGGTCATATGTGACCAATCATTACATCCCTCATTTGCCAACTGAGCTTTCCGATGACCTTTTGTAAATAATTTACATCCAAAGCAAAAGACTCTATTGATACTTGTGATCTGTGTTGGGTTTTCCATGAAGAGGAATGGGTGATGCAACACAGTATAGATAAGTAGAGAACCAAGGTTTATCAAACCAATAGGAGTAGGACATAACCCCTGTCTTCAGTGACTGCACACAGAGAAGACGGTTGTCAATCCCAACGCGGGCAAGAGGGTTGTCAATCCCCTTGGACTCGTTATTTACAAGCTAGTGAAGTATGTGGATGATAGTTGAATATTGTAAATTGCAAAATAAAATAAAAGTAAATAAATGCAGCAAGGTATTGAAACCTTTTGTAAATTTATAAGTGAATAGACCCAGGGGCCGTAGTGTTCTCTAGTGACTTATCTCATATAGTAGGCATACGGTGGGTAAACAAATTATTGTTGGGAAATTGATAGAAAAGCGCATAGTTATGCAATATTTATTCACGGCAATCATCATGTGTATATAGGCATCACGTCCATAAGCAAATAGGCTGACTCCTGCCTGCACCTATTACTATTACTTCACCCATCGACCGCTATCCAGCATGCATCTAGAGTATTAAGTAAAACAGAGTAATGCTTGGAGAACAATGACATGATGTAGACAAAGAGAATTCAATCAATATGAATTAACCCCATCATTTAATCCTTAGTGGCAACAACACAAAGACGTATCTTGTCCCCTTCTGTCACTGGGATATAGAAACCCATCAGGTTAAACCCACTACAATGCACCCCTCTCACTGAAGAAATATCAATCTAGTTGGCCAAACTATTTCAATAGATCGGAGAGATTTACGAAGCCATAATAATCACGCAACTAAGAATCATAATAGAAATCAGAGAAGACTCAAATCTTTTTCATGAATAATCTGAACATAAACCCATAATTCATCGGATCCCAACAAACGCACCGCACAAAGTGATTACATCCAATAGATCACGGCGAAGATGCGGTGAACTTTGTATTGAAGATCAAGAGATAGCGAGATAGCCATCTAGGTACTAACTACAGAACCGTAGGTCTGTAGGGAACTACTCACACATCACCATGAGAGCGGCAAGGTTGATGTAGAGGCCCTCCGTGATCGATCCCCCTCCAGCAGGGCACCGGAACAGGGCTCTAGATAGGCACACGGCGGAACAAAGACTTGCGGTGGCGAAAAAAGTGTTTCGACAGGCTCTCTAGGGTTTTTGGGAATAATGTGAATTTATAGGCCAGAGAGCGACGTCGGGGGTCACCCGAGGGAGGCAGCACACATCAGCGCGCGGCCACCCCCCTGGGTGCTCCCTGTTGTGTACTCCTTCTTTCGTGCGGTCTCCGGTCTCCTCCGAAGCTTCCAGGTCTTCTGTTGGTCCAGAAAAAATCATAAAAAAGTTTCGTGGCAATTGGACTTTGTTTGGTACTGTAAACCTGAAAAGCCAAAAACATGCAGAAACCAGTAACTGGCACTGGGCACTGGGTTAATAGGTTAGTGCTCAAAAATATTATTAATTTGTATATAAACACCAAAAAAGTATCCTAGAATGACAATATTATAGCACGGAACAATCAAAAATTATAGATACGTTGGAGACGTATTAAGCATCCCCAAGCTTAATTCATGCTCATCCTCGAGTAGGTAAATGATAAAAGCAGAATTTTTATGTGGCATGCTACCCAACATGTAATCTATTGCAGGTATGATCATTGAGAAATGATGAATTAACAAACATCAACATAGTAATACTTATAAACATAAGCAACATAATCATCAAGTTTCAAAATATACGATCCTTAAAGAATGTTCACCCCTATTCATTTTATCATATGAGAATAACATTGTTCCGTCTTCACCACATAAATACAAATGTCAAGCACCATGGTGTCAAGTCAGGCAATTGGATCGTACTTCTTAACGCGCTTCAGCTTTTTGTTACTTACGCAATATATGAGTGTGAACCATGGATATAGCATAAAGGTGGAATGGAATATGGTGGTAGGTTTTAAAAGGGTAAAAGTGGAGAAGAAAGTCTCGCATCAACTAGGCGTATCAACGGGCTATGGTGATGCCCATCAATAGATATCAATGCGAGGAGTAGGGATTGCCATGCAAAGGATGCACTAGAGCTATAAGTGTATGAAAGTTCAAATGAAGCTAAGTGGGCATGCATCCAACTTGCTTGCTCATGAAGACCTCGGGCATTTGAGGGAGCCCATCATTTGAATATACAAGCCAAGTTCTATAATGAAAAATTCCCACTAGCATATGAAAGTGATAAAACAAGAGACTCTCTATATGAAGAACATGGTGCCACTTTGAGGCACAAGTGTGGAAAAAGAAGTAGTAGCATTGTCCCTTCCCTCTTTTCTCTCATTTTTTCTTTTTTTCTTTTTCTTTTTCTCTTTTCTTTTTTTCTTTTTTCTTTCTTTCTTATTTCTCTTTTTTTTTCTTTCTCTTTCTTTCTTTTTCTCGTCTGGAGTCTCATCCCGACTTGTGGGGGAATCATTGTCTCCATCATCCATTCCTCACTGAGGCAGCGCCCTAATAATGATGATCATCGCACTTTTATTTACTTACAACTCAAAATGAAAAATATAATATGACTCTACATGAATGCCTCTGGCAGTGTACCAGGATGTGCAATGATCTAGCGTAGCAAAGGATATAAAAAAACAGACAAGCCATAGAAATATCATGCTAGCTATCTTACGATCAAGCAAAGCAATATGACAATGAGTGTACTAGTCATGTGATGTAACAGTGGAAGTTTCATGGCAATATATCTTGGAATGGCTATGGAAATGCCATAATAGGTAGGTATGGTGGCTGTTTTGAGGAAGATATAATAAGGCTTATGTGGAATAGAGTGTATCATGTCACGGGGTTTGGATGCACCGACGAAGGTTGCACCGATCCTCGAGGTGATAATGGGCAATGCACGGTACCGAAGAGGCTAGAAAATATGAAAAGGTGAGAGTGCATACATCCATGGATTCACATTAGTCATAAAGAACTCACATACTTATTGCAATATTTTATTAGCTCTCTCGAAGCAAAGTACCACTCACATGCCCCTAGGGAGGAGGTTGGGAGGAGTTAACCATCGCGCGCTGATGATCCACAAGTATAGGGGGTCAATCGTAGTCCTTTCGATAAGTAAGAGTGTCGAACCCAACGAGGAGCAGAAGGAAATGACAAGCGGTTTTTAGCAAGGTAATTTCAGCAAGCACTGAAATTGTAGGTAAAAGATAGTTTGATAGCAAGATAAGTGGTAATAAGCAAGTAATGGTAACGGTAAATAAAGTGCAGCAAGGTAGCCCAATCCTTTTGTGGCAAAGAACAGGCCAAAACAGTCTAGTATGATAAGCAAAGTGTTCTTGAGGGTACACAGGAATTTCATCGAGTCACTTTTACCATGTTGGTTTGATTCGCGTTCGCTACTTTGATAATTTGATATGTGGGTGGACCGGTGCTTGGGTGTTGTTCTTACTTGAACAAACCTCCCACTTATAATTAACCCCCTCGCAAGCATCCGCAACTACGAGAAAAGTATTAAGATACTAACCATAGCATTAAACGTTTGGATCCAATTCAGCCCCTTACGATGTAGCGCATAAACTAGGGTTTAAGCTTCGGTCACTCTAGCAACCCATCATCTAATAACTACTCCACAATGCATTCCCTTAGGCCAAAGGATGGTGAAGTGTCATGTAGTCAACGTTCACATGACACCACTAAGGGAATCACAACATACATATCATCAAAATATCGAACACATATCAAATTCACATGATTACTTGCAACGTGACTTCTCCCGTGACCTCAAGAACAAAACTAACTACTCACAAATAATATTCATGCTCAAGATCAGAGGGGTATTAAATAGCATAATGGATCTGAACATATAATCTTCCACCAAATAAACCATATAGTAATCAACTACAAGATGTAATCAACACTACTAGTCACCCACAGGTACCAATCTGAGGTTCCGGTACAAAGATTGAACACAAGAGATGAACTAGGGTTTGAGAGAAGATGGTGATGTTGAAGATGTTGATGAAGATTGGCCTCCCAAAGATGAGAGGGTTGTTGCTGATGACGATGGCTTCGATTTCCCCCTCCGGTAGGGAAGTTCCCCCGGCGGAATCGCTCCGTCGGAGGGCAAAAGTGCTCCTGCCAAAGTTCCGCCTCGAGACGGCGGCGTTCCGTCCCGAAAGTCCTCTCTTTATTTTTTCTAGGTCAAAAGACCTTAAGTACCAGAAGATGGGCACCGGAGGTGGGCTGGGCTGAGCACAACCCACCAGGACGCGCCTGGGGGGCCTGGCGCGCCCTGGTGTCTTGTGCTCACTAGGTGGCCCCCTTCCGGTAGTTATTTGCTCCAGTATTTTTCATATATTCCAAAATAATTCTCCGTGAAGTTTCAGCTTATTTGGAGATGTGCAGAATAGGTATCTCTGATATGCCTTTTTCAGGTCTAGAATTCCAACTGCCGGTATTCTCCCTCTTTGTGTAAACCTTGCATATTATGAGGGAAAAGGCATTAGAATCACTCCCTAAAGCATTATTATGCATAAAAACATTATAAATAACAGTAGGTAATCATGATGCAAAATGGACATATCAACTCCCCCAAGCTTAGACCTTGCTTGTCCTCAAGTGAAAGCCGATATCAAAAAACATGTCCACATGGTTTGAGAGAGAGGTGTCGATAAAAACAAAATACGGACATAGCAGCATCATGCTTATTATCATAGCAGCAACAAACTTTATCATAGAACTTATTCATATAATTTTTATTATATAACTTCTCATGAACAAGTAACAATTCTCATGAACAAGCATAAACCTTATTGAAAACCAACAAACTATGTTCTCACTCAACTTTACAACTACAATTCATCATATTTTCAGGAAGGGTCTCGTGTCGGAGCCTTTTGGCAAGTCCACTTACTCAACCATCATTTAGTCTTCTATGATTTCTAACACTCACAGCATACCCATGAGCAAAAAGTTTCAACCGGACACATAGAAAGATATGGGCTTATAGTTTCGCCTCCCAACGTATTCACCTCAAGGGTGATGTCAACAATAATAACTCATGATCACTCATATCCAACTGGATATATGTGCCTAGATCTTTCCTCACCACATGATGCTTGCAAAAAGAAAAAGAAAAAAGGAATAGGGAAGAATACTTTGACTCTGGCATAAAAGTAAATACATAAAAGTAAAAGATAGGCCCTTCGTAGAGGGAAGCAGAGGTTGTCATGCGCTTTTCGGTTTGTATGCCAAATCCCTTAATGTAAAAGAACGTCACGTTATATTGCCCCCTATGATAGCAACCTTTATTATGCAGTCCGTCGCTTTTATTACATTGACATCATAAGTTCATACAACGCTCAATTTTCTCTTACACTAATTGATCAAACACATTTAGAAGCAATTTTTATTGCCTTAGTGCACCGATGACAACTTACTTGAAGGATCTTACTCGATCCGTAGGTAGGTATGGTGGACTCTCAAAACATGAGTTTGGATTTAGGGTTTTTGGATGCACAAGTAGTATCTCTACTTAGTGCGGAATTTTTGGCTAGCAAAGATATTGAGCAAACACCACATGTTGAAGGATCTATGACAATATAGCTTCTATGTGAATATGAACAAACATAAATCATTACGTTGTCTTCCTTGTCCAACGTTAACAATTTTGGCATATAATATTTAATGGAGGATCACAATCATAAAAGATGTCCACGATAGTGTATTTGCATGTGAATCTTCTCTTCCCTTTTTAATTCTTTCATGAATTGCATCATTGACCAATGCTATGTTTGTCAACCTCCAAAAAATTTTACCACTTATAATTTTCCTTATGTGATGTCATTACTTACCATAATATTAGCATATGATCCTTTTTATTTATTTCCTTTTTATTTTGATTGCAACAAGAAAGTAAAGAAGCAAAAGCTCAAACTAAACTTTATTATATAACTCTCACTCGATTACATAGATAGATAGATCACGAAACTAGCACTCGAAAATAGATCATACTAACTTTTATTCAACTAAATCACGAAAGAGCTAAGGATCGAACTAAAATAGGTAAAGGTAAACAAAAGTGATGGTTATACGATACCGGGGCATCTCCACCAAGCTTGGCTCAAGCCAAGGGGAGTGCCCATACCCGTGTACTCAAGTCTCCTTTGGTGGTGAAGATGATGAAGGTGGTGGTGATGAAGTAGCCTTCTTCTTCAACTTATATTTGAGCATAAAATTCTCCTCGCTTAGATTCTCATTCTCTAACTCGAGCTTTAATATCTTTTTGCATAATGTCGCCTTACTCTCATGTAGAAAACGAAATGGAATAAATTGAACCTCAGGTTTGTATCCTTTAGGGAGGCTTCACTTCTTGAATTCCACATGCTTGTCTCCGGGTTGAGGTACTGGGTCATCCTCTTCCTCAGAGCTATCATCCTCCATTTCCTTCATGGCGGTGTATTCCTCCTCATCTGTGATCCATCCATAATGATCCACCTCTCCATAGATCTTAGGGTTTGCAATATAGTCAGCAACATAGCTCTCCCCCTCTGAATCTTCAGAAGACATATTGTCAGGACCGGTTTTCCAGGATATTAATTTCCCAGTAAATGGCCCTTGTGCTCACCAGCCCCAGGATTACTGTTAGCTGATGAGACACAATCTTGATACAGAAATTCCAAGCAAAATACAAAATATGAAGTACAAGACCATTCTGGTCTATGAGTACAACAAAAGGTTTCTAGTGGTTGATGGCGGAAGCGGTTTGCGGATCATCAGCGTCTATGGGACTCCATTTCCCACAGGAACGGCTGACCTGGATAATACCTATCTTCGCGAGGCTGCTATCATCGTTGCCTAGGTTCCGGGACTGTCATCATTGCGCTCCTTTCCAAGCAAGAAATCTAGCCAAGACAATAGCCAAGGACAAGCCAGTGAATACTTTGAATGTACTCGCAAACATCATGAAAATAGGTATAATATAACAAGTGATAATTATGCACTGAAATAATCCATGATCACTTAATCAGTCATAAAATAATATTCAAGATGCACGCAAGTAGGTCATTCATATTAAACGTGGATAAGCAATCAGAGAATAAAAATAAAATACACCGATCGGGTGTCTGAAGCGACGCCTCGAAAGGATAATAATATAAAGCATGCCATAGTCGGGCGTCTGAGCGACGCCACATAAAGGGCTTATAAGAAAAATAAATAATAAGTGTGCCACAGTCGAGCGTCTATGCGACGCCACATAAAGGGCTTATATAAGAATAATCACAATGAGTATCCAGGAGGTAGAACCATCCCAGGGATACTTAATAATTTAAATAATATAAATGGTTAGTCTGCAATAATAATAATGATAATCATCACTCGTCACACGTTATGATGAATTTTTCCGGTTTAGAAGTTTTCCTCCGAAGACCGACACTAAGACCGACATTGACCCATCCCAGACTGTAGTCCTTAACCGCGGACACGGTTATTCGAATAGATATAAACTCTGCAGAGGGTGTGCTCTTTACCCACGAGTAACGGATTCCTTTAGTCCACCGGGACTAATTCCGTTTACGGTCTTTGAATTGAAAACACACCTGACCCGCACACACCAGCTTAACTTACCGGTGCCTGGAATCACCCACGACACTCGTTAAGCAAAACTCTAAGTGGGGAGGCTCCAACCTCAATTAGCATGGGATCACAAAAATTATACCGCACGCAAAACAGGGGAGCTTCCCCCTCGGTCCCAACCGGAAACACCCATGCCCCCGGACCAAGTGACATGCCTACCAGGGGCCACTGGTATCTTTCACTATGGCCTCTCTGTACGGTGTGTGCTAAGAAAGTGGTTGACAACTTACTGAACCGTACCCTACCTGCAGCAGGGACAAGTGGTAGCATGAAACAAGTATGGGGGGTTACTGGCACAAGACTTGATCTACGGTCGACTCAGGAGGTTTAAGTGTTTCCTGCATGATTAGCATAACAAATATATTCCACACCAACAGACAGAATCACCACTCATAATACCTCCCCATGCCTTACTGAATATACTCGTCTCAACGAAATATCAGTAACAAGCTCGTGTCTACCCAAGACAGAGACTTTCCCGGATTCCTTCCGGTAGGCATGAAAGGCATACGAGGGTGAATACGGTCACAAGCATTTCAATTCCAACAGCAAGTAATTATCATCATGCACTAGTAAGCATGATCACATTATCACATGAAATAACGCATACTTCAAGTCAACTGGGTGTTGTAGTCACATCAAACAACACACAACAATTATTATGCCGGGGTTCAGAATGCTTGCCTTCCATGCGTAGGTAGGTGATGAGCACTCCAAAACTTTTGAAAGTTTTTGTCTCTCTCCATTTCCTAGTTTTGAAAATATTCAAATTAACACATAGTTTCAAACAGTACTGAAAAGTTGTTGGAAAATTTTTCAAATAAATATGAAAATAAACTAGAAGGAATTTGGGAAACAACAGAAAAAGAATCAGGTCCATTGGAGTTGTATTTTAAAAGTTATAGCCAGTCAAAGTCTGGTCAAATCTCTGTTATTAAATAAAACAAATAAAAGAAAACGATTCGGATGAAATACGCTTTAGAGAAGGGAAAACGTACTTCGGGCTTTACGCTTCCACTTAAACCAGCGTGGGTCGTCGCTAGGTCGCTGACAGTGGGTCCATCGGGCCCACTGGTCAGGTTTGACCAGTCGCCCGCGCCTCCTCCTTCCCCCGGCCGAGCGGAGGCGGGGCTCCGGCGACCAACGCCGGCGATTGGCGAATCCCCCACAAGGCTCCGACGACGGGAACGGGTTCACCGCACTAATACGATCCTCCCGGTGGTCGAGAGGGTCGCGGGGGCGAAGGGGGTCACCGGCGGCGAGCTCCTAGGCGGGCGGTGACTTTCTGGTTGATTGGGGTTCCGGCCTACGATGGCTCCCGACCAATTTAGATGGGTTGGGCGGCTCTGCAAGGTCGAGGGGGAGCGGATGGCGGCGATGGAAGGACTAGGGAGGCCCTACTCACGATGGATTGGACCGGAGTGCGGCGGCGGCCGAAGCTACCGGAGGCGGGGAAGACGGCCTCCCTCAGTCGATTGCTTGCTATGGGGGCTCTAGAGGGATGGCATGAGGTCGTTTGAGGGTCTGGTAGAGCTTGGGGTCTCTATTTATAGCGTAACTAGGTCGGTTCCGCGGCGGCCGGAGATAAGATCATCGGCTGACCGCTTCTGCTGCAGCAGGGCGACGAGGCGCTGGTCGGCGCTAACCGACGAGCTTGCGGATGAGCTCGAGTTGTTCCAGAGGGCAGCTGGCGAGCTGGGGTTGCTGGGGCGGTGCCGACCACGGCAGAGACGGTCACGGGCGCCGGCGTGCCGCCAAAGGGCCATTGCTGCCGCTCTGAGAGGAGCAGGGCATGTCGGGGCAGCACTAGGGGACAGGGGAGAGGATTAGGACGAGCGGGGAAGGCGGCAACTGGTCGCGGCGACTCGGTTGCGCGCGCGTGCAAAACATGCGCTCTGGCCGCGCTCTGGACACGCGCGCCAGGCGTTCGACAAAATGCCAACGCGTTCTAGGCCTTTCTGAAGCTTATGAAACTAAACAGGACTAGGCTAATGAATATATGAGAGCTAGTAGACATGCTGGTTTGGTCAGGGAAGCTAGTCCACAATGCAAACATGGTTTCATGCCAAATTTGTTCATGAACACAAGGTGCTCGAAAGAATGCCATGGGCATCAAATGAGGTTTGCTTGAGACCAAAATTAACAGGATGGAGTCTCTTTAGGTCCACAAGAAGATGGCATGGTTATCTTGAGAAAAACAGAAACTTGTTAGTGCAAGTTTTGCAAATCTTCAGTTCTGGACAGAAAATAAAGGCTATTATTGCATGTGCTTAAAATCTTCTAATGGGTCTGATCTCTTGGACTTAAAAGTTCGGTAGGGTAAACTTCAAGTAGGGAAAATCTCATGGACAGTAGGGCAAGATAAAATGGGGTTGCAGTTCAAAACCTTAAACTGGACCAGAATGCAAATGAGGAAGATATGCTCAAATTTTCCAAAAGACCAAGCTAGGTTTATGCATAAAAGTGATCCAGAAACATCACATGTCTTCTACAAATTTTTGTAGAATTTTTAAATGAAGTAATCAGATGGTTGTAGTGCAAATGGAGTCCTTAAAAGAGTATAGAATCATTTTTAAATAATTGAAACTTGGCAAAAATATTATGAACATGACTCCACTGAATATACCAAATAAAATGAAATGTTTTCAAGCAAGAACTCAAGTCCCACAATATTTTTGGAAAAGTTTCAATTTGGAGGGAAAATTTCATAACTCAGAGAAAACGAGTGGTTCTGAAATCAACAGAAGATTCAGAAAAATAAAAATTTAATTTCCTGGCAAAATTTTAATTAATAAAACATGGTTAAATTTTTGGGGTGTTACACATATTTTCAGACCTGACAGGAAAACAACACAAAACAAGAACAAGGGATTTTTCTGCGATGTGGTGGTCAAAACAATCGGGGCTATATATAATGAATTTTTTATCTTGGGAAGCAAGAATATGGAAGGAAAACGGAGTCAGGAAGGTGTCCGAGGTGGGCACAACCCACCAGGGCGTGCGTGGCACGGCTGGCGCTCCCTGGTGTATCGTGCTCACCTCGGTTGCTTTCCTGTTTATTTCTTATTTTTCCTAAAAAAAATAATATTCTTAAACTGACAGAAAATATTTTTGTGGATTTTTCGGAGTCTGTTTACTTACCGTATCACGTACCTTCTCTTTTTCGGAATTCTGGAGTGTTCCGGAAGGTTTCTTTTATGTGTTCCTCCGGTGTGATGGTTTGAATAACATTGCTTTCAACATTAATAGGCAATACCTGAGATATAGTGTTTAATTCTATGTCCATTGACCACCTTCGGGTTAGTACCTTTGGCATTATTGATCTTGATAGCTCCAGAATGATAAACCTCTTCGCTAATATATGGTCCATCCCATTGGAAAGAAGCTTTCCTGCAAAAAATCTAAAACGAGAGTTGTACAAAAGAACATATTCTCCCACTTTGAATTCCCGCTTTTGGATTCTTTTGTCATTCCATCTTTTGACTTTTTCTTTGAATAGTTTGGCATTTCATAAGCTTGGGTTCTTCGTTCATCTAGTGAGCTAATATCAAATAACCTCTTCTCACCGGCAAGTTTGAAATCATAATTGAGTTCTTTAATTGCCCAAAATGCTTTATGTTCTAACTCTAGAGGCAAATGACAAGCTTTTCCATGTACCATTTTGTATGGAGACATACCCATTGGATTTTTATAAGTTGTTCTATAGGCCCAAAGTGCATCATCTACTTTCTTAGACCAATTCTTTCGAGACCTATTGACAGTTTTTTGTAATATTAATTTTATTTCTCTATTGCTAAGTTCAACTTGACCACCAGATTGAGGATGATAGGGTGATACAATTCTATCGTTAACATCATATTTAGCAAGCATTTTACGGAAAGCACCATGAATAAAGTGTGAACCACCATCAGTCATTAAATATCTAGGGACTCCAAACCTCAGGAACATGACTTCTTTAAGCATTTTAATGGAGGTGTTGTGGTCATCACTACTAGTTGGAATAGCGTCTACCCACTTAGTGACATAATCAACAGCAACCAAAATACGAGTGTATCCATTAGAGGAAGGAAAATGTCCCATATAATCAAAACCCCAAACATCAAATGGTTCAACAACAAGTGAATAATTCATAGGCATTTCCTGACGCTTACCAATATTACCAATTCTTTGACATTCATCACAAGACAAGACAAACTTACGGGCATCCTTGAAGAGAGTAGGCCAATAAAAACCAGATTGTAATACCTTGTGAGCAGTTCTATCTCCCGCATGATGTCCTCCATATGCTTCGGAATGACATTTCCGTAGGATTTGTTCCTGTTCATGCTCAGGTACACAACGTCTAATAATACCATCTACCCCTTCTTTATAAAGATGTGGGTCATCCCAAAAGTAATGTCTTAAATCATAGAAGAATTTTTTCTTTTGTTGGTATGTGAACCTAGGTGGTATATATTTAGCAACAATGTAGTTAGCATAATTAGCATACCAAGGAGTATTTTGAGAAACATTTATTGCAGCTAAATGTTCATCAGGAAAACTATCATCAATAGGTAGTGGGTCATCAAGAATATTTTCCAACCTAGACAAGTTATCAACTACGGGGTTCTCAGCTCCTTTCCTATCAGTGATATGTAAATCAAATTCTTGAAGCAAGAGAACCCACCTAATGAGTCTAGGTTTAGCATCCTTATTTTCCATAAGATATTTTATAGCAGCATGATCGGTGTGAACAATGACTTTGGAATCAACAATGTAGGATCTAAATTTATCACAAGCAAACACAACTGCTAAAAATTCTTTTTCAGTAGTAGCATAATTTCGTTGGGCACTGTCTAGAGTTTTGCTAGCATAATGGATAACATTTAATTTTTTATCAACTCTTTGTCCTAGAACAGCACCAACAGCATAATCACTAGCATCACACATAATTTCAAATGGCAAGTTCCAATCAGGTGGTTGAACGATAGGTGCAGAAGTTAAGGCTTTCTTGAGTGTTTCAAAGGCTTCTACACAATCATCATCAAAAACAAATGGAATATCCTTTTGTAAAAGATTAGTAAGAGGCCTAGAAATTTTAGAGAAGTCTTTAATAAACCTCTTATAGAAACCAGCATGACCAAGGAAACTCCGAATACCTTTAATATCTTTAGGACATGGCATTTTCTCATTTGCATCAACTTTAGCTTTATCCACCTCAATACCTCGTTCAGATATTTTATGCCCCAAGACAATACCTTCATTAACCATAAAGTGGCACTTCTCCCAATTCAAGACGAGATTAGTTTGTTCACATCTCTACAAAACTCGATCAAGGTTGCTTAGGCAATCATCAAAGGAAGTTCCGTAAACGGAGAAATCATCCATAAAAACCTCCACGATCTTTTCACAAAAATCAGAGAATATAGCAGTACACGGAGTATTTGATCCCGAGCTCATATGCTCCCTGATGAACAGTAAAATCCGAAAAAATAGTAAAAAAAATTCAAAAAAATCTGATTTTTTTGTTGATAAACACTGATGAAAGTTTTAACTGCGTGCAAATTTTTGTGATGAAATGACATTCGTGTAAGCCTGGGCAAAAAAAACAAAATCGATGCTCTGAAAACACTATTGTTGGAAGCATATTGGAGCATCGATTTTTTTTTTCGTCCCGACCTCCACGAATGTTATTTCATCACGAAAATTTACAGAATGTTAAAACTTTTGTCAATGTTTATCACAAAAAAAATTCAGAATTTTTAACCTTTTTTACTATTTTTTCGAATTTTACTGTTCATCAGGGAGCATATGAGCTCGGGATCAAAAGAGCACTTTCAAATATAGCAGTCATACATCTTTGAAAGGTAGCAGGTGCATTGCATAAACCAAAAGGCATGCGTCTATAAGCATAGGTTCCAAAAGGACAAGTAAAGGTGGTTTTCTCTTGATCAGATTGTGATACAGCTATTTGAGAGAAACCAGAATATCCATCCAGAAAACAAAAATGTGTGTCCTTAGATAATCTTTCTAGCATTTGATCAATGAAAGGCAGAGGGTAATTATCTTTTCTAGTAGCTTTATTTAATTTTCTAAAATCCATTACCATTCTATAGCCAGTGACAATTTTCTGTGGGATGAGATCATTTTTATCATTTGGAACAACAGTAATACCTCCCTTCTTAGGGACCCAATGAATGGGACTTACCAATCTACTATCAGCTATGGGATAGATTATACCAGCTTCAAGAAGCTTTAATATTTCAGTTCTTACCACTTCTTTTATCTTAGGATTCAATCGTCATTGGTGATCAACAACGGGTTTGGCATCAGGTTTCATATTAATCTTGTGCTGACATAGAGTGTGACTAATGCCCTTAAGATCATCAAAAGTATATCCAATAGCAGCCCGATGCTTCCTCGGCATTTTTAATAATCTTTCTTCTTCATGTTCTGAAAGGTTAGCACTAATAATAACATGATATATGTTTTTCTCATCAAGATAAGCATACTTCAAAGTATCAGGCAATTGCTTTAATTCAAACACAGGATCACCTTTAGGTGGAGGAGGACCTCCTAGAGTTTCAATAGGCAAATTTTGTTTTAGTCGAAGCTGTGGTTCAAAGAACTTTTTATCTATTTCATTTCTTTCATGCAAGTGCATATCATTTTCATGGTCTAGCAAATATTGTTCTAGTGGACCAGTAGGAGGTACAACAATAGAATCAAGACCGATTATTTCATCCTTACTAGATAATTATTTATCATGAGGTTGTCTACTAAACTAGGAAAAATTAAATTCATGAGACACATCACAAAAACTAACACCGACAGTTTGTTTTGCACAATCTATCTTAGCATTGACGGTGTTCAAGAAAGGTCTACCAAAGATAATGGGACAAAAGTCATCTTGTGGGGAACCAAAAACTAGAAAATCAGTAGGATATTTTATTTTCCCACACAAGACTTCAACATCTCTAACAATCCCATGTGGTGTGATGGTGTCTCTATTATAAAGTTTAATAGTAACATCTATGTCTTCTATTTCAACGGGTGCTATATCATTCATAATTTCTTGGTATAAGGTAAAAGGAATAGCACTCACACTAGCACACATATCACATAAACCATGATAGCAATGATCTCTTATTTTGACTGAGACAACAGGCATGCCCACTACGGGTCTATGCTTATCTTTTTCATCAGGTTTGGCAATCCTAGCAGCTTCATCACAAAAGTAAATAACATGCCCATCAATATTTTCTACCAAGAGATCTTTAACCATAGCAACACTAGGTTCTACTTTAACTTGTTCAGAGGGCTAAGGTGCTTTAATATTACTTTTGCGAACCAAAGTTGATACCTTAGCATGTTCCTTTATCCGGTTCTTTAATTTCTCCTTTAATAGGGGGGTGATATTTAAACCACTTCTCCTTAGGGAGATCAACATGAGTAGCAAATGATTCACAGAAAGAGGCTACTATCTTAGAGTCAAGTCCATATTTAGTGTTAAACTTGTGAAAACCATCGGTATTCATAAAAGATTTAACACAATCAAACTTAAGCTTAATACATGACTCGTTACCTTCGTCGAGTTCCTAATTTTCAGAGTTGCGTTTAATTCTTTCTAAAAGATCCCACTTGAATTCAATAGTCTTCTTCATAAAAGAACCAGTACAAGAAGTATCGAGCATGGATCGATCATTATTAGAAAGACGAGCATAAAAATTCTGAATAATAATTTCTCTCGGGAGCTCATGATTGGGGCATGAATATAACATTGACTTAAGCCTCCCCCAAGCTAGAGCGATGCTTTATCCTTCACGAGGCCAAAAATTATATATATAATTCTGATCACGATGAACTAGATGCATAGGATAAAACTTTTGGTGGAATTCTAATTGCAATCGATTCGAGTTCCATGATCCAATATCATCACATAGCCTATTGATACGTCCATTTTGCATCATGATTTCCTACTGTTATTTATAATGTTTTGATGTATAATAATGCTTTAGGGAGTGATTCTAATGCCTTTTCTCTCATAATATGCAAGGTTTACACAAAGAGGGAGAATACCGGCAGCTGGAATTCTAGACCTGAAAAAGCACATCAGAGATACCTATTTTGCACATCTCCAAATAAGCTGAAACTTTACGAAGAATTATTTTGGAATATATAAAAAATACTGGAGCAAATAACTACCGGAGGGGGCCACCCTGGTGAGCACAAGATACCAGGGCGCGCCAGGCCCCCAGGCGCGCCCTGGTGGGTTGTGCCCAGCACGGCCCACCTCCGGTGCCCATCTTCTGGTATTTAAGGTCTTTTGACCTAAAAAATAAAGAGAGGACTTTCAGGATGGAGCGCCGCCGTCTCGAGGCGGAATTTGGGCAGGAGCACTTTTGCCCTCCGGTGGAGCGATTCCGCCGGGGGAACTTCCCTCCCAGAGGGGGAAATCGAAGCCATCATCATCACCAACACCCCTCTCATCTTTGGGAGGCCAATCTTCATCAACATCTTCAACAACACCATCTCCTCTCAAACCCTAGTGCATCTCTTGTGTTCAATCATTGTACCGGAACCTCATATTGGTACTTGTCGGTTACTAGTAGTGTTGATTACATCTTGTAGTTGATTACTATATGGTTTATTTGGTGGAATATTATATGTTCACATCCATTATGCTATTCAATACCCCTCTGATCTTGAGCATGAATATTATTTGTGAGTAGTTACCTTTGTTCTTGAGGTCACGGGAGAAGTCATGTTGCAAGTAATCATGTGAATTTGATATGTGTTCGATATTTTGATGATATGTATGTTGTGATTCCCTTAGTGGTGTCATGTGAACGTCGACTACATGACACTTCACCATCCTTGGGCCTATGGGAATGCATTGTGGAGTAGTTATTAGATGATGGGTTGCTAGAGTGACAGAAACTTAAACCCTAGTTTATGCGCTACTTCGTAAGGGGCTGACTTGGATCCAAACGTTTAACGCTATGGTTAGATTTTATCCTAATACTTTTCTCGTAGTTGCGGATGCTTGCGAGGGGGTTAATCATAAGTGGGAGGCTTTTTTAAGTAAGAACAGCACCCAAGCACCGGTCCACCCACATATCAAATTATCAAAGTAGTGACCGCGAATCAAACCAACATGTTAAAAGTGACTAGATGAAATTCCCGTGTACTCTCAAGAACAATTTGCCTATTATAAGATACTGTTCTGGCATGTCATTTGCCACAAAAGGATTGGGCTACCTTGCTGCACTTTATTTACCATTACCATTACTTGCTTGTTACCAATTATCTTGCTATCAAACTATGTGTTACCTACAATTTCAGTGCTTGCAGAAATTACCTTGCGGAAAACCGCTTGTCATTTCCTTCTGCTCCTCGTTGGGTTCGACACTCTTACTTATCGAAAGGGCTACGATTGACCCCCTATACTTGTGGGTCATCAAGACTCTTTTCTGGCGCCATTGCCGGGGAGTGAAGCATTGTTGGTAAGTGGAAGTCGGTAAGGAAAAACTTATACTACGTGCTGAAATTTATTGTCACTTGCTACTATGGAAAACAATCCTTTGAGGGGTTTGTTCGGGGTATCTTCACCTCGACCGGAACCACAATTAGTTGCCCCTCAACCTACTACACCTACTGAAAATATTGGTTATGAAATTCCTTCGGGTATGTCAGAACAACTGCTACCTAATCCTTATGCAGGAGATGGAACTGAACATCCTGATATGCACCTAATACATGTGAATGAAGTTTGTGGATTATTTAAGCTTGAAGGTTTACCTGGAGATGAAGTTAAGAAGAAGGTTTTCCCTTTATCTTTGAAGGGAAAAGCATTGACATGGTATAGGCTATGTGATGATATTGGCTCATGGAACTGGAATCGATTGCAATTAGAATTCCATCAAAAGTTTTATCCCATGCATCTAGTTCATCGTGATCGGAATTATATATATAATTTTTCGCCTCGTGAAGGAGAAAGCATTGCTCTAGCTTGGGGGAGGCTTAAGTCAATGTTATATTCATGCCCCAATCATGATATCTCGAGAGAAGTTATTATTCCGAATTTTTATGCTTGGCTTTCTCATAATGATCAATCCATGCTCGATACTTCTTGTATTGGTTCTTTTATGAAGAAGACTATTGGATTCAAGTGGGATCTCTTAGAAAGAATTAAATGCAACTCTGAAGATTGGGAACTCGATGAAGGTAATGAGTCAGGTATAAAGCTTAAGTTTGATTGTGTTAAATCATTTATGAATACCGATGCTTTTCACAAATTTAGCACTAAATAAGGACTTGACTCTGAGATAGTAGCCTCTTTCTGTGAATCTTTTGCTACTCATGTTGATCTCCCTAAAGAGAAATGGTTTAAATATCATCCCCCTATTAAACAAGAAATTAAAGAACCGGTAAAAGCTAAGGATGAAACCATCATCTAGAATGTTGATCCAGTTGTGCCTACTGCTTATATTGAAGAACCACCTTTCCCCGTTGGGATAAAGGAACATGCTAAGGCATCAACTGTGGTTCGCAAGAGTAATATTAGAGCACATAAGACATTTGAACAATTTAAAGTAGAATCTAGTGATGCTATGGTTAAAGATCTCTTGGTAGAAAATATTGATGGGCATGTTATTTACTTCTGTGATGAAGCTGCTAGAATTGCTAAACCCGATGAAAAAGATAAACATAGACCCGTAGTGGGCATGCATGTTATCTCGGTCAAAATAGGAGATCATTGCTATCATGGTTTATGTGATTTGGGTGCTAGTGTGAGTGCTATTCCTTTTACCTTATACCAAGAAATTATGAATGAAATAGCACCTGCTGAAATAGAAGACATTGATGTTACTATTAAACTTCCTAACAGAGACACCATCACACCACTTGGGATTGTTAGATATGTTGAAGTCTTGTGTGGGAAAGTGAAATATCCTACTGATTTTCTAGTTCTTTGTTCCCCACAAGATGACTTTCGTCCCATTATCTTTGGTAGACCTTTCTTGAGCACCGTCAATGCTAAGATAGATTGTGAAAAACAAACTGTTGGTGTCAGTTTTGGTGATGTGTCTCATGAGTTTAATTTTTCCAAGTTTAGTAGACAACCTCGTGATAGAGAATTATCTAGTAAGGATGAAATAATTGGTCTTGCTTCTATTGCCGTACCTCCTACCGATCCACTAGAACAATATCTGCTAGACCTTGAAAATGATATGCACTTGCGTGAAAAAAATGAAATAGATAAAATTTTCTTTGAACAACAACCTCTCCTAAAACACAATTTGCATATTGAAACCCTTGGAGGTCCTCCTCCACCTAAAGGTGATCCTGTGTTTGAATTAAAATAATTGCCTGATATTTGAAGTATGCTTATGCTGATGAGAAAAAGATATATCCTGTTATTATTAGTGCTAACCTTTCAGAACATGAAGATGAAAGATTATTAAAAATTCTGAGGAAGCACCGGGCTGCTATTGGATATACTCTTGATGATCTTAAGGGCATTAGTCCCACTCTATGTCAGCACAAGATTAATATGGAACCTGATGCTAAACCCATTGTTGATCACCAATGATGATTGAATCCTAAGATGAAGGAAGTGGTAAGAACTGAAATATTAAAGCTTCTGGAAGCAGGTATAATCTATCCCATAGCTGATAGTTGGTGGGTAAGTCCCGTTCATTGTGTCCCTAAGAAAGGAGGTATTACCCTTGTTCCTAATGATAAGAATGAACTCATTCCACAAAGAATTGTCACTGGCTATAGATTGGTAATTGATTTTAGAAAATTAAATAAGGCTACTAGGAAAGATCATTACCCTCTGCCTTTCATTGATCAAATGCTAGAAAGATTATCTAATCAGACACACTTTTGTTTTCTGGATTGATATTCTGGTTTCTCTCAAATCCCTATATCACAATCTAATCAATAGAAAACCACCTTTACTTGTCCTTTTGGAACCTATGCTTATAGACGTATGCCTTTTGGTTTATGCAATGCACCTGCTATATTCTCTGATTTTTGTGAAAAGATTGTGGAGGTTTTCATGGATGATTTCTCCCTTTAAGGAACTTCTTTTGATGATTTCTTAAGCAACCTTGATCGAGTTTTGTAGAGATGTGAAAAAACTAATCTCGTCTTGTAGGACCGAAAGTATGTCTAGAGGGGTGTGATTAGACTACTTGACCAAATAAAAATTCTACATTTTCCCAATTTTAAGTGTTGGCAGATTTTAGTGATCATAGCAAGTCAAGCACACCCTACACATGCATGTCTAAGAGTATAGCAGCAGAAAGTAACAACAAGCATGTATATAGTAAAGGGTAGGGAGGAAGATCAAACGCAAATTGTAGACACGAACATTTTTCCCGTGGTTCCGATAGGTGGTGCTATCGTACGTCCACGTTTATGGAGTCTTCAACCCACGGAGGGTAACGGTCGCGAGAGTCCACGAAGGGCTACACCCATAAGGGTCCACGAAGTAGCAACCTTGACTATTCCATAACGGCTTCCGTCCACGAAGGACTAGCCTCACTATGGGTAGATCTTCACGAAGTAGGCGATCTCCTTGCCCATACAAACTTCTTGGTTCAACTCCACAACACGAAATAGGAGGCTCCCAAGCGACACCTAACCAATCTAGGAGGCACCACCCTCCAAAAGGTAATAGGCTCGGTAATGTCGATGAACTCCTTGCTCTTGTGCTTCAAGATGATAGACTCCTCAACACACAATCACTCTCTCACATATTTTGCTTGGTAGCTTCTCATGAGTCCTTACAAGCTCTCTATGATCTTCTAGAGTAGATTCATGGGCTAACTTAAGAGTGTTTAATTCTTTAGTTAGTTGTTCTATTTTCATCTTATCATCATCAACCGACTTATCTTGACTAGCATGAAAATTATCAAGTTCATTTTGACTAACATCACTAGTTTTATCAAAGAGCAAGTCTTCATCACAAATTAAGTCATCTTCATCACTATTGAAATCAAGATACTCGGGGTGTGATACCTTGGGGCCTTTAGCCATGAAGCAACTCCCACTCCCTTCATTTGGTGAATCAAATAGATCATAGGAGTTGGTAGTCACTAGTGCAAGTCCGGCAACACCTTCATCTTAACTATAGTCGGAGTTGGAGTGATAGCTTCTCTCGGAGTTGTTGTCGGATTCGGAGCCGGAAACCCATTCACCAACATGAGCTTGATGTCTTCTTCTTGTGTAGCTCTTGGTGTACTTGTCCTTCTTCTCCGAGTCCCTACTTCTCCTTGAGGGTCTTTGTTCATAACGATCATCTCTACTCCTTCTCTCTCTTTGAGGTGACTCATTTCTTGAACTTCGTCTTCTAGGTGACTCTTCTCTTCGTTTTTAGGGAGCCGTGCACTCATTGGAGTAGTGTCCGGGCTTCCCACAATTGTAGCAGTTTCGGTCACGACTTGACGAACGCTTCTCTTCATATCTTGAGTTGGAGCTTCGTTCTTTGCCTCTATTCTTGTAGAACTTGTTGAATTTCATGACCATGAGGCTTATCTCTTCATTGGTGACAAGGTTGTCGCTTGAGGTTGCGGTAGCATCACTTGTGGCCTTGTAAGCACCGCTAGACTTGTTGTGAAGCTCTTCTTTGTCTTTGAGTGTCATCTCATGAGCAACAATCCTTCCAATGACTTCCGTAGGCTTGAGATCTTTGTAGTTGGGCATCATTTGGATCAATGTGCACACGGTGTCGTATCTCTCATCCAAAGCTCGAAGTATCTTCTTGATGATGAATTTGTCGGTCATTTCTTCGCTTCCTAAGCCGGCAATCTCATTTGTGATGAGAGCTAGCCTAGAGTACATCTCTGCGACTCCTTCACCATCCTTCATCTTGAACTTGTCAAGCTGACTTTGAAGAACGTCCAACTTGGATTCTCTCACAGATTCGGTACCTTCATGCATATCAACCAAAGTATCCCAAATCCCTTTTGCATTCTCAAGACGGCTGATTTTGTTGAATTCTTCGGGGCATATGCAGTTGAAGAGAATGTCACATGCTTGAGCATTGTATTGCAACATCTTCAATTCATCTGCGGTCACTTCACGATCCGGTTCCTTTCCATCACCAAAGAATTCACCTTGCAAGCCAACACGAACAACAGCCCAAACGGCAGGGTTATGACCAAGAATATGCATTTTCATTTTGTGCTTCCAACTAGCAAAATTTGTGCCATCAAAGTACGGACCTCTACGGTGATAATTTCCCTCACTAGATGCCATACTCTCCTAGGTTGTGAAACCAATGCAATGGAGACCAAAGCTCTGATACCACTTGTAGGACCGAAAGTATGCCTAGAGGGGGGTGATTAGACTACTTGACCAAATAAAAATTCTACCTTTTCCCAATTTTAAGTGTTGGCAGATTTTAGCGATGATAGCAAGTCAAGCACACCCTACACATGCATGTCTAAGAGTATAGCAGTATAGCAGTGGAAAGTAACAACAAGCATGTATATAGTAGAGGGTAGGGAGGAAGATCAAACGCAAATTGTAGACACGAAGATTTTTCCCGTGGTTCCGATAGGTGGTGCTATCGTACGTCCACGTTTATGGAGTCTTCAACCCACGGAGGGTAACGGTCGCGAGAGTCCACGGAGGGCTCCACCCATAAGGGTCCACGAAGTAGCAACCATGACTATTCCATAATAGCTTCCGTCCACGAAGGACTAGCCTCACTATGGGTAGATCTTCACGAAGTAGGCGATCTCCTTGCCCGTACAAACTTCTTGGTTCAACTCCACAACACGAAGTAGGAGGCTCCCAAGCAACACCTAACCAATCTAGGAGGCACCACCCTCCAAAAGGTAATAGGCTCGATAATGTCGATGAACTCCTTGCTCTTGTGCTTCAAGATGATAGACTCCTCAACACACAATCACTCTCTCACAGATTTGGCTTGGTAGAAGAGATTGGATTGGTGGAAAGCAACTTGGGGAGGCTAGAGATCGAGTTTCATATGGATGGAGTGGAATGGCTTGATCTCAACACATGAGTAGGTGGCTCTCTCTCAGAAAATAGGATGGGGCAAGTATGGAATAGTTCTGAGTGCTTCTCATTCGAGTGGGTGGTGGTGAAGGGTTATATATAGGCATCCCCAAAAATCCAACCGTTACACCTAAAGTGACCAACTCGGTGACACCGATGTGTGAATCTCGGTGGTACCGAAGTGACCAAAAGGCAGTAACTTTTGAATCTCGGTGAGACCGATACATAACTCTCGGTGGTACCTATTAGGTGACCAACGGTCAGATTGCACAACTCGGTGCGCCTATTCTCACGTCTCGGTGGTACCGATTCTCGGCCATGGCTGACCAGAGAGTTGGTCCAAAAACTCGGTAAGACCGACTGGCAAAACTCGGTGCTACCGAAGACTGAAAATAGCTAAACAGAAAGTAGGCAACTGAACTCGGTGGCACCGATGCAGAATCGGTTGCACCGAATGGCTAGGGTTTGGCATGGGTTTGTCTGAGTTTGGGAATCGGTGGCACCGAGTGGGAATTGTTGGTTGCACCGATTTTGGATGTTTGGCTTGGACAGACTTTTGTGGAAGAGTTTGTGGGTGTTTTTGGTGACTATCTCTTGTGCACGTGGAGCATCTTGTTCACCAACAGTACCTTACCCCCTTTTAATAGTATTGGCTTTCCTATGGACTCAAAGTGATTTCTCACAAAGTAAAATGTAGAGTCCTCTTGCTTGAAGCTTTGCCAATCCATTTCCTTGCATCTTGGGGTATCTCCACAATCCTTTTGCCATCCCTATCATTGAACTTTTCCTGAAATATGCTTAGTGGAAACATTAGTTCAATGACATATATGTTGTTATTAATTACCAAAACCACCAAGGGAGCAAATGTGCTTTCACGTCTTGAATTGGGAGAAGTGACACTTTATGGTTAATGAAGGTATTGACTTGGGGCATAAAATATCTGAACGAGGTATTGAGGTGGATAAAGCTAAAGTTGATGCAATTGAGAAAATGCCATGTCCTAAATATATTAAAGGTATTCGGAGTTTCCATGGTCATGCTGGTTTCTATAGGAGGTTTATTAAAGACTTCTCTAAAATTTCTAGGCCTCTTACTAATCTTTTACAAAAGGATATTCCATTTGTTTTTTATTATGATTGTGTAGAAGCCTTTGAAACCCAAAAGAAAGCCTTAACTTCTGCACCTATCGTTCAACCACCTGATTGGAACTTGCCTTTTGAAATTATGTGTGATGCTAGTGATTATGTTGTTGGTGCTGTCATAGGAACAAAAGTTGATAAGAAATTAAATGTTATCCATTATGCTAGAAAAACTCTAGACAGTGCCCAACAAAATTATGCTTCTACTGAAAAAGAATTTTTAGTAGTTGTTTTTGCTTGTGATAGATTTAGATCCTACATTGTTGACTCCAAAGTTATTGTTCACACCGATCATGCTACTATAAAATATCTTATGGAAAATAAAGATGATAAACTTAGACTCATTAGGTGGGTTCTCTTGCTTCAAGAATTTGACTTACATATCGTTGATAGGAAGGGAGCTGAGAACCACGTAGCTGATAACTTGTCTAGGTTAGAAAATATTCTTGATGACCCACTACCTATTGATGATAGCTTTCCTGATGAACTGTTAGCTGCAATAAATGTTTCTCAAAACACTCCTTGGTATGCTGATTATGCTAACTGCATTGTTGCTAAATATATACCACCTAGGTTCACATACAAACAAAAGAAAAAAATCTTCTATGATTTAAGACATTACTTTTGGGATGACCCACATCCTTATAAAGAAGGGGTAGATGGTATTATTAGACGTTGTGTACCTGAGCATGAACAGGAAAAAATCCTACGGAAATGTCATTCCGAAGCTTATGGAGGACATCATGCGGGGGATAGAACTGCTCACAAGGTATTGCAATCTGGTTTTTATTGGCCTACTCTCTTCAAGGATGCCCGTAAGTTTGTCTTGTCTTGTGATGAATGTCAAAGAATTGGTAATATCGGTAAGCACCAGGAAATGCCTATGAATTATTCACTTGTTGTTGAACCATTTGATGTTTGGGGTTTTGATTATATGGGACCTTTTCCTTCCTCTAATGGATACACTCATATTTTGGTTGCTGTTGATTATGTCACTAAGTAGGTAGAAGCTATTCCAACTAGTAGTGATGATCACAACACCTCCATTAAAATGCTTAAAGAAGTTATAATCCCGAGGTTTGGAGTCCCTAGATATTTAATGACTGATGGTGGTTCATACTTTATTCATGGTGCTTTTCGTAAAATGCTTGCTAAATATGATGTTAACGATAGAATTGCATCACCCTATCATCCTCAATCTGGTGGTCAAGTTGAACTTAGCAATAGAGAAATAAAATTAATATTACAAAAAACTGTCAATAGGTCTTGAAAGAATTGGTCTAAGAAACTAGATGATGCACTTTGGGCCTATAGAACAGCTTATAAAAATCCTATGGGTATGTCTCCATACAAATGGTACATGGAAAAGCTTGTCATTTGCCTCTAGAGTTAGAACATAAAGCATTTTGGGCAATTAAAGAACTCAATTATGATTTCAAACTTGCTGGTGAGAAGAGGTTATTTGATATTAGCTCACTGGATGAATGGAGAACCCAAGCTTATGAAAATGCCAAACTATTCGAACAAAAGTCAAAAGATGGTATGACAAAAGAATCCAAAAGCGGGAATTCAAAGTTGGAGAATATGTTCTTTTGTACAACGCTCGTTTTAGATTTTTTGTAGGAAAGCTTCTTCCCAAATGGGAAGGACCATATATTATCGAAGAGGTTTATCGTTCTGGAGCTATCAAGATCAATAATGCCGAAGGTACTAACCCGAAGGTGGTCAATGGACAAAGAATTAAACACTATATCTCAGGTATGCCTATTAATGTTGAAAGCAATGTTATTCAAACCATGACACCGGAGGAACACATAAAAGAAACCTTCCGGAACACTCCAGAATTCTGAAAAAGAGAAGGTACGTGATACGATTAAACGGACTCCAAAAAATCCGCAAAAATATTTTCTATCAGTTTTAGAAGATTAAAAAATAGGAAAATAAGAAATAAACAGGAAAGCAACCGAGGTGAGCACGATACACCAGGGCGCGCCAGCCCTGCCAGGCGCGCCCTGGTGGGTTGTGCCCACCTCGGACACCTTCCCGACTCCGTTTTCCTTCCATATTCTTGCTTCCCAAGATAAAAAATTCTTTATATATACCCCCGATTGTTTTGACCACCGCATCGCAGAAAAATCCATGTTCTTGTTTCGTTTTGTTTTCTTGATAGGTCTGAAAATATGTCTTCTCAAGATTCAGAGGGGGATAGCTATGTTGCTGACTATATTGCAAACCCTAAGATCAATGGAGAGGCGGATCATTATGGATGGACCACAGATGAGGAGGAAGACGCCGCCATGAAGGAAACGGAGGATGATAGCTCCGAGGAAGAGGATGACCCAGTACCTCAACCCGGAGACAAGCATGTGGAATTCAAGAAGTCAAGCCTCCCTAAAGGATACAAACCTGAGGTTCAATTTATTCCATCTCGTTTTCTACAGGAGAGGAAGGCGACATTATGCAAAAAGATATTAAAGCTCGAGATAGAGAATGAGGATCTAAGGGAGGAAAAATTTATGCTCAGATATAAGTTGAAGAAGAAGGATACTTCATCACCACCACCTTCATCATCTTCACCACCAAAGGAGACTTGAGTACACGGGTATGGGAACTCCCCTTGGCTTGAGCCAAGCTTGGGGGAGATGCCCCGGTATCGTATCACCATCACGTTTATTTACCTTTACCTATTTTAGTTCGATCCTTAGCTCTTTCGTGATTTAGTTGAATAAAAGTTAGTATGATCTATTTTCGAGTGCTAGTTTCGTGATCTATCTATCTATGTAATCGAGTGAGAGTTATATAATTAGGTTTAGTTTGAGCTTTTGCTTCTTTACTTTCTTGTTGCAATCAAAATAAAAAGGAAATAAATGAAAAGGATCATATGTTAATCTTATGGTAAGTAATGACATCACATAAGGAAAAGTATAAGTGGTAAAATTTATTGGAGGTTGACAAACATAGCATTGGTCAATGATGCAATTCATGAATTAATAAGGGAAGAGAAGATTCACATCCAAATACACTATGTTGGACATCTTTTATGATTGTGATCCTCCATTAGATATTATATGCCAAAATTGTTGACGTTGGACAAGGAAGACAACGTAATGATTTATGTTTCTTCATATTCACATAGAATCTATATTGTCATAGATCCTTCAACATGTGGTGTTTGCTCAATATCTTTGCTAGCCAAAAATTCCGCAGTAAGTAGAGATACTACTTGTGCATCCAAAAACCCTAAATCAAAACTCATGTTTTGAGAGTCCACCATACCTACCTAAGGATCGAGTAAGATCCTTCAAGTAAGTTGTCATCGGTGCACTAAGGTAATAAAAATTGCTTCTAAATGTGTTTGATCAATTAGTGTAAGAGAAAATTGAGCGTTGTACTAACTTATGATGGCAAAGTAATAAAAGCGACGGACTGCATAATAAAGGTTGCTATCATAGGGGGCAATATAACGTGACGTTCTTTTACATTAAGGGATTTGGCATACAAACCAAAAAGCGCATGACAACCTCTGCTTCCCTCTGCGAAGGGCCTATCTTTTACTTTTATGTATTTACTTTTATGCAAGAGTCAAAGTATTCTTCCCTATTCCTTTTTACTTTTTCTTTTTGCAAGTATCATGTGGTGAGGAAAGATCTAGGCACATATATCCAGTTGGATATGAGTGAGCATGAGTTATTATTGTTGACATCACCCTTGAGGTGAATACGTTGGGAGGCGAAACTACAAGCCCCTATCTTTCTATGTGTCCGGTTGAAACTTTTTGCTCATGGTTATGTTGTGAGTGTTAGCAATCATAGAAGACTAAATGATGGTTGAGTATGTGGACTTGCCAAAAGGCTCCGACACGAGACCCTTCATGAAAATATGATGAATTGTAGTTGTAAAGTTGAGTGATAACATAGTTTGTTGGTTTTCAATAAGGTTTATGCTTTATACTTCTATGTTGTGATGAATTGTTACTTTTTCATGAGAAGTTATATGATGAAGTTATATAATAAAAATTATATGAATAAGTTATATGATAAAGTTTGTTGCTGCTATGATAATAAGCATGATGCTACTATGTCCGTATTTTGTTTTTATCGACACCTCTCTCTCAAACCATGTGGACATGTTTTTCGATATCGGCTTTCGCTTGAGGACAAGCGAGGTCTAAGCTTGGGGGAGTTGATACGTCCATTTTGCATCATGATTTCCTACTGTTATTTATAATGTTTTTTATGCATAATAATGCTTTAGGGAGTGATTCTAATGCCTTTTCTCTCATAATATGCAAGGTTTACACAAAGAGGGAGAATATCGGTAGCTGGAATTCTGGACCTGAAAAAGGCATATCAGAGATACCTATTCTGTACATCTCCAAATAAGCTGAAACTTCACGGAGAATTATTTTGGAATATATGAAAAATACTGGAGCAAATAACTACCGGAAGGGGGCCACCTGGTGAGCACAATACACCAGGGCGCGCCAGGCCCCCCAGGCATGCCCTGGTGGGTTGTGCTCAGCCCAGCCCACCTCCGGTGCCCATCTTCTAGTACTTAAGGTCTTTTGACCTAGAAAAAATAAAGAGAGGACTTTCGGGACAGAACGCCGCCGTTTCGAGGCGGAACTTGGGCAGGAGCACTTTTGCCCTCCGACGGAGCGATTCCGCCGGGGGAACTTCCCTCCCGGAGGGGGAAATCGAAGCCATCGTCATCAGTAACAACCCTCTCATCTTTGGGAGGCCAATCTTCATCAACATCTTCAACAGCACCATCTCCTCTCAAACCCTAGTTCATCTCTTGTGTTCCATCTTTGTACTGGAACCTCAGATTGGTACCTGTGGGTGACTAGTAGTGTTGATTACATCTTGTAGTTGATTACTATATGGTTTATTTGGTGGAAGATTATATGTTCAGATCCATTATGCTATTTAATACCCCTCTGATCTTGAGCATGAATATTATTTGTGAGTAGTTACCTTTGTTCTTGAGGTCACGGGAGAAGTCATGTTGCAAGTAATCATGTGAATTTGATATGTGTTCGATATTTTGATGATATGTATGTTGTGATTCCCTTAGTGGTGTCATGTGAACGTCGACTACATGACACTTCACCATCCTTGGGCCTAAGGGAATGCATTGTGGAGTAGTTATTAGATGATGGGTTGCTAGAGTGACCGAAGCTTAAACCCTAGTTTATGCGCTACTTCGTAAGGGGCTGATTTGTATCCAAACGTTTAATGCTATTATTAGATTTTATCTTAATACTTTTCTCGTAGTTGCGGATGCTTGCGAGGGGGTTAATCATAAGTGGGAGGTTTGTTCAAGTAAGAATAGCACCCAAGCACCGGTCCACCCACATATCAAATTATCAAAGTAGCGAACGCGAATCAAACCAACATGGTAAAAGTGACTAGATGAAATTCCCGTGTACCCTCAAGAACACTTTGCCTGTTATAAGATACTGTTCTGGCCTGTCCATTGCCACAAAAGGATTGGGATACCTTGCTGCACTTTATTTACCGTTACCGTTACTTGCTTGTTACCAATTATCTTGCTATCAAACTATCTGTTACCTACATTTTCAGTGCTTGCAGAAATTACCTTGCTGAAAACCGCTTGTCATTTCCTTCTGCTCCTCGTTGGGTGATACGTCTCAAACGTATCCACTATTGACATATTGTATCACGATTGTTTTGACAAAATGTTGGTGCTTGAGATATCTTATTATTGCTCGCTAGTTGCTTATGTTATTGATATGAGTAAATATAATTCCTAAGAGTTATTGTTGACATGGTTAGTCATAATCTTTGCTGAAAACCTGGGTGCCACTTAAGCATATATATGTAAACAAGAACAAAAGAGTTCATAAAAGTTTTTCTTTATCACTTTCAGTTTATCAACTGAATTGCTTGAGGACAAGCAAAGGTTTAAGCTTGGGGGAGTTGATACGTATCCAACGTATCTACTTTTCCTCACTCTTTTGCCCTTGTTTTGGACTCTAATTTGCATGATTTGAATGGAACTAACCCGGACTGACGCTGTTTTCAGCAGAATTGTCATGGTGTTGTTTTTGTGCAGAAATAAAAGTTCTCGGAATGGAACGAAACTTTCTGGAGATTTATTTTGGAAAATATAAAAAATACTGGAGCCAGAAACCACTGGAGAGGGGGCCCAGGGTGCGCAGCACCCACCAGGGCGCGCCAGCCCCCTCCCGGCGCGCCCTGGTGGGGGCTGGGCACCTCGGGGCCCCACTTGCCCTATCTCCGCCACTATAAATTCCTAAATTTGGAGAAAAAATTGAGAGAAAGAATTATCGCGTTTCACGAGACGGAACCGCCGCCGCCTCCTGTTCTTCATCGGGAGGCCAGATCTGGAGCCCGTTTGGGGCTCCGGAGAGGGGAATCTTCGGTCTTCGTCATCATCAACCTTTCTCCATCGCCAATTCCATGATGCTCCCCACCGGGAGTGAGTAATAACTTCGTAGGCTTGCTGGTCGGTGAGGAGTTGGATGAGATTCATCATGTAATCGAGTTAGTTTTGTTAGGGCTTGATCACTAGTAACCATTATGTTCTGAGATTGATGTTGCTATGACTTTGCTATGCCTAATGCTTGTCACTAGGGCCCGAGTGCCATGATTTCAGATCTGAACCGTTTATGTTATCACCTCTATATCTATGTTCTTGATCCGATCTTGCCTTGTCATATGCACCTATTACGTGTTATGATCCGTCAACCCCATAGTGACAATATTTGGGATACTTCGCGGTGATGACCGTAGTTTGAGGAGTTCATGTATTCACCATGTGTTAATGCTTTGTTCCGGTTCTCTATTAAAAGGAGGCCTTAATATCCCTTAGTTTCCTTATGGACCCCGCTGCAACGGGAGGGTAGGACAAAAGATGTCATGCAAGTTCTTTTCCATAAGCACGTATGACTATTTACGGAATACATGCCTACATTACATTGATGAACTGTAACTAGTTCTGTATCGCCCTAGGTTATGACTGTTATATGATGAATATCATCCAATGAGTTACCGATCCAGTGCCTACGACCTTTCCACTTATGGTTCTTGCTAAGTTACTACTGTTGTTGCTGCTGTTCCAACTGCTACAAAACTACTGCTACTACTGTTACCGCTACTGTTACTATTGCTACTGCTATCAAAACTATCATATTACTGTGCTACTGATCACTTTGCTGCAGATATTTAATCTCCAGGTGTGGTTGAATTGACAACTCAATTGCTAATACTCTCAAGTATTCTTTGGCTCCCCTTGTGTCGAATCTATAAATTTGGGTTGAATACTCTACCCTCGAAAACTGTTGCGATCCCCTATACTTGTGGGTTATCAAGACCTTTTTCTGGCGCCGTTGCCGGGGAGCATAGCAATATTTGTTGAGTCACTTGGGATTTATATCAATTTATCACTATGAAGAATCTGAAGGATCCAAGGACCAAGATTTTTCCCTCTACTACGAGGGAAGTTATTGATGATGCTACTTCTGCTATGAATGATGCTTATGATGATGCTAGTACCATGCTTGATGATAATGTGCCGCTAGGAGAGTTTCTTGATGAACAAATTGCTAGAGCTAAAGAAAATGAAATTGCTGAAACTGATGAAGCTTATGAAACTGATTATGATTATGAAACTCCTATTAGTCCTAGTTCTCCTAAGTTTGAAATGCCTAAGATACCTGAAGGTTATGTTATGGACGAGGAGATATCTAGAGAAATTCTTTCTTGCAAGGATAGAGACGATCTTAAGAAATTGCTATGCAAGTATAAGGAAAATACTTTGAATGCTAGAATGAAATGTGATCCTAAGTTTGCTACTTCACCTATCTGTGTTAATGATAAGGATTATGAGTTCTCTGTCGACCCAGAGTTAATTACTTTGGTTGAATCTGATCCTTTCCATGGCTATGAAACTGAAACTGTAGTGGCACACCTTACTAAGTTGAATGATATCGCCACCCTCTTTGCTCATGATGAGAAGATTCGCTACTATTACATCCTTAAGTTGTTTCCGTTCTCATTAAAGGGTGATGCTAAGACATGGTACAATACTCTTACTCCTGGTTGTGTGCGTAGTCCCCAGGATATGATTTACTACTTCTCTGAAAAATATTTCCCTGCTCATAAGAAACAAGCTGCCTTACAGGAAATACTTAACTTTGTGCAAATTGAAGAAGAGAGTCTCCCACAAGCTTGGGGGAGGCTTCTCCAGCTGCTTAATGCTTTGTCTGATCATCCTCTTAAGAAAAATGAAATACTTGATATCTTTTATAATGGACTAACCGATGCTTCTAGGGACTTCCTAGATAGTTGTGCTGGTTGTGTTTTCAGGGAACAAACTGTTGAACAAGCTGAAGAATTATTGAATAACATATTTAAGAATTATGATGATTGGACTCTTCCTGAACCACCGCCTAAACCCACTCCGAAGAAGAGGGGTATCTTATTTCCCAGTCCTAAAGATATGCAAGAGGCAAAGAAATCCATGAAGGAAAAAGGTATTAAAGCTGAGGATGTTAAGAATTTGCCACCTATTGAAGAAATACATGGTCTTGACATGCCACCACCTCCACAGGTGGTAGAGGTAAATTCTTTATTAAAGTTTAATGAAAGTGACATTCCTCACAATAAACCTCCTAGTCAATTCTTATATGAGTTTGATAGCTATATTATGAAGCAAGATCATTTCAATGCTCATGTTCTGAAATAATTGAAATACAATTGTGATATGATTGCTCGCTTGAGTGACTTGTTATTTAGAATCAGTAATGATGTTAGAGGTGTAGGAAAGCATGCCTCTATGGTTCAAACTCAGTTAGAACAAATTGCTAAGTCTCAAAAAGAACTGCTTGATGAAATGAATAACAATATGCATGATTTTGTTGCTAGAGTAGTAGCTAGAGGAGGTAGAATGACCCAAGAACCACTTTATCCTGAGGGTCATCCTAAAAGAATTGAACAAGACTCTCAAAGAATTAATCCTGATGCACCTAGTCCTTCTAAGAAGAAAAAGAAAAAGAAAAATGATAGGACTTTGCATACCTCTAGTGAACCCGAGACACAAAAACCTCCTGATAGTAATGATGTCTCTATTTCTGATGCTGAAACTCAGTCTGGTAGTGAACATCAACCTAGTGATAATGGAAATGATAATGATGATGTTCACAATGATGCTCAACCTAGTAATGATAGAGAACCAGATAATGATATTGAAATAGAGCCTGCTCCTGATCTTGATAACCCACAACCTAAAAATAAACGGTATGATAAAAAAGACTTTGTAGCTAGGAAACATGGTAAGGAAAGAGAGCCATGGGTTCAGAAAACCATGCCATTCCCACCTAAGCCATCTAAGAAGGATGATGAAGAATTTGAGCGCTTTGCTGAAATGATTAGGCCAGTCTTTTTGCGTACCCGCTTAACTGATATTTTAAAGATGACCCCTTATGCAAAGTATATGAAAGACATCATCACCAATAAAAGAAAAATACTTGAAGCTGAAATCTCCACCATGCTTGCTAATTATTCTTTTAAGGATGGAGTACCTGAAAAACTTGGAGATCCTGGAATACAAACTATACCTTGCTCCATCAAAAGAAACTATGTTAAAACTGCTTTGTGTGATTTGGGAGCCGGTGTTAGTGTTATGCCTTTCTCCTTATATAAAAGACTTGATTTGAATAAACTCACACCTACTGAGATATCATTGCAAATGGCTGACAAATCAACAGCCATACCTATTGGTATTTGTGAGGATGTGCCCGTTGTTGTTGCAAATGTTATTATCCTAACGGACTTTGTTATTCTTGAGATGCCCGAGGACGACAACATGTCGATTATCCTTGGTAGACCCTTTTTGAATACTGCAGGGGCTGTTATTGATTGCAATAAAAGCAAAGTCACTTTTCATATCAATGGTAATGAGCACACAGTGCACTTTTCGAAGAAACAATTTCAAGTGAATGGTATAAATGTTATTGAAGAATCTCCGACCATCACTATTGGAAGTTTTCAATTACCTCTTCCTACTGCCAAAAAGAAATATGATATACTTATTGTAGGGGATATGCACATCCCCATTGAGGTAACTTAGTGTTTTTACGAAAGTTCTTCGGTTTCATGCTAATCAGAAGTGGTTGTTAATAAGACTTGATCAACCTTATTAATAAATCATTTTTGAGAGGTATGACGTCGATGAATCTAGTAAGCACAACTTTCTGCTCCCACATTTTATTTTTTGTTTTAGTTAGTTGAATAAAATAAAGGGATTTTTATTTCTATGCCCCTGGTTCCTTAGTTGTACTCATTCATCCCCACGCTCTTAACTTTTGCTCACTTTTCCCCATTCCTTAGTCCGAAACCCTCAGAAATGGTCACACGGGGGGATGCCGTAGGGTCAATGGTTTGACCGTTAACTCTGGCGTGTGGGGCCACGTTGGACTGTGTCGCCCGTTGGACCTGCCAAGTGGGGCCGCGTTTGGACTGTGTCGCCCTCCTTCGACCATTCTGACGTGTGGGGCCGCGCTGGACTGTGTCGCCCGTTGGACGGTGGTGCTGGTTGGACCGTTGGGCCGTGATTTTGTTTGGGCCATTGAATTAAACGCCTGCGTCCATGCACTGATGCACGCCGCCACGATAAGCCTGCTATGCATGTGCGACATGATCCAGCTAGCCTGCCTGCATGCGCCGATGCGAGCCGCCACGGAGGCAGCGACTGTCGCTGCTGCCGGTTCGTCTCTTCTCGCAAGCGCCTCCTCGATCGATTCACAGTTCACACCGTCTCAGCCTTTGACCTCCGCAGCATCAATTCAGTGTGGCAATTAAATTCTAGGGCATACCGATCGACGTGCGCTGCCAGCAAGCCTCCTATGCATGCCACGTGATCCAGCTAGCCTGCCTGCATGCGCCGATGCGCCACCACGAATGTAGCGACAGTCGCTACCGCTGGTTCCTCTCTTCTCGCATGCGTCTCCACCTTCCAGGTGCCACAGACCGAGGCCAGGGTGCAGTACTACGGGCGAGCTTCGACGACCTTTTTTACCCACCCATATGTCACTCCCTCCATGTACAAAAGCATGCAATATATTTTTTGAAGCATAGAATAGAACCAGCAACCAGAGTCAACTAAACATAGCTCAGAGAGCATAATAGTAGCATACAATATATATCCTACGCACTACGTAGTGCACTACGCATCTTCGTCGTCGGAGATGGCCTGATCCGCCTGCGCCGGAGTCTGATCCGCCTGCGCGGGAGCCTGGTCTGCCTGCGCCGCCGCCTGCGCCTCCTCCTGCGCCGCCCGCGTTGCCTCCATCTGCTGCTGACGAAGACGTCGGGCCAGCTCCGACCGGATGGAGTTGAGGATCACCACCTGGTCGGGCCACAGATAGTAGACCGGCGGTGCCTCCACTTCCGGCTCCTCCGGCGGCGCCTCCTCCTCCGGCCCCTGCGGCGGCACCTCCTCCTACGGCTCCCGCAGCGGTGCCTCCTCCTCCGGCTCCTGCGGCGGCGCCTCCTCCTCCGGCTGCGGCGGCGCCTCCTCTGGCTCCTCCTCCCCCATCTCTGACCCCTCCTCAAAATCCTCCTCCGGTTCCATAGGTAGCTGATACGTCTCCAATGTATCTATAATTTTTGCTTGTTCCATGCTGTTATATTATCATTCTTGGATGTTTTACAATCATTTTACTACAACTTTATATTATTTTTGGGACTAACCTATTAACCTAGAGCCCAGTGCCAGTTCCTGTTTTTTCCGTGTTTTTGAGTTTTACAGAAAAGGAATATCAAACGGAGTCCAAACGGAATAAAAATTTACGGTGATTTTTTATGGACCAGAAGAGACCCACGGGGCATCGGAGTTGGGCCAGAAGAGCCATGAGGAGATCACAAGCCATAGGGGCGCCCCCCCACCCCCCAGGGCGCGCCCCCCTGGCTTGTGACTCCCTCATGGCCCCCCAGGACTTGTTTCCGCCGCCATAAATTCCTATAAATATAGAAACCTCCGAAAATAAACCTAGATCGGGAGTTCCGCCGCCGCAAGCCTCCAGAGACACGAAAAACCAATCGGGAGCCCGTTCCGGCACCGTGCTAGAGGGGGAAACCATCACCGGAGGCCATCTTCATCATCCCGACGCTCTCCATGACGAGGAGGGAGTAGTTCACCCTCGGGGCTGAGGGTATGTACCAGTAGCTATGTGTTTGATCTCTCTCTCTCGTGTTCTTGAGATGACACGATCTTGATGTACCGCGAGCTTTATTAATATAGATGAATCATATGGAGTTTTCCCCTCTCTATCTTCTTGTGATGAATTGAGTTTTCCCTTTGAAGTTTTCTTATCGGATTGAATCTTTAAGGATTTGAGAACACTTGATGTATGTCTTGCGATGGGATATCTGTGGTGACAATGGGATGTTCTATTGATCCACTTGATGTATGTTTTGGTGATCAACTTGCGGGTTCCGTGACCATGGGAATCTATGCATAGGGGTTGGCACGCGTTTTTGTCTTGACTCTCCGGTAGAAACTTTGGGGCACTCTTTGAAGTTCTTTGTGTTGGATTGAACATGATGAATCTGAAATTATGTGATGCATATCGTATAATCAAGCCCATGGGTACTTGTGGTGACATTGGAGTATCTAGGTGACATTAGGGTTTTGGTTGATGTGTATCTTAAGGTGTTATTTTAGTACAAACTCTAGGGTTGTTCGTGACACTTATAGGGATAGCTCATATGATTGATCGGAAAAGATAACTTTGAGGTGGTTTCGTACCCTACAATAATTTCTTCGTTTGTTCTCCGCTATTTGTGACTTTGGAGTGAACTCTTTGTCGCACGTGAGGGATTTATATATGATTCAACTATGTTAGTATTGTTGAGAGAACTTGCACTAGTGAAAGTATGAACCCTAGGCCTTGTTTCCAAGCATTGCAATACCGTTTTTGCTCACTTTTGTTAGTTGCTACCTTGCTGTTTTTATATTTTCAGATTACAAAAACCTATATCTACCATCCATATTGCACTTGTATCACCATCTCTTCGCCGAACCAGTGCACCTATACAATTTGCCATTGTATTGGGTGTGTTGGGGACACAAGAGACGCTTTGTTATTTGGTTGCAGGGTTGTTTGAGGGAGACCATCTTCATCCTACGCCTCCCACGGATTGATAAACCTTAGGTAATCCACTTGAGGGAAATTTGCTACTGTCCTACAAAACTCTGCGCTTGGAGGCCCAACACGAGTCTACAAGAAGAAGGTTGCGTAGTAGACATTAAGCTCTCTTCTGGCGCCGTTGCCGGGGAGGTAAGTGCTTGAAGGTATATCTTTAGATCTTGCAATTGAACCTTTAAGTTTCTTGTTTTATCACTAGTTTGGTTTTATAAAAGAAAACTACAAAAAAATGGAATTGAGGTTGCCTCATATGCTTCATCTTTTTAATGTCTTTCGTGAAAATGATGGAAAGAAAAATTGTGCTCAAGTGTTTGAAGAAGAAGTTATTAAAATGTTTGGCACTAAATCTTTGAGTGATGAGCATGATTGCAATATTGTTAGTATGAATTCTCTGAATATCCATGATGCAAATGATATGCAAAGCCACAAGCTTGGGGATGCTATGTTTGATGAATATGATATTTTTACTCCCCCAAGTTTTGATGAGCAAAACTATTATGATGATGGCATGCCTCCTATCTATGATGATTATTGTGATGACACGTACGCTATAAAGAGTGATAGTAACCATGAAACTTGTCATCATGATTTTAATATTCAAAGTGGTTATGTCAATCAAGTATATCATGATAGTTATTTTGTTGAGTTTGCTCCCACTATTATGAATGAGAAGAAAATTGCTTATGTGGAGAGTGACAAAATTTCTATGCTTGTAGATCATGAAAAGATGCTTTATGTGCTGGTTATATTGTGAAATTCCTTCATGATGCTACTGAAAATTATTATGAGAGAGGATCTTATGCTTCTACATATTGCAATAATATCAAGTTTCCTCTCTATGTGTTCAAAGTTTTGAAGTTATGCTTGTTTTGCCTTCCTATGCTAGTTGATTCTTGCTCCCATAAATTGTTTGTTCACAAAATCCCTATGCATAGGAAGTGGGTTAGGCTTAAATGTGCTAGTCATATGCTTCATGATGCTCTCTTTGTGTTTCAATTCTTATCTTTTATGTGAGCATCATTGAAATCATCATGCCTAGCTAAAAGGCTTTAAAGAAAAGCGCTTGTTGGGAGACAAACCAATATTTATCCTTACTGTTTTGGTGTGTTCACATGATTAAGCTACTGTAGTAATCATGTTTTGTGTCTTTTATTTCAATAAAGTGCCAAGTAAAGCCTTTGGGATAGTGTGGATGATAGTTGACTTGATTCTGTGCAAAAACAGAAACTTTTGCTCTCAGTCCAGGAATTTTGTAAATTCACTGGAACGTGCCTTTGATCTGAATTTTTTACACATGATTGATATAGAAATTTCCCAGGTTTTCCTAATGTTTCACAATTTTTAGAGACAGGGAAGTATGGTCACACTACAGATCTTCACAGACTGTTCTGTTTTTGACAGATTCTGTTTTGCATGCATAGTTTGCTTGTTTTAGTGTTCCCATAGCTTATATTGAGTGATATAAATTATGGGAATGATAGAATACAGTAGGTATGATGTGAGAACAATCATGAATCTTTTCTTGACAGTACCTAAGTGAATGATCTATCTTTATTATACTAACCCTTCTCACAAAGTTCCGTTAAGTTTTGTGTGATTGAAGTTTTCAAGTTTTGGGTGAGACACCGATATGAGGAGAATAAGGAGTGACAAGAACCTAAGCTTGGGGATGCCCAAGGCACCCCCAAGGTAATATCCAAGGAATACTCAAGCGCCTAAGCTTGGGGATGCCCCGGAAGGCATCCCTCTTTCATCTTCAACATTATCGGTATATCTTACTTGGAGCTATATTTTTATTCGTCACATAATATGAGTTTTGCTTGGACCGTCATTTTATTTTTTTGTTTTCTGTTAAGTGTTATTTATAATCTTGTTTTGTTTTTCAATAAAAAGTTCCAAGAATTGCATTAGGATGCTTACATTACATGTTTTGATATGTGCTGTGTAAAAACAGAAACTTATGCTGTAGTGTATGAATTTTCATATTTTACTGGAACGTGGAAAGTTTCTGAAATTTTTACACAGTGATGCATATAAATTATTTAGCTTGTCCTAAATTTTCATAATTTTTTGAGTTACAGAAGTACACTGCTTTCATAAATTGCTACAGGCTGTTCTGTTTGGACAGATTGCTGTCATAGTTTCGTTATCTACTTATCCTATAGTTTACATACCCTATATTGGTAGATATAAATTGTGGAGATGATAGTATACAGTACCTAATATTTGGAAATTATTATGCAACTTGTCTTGGCAGTACATAAAGAGTTGATTTATTATTATGTGTACTAACCTATCTCACGAGTTCTTTTCGAGTTTTGTGTGGATGATGTTTTTGAGAATAGGTGAAACCATGATATGAGAGGATTGAACGAGATACAAAAGCTCAAGCTTGGGGATGCCCAAGGCACCCCAAGTAAATATTTCAAGAAGTCTCAAGCATCTAAGCTTGGGGATGCTACGCATCCCACCTCTCTTCATCAACAATTATCGGTTAGCCTATGTTGAGCCTAAATTTTTATTCGTTCACATGATGCGTGCTATTCTTGGAGTGCTATTTTTCTTTTGCTTGCTGTTTAAATAAAATACTCAGATCTGAAAATATTTATTGAGAGAGAGAGAGTCCTCACATAGCTACTTAATTGTTTGACTACTCATTGATCTTCACTTATATCTTTTGAGAGTAGCTTGTCATTTCCTCTCATGCTTCACTTATACCTTTTTGAGGGATGAAATCTTTATGCTCATGTGCTTCACTTAAATTTGTTTGAGCTTGCCAAAAAGCAATGGCAATATATGAAACTAGTCCCAAAGTGATAGATATCCAAGGAGGATATAATAAAAACTTTCATGAAGATCATTGGACAAATTAAACTTGATTCTTTGTAATAGTTTTGAAACATGATGATAGTAATATGTGAGTCATGTTAGTGAGTAATTATGCTTAATAGGAATATTGGTGTTAAGGATTGTGATTCCCTATGCATGCACGAAAGTCAATAGTTATGCAATGAAGTTACATCCTACTTGTGGTGCATTATTCGGTGTTAGTTATGACTCAATGCTCACTTATGAGATTTTTCGTTCCTCGGTTTGGTTGCTTCCCAATCTATTTGCTAGCTTTCATTTGTACTAAGTAGAAATACTACTTGTGCATCAAAAATCCTTAAACCAAGTTTTGCCTTATGAGTCCACCATACCTACCTATATGCGGTATTTCCATGCCGTTCCAAGCAAATTTGTATGTGCCATCTCTAAATTTTCAAAATAAATTTTCTCTTTTGTGTGCCCGTACCGCTCATGAAACGGTGGGGAGTATCCTATATTTTTCCATGCTAGGTGTGCTATTCTCACGATATGTGTTGATTCACTATCATTCACGAGAAAGTGGCTGGTATTCGGGATGCCCAGTTCCATGCTCAAAAATCAAATCAAAATATAATGAAACAAAACTCCCCCAGGATTGTTGTTTGTATGGACGGTACCCGTGGATTCGGCTCGCCGTGGAGCGTGATTGATTGGTGGAGGGGGAGTAAAAACTTTACCATTCTGTTTGGGAACCGCCTATGATGTATCTAGCACGGAAAGTATTGTGAGCTACTTTGTCGTTTTCGTTGACAGGAAAAGCATGCCACCCAAAATATTTTTTCTCTCAATTTAAAACTTTGAGCTCTGGCACCTCTACAAATCCCTACTTCCCTCTGTGAAGGGCCTATCTATTTACTTTATGCAATCTTTATTTTTGCTTTGAGTCTCCATCTTCTCTTATAAGCACCAACTAGGGGGCACTATGATCATACTTGAGCATTGAGCATAGCTAATATTTGAGTGTGTTTCATGAATGGATCAATGATTGAGCATGATGGGCTAGGGATAACTTTCTTTAGTGTTGATATTTTGAAAGACATGGTTGCTTGTTGACATGCTTTAGTATTTAAGTCATTATGTTAAAACTAGACTATTGCTTTGAACCTTTTACAAGTCCAAATGTCCATGCTATACAAAGAAGAAAAGAATATGATGAACATGTTAGGCAGCATTCCACATCAAAAATTCTGTTTTTATCATTTACCTACTCGAGGACGAGCAGGAATTAAGCTTGGGGATGCTGATACGTCTCCAACGTATCTATAATTTTTGCTTGTTCCATGCTGTTATATTATCATTCTTGGATGTTTTACAATCATTTTACTACAACTTTATATTATTTTTGGGACTAACCTATTAACCTAGAGCCCAGTGCCAGTTCCTGTTTCTTCCGTGTCTTTGAGTTTTACAGAAAAGGAATATCAAACGGAGTCCAAACGGAATAAAAATTTACGGTGATTTTTTATGGACCAGAAGAGACCCACGGGGCATCGAAGTTGGGCCAGAAGAGCCACGAGGAGATCACAAGCCACAGGGGCGCCCCCCCCTAGGGCGCGCCCCCCTGGCTTGTGACTCCCTCATGGCCCCCCAGGACTTGTTTCCGCCGCCATAAATTCCTATAAATATAGAAACCTCCGAAAATAAACCTAGATCGGGAGTTCCGCCGCCGCAAGCCTCCAGAGACACGAAAAACCAATCGGGGGCCCGTTCCGGCACCGTGCCAGAGGGGGAAACCATCACCGGAGGCCATCTTCATCATCCCGACGCTCTCCATGACGAGGAGGGAGTAGTTCACCCTCGGGGCTGAGGGTATGTACCAGTAGCTATGTGTTTGATCTCTCTCTCTCTCTCATGTTCTTGAGATGACACGATCTTGATGTACCGCGAGCTTTATTAATATAGATGAATCATATGGAGTTTTCCCCTCTCTATCTTCTTGTGATGAATTGAGTTTTCTCTTTGAAGTTTTCTTATCGGATTGAATCTTTAAGGATTTGAGAACACTTGATGTATGTCTTGCGATGGGATATCTGTGGTGACAATGGGATGTTCTATTGATCCACTTGATGTATGTTTTGGTGATCAACTTGCGGGTTCCGTGACCATGGGAATCTATGCATAGGGGTTGGCACACGTTTTCGTCTTGACTCTCCGGTAGAAACTTTGGGGCACTCTTTGAAGTTCTTTGTGTTGGATTGAACATGATGAATCTGAAATTATGTGATGCATATCGTATAATCAAGCCCATGGGTACTTGTGGTGACATTGGAGTATCTAGGTGACATTAGGGTTTTGGTTGATGTGTATCTTAAGGTGTTATTTTAGTACGAACTCTAGGGCTGTTCGTGACACTTATAGGGATAGCTCATATGATTGATCGGAAAAGATAACTTTGAGGTGGTTTCGTACCCTACAATAATTTCTTCGTTTGTTCTCCGATATTTGTGACTTTGGAGTGAACTCTTTGTCGCACGTGAGGGATTTATATATGATTCAACTATGTTAGTATTGTTGAGAGAACTTGCACTAGTGAAAGTATGAACCCTAGGCCTTGTTTCCAAGCATTGCAATACCGTTTTTGCTCACTTTTGTTACTTGCTACCTTGCTGTTTTTATATTTTCAGATTACAAAAACCTATATCTACCATCCATATTGCACTTGTATCACCATCTCTTCGCTGAACTAGTGCACCTATACAATTTGCCATTGTATTGGGTGTGTTGGGGACACAAGAGACTCTTTGTTATTTGGTTGCAGGGTTGTTTGAGAGAGACCATCTTCATCCTACGCCTCCCACAGATTGATAAACCTTAGGTCATCCACTTGAGGGAAATTTGCTACTGTCCTACAAAACTCTGCGCTTGGAGGCCCAACACGAGTCTACAAGAAGAAGGTTGCGTAGTAGACATCAGTAGCCTCGCTTGCCTCCGGATTTGGGCCTGCCGAAGGAGGAAGAGACGGTGTTCGACTGTGTAGTACTGGCGGCGTGGTGGCATGGCTGATGGGCTCGGAGAGGGGAGTGCTTGGGTGCCGGCGGGGAGAGGGAGCAGGCGGATGAGCTAGGGCTGGGGGACGCCCTCCGGGTTAAATAGTCGTCTATGGATAATGACGGGGAGCCGAAGCGGTGCCTCCTCCCTCGGCAGTCAACGCGTAGCGAAGGACTTTTTATTTATTTCCCGCGGGCGAGTGGGTGAGCAGAACCAACGTCTCGCGGATCGCCCAACGATCCAACGATGCAGAGCCGTCCATGTGATCCAGCTGCAAAGAATAAGAAAAAAGAGCAAATAGTCCATCATTTTATCAAATATTCCAATAACAGAGCAAAAAACAACATTTGAATGAAGATGTAATGATTTTTTTGTAATAAAGGAGTATTATCCTAATTATTTGTCTCATGTTTATTAATCAAATGCATGCTTTTTCCCACCATGTCTCATTATCCGATGTTTTGAACTGACATTCGACAGGACAGTATAAATTCAAAAAAATGAAAAAAAAACCTTGGCAACCTATCTATGTTTGTGTAGGAGATCATGTGTGCAAAAATTGAGGTGATTTAGAGGAGGTCAAAGAAATTTGAATTTGAGAAATGTGCTCCAAATGAGCTCCCAGGCTAGGGTAAACAGCCCCATTTGTAATCAAGTTTTTTTTGGACCTACTCTAAATGAGCCAAATGTTTTTTATTAACACCTATTCAATCTATATAGTGTAGATTCGAAGTCTCGCTATTTTTTGAATTAATCTTCATATTTTTTACATTTTCTTTTGAAAAAATATGCTTTAATATAAAAACTATTAAAAACACGTTTAAAATATGAAAATGGAAAACTAAGTTCAGATCCTTCTTATTCACTTTGAAATAAAGCTTTGGTGATTTTTTTGATTTTTTTAAATTTTTCAAAAACAGAAGGTAACCCTACCTCCTCTCCTTGAACTCTATGAAATGTTGTACGTGATAGCTCATATGTGTGAAGGTTTTTTCACGAAAATGACCATAGACCAAGTTTATGATTTTTGGTTGGTAACATGTCACATAAGACAACATTGTGCGCATGTTTTATATTTTTTTGATTTTTTTCAAATTAATGGTGCTCATTTGACCTCGATCGTGCCAGCTAGGGTTTTTTTTTTTGAAAATGTCCTTATACCAAGTTTAGTATTTTTCCTCGTTAGTGTGTCTTATAAAACGACGAACGGCGAAGGTTTCATATTTTTTCGATTTTTTTTAAATTAGTTATGCTCAGTCAAAGCCTTGGAAACCCCATTGACCAGCTCAAAACCCCTCTAAACCCCGCGGGGTTTCGCCTAACCCTACCTCCGAACGTCAGCCGTCCGATCATACCCTAGCGCCAAGCGACAGCCCTCTGATGTGGTCTTCTAGAAGGAATTCGGTGGGCAGGCTGCGTGCAGGCTCCGCGCCGTTGGATCACATGGACGGCTCCGCATCGTTGGATCGTGGGGCGATCCGCGAGAGGTGATCCTGTTGGTTGTGCTCGGCTGATCGCCCACCATTGACTCCGCGAAAAAAACGTAGTTATTGGGCCCAAAATAAAACCAAGCTCTGGTTGGGCCGTCGAATTGCGTCGTTTTTTTGCATCGTTTGCTCTGTTTTTAGTGAACGTGTTGGCTCTGTTTTTTTTGCATCGTTTGAAATTACACAACAATTGACATTGCCTAGAAAATTTAGTTCTTTTTGTTCAATACAAATGCAAAATGACCAAATTTATAAGGGCCAAATTTATTTTTATCATGCAAAATGGCCACAAACTATTCAAAAATTGTCTCTTTTTGTTCATATAATATATATGACCACGGATTCCCACGCGTGTAATTAGCTTCTTTTTCTTCTTCTTTTCAAACCACAGTTTCCCACGAGTGTACACTCCCGATGCCGCGGTGGGTGTGAAAACGGGCTACTTCACATTTGACCCCATTATTGCCACGGCGAAATAACATGTAGCACTACGGCTATTTAAGCCACCCTCTGCCTCTGCCATCCCTCATCCATCTCCCATCCTCTGCCATCTGCCCTTCTTGCTCTTCGACCCCTTCTCCTTCTTCTGCACATCCCTCAGCCATGCAGTACACCGGACCAACCTACCGCTTCCCACCCACCGTGCCGGAGAGGCTCTACCCTACCGGCGTGTACGTTGATCGCACACTACGTGTGTGGGCGATATCAAGGTGGAGGACCACAAGGAACTTCACCGAGTTCTTCCTCGCGGCCGGCTACTGCCACCTCCCGCGGGGATCTCCAACGATGTTCCGCGTCGAGGAGGTCATCCAAAATGGGGTGGTGGTTGCTCTCCTTGCCCACTTCACCAACACATTCGACGCCTTCTACCTCCTCGGACGGGTGTTTTGGTGTGGCTGCGAGTTCATCGCTTTCACCACCCACAACATGTTCACGGAATACACCAACATCTTCCCCACCGCGTCGCGCATGCACACTCTTCCGTACCCCATCGACAACGCCCCGGAGGAGCAGTGAAGGGCGCTCGGAGGAGGAGCGGGGTGGAGAAGGCGGCGGCTAGGGTTCTAAACACTCTATCTATTTTTCTTTTTTTTAATATATGTTATGTTAATTAAGTTGTAATTGAACTATGTTGGAGATGATATGGGCTTGTTGGCCCTTTTATTAAGTTCTATTATTAGGTTTTCTATCTATTCTATTATTAAGTTCTTGCTAGTTAGAACTATGTGATCATGCTATGGGCTTGTTGGCCCTATCTACATATTTGTTGATTGTTTTCTTAGAGAGCTCGCTTTGTTAGTAACCACCTAGTGCATGCAGCCACAATGAACCCTTCTCTTTTTTTACACAAGCCACAAATATGTAGCCACCTAGCTAGTGCATGCAGCCACAAAAATATAAAACATAATGTTCAATTTAATTGTCGTAGCAAAACGGGTGCAGATGCGAGTGGATCGAAAAGGCTGAAACTGATCGTAAAAAACGATGCTCTAAATCGAGGAGACAAGCGTGCGAGAAGAGAGGAACCAGCGGCAGCGACCGTCGCTGCATCCGTGGCGGCTGGCATGCACGAAAGCGGCTCGGTCAGTGCATCGTGGCAGCACGCATCCGCGCATGCAGGCTCGGTCGGCGCATCATGGCGGCGCGCATCGACCCATGCAGGCAGGCTTGCTGGGTGCATGCATAGCAGGCTTCTGTCATGGCGGCGCGCGCAGGCGTTTAATGCAAGGGACGGCCCAACGAAACCACGGCCCAACGGTCGAACAGCGACACCGCCCAACGCGGCCCCACTTGTCAGGTCCAACGGGTGACACAGTCCAGCGTGGCCCCACTCATCAGAGTTAACGGTCAAGCCATTGACCCGACGGCAACGTCCGTTGTGACCTGTTCTGAGGGTTTCGGGCAAGGGAGTGGGGAAAACTGAGCAAAAGTTAAGAGCGCGGGGATGAATGAGTAGAGCTAAGGAACCAGGGGCACAGATGTAAAAAACCCTAAAATAAAATGCCATGATTATCTTGTTTTCTGTTTTCTCCATGCAATAAAAAAATGACCCAAAAATAAAAATTCGCAGAATGCCCTGAAAATTTAACACGAATTTTTTCTAAATATTTATGAATTTTTGGTGCAAATAACACCTGAGGGGAGTGCACCTGGTGCCCACGATACACCAGGGCGCGCCAGCACCCCCAGGCGCGCACTGGTGGGTGGTGGCCCCCACGTAGGCCCCCTCACTTATATCTTTAGCCCACATTGTCACCTACCTCCAGCAAAAAATCACCACAGCCACCATTTTCATGTTCTTGCTCTCAAACCCGCGGATTTCGATCTCTTTGCTCGAAGCTCCGTTTTCGAAACTGTTTGGAGGGATTGCTACTTGGTATGTGACTCCTCCATTGTTCCAATTAGTTTTTGTTTTAGTGGGTTATTTTTAGAGTAATTAGCTACTCTTGGTGCTGCCGTAGATGAGCTTGCATGTTGAATTCTTAGAGTTCTAAGTAGTTTGGATGCTCAATATGGCCTCTATGCGTGCTTGGGAGTAGTTGCTAACAATCTTACAAAGTTTTGTTGACAAATTTTCGTGGACTGAAAATTTTCAGAATTTTTATAGGAGTAAAATGAATATCTTTAGGAAGTTCTCCTCCAAGAAAAATGCCAAGGGGGTCATTGGGGAATCATCGGACAATGACCTTCACACTCCAAGAAAGGTGGAGGTGCGGCCATGCGAATGGCCGCATGATGCCTTCCTGGAGGAGGCCGGGATCCACCAAGAGTTTGCCCAGTTTGTCGCAAACGCTGGGTTAACCGAGTTCCTCGCAGATAAGTGTGACCAATATCACATCCTTACAAATTCCTTTGTGCAAAGTTTTACTTATCTAGGGAGGAACAACCCTCCTGAAGTGCAGTTTAATCTTTATGCTGAACCTCACACATTATCGCTAGCTGACTTCTGTAACATATGCTTGATCCCTTCTGATGGGAACTTGAGGGAACCTAGGCCATCTGAGTTTGAGGATTTTCTCCTCGCATTAACCGTGGGTGAGGATAGAGGCGTGTCGAGCGCCACTGCTATTAGCTTACAGTTTCCCTCAGTACATTATTTCGCCTTAGTCATCACTAAGTGTTTAACCGCTAGGGAGAAGGTTAGCTCACTCAGTGCTCCTGACCTCGCTATTTTACGTCGTGCACTTTATGATGATCACACCTTTAGTATGGGGGCTATTATTGCCCGGCGCTTACATATCAATAAAACTAAGGGAAAGATACATGGTGGTATTTATGCTACTCGCTTAGCGAACCACTTTAGAATCCCCTTTCGCCCACATGATTACCTCCTACCCCAAGTTTACCTCGATCATAAGTCACTGCAGGATCACCATTTTCTTGATGTAACTGACTCTCCACGTGATATTCACTATAACTTAGTATTTAGCAAGGAAACACGTGATATTATCCCGTTGCCTGCACCTACTTTGTTTGATCCTATTGCCAGGAACAGATACAGGATTATGCCAGATGACATTACAGCTTACCAGAACAACCTAGCAGCTGCTGAGGAGGAGCACCAGGGGTGGGACGCTCAGGTGCCGCCTCCGCCTCACTACGACTTGGGACCGAACGGCTACTACGGATGGTGATTACCAAGCTAGGCCAAAAGCCTAAGCTTGGGGGAGTACGTATTTCCACCGACATTACATTCATGCTCGCACATTTCATTCCAGTTGTCGGTGTTCATACTTTTTCATTGTAATATCCATGTTAGATTTGTTTTCTCGCCTTCTTCTTGTGTGTTTGAAAAACTTTGAGAAAACCCAAAAACATTTCCTACTTCTTTTTAGTTTTTCTTTCTAGCTTAGTTTAATTGTTACATCAAAAGAAAACCCAAAAAGATTTCTCGCTTCTTCTTTTACTTGTTGGGAGCTTTCCCGTGTAAATAATTTTTCTCGTTTTTGTTTTTCTTCTTTAATTTGCTTCCTTCTAGAAAAACCAAAAACTCCAAAAATATTTCAGTGTGTTTCTCTGAAATTCTTTTCTTTTTATTTGAGTCGTACCTAGGAGAAGACCACGATGAAATTGTTGAGTGGTTCTCATCTGCATTATCGTTTACCTAACAAAGAACCCATGTTACTTTGTCTTCTCCTCCCGAATAAAATGTTTGCAGATTCTAGCTTAGTCCACGGCATTCTTGAATTATTATTATTTTCTTGTCATTCGGTCGTGCAAGTGAAAGGCAATAATGACGACATTTGATGAATTGACTGTGGCAGAGAAAGGTGGGTATGAACTCAACTTGTTTTTTTTGTAAATATGTTTAACCTAGTATCCCTCGATTCAGCTCATTATGATTAAACATGTTTGCAATGACCATTAGAGATTATAGTTGTTCATGCCATGCTTAAGTAGCTAGGAGTGGATAATGATTTATCTTGGGTGTCAACATGCATTAAAATGGTTGTGATGCGGTATGATGATATGGTATCCTCCTCTGAATGTTTCAAGTGGCTTGACTTGGCACATGTTCACGCATGTAGTTGAATCAAAACCAACACAGCCTTCATTATATTTATGTTCATGGTGTCCATATCCTACTCATGCTAGTATTCAATGTTGATTATATGTAATGCATGCTCATGACCATCTTCGCTCTCTAGCTGGCCGCTTCTCAATCTAATTGCTAGCCTTCGCCTGTACTAAGCGGGAATACTGCTTGTGCATCAAAACCTTTAAACCAAGTTATGCCAGATGAGTCCACCATATCTACCTAATTACGGTATTACCCTGCCGTTCCAAAGTAAATTTGCATGTGCCACCTCTAAAATTTCAAATAAACATCTGTTTTGTGTGCCTGGACCGCTCATGGAGCGACAGGCGGCGGTCAGTATCTTCCATGCTAAGCAGGTTATTCTCATGACGAGTGTTTATTCATTTGTCCTTACACGAGAGGGGCGGTAATAGGGATTCCCAGTCCCGAAATCAAAAAATCAAAAATAATTAAACAAAACTTCCCCAGGAATGTTGTTGGTTTGGACGGTACCCGTGGATGCGGCTTGCCATGGAGTGTGATTGTTGGTGGAGGGGGAGTAAACCTTTACTTTTACCGCTTGGGAACCGCCGCTAATTTGTTTAGCATGGAAGATATTGATAACTCTTGGTCGTGACGTTGACAGGAAGGGTGTACCTCCCAAAATTATATCTATCTCTGTTTTAAACTTTGAGCTCTGGCACCGCTGCAAATCCATGCTTCCCTCTGCGAAGGGACTATCTATTTACTTTTAAGTTGATTCATCACCTTCTCAAATAAGCGCCAGACCTGAGAGCACTATTGTCATCCTCATGCATTGTGTATAGGTGATGTTGGGTGCAGCATGACTGGATCTTTTCTACCATGAATTACAATGTTTAGTCGCTGCTTGAACTTTGGAGGTGCTCTGCATTTATGTTTTGCGGTCTCAGAAAGGGCTAGAGAGATACCACTATTGCCATATTGTATCACGACTGTTTTGACAAAATGTTGGCGCTTGAGATATCTTATTATTACTCGCTAGTTGCTTATGTTATTGATATGAGTAAATATAATTCCTAAGAGTTATTGTTGACATGGTTAGTCATAATCTTTGCTGAAAACCTGGGTGCCACTTAAGCATATATATGTAAACAAGAACAAAAGAGTTCATAAAAGTTTTTCTTTATCACTTTCAGTTTATCAACTGAATTGCTTGAGGACAAGCAAAGGTTTAAGCTTGGGGGAGTTGATACGTCTCCAACGTATCTAATTTTCCTCACTCTATTGCCCTTGTTTTGGACTCTAATTTGCATGATTTGAATGGAACTAACCCGGACTGACGCTGTGTTCAGCAGAATTGCCATGGTGTTGTTTTTGTGCAGAAATAAAAGTTCTCGGAATGGAATGAAACTTTCTGGAGATTTATTTCGGAAAATATAAAAAATACTGGAGCCAGAAACCACCGGAGAGGGGGCCCAGGGTGCGCAGCACCCACCAGGGCGCGCCAGCCCCCTCCTGGCGCGCCCTGGTGGGGGCTGGGCACCTCGGGGCCCCACTTGCCCTATCTCCGCCACTATAAATTCCTAAATTTGAAGAGAGAAAAAGAGAGAAAGAATTATCACGTTTCACGAGACGGAGCCGCCGCCACCTCCTGTTCTTCATCGGGAGGCCAGATCTGGAGCCCGTTTGGGGCTCCGGAGAGGGGAATCTTCGGTCTTCGTCATCATCAACCTTTCTCCATCGCCAATTCCATGATGCTCCCCACCGGGAGTGAGTAATTCCTTCGTAGGCTTGCTGGTCGATGAGGAGTTGGATGAGATTCATCATGTAATCGAGTTAGCTTTGTTAGGGCTTGATCACTAGTAACCATTATGTTCTGAGATTGATGTTGCTATGACTTTGCTATGCCTAATGCTTGTCACTAGGGCCCGAGTGCCATGATTTCAGATCTGAAACGTTTATGTTATCACCTCTATATCTATGTTCTTGATCCGATATTGCCTTGTCATATGCACCTATTGCGTGTTATGATCCGTCAACCCCATAGTGACAATATTTGGGATACTTCGCGGTGATGACCGTAGTTTGAGGAGTTCGTGTATTCACCATGTGTTAATGCTTTGTTCCGGTTCTCTATTAAAAGGAGGCCTTAATATCCCTTAGTTTCCTTATGGACCCCGCTGCCATGGGAGGGTAGGACAAAAGATGTCATGCAAGTTCTTTTCCATGAGCACGTATGACTATTTACGGAATACATGCCTACATTACATTGATGAACTGGAACTAGTTCTGTATCGCCCTAGGTTATGACTGTTATATGATGAATATCATCCAATGAGTTACCGATCCAGTGCCTACAACCTTTCCACTTATTGTTCTTGCTAAGTTACTACGGTTGTTGCTGCTGTTCCAACTGCTACAAAACTACTGCTACTACTGTTACCGCTACTGTTACTATTGCTACTGCTATCAAAACTATCATATTACTGTGCTACTGATCACTCTGCTGCAGATATTTAATCTCCAGGTGTGGTTGAATTGACAACTCAACTGCTAATACTCTCAAATATTCTTTGGCTCCCCTTGTGTCGAATCTATAAATTTGGGTTGAATACTCTACCCTCGAAAACTGTTGCGATCCCCTATACTTGTGGGTTATCATTGGGTTCGACACTCTTACTTATCGAAAGGACTACGATTGACCCCCTATACTTGTGAATGATTCATAATTTGATCATGTTGTTTAAAATTCATAATTTGATTTCTAAGGGAGATGATCTTAGGAGAAGGAAAATACTTGGCAATAAAGCATCTTTACACTTATCCCATGTTCCAATACTATTATGTGGTAAAGATGAAAACGAGGCCTTGGCTTTATCTTGTAGTGAAAAGGGAAATAATTTTAATTTGACCACATCATTATACACATCTTTTTTCTTTTGCATATCACATAATTCAACAAAGGTATTAAGATGAGCAGCGGGATCCTCATTAGGACTTCCCAAAAATCGTTCTTTCATCACAAGATTCAGCAATGCAGCATTAATATCATAAAACTCCGCACTAGTGGTGGGTGGTATTGGAGTACTAATAAAATCATTGTTATTAGTATTTGAGAAGTCACACAACTTAGTAGTATCTTGAGACATGGTGACCGAGCAAGCAAAGTAACAAGCAGAACAAGTAAACTAGCAAGCAAAGAAGTAAACTAGCAACTAGAAAAAGATAAATATTTTTGTATTTTTGACTTTTATGAAACAAATAAAATATAAAAGCAAATAAAAAGTAGAGCAAGTGAATGATAATTTGTGCGAAGTAACTTGATAGTAGGTTGGTGATACTCCCCGGCAACGGCGCCAGAAATCCTTCCTGATACTTGTGATATGCGTTGGGTTTTCCGTGAAGAGGAACAGGTGATGCAGCACAGTATAGATAAGTATTTCCCTCAGTATAGAACCAAGGTTTATCGAACCAATAGGAGTAGCACGCAACCCCCATCTTCAGCGACTACACACAAAGAAGCAAACACTTGCACCCAACGTGGGCAAGAGGGTTGTCAATCCCCTTGTACTCGTTATTTGCAAGCTAGTGAAGTATGTAGATGATAGTTGAATATTGCAAATTGCAAAATAAAATAAAAGTAAATAAATGGCAGCAAGGTATTAAAAGCTTTTGTAAATTTATAAGTGAATAGACTCGGGGGCCGTAGTGTCCTCTAGGGGCTTCTCTCATATAGTAGGCATACGATGGGTAAACAAATTACTGTTGGCCAATTGATAGAAAAGCGCATAGTTATGCGATATTTGTTCACGGCAATGATCATGTGTATATAGGCATCACGTCCATAAGCAAATAGGCCGACTCCTGCCTGCACCTATTACTATTACTCCACCCATCGACTGCTATCCAGCATGCATCTAGAGTATTAAGTAAAACAGAGTAATGCTTGGAGAACAACGACATGATGTAGACAAAGAGAATTCAATCAATATGAAATAACCCCATCGTTTTATACTTAGTGGCAAAAACACAAATACGTATCTTGTCCCCTTCTGTCACTGGGATATAGAAACCCGTCAGGTGAACCCACTACAACGCACCCCTCTCACTGAAGAAATATCAATCTAGTTGGCCAAACTATTTCAATAGATCGGAGAGATTTATGAAGCTATAATAATCATGCAAATAATAATCATCATAGAAATCAGAGAGGACTCAAATATTTTTCATGAATAATATGAACATAAACCCATAATTCATCGGATCCCAACAAACGCAGCGCACAAAGTGATTACATTGAATAGATCACCGTGAAGATGCGGTGAACTTTGTATTGAAGATCAAGAGAGAGAGATAGCCATCTAGGTACTAACTACGGACCCGTAGGTCTATAGGGAACTACTCACACATCACCATGGGAGCAGCAAGGTTGATGTAGAGGCCCTCCGTGATCGATCCCCCCTCCGGCAGGGCACCGGAGTAGGGCTCCAAATGGGCACATGGTGGAACAGAGACTTGTGGTGGTGGACAAAGTGTTTCCGAAGGCTCTCTAGGGTTTTGGGGAATATGAGAATTTATAGGCCAGAGAGGGACGTCGCCCCCCTCCCCCCCCCCCGAGGGAGGCAGCACACATCAGGGCGCGACCATCCCCCCTGGGTGCGCCCTGTTGTGGGCTCCATCCCTCGTGCGGTCTCCGGTTTCCTCCCGAAGCTTCCAGGTCTTCTTTTGGTCCAGAAAAAATCATAAAAAAAATTTGTGGAAATTGGACTTCGTTTGGTACTGTAAACCTAAAAAGCCAAAAACATGCAGCAAACAGCAACTAGCACTGGGCACTGGGTTAATAGGTTAGTTCTCAAAAATAATATTAATTGGTATATAAACACCCAAAAAGCATCCTAGAATGGTAATATTATAGCCTGGAACAATAAAAAATTATAGATACGTTGGAGACGTATCATCTATCAAGTTGTTTAGAATAGACAAGCCAATCCCTATCATAATACTCCCAGTTTGATAGAAATCTAGTGTTGAATACTACAGTAAACCTTTTACGATGTCTATCTTTAGGAGCTTTCTTAATTGATTTGTCTCTTCTTGGACCTTTTGTGCTAAGATATCAATCTGTTTAGAATCAATAGAATCCTAGTTTCTTGGATCAAATATATCAGACTGGAAAGAATCATCAACATCCTCACCAGGTGAACTATTCAAGTTAACATCAATATGATCCTCCTCTACCTAATAGAAGAAGCAAGCAGGTGTAGAAATTCATTCTGAATCTTATGATCAAGATGATGAGCATAAGTTTCTTGATTTGTAAAACGATGAACATGCTCCTGAATCGAATAATAGGGTTAAATTCAGCTAACATCTCTACCAAACCCAAGAAATTACCATTGTTATCTTCGTACAGCTTGCCATTAGTACCATATAATGCTAGATTATGCTTGGAAAGAAACTTTACAATGCAAACAACTCTGAATAATACCCTATCTGTAGGACCTTTCTTAATTGATTTGTCTCTTCTTGGACCCTTTTGTGCTAAGATAGCAATCTGTTTAGAATCAAGTGAATCGCAGTTTCTTGGATCAAATATATCGGACCGAAAAGAATCATCAACATCCTCACTAGGTAAACTATTCAAGTTAACATCAATATGATCTTGCTCTACCTCAATATTATATGTCTCTATCTGAGCATTTCTAGAATCATTGTAAGGAACAAGTGCAAGTTCAAGGGTAGAAGGATTAACAGACTGATTACTGGATGACACTTGAGGTGCTTCTTTTCTAACAAATCTGTCCATACCACCTTTATAAGATTGGTTAATTAAATTTTGTTCTCTTTCTTTTCTCTTGCACTTCCCGGGACCAAACTTATGTTAATTTCCCTATGATGACTCAAATCGGTATTATTGATACATAAGATACAAAAGATGAATAAAATAAAATTGAAGTTATATGGTAGCATATATCAATTGGAGATCATGCATCAATGTTTGGCAATTAAACGAACCTTCTAACTCGCCTAGTTTTGTGTCATGTTTGGTTGAGCTGCTACACTGTGCTCTTTAACCAAGGAGGCAAGAACCGATCTCTAACGTAGTATCAATCCCTGGTAAAGGTTAATTAGGATAGGCTTTGGGAGTAGAAGCCGAAGTTAATCGGAAAGCACCTGAAGGATGGAAGCCGTAAAGAACTTGGAGGCTGGAGTCGATCATGGATCGATCCGACGAGGCGATGAGTCTGGAATTTGGGAGATGAACGCAACAGCGGCAGCGGCCTAAATGATTCCCAATCAATCTGATGACAATGAGGTGAAGGCGGCAATCCCCTTTCCTTTTTCCTACACCTACACTGACACGACTGCTGTTGCGGTTTCCAGATCGATCAACTCCATGATCTCGTTGTTTTTTTAGGACCGACGATCCCGTTTCCATCTTACGTATCACGATCGATCGAACGGTTGAGAAACACCAACGCTCGATGCCTCGACTCGGGCCCAGCAGACCAGTGCGGCAGTGCCTTGATTTTTTTTTGAGAAATACTAGGCCTATATCAAAAATTTGGGGACCCCAAAAATTATGGGCCTTGTGCGGGCCGCACATTCGGCACACCTACGGGCCCGAGCCTATGTATAAGGTTGGAGATAACGAGAACCATCACACGCCAAAGTCGAGGATGCTACAACTCGTGGACAATGGGTGCCTGATCGAAGACGCTAGCCAACTGCAATCGAAAGGTACCGGAGCTCTGCGACAATGCCCTCAAGAGGGTGATGCCGAAGCGCCACCGTTGTCAAGCCCGAGAGAGTGGACTAGGGTTTTGACCACAAAAACCTAGCACAGCGAGAGGACCCATAACAACACCCCCGAAGAAGGAAGTGGCATCCGTAGGCCTTGTCGTCACCAGCGCCGGAGCGGGAACCTTCGCTCGAAACCTCACGAGTACCACCCATGGAATCAAGGTTGTTGACCCAAACTACGAGGAGGGGGTAGGGGGTTGTCGCCAGAGCAAGACCTCCAGATCAAGACCAGGGAGCCATCACTGCATAAGCACGACACCAGGATCACCTGCGTGCCAACCCTCCCCTTACTGCCCACGTAGCCAAGAGGAGACACCACCACCACTATAGCGTCACTCGCCAGAGAGAAGACCGCAGGGTCCACCTTTCGAGAGCCACCACCCCGGCATCCAAAACATCCTTCCATCGAAACCATAGCATGTGAAGAGTAAAGAGTGGTTAAGCAATTCATTCGATTAGTTTTTCCATGTGTTCCATGAAGTATAACTCTCTTGACTCTTGTACATTTTGAATCTTTTTTAGACATTTTTGTATCCTTTATTTTGACTATGATCTAATAAATAAAAATAGCATTGCGGGCTTTGCCCTACTCCACAGCTCCACGAAATAGGCTTTCGCCCCGCTTTATAAATAAAGCACCAAGTCTACATCCAGGAGTACCACAATAAAAGCCACAGTCTGCTGGGGCCATAGCACAAGAAAGCCCAAAAGAATCGGAGAAGAAACAATAAAAAAAGGCCACCAAGTTATCAGATCATCCAGAAGGGGCTGGATGGGCAAGTTGACGAGCCGTAGCGTGAAGAGCATCCAACATCCAGCCAAGGCGAGCCTGATCCCTTGGCCTAGACAACGGTTGTCAGTGCTGCAGGAAAGTGAGAAATTCGGGAAAAAAGCGCCAGAGGCGCGCCGCATGAAAATCCTCTCAACCACCATCTTATTCCTCGTGGTCCAAAGGGTCCAGGACATAGCAGCAAAGATCAACCAGAAGAGGCGCTTATGGCTGCCAGGCTGCAAAGCATTGGCCTGCAGGAAGTCATCCAAGTCATAGGCCGTCCACTGAGGCCCAAGAGCCCCATGAACAGACATCCAGAGCGACCTAGCCACCGTGCAATAGAAGCGGACGTGAGTCCCGTTTTCTGCGATATTACACAAGGGGCATAGCCCATTGCCCGGGCCATGCCTTTTGACCACCTTCGTACCAGATGGGAGGCGGTCCCTCAGCAGCTGTCAAACAAAGATCTTGATTTTCAGCGGTAGTGGCGCCTTCCAGAGGGGCGTCATCCATCGGATGCGAGGAGACCGGCATAGTGCACGGTACGCTGATGCTAAGAAACCAGTTTTCATGTATCCCTTGAAGAAAGAAATTAAACCCTTTCACTTTCTCAATAACAACATTAATAAGAATATCCTTTGTTTTCAAGTTTTTTCTTAATAAATTAATATCAAAATTACCTCATACCAAATGACTATTGCCACAATAAATTCATACTCTCCAAGTTCATTGTTTGCTAAACCTAGAGCCGCATTGCTTGCCTTTGGATCACTGTCGGTTTCAGATACCTGAAATTTAAAAAAAAAGTTCTTAAATGTTATGGTTGGATGTAGTCAAAGCCTAAAGAAATTACATTATTATCATTATGAACATATTGGTTACCTGAAGTAGAGCATCCCAAATGTCTGAACATTGAAATTTGATAGCTTTAACACTTTCAACACGACTCTCCCAACGCGTAGCTTACACCGACTTGACAGTCAATACTGATATATGTTCTTTCAAAATATGTCATTTCTTAGTAGAATTGGCAAAAATTGTATAGATGCATTGGATGATTCCAAAAAATTCTTTTCCTATACCACAAGTCTTGGCCATATCACAAAGTGTTAAATTAAGGTTATGACAACCACAAGCAGAATAAAAAGCTCTAGGATTTACATCCAAAAGTTTCCTTTGTATCCCTTGATGCGTTCCTTTCATATTTGATCTGTTGTCATAACCTTGTCCTCACACATCATTTATATCAAGATTAAGAATTTTTAGCTCATTCTCTAGCACATCAAAATACTTGTCCAGTTGTATCATTTACATTGAGAAATCCTAGAAATGACTCTTCTATGCAAACTTTACTTGCATCAGGGGTACAATCAAGTATGATAGAGAAATACTTTGAGCTATTTATTTCTTGATAATTTCAGACCTAATAGAAGAAGCAAGCAACTGTAGCAATTCATTCTTAATCTTATGATCAAGATAATGAGCATGATTTTCTTCACTTGCAATACGACGAACATGCTCCTGAATAAAAGGGTCAAATTCAGCCAACCTATCTACCAAACCCAAGAAATTACCATTGCTATCTTCATACAAATTTCCACTAGTACCATAGAATGCTAGATTATGCTTGGCAAGAAATTTTACAATGCAAACAATTTTGAATAATACCTTTCTCCAATGGCCCTTCTCTTCCTCAAGTTGTCGTTGAGCAGCTTTATCAATAGTTTGATGTTTTTCCAATCTACAACGCAAGCCATACCAATTAGTCATGTTCAAAACATGATCCACACTTGTCTCTTGATATTTTTAGTCGATTGGTCATATGTGACCAATCATTACAGCCCTCATTTGCCAACTGAGCTTTCCGATGAACTTTTGTAAATAATTTACAACCAAAGCAAAAGACTCTATCAAATTGTTTAGAATAGACAAGCCAATCCCTATCATAATACTCCAAGTTTGATAGAAATCTAATATAGAATACTGCAGTAAACCTTTTACGATGTCTATCTTTAGGAGCTTTCTTAATTGATTTGTCTCTTCTTGGACCTTTTGTGCTAAGATATCAATCTGTTTAGAACCAAGAGAATCTCAGTTTCTTCGATCAAATATATCAGACTAGAAAGAATCATCAACATCCTCACCAGGTGAACTATTCAAGTTAACATCAATATGATCTTCCTCTACCTAATAGAAGAAGCAAGCAAGTGTAGAAATTCATTCTGAATCTTATGATCAAGATGATGAGCATGAGTTTCTTCATTTGTAAAATGACGAACATGCTCCGGAATAATAGGGTCAAATTCAGCCAACATCTCTACCAAACCCAAGAAATTACCATTGCTATCTTCATACAGCTTGCCATTAGTACCATATGATGCTAGATTATGCTTGGCAAGAAATTTTACAATGCAAACAATTCTGAATAATACCCTATCTTTAGGACCTTTCTTAATTGATTTGTCTCTTCTTGGACCCTTTTGTGCTAAGATAGCAATCTCTTTAGAATCAAGAGAATCCCAGTTTCTTGGATCAAATATATCGGACTTAAAAGAATCATCAACATCCTCACTAGGTAAACTATTCAGGTTGACATCAATATGAACTTTCTATACCTCAATATTATCTGTCCCTATCTGAACATCTTTAGAATCATTGTAAGGAACAAGTGCAAGTGCAAGGGTAGAAGGAATAGCAGACTGATTACTGGATGACACTTGAGGTGCTTCTTTTCTAACAAATCTGTCCATACCACCTTTATAACACTGGTTAATTAAATTTTGTTCTCTTTCTTTTCTCTTGCACTTCTAGGGACCAAACTTATGTTAATTTCCCTATGATGAGTCAAATCTGTATTATTAAAACATAAGATACAAAAGATGAATAATATAAAATTGAAGTTATATAGTAGCATATATCAATTGAAGATCATGCGTCAATGTTTGGCAATTAGACGAACCTTCTAACTCGCCTAGTTTTTTGTCATGTTTGGTTGAGCTGCTACACTGTGATCTTTAACCGATGAGGCAAGAACCGATCTCTAACGTAGTATCGATCCCTGCTAAAAGTTAATTAGGATAGGATTTAGGAGTAGAAGCCGAAGTTTATTGGAAAGCACCTGAAGGATGGAAGCCGTAAAGCACTTGGAGGCTGGAGTCGATCATGGATCGATCCGACGAGGCGATGAGTCTGGAATTTGGAAGATGAACGCAACAGCGGTAGCGGCCTAAATGATTGTCGATCGATCACAAATTTGAAAAAAACATCACAGGCGCGTTGCATGAAAATCCTCTCAATCACCATTTTATTCCTCGTGGTCCAAAGGGTCCAGGACATATAGTAGCAAAGATCAGCCAGAAGAGACGCTTATGGCTGCCAGGCTGCAAAGCATTGGCATGTAGAAAGTCAGTCAAGTCATAGGCCGTCCACTGAGGCCCAAGAGCCTCACGAACAAACATCCAAAGCGACCTAGCCACCGTGCAGGAGAAGAGGAAGTGAGTCCCGTTTTCCACGACATTACACAAGGGGCATAGCCCATTGCCCGGGCCATGCCTCTTGACCACCTCCGTACGAGATGGAAGGCGATCCCTCAACAGCTGCCAAACAAAGATCTTAATTTTCAGCGATAGTGGCGCCTTCCATAGGGGCGTCATCCAACGGATGCGAGAAGACCGGCATAGTGCACGGTACGCCGATGCTATGGAAAAAATCTCCTGAAGGTACCACAAAAAGAAAAAGGGAAACACTGTCCAAAGAGAAAAAAAAACTGGGCCGAGAAGGCTTTCCTTGGAAAATTGTCTCAAAAAAAAAAGATAAGACTACCCACAATGGGAGTAACATAGGTAGTAACATAGATGCCACCTAAGCAAAAAATATGATGTGGCAACTAATTAATGAGAAGAGAGAGAAATTGAGTAACTTAGCATTTTACTACCCCTATGAGTAACATAACACATATCAAGGCAAGATGAGTTTATATAAGCTAATAAATGAAAGGTTAAATGTTACTATCCCTATGTTACTATCCATTGTGAAGGTAGTAACTTAAACTAGTAACATGTGCATGTTACTATTTTATGTTACTCCTTATTGTGGGTGGTCTAAACAAACGAAGGCATTGATGAAATGGATCTCAAATCGCGCGCCACGCGAGCATCTCCTCCGAATGCAGTCCTCATCGGAAAGCAAAACCAACACAAATTATTACGCGTTCATTCCGGTACTCGAAGCGGCGGGCGGCCGGAGTACGTCTGAACACGATGAGGTTTCGCACCAGAGAGAACGCATATAAATTCTGGCGTCCTACCGCGTACCCCTGCCTCAACGTCAATCTCCTCTGATCCTCCTCTCTCCCACTCCGGCCGGCCCTGCTGCTATATCCTCCAACCTCCATTGCTCGGTAAGTGTTCTGCTTTTCTTTTCCCATTGTTCGACCTCATGGTTCTCTCTCACCTCGTGTATATGTTTCTCACCGATCGATCTACCGTTCCAGGCCAGCTTGTCGATCGGGCATGGCGTTCGCTGGCATGTCTCTCGTCACCGCTGAGGGCAAGCTGTGCACGTCCACCGTGTCGCCCATTGCCTGCCGCGCGGCCAGCGGGTACCACTTGCTCGCGGTCGAGGACTTCTCGCGCACCAAAGACAAGCCGCCGACCGGCCAGTACATCAGATCTCGTACTTTCTTGGTTGGAGGCCACCGCTGGTATCAGGGGCGGAATTGGGCCTGGGGCAGCTGGGGCTATAGCCCCAGGCGTGGCCCAACTGGTGCTGTACATCTAATAGGAATTTTGGTCAGATTTATAGCCCTATACAGGCCCAGCCACAGGCGTGCTAACCCAGCCCCATGCCTCAGCATAGCTTTTATTTCTCAAAAAACAAAAGGCCCACATAGCTTCACAGCCCAACCGAGCTCCGAGGATGCACGAATCGCCAAAGGAATCAATCGCTAGTGTTTTCCTTTTTTAGGGCAAAATCGCTAGCGTTTTCATCTCTCGCCTGATGCCCCGGTCGATCAGAAACGTTCCTGCGCGGCCCCACGCGTTTCCCTGCTCCACAGATCGGACGTCCAGACCTACGACTCTCCAGATCATCTCGCTTTGGATCTTGGATCATCTTGCATCATCGGGGCAGCCTCCTTTTTTTTTGACAGCAGGAGCAGCCCTCCTATTTCTCCTCCTGTTCTGCTCCATCTCGGCGACTGGTTGGACTGGTAAATTAGGTAATCTCTTGTTTGTCGCATCAACTAATTGTCCCTAGTTCTTTTGTATGAGACGAAATCAACGAATTGATGATATTAAATTGGATTGCGTTAGTCAACTTTTGTTTCATTTTATTTGTTAATAGAAAAAAAAAAAAAAATCCAAGATGTGTGGTATTTGGCCTTTTTTGAGGTATTTTTTTCAAGTTAGTGTTCTTTAGCGTCATTTATAGCCGCTTAGTTTTAGCCCTAGGCTTCGTGAAATCCTGGCTCCGCCTCTGGCTGGTATCTCAAGTACTATCCAAATGGCTATGACACCAAGTGCGCTGGGTTTATATCGGTTTCTCTTGGCCTTGAGGACGACGATGAGGAGGATGAAGATGGAGATGGTGAGCAAGCGCAGCCCCTGGAGGTCCAGTCAGCCATCTGTTTTATCGACCAATTTCAGTGGGATCAGTCGGTATACATCCATGAAAGCCGGGTGAAAGACTTCCGTCTCCAATCTGCATTCTGCGAGAGAGATGTCATAAGAAGAAGAGACATGTTGGAAAGATCGGCGCATCTCAAGGATGACAGCTTCATCATCCGTTGCGACGTCGTTGTACTTGACGTAAAGGCAGACATCAACATGGACGGCTGTGCTAGCACTATGGCTTCTTCTCTCAACCAAGTGCCACCGTCAGACATGTCACGTCATTTCAAGGATCTCCTCCTAAACAAGGAGGGTGCTGACGTGACGTTTGAGGTCGGCGGCAAGACGTTCCCTGCTCACCGGTGCGTGCTTGCAGCACGATCTACGGTCTTCAGAGCGCAGCTGTTCGGCGACATTATAAAGGGCTATACTGTGAAGGTAGATGGCATTGTAGCGAAAGTGTTTGGTAGCATGCTTGATTTCATCTACACCGACACACTGCCCAACATGTGGGATTGCGACGAAGTGAAAGAGGAGGCCGAAGTTGAGGACGACGTGGAAGAGGAAGCCGATGAGGGAAACGACGTGGAGGAGGAAGAGGATGGCTACATATCGCCCAAGTATATAATGTGGCTGCTGCAGTTGCATGAAGCTGCGGGCAGATATGATCTCCATAGGCTGAAGTTGATTTGCCAAGAGGATCTGACCCTCAGCATACAACTGAGCACAGTGGTAGACATTATTGTTTTAGCTGAGCAAAGGCGTAGCCGCTGGTTGAAGGAGCAGTGCATGGAGTTCATCAAAACTCATACAAGCTTGCACAAAGATTTCACGGCAGTGGGAGTCGAAGAGATGATCAGAACCTGCAACCCCTCCGTTCTCAAGAAGCTCCTTCGCAAGTTTGCTGCCTGAACTTCTCAAGAAAACCTATGCACTCGTGGCTCTTAAACATATTTTCATTTCTTAAGAGTTAATGTATGGTCAATTCACACTATCCGACCCTTGATGAAAACTGCCACAGGCCAAGGGGCATTATTTAGCGAGTCCATAGTCCAGTAGCTATATATGCTACCGTTCTACTCCGTATTCATCAGATGCCGTAATATAATATAGTGTATTTCTCATGTGTCTTGTTTTTCTTCTTTGGTTCCTGCATCTGCGTTTAATTGTTGTGCATGCATGCATGGATGGATGACCTGCTGATTCGATCGGCTGCAATCGCCAAAACAGACCTGCAGAGTGCAATTTTGCAGCATGCATACATGTTTCCCTGTGCTAAGCTGTGTTCTGGTCATGGCGAACGACGACTCTGGTAGGATCCCTGTGTAGTGCTGCGACAAATCGTGGACCTAATCTGCTCTGGATCTTGATTTACTTGTGAGTTTGGACTAATTTTCACCGAGGTTGGCTGGAGAAAAAAAAGCAGTATACGGTTTCACATTTTTGTGTTTTAGTTCATGCACCAATCAGTTCAGCCAACTTGAGAAAAAATAAATTCTATTTGTAAGAAAGAGATTGTGATTTCTAAAGAGGAATTTCAGAGTTTAGATGGAGTTGGACAGTGTGTTTAACTGGGAAGCAACTAGTTAGCGAGCACTCCCTCACAAGCGTTCCAGCGATCACTCCACGCGTTGCCACTTGGCGTGTTCTCAGTCGCCGCCACGTGTCGCGCTCTGAGCGTTCCCTTCGGATTTTGTTTTTTTTTTTTCGCACGCGTTTTCACCTTTTTGAGTGGTTTTTTTCCGGACTTTTTTGCTGTTCCGGTTTTTCACCGGTCTTTCGTAGCTTTTGGACGAAAAAAAAAATTGCGCGAAAAACCGCGTTTTCTGTTTTTTTTTTGCGAGAGGCGCGGTTTTGCTTCCGCGAGAGGCACGGCCGTGCCTCTCGGAAAGGGAAAAAAACGCGTTTTCTATTTTTTTTTTTCGAGAGGCACGGTTTTGCTTCCGCGAAAGGCACGGTTTTGCCTTCGCGAGAGGCACGGCCGTGCCTCTTGGAAAGGGAAAAAAACACGTTTTCTGCTTTCTTTTTTTTCCGCGAGAGGCACGGTTTTGCTTCCGCGAGAGGCACGGTTTTGCTATCGCGAGAGGCACGGCCGTGCCTCTCCCGAAAGGGAAAAAAACGCGTTTTCTGCTCTCTCTTTTTTCCGCGAGAGGCACGGTTTTGCCTTCGCGAGAGGCACGACCCGTGCCTCTCGGAAAGGGAAAAAACGCGTTTTCTGTTTTTTTTTCTATCGCGTGAGGCACGGCTTTTTCGTCCGGTTTTTTTCATCCGATTTTTTTCGTGAAAAAAAAAGTTCGTCAAAACCTATCAACATGGGATCTAGTTTTGAAGATCTCGACGCGAGAAAGCCAACGGTGAAAACGGTTCGAGATTTGGACGCACGGTTTAGGAGATAAAACGTTTTGAAAGTACGGATCTACGAAAAAAGGGAAAACTCCCATGTTGCGACAAGTGGCACGCATGCAGTGCGCCACTTGTCGCAACCTGGGAAGCTGAGAGTAATTGTTGGAAGGTTTACTCGCTAACTAGTGATTTCGGTTTAACTGACAAAACGTTGGACCAGGCTGAACTATGTTTATCGTCGTCCTCGCTGGGCCTGGCCTAGCCAACCAACTACGCATGGCTTGTCGCACGGCCCATGGGCTTTTGTTTTCCGATCCATCATTTATAAGGCTTGCGCATAGTAATATATTTCGCCGCCTGGTCGACGCTAGACGTTCAGGCTCCATCTCCATGGCCTGGACACGCTCTCGCCTCACACTTCTAGTAGTACAGCACACTGCACGAGGGTGAGAAACGCAGCCGCTGACGCGACTGAGCTCGGCTCTCCGCTCTCGTTCCGCTCCCCTCGCCATGCTCGGTTCTTCTCCGGTCCTCCACACCAGACCAGGTCGGGCGCATACATGTGCCTGCCACATGACACCACGAGCACGAGAAGACTGTATGCACCCAAGAAGAAGACCCGGACCAGTTCTCCCTCGGCAGCTCGGCCGCTAATGGTGGCGGCACCGCCGCCGTCAGCGCCAATGTCATCGGTGACGCGCGCGGGCGCAGAGGCGCGGCAATTCACCCCGGCACCTACCTGAATCGACCGAGATTTTCTGATCCACGGATTGGCGGCACGCTGCCAATGGCGCAGCGAGCGAGCGAGCGAGCGAATCCGGCTGGGTCAGTGCCGGGTACAGGGTACGTGCCCAGCTCGTGTCGAGATTCATGGCCGTGTACTACTACTCTGCGCGCAGGTCAGGCCGTCAGGTCTGCCCATAAGTGCTCCCACCTGCTGTGTACTTCGGGTGCCGAGATTCATAGCCGTGTAGTGCTCTGCATTTGGTCTGCTCGCGAGGGCGATAAGTCAGCTTGTTAGTACTACCACTCGTGTTAATAAGCCTCGGTTGATACGCGGGATATGTACTGCGTCGTGAAATATTGTTTGCATCTTCACCTAGTCACAGCAACTCTAGCAGATTCGTCATGATCGTCATTCATGATATGAAACGCTTTATGAAGGAGTAGATGCCACGGCAGGTGTACGAAGAGCCTTCGTAATGTACCCTTCATTTTTTTTTCCGTTTTCTTCAAAATGCATGGGCCATTTAAGCTCAAATCATACATACCAGAAGCATGTTTCATCATGATAAATTAATAGAAATATAATGAAATTATAATGGTGGCCAATATTCGTCGCATTAGCCTGCTCGTAGTGGAGAGTATCGTATGTTTGTATCATGCATATGATAATAGTGTACATTACGAAAACATTTTATGACATTTTTCATAGTACTGTTCATCCAGGAGCAAATGCTCCCGGGAGCCAAAACGCCCCTCCCTGTATTATACTACCTTCCTAATGCATAATAAGCTTTATTTATTAACATGCAAAATGTTACTAGTATATCATTTATTATGACAGGGTATATATGATACTAAATCCTCTTTTTTTCATTTAATTTTGTGTCACTTCATTAAAATTGCCTAGTTGACATGATACTCTCATTACGGTCAGCTTTACATGTTAACGACATTTAAAATAAGAAATGTCGCTACTCGAGCGACATTCCTACCTAGACTAGGTACATCACTCGGTGGTGTGCGTTGTCTAATCGCCGCCCTTCACGAAGGTCATCACCCTCCTCCTGTAGGCCGAAATATCCTCCATCGAGGCGTAGGGGTCGGAGTCACGTGCAACAGCCACGAGCTGCCACTGCTCCTCCTCGTTGGTGAGTGCAAACAGATGATTCACGCCTCATTGTGAGCTTGGAGGGTGGTGAGCTCGAGCACCGCCTAGACTGTCTCCTCGGGGTCCACCCCTCCCTTCTGTTGGGCCGCGACAGCGACGGTGTCGCTCACCCGGACGAGGGGGACAGCTGGGTCGACGGGGCCGATGCCCTCCTCCTCCCCTCTTCACTTGAACGAGGAGCCAATCCACCGCCACAACCAACGACACGCGGCTGGAGCAGCGGGCAATATCAACCTACCTAATTAAAAAAACAAATGGATGTAATCTACAAGTCCATTTGGTAGATCGAGGCATCCCTGCACTCCCACATAGGTAGAGCCACCAGAGGTCGGAGGAGGACAAGGTGATGACCCACTAGCAGAGAAGAGGTGGTGCGGATGCGCACCCTAAGATGGCCTCTCTTAGGGTTGGGACAGGAATGGTTGGAAAAAATAACTTGTAATCTTGTTTAACTTGTCCCTTTTAGTGATACACAATACTTCATCGGGGAGGGTTTATTGGGCCTCCTTGTATTTGGGGTCCTCTAGTTTTGACCATAACTTATACTCCTTCCGCTCCATAATGTAGTGCGTCCTCGGTTTTCGAGCTTGAACTTTGACCATGAATTTAACTAGCGAGACCGAATGCGACGGAGGTAAAAACTATACCACTGAATTCGTATCGAAAATACGAATTCAGTGGTATAATTTTTACCCCCTCCGCAATCGGTCTCGTTGGTCAAATTCATGGTGAAACTTAGATTTCGGGAAGCGCGGGCGCACTACATTGTGGAACGGAGGGAGTACTAAAATATAAACTATATGTCATAAAAATTATATGTGGGAACTATATTTTGAATACAAATTCAACATTATACTTTTTATATCATGTATCTTATATTTTGTTAGTAATATAGATGGTCGAAGTTTGACCCAAAATATAAGGGGTCTAATAAACATGGATGGAGGAAGTACATGAAGCATTTATGTACTACGAAAAGTGTGTATTTTGTTCTTTTTGCAAATGAAAAATGTATGCCCATTGTCATACTTAAATGGGAGATTCCACTGAAGAAAACACTTACTTAAAAGAGTACAAAAGTGTGCGTTTTAAAAAGTTATGAACTGTTCGCTGAGCAAGGTGAGCTTAGTTTGTGGTTGATGAGCTGTTTGTGCTAAATTTTTCCATAATTTATCCTAAAGATTAACCATGTGCAAAAGTTAGCTATAGTTAGGCTTTTACCTTGGAAGTGATGCGGGTAAATGATTTAGCCAGAGTGAAAACTGATTCCCAAAATTGGAAAATGCCAGAGTGAAAGCTCTCTGTCAAAGAAAATGTGTCAACAGAGCTTAACATGAAGAGAAGATCGAAACAGAGGACACTGATTAGGGCATCATCAAGAAAATCAATAGTAATACAAGAATGAATAAATATGCTCTAACCAAGCTACTGTATACACAAAGCTGCTGGAGACCTCGGGTGATGGCCATACTAACCTCGAGTTCTTCCCGACACAGCTTATGCTAAACTAAAAACAAACCCACCCACACACACACACACACACACAGAGAGAGACGGAGCGGAAACAGAGCAAGCGGAAGGCGCGGGAGCAGATCATGTGCGGAGGCGGAGCTAGTAGGAGATCTCCATGGAGAAGTTGGAGTCCAGCAGCTCCTCGATCATCTGCTCCACGTACTGCTCCTCCAGGAACCCCCCGCTCCACCCCGCCGCCGAGGCCGCCGCCGACGGCGCGCTGGCATTGCCCGTGTAGCCGGCGAACGGCGTCGGCGGCGTGCGCGGCTCCGCGCCAACGGACGTCGAGGCGTCCTTGTCCTGCTGCTGCGTGGCCTGCGAGCCGCACGCCACGTTGAAGCGGTGGAGCTTGGCGACCAGTGCCGGGGAGAGGAACGACGAGGACGGGGCGGCGCCGGTGGCGGCATCGGGGAAGTTGGTGCGCACGCGCGGGCCGCACATGATGCGCGCCGCCTCGTCGTAGGCGCGCGCCGCGTCCTCCGCCGTCTCGAAGGTGCCCAGCCAGATCCTCGTCTTGCTGCAAGGAAAGAAAGCCGCCATGGTCAGGCCACGCCAAGAAAATCCATCGATCCAGGCAAAACGCAAAAAAGGCTTTCGACGACGGCATCAGCCGTGTGGTCTGATGAGTTATACGTACAGGAGAGGGTGGCGGATCTCGGAGACCCAGGAGCCCCAGTGGCGCTGCCGCACGCCGCGGTACCGCTGCTGTGGCCGCGCCATTGGAGAAGGAGCTCTTCGCTTGCTCGGTGAGAGTGAAAGCAGCTGCCTCCGTGCTGTACGCTAGCGTGTCTCGGCACTGTGTCTCGGGGTCGGGGCTTGGAGAAGACGATGGCGCTGGTGATGGTGATTAGTGTGGTGTGTGCGAGCTTTTGGGCGCTATAAATAGAACAAGGGGAGGAAGGAGGAAATTCAGTTCGCGGCCTGTTTTGAACGGCATCTCGGTGGGTCCCTGTCTGTTTGTATGTAATCCCTGGCCCACCTTGATCAAGCTAGAACTTGCACACACAAAAATAGGGCAAATTTTCACATGCTCTCTCCTCTCGTACCCCTTTTTTTACATACAAAGTAAGAATGTAAGAGTTAATCAGACGACTAAATAATAATATCAACAGCTCACATTTTTTATATACTCTTAACTCTCATGTGAAAAGAGGGGGTAAGAGACAAAAAAAATCCCTCCTTACCTCTGCAACAGCTCGGTGAATTATGTTAATCATGTTTGTCTAATAACCTTTGAGTTTAGCATATTTACTACTACTGTATGTTTCAAAAAATTGTCTATGGCTAGTAAATTTAAGGATATCAAGATTCAACAAACTATGCATCGATCATTTTAAAAAAGAGTATAAAAGTCCTTTTGACTCTAAATAGATGATTTTTAAAAATTGTGGTTTCATTTATACACAAATTTGACCATTATTATTTGTAGGAATGCCTAGTAAAACTTAATCCAATTAAATTATTTTACTAGTTAGTTATTGATATTAGAGTAGTTTGATTGCAAGTTTTCAATTGTATGGTCCATTTAGCAGAGATAGTAATCAAATCAGGCATGCCTACTATGTTGGGTGAGCAATTGATGAGAAATATTTGTTGAGAATGTGAAAGGTCATTTATTTAAAAGTAGGTTTTCCAAGCCTTATTTGGCATTGGGATTGATTGTGATGTTACCGATGATGTGTCTGATTTGGGTAATTGGTCGGTTGGCTATATTTTTAATAACAAAATATGTAAACATTTAATTTCAGTTTCCAACATGGTAACATTTTTTGCATTTTTTTTAATAAGCACATTAGCTATAAATTGAGCCTACGATGGAAGGAATATTCACGGTATCCTACCTATTAACTACTCCCTCCGTTCACAAATATAAGAAGTTCTAACCTTTTTTGAATCGGATGTATACATACATGTTTTAGTGTGTTCGTTTACTCATTTCAGTCCGTACATAGTTCATATTGAAATATCCAAAACATCTTATATTTGTGACCGGAGGGAGTAGTTTGTTTGTCCATTTTGTCTTTGTTACAAAATTGTTCTACAACAGGCGACACTTCAAGCAATGTATATTATTGTCGTATATTTCCTCTTTGGTCGTGTATTTAATAAATTTAACTAGTATTGTCATGTATATATGTAGACATATCTAATGGTATCATTTACAAGTGATCAACGATGAACCTATCTTGCTTAGTTGGCGGTGGATGTCTCATAGGATGCGTATTTGGGTTCCTATTTATATGTTCAATGGGCTCTCCCTAGAGTTTCCTTTGAAAAAAGAACAAGTGGCCGATGTAAATATTTTCTGAAGTCAGAAACCTACAAAAAAGATCTGATCCCATGTTCTATCAGGACACATAATTCTGGACAAATGAGTAACAAATCAATATACTCCATGTAAGCTAGAGTACACCATGTGAGCTAGACTATACCCAGAAGTCAGGAACTAGTGTTAATAATATTCCCTTAGACTATGAGATAGCCCCTATTGACCAGATCCCAGACGTCACATTTTCATCCAAGTAAAATACATCCACCCGATCCATTGACGAACAAGTTAATGATGAGGTTTTAGGGTAGTTCAGGCTTAACTAGCCTCACATACAAGTCCAATCCATGTTAGATCAGCATATGGTAGGTAAGCATACAAAAAATTAGTAGCTAGTACATGATTAGTTCAGAGCTTTGGATTCCCCCACAAGAACCCAAATTAAGTAGCCGCAGATGCCCGCATGACACACACTGATCTGCAAACTGTACGTACTCCGATTTCCCCATAGGATTGACTATCGAGCCCCATGAATTTCCTATGACATCACACAGAGTCAGACACAGCTATGAGATCTGCCAAAATATCGATTGGTACGCAGTCAGTCTCACACTCACACATATAGCATCGTCCTACTTGCACTCCGATCACATCGGCAAACAAGTTGCAAACTGCAGTGCCTAGCTAGAAGGTGGATGAGCGATCTCACGCACCCCACCCCATCTCCCCTCGGTCGCCCACGGCGCGGGCGACCGAGGGGACCCAACTCTCCGCCGCCAGTCCCCCCTTCCTTCCCGCTCCCCTTCGTCGCCGCCGGTGGTCGGCACCGGGCTAAGCCCGCATGTGCGACGGCGGCGGCGGAGGCATCGCCGTCTCACTCCGGGTTCGGGATGCACGGGATCTCCGTTCTCGAGGATGAGGCCCCGATCGATGGCGGCGGCACAGATCTGGCCCACGGCGGCGTCCATCTGGAGCGCGGCGGCGTGGCGGCCGGTCGGTGACCCAGTGGCGGCCATGGTGGCAGACTGATCCGGGGCGACCGCGGCGTCAGATTTGGAGGTCCCATTTCTCCTGCTGCCTCTCTCGTCGTCCCGGTGGTTTGCGGCTGCAGGCTCCGATGATGGTGAGCCCTGGTGGTGTACCTTGGGTCCGGAGGAAACCTTGGCCGGTCTGGCCGACCCGGCGGCGGCGTCGCCCATGAGTGCCGCTTTCCTTCGTGAAGGCGCAACTGAGAGCCCAATTTACCCACCCCGATCTCCTGCCGGGTGAAAACCTTCAATCCTCTTCGGATTTGGCGGCAACGGTGTTGTTCGCATCGTGACCTTCCTGGAGGTGTCGTCAGGGGCCTTGGAGCTCGGTTGGGAGTACAGAGGATCTGCAGATGGAGGGGATGGGACCAGTGGCTGCAGATGATGTTCGCGAAGGAGGAGCGGCGTTGCATCTGACACGTCGACAACGGCGGGTCTCAGCAGCATGGAGCAGCGGGGTCTCGCTATTGGGCGTGTGTTGATGGACGAGCGCAGGATGGTGGCGTCGACGGCAGCTAGACCAGACAAGGTTGATGCATCGGTACAGCTCTGAAGATGGATTGGTGGCAATTGGCGGCGGCGGCCTCTGTGTGTGCGCCGGACCGGTGGGTGCCCCATACTCGGCAAGTGGCTTGGTTGGGGGCCTCAGGTCTTAGATGTTAGGCTTGACTGCGAGGTATGTTTGGTATTAGGCCCAGACTATCAGCATCCCTTCATCAACTGGATAGGAGTAGCGATAAAACTTGCCTAGATGGTGGCTTCAGACTTACTGTTGTATTGATTTGTAAGGTCTTTTGTAAATAATCAATAAAATGGCTGCACGCATCGTCTAGATGTCTAGATGCAGAGGGCGGGGGTCTTCCTCCTTTAAAAAAAAGCTAGAAGGTGGAAACCAGCAGCCTCATTGGGCTGCTACATTTGCATCCGTTTTCGATTTTTGGCGCCATCCTTTGCGATGGCATGGAGGCCTTGGGACGAGCAGAGCCTGCGCCTTGGGAAGAGCATATGCAGATGGGGAGCCTAGCAATTTAGCACCCCAAAAGACAAAGCCGTGCAATTCATTTGATGCAAAGTGATGGTTCGATCTGCTGAGGCAGGCATCAAGATTCATGCATATGGTCGACGGCCATGTTCGCTTGCGCGCGCCTGCCAAATCTGGGTCTGGGTGAATGTGCGGTGCGTGTGTCATCGATGATGCGTGTGTTTCCTTGTGCAACGCACCGTATCCAGGGCGCGATCTCCCCGCTCGTCCCGTCGCGGCTTGGACGCATGCATGCATGCATGCATGCTCGATCATCTCGCCGATGCGTGTGCCAGCCAGCGTCGGGCGGCCGGGCCGCCTCGTCTGCGTTGCGCTCGCGTGTTACAAGTGGCCGCGCGCGTGGGAATCCGCGGTGCATGGCGTCGATCCGCTGGAGATCAGCGGCATGATGCCGGCTTGGACGGAGGAGGACCTCGTCCCGTGGAGCCAGCTGGGGCGTATCTATGCTGCTGATCAGACGACGGCCAGTGGTCGGCCAGGGTTTTCATGGGAGGCTCAGCAGCTCAGGAGGGTGGTGTCATGTCCTGGAGGGCATGACATGAGCAGCACTGGTTAGTTGCTGTGTGTGCTTTGCTTGTCTTGGAGGCTCATGGCAAGTGGCGACCGCGGATCCATGTGGGGGTTCCAAGCTTCCAATAGTAGCCTTCCTAGTCAGCAGCTCGGCTGGGTCTTGTCACTTGATAAGGTGATAGGATTTTTCTGTCAAAAAAAGTGATTGGATGGAACCTTGCCACATGTTTACCTTTTGACGACTGTTTTTATTACTACTATTTGAGAAACACAATTACGACACAGGCACACACAATCATCCTTATAAACACACACACAAACCTAGCCCTATGAGCAACTTCGGGAGATTAAGCAGGCATATCTTGAGATTGGTAAGCCGCTACAGACACCTTGTAGTTGACGAGCACGACATACCATTGAAAAAATAGTGCCAGAGAGTCTGAAATAAACTGAAGAAATATGCAAACACATGTGTCAAATCAAGAAGTTGAACCCGGGTGGGTTAGTTTCACCACAAGGACCTAACCATTTAAGCTAGGCCTAGTTCGCGGCAACTAATTAATTAACTGAAGGAGCAACGAGTGAACATCACATCTCTTAATTATTTTCTTACTGGATTCACTCTTGTGCTACGACAACAAACAGATATTCGTCTATTTTTTTACAGTTTTTTAGTTCATTGTACCATATTTTTCTAGTTTTTTTCATTGTTCCATTACTTTTATTTTTTTAGCAGTTTTTTAAGGCAACTTTGAACCAATACAGTGGACAAACAAATAACGTAATTGTCGAAGATTTCTACAAACAGCAGTAAAAAAGTGCACTACAAAACCGACAAAAGATTCTACACAAACCGGCAACTAGTGCGGTATAGAAAATGCAGCGAGATTTTGTTTAAAGCGCAATTTAAAACTAAGGGTATACAATAGAAAAATGCAATACACATAGTAAATAGTGAAATAGTGCACTAAAAAGCTCAGCGGAAACGTAGTACAAAACTTACGGTGCACATTAGTTCAAATAATATATCACACATTAGACAAAGAGTGTGATACTCAGCAATCCAGAATTCTATACTCGTCTTATATCTTCGATATCTAAACAGCTAGCCTTCGGCCCTCCCCTAACATACTTCTTTCAATATGCACACACACCACATCATCATGCAAATAATCAAATATCATGAAAGTATGCTGCAACAAATTCCCACCACAACGTGCATGCTTTTTTCTAACTCTGCTTCAACTGGTAGCTGAGGGAACATATGAGGTGATAAAATATATGCACTATTTTATTTAACCCAAATATATATTCATTTCATACAATCAAATCCCATTAAAATATATTGCAACCAATTCCCACGGCAATGCTTGGGGTATCATCTAGTATCTTATATACCTAAGAGAGTAATCTCCACTAACTTATTTATCTCAACATGCAAGCATGTCACTCCATCATACAACTATGAATGAGATAAGGGTCACCTCAACATGCAATCATGCATGGGAAAATACCCATCACAACATTCTACTTATGTATGTTACAAATATACATAAATCTAATATAAGTCATATGTATTTTTAATTTTTGTTCTCATTTTTTTGAAATGGAATTTTTGTTCTCATGTTATCAAATCAAATTTATATCAACCAAATCCCACAGCAACGCGTGGGGTATTCTCTAGTTTACTTAAATAGTTGATTCCCAGCAACTCTGATTCTCTCAACATGGAACTATGCCGCGCCATCATGTCACCATGCATGAAAAAGGCCCACCTTAACATGAAGCAAGCATGCTACTCGTATTTTTAATAAATATTTTGCAACTATAGAACAACCAAATACAAAATAATGTATTTTTGTTTCAAATTCTCACATTGTTAATCCAAATACTATTGTTACATACGACCAAATCTAATTGAAATAATTGCAAATAATTCCCGCAACAACGCGCGGGGTATCATCTCTAGTTGGTCTACAAATGCATCACTCAATGGTTTAAAAATATCATATATCCTGTGAGAAAACAGAGCGGAGGAAAAATCATTTGATATATCCCGTTGGATGTAAACAATTGGCCACAAGTGTGGTAGAAAATGCAGTGGATATAATTAAAAAGCACAACATTCACTAAGAGAAAATGAAGTAGAAATTTTCAATAGATGTCATTGTAAATCATAGAATACATAATAGTGAAAAAGAGTGTAAATAAAAAATCATGGGAAAATTTAGTAAAAAATATGTGCATACGATAGATCCAGCTAAAAATACAATTGATCAAAAATTGTCAAATTTACATGTTGGGTCCGCTTTTGAGGGTCTCACGGTTGTCGCAAAGGCAATATGGTGAAAAATATATTCGGTGTTGACGCTACATTTTTCAGAACAAGTATGCCAAAAGGAATCATCCACACCGATCATATGAAGTGAGTGTGCATTTGTAAGCAAGATGTTAAATTAATAGGCAGTGAGAGCATCTACAGCCGAAACTTGCAAATCCGGCCCCTTAAAATCCCGCGGACGCGCCCGGTCAGTGACCGGGCGTGTCCCCTATTTGTCCGTCCGTGCAGCCACACTCCTTATTTTCTTTCTCATATGTCTAGTCACTTTCACGTGATTGATGGAGAGGAAGAGAGAGAGAAAAAAGAATGAATAAAGAAAAAGAAAATGTGGTCCGGGGTGGGGTCGCATCCTACGTGGCAGACTGACCGAGCGCGCCCGGGCGCGTCTGCGAGCCCTCATATCCTCCCTATATTTGAGATGGATATGAGGGTTCGCGGACAACCCGGGCATATAGGGATGATATGAGGGGTTCGGTTGGGTCATTTTTTTACTTCTTTCTCCTGTCTGGTCACTGACCGGGCGCGCCCGCGGACGTATGAGGAGTCGTTTGAGGCGTCTGGTTGTAGATGCTCTGACATCATTCATTTAGAAGTTACCGCCAATTTTATAAACAGAAAACAAAGCATGCAATTAAACTACTTACAAATTATACTTGTATTATACAAAAACATATTAAATCTGATAAAAATCTCTAATTAGATTCAAACAAAATAATTCTGTACAACATTTTTATGTGTTAGTGTATTTACTGAACAAGAACAGTAAAAGATAGACATCGGAAAACCAGGCCGATGTCGAAATTACATCTATCAAAGAACAGTCAAGCAACTCATGCTTGTTTTGACATTCCATCGGAGTACATAAGTTTTTAAATAAAAATTGGGGGAGAATTTCACTTCCCCGGCCTCTGCACCAACTAGGGATGCACACAGCCTTTTAAGTATGAGTACTAGAATTTTTAGTCTCGGTTACACACCAAGCCTAGTCCTCAATAAATGCGTGAGTATCAGGAGAGCCTGGTCCTCAAGAATAAATAGGAACCTAAATTCGCCTCCGTGAGGATTCGAACCCAGGTGTTGGGCTTGTACATCCACTCCCCCAACTAGTTGAGCTAGGCTCACTCCCCAAAACGACCCCCGCGCCACGAACGACCCCCGCGTCGCCCTTCCTGGCGACTCGGGGGGAGAAACCGTCGCGCCGCCGGCCGTCCTCCACTCCCTTCGCTCGTCTAGCCGCCGCCAGAGGCGCCAGCCAGCGAAGCTCGGCAGGCTCCGGTGACAGCAGCGGCAAGGCGTTTTCCTTGGCTTGCGCTAGGAGGTGGGGCGATGCGACTCTGGAGTGCAAGATGCAACGGGAGGCTCAGGGCGTGGCTCGTCCGGCTAGCACGGCATCCACGATGGGAGAAGGCAGCGGCCTCGGCGGATGCCCTGGTGGGTTCTATGCCCAGATACGACACTCCCTTGAATGGCGACCGGAAAAAACGGATCAATCGCTGCTCATGCCCCTCCATACCAAGCCCTTGCGCAGTGGCAGGAGGATGGCCATCGTTCTTGGGCGCCGGCCGATCTTGCCGCTGGACTGGATCTGGCACATGGCGGCCAGAGCGGCGGTTTCTCAAGGTGAGCGCGAGACGGCATTGAAAGTGGATGCATGGCTGCTGTACGGCGGGGGCACCGTTGCTGCCGCGGACGTGAGCGTCGATCTCGCGTGGCCCAGATGGCTTGGGCGGATCGACGACTCTGGGCGTGCCTGCAGGCTGGCGCGGTGGTGCGTGATGGCGCCGGCTGCTAGGCACCATGGTGGTGCCGGCACCCGGCCTGGCGGCGGCAGGCTAGATCGGGGCGGCGTGGGGGCCTGCTGCCGTGATGATAAAGGTGGCGATCCTCGTGCTCTTCTCGCATCACGGCAACGGCCTCATGATTGGTCCTCCTCGATCTGGCCATCGACGTGTTCCGGAACGGCCGTCGGAGATCTTACTCAGGATATCTGGATCGGTTAAATTCCGGTCATACACGTCCATATCAGCCTAAGATGTTCTGAGGGCGTGGCGCGAAGCTCTGTTGGTTGATGACACCTTGGGACATGTCGGCTTCTCGATTTCCATGGTGGAGACAGCGGTGGAGAAGGTCATGGTGGCCGAGATCGGAGAATCAGTTAGACAGACGGAGCCTTGGTGGCGATGGAGTCAGCCAGGTGTCAGATAACTCTCAGGAGCAGCAGTGATAAGTGGGGGCGGCAACACTAGCGGATTTCATTTTTTGTGGCACTCCTCGGGTGTCGAGTCGTGACTTTCAGGGTGAAAACCTAAGGTCTGGCCTTCATTGGTTGTGCCTGGCAATTGCCTTGCTGAAGGAATTGTTTTGAGAGCGCAGACTTACTCCAGGGTGTAAACCTAAGATCTCGGATCGGGCACTATTCCCTTCTTGAAGGCATTGCTTTTTGAGGATCTTTTATGTTTTCCGGGTGTTGTATTAGGCTGTGGTAGGTGTGCTGTTGTTGAGAGGAGTCGATCACTCGGGTGGGATCTTTCTTTTTCATTTCTTTTTAAATTTTTTTTTGACTGTGTGCATCCTGGATGTTATTGTGACATCTTGTAGGTGCAGAGGCTGGGTGTAATTGGTTTCTTCACGATATTAATATATTTCCCTTTTCAAAAAAAAAAACATAAGTTTTTGCCTTCATTCAGGCAGTCATATTTTGAAGCGGCAGTTGGTTACCAACAAACACATCACACAAGTGCAAACCTACACAACAGCATATATATTATGATCTGATACACTTCTTTTGTCACTCATTCATCCGTCCAATCATATTTTGCAGCGGGCAGTTGGCTACCTACAAACACCACATCATATTATGATCTGATATAACTAGCCAAGTACTCCCTCCGTTTCACAATGTAGTGCCTATAGATTTTTTGAGAAGTCAAACTTTATAAACTTTGATCAAGTTTGTAGGGAAAAGTATATACATCTAGAATATCAAATATATATCCTTAGATACATCACAAGACATACTTTCATATTATATATATTTGGTATTGTAGATATAAATAGTTTTCTCTATAAATTTGGTCAAAGTTTGTAAAGTTTGACTTTCCTAAATATCTATATGCACTACATTATGAAACTGAGGGAGTACTAGCCATGAGCCTCACAAGAATTAGATGGCGTAGCCATGTAGGGACCTCGCGTATCCTGATAAGCCCGCAACATGGCAGCACATGCTACCACAGCAAGCGAATGGACAATTATAGATGTGCACCTGGCCTGACGAATTGCCGCACAGGTACAGTCCACGACATCTATCCCCATATCCAAATCGTCGTACTACACAGCAAAAATTTACTCCCCTCCAACCGATCGATAGGCCGATTCTCTGCAGCAGCAGCAGCACAGTTTCGATCACACGCATAGTCTCGGTGGTTCGCCACTGTTGAACCGAGACTCCCGTCCGTCACCCCCGAAAGGACAGGCCGCCCGGCCACGCTGACGCACAGCGCCAGCCGCAGGCAAATGTCGTAGTGGTAGCATAAAAGCTCTCACAGGTCACATCATCGGCGTCGGTACGTACGCCGGAGCCGATCGACGCCGCGGCCGGACGGATCCGCCCATGATCCGCCCGCCCAAAACGCATGGGGATTTTCGAGGGGTACTACGTGGTCGCACGGCGGCGCGGCGGCCCCTACCGCGCGCTGCGGCCGGATACGGGGGAATCGATCGGCCGGGCCGGCGGAGATGCGTCGTCAGGTCGGGATTCGGGCTCAGAGAACGTTCAGAGGGGGTGAGATGAGATATCCCTCTGTGCAGTACGACGCGATCTTGGCCGATCCCCGCGGCAGCGCCACTGTGGGGTCTGTGGGCGCACAGCACAGGGGCATCAAGCATCAAGCACCATCGCCGTGCCCGTGCTGTGCCCGTGCATGCAGCGGCGGGAAGCCTACACGTAGTCATCTGATCATCTGATGGAGGGGCGGGGACATGGGGGCGGTCATCTTCGGCTGTGGATCGTGACGGCCGGGCTGGTTTATGGGGGTCGTGCATGCATGCTCCGTTGATGATGGTTTGATGTGCGTGTACCCGGCCGGCCATGTGCACGGATGATGCCGAGCGGCGAGCACCACACGTTTAAGGAGATGTGAGATGTTCGCTGATCCTCCAGCTCCGTGAAATCGAAGGAGCTGTGAAGCACCCTTTTCCCCGCTCTGTAGTTTTTAACTGCTGCTCCACCAACTCCGGGAGTGGGGTTGCGGAGCGGAGGGCCTCCGAACAAGTCCTAAGTTATCTGTTCCACGTCCTTGTGTTGCTCTTGCTTTTGCTCTTTCCTTTTCTTCCCTGGGGATGATAGTTTAGAGGTGAGAGTATTGGTTTATTTGGGGTTTTTGTTGGTTAATTAATTGCTTGTTCATCTTTGATTGTGGACGTCGTGTGTGAAGTGTGAACGCTGGTGTAAAGAAACTCCCGCGGGAAGAGGATAATGCGAAGGGTGTCGCCACCTAACACATGCATTGGCTGGGTTGCTGACAAGACACAAAATGGGTTTCTGATGGAAATTTAGTTCTATTTCTTTTTCGAAAAAGCTTTTGTTTGCTACACCTAGCAACATGGCAACTGGCAAGCATGTTCGTTTGGAAATCTGCCACTGGAAAAGAGTATCCGTCGAATTGTTACTGCGATCTAAGTCCACGGTTCCGTAAAAGTCGTCGTTTTGGAACATAAAATATGTGAAGCTTTGGTCATTTTGACTAATAATATCTGTAGGGAAACTGCAAACTTTGGAAAAAAATACATATGTTTTGTCGTAGAAAAAACAAGTAAAGTATGTGTATTTTATAATTGTTGTTTAGATCCTCTTGCCCCAAATTCTACAAGATTGTACTACGCAATAAAATACATACATTGTGTCTATACTGTGTAAAAATACATACGCAGCACATTGTGTGTACATATTTTTTTTTCTGGACTTTTCCATAGCTTGTAAGTCTGTCTTTTTTACGCCATCTCGACATGTTCCACCACAAGGGTAGTTTAGTCATTTATCCAAAAAATCAGCACTAACAAATTTACATTTAATATACTACCTATGTTTTTTTCAAGAGTGCACTTTTTGGTTAGACCTATTTGCAATTTAATCTTGAAAAATAAAACTGCACATTCACACCCAATAGTCGGTCGTAAAAGTTGTCGTGGATTATCTGTTGTGGAGAATTCGTTCACAAGCTTCGATTATTTTGCATGATATGTATGTGTGAGTATGTTTGTAAAAAGCTTTGTAACATATATTTTGGATGATTTGTAACCATTGATCTCACGGAACATAGGTGTACGCAAATAGAGCGAGGGGGGGAGGGGTAGTCGAGGTTGGATGAGTGGTTCATCGCGAAGACAAGGATTTATATAGGTTTGGGCCTCCCTTAGTATAATATCCTACTCCTGTCTTGGTTCTATTGATATCAAGAGGTATGATAATGGACCGATTTGGCAAGTATATGAGCCATACACAACTCATCGAGAAAATAGGGGGTATATATGTCTTCAATCACTGTAAAAGGTCTCATGTGCCTCCCCAAAGGCCCCTACCCCTACTAAGTAGGGGCCGTTTGGTTCTTATGTTCGGCGGAGAAGTATCTTTGCGGGCATGTATACATTTAGATTACAACTTATCTTCACTAGTTAGCCGAGGCGTGTGTCTTAAAAAAGTGCAACCTGGAGCATTTCACCTAGTTGCAAGTGCAGATTACATCTTTTTAATTGATTGAGACATAGAAACATCTTGATCGACTGTGACCTGGCAAAACTCTAGAAGAATACTCTCGTTTGCCAGGGTTGAAATGTCCCCCCGGGCTTGATCATCCAACTCACCATACTTTTGTCTCTCTGCCTCGCTCGGCTGAAACCAGGTGGTCAAAGTTAATTATGCAGATGCATGTGGTTCGCCATTGCTTATAACACTTGTGATCCGCGTTTCATGCATGGATCTTGCGATCGGGACATGGCGATCTGATGCCCTATTTGATAGTACGATGATCAGCAACTAGCTCAGACCAGATGCATGGCCAGATTAATCAAACTAGCTCGAGCCACGCAACTTGTCGGCACACAGCATCATATATATGCAGTGCAAATCCTGATGCAAGTAGTGCAATGTTCCCCTCCAAGTGGCAAGTGAGCATGCATAATGTTAGGTGATATGCTGTTCGTACATGTGTTTGTTTCATGGTTGTTAGGAACATGATTTTAACCAAAGATCGACCCAATTTTCCCGAACGAAAAGATTGTAATCTAAGCATCTTTCTTTCTGCAGGACCATAAACTTAAGGGAGCGCCTAGAGCTCAGCTAGCTGCGTTTTTTCTATGGTCTTAGTCACCTAACGTGGGAACATGCCGCACAAAACTGCTGTCTCGCAAAAAAAAGCACGAATCGCGACGCGAAAACGATCCGACGGCTCACGGCGTGACTACGACCACAGCTGAAACTCAGCTAGCTGAGTTTCAGCAAACCCGTAAACTTAAAGTACCTGATTTTTGAAGAATATATATGATCGTATAACCAGTACCATATATACTTAGGATCATGATAATACAGATCGAGGTCTTGATGGTGTTTTAGGCCTGCTTAATTTGCCCGAACAAATCAATCAATCAACCGATCGTTAGAAAAACAATTTTTTGATCGATTTTCGCAGGTGGACTGGTCGGGTTCGGTCGTGCAATGCAGACAAGGGCATTCCCAGGTGTCGATCAGCCTCGAGTCCGCACATGAACTTCCCTGGAACATCGCTAGTTTCTTAAGCATTTTGCTATGATTAGCAAGACAGCATCTAGCTAGAACGCCCATGTGGCCATGATCAACGCCCATACTGGTAAGACGATGGGATGGTGGCCAATAAGATTCCAGAGGAGCTCGGTTGCCATGCATGCATGCATCCTAATCAGCGAGACTGGTAGAGTGTATAACAAAATATAGGCCAGAGCTGATCTCTCGTGTCTGAGCTCTATGATTGGTGCCCCTCCTCATGTTGTCTGTTGCCCAGGAGACGTGATGCTGGTGACTCATGCATGGCGACAAGAAAGTTTATGATCTTTGGGCTTATTCGCTAGCTTTGACCATTGACTGCTGATATGCACACTGTCTCCAAAAATACAACTTAAGAGCATCTGGTTGAAAAAAAAACCCTAAAAGCATCTCTCTGAACCACTTCCCTATGCTTACCTCTCTCAAAAAAAAAAATGATGCTACTGGATTTGGGAGGGTGGGAACTAGCCCATCCACAATATATTAACTCTAATATTTTCTACGCACAATAACATCTGCAGCTCTTCAAGTCACACAAGTATGGAGAATAACCCCAAACCGCAACCCGTACGCCTCCATCTCGTCGGGATCCGCGACGGGTAGGGACGATGGCGCAGGGTGTAGCTACGGAAGACGTGTAGTAGTTGCTGGCAAGGTGGGCCGAGAGGCGGGGCTGGTAGCAATCATGTGCGTTGGCGAGCAGTGGAGGCGACGGAGGGCGGGGCGGGACAGATGCAGGTTACGACCGATCAACGACAGGCATAGAGGCGGTTGGGGGGTCGAAATGTCCTACTGCCATTTTTTATGTTTATGGGAAGTGGATTGGGAAGCAACGTATCCTAATAAGTAGGTCTTTTTAGTAGAAAATAAGGGCTTCTTTGATTTATAGGATTTTACAAACACGGGAATAGGAAAAACATATGATTGAAATGGCAAGTTCATCTCAATCCAACTAATTTTTGGTTTGTTTGATTGCAACAAATGAATTTAAAAGAGGTTTGAGTAGATGCTATTTTTTTTATGGAATGTAGTACAAATGAATCCTTAGAAAAAAATCCCTATAGGATTCAACCCTATAAATCAAACAATCAACCTAGGAAAATCCCTATGGGTTCTAATCCAGCAGAATTCCTATGAAAATCATTTGAATCAAAACAGACATAATTAGGGATAAGAGGGGAGTTGTTTTGGAGCTCCTCTCAAAATTTTGGGAGTTAGGCCCCCTTTGTTTGGGCTACAGATTCTCGAAAATCAACCGTGGCTTGGATTCTGAGAATCTGTTGTGGCCGTGGATATTGAACTATGGGAATGATAAACTGACTATTTGTCTACACTAGTAGAAAACAGGGCACTAGTCCCGGTTCGAGAGGGCCTTTAGTCCCGGTTCTGGAACCGGGACAAACCGATCGGGACTAATGCCCAAAACCTTTAGTCTCGGTTTGCTTACGAACCGGGACCAAAGGGGATCCACGTGGCCTCTGCGGGGCGCCCAGGCAGGAGGACCTTTAGTCCCGGTTGGTAACACCGACCGGGACTAAAAGGCAGCCACGCGTCAATACCTGCCAGGAGCTGGGGGTTTTTTTTGAAAGGGGGGGGGGGTTTAGGGGTTTTCCTATTGTGTTTCCCCCTTTTATTTTTGTGTTTACCATTTTTATTTTACGCTTTTCATTCGACTCGACCCTAGCTACTACATATAGCAATGAAGGGACCATTACACAACATCGTCATGATCAATATATAGAGAGAAGTGACCTCTCTTTCTCCGTGCTTAGTCGAACAATATGCAACAAGTTTTCGTAAATCTATTCGACGCTATTACATATAGTACACTTTCATGCATATATACAATATAACATCTATGACGATCCTAACGTCGTCTATTACCAACATCGCATTCGACATCCTTATGGTATTCTCCGTCTTTAGGTATGACATGCTCAACAAAGAATCCCGCCAATTCCTCTTGAATTGCTCGGATGCGATCAGTTGGTAGGAGTTCGTCCCGCTTCCGCCAGATCTAATTTAAAGAAGGGGGTCAATATATGAATGAAACTCAACACAATTGATGGTAATAAAATAAAAATGTGAATATTGTTTACGTACTTCAAATTGTTGTAAAGATATGCCCCGGCCCCGCTCAGAGGTCGAGTGGCGAATGAACTCGCAAACGTAGTATGCACATAAATTAGTCCCGGTTGCCTGCAACAAGCACTTTACGAGAATAGAGTTCAATCAAAATGATAACCAAGCATGATAATGGTATTGAAACTAGCATCAATGAGAGATGTGCGGTACTAGAGTAGTACTTACTTTGGGCTGTACAAATTGCAGCTCCGGTTTCCAGCTGACACCCTTAACCTTTTTGGTGAACTTTTTCCAAACCCTGCCTGGAAAAGAAAATGATTACTTGATATCAGAAAATGAACGAAAGTTGCCGATATGGTGCGATAATGATTGAACTTACTTCTGAAGCATTTGCCTCATGTTCGTCCACTCCTTAGGGTCTTTACGCATCGAGTCCAAGACAGTTACTTTTCCCTCTTCAAGCTAAATGTCTAGCAGAATAAAGTGGAAACTGCGCACGCATAACTCGTTAATTGCACTTAACCTCGAGTAAGCGAAACAGAATGTGCACAAGATAGTAACACTCACTTGAAGTTGTAAGGAAATAGTATTTCCTTTCTGGTTTTTTGTCCAAGTAACGCCTTTAGCAAGTTGTTCTCTGTATCAACGGGAAATTCTTCTAACGTATGGTCATTTATGAAATTTGGGTCAATGAACCCAATGTCATAGATTTGTTGTTGTTTGCATTCGAGGATCTTCAATCTGCATAATATAGTGTGAGGATCATTAATACATGCAATGAACAAGCTGAGCTAGAGACTTAATTACAGAAAAAAAGTACTTACAGACAATAGGAACTGACGATAGTTTTGTCGAGGGCAGCTTGATTGTATAACTAAAATATTTCTTCAAATTCAACGAACAACACCTGCTCTCCATTGAAGAAGTGCTCGTCTTTAATTGCCACAAACATATTGTCGGCCCCGTCCTTGCAGGCTTTCAAGTACCATTCATGCAATCGTCGCATCATCGTTGGTAGACGGTCGAGCTCCTCACGTGTGACGAGAGGCTTCCCGTTCGCGTATTTTAAGGTTTGTACTACCTCAGCCGCTTCAAACTGTACCGAGTCGGGTAAGTAATCATCAGCAGTGATAGCAAGACCAATGTCCGCTTTCTCTGGATCATTAGCGATATCGGTAACCACCTTGAGCGGAGGACACGATTGCAGTTCTTGTTCGCCGAGCTGGGGAATTGTTTTCCCACTTCTTGAGCCACTTCTACTTAAGCTTCCCGACCGCCTCGCTTCATCATGTTTCTTTTGAATACATCGGTCATAGTTTGATGGCGGCGGAGGCGGTGGTGGTCGCCTAAGGGCATCCAGAGTTCGCTTCGCTTTCACCAGATCTATTTTCTCCTCTTTAGGTGGGCATTTCGGTGCAAGCTGACGTTTCACTTCGGCATCCACGATCTCGTCGAGTTCCTCCTCAGACCTCTCGTAGGGTAACTTGGGAGGAGGCTTGAGGCTTGGGCTGTATTTGAATCTCCTCTGTTTCGTACAACTGCTAGCCGCCGGAGCGGCGGCGCCTCTCTTCCGCTGTTGCTTTGGCGGCGGAGGAGGCGGAGTTCGATGACGCGGCGGAGACAGCTGAGGCGGAGTAGGATTCTGCTGAGGGGCCTCCTCCGTCGGAATTCGCTGAGGCGGCGGAGACGGCTGACGCGCCGGAGACGACTCAGGCAGCGGAGACGGTTGACGCACCGGAGACGACTCAGGCACCGGGGCCTCCTCCGCCTGAGTCTGCTGAGGCGGCGTCCAGTATGGAAGCACGATGTGTTCCTTTCTCCATAGACAGGTAGTCCTTAAGGCATATCGAAGAAGAAGCTCCCCTTCACCTGTAGCGTACTCAAGCTCCAGCCCATCAAATCCGTTCATTATTTCATCCACCCCGATAATAGCAAAGCCAGCTGGAACCGGAGTGCAATGGAAAGTTGCATCAGGTCGAGGAGGTAAGACATGGCCGACGCCGCCTTCAAGGTCAGGTTATGACATTTCGCCATTAGCACACAATGTTCATTTTGCGTGATAGCATCCACGGGGTAGCGAGGAGCCGTGCTATCAGGATGAACGAGCTCAGTGGAAGCCACGCTGCTTCTCCGCTGAGATGGTGGGGTAGCATCGTGGGTAGTCTCCAATGAAGGATCTTTGTGCCGCTGAGATGATTGGCCGGTAGCTCGCTGGCTCTCAAGTGCCTCTAGTTTCGCTAATCTTTCATTCAACTTCTGCATTTCGCTTGCTTCCTCTTTCTTCTTTCTCTGTCGGCTTCTATAACCAGCGCTGTCGGGAAACCCAACCTTCCACGGAACGGAGCCTGATGTGCCTCGTGTTCGTCCAGGGTGTTTAGGATTCCCGAGGGCAAATGACAGCTCGTCCTTCTCTCTGTCGGGAACGAACGTCCCTTCCAGCGATTTCTTGATTGTTTCCTCAAGCTTTTTGAATGGTATTGCAAGTTGAGCTTTCGTCCAGACACACTTCCCTGTTTCCGGGTCCAATGTTCCCCCAACCCCGAAGAACCAAGTCCTTGCCCGATCTGGCCAGTGCAATGTCTCTGGTTGGACATCTTTAGCAAGCAGGTCTTGCTCAGCTTTGTCCCACATAGGCCGGGCTTTTCTGTAGCCACCTGACCCCGTAACATGGTGATACTCCTTCCTTGCGGCATTTTTCTTATTTCTAAGTGACATGTTCTTAGCCTTCTCTGATTTCTTGTAGGCCACAAATGCGGGCCAGTGATCTCTCATCTTCTCATATTGACCTCTGAATTCTGGAGTCTTGTCTTTCTCGACAAACTTCATGTTCAATACTTTCTTCCAGTTCTTGAATAGTTCTGCCATCTTCTTAAGAGCAAACGCCCTGATCTTTCGCTGTATAACTGGGTTATTCGGATCCTCCTCTGGCGGTAGACTGAAATTTCTAATCAGATTGGTCCAAAGATCATCTTTCAGTCTATCGTTGACATAAGGAACTTGAGGGTCCTTCTTCTTATTCCATTCTTTGCAGCTGATCGGGACGAGGTCCCTAACAACCACTCCGCACTGATGTATAAATTTGTGCTTGGTTCGGTAGGGAGCAATCGGTTGGCCTTCTGGTGAGACTTCTTCGATTGTGAACCTTTCTTGCGCCTCCAACCTTCTCATCGGGCCTCGTCTCCTTACCGAAGTGGAGCTCGATCCGGATGGCTAATTAAAAGAAGAAAGAAGCGTTAATATATGTACATACAAAAAAATTAATGCATCTGGTCAGCAGAGGATTAATTAATATATACCTCGCCGGACTTTGAAGCAGTTATGGCTCCTTCGTCCCCAGTTCGATCACCGGAGCCGTCATGATCTCCTTCGTCCCCAGTTCGATCACCGGAGCAGTCATGATCTCCTTCCTCCTCACCGGAGCCGCCATCCTCTCTTTCCTCACCATCGGTCTCGTTGAGAAACGACAAGCAGGTGAGATCGATATCACCCTCTCGTATTATATCCCCCAACAACTGTTCTTTTTCTAAGTCTCTGTCCGCCATAGTTTCTGCAAATATTACAGCGTGGCAATATACAACCATGAGAGATGGATTAGTGGGAAACATCATGCAAAGTTCACAAGTTTTATAACATTCAGTTTCAGACGATCGTCGAGGACTCCTCCCCCATTTTGTCCTTACTCTTGTTTTGACCACACAAATTGCATATGACCTCGGATTTAGACGATTTTTATATCAAAATCGACCATTTCTAGCTGCCGACCAAGCTACGCGTTCGCCAGGTGGGCGCATCGACCATCCGCCATCGGGCATCAGGGCAGCTTCAAGTGCCACAGCGGAGCACGACCAGGACGGCACACGCGAAGGGTGACAACACGGTGCATGCAAGTGCCACAACGGAGCACGACCAAGTGATACGGGTACGGCGATACGGGATATCGATACGGCAATTTCTAAAAACAGCAATAAGGCGATACGGTAAACATATATAAGTAATAATAAAATGACATGGACTGTCTCATTTTAAAATCTCACTATGGGGGATACGGCATAGTAAACATATGTAAGTAATAATAAAATGATATGGACTGGACATTGATACGGTAAACATATACGGTAAACATATATAAGCAATAAGGCGATACGGCGATACGGGATACAACAATTAATAAACAAGAACTCTCAAAAAGCAACAAGCCATTAGCATGCATCAACATGCAAGCCATGTAAAATGGGCTCACTGTGGGGGCAGGGGCCGGCGCGGCGACGTCGAGGACGGCAGGGGCGCGGCAACGGCGACGGGGCAGGGGGAGGCGACGGCAGGGCAGGGCGAGGCGACGGCGACGTAGGGGCAGGGCGCGGTGACGGCGACGACGACGTAGGGGCAGGGGCGCGACGACGGCGGGGCAGGGCGAGGCGACGGCGACAGCGGGCCAGGCGACAGCGACGGCGACGGCGGGCGAGGCGACGGCGACGGCGACGTAGGGGCAGGGCGCGGCGACGGCGACGACGACGGCGGGGCAGGGCGAGGTGACGGCGACGGCGGGGCAGGGCGCGCGAGGAGGTCCGGCGCCGGCGACGGTCAGCGGGCTCGGGGACGGCAGGGCGACGGCAAAATCCGGCAGCCTGGCGGCGTCGATGTCGTCGTCGGCGCCGAGGAGAGAAGAAACTGCAATGGATTGGAAAAATTGATAAGTCTGGCTTATATAGCCCTCCCTTTAGTCCCGGTTGGTGGCTCCAACCGGGACTAATACCCCCCTTTAGTCCCGGGTGGTGCCACCAACCGGGACTAAAGGTCAATTTTCAGCAGCCCAAAGGGCGGGAAGCAGGGACCTTTAATCCCGGGTGGTGGCACCAACCGGGACTAAAGGGGGGGCATTAGTCCCGGTTGGTGGCGTCAACCGGGACTAAAGGGTTGTGTTGCCGTACCAAAAGTTTAGTCCCACCTCGCTAGTCGAGAGGGGCTCGGAGTGGTTTATAAGTGCTGCGGCCGGTGCTATCTCGAGCTCCTCTCTAATTCGGGCAGTACATGCCTGTTTGACGCCCTGTTGGGCCTGCTAGCACCGCGGGCCTGCATCCTGGCCCATTTAGTAGGAATTCTAGTCGTATGCAGGCCGTTGTGCCTAGTAGGCGGGCCTTTTTTTGCATATATTATGATTTTATTGTTATTTTTTGCGGGCCTTTTTTTGCATATATTATGATTTTATTGTTATTTTTTGCATATGTTATTTTTAGTTATATAATTTTAGTTGCATAAATTTTATATAATTTTAGTTGCATAAGTTTTATTTTTTTTATTGGTTCTTTTTAGTTGATTCCTTTTGCTATTATAGCTTGTAACAAAATATACTTTATGAAAATTCATTTTACTATTAAAGTTTTTAACTAAAGATTTTTTCTGCATTCAATATGCACCATTCAAAGCCACATCATCACTTTTCAACCCTTTTCTGACTTCATTTGCTATTTTTCATGCATTTCATGATTTATTTTGAGCTAAGATGACCCTGAGATTGAAAAGCACTGCAAATGAACTCTGAAATGGTTGAAAATTGGCATGGTATCATAATTTCACCCACGTAGCATGTGCTAAAAAGTTGAGAGGGTTACGGCAAAAACTGGATGTACTTCGTGTACGAACTGGACAATCTCTTTCGAAGTGTCAGGGTTTTGGACGAAAACTCTTCTGTTACAAAAGGATTTTCAATTTTTTAGTTCATTCTTTTTAACAAATAAATACTTTGATAATTTTAGTTAATATTATTTTGATTATTTTTAGTTCATTCTTTTTAGTTAATGTTTTAGTTGATTCTTTTTAGTTCATTCTTTTTAGTTAATATTTTAGTTGATTCTTTTTAGTTCATTCTTTTTAGCAAATAAATACTTTGATAATTTTAGTTAATATTTTAGTTGATTCTTTTTAGTTCATTCTTTTTAACAAATAAATACTTTGATAATTTTAGTTAATATTATTTTGATTCTTTTTAGTTCATTCTTTTTAGTTAATGTTTCAGTTGATTCTTTTTAGTTCATTCTTTTTAGTTAATATTTTAGTTGATTCTTTTTAGTTCATTCTTTTTAACAAATAAATACTTTGATAATTTTAGTTAATATTTTAGTTGATTCTTTTTAGTTCATTCTTTTTAACAAATAAATACTTTGATAATTTTATTTAATATTATTTTGATTCTTTTTAGTTCATTCTTTTTAGTTAATGTTTTAGTTGATTCTTTTTAGTTCATTCTTTTTAGTTAATATTTTAGTTGATTCTTTTTAACAAATAAATACTTTGATAATTTTAGTTAATATTATATTTAACTGCAGTGATATTGTAGATCAAAGCCATCATCAGAATAGTTGTGGAGAGAAAGTCTTCACTTTTTCTTCGCGTGTGTCCCTTGCTTATTGCGCCGTAACCATGGACAATCTTCATCACATACATCACAATGCTTCAGAAAGCTTGCTAACATCATACTAAATATTCTTACACACAAACCGTACTTAAACAGGGACATAATAGAAATAATAGTTCAGATATCCATTACAGAAAGTACTACATAATTGAAGATACCAATTCTACTCTTCCGGATTGCAAACCTACTCGTCCGAATCAGGAGACCCCCAAGCACTACATAATAGAGATAAAAGTGTTCGCCATTGCAAACACTACTCGTCGTCCGGATCAGAATACCCCCAAGCAGGAGATACTAGCGGTACGAGGTGACGCTGCCCATAATTGCAGATTCCAATCCCGCGGTACAACTCGTATGCAATGTACCCATCTATTGCTGCATACTCAATGTTGATAGGGTCAAGTGGGGTCTTCTCCCAATGTTGGTGCCCTGACTTGGGGAATTTTGTCTTCATATCAGCGTAGTCCTCGTCGATCAGGGCGACTTCCATATCAGCCATTGAAGCCTTGTCATGCTCAAGCCTGAACCTGCCCTGAAGATCAATGTGGCATTCAGCTGGTATCTCAATACCCCAGGTGCGCCTCATCTTGATCTTGTCATTCGTTATATCAACGCTAGCAAAATATATGCCGCTGCGAAGGAACTCCATGAGTTTTGGACAGTGCTTGTCACTACTGCAACAACAAAATGGAACAAATGTGTTAAATACTGTTGCAACAAGTATATTTTAGAACAAGTATAATAAGAATCATAACAAGTATATTTTAGAACAAGTATAATAAGAATCATAACAAGTATAATAAGAATCTTAGCAAGTTTCCTATTTCCTTTGCATTTTCTATCCTATGAATCAAAAGAAGCCCCTAAACTATGACATGTTCTCCCACGATGGCCAATATGCAACTACAAGGAAAATTCTTATGCAATTTTCCTATCCTATTCCTATCCTCCTATTCCTATTCCTATGCAATTTTCCTAATCCTCCTATTCCTATGCAATTTTCCTATGAATCAAAGAAAAGCCCCAATTTTCCTATGAATCAAAGAAAAAGCCCCAATTTTCCTATGCATTTTTCCTACGAATCAATGAAACTATGACATGTTCTCGACATTATTCCCAATCCTCCTATTCCTATGCAATTTTCCTATCCTATGAATCAAAGAAAAGCCCCAATTAAAACTATGACAAGTTTCGTATTATATACCTTGCCCACTGAAAGACCATGACACGTTGCTTGAAACAAAGTTGGACGATGGCAACATCGCGACCATCGGCCGTGTACTCGAGATCGAGGCCCATGAACTTGTGTTTCTCCTCTTGAAGCCATTCCTCGAACATGGAAAGAAAAACCTTCACTTTGGCGCTGTCGTTCGTGTAGACGACATGGAGATTGGTCATGCCATGTGCGAGCACCTTCCCGTAGCGAGTGATTGGATTCATGGTGGAGGATGGGGAAGAAGAGAGGAGAGGGAGACGAACAGAATGGAGGCGCTGGTCGCGTTTACTGTAGCGTCGCGGTTACTGTAGCATTTGATCTCGCGCGGAACAACTTCCATGGCCCGGGAATCGAACGGTTTGGACCTTTAGTCCCGGTTAGAGCCACGAGCCGGGACTAAAAGGGCACGCGCCAGGCGAACGGCTGCCATCACCCCTTTAGTCCCGGTTCGTGGCTCAAACCGGGACTAAAAGTCCCATCTGAACCGGGACTGATGGCCCCCGAGGCCCGGCCGGCGCCCCGGCCTCACGAACCGGGACTGATGCTCACATTAGTCCCGGTTCGTAAGTGAACCGGGATTAATGCCCTTATCCTGGCCTCAACCAAAGCCCTGTTTTCTACTAGTGCTACCATGTTGTCGTAAAACCACAAGTGATGTGAAAATGCCCACAATATCCGGAATGCACAAATGGTGAATCATAAAACTTGCAAAAACTTATCACATTCATCAAACAACTCATTAATCTTCTAATTCATCTGTCCATACATTCATACACATTCTGACCGGGATCATTCGCACATGATCAAAGAAAAAAATCCACTAAAGAAGAAAAAAAATGCCAAATAACAGGGTGACAACAACACTGGATATTGGAATTGATCTGGGAGGGGCGCCAAGAACGGAACTGGACACCGATGGGTGACACAACTTCAGCATGGGAGGGCGCCACTGGAGCTTGGGGAAGTGTGGAACCGTGCTTGGGGACGGCGGTCACCTGCAACCCGAGATCTACGTAGCTAGAGCATGGGGAAGGGTGCGGCCACTCGGGAGGATAGGGGGAGAAGGTTGGGAAGGGGTGCGGCTGGTTGGTTGTTCGTCGATAGCACAGACGGTCACCTGCAGCCCGAGATCTATGTCATTGGAGCTTGGGTAAGGGTGCGACCATTCAGGAGGACATGGGGCAAAGGTTGGGAAGGGGTGCAACTGCTTGGTTGGTGATAACCCACAAGTATAGGGGATCACAACAGTTTTCGAGGGTAGAGTATTCAACCCAAATTTATAGATTCGACACAAGGGGAGCCAAAGAATATTTGAGAGTATTAGCAACTGAGTTGTGAATTCAACCACACCTGGAGATTAAATATCTGCAGCAGAGTGATCAGTAGCACAGTAGTATGATAGTCTTGATAGTAGTAGCAACAGTAACGATAACAGTAGCAGTGATAGCAATAGTTTTGAAGCAAGTGTAACAGTAGCAGTAGCAACAATAACTTAGCAAGAAAAATATGTGGAAAACTCGTAGGCACTGGATCGGTGAACTCGTTGGATAATATTCATCATATAACAGTCATAACCTAGGGCGACACAGAACTAGCTCCAGTTCATAAATGTAATGTAGGCATGTATTCCGTAAATAGTCATACGTGCTTATGGAAAAGAACTTGCATGATATCTTTTGTCCTACCCTCCCGTGGCAGCGGGGACCATAAGGAAACTAAGGGATATTAAGGCCTCCTTTTAATAGAGAACCGGAACAAAGCATTAACACACGGTGAATAAATGAACTCCTCAAACTACGGTCATCACCGAAAAGTATCCCGACTATTGTCACTCTGGGGTTTACGGATCAGAACACGTAATAGGTGCGTATGACTAGCAAGATCAGATCAAGAACATAGATATAACGGTGATAACATAAACGGTTCAGATCTGAAATCATGGCACTCGGGCCCTAGTGATAAGCATTAAGCATGGCAAAGTCATAGCAACATCAATCTCAGAACATAGTGGATACTAGGGATCAAGCCCTAACAAAACTAACTCGATTACATGATGAATCTCATCCAACTCCTCACCGACCAGCAAGCCTACGAAGGAATTACTCACTCCCGGTGGGGAGCATCATGGAATTGGCGATGGAGAAGGGTTGATGATGACGAAGACCAAAGATTCCCCTCTCCGCAGCCCCAAACGGGCTCCAGATCTGGCCTCTCGATGAAGAACAGGAGGTGGCGGCGGCTCCGTATCGTAAAACGTGATGAAACTTTCTCTTCGAATTTTTTCTCCAAAAATAGGATTTTATAGCGTCGGAATTAGGGTCAGTGGGGCCACGAGATGGGCACAACCCACCAGGGCGCGCCTGGGGGGGGGGGGCTGGCGTGCCCTGGTGTCTTGTGCCCAGCCAGGGCTCCCCCTCCGGTGGTTCTTGGCTCCAATATTTTTTATTTATTGTAAAATAAATCTCCAAAAAGTTTCGTCCAATTCCAATAACTTTTATTTCTGCACAAAAAACAACACCATGGTAGTTCTGCTGAAAACAGCGTCAATCCGGGTTAGTTTCATTCAAATCATGCAAATTAGGGTCCAAAACAAGGGCAAAAGTGTGAGGAAAAGTATATACGACGGAGACGTATCAACTCTCCCAATCTTAACCCATTGCTTGTCCTCAAGCAATTCAGTTGACAAACTGAAAGTGATAAAGAAAAACTTTTACTAACCCTTTTGTTCTTGTTTACATATATATGTTTAAGTAGCACCCAGGTTTTCAGCAAAGATTATGACTAACCATGCCAGCAATAACTCTTAGAAATTACATTAACTCATATCAATGGCATAAGCAACTAGCGAGCAATAATAAAATATCTCAAGCGCCAACACTTTGTCAAAACAATCATGATATAATATGACAACAGTGGTATCTCGCTAGCCCTTTATGAGATCGCAAAACATAAATGCAGAGCACCTCCAAAGTTCAAGCAGCGACTAAACATTATAATTCATGGTAGAAAAGATCCAGTCATGTTGCACCCAACATTAACTATACACAATGCATGAGGATGACAATAGTGCTCTCAAGTCTAGCGCTTATTTGAGAAGGTGATGACTCAACATAAAAGTAAATAGATAGTCCCTTCGCAGAGGGAAGCATGCATTTGTAGCAGTGCCAGAGCTCAAGGTTTAAATAAGAGATAGATATAATTTTGGGAGGTACACCCTTCCTGTCAACGTTACGACCAAGAGTTATCAATATCTTCCATGCTAAACACATTAGCGGTGGTTCCCAAGCGGTAAAAGTAAAGGTTTACCCCCCTCCACCAACAATCACATTCCACGGCTAGCCGAATCCACGGGTACCGTCCATACCAACAACATTCCTGGGGGAGTTTTGTTTAATTATTTGTAATTTTTGATTGTTTTGGGACTGGGAATCCCTATTACCGCCCCTCTCGTGTAAGGACGAGTGAATAAACACTCATCATGAGAATAACCCGCTTAACATGGAAGATACTGACTGCTCCCTGTCGCTCCATGAGCGGTCTAGGCACACAAAACAGATGTTCATTTGAATTTTTAGAGGTGGCACATGAAAATTTACTTGGAACGGCAGGGTTGTTGGGGAACGTTGCATGGGAAACAAAATTTTTCCTACGCACACATAAGATCTATCCATGGTGATGAGCATCTACGAGAGGGAGAGTGAATCTACATACCCTTGTAGATCGCTAAGCGGAAGCGTTAATAAACGCGGTTGATGTAGTCGAACGTCTTCGCGATCCAAATCGCCGAGCGTCCCGCGATCCAATCACGATCCTTCCGATCTAGTGCCGAACGGACGGCACCTCCGCGTTCAACACACGTACGTCTTGATGACGCCTTCACCTCCTCGATCCAGCGAGCGATGATGAAGTAGTGGTTGAGTTCCAGCAGCACGACGGCGTGGTGATGATGGTGAGGAACGATCTCTGCAGGGCTTCGCCAAGCACTACGGAGATTATGACGGAGGAACTAGAGGGCTAGGGTTGCCGGCACACGGCTTGGGAAATCCTGATGTGTCCCGTGTGCTAGCCCTGCCCCTCTATTTATATGTTGAGCCTTGGGGTCTAAACTTGGAGTAAAAGCCTCCTCCGGGTCGGTTTTGCCCGCACAAGGTCGGTTTGGCCCGCAGGGAAAGAGTCCAACTCGGATCCCTGCCGAACCGTGCACAGCCGCGCACAAGCGGTAGTACCGCTTCACACAAGCGGTAGTACCGCTTGGGCGGTAGTACCGCTTCACACAAGCGGTAGTACCGCTCGGGCGGTAGTACCGCTTCACCAAGCGGTAGTACCGCTTACGCGGCAGCAAAACTACTTTTGCACTTTCCAATACCTTGTGGGCTTTATCCCTTTGGCTCATATAAAGTGTTGCTGCACCCGAACACTTCGGTAAACATTCGGAACCCCTTCCGGTGAATTCCGGAACTCTTCCGGAGATCAAAACACTATTATCACATATATCAATCTTTACCTCCGGACTATTCCGGAGATCCTCGTCATGTCCGGGATCTTATCCGGGAATCCGAACAACTTTCGGTCACCAACATAATAACTCAATTATACTAATCGTCACCAAACGTTAAGTGTGTAGACCCTGCGGGTTCGAGAACTATGTAGACATGACCGAGACACCTCTACGGCCAATAACCAATAGCGGGACCTGGATGCCCATATTGGCTCCTACATATTCTACGAAGATCTTTATCGGTCGAACCTCTATGTCAAGGATTCAGTTAATCCCGTATGCTGTTCCCTTTGTTCTTCGGTATGTTACTTGCCCGAGATTCGATCGTCGGTATCACTATACCTAGTTCAATCTCGTTACCGGCAAGTCTCTTTACTCGTTCCGTAATACAAGATCCTGTGGCTAACTCTTTAGTCACTTTGCTTGCAAGGCTCAATGTGATGTTGTATTACCGAGTGGGCCCTGAGATACCTCTCCGTCATACGGAGTAACAAATCCCAGTCTTGATCCATGCCAACCCAACAGACACCCTCGGAGATACCTGTAGAGCACCTTTATAGTCACCCAGTTACGTTGCGACGTTTGATACACACAAGGTATTCCTCCGGTGTTAGTGAGTTGCATGATCTCATGGTCAAAGGAACAGATACTTGACATGCAGAAAACAATAGCAATAAACTGACACGATCAACTGCTACGTTTACAGTTTGGGTCTTGTCCATCACATCATTCTCCCAATGATGTGATCCCGTTATCAAATGACATCTCATGTCCATGGCTAGGAAACCTTAACCATCTTTGATCAACAAGCTAGTCAACTAGAGGCTTACTAGGGACACAGTGTTGTCTATGTACCCACACATGTATTTGAGTTTCCAATCAATACAATTATAGCATGGATAATAAACGATTATCATTAACAAGGAAATATAATAATAACCAATTTATTATTGCCTCTAGGGCATATTTCCAACAGTCTCCCACTTGCACTAGAGTCAATAATCTAGTTCACATCACTATGTGATTTACATTGTAATGAATCGAACACCCATGCAGTTCTGGTGTTGTTCATGTTTAGCCCTTGGAAGAGGTTTAGTCATCGGATCTGCAACATTTAGATCCGTGTGTACTTTGCAAATATTTATGTCGTCCTCCTTGATGTAATCGCGGATGGAATTGAAACGTCGCTTTATGTGTCTGGTCCTCTTGTGAAATCTTGGTTCCTTGGCTAGAGCAATGGCACCAGTATTATCACAAAACAGAGTCATTGGGTTAAGCGCACTAGGCACTACTCCAAGATCTGTCATGAACTCCTTCATCCAGACACCTTCCTTCGCCGCCTCCGAGGCAGCGATGTACTCCGCTTCGCATGTAGAATCAGCTACCACGCTTTGCTTGGAACTGCACCAGCTAACCGCACCCCCATTAAGAATAAATACGTATCCGGTTTGCGACTTAGAGTCATCCGGATCAGTGTCAAAGCTTGCATCGACGTAACCCTTTACGACGAGCTCTTGATCACCTCCATAAACGAGAAACATGTCCTTAGTCCGTTTCAGGTACTTCAGGATATTCTTGACCGTCGTCCAGTGTTCCATTCCTGGATCACTTTGAAACCTTCCGACCATACTTATGGCAAGGCTGACATCGGGTCTTGTGCACAGCATTGCATACATGATAGAGCCTATGGCCGAAGCATAGGGGATGACACTCATCTTTTCTCTATCTTCTGCAGTCACTGGGCATTGAGTCTTACTCAACTTCACACCTTGCAATACAGGCAAGAACCCCTTCTTGGACTGATCCATTTTGAACTTCTTCAAAATCTTATCAAGGTATGTGCTTTGTGAAAGTCCTATTAAGCGTCTTGATCTATCTCTATAGATCTTGATGCCTAATATGAAAGCAGCTTCTCCTAGGTCCTTCATTGAAAAACTCTTGTTCAAATATTCCTTTACGCTTTCCAGTATTTCTATATTGTTTCCAATCAGCAATATGTCATCCACATATAATATTAGAAACGCTATAGAGCTCCCACTCACTTTCTTGTAAATACAAGCTTCTCCGTAAACTTGTATAAACTCGAACGCTTTGATCACCTCATCAAAACGAAGATTCCAACTCCGAGATGCTTGCACCAGTCCATAAATGGATCGCTGGAGTTTGCAAACTTTGTCAGCATTCTCTGGATCGACAAAACCTTCTGGTTGCATCATATACAACTCTTCCTTAAGGTAACCGTTAAGGAACGCTGTTTTGACATCCATCTGCCAAATTTCATAATCGAAAAAGGCAGCTATTGCTAACATGATTCTGACGGACTTAAGCATCGCTACGGGTGAGAAGGTCTCATCGTAGTCAACTCCTTGAACTTGTGAAAAACCCTTTGCCACAAGTCGAGCTTTATAGACGGTGACATTACCGTCCGCGTCCGTCTTCCTCTTAAAGATCCATTTGTTCTGAATGGCCTTACGCCCTTCAGGTAATACTTCCAAAGTCCATACTTTGTTTTCATACATGGATCCCATCTCGGATTTCATGGCCTCTAACCACTTCTCGGAATCCGGGCCCATCATCGCTTCTCCATAGCTCGTAGGTTCATCGTTGTTTAACAACATGACCTCTAAGACAGGGTTGCCGTACCACTCAGGAGCAGTACGCGTCCTTGTCGACCTACGAGGTTCGATAGCAACTTGATCCAAAGCTTCATGATCATCATCATTAACTTCCTCTTCAGCTAATGTAGGCTCCACAGAAACAACTTTCTGCGCTGCGCTACTCTCAGGTTGAAGTAAAGGTTCAACAACCTCATCAAGTTCTATCTTCCTCCCACTCAATTCTTTCGAGAGAAACTCTTTCTCAAGAAATGTTCCGTTTTTAGCGACAAACACTTTGCCTTCGGATCTGAGATAGAAGGTATACCCAACTGTCTCTTTTGGGTATCCTATGAAGACGCATTTCTCCGCTTTGGGTTCCAGCTTTTCAGGCTGAAGCTTTTTGACATAAGCATCACATCCCCAAACTTTAAGAAACGACAGCTTTGGCTTCTTGTCAAACCAAAGTTCATATGGCGTTGTCTCAACGGATTTCGATGGTGCCCTATTTAAAGTGAATGCAGCTGTCTCTAATGCATAACCCCAAAACGATAGTGGCAAATCGGCAAGAGACATCATAGATCGCACCATATCCAATAAGGTTCGATTACGACGTTCGGACACACCATTACGCTGTGGTGTTCCAGGCGGTGTTAATTGTGAAACAATTCCACACTGTCTTAAGTGACTGCCAAACTCATAACTCAGATATTCTCCTCCTCGATCAGATCGTAGGAATTTAATCTTCTTGTTACGATGATTCTCAACTTCACTCTGAAATTGTTTGAACTTTTCAAATGTTTCAGACTTGTGTTTCATTAAGTAAATATACCCATATCTACTTAAGTCATCAGTGAAGGTGAGAAAGTAACGATAACCACCGCGCGCCTCAATACTCATCGGACCGCACACATCAGTATGTATGATTTCCAATAAGTCACTTGCCCGTTCCATTGTTCCAGAGAACGGCGTTTTAGTCATCTTGCCCATGAGGCATGGCTCACATGTGTCAAGTGATTCAAAATCAAGTGACTCCAAAAGTCCATCAGCATGGAGCTTCCTCATGCGTTTTACGCCAATATGACCTAAACGGCAGTGCCACAAGAAAGTGGTATTATCATTATCAATTCTACATCTTTTGGCATCAATGTTATGAACATGTGTATCATTACTATCGAGATTCAATAAGAATAAACCCCTCACATCGGGTGCATGACCATAAAAGATATTACTCATATAAATAGAACAACCATTATTCTCTGATTTAAATGAGTAACCGTCTCGCAATAAACAAGATCCAGATATAATGTTCATGCTTAACGCAGGCACCAAATAACACTTATTTAGGTTCATCACTAATCCCGACGGTAATTGAAGAGCGAGCGTGCCGACGGCGATCACATCAACCTTGGAACCATTTCCCACGCGCATCGTCACTTCGTCCTTTGCCAGCCTCCGTCTATTCCGCAGTTCCTGTTTTGAGTTGCAAATATGAGCAACCGCACCGGTATCAAATACCCAGGCACTACAACGAGAGTTGGTAAGGTACACATCAATAACATGTATATCATATATACCTTGTTTGTTGTTGGCCGCCTTCTTGTCAGCCAAATACTTGGGGCAATTCCGCTTCCAGTGTCCAGTTCCCTTGCAATGAAAACACACAGTTTCTGGTTTGGGTCCAGCCTTGGGTTTCTTCACGAGAGGAGCAACTGCTTTGCCACTCTGCTTGGAGTTACCCTTCTTACCCTTGCCATTTTTCTTGAAACTAGTGGTTTTATTGACCATCAACACTTGATGCTCCTTCTGAATTTCAGACTCAGCGGCTTTCAGCATCGCAAACAGCTCGGCGACTGACTTGTTCATCTCGTGCATGTTATAGTTCAACACGAAGCTCTTGTAGCTAGGTGGCAATGATTGAAGAACTCTGTCAGTGATAGCCTCTGGCGGAAGGGGCATCCCTAACTCAGCCAGACGGGTGGAGTACCCAGACATTCTGAGCACGTGATCACTGATAGACCCGTTCTCCTCCATCTTGCAAGCATAGAATTTGTCGGAGATCTCATATCTCTCGATCCGGGCATTCTTCTGAAAGATAAACTTCAACTCCTGGAACATCTCATATGCTCCATGACGTTCAAAACGTCTTTGAAGTCCCGGTTCTAAACCATACAACATTGCACATTGAACTATTGAGTAATCATCAGAACGAGCCTACCAGGCGTTCACAACGTCTAGAGACTCAACTGGAGCGGGTGGATCACCAAGCGGTGCATCAAGGACATAAGCCTTCTGGGAAGCCGTAAGGATAATCCTTAGATTACGGGCCCAGTCCACAAAGTTACTTCCATCATCTTTCAACTTAGCTTTCTCTAGGAACGCATTAAAATTCAGGGGTGCTACCGCGCGAGCCATGATCTACAACATAAATATAGCAAAGACAACTTAGACTATTGTTCTTAGATAATGAGTTTAGTTAATCATATTACTTAAAAACTCCCACTCAAATTGACATCCCTCCGATCATTCGAGTGTAACATGATCCAAATCCACCAACTCAAGTCCGATCATCACGTGAGTTGAGGTGGTTTCAATGGTGAACATCTTCATGTTGATCATATCTACTATATGACTCATGTTCGACCTTTCGGTCTCTTGTGTTCCGAGGCCATGTCTGTACATGCTAGGCTCGTCAAGTTTAACCCGAGTGTTCCGCACGTGTAACATGGCTTACACCCGTTGTATGCGAACGTAGAGTCTATCACACCCGATCATCACGGCGTGTCTCGAAACGACGAACTTTCGCAACGGTGCACACTTGGGGAGAACACAATTTATCTTGAAATTTAAGTGAGGGATCACCTTATAATGCTACCGTCGTCCTAAGCAAAATAAGATGCATAAAAGGATTAACATCACATGCAAATCATAAGTGACATGATATGGCCATGAACTTGTGCTTTTGATCTCCATCTCCAAAGCACCGGCATGATCTCCATCATCACCGGCATGACACCATGATCTCCATCATCTTGATCTCCATCAACGTGTCGCCATAAGGTTGTCGCGCCGACTGTTGCTTCCATGACTATAGCTAACGTTTAGCGATAAAGTAAAGCATTACATAGCGCTTAATGATTGACACGCAGGTCATACAATAATTAAAGACAACTCTATGGCTCCTGCCAGTTGCCGTACTCATCGACATGCAAGTCGTGATATTCTATACAAAACATGATCATCTCATACATCACATATATCTCATCATGTAATTGGTCATATCATATCACATCATACCCTGCAAAAACAAGTTAGACGTCCTCTAATTGTTGTTGCAAATTTTACGTGGCTGCTACGGGTTTGCAAGAACCGTTCTTACCTACGCAAAACCACAACGTGGTGTAGTGATTGCTTTTTGATCTTCTAAAAGAACCCTCTTCATTGAAATCGATTCAACTAAAGTGAGAGAGACAGACACCCGCTAGCCATCTTTATGCAACGAAGTTACATTTTAGTTGAAGGAACCTGTCTCGCGTAAGTGTACGCGTAATGTCGGTCCGGGCCGCTTCATCTCACAGTACCGCCGAATCAAATATCAACTAGTAACGGCAAGCAATATGTATACACCCACGCCCACAACTCGTTTGTGTTCTACTCGAGATCTCATCTACGCATAGACCTAGCTCTGATACCACTGTTGGGGAACGTTGCATGGGAAACAAAATTTTTCCTACGCACACATAAGATCTATCCATGGTGATGAGCATCTACGAGAGGGAGAGTGAATCTACATACCCTTGTAGATCGCTAAGCGGAAGCGTTAATAAACGCGGTTGATGTAGTCGAACGTCTTCGCGATCCAAATCGCCGAGCGTCCCGCGATCCAATCACGATCCTTCCGATCTAGTGCCGAACGGACGGCACCTCCGCGTTCAACACACGTACGGCTTGATGACGCCTTCACCTCCTCGATCCAGCGAGCGATGATGAAGTAGTGGTTGAGTTCCAGCAGCACGACGGCGTGGTGATGATGGTGAGGAACGATCTCTGCAGGGCTTCGCCAAGCACTACGGAGATTATGACGGAGGAACTAGAGGGCTAGGGTTGCCGGCACACGGCTTGGGAAATCCTGATGTGTCCCGTGTGCTAGCCCTGCCCCTCTATTTATATGTTGAGCCTTGGGGTCTAAACTTGGAGTAAAAGCCTCCTCCGGGTCGGTTTTTCCCGCACAAGGTCGGTTTGGCCCGCAGGGAAAGAGTCCAACTCGGATCCCTGCCGAACCGTGCACAGCCGCGCACAAGCGGTAGTACCGCTTCACACAAGCGGTAGTACCGCTTGGGCGGTAGTACCGCTTCACACAAGCGGTAGTACCGCTCGGGCGGTAGTACCGCTTCACCAAGCGGTAGTACCGCTTACGCGGCAGCAAAACTACTTTTGCACTTTCCAATACCTTGTGGGCTTTATCCCTTTGGCTCATATAAAGTGTTGCTGCACCCGAACACTTCGGTAAACATCCGGAACCCCTTCCGGTGAATTCCGGAACTCTTCCGGAGATCAAAACACTATTATCACATATATCAATCTTTACCTCCGGACTATTCCGGAGATCCTCGTCATGTCCGGGATCTTATCCGGGAATCCGAACAACTTTCGGTCACCAACATAATAACTCAATTATACTAATCGTCACCAAACGTTAAGTGTGTAGACCCTGCGGGTTCGAGAACTATGTAGACATGACCGAGACACCTCTACGGCCAATAACCAATAGCGGGACCTGGATGCCCATATTGGCTCCTACATATTCTACGAAGATCTTTATCGGTCGAACCTCTATGTCAAGGATTCAGTTAATCCCGTATGCTGTTCCCTTTGTTCTTCGGTATGTTACTTGCCCGAGATTCGATCGTCGGTATCACTATACCTAGTTCAATCTCGTTACCGGCAAGTCTCTTTACTCGTTCCGTAATACAAGATCCTGTGGCTAACTCTTTAGTCACTTTGCTTGCAAGGCTCAATGTGATGTTGTATTACCGAGTGGGCCCTGAGATACCTCTCCGTCATACGGAGTAACAAATCCCAGTCTTGATCCATGCCAACCCAACAGACACCCTCGGAGATACCTGTAGAGCACCTTTATAGTCACCCAGTTACGTTGCGACGTTTGATACACACAAGGTATTCCTCCGGTGTTAGTGAGTTGCATGATCTCATGGTCAAAGGAACAGATACTTGACATGCAGAAAACAATAGCAATAAACTGACACGATCAACTGCTACGTTTACAGTTTGGGTCTTGTCCATCACATCATTCTCCCAATGATGTGATCCCGTTATCAAATGACATCTCATGTCCATGGCTAGGAAACCTTAACCATCTTTGATCAACAAGCTAGTCAACTAGAGGCTTACTAGGGACACAGTGTTGTCTATGTACCCACACATGTATTTGAGTTTCCAATCAATACAATTATAGCATGGATAATAAACGATTATCATTAACAAGGAAATATAATAATAACCAATTTATTATTGCCTCTAGGGCATATTTCCAACAAGGGTAATACCGCATATAGGTAGATATAGTGGACTCATATGGAATAACTTTGGTTTAAGGATTTTGAGGCACAAGCAGTATTCCTGCTTAGTGTGGGCGAAGGCTAGAAAATAGATTGAGAAGCGGCTAGCTAGAGAGCGAAAACGGTCATGAACATGCATTATGCATAATAAACATTGACTACTAGCATGAGTAGGATATGGACACCATGAACATAAATATCATGAAGGCTATGTTGGTTTTGATTCAACTACATGCGTGAACATGTGCCAAGTCAAGCCACTTGAAACATTCAGAGGAGGATACCATATCATCATACCACATCACAATCGTTTTAATGCATGTTGATATCCAAGATAAATCATAATCCACTCCTAGCTACTTAAGCATGGCATGGGCAACTATAATCTCTAATTGTCATTGCAAACATGTTTGATCATAATATGCTGAATCAAGGATATTAGGATAAACATATTTACAAAAACAAAAACAAGTTGAGTTCATACCCGCTTTTCTCTGCCGCAGTCACTTCATCAAATATCATCATTATTGCCTTTCACTTGCACGACCGAATGATATGAAAATAATAATAGTGCAAGAGTGTCGTGGACTAAGCTGGAATCTGCAAACACTTTATTCAAGAGGAGAAGACAAGGTAACATGGGCTCTTTGTTAGATAACAATAGTGCATATGAGAGCCACTCAACATTTTCATCGCGGTCTTCTCCTTGGTACGACTCAAATGAAAGGAAAAGAATTTAAGAGAAACACACTGAAATATTTTTGGAGTTTTTATTTTTTCTTGAAGAAAGCAAATTAAAGAGGGAAAAACAAAAACGAGAAAAACTATTTACACGGGAAAGCTCCCAACAAGTAAAAGAAGAAACGAGAAATCTTTTTTGGGTTTTCTTTTGATAGTACAATTAATTTAAGCTAGAAAGAAAAGCTGAAAAGAAGTAGGAAATATTTTTGGGTTTTCTCATAGTTTTTCAAACACACAAGAAGAAAGTGAGAAAATAAATCTAGCATGGATAATACAATGAAAAAGTATGAACACCGACAACTGGAATGAAAAGTATGAATATGAATGTAATGTCGGTGGAAATACGTACTCCCCCAAGCTTAGGCTTTCGGCCTAGCTTGGTAATCACCATCCGTAGTAGCCATCTGGAACCAAGTCAAAGTGAGGTGGAGGCCGCACCTGAGCGTCCCACTCATGGGGCTCCTCCTCAGCAGCTGCTAGGTCGTTCTGATAGGCTATAATGTCATCTTGCATGATCCTGTATCCGTTCCTGGCAATAGAATCAAACAGAGTAGGTGCAGGCAACGGGATAACATCACAGGTTTCGACGCTGAATACTAAGTTGTAACGAATGTTATGGAAAGAATCAGTTGCCTCAGTAAATTGGTGATCCTGCAATGCCTTGTGATCTAGATAAACTTGGGACAAGGGATAATCATGTGGGCGAATATGAACATTAAAATGTCTCGCTAAGTGAGTAGCATAAATACCACCATGTATCTTTCCCTTAGTCCTGTTAAGGTGTAAGCGACGTGCAATAATAGCCCCCATGCTAAAGGTGTGATCATTGTACATTGCGCGGCGTAAAATGGCGAAGTCGGGGGCACTAAGTGCGCCAACCTTCTCCCTATCGGTTAAACACTTCATGATGAATAAAGCAAAGTAGTGCACAGAAGGAAACTGCAAACTGGCAGCAGTGGCTTTTGACACGCCTCTATCTTCACCCACTGTTAAAGTGAGGAGAAAATCCTCAAACTCCGCTGGTCTAGGCTCTCTTAAATCCCCATCAGAAGGAATCAAGCATATGTTGCAAAAGTCGGTGAGCGGTATCTTGTGAGTTTCAGCGTATAGCTTAAACTGCACCTCAGGAGGATTATTCCTACTCAGAAAATGAAAACTTTGCACAAAGGAATTTGTAAGAATGTGGTGTTGGTCACACTTAGCCGCGAGGAACTCGGTCAGCCCAGCATTTGCAACAAATTGAGCAAAATCTTGATGGAACCCGGTATCCTCCATGAAGGCATCATGCGGCCATTCGCACGGTCGCACCTCCACCGTTCTCGGAGTGTGGAGGTCATTGTCCGATGATTCCCCAATGATTCCTTTGCCATTTTTCTTGGAGGAAAACTTCCTAAAGAAATCCATTTTATTCCTAAAATGAAAAATTCCGAAAATTTTAGTCCACAAAATTTTGTTAACAAAACTTCGTGAATTTGATAGCAACTACTCCTAAGGGTGCATAGAGGCCATATCAAGCATTCAAACTACTTAGAACTCTAAGAATTCAACATGCAAGCTCATCTACAGCAGCACCAAGAGTAGCTAAATATTCTAAAAATAACCCACTAAATCAAAAACTAATTGGAGCAATGGAGGATTCACATACCAAGTAGCAATCCCTCCAAACAGTTTCGGAAACGGAGCTTCGAGCAAAGAGATCGAAATCCGCGGGTTTGAGAGCAAGGACGCGGGAATGGAGGCTATGGTGATTTTTTTTCTGGAGGTAGGGGATGACCTGGGCTAAAGGGATAAGTGAGGGGGGCCACGTGGGGGCCACAACCCACCAGGGCCGCCTGGGGTTGTCGGCGCGCCCTGGTGTCTTGTGGGCACCAGGTGCACCCCCTCTGATGTTATTTACACCAGAAATTCAGAAATATTTGGAAAAAATCGTATCAAATTTTCAGAACATTCTGAGAACTTTTATTTTTGGGTCATTTTTTATTGCATGGAGAAAACAGAAAACAGGATAGACATGGCATTTTATTTTATTGGACTAAGTTAAACAGAAAATAAAAGGTGGGAGCAGAAGATTGTGCTTACTAGATTCATCAACTTCATACCTCTAAAAAATGATCCATTAATAAGGTTGATCAAGTCTTATTAACAACCACTTCCGATTAGCATGAAACCAAAGAACTTTCGTAAAACACTACGTTACCTCAATGGGGATGTGCATATCCCCAACAATAAGTATATCATATTTCTTTTTGGCAGTAGGTAGAGGTAATTGAAAACTTCCAATAGTGATTGTCGGAGATTCTTCAATAACATTTATACCATTCACTTGGAATTGTTTCTTCGGAAAGTGCACCGTATGCTCATTACCATTGATATGAAAAGTGACTTTGCTTTTATTGCAATCAATAACAGCCCTGCAGTATTCAAAAAGGGTCTACCAAGAATAATCGACATGTTGTCGTCCTCGGGCATCTCAAGAATAACAAAGTCTGTTAGGATAGTAACATTTGCAACAACAACGGGCACATCCTCACAAATACCGATAGGTATGGCAGTTGATTTGTCAGCCATTTGCAATGATATTTTAGTAGGTGTGAGTTTATTCAAATCGAGTATTTTATATAAGGAGAAGGGCATAACACTAACACCAGCTCCCAAATCACACTAAGCACTTTTGACATAGTTTCTTTTAATGGAGCAAGGTATAGTTGGTATTCCCGGATCTCCAAGATTTTTAGGTACTCCATCCTTGAAAGAATAATTAGCAAGCATGGTGGAGATTTCAGTTTCAGGTATCTTTCTTTTATTAGTGATGATGTCTTTCATGCTGTTTGCATAAGGGGCCATCTTTAGGATATCAATTAAGCGGGCACGCAAAAAGATAGGCCTAATCATTTCAACGAAGCGTTCAAATTCTTCATCATCCTTTTTCTTAGATGGTTTAGGTGGAAACGGCATGGGTTTCTGAACCCATGGCTCTCTTTCTTTACCATGTTTTCTAGCCACAAAGTCTTTTTTATCATAACGTTTATTTTTAGGTTGTGGGTTATCAAGATCAATGACGCGGCTTGAGACTGCGTCGGTATTTCCCCAAAGAGGAACGGATGATGCAACACAACGACGGTAAGTATTTCCCTCAGTTATGAAACCAAGGTTATCGAACCAATAGGAGGATCACCACCACCCAATATGCAGCACCTGCACACAAATAACAAATACTTGCAACCCGACGCGAAAGAGAGGTTGTCAATCTCTCTACGGTAAAAAGATAGATTAGGATATGATAGATAGGAGAGATAGATCTCTCAAGAACACAAAATAAAAAAGAGCAAATAAAAAGTGCAGCAATAAATTTTTGGGTTTTTGGTTTAGTAGATCTGAAAACAAAGAGGCAAAAAGATAGATCGGAAAGCAATATGTTGGAAAAGTAGACCCGGGGGCCGTAGGTTTCACTAGTGGCTTCTCTCATGAGTATAGCACACGGTGGGTGAACAAATTACTGTTGGGCAATTGATAGAAGATCAAATAATCATGACGATATCCAAGGCGATGATCATTATATAGGCATCACATCCAAGATAAGTAGGCCGACTCCTGCCTGCATCTACCACTATTAGTCCACACATCGACCGCTATCCAGCATGCATCTAGTGTATTAAGTTCATGGAAAAACGGAGCAATGCAATAAGAACGATGCAATGATGTAGACAAGATCTATTCATGTAGGAATAGACCCCATCTTGTTATCCTTAATGGCAACGATACATGCGTGCCTTGCTGCCCCTTCTGTCACTGGGAAAGGACACTGCATGATCAAACCCATCACAAAGCACCTCTTCCCATGGCAAGAAAAAACGATCTAGTCGGCCTAACTAAACCAAAGATTCAAAGAAGAAATACGAGGCTATAAGTAATCATGCATATAAGAGATCAAAGAAGACTCAAATAATATTCATGGATAGAAACTGATCATGAACTCAAAATTCATCGGATCCCAACAAACATACCGCAAAAGTTTACATCAAATAGATCTCCAAGAGACCATTGTATTGAGAATCAAGAGAGAGAGAGAGAGAGAGAGAGAGAGAGAGAGAGAGCCATCTAGCTACTGCCTACGGACCCGTAGGTCTATGGTGGACTAATCACGCATCATCGGAGAGGCACCTATGAAGAAGATGAACCCCTCCGTGATGGTGTTAGATTGGATCTTGAGGCTCTGGAACTTGCGGCAGCTGGATGTGTTTTTCGTCGACTCCCCTAGGGTTTTCTGAATATTTGGGTATTTATAGGCGTCAGAGGCGGTGGAGGGGGGCCCCCGTGGAGGGCACAACCCATCAGGGCGTGCCGGGGGCCCCTTGGCGCGCCCTGGTGGGTTATGGCCTCCACAGCCCACCTCTTCGGCACTTCTTTGGCCCACTGGGTGTCTTCTGGTCCATAAAAATCTCCAAAAAGTTTCGTTGCGATTGGACTCCGTTTGGTACTGATATTCCACGAAGTAAAAAACAAGCAAAAACAACAACTGACACTTTGGCACTATGTCAATAGGTTAGTCCCAAAAAATGATATAAAATTGCTATGAAGTGATTGTAAAACATCCAAGAATGATAATATAACAGCATGGAACAAGCAAAAATTACAGATACGTTGGAGACGTATCAGCATCCCCAAGCTTAATTCCTACTCGTCCTCGAGTAGGTAAATGATAAAAACAGAATTTTTGATGTGGAATGCTGCCTATCATGTTCATATCATATTCTTTTCTTTGTATCATGGACATTTGGACTTTTTGATGATTCAAAGCAATTGTCTAGTTTTAACATAATGACTTCAATACTCAAGCATGCCAACAAGCAACCATGTCTTTCAAAATATCAACACTAAAGAAAGTTATCCCTAGCCCATCATGCTCAATTATTGATCCATTCAGGAAACACACTCAAATATTAGCTACACCCAATGCTCAAGTACGATCATAATGCGCCCTAGTTGGTGCTTTATAAGAGAAGATGGAGACTCAAAGTAAAAATAAAAATTGCATAAAGTAAATAGATAGGCCCTTCGCAGAGGGAAGTAGGGATTTGTAGAGGTGCCGGAGCTCAAAGTTTTAAATTGAGAGAGAAAAAATATTTTGGGTGGCATGCCTTTCCTGTCAACGAAAACGACAAAGTAGCTCACAATACTTTCCATGCTAGATATATCATAAGCGGTTCCCAAACAGAAAATAAAGTTTATTCCTTTTTCCACCATTCTTTCACTTTCCATGGCGGGCCGTATCCACGGTTGCCTTCCATACCAACACTTTCCAAGGAATTTATTATTTGACAACATAAAGTAAATAGTTTTTTCTTTTTCATTTCGGGAATGGGCATCCCTATTACCGCCGCACTCTCGTGCAATGACAAGTGAATAAACACTCATCTTGAGAATAACACATCTAGCATGGAAAAATATTGGACACTCCCCACCGTTTCATGAGCGGTACGAGCACACAAAAGAGAAAAAATATTTTGAAAATTTAGAGATGGCACATACAAATTTTCTTGGAACGGCATGGAAATACCGCATATAGGTAGGTATGGTGGACTCATAAAGCAAAACTTGGTTTAAGGATTTTGGATGCACAAGTAGTATTTCTACTTAGTACAAATGGAGGCTAGCAAATAGATTGAGAAGCAACCAACCAAGAAACGAAAAATCACATAAGTGAGCATTGAGCATAACTAACACTGAATAATGCACCGTAAGTAGGATATAATTTCATCACATAAGTATTGACTTTCGTACTTGCATAGGGAATCACAAACCTTAACACCAATATTCCTACTAAAGCATAATTACTCACTAACATGACTCACATATTACTATCATCATGTTTCAAAACTATTACAAGGAATCAAGTTTAATTTGCCCAATGATCTTCATGAAAGTTTTTAATATATCCTCCTTGGATATCTATCACTTTGGGACTAGTTTCATATATTGCCATTGCTTTTTGACAAGCTCAAACAAATTTAAGTGAAGCACATGAGCATAGAGATTTCATCTCTCAAAAAGGTATAAGTGAAGCATGAGAGGATTTCTTCAAAATTTACTAACTCTCAAATTAATCTAAGTGAAGCATGAGAGTATTTCTACAAAAATTTCCAAGCACACCGTGCTCAAAAAGATATAAGTGAAGCACTAGAGCAATCTTATAGCTCAAACAAATTTAAGTGAAGCATAGAGAGCAATTCTAACAAATCATAGCATAATTTTGGCTCTCCCAAATAGGTGTGTCCAGCAAGGATACAAATGACAAACTAACAAGCAAAGCAAGTAAAGACTCAAATGATACAAGACGCTCCAAGCAAAACTCATGATATGTGACGAATAAAAATATAGCTCCAAGTAAAATACCGATGGTCGTTAGAAGAAAGAGGGGGTGCCACTCGGGGGCATCCCCAAGATTAGTTGCTTGTTTCTCTTTGGATATATCTTGGGGGTGATGTATCATACGTCTCCGTCGTATCTACTTTTCCTCACACTTTTGCCCTTGTTTTGGACTCTAATTTGAATGATTTGAATGAAACTAACCCGGACTAACGCTGTTTTCAACAGAACTACCATGGTGTTGTTTTTTGTGCAGAAATAAAAGTTCTCGGAATTGGACAAAACTTTTTGGAGATTTATTTTGGAATAAATAAAAAATACTGGAGTCAACAACCACCGGAGGGGGGCCACAGGCTGGCCAGCATACACCAGGGCATGCTAGCCCCCCCAGGTGTGCCCTGGTGGGTTGTGCCCACCTCGTGGCCCCACTGACCCTAATTCCGCCACTATAAATTCCTATTTTCGGAGAAAAAATAGAAGAAAAAGTTTCATCGCGTTTTACGATACGGAGCCGCCGCCATCTCCTGTTCTTCATCGGGAGGCCAGATCTGGAGCCCGTTTGGGGCTCCGGAGAGGGGAATCTTCGGTCTTCGTTATCACCAACCCTTCTCCATCGCCAATTCCATGATGCTCCCCACCGGGAGTGAGTAATTCCTTCGTAGGCTTGCTGGTCGGTGAGGAGTTGGATGAGATTCATCATGTAATCGAGTTAGTTTTGTTAAGGCTTGATCCCTAGTATCCATTATGTTCTGAGAATGATTGTTGCTATGACTTTGCCATGCTTAATGCTTGTCACTAGGTCCCGAGTGCCATGATTTCAGATCTGAACCATTTATGTTATCACCATTATATCTATGTTCTTGATCCGATCTTGCTAGTCATATGCATCTGCTATGTGTTATGATCCGTAAACCCCGAAGTGACAATAGTCGGGATACTTTCCGGTGATGACCGTAGTTTGAGGAGTTCATGTATTCACTATCACTAGTAGAAAACAGGGCTTTGGTCCAGCCCTGAAAAGCCCATTAATCCCGGTTCACTCATGAACCGGGACCCATGGGGGCATCAGTCCCGGTTCGTGAGGCCAGGGCGCCGGCCGGGCCTCGTGGGCCATTGGTCCCGGTTCGTCTGACCCCTTTGGTCCCGGTTCCAGACACGAACCGGGACCAATGGGCCTCGCTCCTGGCCCACAACCATTGGTCTCGGTTTGTGGCTGGAACCGGGACCAAATGGTGTCCTTTAGTCCCGGTTCCAGCCATAAACCGGGACCAATGGTTGGCCTATATATACCCCCTGCCCGCGAGCAGAGCAGTGCACTGCTCTGTTTTTTTTTGGCCGGCCGTGGGAGAGCTTTTGTGGTGCTCTAGCTCACCTCCTATGCACATGACGTGTTCGATGAAATGCCCGAGCCACACTTAAGCTTTCTCCTCTCGAAGCTCCTTGTCCAAGCTCCATTTTCCTCAAGATTTGTCTAGGTTTGGCGGCCCGTCCTGTCCCGTCCCCGTCCTCACCGCCGTCGATCGCCCGCGCCCATCTCGGCGCCGGCACCACCATGGTTAGCCTCTTCTTCTTATCTTCTTTCTAAAAGAAAAAAGTTCTTACTTGTATGATTTAGATAGATACTTGTGTAATTTTCTTACTTTTATTATTGTTTGTTATTATATAGTGCGATGGTTTTGGTATCCGCCTCCATCGGCCCTCGTCCTGTCTATGATTTGGATGTGGTATATATTATCTTTTATAACTATTTGTTTTATTTAGTGTTTATGACAATTATGCCGACCAACGTGACATAGATTTTTTAATCTAGGAGGTATGTGAACCGGAAATTCCAACCGACATAGAAATTCTTGTCGAGAAGTTAAATTTGGTTGAAAAAGAAAACAATTACTTGAAAGAAAAATTACAAAGAGTTGAAGAGGAGAAGATGAAATTGGAGTTGAATGTTGCCGATGTCGTCGACGATCACAAGATCAAGATGGATGCAATGCGCTTGAAGATTAGAAAGATTAGAAAATATGCCATTCATACTGAGGCTTGGTATCATTATGCCGTTGGATCAATTGGTACCTTAGTTGCGGTTATGATCGCATTTGTTGTTGCATTTAAATTTTATAGTTTCAATGTATGTTTTAATTACATGCTCTAGAGAGCTATATGTTGTTCAATAATGAGAACTATGTATGAACGTTATGCATTTATTTTGGTCACTACTGTACTTTGGTTTTAATGTGATGATGAATTTCTATTAATTTGGTCACTTCTCTATTCATGATATGCTGTAATGGTTTTTAATACACTTTATTATATAACGCACGCAGATGAACCGGCAATGGATGTACGGTGACCGACGCACCTCCGAGTATATTAAGGGCCTGCATAATTTTCTCGAAGCGGCTGAGGCAAACAAGCAGAATGGTTTTATGCATTGTCCATGTACTGTCTGTGAGAATACGAAGGCTTTCTCCAACTCTAAAACCCTTCACTTCCACCTGCTTGAGAAGGGTTTTATGCCACACTATAATGTTTGGACCAAGCACGGAGAAAGAGGGGTTATGATGGAAGACAACGAAGAAGAAGAGGATGATGACAACTACCCGCCCCCTGAATACGGTGATGCTGCAATGGGGGAAGCTGAAGATCAAGAGGAACTAGACGATGTGCCCGATGATGATCTTCGCCGGGTCATTGTTGATGCACAGAGAGAATGCGAAAGTGAAAGGAAGAAGTTGAAGTTCGATCGCATGTTAGAGGATCACAAAAAAGGGTTGTACCCAAATTGCGAAGATGACAACAGAAAGCTCGGTACCACACTGGAATTGCTGCAATGGAAGGCAGACAATGGTGTATCTGACAAGGGATTTAGTTCGCTACTGAAAATAATGAAGAAGAAGCTTCCAAAGGATAACGAATTGCCCGGCAGTACGTACGAAGCAAAGAAGGTTCTATGCCCTCTAGGATTGGAGGTGCAGAAGATACATGCATGCCCTAATGACTGCATCCTCTACCGCGGTGCGTACGAGGATTTGAACGCATGCCCGGTATGCGGTGCCTTGCGGTATAAGATCAGAAGAGATGACCCTGGTGATGTTGAGGGCCAGCGCACCGGGAAGAGGGTTCCTGCCAAGGTGATGTGGTATGATCCTATAATACCACGGTTGAAACGTCTGTTCAGAAACAAAAAGCATGCCGAGTTGATGCAATGGCACATAAAAGACCGTAAGAAAGACGGGAAGTTGAGAGCACCCGCTGACGGGTCGCGGTGGAGAAAGATCGAGAGAAAGTGGAGCGACTTTATAGGTGACCGGAGGAACGTATGGTTTGGTTTAAGTGCAGATGGCGTTAATCCTTTTGGGGAGCAGAGCAGCAAGCATAGCACATGGCCTGTGACTCTATGTATGTATAACCTTCCTCCTTGGTTGTGCATGAAGCGGAAGTTCATTATGATGCCAGTGCTCATCCAAGGCCCTAAGCAACCCGGCAATGACATTGATGTGTACCTAAGGCCATTAGTTGATGAACTTTTACAGCTATGGAATGGAAGAGGTGTACGTGTGTGGGATGAGAACGAACAGGAGGAATTTGACCTACATGCGTTGCTGTTTGTAACCATCAATGATTGGCCTGCTCTCAGTAACCTTTCAGGACAGACAAACAAGGGATACCACGCATGCACACACTGTTTAGATGACACCGACAGTATATATTTGGACAAATGCAGGAAGAATGTGTACCTGGGGCATCGTCGATTTCTTCCGACCAACCATCAATGTCGAAAAAAAGGAAAGCATTTCAAAGGTGAGGCAGATCACAGGAAGAAGCCCGCCCTCCGTACTGGTGATCACATACTTGATATGGTCAATGATTTACAAGTAATCTTTGGAAAGGGTCCTGGCGGACTATCTGTTCCGAGTGACAATGCGGGACGCGCACCCATGTGGAAGAAGAAATCTATATTTTGGGACCTACCCTATTGGAAAGACCTAGAGGTCCGCTCTGCAATCAACGTGATGCACGTGACGAAGAATCTTTGCGTGAACCTGCTAGGCTTCTTGGGAGTGTATGGGAAGACAAAAGATACACCGGAGGCACGGGAGGAACAGCAACGTGTGCATGAAAAAGACGGCATGCATCCAAAGCAGTATGAAGGTCCTGCCAGCTACGCTCTTACCAAAGAAGAGAAGGAAATCTTCTTTGAATGCCTGCTCAGTATGAAGGTCCCGTCTGGCTTCTCGTCGAATATAAAGGGAATAATAAATATGGCAGAGAAAAAGTTCCAGAACCTAAAGTCTCATGACTGCCACGTGATTATGACGCAACTGCTTCCGGTTGCATTGAGGGGGCTTCTACCAGAAAACGTTCGATTAGCCATTGTGAAGCTATGTGCATTCCTCAATGCAATCTCTCAGAAGGTGATCGATCCAGAAATCCTGCCAAGGTTAAGGAGTGATTTGGTGCAATGTCTTGTTAGTTTCGAGCTGGTCTTCCCACCATCCTTCTTCAATATCATGACGCACGTCCTAGTTCATCTAGTCGACGAGATTGTCGTTCTGGGCCCTGTATTTCTACACAATATGTTCCCCTTTGAGAGGTTCATGGGAGTCTTAAAGAAATATGTTCATAACCGCGCTAGGCCAGAAGCAAGCATCTCCATGGGCCATCAAACAGAGGATGTCATTGGGTTTTGTGTTGACTTCATTCCTGACCTTAAGAAGATTGGTCTCCCTCAATCGCGGTATGAGGGAGACTGACTGGAAAAGGCACGCTAGGAGCGGACTCAATAATATGTAGGGACGGGCATTCTTGGTCTCAAGCACACTACACAGTTCTATAGAAATCTACCTTGGTGACCCCGTATGTCGATGAACACAAGAATATTCTGCGCTCCAAACACCCGGAGCAGTGTGACGACTGGATTACATATGAACACATCAGGACTTTCGGCAGTTGGTTGCAAATACGTCTCATGGGTGACAACACTATTTCTGATGAGCTGTACTCGTTGGCCAGGGGACCATCTTCGACTGTATTGACTTACAAAGGGTACGAGATAAATGGGAATACATTTTACACGATCGCCCAAGATCAAAAGAGCACCAACCAAAACAGTGGTGTCCGCTTTGATGCAGCAACCAAGAGGGGAAAGGACACATATTATGGTTACATAGTGGACATATGGGAACTTGACTATGGACATGATTTGAAGGTCCCTTTGTTTCAGTGCAAATGGGTCAATCTGTCAGGAGGCGGGGTACAGGAAGACCCGCAGTACGGAATGACAACAGTGGATCTGAACAATCTTGGGTACACAGACGAACCATTCGTCCTAGCCAATGATGTGGCGCAGGTTTTCTATGTGAAGGACATGTCTACCAAACCGAGAAAAAGAAAAGATAAGGAAGCGAATACATCATACGATGAGCCAAAGCGCCACATAGTTCTTTCAGGAAAAAGAGACATCGTGGGATTGGAGGGCAAGACAGACATGTCTGAAGATTATGAAAAGTTTCATGAAATTCCTCCCTTCAAAGTCAAGGCTGACCCAAGCACCCTGTTAAACGATGAAGATTATCCATGGTTACGGCGCAATAAGCAAAGGACACAAGCGAAGAAAAAGTGAAGACTTTCTCTCCACAACTAGTATGATGATGCCTTTGATCTAGAATATCACTGCAGTTACATGTGAAGAAATGAATTGCCTTTTGTAACAGATGAGTTTTCGTAGTTCAACCTTTTGAGAGTTCATTTGTAATGCTTTTCAATTTCAGGGTCATTTAGCTTAAAAAATCAGTAAATGCATGAAAAATACCAGATGAAGTCAGAAAGGGTTGAAAATTGATGATGTGGCTTTGAATGGTTCGTTTTGAACACACACAAAGTCTGGAGTTCAAATAAGTTCAAAAAATGAAATACCTTTGTAACAGATGAGTTTTCGTCCGAAACCCTGATACTTCGAAAGAGATTGTCCGTTTTGTACACGAAGTGCATCCAGTTTTTGTCGTAACCCTCTCAACTTTTTATGACATGCTATGTGGGTGAAATGATGATACCATGCCAACTTTCAACCTTTTCAGAGTTCATTTGTAATGCTTTTCAATTTCAGGGTCATTTAGCTTAAAAAAATCAGTAAATGCATGAAAAATACCAGATGAAGTCAGAAAGGGTTGAAAATTGATGATGTGGCTTTGAATGGTTCATTTTGAACACACAAAAAGTTTGGAGTTCAAATAAGTTCAAAAAAATGAAATACCTTCGTAACAGATGAGTTTTCGTCCGAAACCCTGATACTTCGAAAGAGATTGTCCGTTTTGTACACGAAGTGCATCCAGTTTTTGTTGTAACCCTCTCAACTTTTTATGACATGCTATGTGGGTGAAATGATGATACCATGCCAACTTTCAACCTTTTCAGAGTTCATTTGTAATGCTTTTCAATTTCAGGGTCATTTAGCTTAAAAAAATTAGTAAATGCATGAAAAATACCAGATGAAGTCAGAAAGGGTTGAAAATTGATGATGTGGCTTTGAATGGTTCATTGTGAACACACAAAAAGTCTGGAGTTCAAATAAGTTCAAAAAAATGAAATACCTTCGTAACAGATGAGTTTTCGTCCGAAACCCTGATACTTCGAAAGAGATTGTCCGTTTTGTACACGAAGTGCATCCAGTTTTTGTCGTAACCCTCTCAACTTTTTATGACATGCTATGTGGGTGAAATGATGATACCATGCCAACTTTCAACCTTTTCAGAGTTCGTTTGTAATGCTTTTCAATTTCAGGGTCATTTAGCTTAAAAAAATCAGTAAATGCATAAAAAACACCGGATGAAGTCAGAAAGGGTTGAAAATTAATGATGTGGCTTTGAATGTTTATTTTGAACACACAAAAAGTCTGGAGTTCAAATAAGTTCAAAAAAATGAACTAAAAAGGTTTCATAAAACTCTAATAGCAAAAAGAATGAACTAACAAGAATCAATTAAATATAATATTTTTCAATAGCAAAAAGAAATAACTAAAAAGAATCAAAATAATATTAACTAAAATTATCAAAGTATTTATTTGTTAAAAACTTTAATAGTAAAAAGAATGAACTAAAAAGAATCAATTAAATATAATATTTTTCAATAGCAAAAAGAATCAACTAAAAAGAATCAAAATAATATTAACTAAAATTATCAAAGTATTTATTTGTTAAAAACTTTAATAGTAAAAAGAATGAACTAAAAATAAAATAAATAAAGCAAAAAACAAAACAAAAATACTGGACTTTTTTTTAAAAAAATGCCGCATACTGGGCCAACACGGCCTGCATATGGCTAGTTGGGCCAGGATGCAGGCCCGCATAAGGCTCAGTAGGCCCACAGGCAGAGAGTGTGTTTAGGCCCGTAGGCCTGCTAAAGAGAGGAGCTCGAGAGGGTTGGCGCAGCAGCGCTTATAAACCAGTCTCGGCGCCTCTTAACTAGCGAGGTGGGACTAAACTTCCACCACACCGCTGTGCCAGGCTATTGGTCCCGGTTGGTGCCACCAACCGGGACCAATGCCCACCTTTCGTCCCGGTTGGTGGCACCAACCGGGACTAAAGGTCTCCGCTTCCCGCCCTTTGGGCTGCTGAAAATAGACCTTTAGTCCCGGTTGGTGGCTCCAACCGGGACGAAAGGGGGGCATTGGTCCCGGTTGGTTCCACCAACCGGGACTAAAGGGTGGGGTATATAAGCCCACACTTGGGAAATTTTCACACTTCATCCGCACTCGCCCCCGACGACGCCGAGCACATCGACGCCGCCAGGCTGCCCCAACGCCGTCCGCTGCCCCCGCCGTCGCCGTCGTCGCCGTCGCCCCTGCCCCGGCCCGCCCCCGCCGTCGCACGCGCCCCTACCCCGGCCCTCCCCCGTCGTCGCCGTCGCCCCTGCCCCGAGCCCGCGCCCCTACCCCGGCCCGCCCCCGCCGTCGCCGCGCCCCTGCCCCGTCGTCGCCGTCGCCGTCGCCGTCCTCGCCCCCGACCCCGCGCCCCTGCCCCGTCGTCGCCATCGCCGTCGTCGCGCGAGCCCCGCTGTGAGCCGCCGCGCCACCCCGGCCATTTTTTTATTAATCATGTTTATGTAATGTATGTATATATATGTACATGTATACGTAGATGCTTAGTGTATTTTTTTGATATGATGAATTTTTTAGTCATGTTTATGTATATGTATATGTATATGTATGTATATGTAGATGTAGATGCTTAGTGTATTTTTTTGTTTATTAATTTTTTTGTTCATATATAATGTAGATGTATATGTATGTATGGATGGATATCTATGGATGTATGTATATAGAAAATTCGTAGAAAATTAACCGTAACTCCGATGAAAATAATTTATATATGAAAATGAGTTAATTAAAAGACTCACTAAGTTAAAATTTACCCCCTCCCCGATAACTTCGACATGAGGGGGGACGTCGGACATGCATGAGAGAGAGGCGGTCCGCTCGCCCGACCAACTATCGAGGCCACCCAAACCCTAGAAGAAAGAGCGTCGTTATCGATCTACCCCCTCCTCGATAACTTCGACATGAGGGGGGATGTCGGACATGCATGAGAGAGAGGCGGTCCGCTCGCCCGGCCAACTATCGAGGCCACCCAAACCCTAGAAGAAAGAGCGTCATTGTCGATCTACCCCCTCCCCAATAACTTCGACATGAGGGGGGACGTCGGACATGACATGAGGGGTGAGCGTCGTTGTCGTCTACCCCCTCCCCGATAACTTCGACATGAGGGGTGGCGTCGGACATGACATGAGGGGGGACGTCGGACGTCGAACATGAGGGGTGAGCGTCGTTGTCGTCTACCCCCTCCCCGATAACTTCGACATGAGGGGGGACGTCGGTCATGTCATGTGGAATTTTTTTTGTTCATATAGAAAACTCCGGTAACATAGATTTATAAAGAATGCCCCCATTATGGATGTGCACAAGTTGATCCAATTTTTGGAACGGAGTTCCGGATAGAATAATTCGCTTTTTGGTACGAATTTCAGCAAAGGCCTTCCAAATAGTGATATTCGGAAGGCTCTTGCTGAACTTCGTACCAAAAAGCTAATTAATTATCCTATCCGGGACTCCGTTCCAAAACAATTTTGGAGAGCTTCGTACCATTATGCGCCTGTTACTTCCGGCTAATGATGAAGCCTTGGTTTTCTTGAATCCTTTGACACTAGAAAACGTGACATATAGAAGGGTAGATGAGATTAGGAAAAATATGGACCATTTTCTGCACATTCAGAATGGCGCCATTTTGTTAAATCCCTTAAAGGTTAATAGAATCCCTTGTTTGACATTCATCAGAGAGGCGGTCCGGACGTCGGACATTCATGAGAGAGGCGGTCCGGACGTCGGACATTCATGTTTGTATATTAATTGCCATGTTGTAATATTTGCAGAAACTATGGCTCAAAGAGACTTGGAACAAGAACAGTTGTTGGGGCAGATAATCCTCGCCGGACGTGATGTCTTGTCGTTTCTCAATGACACCGATGGTCTGGAAGGAGAGGATGACGGCTCCGGTGATCGAACAATGGAGGAGGAAGGACATGATCATGATGGCTCCGGTGACCGAATGCAGGAGGAAGAAGGAGACCATGATGACGGCTCCGGTGACCGAACGGAGGAGGGAGCTGTTGGAAAGTCCGGCGAGGTATATATATTAATTAAGCCTGTGTTGACTAGCTAATTGATGCATTAATTGTTTTGGTATGTACATATATTAACTCTTCTTTCTTCTTTTATAGCCCTCCGGATCGAGCCAAACTTCGGTAACGAGACGAGGCCCGAAGAAGAGGTTGCGCAAGGATGAAAGGTTCACGATCACAGCACTCGCGGACGATGGCCATCCGATTGAACCCAAGCGGACCAAGGACGCATTTTCTGCTCAGTGCGGAGCTATTGTTAGGGACAACATCCCGATCAGCATCAAGCAATGGAATAAGCCTAAGGACGACGCCCCTGAAGGTGATTATGTCACCGATAGACAGAAAGATGATCTTTGACTGCGCGGAAGGCAAATTTCACCCTACCACCAGAGGAGGATCCGAATAAGCCAGTTATAGAGCCACTGGTCAAGGCGTGTGCTCTTAAGAAGATGGCAGATCTATTCAGGAGGTGGAAGAATGAGTTGAAATCAAAGTTTGTCGACAAAGGGGAGACTCCAGAATTCATCGGCCGATTTGAGAAGATAAGAGATCACTGGCCCGCATTTGTGGTCTACAAGACATCGGACAAGAGTAAGAAAATGTCAGAGACAAACAAGAACAATGCTGCAAAGAAGCAGTATCACCATCACACGGGGTCAGGTGGCTACCTCAAAGCCCGGCCATTGTGGGACAAAGCTGAGAATGGCCTGATTGCTAAAGGGGTCGTACCACAGACATTGAACTGGCAGACCATTCAAGGACTTGGTTCTTCGGGGTTGGGGGAACTTTGGACCCTGAAACAGGGAAGTGCCGTTGGACAGACGAGCAACTTGTAATACCCGTCACGAAGCTTCAGAAGTATATCACCGCAGCGCAGGAAGGGACGTTCATTCCCGACAGAGAGAAGGACGAGCTGACTGAGGCCCTAGGGAATGCTGAGCACCCTGGACGAACACGAGGCACACCAGGCTCCATTCCGTGGAAGGTTGGGTTTCCCGACGCAGGCGGTTACAGAAGCCGGGAGAGAAAGAGGAAAGCGGAGCTGAGCGACATGCAGAAGCTCAATGCAAGACTACAAAAGCTAGAGGAAGCTGAGAGCCAGCGAGCTGCTGGCCAACCATCTCAGCGGCACGAAGCTACCCCAGAACCTACCCCGCCATCTCAGCGGAGAAGCAGCGTGGCTTCCACGGAGCCCGTTCAGCCTGACTTCACGGCTCCTATCTACCCCGTGGATACTATCACGGAGGCTCAACATTGCAAGCTTATGACGAAATACCGGAACCTCACTTTCAAGGCGGCTGTCGGCTCTGTTGCACCTCCTCAACCCAACGGAACTTTTCACTGCCTTCCGATTCCACATGGCTATGTTGTTGTGATGGTGGATGAAGTAATGGAGGGATTTGAGGAGCTCGAGCTTGACCACTCTACAGGTGAAGGGGAGAATCAGCTCGTTCGTGCTCTGAGGAGTACATGTCTATGGCAGAAGGAGTACATCAAGCTTCCAAACTGGACGCCTCCGCCTCATCCTCCTCCTCCGGCGAGTCAGGGCACTCCGCCTCCTCCTCCTCCTCCTCCTCCTCCGGCGAGTGATCAGGGCACCCCGCCTCCTTCTCCGGCTCCTCCGACGCGTGAGGGCACTCCGCCTCCTCCTTCGCCTACTCCGGCGCGTCGGAGCAGTCCGCCTCCTCCTCCGCCTCGTCGGCAACGGCGGAAGACAGACGCCGCCGCTCCGGCGCGTCGGAGCACTCCGCCTCCTTCTCCGCGTTGTCAGCAACGACGGAAGAGAGACGCCGCCGCTCCGGCGGCTAGTAGTACAAGCAGAGGCGGGAAGCAATTCAGATACGGTCCATCTCTCAAGCCTCTGGAAAAGTTACCATATGAGAGGACCGAGCAGGAAAACAAGGACATATGTCGTGCCCAAGTGAGGGACCATTTTGCAAAGAAAACTCCACCTCCGAAGGAGAAGCTAGATCTGGTGAAAGTGAAGCGCACTATCGATGCCCTGAAGCGACCACCACCGCCTCCGCCGCAATCCAACTATGACCGCATTATTCATAAGACATATGAAGAAGCGCGGTGGTCGGGAAGTACTTCCAGTGATGCAAGGTTAGCAGAACGAAGAAGTGGGAAAACAATTCCCCAGCTCGGCGAACACGAGAAGCAATCGTGCCCCCCGCTCAAGGTGTCTAGCGATATCGTCGCTAATCATCCGGTGCTACTGCCCGGTACCAATCCTGGTGATTACTTGGGGGATGATGTAATTTTTGAAACGGCTGAGGTAACAAAAGAAGAATATAAATACGTGCACGGGAAGCCTCTCGTCAAATCTGATCATCCTCCTCTAACAACGATGATGTACAAATTGCATGAGTGGTACATGAAAACCTGCAGGGAGTCTGGGAGAGACACTATGTATGTGGCAGTGAAACCAGAGCACGAATTCATTGGACTTCCCGTGATGCCTATTGAATTTGTGGAGTTATTTCAGTTATACAATCAACTGGCCCTCGACAAACAACTCATGACTGCCTACTGTCTGTAAGTATTACTTCTATAGTTAAGTCTCTAGCTCAGCTCGTTCATTGCATGTATATATAATTATCCTCACTATATTATGCAGATTGAAGATCGTCAAATGCAAAAAAGTTGGAATCTTCGACGTTGGGTTCATTAGCCCAGATGCCGTAAATGAATGGACGGTACGAAACTCAATCAAAGAGACCGAGGAGAACTTGCTAAAGTCGTTCCTTATACATCAAAACAAAAGGGAAATACTCTTTCCTTACAACTGCAAGTGAGTGTTGCTATCTTCTCTGTATACTCGGTTTCGCTTACTCGAGGTTAAGTAATGTAATTGATGAGTTATATATGCGTGCGCAGTTTCCACTTTATTCTGCTATCCATTAAGCTTGACGGGGCATTAGTAACTGTCTTAGACTCGAGACGTAAAGATCCCGAGAATTATGCGGACATGACTGCAATGCTCAAGAAGTAAGTTCAGTCAATATCGGGATCATATCGGCATGCAACTTTTGTTAATTTCCTGATATCAAGTAATCATTTTCTTTGCCTGGCAGGGTTTGGAAGAAGTTCACCCGAAAGGTTCCCGGTCTAAACAAAGAGTTGCGATTTACGCACCCGAAAGTAAGTAGTACTAGCTAGTTCCGCGCATCTCTAATTGATTCAAATTTTCATCAATATATCATTACCATGCTTGCTTATCAGTTTGATTGAACTCTATTCTCGTAAAGTGCTTGTACTAGAAAGAAGGGACTGTTTTATGTGCATACTACATATGCGAGTTCATTCGCCACTCGACCTCTGAGCGGGGCTTCTCTGACAAACAATTTGAAGTACGTAAATAATATTCACAATTTTATTTTATATATTACCATCAATTGTGTTGAGTTTTATTCATATATATGCATGTATTGACCCCCTTCTTTAAATTAGATCTGGCAGATGCGGGATGAACTCCTACCACATGATCGCATACGAGCAATTCAAGAGGAATTGGCGGGATTCTTTCTTGACCACGTCATACCTAAAGACGGAGAATACCATGCGGATTTGTGATTGGATCTTAGGTAGATGATGTTAGGGATTGTAAAAGATGTTATATTGTATATATGTAGTACCGTCGGATAGATATACGAAAACTTGTTGTTCGACCAATCTCTCGGAGAAAGAGAGGTCGATCACTTCTCTCTGTATATGTTCATGGTGGTCTTGTGTACTTAATGGTTCCTTCATTTGCTTACTAGCTAGCATGTCGAGTTCTCTCTATAGTAGCTAGCGTCGACCAAGCACGGAGAAAGAGAGGACACTTCTCTCTATTAGCTAGCTAACACAATATGAAACTCCTAAATTAACCCTACAAAACCCCCTAAACCCCCCCCCCCTTTCAAAAAAAAAAACCCCAGCTCCTGCCAGATGCTGACGCGTGGATGCCTTTTGGTCCCGATTGGTGTTACCAACCGGGACTAAAGGTCCTCTTGCCTGGGCTCGCCGCAGCGGCCACGTGGAGCCCCTTCTGTCCCGGTTTGTAAGCGAACCGGGACTAAAGGTTTTGGGCTTTAGTCCCGACCCTTTAGTCCCGGTTCCAGAACCGGGACAAATGGGCCTCTGGAACCGGGACAAATGGGCCGTTTTCCACTAGTGTATATGTTAATGCTTTGTTCCGGTTCTCTATTAAAAGTAGGCCTTAATATCCCTTGGTTTCCTTATGGACCCCGCTGCCATGGGTGGGTAGGACAAAAGATGTCATGCAAGTTCTTTTCCATAAGCTCGTATGACTATTTACGGAATACATGCCTACATTACATTTATGAACTGAAGCTATTTCTGTGTCGCCCTAGGTTATGACTGTTATATGATGAATATTATCCAACGAGTTCACCGATCCAGTGCCTACGAGTTTCCCACATATTGTTCCTGCTAAGTTACTATTGCTGCTACTATTCCAACTACTACAAAATTATTGCTATCACTGTTACCGTTACTGTTACTGCTTCTACTGCTATCAAACTATCATATTACTATGCTACTGATCACTTTGCTGCAGATATTTAATCTCCAGGTGTGGTTGATTTGACAACTCAACTGCTAATACTCGCAAATATTCTTTGGCTCCCCTTGTGTCGAATCTATAAATTTGGGTTGAATACTCTACCCTCGAAAACTGTTGCGATCCCCTATACTTGTGGGTTATCAAGACCTTTTTCTGGCGCCGTTGCCGGGGAGCATAGCTATATTTGTTGAATCACTTGGGATTTATATCAATTGATCACTATGAAGAATCTGAAGGATCCAAAGACTAAGATTTTTCCCTCTAAGATGAGGGGAGGTAAGGAACTGCTATCTAGCTCTGCACTTGATTCACCTTCTGTTATGAGTAAGCTTGCAACACCACCACATGCTAGTAATCCTGATATGTCGCAAGTTATTGATGATGCTACTTCTACTATGAATGATGCTTATGATGATGCTAGTACCATGCTTGATGATAATGTGCCACTAGGAGAATTTCTTGATGAACAAATTGCTAGAGGTAAAGAGAATGAAATTACAGAAACTGATGAGATTGCTGAAACTGATGAAGCTTATGAAACTGATGATGACTATGAAACACCTATTAGTCCTAGCTCTCCTAAATTTGAAATGCCTAAGATACCTGAAGGTTATGTTATGGACGAAGATGTAACTAGAGAAATTCTTTCTTGCAAGGATAGAAATGATCTTAAGAAATTGCTACACAAGTATAAGGAAAAGACTTTGAATGCTAGAATGAAATGTGATCCTAAGTTTGCTACTTCACCTATCTTAGTTACCGATAAGGATTATGAATTCTCTGTCGACCCAGAGTTAATTACTTTGGTTGAATCTGATCCTTTCCATGGCTATGAAACTGAAACTGTAGTGGCACACCTCACTAAGCTGAATGATATAGCCACCCTCTTTGCTCATGATGAGAAGATTCGCTACTATTACATCCTTAAGTTATTTCCACTCTCATTAAAGGGTGATGCTAAGACATGGTACAATACTCTTACTCCTGGTTGTGTGCGTAGTCCCCAAGATATGATCTACTATTTCTCTGAAAAATATTTTCCTGCTCATAAGAAACAAGCTGCATTACAAGAAATATTTAACTTTGTGCAAATTGAAGAAGAGAGTCTCCCACAAGCTTGGGGGAGGCTTCTCCAGTTGCTTAATGCTTTGCCTGATCATCCTCTCAAGAAAAATGAAATACTTGATATCTTTTATAATTGACTAACCGATGCTTCTAGGGACTTCCTAGATAGTTGTGCTGGTTGTGTTTTCAGGGAACGAACTGTTGAACAAGCTGAGGAATTATTGAATAACATATTGAAGAATTATGATGATTGGACTCTTCCTGAATCACCGCCTAAACCCACTCTGAAGAAGAGGGGTGTCTTATTTCTTAGTCCTGAAGATATGCATGAGGCAAAGAAATCTATGAAGGAAAAAGGTATTAAAGCTGAGGATGTTAAGAATTTGCCACCTATTGAAGAAATACATGGCCTTGACACACCACCACCTCCATAGGTGGTAGAGGTAAATTCTTTATTAAAGTTTGATGAAGGTGATATCCCTCACAATAAACATCCTAGTCAGTGCTTATATGAGTTTGACAACTATATTATGAAGCAAGATCATTTCAATGCGCATGTTCTTAAACAATTGAAATATAACTCTGATATGATTGCTCGCTTGAGTGACTTGCTATTTAGAATCAACAATAATGTTAGAGGTGTAGGAAAGCATGCCTCTATGGTTCAAACTCAGTTAGAACAAGCTGCTAAATCTCAAAAGGAATTGCTTGATGAAATGAATAATAATATGAATGATTTTGTTGCTAGAGTAGTAACTAGAGGAGGTAGAATGACCCAAGAACCACTTTATCCTGAGGGTCATCCTACAAGAATTGAACAAGACTCTCAGATAATTAATATTGATGCACCTAGTCCTTCTAGGAAGAAAAAGAAGAAAAATGATAGGACGTTGCATACCTCTAGTGAACCTGAGATACAAAAACCTCCTGATAACAATGATGTCTCTATTTCCGACACTGAAACTCAGTCTTGTAATGAACACTCACCTAGTGATAATGATAATGATAATGATGATGTTCATGAAGATGCTCAACCTAATAACGATAAAGAACCAGATAATGATGTTGAAATAGAGCATGCTGCTGATCTTGATAACCCACAACCTAAAAATAAACGTTATGATAAAAGAGACTTTGTGGCTAGGAAACATGGTAAAGAAAGAGAGCCATGGGTTCAGAAACCCATGCCATTTCCACATAAGCCATCTAAGAAAAAGGATGGTGAAGAATTTGAGCGCTTTGCTGAAATGATTAGGCCAGTCTTTTTGGGTACCCGCTTAACTGATATCTTAAAGATGGCCCCTTATGCAAAGTATATGAAGGACATCATCACTATCAATAGAAAGATACCTGAAGCTGAAATCTCCACCATGCTTGCTAATTACTCTTTTAAGGATGGAGTGCCTAAAAACTTGGAGATCCGGGAATACCAACTATACCTTGCTCCATTAAAAGAAACTATGTCAAAACTGCTTTGTGTGACTTGGGAGCCGGTGTTAGTGTTATGCCTTTCTCCTTATTTAAGAGACTTGATTTGAATAAACTCACACCTACTGAAATATCATTGCAAATGGCTGATAAATCAATTGTCATACCTATCGGTATTTGTGAGGATGTGCCCGTTGTTGTTGCAAATGTTACTATGTTAACGGACTTTGTTATTCTTGAGATGCCCGAGGACGACAACATGTCGATTATCCTTGGTAGACCCTTTTTGAATACTGTAGGGGCTGTTATTGATTGCAATAAAAGCAAAGTCACTTTTCATATCAATGGTAAGGAGCACACGGTGCACTTTCCAAAGAAACAATTCCAAGTGAATGGTATAAATGTTATTGAAGAATCTCCGACCATCACTATTGGAAGCTTTAAATTACCTCTACCTACTCCCAAAAAGAAATATGATATACTTATTGTTGGGGATATGCACATCCCCATTGAGGTAACTTAGTGTTCTATGAAAGTTCTTCGGTTTCATGCTAATCGGAAGTGGTTGTTAATAAGACTTGATCAACCTTATTAATGGATCATTTTTTAGAGGTATGAAGTTGATGAATCTAGTAAGCACAATTCTCTGCTCCCACCTTTTATTTTCTGTTTTAGCTAGTCAAATAAAATAAAATGCCATGATTATCCTGTTTTCTGTTTTCTCCGTGCAATAAAAAATGACCCAAAAATAAAAGTTCTCAGAATGTCCTGAAAATTTGATACGATTTTTTTCTTAATATTTCTGAATTTCTGGTGCAAAAAATACCAGAGGGGGGTGCACCTGGTGCCCACAAGACACCAGGGCGTGCCAGCACCCCTAGGCGCGCCCTGGTGGGTTGTGGGCCCCCTCAATTATCTCTTTAGCCCACATCATCCCCTACCTCTAGAAAAAAATCACCACAACCACCATTCTCGTGTTCTTGCTCTCAAACCCGCGGATTTCGATCTCTTAGCTCGAAGCTCCATTTCTGAAACTGTTTGGAGGGATTGCTACTTGGTATGTGACTCCTCCATTGCCCCAATTAGTTTTTGATTTAGTGGGTTATTTTTAGAATAATTAGCTACTCTTGGTGTTGTTGTAGATGAGCTTGCATGTTGAATTCTTAGAGTTCTAAGTAGTTTGAATGCTTAATATGGCCTCTATGCATGCTTAGGAGTAGTTGCTATCAATTTCACGAAGTTTGGTTGATAAAAATTTTGCGGTCTATTTTTTTCAGAATTTTTATAGGAATAAGATGGATTTCTTTAGGAAGTTTTCCTCCAAGAAAAATGCCAAAGGAGTCATTGGGGAATCATCGGACAATGACCTTCACACCCCAAGAAGGGCGAAGGTGCGGCCGTGTGAATGGCCGCATGATGCCTTCATGGAGGAGGTCGGTTCCATCAAGAGATCGCTCAATTTGTTGCAAATGCTGGGCTGACCGAGTTCCTCGCTGCTAAGTGTGACCAATATCACATCCTTACAGATTCCTTTATGCAAGGTTTTCATTTTCTGAGAAAGAATAATCCCCCTGAGGTGCAGTTTAACCTTTATGCGGAAACTTACAAAATGCTGCTGACGGACTTTTGTGATATTTGCTTGATTCCCTCTGATGGGGAATTGAGAGGACCTAGACCATCAGAGTTTGAGGATTTTCTCCTCACTTTAACAGTGGGTGAAGATAGGGGCGTGTCAAATGCTACTGCTACCAGTTTGCAGTTTCCCTCAGTGCATTACTTTGCTTTGTTCATCACGAAGTGCTTAACCGCTAGGGAGAAGGTCGGTGCACTCAATGCCCCCGACCTCGCTATTTTACGCCGTGCACTATATGATGACCACACCTTTAGTATGGGGGCTATTATTGCACGTCGCTTAAACCTCAACAAGACTAAGGGAAAGATACATGGTGGTATTTATGCTACTCGTTTAGCGAGCCAATTTAATGTTCAGATTCGCCCACATGATTATCTCTTGTCCTAAGTTTACTTAGATCACAAGTCATTGCAAGACAACCAATTTCTTGACGTAACTGATTCTCCCAGTGACATTCATTACAACTTAGTATTCAGCAAAGAAACCCGCGATATTATTCCGTTGCCTGCACCTGCTTTGTTTGATTCTATTGCCAGGAACTGATACAGGATCATGCCAGATGACATTACAGCATATCAAAACAACCCAGCAGCTGCTGAGGAGGAGCCCCAGGGGTGGGATGCTCAGGTGCCGCCTCCACCTCACTACAACTTGGGACCGGACGGCTACTACGGATGGTGATTACCAAGCTAGGCCAAAAGCCTAAGCTTGGGGAAGTACGTATTTCCACCGACATTACATTCATGTTCACACATTTCATTCCAGTTGTCGGTGTTCACACTTTTTCATTGTAATATCCATGCTAGATTTGTTTTCTCGCTTTCTTCTTGTGTGTTTGAAAAACTTTGAGAAAATCCGAAAATATTTCCTACTTCTTTTTAATTTTTCTTTCTAGCTTAATTTAATTGTAGCATTAAAAGAAAACCCAAAAGGATTTCTCGTTTCTTCTTTTGCTTGTTGGGAGCTTTCCCGTGTAAATAGTTTTTCTCGTTTTTGTTTTTCCCTCTTTAATTTGCCTTCTTCAGGAAAAACCAAAAACTCCAAAAATATTTCAGTGTGTTTCTCTAAAATTCTTTTCCTTTTATTTGAGTCGTACCAAGGAGAAGACCACGATGAAAATGTTGAGTGGCTCTCATGTGCACTATTGTTAATATAACAAAGAGCCTATATTACTTTGTCTTCTCCTTTTGAATAAAATGTTTGCAGATTCCAGCTTAGTCCAAGACACTCTTGCACTATTATTATCTTCTTATCATTCGGTCGTGCAAGTGAAAGGCAATAATGACGATATTCGATGAATTGACTGTGGCAGAGAAAAGCGGGTATGAACTCAACTTGTTTTTGTTTTTGTAAATATGTTTAACCTAGTATCCTTGATTCAGCATATTATGATCAAACATGCTTGCAATGACCATTAGAGATTATAGTTGTTCATGCCATGCTTAAGTAGCTAGGAGTGGATAATGATTTATCTTGGGTGTCAACATGCATTAAAATGTTTGTGATGTGGTATGATGATATGGTATCCTCCTCTGAATGTTTCAAGTGGCTTGACTTGGCACATGTTCACGCATGTAGTTGAATCAAAACCAACATAGCCTTCATGATATTTATGTTCATGGTGTCCATATCCTACTCATGCTAGTATTCAATGTTGATTATATGTAATGCATGTTCATGACCGTTTTCGCTCTCTAGCTGGCCGCTTCTCAATCTATTTGCTAGCCTTCGCCTGTACTAAGCGGGAATATTGCTTGTACATCAAAACCCTTAAACCAAGTTATGCCAGATGAGTCCACTATATCTACCTATATGCGGCATTACCCGGCCGTTCCAAAGTAAATTTGCATGTGCCATCTCTAAAAATTCAAATGAACATCTATTTTGTGTGCCTGGACCGCTCATGGAGCAACAGGGGGCGGTCAGTATCTTCCATGCTAAGCGGGTTATTCTCATGATGAGTGTTTATTCACTCGTCCTTACACGAGAGGGGCGGTAATAGGGATTCCCAGTCCCGAAATCAAAAATAAAAAATAATTAAACAAAACTCCCCCAGGAATGTCGTTGGTTTGGACGGTACCCGTGGATGCGGCTAGCCGTGGAGTGTGATTGTTGGTGGAGGGGGAGTAAACCTTTACTTTTACCGCTTGGGAACCGCCGCTAATTTGTTTAGCATGGAAAATATTGATAACTCTTGGTCGTAACATTGACAGGAAGGGTGTACCTCCCAAAATTATATCTATCTCTGTTTCAAGCTTTGAGCTCTGGCACTGCTGCAAATCCATGCTTCCCTCTGCGAAGGGACTATCTATTTACTTTTATGTTGAATCATCACCTTCTCAAATAAGCGCCAGACCCGAGAGCACTATTGTCATCCTCATGCATCTCTTATTATTTACTAATTGGAGGCACCTTTTGTGATCCCTCATTATTCCACATCATCAAAATTAATTAAACCGTTAGATTGTAAAATTTACGATCAGGATAGAAGGAAAAAGTTAGGTAACGTAGATGATCGAGTCCTATAAAAACCGCATGTGACACGTCCAATGTTTGTTAGCCAAAACAAAAGGCTCAGTTAAAAAAACAAGATGGAAACTGTTCAAAAAAAAGATGGAAATCCTCGCATGAAAAAAAAAACAAGGAAAAGCTTCTACCTATGTTGAGAAAAACGAGAGGGTCCCGCCCTTTTAAAAGACCACCTTCGTATGATTTGAACCCACCCGTACAGAAAAAAAGGAGAAAGTTCTGCCATTTGAAAAGAAACACCATAGAATGAAGCTCACGTACAAAAAAAAAATCATGTAAAAGTAAGTTATCAATGGCCACCACGTCCTTAAAATACAATATTAAACTCCCACGTCCAAAGACAAAAAGTAACAAGGAACACGTCCGTATGGGATTAAACTCACCTGTATAAAAAGGAGTCATGCCCTTTAGAAGAAGCATCACATAAGAAAATGAGTTCCCACCCTCACCACAAAAAGAGTCCTCATTACCCACGTCTATAAAGATTGCCACGTACAACTACTTTTTTCATGCCCCAAGCTACAAAACAAATCATATACCAATCTATCCCCCAAAAACGCCAACTTGCATATCCACATAGACATACAAAAATGATACGTACAAGTAAAGCGTCCTTCAGAGTCAGCTAAAACAAAATTTAATCTATGTGTGATTGAAAACATAATAATTAAATAGCATCATAGTAAAAAATGACCTAGCAAAAATAAAATGAACCAGGCGCGAACATACAAAATTATCTCCCTAATGGCGTCATATATTTTGTTGTGTGAAACACCTAATTATATGACATGTAGGAAAATATGCATAAATTGTAATGCACAAGAAATTATGAATACTGTAAATAAGAATATCATTGCTTTTTGTGCTAGGGATTGGTAAGGTAGACTTTTGATTATCTCAAATAGAAATACTCCCTCCGTTTCTAAATATAAGACCTTTTAGAGATTCCAATATAGACCGCATGCGAATGTATATAGACGCATTTTAGAGTGTACATGCATTTATTTTTCTCCGTATGTAGTCTATATTGGAATCTCTAAAAAAGGTCTTATATTTAGGAACGAAGGGAGTATATTACAACGGCGTACATTACATTTTCAACTTTTATAGGTAAAAATAAGCTTTCAAGTACTAATAGACACTCTACTTTTTCATATGATGCTAGATAGATATATTCTCAATTAAGTATATGATTTTTTATGCCAAGTTAGAAGCACTTTGTTACACACTAAGAAATATAGATAATGGAAATGATATGAGTTGCACTATAGTTTTGGTACGTATATATAGACCGGGCATAGAGTAACCTAAGCTTAAATAATGGAATCCAGCACTAAATCAAACACATACCCACCTGAACAGTTGTCAGTAGATTTTATTTAAAAAGCCCCATGTAACTCTTCCAATAGTTTAATTTATGAAAATAATTGATATATCTATCATGTTTGGAAAAACGAAACAAACCTTGCAGCATATGTCTCCCACACTTCAAATTTTGTTGAGCCATAGGTGTGTGTAGTGTATCTTTGTTGCCAGTTTTGTTGAGAAGTGTTATGTATGCTAATGTCTATCAAATAAGTCTGGAAGATGTGTATCTTTCCATATGGATTAAATTAATTCATATTCTCTCCATCCCTTAGTTGGTTGCATAAAATTCCTAAAGAGGTTTATCTTGCGACTATGATATGAAGGCTTCATTCAAATCAATGATGGCAATTTGCACAACATAAGTGGGAACACAAATGAAGTCTTCCCTGTAATGAAACTTATAATACATGTTGTTATTATTCGTTTCCATTGTTTGAATAAGTTAGCTTTTGTTTAGTTGTATGATATCTTAAGGACTATGTATTCATATAATAGCTAGGCCGTGCAGGTAACTGCACGTGTAGATGACTAGTTGTGTATAGTTGATGTTGGGTGCAACATGACTGGATCTTTTCTACCATGAATTACAGTGTTTAGTCGCTGCTTGAACTTTGGAGGTGCTTTGCATTTATGTTTTGCGGTCTCAGAAAGGGCTAGCGAGATACTACTATTGTCATATTGTATCATGATTGTTTTGACAAAGTGTTGGCATTTGAGATATCTTATTATTGCTCGCTAGTTGCTTATGTTATTGATATGAGTTAATATAATTTCTAAGAGTTATTGTTGGCATGGTTAGTCATAATCTTTGCTAAAAACCTGGGTGCTACTTAAGCATATATATGTAAACAAGAACAAAAGAGTTCGTAAAAGTTTTTCTTTATCACTTTTAGTTTGTCAACTGAATTGCTTGAGGACAAGAAATGGGTTAAGCTTGGGGGAGTTGATACGTCTCCGTCGTATCTACTTTTCCTCACACTTTTGCCCTTGTTTTGGACTCTAATTTGCATGATTTGAATGAAACTAACTCGGACTAACGATGTTTTCAGCAGAACTACCATGGTGTTGTTTTTTGTGCAGAAATACAAGTTCTCAGAATTGGACAAAACTTTTTAGAGATTAATTTTGGAATAAATAAAAATTATTGGAGTCAACAACCACCGGAGAGGGGCCAGAGGCTGGCCAGCATACACCAGGACGCGCCAGCCCCCCCCCCCCCCAGGCGCGCCCTGGTGGGTTGTGCCCACCTCGTGGCCCCACTGACCCTAATTCCTCCACTATAAATTCCTATTTTCGGAGAAAAAAATAGAAGAAAAGTTTCATCACGTTTTACGATACGGAGCCGCCGCCACGTCCTGTTCTTCATCGGGAGGCCAGATCTGGAGCCCGTTTGGGGCTCCGGAGAGGGGAATCTTCGGTCTTCGTCATCACCAACCCTTCTCCATCGCCAATTCCCTGATGTTCCCCACCGGGTGTTGGGGATATCACCCTGTGGTGAGACCCTCCCAGGAGGGGCCGGGTCATGAGGTTGGCGGCTTAGCAATAAGGCCTGGAAGTGACCTGCCCGATGGGCCTAGAGAAGGCCCAGAGCCGGAAGACAATGTGTGACCCGGTGGAGTAAGCCGCCGGTGACGGCTTGCCATACAAGGCAAGGGTAGTTAGAGGCAAGGTCGGTTACTAAGTATAACCCGGCCCGGACTCTTGTAAGCCCAGGGCCTCGACCTGTGTATATAAAGGCGGGTTCCCTGGGCGGCTGAGGCCATGAAACCTTTGATCGAGGACTAGGTCAAGCAAGTTCGCTCCCTTGTAATCGATATCCAATCAATACAACTCAAAGCAGGATGTAGGCTATTACCTCCTTCAAGAGGGCCGAACTTGGGTAAACCTGTGTCTTTCGTCCCGACCAACCCCTTCGAGTTAACCGCCGTAGCGATGGCTTCACACCTAAGTCCTTGCACTAGGACATCTGCCATGATAAAACCACGATAGTTGGCGCCCACCGTGGGGCCGATGCTCGGTGGTTTCGAGTACTCGAAGGGCTCTCTCCCAGGGATCGAGGGATACGCCGTTGGCAGGATGACTAAGAGTCGCCGCGGCAAGCTCTACATCGACAACGCCGGCTGGGGCCCCGAGGCCGACTCGGTTGAGTACGGGTACCGGGTCCCCTTCGGCAGAATTCACATCTTCATTGGCAAGATCGGCAGATCTAGACCCGGGCCGGACATCAGCACCGACCTCGTCAAGCCGGCCCGGCGCGCGCAACCCGCCCGGCTTAACCCGGGCCGGAAGCACGTCTTCCTCGGCTTCACCCAAGGCACAGAACTTGAGGAAGGTTCTATGTCGCGGGAGGAAACCCTCATCTGCTCAGAGGATGGATCCTCGAGCGGGGAGGCGGAATCAATCTACCAGCTTCACAACGGCGGGCTTGGGGGCTACTTCGAGGGCTACCATGACCCGGAATACTATGAGCCGCCGAACCGAGCTGCCATCTTCATGGCTGGATCGGCGCCAGCTTTGGGTAGCACGGCGGCTGGGACTGCGCCCGCCGGTGCAACGGGATCCGGGTCAGCCAGGCCGCCGGCTCAAGTTTTGCTGGATCTGATGAATGAGCTAACAACTGTGATGGGAACCGAGGTCACGGCCGAAAACCAAGCAGCCCGTAACACGGAGATTGCGAGGTTGAAGGACCAGATGGCCGGTGCCCAGGAGGAAATTAACATGCTGAAAGCTCAGATGGATGCTGAGTCGGAGCGCCTCAGGGCGGAAGCTTTTCTCCTTGACCTGGATCAACAAACCGCAGATGCAGTCCATCGGATGAGGCACCAGACCCGCCTGCCGGATCAGTATGAGCCTAGAAACCTTTTTAACACGCCAGGATCGGGACGGAACGTGCCTCTGACCGTGACCCGAACGGCGGAAGTGCCTGGGAGTAGGGCGGCGGTTCAGCATCGGCAGCCAGACCCGCCCCGTAGGAACCAGACCCCGCTGCAGCATTTTCCAACACCACCCGGCCATTTTTCTAACCCGGTGGAAAACATGGTGGCAGCAGCAGTCAGACTTAATGCGCTCCCCCTAGCTGATGGTACGCCCTTTGCTAAGGAAGCCCGGAATGCCATTGGGTACTTGCAGACATCGGTGGCGCAACAGGAGAAGTATACTTATAGCCGGAGTCGTGTGCACTCGACCCCTATCCCGAGCCGTAGTTACAGCCGGCGTATAGTGTCACCGGCAATCTCTAGCAGCGAGCGACGTCGGAATCCGTCTCGTGATGACCCGCCCGCTGTCGATGCTCAGGCGCTTGTGGATTGAGCGAGGGCGCAACGAGAGGCGGCAGCGGCCGCGGCGGCTTATCAAGAATCACCCACAGTTGCACCTTCCGTCTCAGTGGGTTCCGGAGTAACCTCCAGGGCTGTGGGAGTGTCGTGCTTAGTGCCGGCTCTACGGAATGAGCGCCTGCCAAAGGACTTCAAGGGTCCGCGTAAGGTGCCTAATTACACTGCTCATCTGCCTCCAGAAGCTTGGATCGAGAGTTATGAGCTATCCATGGAGATGTTGGACGTCAGTGACGCGGTCTGTGCGAAGTATTTCATCATGATGCTGGAAGGACCGGCTCGTACGTGGTTGAAGGGTTTGCCGCCCAATACCATTAATTCCTGGGCCGAGTTGAAGGCAAAGTTCATCAAAAACTTCCGAGGAACGTGCAAGCAGCCTATGACGATTGTGGATTTGGATCATTGCGTGCAGCGAGAGGATGAGTCGGCCCACCATTGGGTCCGGCGGGTCTCGACCATTATCCACTCATCTGATAATATCACAGCGACTCAGGCGGTTCTGATTCTGGAGAAGAATTGTCATTTTTTGCCCCTCAAGCAGAAGCTCGGACGGCTCAAGCGTTCTTGCCAGGACATGGGGGAGCTCATGGCGGCTCTCACCAAATACGCAGATTCTGACAACACCAAGGATCCTGGGTCTGATGAGGAGAAATCAGCTAAGGGCAAGAAGAATGGCAATGGCAAGGGTCAACAGCAGAACGGGGCAGGAAATAACAACCCGGGCAATGGCGGTAAGCGGAAGCATCTGGATGGCGGGTCAGATCTGGTAGCCAATACTAATACTGGGAACAACCGTGGCAAGGGGAACGGTAAGCTGCCTTTCGGCAAAAATAAACCTTTCAACATGGAAGCAGTCCTTAATGACCCCCTGCCCGAAGCATAGCCTGCCCAATAAGCCGTCCACTCATGCTTGGAAAGATTGTTGGATTATGCAGGAATTCCGAAATTACAGCCTTAACCAGCATCAAGGCAACGGCGACAGACCGCCTGGCGGGTCAGGATCCGGCTCTCACGGGTCGGGCTTCGGTGCAGGCGGCTCAGGTTCTGGTTATCAGGGTCAAGGGAGCCATGGAGGTCATAACCAGCAATCTGGCAATAGTGGTCAGCAACAAAATAATCAATCAGGGTATCAGAGTAACCCGAAGCAGCTTAATGGAGGCCAGTATCACGTTTTACGACAAGCCTTGATAAGCGAGATCAGAAAGTGCGCAAGCGGGCGGTCAATGCGGCCATGTCAGCTCTCTCGCAGTATTTGAAGTGGTCTGAGTAAGACATAACTTGGAGCAGGGAGGATCACCCGCCACGCATGGATAACCCGGGGCATTTAGCTCTGGTGGTGGCCCCCCAAGTAGGAGGCTACGTGTTCACCAAGGTACTTATAGATGGTGGCAACAGCATCAACATCCTGTATTATGACATGTTTCGCCGGATGAACGTGCTTGACAAGGATCTTAAGCCATCTTCAACAGTCTTTCACGGGGTGGTGCCCGGAAAATCGGCTTATCCGGTTGGAAAAATTGCCTTGGAAGTAGCCTTTGGTGATGAGTTCAACTGCAGGGTAGAGACCTTATGGTTCGAGGTGGTTAAAATCAAGAGCCCGTACCACGCTTTGTTTGGACGGACGGCTTATGCCAAGTTCATGGCTAGGCCTTGTTATGTTTACTTGTAGCTCAAGATGCCTGGTCTGAAAGGAACGATTATGGTACATGGTGATCGGAAGATTGCTCTTGAGTGCGAGGAAGGCGACGCTGCGTATGCGGAGTCAAGTTGTGCTGAGGCGGAGCTCAAATTTTATAAAGAAAATGTTGACCCGGCGGATATGACCCCGTTGAAGAAGCCCATCACTGAATCTGAGCCGCCCCTGAAGTTTGTAGCAGAAGATACCAAGCTGGTGGATTTTACTCCCGGCGACTCATCGCAGCAGTTCACTATTGGGGCTAATATGGATCCCAAATAGGAAAGCGCGCTCATCGAATTCATCCGTGAGAATCGGGACATCTTTGCATGGAAACCTTCTGACATACCGGGTGTACCGAGAGAATTCGCCGAGCACCACCTTAATGTGGATCCTAAGTTTAAGCTGGTCAAACAGTTCCTCCGCCGTTTCAATGAAGAGAGGCGTAAGGCTATTGGAGAAGAGGTAGCCCGGCTCTTGGCAGCAGGGTTTATCGTTGAAGTTTTTCACCCGGAGTGGTTGGCTAACCCCGTGCTGATGCTTAAAAAGAACGGCACGTGGCGCATGTGTGTAGATTACACGGATCTCAACAAGGCATGTCCGGTTGATCCATTTGCACTAGCCCGTATCGACCAGATCATTGATGCAACGACGGGTTGTGAGAGCTTATGTTTCCTGGAGCTTACTCAGGTTATCATCAGATCAAGATGGCAGTCAAAGACCGAGAGAAGACGTCCTTTATTACACCTTTTGGGGCTTTCTGCTATGTGTCTATGCCCTTTGGACGCAAAAGTGCGCAGGCATCTTATCAGCGCTGTGTGCAGAATTGCCTTCATGGTCAAATTGGGCGCAATGTTCATGCTTATGTGGATGATATTGTGGTCAAGTCACGGAAGAAGGAGACTCTGTTGGATGATTTAAAAGAAACTTTCGATAATCTGCGGGTTTACAAGATGATGCTTAACCCGGCCAAGTGTGTATTTGGTGTGCCTGCAAGCAAGCTCTTGGGATTCTTGGTCTCCGAGCGGGGTATTGAGGCTAACCCGGACAAGATAAAGGCCATCACTTCTTTGTCTAAGCCGGCGTGTATTAATGATGTCCAGCGCTTGGCGGGTAGTATTGCCGCTCTAAGCCGGTTCATAAGCCGCCTAGGTGAGAAAGCTATACCTCTATATCAGATGATGAAGAAAACAGATGACTTCGTCTGGAGTGATGCGGCCAATGAGGCATTTGAGGCGCTCAAAAAGCAGTTGGCTGAGCCGCCCGTTTTGGCTGCTCCAGTAGAAAAAGAGCCTTTGCTCCTGTACGTGGCGGCTAACAATAGAGTCGTCAGTGCTGCAGTTGTGGTGGAGCGCAAGGAGGCGGGTAAGGAGTACCCAGTCCAGCGGCCGGTTTATTATGTCAGTGAGGCCTTGACAGAATCCAAGCAAAGATACCCGCATTGGCAAAGCAAAAGCTAGTGTTTGGAGTATTCATGGCCAATCGCAAGCTGAAGCACTACTTCCTTGGGCATCCAATCACAGTGGTCAGCTCTGCTCCTTTGGGAGACATCATTCAAAACAGAGAAGCCACTGGTAGGATTGCTAAGTGGGCAATTGAGCTTGGGCCTCTCAATCTGAAATATATGCCCCGGACGGCTGTGAAATCTCAAGCCCTGGTGGACTTTATCAATGACTGGACAGAGTGTCAAGCACCCGAGGAGAAGCCGGACAATACATATTGGACAATTCATTTTGATGGCTCCAGGCAATTGGAAGGCTCAGGGGCTGGAGTTGTTTTGACTTCCCCGCGAGGTGACAAATTCTGTTATGTTTTGCGGTTAATGTTTCCTTGCACTAACAATGCAGCTGAGTATGAGGCTTTGCTTCATGGGCTCCGTGTGGCAAAGGAGATGAATTTGAGCCGGGTCAGATGCCTCGGCGACTCAGATCTGGTGGCTCAGCAAGTTTCTGGCACGTGGGATTCCAAGGACCCTCGCATGGCGGCTTATCGCCAGGCGGTTGATGTTATTGCTGGTCACTTTAAGGGCTATCAGGTGGATCATATTGATCGTCGGAGGAATGAGGCGGCTGATGCGTTGTCAAGACTGGGGTCTCAGCGTAAGCCGGTGCCACCCAATGTGTTTCTGGATGTGTTGCGTCACCCGTCGGTTAAATTACCGTCAGAAGAGGATCTTGCTATACCTGACCCGGAAGGACAGTTGGTGGTGGCTCTCCGCGCAATCCCTGATTGGACACTGCCTTATCTGGCGTATCTGACTCGTGGTGAGCTACCTCAAGACTCGCGGCAGATTATGAGGCGATCTAAGTCTATGACTATCGTCAATGGCGAGTTGCACAGGTGCAGCGTGACAGGCGTTTTTCAGCGATGTGTTTCTCCTGATGAGGGCCGTGAAATCTTGCAAGAGATACATGCCGGCGATTGTGGTCATCACACCGGGTTAAAGTCTTTAGTGGCTAAGGCTTTCCGGCATGGCTTTTACTGGTTAACGGCTCACAAGGATGCAGAGGACTTGGTCAGTAAATGTGATGGATGTTAAAAATTTGGACGACGTGCCCATGTGCCGGCTCAAGAGTTACGGATGATTCCAATCACCTGGCCATTTTCAGTCTGGGGGCTTGATATGGTGGGACCTTTTAAGAGGTCTAAAGACAAGAAGACCCACCTCTTGGTGGCGGTTGACAAGTTTACTAAATGGGTTGAGGCTGAGCCGGTCAGTAAGTGTGACACAGCCACAGCAGTTCAGTTCGTCAAAAAGATGATCTTTCGGTTTGGTTATCCTCATAGTATCATTACTGACAATGGTACAAACCTGTCCAAGGGGGCTATGAAGGAGTTCTGTGATGGTGAACACATCCGCCTCGATGTGTCTTCTGTGGCTCACCCCCAGTCAAACGGTCAAGCAGAGCGTGCTAACTAGGAAATTTTGAGAGGGATAAAACCCCGGCTCATGGTTCCTTTGGAACGCACGCCGGGTTGTTGGGTGGAGGAATTACCTTCGGTACTTTGGAGCATCAGAACCACCCCCAACAGGTCAACAGGCTATATGCATTTCTTCATGGTTTATGGCGCGGAAGCCGTTCTCCCCAGTGATATCCATCATGACTCGCCCAGGGTGGCGGCTTACGTTGAAACTGATAATGAGACGGCGTGTCAGGATGCTTTGGATGCATTGGATGAAGCACGGGACCTTGCGGCGGCACGATCGGCGATTTACCAGCAAGATTTGCGTCGCTATCATAGCCGCAGAATCAAGACCCGGACGTTCCAAGAAGGTGACTTAGTGCTCCAGCTGATTCAAGACCAGTCAGATATGCATAAGTTGTCACCTCCCTGGGAAGGACCTTTTGTGATCAGCAGAAATCTCAACAATGGTTCCTATTATCTCATTGATATACGGGAGAGTGACAAGTCACGAACTTCTGGAGAGGAGACTGCCAGGCTGTGGAACATTGCTCATCTCCGGCCATACTATACCTGAGCCACCGGCTCTCATCAATGTACATACTTCTGTCATTGTATATACCACCTTTTATGATATAATAAAGTTGGCATCCCCGTAATTCGGGGCCTCTGCCGTTTTTTCCGCACCAAGTTTTGTGCAAAGAGTCGATTCTTCATAAGGTCACTTGGGGGCTTCCAACCCACTGAGTTTAGCTTTCATACCCTCTTGACCGGCTTTATATGCCATATCCGAGTTAAACCTGCCTGTTTGCAACTTGCTACTCCACCATGTGACCCGCCGAACTCTTGACAGTCAATCTTGCTCAGAGACCCTGAACTTGATAGTCAATCTCGCAATAAGACCCTGAACTTGTCAAGGTTTAAACGGCGACTTTCGTCACGAGAGAGCCGGCTTACAGTGAGCTAGGATAAACTCGCCTTGTCTGTCGTAGTCTCTCCGCTATGTGGCCTATTCGCACTCTTAGCAATGTCAATCTTTTTGAAGACCCTGAACTTGCTAAGGTTTAAACGACAGATTTATGTCACGTGAGAGCCGGCTTACGAGGTTTCAGGCTTTTTATGCCTAGCTTCTTTTGAGGCAATACAAATTTCTTTACAAAGTAAAAATAAGAGCCATCTCTTCTTGCTGTGCCTTTAAAGCCGGCTTATAAAGAGGTATACAAATATATATTCTCTATTGCTTGTTTTTTGCAGGTATTTTTTCATGATAAGATTCTAAGTTTCTGGGTAACCCCGGCTTAGCATTGCTCATGGAATATAACCCGCCGGGCGAGTCAATGCGGTCAGATGATTATATCAAGACATTCATGCTAAGTCGCCGGCATATGGGCTGAAGAAATTTTAAAAGTGCACGAAGGCACAAGAGCAGGCGATTATGTTTTTCTACTGCTATTACAAGGCCTCACAGGGCCCAAAATATGGTGCTCAAGTTTTTCACAGGTTATCATCCGGCGGCTCAGCTTCACCCGGGTTAGCATCCTTGAAGGCCGGCTCTTGCGTCTAGCTTGTCTACGGGTCATCCCACGCCGGGTCTTCGCTTTCCTGAATCTGAAGGTTGTCCACATCCCAGTTGCAGTTGAGTAATGCTTCAAATTCAGCCTCATCATCCAAGATGGGAGATGGATCAACATCAGGAGCGAAGATATGCTTACGCCGTTAAGGAATCAGATCTTTTGGTTCAAATGTAGGCACCCGGATTCGCACGCTGTCGGCGTCATAAGCCGCCTGATATGTCTTCGGGTCAGCTTCTGCGGCTAGCTGGCTGCCCAACGCTTGAGACGCTCTGAAGCAACGGGCGTAGTCATCTTGAGTGAACTCCGACCCATCGTATTTCAGCTGTGGGAAGCCCCCCATCATCTCCTCCGGATTAAGCTCCGGCGCATATGCCAAGGCCCGGCTTAGGGCAGATATCGCGCCCTTACGGGCGGCTGATTTCTTTATCTCTTCGAAGTGTTGAGGGACAGTGGATAGGCATTTTAGCACATCTTTGATCAGCTTTGGCATGCCTTTCTCACCAAAGACTGCCCTGATGATAAAGAGGCTTCCGTCGTATAATTGTTCAGTGAAGGCGTATAACGCCTTCAATTTCAACAAACTATCATCCGGAAGTTGGCGAGTTCGTTTGCCTGCAAAACAGATTAAGATGGTAAGTCGCCGGGCGAGTCTCCGCAAGAGCATTTGAAGCATAGTCATAAGTACAGTCAACAATGCTTACCAAAGACAGCTTCGGTCATCCGGCTTATGTGCCGCTTCAGGCTGGTCAACTCTTCAGTCACGGGTGTAAGACGGCTCTCGGCGTCTTCCGTGCATTTGGTCAGGACGGCTTGGCTGGTTTCAGCAGATTTTTTATACGCTTCAAGTTCCGTCTTGATCTTTTCCAGCTCTGACAAGGTGAGCCGGCACTTTGTATCGGCTTCAGCTCGAGATTCTTGTTGCAAGGCCAGACTCTTCTTAAGGTCTATCACGCTGGATTCAGCCACATTTAAAGATTCCTACAGATGACAAGTCATAGCAAAGTAAGATTATCAGTTTTAAACCGCCGGACCGGCTCATGATGGTGCTTACAAGTATTGCAGAGAATTCTCACAAGTCCCAAGCAGATTGCAATCAATATACTTGACACTTGGGGGCTAATGGGTATCAGTTCTTTTAAATTGCTACAATACAAATAAGACCCAGATCATCTTCATGAAGATAACCCGGCCCTTGGGGGCTACACATTGCTCTACAAGTCTAAAATCAGGTCTACAAAGAGTCCCGACTCATTATTGGTATAATGACCCGGCCCTTGGGGGCTACACTTGGCATTTTTGCATTTATTAAGACAATAAGTGCCGGCTCATTATTGGTATAATGACTCGGCCCTTGGGGGCTACAAGTTAGTCTATTCAAGTCTACATATTATTGAAGACCCGGCTTATTTTCGAGAATATAAGCCGGCCCTTGGGGGCTACGTAAGGGTATACAGAGAATGGAAAAGTGGAATACCTCATATTTCCTCTTCATCATATCCACTAGTCTAGCTTCCATGTCCCGGCTGGCGGCCAGGCGGCTCAAATAGCCCGAGTGCAACTCGTCAGCAGTCAGCTTTTCCAAGTTGGGCAGATCAAGCTTGTTTTTATCCTTCTCAGGTGAAGGCGTTTCATTCTTGCTAATGTGCTTGGTTAGCACGTTGGAGGGGGCCGGAGCGGCATAGGCTGAGCCGGTAATAACGACCTCTTCTTCTTGAGCCGGCACCTCTTGAGTTGTTAGCAGGGGGCTGGGCGGCTTAGGATCCGTCGCCAGAGAAGCCTCAAGAATCTCAACATCAGCGTTCGCCGGCTCGTTAGGCTAGGGAGTGTCGTCATGAGCACCCTAGCCAGCCTCGGACGGTTCCACTTGAGCTTCAGGAGTGTCAAGCTTTCGGTCTTCCGGCTCTGAGATACCCGGACGAGAAGATGACCCGCTCAATTTCCTTTTCTTGGCCTGGGCCCTGCAAAACACGGACTTCATTGTCAGTTATATGCAAGAACAGTATAGTAGTAAGCAGGGAAAGGATATAAGAAAGTTTACCCCGGGTTGATAACAAGGGGAGGCAGCTTGGAGTCGGTTGAGTCGCCAGATGAAGGAGGAGTTTCCTGATTTAATTAGATGAAGCAATATGAGTAAGTGACAGCACAAGACTAATATGAAGAAGTACAAATATAAGCAGGAAGTACCTCGTTGCGACGTTTTCGACGAGCCGAAGTGTCAGATAAGCCGGCCATCAGGTCTTCAGAGCCGCCGCTCCGGGTCTGACGTCTGGCGTCATGTTGCTACTTCTTCAAAAGAAAGTCGGGGTCCAAGTAAGCAAGAGGATGTGAAAGTTTAATTTTCCGGATGACCCGCCGGACTCTCTCTGTTGGCAGAGGTTCTGAGTCGGAGGAGATGATAGTTACCTCTGTAGCCCCGGCTTCGCTGGCCTCCGCCTCTTCCTGAGAGGAGTCAGCGTCAATAAGTTGCATAAAAAGAAGACCAAGGGAATCAAGTTCTACCTCTGAGTCGTCTAGGCCAAACAGCTCTTCAGTGGACTGTTTCTTTTTACGAGCCGGAGCTTTAGCCTTGGGTGCCTTTGTGGCCTTGCTTTTCTTCTTGGAAGTAATTACTAGCCTCTTGTTCCAAAAGGAAGAGTCGGCCTACATATGGTATATGCATTGGCAGAAAGGTTAAATAGGATATATGAAAATGCAGCATTTAAAGAATGGGTGAGGATAAGGATGAAGAGATTCACCTCTGGAGCCAGGTTAAGTACATAAAAAGGGGCTAACCCCGTCTTGTTGCAGACTGCTTGAGGTTCTCCCAGCAAGGATTTGAGGATGGCGTTAAGATCCTGGTCTGTCAAGGGAGTCTGGTTGAAGCGTTGAGGATCATTCACCTCACCAGTGTATTGGCACATTTAGGCGCCGCGGCGGCTCAGCGGCAGAATCCTCAAAGAGACCCAGCAGCAGGTCAGCTCAACACCTGTTAACCCGTTGGCTAACAGGGCCCTTATTTTCGAAAAGGTTGGACCGTACTGAGTGCGCTCTGCAACAGACATCTGGTCTGGAAGTTTGATGTCGGTACTAAGCCGGTAAGGACGATAACCCGGCAGTGGATTCTCTCCTTCTGGGGAAGTATCCTTGCAGTAAAACCAGGTTTTGTTCCAGTCCTTGGGATGACTTGACAGAGTGGCTACTGGAAAGAGTACATCCCTCCGTCTTTGAAGAGTGACACCTCCGAGTTCAAGACTCAATCCATCCGCCATTTCTGTTTGACGGTTGATGTAGAAATATTCCTTGAAGAGGTCAACAAACGGCTCTTCTTGCAGATAAGCTTCACAGAAAGTTTGGAACTGGCACAGGTTGGACACGGAGTTGGGGCCAATGTCTTGTGGGTGCAGTTTGTAGAAGTGTAAGGCGTCCCGAAAAAGTTTAGACCCGGGCGGTGAGAAGCCACGGAGAAGATGGTCTGTGAATACAATGACTTCCCCATCCTCGGGCTTGGGAGTGGTTTCATTGCCCGGAACCCGCTAGTGGATAACATCCTGAGCCGGCAAAACTCCCATGACGACAAAATCATTGAGCGTATCCTCAGTGACCCCGGATCTTACCCAGTCGCAAGAAGCGGGGGCTTTAGTCATGGCGGCAGCTTAAAAGACTGTGGAAAGGAATGATTATATGGCGGGTTAAAAACGCGGCATGACCAAAACAGCTATGATTCTAAAATGGTGATAGTACTTGGCGGGTCACTATTAAGTTGTGAGCCGCCGATTGTTCCATTGACAAGGCAAATTGCAATGTTACGAGGAGAGCCGGCAGCATGATGGCGGGTCAAATTTGCCGGCAAGTATTGAAAAAATTGCTAAGTGTGGACAAACAAGTTCCAACAACTACAGCTACTGTTCTAAGATCTACAAGCGAAGAATAAAAGGAAATATTTCCTAAACCTAAGTTGACAGTGAAGAATAGGCAGTTCATATGCAAGCTCCCGTGAAGGGAAGATGCGTGATAAGCATGGAAAACGCGCCCGGCGGAGCAACGCGAGATCTTACTAAGCGGATGGAAATCTAGACGTATTGATTCTACTCATCTACGCCAAGAACAATGATGAACGGCGGCGAACCCGAAGAACCCCAATGAACTAATGAGGATTCAGAAGGGGGGGGGAGATGGAACCTGAGATTTGGACAAGATCCGGGCGAGCAGCGGCGAAATCTGGACAAGTTCAGGTTGATGCAGCGGCCTTGGTGATGATGACGGCGAGGTCCGAGCGGCGCGGCGGAGCTTCGGCTGCGCGGGCATTCGGAGGAAGAAGAAGAAGAGATGGCGGCGACGGGGGAAAGTGAAAATGTTACGGACCCCACGCACTTATTTATGAGGAGGATGGAACAGCAACAGTCTCGAGCGGGAATCGAGGAGACAAGATGACGATTGACCAAGAAAACGCCTCGATTCTCGGGTTGACCAATTAATGAGAAGATCTGTTATGACTTCATCCGGATCTTTTGGAGTTTTCAGAGATGACGTCACTCATTTCCACATGGCGGGTCACGAGGATTTGTCAGAGATGACATCACTCATTTTCGCGCGGTGGGTCATGAAGATTTGTCAGAAAGGAATGTAAGACTCGCCAACCAAAAGACTTGAAGATTGACATGAACCGGTTCAAATCAATCTGGGGCCTAATGTTGGGGATATCACCCCGTGGTGAGACCCGCCCAGGAGGGGCCGGGTCATGAGGTTGGCGGCTTAGCAATAAGGCCTGGAAGTGACCTGCCCGATGGGCCTAGAGAAGGCCCAGAGCCGGAAGACAATGTGTGACCCGGTGGAGTAAGCCGCCGGTGACGGCTTCCCAGACAAGGCAAGGGTAGTTAGAGGCAAGGTCGGTTACTAAGTATAACCCGGCCCGGACTCTTGTAAGCCCAGGGCCTCGACCTGTGTATATAAATGCAGGTTCCCTAGGCGGCTGAGGCCACGAAACCTTTGATCGAGGACTAGGTCAAGCAAGGTCGCTCCCTTGTAATCGATATCCAATCAATACAACTCAAAGCAGGACGTAGGCTATTACCTCCTTCAAGAGGGGCCGAACCTGGGTAAACATGTGTCTTTCGTCCCGACCAACCCCTTCGAGTTAACCGCCGTAGCGATGGCTTCACACCTAAGTCCTTGCACTAGGACATCTGCCGTGATAAAACCACGACACCGGGAGTGAGTAATTCCTTCGTAGGCTTGCTGGTCGATGAGGAGTTGGATGAGATTCATCAGGTAATCGAGTTAGTTTTGTTAGGGCTTGATCCCTAGTATCCACTATGTTCTGAGATGTTGCTATGACTGTGCTATGCCTAATGCTTGTCACTAGGGCCTGAGTGCCATTATTTCAGAGATTAACCGTTTATGTTATCACCATTATATCTATGTTCTTGATCCGATCTTGCCTAGTCATATGCACCTATTACGTGTTATGACCCGTCAACCCCATAGTGACAATATTTGGGATACTTCACGGTGATGACCGTAGTTTGAGGAGTTCATGTATTCACCGTGTGTTAATGCTTTGTTCCGGTTCTCTATTAAAAGGAGGCCTTAATATCCCTTAGTTTCCTTATGGACCCCGCTGCCACGTGAGGGTAGGACAAAAGATGTCATGCAAGTTCTTTTCCATAAGCATGTAGGAGATATGCCCTAGAGGCAATAATAAATGTTATTGATTATCTCCCTGTTCATAATTAGGTTTATGTTCCATGCTATAACTGCTATGGTTCTCGAGTCTACAATAACCACGAGGCTCGAAGGAAGACTCATATGCACGTGTGGAATAATAAACGGTAAAATGTATTCCTAGTCTAGCCTCTAAGACTGGCTCAAGTATTGCATGATGATCCTGTTTTCCTGATCATGGGCATGGCTATGCCGGCAATTTTGAGGGCACAATGTTAGAAGAACATTTGTGTTGAATCGACCCGAATTGATGTTATGCTATGAGATTCATTCGTCACAAGTTAATGGTTAATAACACAGAGATGGTTAACGTTTGCATAATTCCTTAGACCATGAGAGTATCGAGTTTCTTCATGCTTGCTTCATGAACTTTGGGGTTTGTTAAACGTCATCCGTACATGGGTGGCTATTACGGCGGCTTACGGGTTCATGGAAAAGTATGTCAAGTAACTTGATAGCTCAAGATTGGGATTTGCTCCTCCGACGATGGAGAGATATCTCTGGGCCCTCTCGGTGTTACGGTATCCATCATCGTCTGGCCAGACACTTTGTGATTTGATCACGGGGATGCCGGAACACGGGAACGAGAAAAGAGAACAATACCGGTAATGAGGTAACTGGCATAGTGGACAAGTTGTTGATCCACGGGGATGCCAACATGTCTCACCTCGGGTATTTGTAACATATCGCGAAGCAACAGGAATAGCACACGGCAACTGGAGGTTCACTCGAATATTCATTCGTGTGGGTATAGGGGTCAATATGGGTGTCCACGGCTCCGATGTTGATCATTGATCGGAAGGGGTTCCGGGTCATGTCTATGCTTCACCGAACCTATAGGGTCACACGCTTAAGGGTCATCTATCTATTGAATACTAGACAGGGAGTCTGAGAGAAATTCACCGAAAAAGTTTCGGAGACAACGGAAGAGTTCCGGAGAGAGAACACCGGAAGAGTTTCGGTAAAACCGAAAAGTTGTTTCGGAGTGTACCATAAAGTCAAATTGGTTTCGGCACATGCCTGGAAATTATTGGAAGGTACCAGAATTGTTCCGGTAACTTCTGAGATTTTTCTGAGACAAAAACCGGAAATGTTCCGGACTGCCGGAACCGCTTTAGTTGCTTTGCACAGATGAAAATCACTAAACCGAAAAGTTGTTTCGGAGTACACCATAAAGTCAAATTGGTTTCGGCACATGCCTGATAATTCTTGGAGGGTGCCAGAATCGTTCTGGAAACTTTCTGGAATTTTCCGGGATGAAAACCGGAAATGTTCCGGAGCTGCCGGAACCGCTTCAGATGCTTTTCGCAGATGAAAAATCACTAAACCGGAATTGTTTCGGATCGCGTTGAAAATTATTTTAGTGGGTACTGGAAATGTTCTAAGCCCACATAAATATTTTCAGTTCGAACGGACGCTGAAATATGTCGTCGTGAATAGTGAAAGTGCTTTTTGGATTACTTTATGGAAAGCCACCTTTTGGGGCTTTACTCACAAATATCTTTAGGGATGACATGGAAGGATAAGGGCTTCCCACTTGCTTTTACCTTTGTGCCCTTGTGAAGGGCATTTTGGGTATTTCAAGTGTCACCCTACCCCTTGGGTTTTCCTATAAATAGAGGTGGAGATGCACTCTCCACACTCACTCTTTCTCACATACACATGCCATCTGATGTTATCTGGCTTCTCTCTCCCTCCCAGCGAAATAGTTTCGTAGAGCCGAAAGGCTGTCTGGGTTCCGGTGGGAACTAGTTCTGGACGGCGAAGCCCTGCCGGATAGATGACACCGTATGTGTGCAACTCTGTAGAGAGATCGTAGTTTCGGTCTTAGTTCGAGAGTGCCTCCCGAAGGGCTGTCCGAGTGACTGTCCGAGTTTTGAAGGTCCTCACGAAGGGCTATCCGAGTGACTGTCCGAGTTTCGATGGTCCTCCCGAAGGGCTGTCCGTGACACCGTCCGGGGGACTGTCCGACCGCCTCTCGGAGGGCTGTCCGAGGGGCGGATGAGGGTATACATCCTCGCGGTTGGGAGGTTGTAAATCCTAGCTGCGGGGATCTGCACCGCCGATCGTCATCGACTCTACTTCCGCTGCGCTACGAGTCGGTAACGAAAAGATCAAACCTTGTATGCAGTCTCCATAGTGGTCCTGGGCTGGTGCGTAGGTCGGAAATTTTTGTTTTCTGCTGCGTTACCCAACAGTGGCATCATGAGCCGTGCTATGCGTAGATGCAGGTTGCGATCTAGAATACATGGAGATGTATGGGTGTTGCACAATATAATTAGGTAGTAGATGAGTTCTATTACTGAAAATTATTTGTGCGGGTAGCAGATGAAATATGTTACCCGATGTTCCTGTTGCTTCCCCTGAATTTGCGTAGTCCTGATCTTGACGGCATGGTGGAATCTCACAAAGTTCTGGCAATCTGCGATCCTTTCATGCTACTCCTGAGTATGCTGATTGACAGATCAACGAAGTGCTAACAGTTCTTTGGGTTCCACCATAGTTAAAGAAAGATGGATGTTTCGCAGACGAAAGGGCAATGCAGATGTGATCTGCACGGGGGTCATGCGTATAACGAAGTTTAGTATGGGGTTCGAGATTTTATTATCTCGTGTTTCATACACCCCGCAATGTTAATCTAGCGACTTGGATTATCATGCTTGATGATGGACGATGGTAGCTTCAGTTTGTTTCAAAACCTTAGAAGCCACGTAAAACAAGTTTTTGCATGAACCGATTAGAAGCGTCTAACTTGGTTTTGTAGGATGGTTTGCATGTGCATATGATGTGGTATAGCAGTGCTCATATTAATTTGATTATGTATGAGATGACTATATGATGTAATATTAACATGACCTGCGTGTCATGATTCGACATGATGGCTGGAGCCATATGATTTTCACTTTAATGACCTGCGTGTCAACCTTAAGTAATGCACTTATTTTATTAGCTATAGAGATAGCAATATTATCTGGTGCATCGACAAGGTGGTGGCAATCTTCGCGAAGGTGAACACCAACGCGAATGCCAAAGACGAAGAAATGAAAGACTTCTCCGTCAGAAAGGGCTATACCATATCATGCTATTATGAATTGCCTGAGATGTTTATCCCTTATGATGCACCCTTTTGATTGCGCGGTAGTCGCTTTTATTAGGGTGATCTCACACAAAAATATCAAGTAGTTAGTGTTCTCCCAAGTGTAGCACCGTCACGGCACCTAACTTTTCGGGGTGCGCCATGGATGCATGGGTATGAACGATTAGGGATGTGTGAGGCGGGTGAGTTGAGACCTCACAGCGAGATCACTTGGTTGTCTTGACGTTCATGCATGAAAGTCATGAGCTCGGAACACACGCATCGAAAGATGAACAAGAGTCACATAGAGATGTGATCGGCAAGTTGGCCTACCGATTAAAATTACCGTCATGAGATGATGATTCTATGACGATGAATTGAAGTCTGGATCTTGAATCACTCACAATCAATTATGAGAGATATTGATTTGAGTGGGAGCGCACTGCAGAATTAACTTGTTTAATTCTCGGTGCAATTAATTTTGAACACTATCTAAGTGCGATTTGCAAAATAGTTGTAGAATAATGGCTTGCATTTCCACCTTCCCTATTAAAATTGAATAGTTGTTAAATATCTGGTTAAAACTTTACGGTTGGTAACGTAATTTGAGGATTGTCCTCAAGAGTGCCGAGAAGGACTTTGTCCTATCGCATACTTTTGGTATTCTCCCGCTAATGCTATGGATGATATGACTCTCGTCCTTCGATCAAAAAGCTAAAATTCCGTTATGGTCAAGTGAAATATATTTGCTTCCATGAGACCCGAACTTCGAAAGTTTGGATAGTTATGTGATATTCATGGAATCTGAAAATCATTTTCAGAGACAGACAAAGGCTAAAAGATATGAGATATCCAAAGCAATGTTTGTTTGCAAAACATTAGTAAAGTGTTTACTATACATTGGACTGATTAGAGAGGGATCCGGAAGAACGCATGTCATATGATGAAAGGTGAATAAAACAACAACTTAAAGAGAAAGGAAGTGTCCGAAGGGTGTTAGTGAAACTTTCACGCCTAGGAAGTCCGGGGCTAACGCCACTCTTAAGTTGGGTGCTTCTTCTGAGAGTAGGAGAAATACTAAAAGTTAAACTGTTAGAAGTATAAAGGCAAAAAGAGAGTAGACTGGAATATCCAGCTCATGTATGAATGGCATACAAGTTTTTGATGTATAGAAGGCTGGTCAAAGATATAGTTCTTGGGAATTATGGTTAAACATGTTAATCACTAATTCTTGGGTATTGTGAGTTGATCACAAAGATACCCGCTCGATTGCATTCTGTTGCAACTCGATGTAAGAACTACTATGGCCTGAAAGACAAGCCAGCGATGAGGTTTTGATACACGCTGGAAACATAGTAAAAGTTACTATACCTTCCATTGGTGTATTGCCTATGTATTTACTTTCATAATTCATTTTAGAGTTTCATATACTCTAGCCCTTTGCATAAGTTATCTTGCAAGAAGGTTGTTCATAAGAGAACTTTTGATGTTCGGTGATATGAATAACATAAGGGCCATACTTTCATTATGAATGAGATGTATGTTATGAATATTGATAATAATACATTACCTCTATATTTACTTTCATAATTCATTTTAGAGTTTCATACACTCTAGCCCATTGCACAATGTTTGTTGCAAAAGAGTTGTTCATAAAAACAACAATTGTTGTTCAGTATTATGAATAACATGAAGGGCCATGCTTCCATCCTAGATGGGATGTATGTTATGAATATTGATGGAAATATGATACATCCATAACACTGACGCTAAATGTCGCAAGACTAAAAGAATACCACACAAGTGTGGCACTGCATTTGGTCACATTGGAGAAACCCGCATGGAAATTCCATTATGATGGATTTTGAAGTCATTTGATTTTGAATCATCTGACACTTGCAACTTTCCTCTGAAAAGTGAAGTGACTGAAATACCGTTAGTATAATATAGCAAATCACTACTTTAGGTGTTGTTGCAAACCTATTCATATTTTGTTATTGCATTATACCTACTGTATTTTAGCTTTACCATGGCTCATACCCTTCTATAAGCCATAGATTCATCAAAACAAGCACACAATGCAACGAAAACAGAATCTGTCTTAAACAGAACAGTCTGTAGTAATCCGTACTCTAACCATACTTCTGTAACTCTAAAAATTCTGAAAAATTAGGACAACGTAAATAATTTGTATAGAACCACTGTGTGAAAATTTCAGATCAAGATCACATTCCAGTAAAAAATGAAAATTCAAATACTGGACGCAAAGTTTCTATTTCAGATTCAGCATTGCTTCTACTCATCTTATGAATCATCCTAAAGGCTCTACTTGTCACAAACACTAAATAAACCATAAAAACACAATCATAACAGAGGCATAATTGTGTCAACACTCAAAAACAGAAAGGGAAAAGCAAAAATAAATTTATTCATTGGGTTGCCTCCCAACAAGCGCTATCGTTTTACGCCCCTAGCTAGGCATAATGATTTCAATGATGCTCACATAAAAAGTAGTAATTGAAATATGCAAAAGAGCATCATGAATCTCATGACAAACACATTTAAGTCTAACCCACTTCCTATTCATAGGGATTTTGTGAGCAAACAATTTATGGGAACAAGAATCAACTAGCATAGGAAGGCAAAACAAGCATAACTTCAAAACTTTGAACACATAGAGAGGAAACTTGGTATTATTGCAATTCCTATAAGTATATGTTCCTCCCTCATAATAAATTTCAGTAGCATCATGAAGGAATTCAACAATATAACTATCACATAAATCATTCTTATTATGATGCACAAGCATAGAATTTTCATTACTCTCCTCATAAGCAAATTCCTTATCATCCATGGTAGTGGGAGCAAACTCAACAAAATAACTATCATCAGACACTTGATTGACATAACCACATTGCAAATTAAAACCATGATGATAAGTTTCATGGTTATCATTACTCATTATAGCATACATGTCATCACCATCATCATAAATAGGAGGCATGCAATCATCATAATAAATTTCCTCATCAAAACTTGGGGGACTAGAAATATCATCTTCATCAAACATAGCATCCCCAAGCTTGTGGCTTTGCATATCATTAGCATCATGGATATTTATAGAATTCATACTAGCAACATTGCAATCATGCTCATCATTCTAGGAACTATCATGAATCACCTTATAAATTTCTTCTTTCAACACTTCATCAAAAATTTCAGATTCATGATTTTCAAACAAAACTTCATAAAGATAATCAACTGCACTCAACTCACTAGCAATTGGTTCATCATAATTTGGCCTTTTGAAAAGATTAGCAAGTGGATGAGGATCCATATCAATAGATTTTTAGCAAGCGAATATGCAAGCAAATAGAAGGCACATGGCAACACAAGCAAAGATAGCAAACAAGAGATCTGACGAGAAAAAGAGCAAACGAAAAAGAGGGAGAATAAAACGGCAAATTGGTGAAGTGGGGGAGAGAAAAACAAGAGGCAAATGGCAAATAATGTAATTGCAAGGAGATGAGATTTGTGATTAGGAACCTGGTACATGATGATGGTGTCTTCTCGGCGCCTGAGATTGGCACGTAGAAGAGACCGCTTCCTCCCCGGCAATGGTGCCCGAAATTCCTTTGACGTGGCTTGAGACTGCGTCAGTATTTCCCCAAAGAGGAAGGGATGATGCAACACAGCGACGGTAAGTATTTCCCTCAGTTATGAAACCAAGGTTATCGAACCAATAGGAGGATCACCACCACCCAATAAGCAGCACCTGTACACAAATAACAAATACTTGCAACCCGACGCGAAAGAGAGGTTGTCAATCTCTCTACGGTAAAAAGATAGATTAGGATATGATAGATAGGAGAGATAGATCTCTCAAGAACACAAAATAAAAAGGAGAAAATAAAAAGTGCAGCACTATATTTTTGGGTTTTTGGTTTAGTAGATCTGAAAACAAAGAGACAAAAAGATAGATCGGAAAGCAATATCTTGGAAAAGTAGACCCGGGGGCCGTAGGTTTCACTAGTGGCTTCTCTCATGAGTATAGCACACGGTGGGTGAACAAATTACTGTTGGGCAATTGATAGAAGATCAAATAATCATGACGATATCCAAGGCGATGATCATTATATAGGCATCACGTCCCAGATAAGTAGACCGACTCCTGCCTGCATCTACCACTATTACTCCACACATCGACCGCTATCCAGCATGCATCTAGTGTATTAAGTTCATGGGAAAACGGAGTAATGCAATAAGAACGATGACATGATGTAGACAAGATCTATTCATGTAGCAATAGACCCCATCTTGTTATCCTTAATGGCAACGATACATGCATGCCTTGATGCCCCTTCTGTCACTGGGAAAGGACACCGCAAGATCGAACCCATCACAAAGCACCTCTTCCCATGGCAAGAAAAATTGATCTAGTCGGCCTAACTAAACCAAAGATTCGAAGAAGAAATACGGGGCTATAAGTAATCGTGCATATAAGAGATCAAAGAAGACTCAAATAATATTCATGGATAGAAACTAATCATGAACTCAAAATTCATCGGATCCCAACAAACACACTGCAAAAGTTTACATCAAATAGATCTCCAAGAGACCATTGTATTGAGAATCAAAAGAGAGAGAGAGAGAGTCATGTAGCTACTGCCTACGGACCCGTAGGTCTATGGTGGACTATTCACGCATCATCGGAGAGGCACCTATGAAGAAGATGTACCCCTCCGTGATGGTGTTAGATTGGATCTTGAGGCTCTGGAACTTGCGGCGGCTGGATGTGTTTTTCGTCGACTCCCCTAGGGTTTTATGAATATTTGGGTATTTATAGGCATCAGAGGCGGTGGAGGGGGCCCCCGTGGAGGGCACAACCCATCAGGGCGCGCCGGGGGCCCCCTGGCGCGCCCTGGTGGGTTGTGGCCTCCACAGCCCACCTCTCCGGCACTTCTTTGGCCCACTGGGTGTATTCTGGTCCAGAAAAAATCTCCAAAAAGTTTCGTCGCGATTGGACTCCGTTTGGTACTGATATTCTGCGAAGTAAAAAACAAGCAAAAAGGGCAACTGGCACTTTGGCACTATGTCAATAGGTTAGTCCCAAAAAATGATATAAAATTGCTATGAAGTGATTGTAAAACATCCAAGAATGATAATATAACAGCATGGAACAATAAAAAAATTATAGATACGTTGGAGACGTATCAATCAACAGCAGGCTCTACTTTAACATCATTATCCGGTTCTTCATCATTGTTTGATTGAGTATCCTCATGAACATCATCATTATCATTTTCATTGTCACTAGGTGAATGCTCATTACCAGACTGAGTTTCAGCATCGGAAATAGAGACATCATTATCTCTAGGAGGTTTTTGTCTCTCAGGTTCACTAGAGGTATGCAAAGTCCTATCATTTTTCTTTTTCCTTTTCTTTTTAGAAGGACTAGGTGCATCAGTATTAATTCTCTGAGAGTCTTGTTCAATTCTTTTAGGATGACCCTCAGGATAAAGTGGTTCTTGGGTCATTCTACCTCCTCTAGTTACTACTCTAGCAGCAAAATCATTCATATTATTATTCATTTCATCAAGCAATTCTTTTTGAGATTTAGCAACTTGTTCTAACTGAGTTTGAACCATAGAGGCAAGCTTTCCTACACCTCTAACATCATTACTAATTATAAATAGCAAGTCACTCAAGCGAGCAATCATATCAGAATTATATTTCAATTGTTTCAGAACATGTGCATTGAAGTGATCTTGCTTCATAATGTAGTTATCAAACTCATATAAGCATTGACTAGGATGTTTATTGTGAGGAATTACACCTTCATCAAACTTTAATAAGGAATTTACCTCTACCACCTGTGGAGGTGGTGGTGTGTCAAGGCCATGTATTTCTTCAATAGGTGGTAAATTCTTAACATCCTCAGCTTTAATACCTTTTTCCTTCATAGATTTCTTTGCCTCTTGCATATCTTCAGGACTGAGAAATAAGATACCCCTCTTCTTCGGAGTGGGTTTAGGTGGTGGTTCAGGGAGAGTCCAATCATCATAATTCTTCAAAATATTATTCAATAATTCCTCATCTTGTTCAACAGTTCGTTCCCTGAAAACACAACCAGCACAACTATCTAGGAAGTCCCTAGAAGCATCAGTTAGTCCATTATAGAAGATATCAAGTATTTCATTTTTCTTGAGAGGATGATCCGGCAAATCATTAAGCAATTGGAGAAGCCTCCCCCAAGTTTGTGGGAGACTCTCTTCTTCAATTTGCACAAAGTTAAATATCTCCTGTAAGGCAGCTTGTTTCGTATGAGCAGGAAAATATTTTTCAGAGAAGTAGTCAATCATATCCTGGGGACTACGCACACAACCAGGAGCAAGAGTATTGTACCATGTCTTAGCATCACCCTTTAATGAGAACGGAAATAACTTAAGAATATAGTAGTAGCGACTCTTCTCATCGTGAGCAAAGAGGGTGGCTATATCATTCAGCTTAGTAAGATGTGCCACTACAGTTTCAGTTTCATAGCCATGGAAAGGATCAGATTCAACCAAAGTAATTAACTCTGGGTCGACAGAGAATTCATAATCCTTATCGGTAACAAAGATAGGTGAAGTAGCAAACTTAGGATCACAATTCATTCGAGCATTCAAAGTCTTTTCCTTATACTTGCGTTATAATTTCTTAAGATCATTTCTATCCTTATAAGAAAGGATTTCCCTAGTTATCTCCTCATTCATAACATAACCTTCAGGTATCTTAGGCATTGCAAATCTAGGAGGGCCAGGTCTAATTGGTGTTTCATAGTCATCAGTTTCAAAAACTTCATCAGTTTCAACAATCTCATCAGTTTCAATAATTTCATTCTCTTTAGCTCTAGCAATTTGTTCATCAAGAAATTCGCCTAGTGGCACATTATCATCAAGCATGGTACTAGCATCATCATCATAGGCATCATTCATAGCAGAAGTAGCGTCATCAATAACTTGCGACATATCAGGATTACTAGCATGTGGTGGTGTTGCAAACTTACTCATAACAGAAGGTGAATCAAGTGCATAGCTAGATGGCAGTTCCTTAACTCCCCTCGTCATAGAGGGAAAAACCTTGGTTTTTGGATCTTTCAGATTCTTCATAATGATCAATTGATATAAATTCCAAGTGACCCAACAAATATAGCTATGCTCCTCGGCAACGGCGCCAGAAAAAAGTCTTGATAACCCATAAGTATAGGGGATCGCAACAGTTTTCAAGGGTAGAGTATTCAACCCAAATTTATAGATTCGACACAAGGGGAGCCAAAGAATATTTGCGAGTATTAGCAGCTGAGTTGTCAATTCAACCACACCTGGAGATTAAATATCTGCAGCAAAGTGATCAGTAGCACAGTAGTATGATAGTCTTGATAGCAGTAGCAGCAGTAACGGTAACAATAGCAGTGATAGCAATAGTTTTGTAGCAAGTGTAACAGTAGCAGTAGCAACAATAACTTAGCAAGAACAATATGTGGAAAACTCGTAGGCATTGGATCGGTGAACTCGTTGGATAATATCCATCATATAACAGTCATAACCTAGGGCGACACAAAACTAGCTCCAGTTCATAAATGTAATGTAGGCATGTATTCCGTAAATAGTCATACGTGCTTATGGAAAAGAACTTGCATGACATCTTTTGTCCTACCCTCCCGTGGCAGCGGGGTCCATAAGGAAACTAAGGGATATTAAGGCCTCCTTTTAATAGAGAACCGGAACAAAGCATTAACACACGGTGAATACATGAACTCCTCAAACTACGGTCATCACCGGAAAGTATCCCGACTATTGTTACTCCGGGGTTTACGGATCAGAACACGTAATAGGTGCATATGACTAGCAAGATCGGATCAAGAACATAGATATAACGGTGATAACATAAACGGTTCAGATCTGAAATCATGGCACTCGGGCCCTAGTGACAAGCATTAAGCATGGCAAAGTCATAGCAACATCAATCTCAGAACATAGTGGATACTAGGGATCAAGCCCTAACAAAACTAACTCGATTACATGATGAATCTCATCCAACTCCTGACCAACCAGGAAGCCTACAAAGGAATTACTCACTCCGAGTGGGGAGCATCATGGAATTGGCGATGGAGAAGGGTTGATTATGACGAAGACCGAAGATTCCCCTCTCCGGAGCCCCAAATGGGCTCCAGATCTGGCCTCCCGATGAAGAACAAGAGGTGGCGGCGGCTCCGTATCGTAAAACGCGATGAAACTTTCTCTCTGTTTTTTCTTCAAAAAAAGGATTTTATAGCGTCGGAATTAGGGTCAGTGGGGCCACGAGGTGGGCACAACCCACCAGGGTGCGCCTGGGGGGTTGGCGTGCCCTGGTGTCTTGTGCCTAGCCAGGGCTCCCCCTCCGGTGGTTCTTGGCTCCAGTATTTTTTATTTATTGTAAAATAAATCTCCAAAAAGTTTCGTCCAATTCCGAGAACTTTTATTTCTGCACAAAAAACAACACCATGGTAGTTCTGCTGAAAACAACGTCAGTCCGGGTTAGTTTCATTCAAATCATGCAAATTAGGGTCTAAAACAAGGGCAAAAGTGTGAGGAAAAGTAGATACGACGGAGACGTATCAGTTGTTTGTCGATTGCACATACAAGGGATATTCATGCGGATCTTGGAGGTGGAGCATGCAAAGCTCTGGGGCTACGACTAGCTTGATGGAGAGTAGCCCGAAGAGGGCAAGGGTGGACAGAGATTCAGGGTGAGGTGAAGCAGGCGGATCCATCCCCAACGACGGTGATTGGGCAGCACCTGTGGAGAGACTGAAACCCTAGTTGGTCATTTGCAACATCGCCTCTCTCATGTGAGCGCTCGATGGGGGAAAGAAATAGTGGAGGAAGGAATGGGAAAGGTACTGGTTCACATTGGTTGAGTGTACACTTGTTCATGGACAACCCGGCCCGAAGGCCCGAACCCGAAGGCGGACACTCCGGCCGGGTTCAGGCTCCATTTTCTGGCCCAAAGCCCGAACAAAGCCCGAAAAGTGTGTATAAATATATTTTATTCAAAATATAGATATAATAAATTAATAAAATATTTTGAATAAGATTAATTCAATTAAAAAACGCTACCGTTCATATGTTTCGGGCCGGGCCGGGCTCGGGCTTGGGATTGTTTTTGGGCTTTGCAAAGCCCGGCCCGAACCCGACCTGGCCCGACCAATGATCAGGTCTAGTTGAGTGTAATGACATTTTGCTTGTAATAATTACGACAAAATGGGGTAAACTTCTATTTGGATAAGTGGTAGCTTGGGAATCACCCAGTCACCGAAATCGCAACTTCAGGCTAGGTGTCCGTTCAAGTACATTTTCGAGAAGCGATTCTAGAAAGCCAAGTTAAACGGAAAGTCCTATTCTACCCCCGAACTCAAATGCTCTCTCGTGAACAGTAAAATCGGAAAAAAAATAGCAACATAATTTAAAAAAATCTGAATTTTTTTTGTGGCAAACTTTGACAAATGTTTTACATGCGTACCAAAATTCAGCACGAAATAACATTGGTGGAAGTCGCAGCGAAAAAAACAAAATCAACAGTCCAAAATGTATCCAAAACTAGCATATTTGGAGCAGCGATTTTGTTTTTTTTTGCCACGACTTCCACAAATCTTATTTCAAGCTGAAATTTTGCAAGCATACAAAACATTTGTCAAAGCTAACCATAAAAAATTCAGATTTTTTTTGAATGTTTTTACTTTTTTTTTTTCAATTTTACTGTTCATGCGGCAGCATATGAGCTCGGGAGCAAAAACTCCATGTCCTAAATTAAACCCGCAAGTTTGTTATACATTCTGATTTTGTGATGACTAGAATATGAGAATCAACATCTGCAACCCGAACAAAGGCCACCTTAGTGTTATACGAAAACGAGTAGAGGCATAACGTTATGAGCCCACTAAGCACAATCTTGATGTTTGACCAAAGGCCCAGTCGAGGCCCCCCCGTATGACACCCATAGGCGTCAAAAAGCGCAACGACACTTGTAGGAAGGGAGCACAAATGGTCTGGCCCAATCTGGCGGGCTCATTTGAGTTTTTCTTTTCTCTTTAAAAATCTGACTATCGAGTGTTTTTTTATTGCACATCTTTCCTTCTGTTTTCTTTTTCAAAAAAATGTTCTGTGTGTGCTTTAAAAAAGTATCCCAAGTACTAAAAAATGCTCAATATATATTAAAAAAAGTTTTCCATACATTAAAAAAAGTTTAGTTTGTATAACAAAAAGTTCACCATATGTTAAGAAAAGTTCACCACGGTTTTCGTCATCCCCAAGAAGCTACTCCTAGGAGACTAGGGTTTCATTCCGCCCCGCCTCCATGACCTTTGGGCCATGGAGGTGCAGAGGACCCCGACCCTCGCTAGCGGGAGGGACCCCTATCTCGTTCTTGTTTGGTTCAACATCTTAGTAGGGGTTGTATGGATGCAACGATGTCCCCTAGTAGGAATATTGTCTCCCATGTCTGCTCTACGCCCCGATGGCGTGTCTAGCATCGTCGGGGTCTGGGGTGTGTGGCGGCGAAGATGTCCCCTGGTAGGAATATTGTCTCCCACGTCTGCTCTACGTCCCGATGGTGTGTCTAGCATCGTCGAATGACGTGTGGTAGTGTATCTCCGTCGGATCCACGAGATTTGGTTGTTCTTGGTCTTTGATGGATCTATTTGGAACCAGTCTTTGTTCGTCTTATGTCATATGACTACAGGTTTGATCCTTCGGATATACTCTTCTCTTCATCGGATGACGTTTGTTGTTTTGATGCATTGGTCCCGTGAGGCCTTAGCATGATGAATTCGCGACTGACTACTATAACAAAGTTTTCCTGGCTCAGGCGAGGGAGGGTAGATGATGGTGGCACGCCTGCAGCTTGCTGCAGTACTTGCAGTTGTCGTTGGGCGGTGCATGGACCTGGTTGTATTTTTTCCACCTCTAGTTTTCTCTATAGTGCCATGATAGATGATAAATAGATTGGAAGTTTCACCTAAAAAAAGTTCACCATACATTCACCGCATATGAAAAATTGTTCAGCTTATATTGAAAATAGTTTGTCCTACATTAAGAAAAGTTCGGTTTGTATTGAAAAATATTAAACGTATATATTAAATTAATTTTTTTCGTATGTATATGTATATAATAAAAAGGGAAAGAAAGCAAAACTGAAAGAAAAACCAAACCAGAAGTAAAAAAACAAAAAAGAACAGTAGAGAAACCAATCATGGAAGGAAAAAATCGGAAAAGTAAAAATAAAACAAAATAGAAATAAATAAATGAAAACCAGAAAGAAAAGGAAAACCAAAACACAAACCCCAAAAAACGCAAATACAAAACTCACACAACAGAAAAAACGAAAAAGAACTCGCGAACGAACGGACGAAACGCGGACGCGCAGCGGCGAAGGCCCGAACTGGGCCGCCACGCCTGGCGTCAACTAGCGTTTGCTGGCCCAGTTGCAGTAGTCAGTCTTTCTCCTTCCGAACGAACTATTTCCTTCCCAAGAACTAACCGAGCCCGTTAGGCCCATATCGCACCGCTCTCCACTATATAATGCCTCACGGCCTCCATTTCCCCCTCCTCCGATCCAAGGGTTTCCTCGCGCCGCCGCCGCCGCCGCCTTCGTCTCCGCCGCCACGATGGTATGCATCTCCGTTCATTCTCCCCCGAATCTCACTCCACTCAGCTTCGGTTTCCCTCCCCCTATCTCCCGTCCTTGGATTCCCGCTCACCCGTCGCCTCCAATCTGCCGCAGCCGTCGCACAAGACCTTCCGGATCAAGCAGAAGCTGGCCAAGAAGCAGCGCCAGAACCGCCCCATCCCCTACTGGATCCGCATGAGGACCGACAACACCATCAGGTACCTTCCGCCGCCATGATCTTCTCCCCCGGTTCGCCTGCCGTTAGCTTCCAGTGCTAGTAATGGATCTATGGAGAGGAGACGGCGTCCCTAAGCGGTTTCGTTGCTGCCACAGGTACAACGCCAAGCGCAGGCACTGGCGCCGCACCAAGCTCGGATTCTAAGCAGGGGATGACGACGATGACACCCGTTGCTGCCGACGGGAGAAGGGTGTAGGGTACCTAGGGTTTATGACGTCTCGTTGTTTCTGCAAGCTAGCAAGTGACTCCGGGATGCCAGTTTTAAGATTTCGCATGTGTTGAAAGATATTATTATTACTGCTTGTAGCCTACCTGGGATACCATCATATTTCGCTAATTATGGAACCGCTTTTATTCAGCATAAGCTCTGTATTTTGCCTGTGTTGCAAGTCGCTTAACCTGTTGAAATACTTTGTTACCCTATTTTGATTACCTGTGTGCTGTTCCTAAGAATTTAATCTCTTGTGGGGTGGTATATGATTGTTCATTTAGATGAGGCATTGGTTACTGGTTCCTTAATAAGGCACTGTTGTCTTGTGCTTACTGCAGGGTGTAATTCCTTCTTGCCTTGCTTAGTATTCTAGAATTGGACAGTCTGATTCAAGGTTCTATGACTATCTGCAAGTTGTCTGTATGCATTTCTTGTGTAGTAGTATGATTTAAAGTATTGCAACTTATGATTGTTTGCCCTTTGTAGGGATTGCCCAGTTGTAGCTCTAGCAGAACCTCGATTTATGAATAACATGTTACCTTCCGTAGTTCCTTTGTGTATACCCACAATTAGGGGTTCCTCTATTATGTCTTTTTATTTCTGTGAACAATTGGGATTTAGATGCCTCTGTAGTAACTAGTGATGATACCCGCTAGTAGTTTGATGCATGTGCTTTGCTACATCAAAATCAGACTGATTGAACAAGGATTGATTTCGTTGCCCATCACTATAGCAAGTTGAGTCTTGATGGGGACTGTTGCTGGAATATAGACTAGCATGAGGTGAGGTTGTTTGCCAGGGTTTGCTTGCTGTTACCCTCATATAGGGTTGTATTAGGGTGAACACCATCGTAGAAGTGGAAGTATGGAATATGCCGCAGTGGTTTGCTTCATGTTCTGCTCATATAGGGTTGCATGTCAATTTTAAAGCTCTGCATGTTACCCTAATTTATTTCTTGTGTATTTATTTGATTTTAGTGTTCTTTGGCACTTGGGATGTTTTTCCAGTTTCTTTGTAGTGGATTTGTAATTTCCCTGGTGTGGTGTGCACCATTCGAGCATTTATTCATATGAGCCCTACATATCTTTGGGATTTTGGTGTTAACGTTTTGACATGAATATACATTTTCTTTGAAAAAGAGACAAAAGATTCTTAGTTTCTATTTCTAGCTTATAAGGATTCATTTCAACATGTTCTTTAGAGTTCTTTTTTTGTTGTTGGTGCTTTGAGCTTATACAAGCTTGTACTTTGAAGTGCCGTCTGTATCTCTGAGTACTTGATTTGTTCTGCAACCAGGATTGCAATATATCTACTAGAGTGACCAAAAGATCATCATTGATGCTGATGTTACAATCGGTATTACCAATGCCTTGTGTCTGCATTGTTCCTGACCTTATGCATTTTGTGGACATTGATAATCATGTCATGTGATTCCTGGAAAGAATTCTGTTACCTGACCACAGTCCATCAATGCTAAGCATCAGACCTTGCATGGTCTCACTTCATATTTCCCACAAAGAGCAGTCTCTGCATCTTCAGAATTGCGTTTGTCAACTGTAAGCAGGAGATATGAAGCATGCATCAGTTTCTACTGAAAGCCGGTCTGCAGTCCCCTCGAAACTAGCTCCTGCGCCATGGCTCGTAGCATCGTCGTGGCATCAAAACAGTTCCAGCTTTTACGTTGCCGGGTGTAGCCCATCGGGATACCACTGTCGCCGCAAAGCTGCAGCTTTTACGTTGTTGGTTGTAGCCCATCGCAATACCACCGCCCCCATCATACCATCACTCCCCATCGTTGCAACCTAACGCGCCGGTACTAGCATCACGTCTCCTCATCGATCGCAGCACAGCACCTCATCTGTGTTAGAATCCGCCGTCGTGGTTCCAGCATCCTCGCATGCCGCACACTCTTTGCAGGTCCACGCATCTTCGGGCGTAGCATGCCCCGCCGTCGGTTGTAGCACGTCGTGTCAACGGTCCTAGCACTAGGGGTTGCCGGTTAGAGCGCGCATCGTCGCCGGGTTGTTGTGCCGCCCATGTCGCCTCATCGGTCTCTGGCTTGCCGCTCGCACCGCCGAATCTGAGCTGACAAACTTAACCCAAACGCCCAGTCTAACCGGCATCCCCATACACGGCCCATATCCGGGGTTGGTATGAGAATGTCCGAACGCTTTTGCAACATAAGACTGAGCTCAAGGGCACACGCCAAATTGCTTGAAGTCAAGACCCCCTCTACCTGACATACCCTGTTCCTCTTCTCTTTTCTGCCTCCTCTGCACAACCACCATCATAGCTCAGCAAGCATTTTTGTTCCGCCATCCTCCCTAACCCACAACACCGTCACAAGATGCCCCAACCCACAACGCCGACGCCCATGCCAACGCCGGACAAGGTCGCCGCAACCGGACTTCGCCTCAGTACGTTCAACTCTGGATATACAGCTCGTGCTCTATGTGTTCGGTGAAATGTCCGAGCAGTTATTATTATTATTTTGGCGTTTGTAGGTCGCCGGTGAATTCGTCGTTGAATGATGACTATGAAAACACGAACCTTGATGAATTCATGTACAAAGAGTTGATCGAATCATCGGATTCGGACGATGAAGATGCTAAAATGATGATGATGACAAGCATCCAAGAAATGGAGAAGGAAGAGGGGCACATACGACCTTCAATGGTTCAATAAAGGGCCGGAGAGTTATTCCTCGTAATAGGATTGCCAGTGCACCATTTCTGTACACGACTACTTCACAATGAACCCAACATACCATGAAGATTTTTTTCGATGTCGGTTCTGGATGAGTAGAGCTTTGTTCTTGAGCGCAACATATGTAACATCGACCGTGTTTCAAATATGGCAGCCAAAACTTTCCGAATCAGACATTCGGTTCAAAATATATGGTCCAAGAGTGCGGAAAAAAAACTAAACAACTTATTAATGTGAGAGCGAGGGGAGCAGTTAGTTGGAGGGTGCTCCCCATGATTTTTTTTAGTCCAGCAGGAGCTGTGCTTCCGCATGAAGCATAGTGTGCTTCCCGCGTGTCCCGCTTGAAAGGCATAATTCTATTTCTGCTTGAAGCGCAGTTGAACCACAATTTAGTTTACCTTGGGAGCACAATTTAGTTCACACTGGAAGCACAAGTTCCGACTACCTCTGCACACTAATGTGAGACTTTTTTGCAGTTCAAAACAGGAAGGTCGTCGACGACACCAACATTCCAAGAGAGAGGCAAGCTGCGCCGGCGCGCGGTGAGCTTCGCCATGGCAGGCGCGACGACGACGACGACCATGAGGGACGCCGTGGGCGCGACAGCGGTCGCGCTCGCGAGGGCTGGGGCGCCCGTGTGCGTCGCTCCCTCTCCCGCAACCCGCGGGACCGCCAGCGTGAGGATGGTCAAGACTGCACCAGGGACCGTTCGGGTGGGCGTCGCCGCGCTGGCGCCCCTTCTGACCGGCTGCCCACGCCTGTCGTGTCCTAGGGAGTGGGGCACGCCCCGGGCCTGCTGCATGGATCGAGCTCTGTCGGTGGAGCGGCCGAGCGCGCCATCGAGCTCCTGCTTGTCCTGGGGCAGGAGGGTTCTGGGGGTCGTGGGCGCAGTCCATCTCGCCATGGCTCCCCCCGTGCTGCCAGGAGGCGTTCCATGGAGGCCCTCACCCCTCCAGCGTCCCCGCCACACTCCCCGACGTCCGTGTTACCAGTAATCCCAAGGGCAAGCCGTTCAGGGACGAGGAGCTCTCCCCTGCTGCTCGCAGACCAGGCCCTGATCGGGCTGTGCTCGCCCAAGACGCTGCAGCAGCCCCCGCCATCTCCTGCCAGCCCACCGGGCTTCGACGCCTCCCCCACGCCACCTCTGGTCCGTGAGGGACCTGTGCAGCGTACTCCACCTCTTCGGCTCGGTGGTTTGGCTCGGGAGGACGCGGTGTCTATGGCCATCTTAGAGGAGCGCCAACCAGGCCTCCTGCCCTCGCCTAACACCTCTCCGCCCAAGCCACCAGCGGGTCGCCGGAAAACTCTTACCGGTGTGCGTATTTCCTCTAAGGGTGGTCTGTCCTTGCAGAGGGTCAAGCGTCTGGGTGGTCAGACTGCTGCTCCTGTGGCTTTGGTTGCCGAGAGGTTGGTCGGCCGCAGGCTGGGAATCACTAGAGATGGCCAGGACGTGACGGAGGCCACCCTGGATGATTTCACGGCCAAGTTCAAGGAGCAGTTGGCTCCTGAGGTGATTGTGGCCATGCGAGATTTCTTCCATCTCGATGACAAGGCCGTCAACGACGTGGAGGATGCCCTGATTGACCACGGCGGAGAAGGCGCCCTGGAGATGGCCAATGCCCATGAAGGCCCGGCGATGGCAGCATCTTAACTTGCTCTGTGCGCCCAGTGTTATGTTAGTTTCTTATGTCAGCAAGTCTATTTATTTGGTCCAGTGGGGGTTGTAGTGTTCCTGCACTTTTAGGTGTGAGCTGTATCGGTGTGCAACTCCAGTCTATGCACTGGCTTTATTTTCGTCCTCAATGTCTCTTGTGTGACAAAATCTCAGTGCAACTCCAGTCTGTGTACTTCGTTCCCAGCTGCTGTGTTTATGTCCGGCCATGTGTGCTCACCTGTTTCCCATGTTAATACAACCCATCAACACGCTCAGTTGGAACGTCCGAGGGCTAAACTGCCCTGCCAGAAGGGCGACAGTCAGTGCTACGATTGCATCCTCCTCTTGCCAGCTTGTCTGTCTGCAGGAGACAAAGCTGGAGAGTGTCGATCGGTTTGCGGCCGCCTTCCTTGGTGGTAACAGGTTGCGTAATTTTGCGCAGCGCCCGGCAACAGGGACGAGGGGAGGGCTGATGTTTCTTTGGGATGACACAGTTCTGGAGGTCTCTGACATTACGACCTCGACTTATTGCCTCTCGGCCAGGGTCCGGATCCGGGAGAATGATATGTGTTTCCGGGTCACAAACGTCTATGGTCCGACGGATCATGCTTGCAAGGATGCCTTTTTTGACGAGCTCCGCGCCAACAAGCCCCTCTCGGGTCTGGCTTGGCTAGCCCTCGGGGATTTCAACCAAATATATAGGGCGAGGGGCAAGAACAAGAGAAATGTTAGTCGGAGTAGGATCAACCGTTTTCGTGCGGCGTTGCAGGATTGCGAGCTCAAGGAGATTCATCTTTAGAATAGACGCTTCACGTGGAGCAACGAGAGGGAAAACCCAACTCTGTGCAAGCTGGATTCGTTCTTATGCAATGCGGATTGGGACATGGCTTTCAACACACATGTGCTGCATGCTTTATCGTCTTCTCTTTCCGACCATTGCCCGCTTCTGCTTGCCAACGACAAGGGCCCTAGACGGCCATGCTCTTTCAAGTTCGAGAATTTCTGGGTATCTTTGCCTGGTTTTAATGAGGTGGTAAAAAAAGCTTGGGACGAGAGTGTGAGGCACACAGAGCCATACCAAATTTTGCATCACAAGCTCAAGAAAACCGCGTTGCGCCTCACTGAGTGGAGTAAGAATTTCTTCTCCAAGGCAAAGATCAAACTTCATGCGGCACATATTGTGATCCTCCACCTTGACATCACGCAGGAGGCGAGGCTGCTATCCGCGGAGGAAAGGGATCTCCGCTCTCGGCTAAAAAGAAGGGTGATTAGCCTCGCGGTGCTTGAGAGGGCTAGGAAAAGCCAATGCGCTAGGATTGCAAATTTAAGAGACGGCGACGCAAACACCAAGTTCTTCCACGAGTGCATTAATGCCCGTAGAAGAAAAAACCACATTTTTCGGATCAAGCGCGAGCATGGTTGGGTTACCGAGCATAAGGAAAAAGAGAAGATCATTCACGACCACTTCTACGAAGTGATGGGAAGAGAGAGCTCCAGCAAAAAGGACTTTAACTGGGAGGAGCTCGGCATTGAGTCCCATGCTCTTCATGGCCGTGATACTCCTATCTCGGAGGACGAGGTCTGGGAGGCCATCAAAGACATGCCTGGTGATAAAGCTCCGGGGCCGGATGGCTTCACGGGCATGTTTTTCAAGAAGTGTTGGGATGTTATCAAGCACACGATCATGAGTGCCATCCAACGCTTTGACACCCTTCACACCTCTGACCTGCAATGGCTTAACTCTACCAATGTTATTCTCTTGCCCAAAAAGGAAGGCTCGTAGGGCATTTCCGACTACCGGCCTATTAGCCTCATCCACGCCATCGCCAAAATCATCGCCAAGGTCCTCTCGCGACGTCTCGCCCCCCACATGGGGGGCCTCGTCTCCAATGCCTAAAGTGCATTCATCAAGACGCGGAGCATTCACGACAACTTCATGTACGTTCGCAACTTCACGCGAAGATTACACAAGTGTAAAACACCCGCCCTGCTCTTCAAGCTCGACATCAAGAAGGCGTTCGATTCTGTCAAGTGGGGATACATTCTGGATCTCCTGCAGCGCTTGGGGTTCCCACCCAAATTTCTTGCATGGATCGCTGCTCTTCTGTCAACATCCTCATCTCGCATCCTCCTCAACGGGCTGCCCGACCCGCCGATCAAGCACGACCGTGGGTTTTGACAGGGGGACTCTATGTCCCCCCTCCTCTTTGTCATTGCGATCGACCCGCTACATAAGATCCTGGATTTGGCAACGAGGAAAGGCTTACTTCATAAAATTCGTGGTCGGGGAGCGGCAATGCGCACATCTCTCTATGCGGACGACGCGGCGGTTTTTGTGGCTCCCATCAAGCAGGACATTGATAACCTTGCATCGATCTTGAGAGGCTTCGGCGAGGTTACAAGCCTCTGTACCAACTTCCAAAAAAGTTTGGTCGTGCCAATCAGATGCAACCATCTCAACCTGGGCCACACTCTTGAGGGCGTGCCGGCAACTCGGGCGGCATTTCCGATCAAATACTTAGGCCTACCACTCTCGGTATGACGGCTCAAAAAGGTGGATTTTCAATACCTTGAAGACAAGGCGGCTGGCAAATTGGTTTCTTGGGAGGGTCAAAACATCACAACTATTGGTCGGACAGCCCTTGTCAAGTCGGTTTTATGCTCCCAGGTGGTGTTCTCCATCACGCCGCTCATAGTGCCACAAAGCACTCTTCACAACCTAACCAAGATTGAAAGAGCTTTCGTTTGGTCCGGTGCAGACAAGACGACGAGCGCCAAATGCAAGGTTAATTGGGATATAGTTTGTCGACCAAAGGAGTATGGTGGTCTTGGAGTGCTCAATACCGACAAATTTGCACGTGCCCTACGGCTAAGGTGGCCTTGGTATGAGTAGAAGGAGCCCCACAGACTATGGGTAGGCTTTGGCAACCCTTGTACGGACGATGACCTCAACTTATTCTACGCCTCCACTTCCATCACTGTGGGAGACGGAGCCAAAACACCTTTTTGGGATTCGCCTTGGCTTCTTGGACGCAAACCCAAAGATATTGCACCCCTAATTTATGAGGCTTCGAGGAGAAAGCATTGGAAGGTGAGGGAGGCTCTCAAAGGAAATGCATGGATTTTCAAGATCAGCTGCAAGACCGTTGTCTTTGAGGATCATGTTCGGGAATTCTTCACTCTCTGGATGCTCTTGAATGACTTCCATCTTGATGACCATCTCGAGGATGATATTGTGTGGAAACACTCGAATGATGGAATCTACACGGCGGCCACCGCCTATAAGGCTCGGTTCCTTGGTCTGACTGTTTTGGCCATGGACCGCACGGTTTGGAGCATTTGGGCTCCCCCAAAGGTCAAATTTTTTGCATGGTTGGCACTCGAGGACAGGATTTGGACTGCCGATCGCCTGGAGAAGCGAGGTTGGCAAAACTGCGGCCTCTGCCCCCTTTGCTCGCGGGAGCAAGAAACGGGTGCGCACCTCTTCTACAAATGCCGCTACACGCTCAGGCTTTGGAGGTCCCTCATCGCCAAGCTTGGCCTGGCTCACATGGACACCACCGTTTGGCACCTTGACGACTCCGTCCAGGTATGGCGGGACAAGAGAACCGACACCCACGTCCCAAACCGGAGCGCTATGGCCACCCTCACCATGCTTATCTCTTGGACCATTTGGAATGAACGCAACGCCAGGGTGTTTCGACACAAGAGTGTGCCGCCGCCTATACTTCTTACCATCATTCTGGAGGAGGCAAAGTTGTGGATTACTGCGGGTGCCAAGAGGCTAGGACCTCTTTTTTTGCGTGAGTAGTTGTCATGCCATTTATGGGGGTGGTCCTCTTCTAAGTCTCTATAATACTCTCCTTCCTTATTTAATAGATGAGGCAAATCTTTTGCCTCCGTTTAAAAAAAAACTTCTTACGTTAGTGTACAGAGGGATTATGTTGGAAGCATAGATTTATCTAAAAAAAGTTCATCGAACCTATCAACATTGAATATAGTTTTGAAGATCTCGATGCAAACAACTCAATGATGAAAGTAGTTAGTGATTTGGACGCGTGATTCACAAGATAAATCATGTTGAAAATGAATGTACGAAAAAAGCACAAACAGTCAACTTAGGGTATCTCCAACACTGATGTTCAAACCGCCCACAACTGTCCGGACCGCATGGTCCATACGCGATTTGCCATCCAATGCGGGCTTGTATCGGTCTGTCGAGCGGTCCGGGTGTACTTTTTCCGCCAAACCCGAGACAAACGTGGGGGACTTTGGAGGAGTCCAGATAGCAGTCAAGTAGGCCTCTGACACACCTGGCCTACCCAAAACCTTTTCCGGACCCCGCTCCTCCATCCTCCCTCTTTGCTCTTCTTCCTTTTTTCTCTCTTGCCTTCCCCGCCGCTCCACCACCCCGGTCGCCATGCCACACCCCTGTCGAAACTCTACTTCTCCGTCACCTCCAGCGTTCCACCTGGTCTCCACCCCGCTCTCCTCCGTACCCGTTCCACCCCTCTCCTCCGACCGCCCTGTCAGGTACCATCCGCTACTGCTATACTCATCATGCACGACAACTGTTCAGTGAATTCCTGGAGCTAAAAAAATTGTCCCTTCTGCTTTCAAGCAATGAATTCGGATTTGGAGTACATATAGGAGCACTATTTTGAGTCTTCTGATGGCTCGTTCGACGAGGAGAACTATACGGATGAGACATCGATGATGCTGACGGTCCTTGAAGACGTGGAGCGTGCGGAGGGGCATGTTATTAATTTCAAGGGTTCCACCAAGGGTCATCGAGTGCTCAACCGCAACAGGGCGCGCAACCACTGATGGATGACTACTTTGCCCGTGTGTAGTCTATGTATGCGGCTATTTGAATGTCCGGACTTTTAAAAAAATAGGGAGACCAGATGTATGCGGGTAGCGTTGGATGGCCGCCTTCCGTATCCGTGTCCGCGGACTGGTCCCCCTGTTCACGGACGGATGTGGGAGCAAATGTATGGATCGGCATTGGATATGCTCTCACCACCGAAGGAGATGACTGACGTACCGTAATTAGTGATTTCAGAGAGTGATAATATGAGATATGGAACACGGGTTGATTTTGGACCCTGATAAATGCCATACGTTTGGCATGAAGCAATACCGTCCTGGCATTTTTTGATGGCAACTTTAGTTACCCGGAGATGACAACTCTAGTTGTGAAGCATGCAACTTCATGTTTGCATGACAAGTTTTAGTTTTTTGGGGTTTTTTTATGATAATTTTAGTTGTAAAAACATCACGGCGATGTTACTACATGTCACACATATAACACTTATCATTTTGGGTCATTTTTGATAAATATGAAGACTATTTTGCAAATGTACCAACAATCCATCTCAGGTCAGACCGTGTCGCTCGGGTTTTTCCTATCCAATGGATCATTAACGTCAGTGCAAAAAAAATCTACGAAGGATACAGATTTCCCCTAGGTAGCTAGGGTTCCCCTGTTTCCCCTATGGCGCCGCCGCTAGGGTTCCACAAAAAAGATCAAATCTATGGCTGATTCTCACGTATGAGCTGGTCTAGGCCGGCTAGGGCGTGATCCCCTATTATCCCGTGTTGCTCCCGATTGCTTGCATGGCGGGTTTAGGCGGTGAGGAGGTGCCGGAGGGCGGCGCATCCGGAGGTGGTGAGGGGTGCCGGAACCTCAGACGAGCACCGAATCTGGAGGACAGATTCTTTGGGCTGAATCTTCATGGGGAGGAGGAAGCAATTTTGGATCTGTCGGGAGAGATTGAAGGGCTGTTAGAGGAGAAGATGGATCGCAATTTTTAGGGTTCATACCCAAAAACCTTTTAGCCATGTCGCATTATACAAGGCAATGCGGAACGCGTGGACGCCAGCTCAGGGTGTGATCTTCATGGCATCGAAACCTAATCTTTTCCCTGCTCAGTTCATGTGCCTGAGCGATTGGAACCGGATGATGAACGGCAGGCCATGGCTGTTCCGGAACGCCGCTGTCGTGATGGAAGAGTATGATGGCCTAACAAATGTCGAGGAGTACAAGCTAGATCGTATTTCGGTCTGGGCACGCATTATTGGAATACCAGATGGTCTCATGAAGAAGAAGGATATTGCAGAAAAGATTGCGAAGAAGGTTGGAAGCCCACCGATTAAAGTGATTGTCAATGAAGGCCGTATCAACCCGACCAAGTACCTTAGAGCTCGTGTGCATGTGGCGCTGGATACTCCCCTGGTGAGATTTGTCCCGCTAACCTTGAAGGAATACAAGAAGTACCTGGTTGAATATGAGAAACTGCCAGATTTCTGTAATTTCTGTGGGTTGGTGTGGGATCACTAGAAGAGTGTCTAGAGGGGGGGGGGGGGGGGTGAATAGACTACTAGCATGAATTAAAAACCTAACCTTTTCCCAAGTTAATTGGTTGGCATATTTTAGCAATTATAGCAAGTCTAGCACACCCTACACATGCAGGTCAACAAGTATGGCAGCGGAAAGTAAAGACATTGCACATGGAAGTAAGTAGTTGAGATAGGGAGATCAAACGCATGAGGGACACGAAGATTTTTCCGGTGGTTCCGATAGGTGGTGCTATCGTACGTCCACGTTTATGGAGTCTTCAACCCACGGAGGGTAACGGTCGCGAGAGTCCACGGAGGGCTCCACCCATAAGGGTCCACGAAGTAGCAACCTTGACTATTCCATAACAGCTTCCGTCCACGAAGGACTAGCCTCACTGTGGGTAGATCTTCACGAAGTAGGCGATCTCCTTGCCCATACAAACTTCTTGGTTCAACTCCACAACACGAAGTAGGAGGCTCCCAAGCGACACCTAACCAATCTAGGAGGCACCACCCTCCCAAAGGTAATAGGCTCGGCAATGTCGATGAACTCCTTGCTCTTGTGCTTCAAGATGATAGACTCCTCAACACACAATCACTCTCTCATAGATTTGGCTATGGTGGAAGAGATTGAATTGGTGGAAAGCAACATGGGGAGGCTAGAGATCAAGATTCATATGGATGGAGTGGAATAGCTTGATCTCAACACAAGGGTAGGTGGCTCTCTCTCAGAAAATTGGATGGGGCAAGTATGGAATAGTTCTGAGTGCTTCTCTTTCGAGTGGGTGGTGGTGAAGGGGTATATATAGGCATCCCCAAAAATCCAACCGTTACACCTAAAGTGACCAACTCGGTGACACCGATGTGTGAATCTCGGTGGTACCGAAGTGATCAAAAGGCAGTAATTTTTGAATCTCGGTGAGACTGATATATAAATCTCGGTGGTACCGATTAGGTGAGCAACGGTCAGATTGCACAACTCGGTGACGCCGATATTCACATCTCGGTGGTACCGATTCTTGACCATGGCTTACCAGAGAGTTGGTCCAGAAACTCGGTGGTACCAATTCACAATTCTTGGTGGCACCGATTCTTGTGAATGGCTATCCAGAGAGTTGGTCCAAAAACTCGGTGAGACCGACTGGCAAAACTCGGTGGTACCGAAGACTGAAAATGGCTAAACAGAAAGTTGGCAACTGAACTCGGTGGCACCGAAGTGGAATCTGTTGCACCGATGTGCTAGGGTTTGGCATGGGTCTGTCTGAGTTTGGGAATCGGTGGGACCGAGTGGGAATTGTTGGTAGCACCGATTTTCATGATAGGCTTGGACAGACTTTTGTGGAGGAGTTTGTGGGTGTTTTTGGTGACTATCACTTGTGCACATGGAGCATCTTGTTCACCAACAGTACCTTACCCCCTTTTAATAGTATTGGCTTTCCTATGGACTCAAAGTGATTTCTCACAAAGTAAAATGTAGAGTCCTCTTGCTTGAAGCTTTGCCAATCCATTTCCTTGCATCTTGGGGTATCTCCACACAATCCTTTTTGCCAACCCATCTCTCTCTATGGACTTTTATCTGAAATACACTAGATAAAAGTGTTAGTCCAAGAGACAATGCATGTTGTCATGAATTATCAAAACCACCAAGGGAGCACATTGTGCTTTCAATCTCCCCCTTTTTGGTAATTGATGACAACATACAATCAAAGCTTCAAATAAAGATATGCATGGATATAATGAAGACTTGAGAGACACATGACTTAGATTAGCTCCCCCTAAATGTGTGCAATCCCTTTAAAGGATTTTGGAATGCATGGACACACATATAGTAGAAGGGATATAAAGAGTCATGTGTATCTTGGCTATATGCATCAAACATATATGAATGAGGTGTATCCTTGTTCAAGACTTCACTCTTGCAAACAATATGCGCAAGAAGCAAGAGATCATCTTGATCAAAGATATGATGCATATACTTACCTTGAGTTCTTGAGCATTCTTGTAGTAGAAACACACTTGAGAAAACAATGTTAGGAAACACAAGAGTATTCTACCAATCAAAAGCAGTAGAGCTCAAAGGTACCAAGATATGGATAACATATAGAAGATAATATTCCTTAAGATTGATATGTCTCCAAGATCATTTAGAGTTTTCTCCCGTTAGATATGAAAATAGTAGATCATCCTCTCCCTCTGAATCTTATCATGTAGATATTGGGATTGGATAGGGTGAGTGTTGGGGATATAACCCCGTGGTAAGACCCGCCCAGGAGGGGCCGGGTCATACCTGGCGGCTCATAAGCAAGACCCTTAAGGTGGGCCGGAAGATGAAGGCCAGGCCGCGTGGCGGCTTACCAGGCGGGCCAAGACGAAGGCCCAGAGACAGAAGATGGTGTGAGACCCGGGCGGTTGAGCCGCCCGGAGACGGCTTGCCCAAGATGGCAAGGCTGCTTAGAGGCAGGATAAACTACGTTGTATGAGTCGGTTTGGGACTCGTGTAACCCAGGGCCTTGACCTCCTATATAAAGGCGAGACCCTGGGGCGGCTTAGAGAGAAAACCAATCAATCGAGAACTAGGTCAAGCGAATCCGCTCCCTTGTAATCGATACTCCAATCAATACAGCACTAGCAGGACGTAGGCTTTTACCTCTTCCAGAGGGGCCGAACCTGGGTAAACTTGCGTCCCTCATCTCGACCAACCCCTTTGAGTCCACCGCCTTAGCGATGGCCTCGAACCTAAGTCTTCGGACATCTGCCGTGACAAAACCACGACAGTTGGCGCCCACCGTGGGGCCAGCGCTCGGTGGTGTTGAGTTCTCAAAGGGCTCTCTCCCAGGGATCGAGGGATACGCTGTTGGCAGGATGACCAAGAGTCGCCGCAGCAAGCTCTACATCGACGACGCCGGCTGGGGCCTCGAGACCGACTCAATCGAGTACGGGTTCCGGGTCCCCTTCGGCGGAATCAACGTCTTCATCGGCAAGATCGGCGGATCTGAACCCGGGCCGGACATCTGCACCGACATCGTCGAGCCGGCCCGGCGCGTGCAACCCGCCCAACGTGTGCGACCCGCCCGCATTAACCTGGGCAGGAAGCATGTCTTCATCGGCTTCACCCAGGGCATGGAGCTTGAAGGTTCTATGTCGCGGGAAGATACCCTCATCTGCTCAGAGGATGGATCCTCGAGCGGAGAGACGGAGTCAATCTATCAGCTTCACAATGGTGGGCTTGGGGGCTACATCGAGCATTACCCCGAGTCAAAATATCATGAGCCGAAGGATTATGAGCCGCCGAACCGTGCTGCCGTCTTCATGGCAGGTTCAGCGCCGGCCCCTAGCAGTACAGCCGCCGGTGCGACCGGGTCTGGAGCTGGCAGGCCGCCGGCTCAAGTTCTTCTGGATCTGATGAACGAGCTTACAACCCTGATGGAAACCGAGGTCACTGCTGAAAACCAAGCGGCCCGCAACGTGGAGATCACGAGGTTGAAGAACCAGATGGCCGGAGTCCAACAGGAAATCAATGCGCTGAAGGCCCAGATGGATGCTGAGGCGGAGCGCCTTAGGGCGGATGATTTCCGTCTTGAGCTAGAGCAGCAGTCTGCAGCGGCGGTTCATCGGATGAGGCATCAATCCCGCCTGCCGGATCAATATGAAGCCAGAAATCTTTTTAACACGCCTTTGACCGTAACCCGGACGTCGGAAGTACCTGGAAGCCGGGCGGTGGTTCAGCATCAGCAGCCAGACCCGCCCCGCCGGAATCAGATCCCGCCACAGTTTTTTCCGACGCCACCGGGTCATTATTCTAACCCGGCGGAGAACATGGTGGCGGCGGCCACCAGGCTTGATACAATTCCCATCCCCGACGAGGCGCCTTTTGCAGAGGAGGTGCGGAACGCTATTGGATACCTGCGGACGGCGGTGGCCCAGCAGGAGAAATACACTTATAGCCGGAGTTGCGTGCATTCAACCCCCATCCCCAGCCGCAACTACAGCCGGCGTTATGAGTCACCGGCGGTTTCTAGCAGTGAACGACATCGGAACCCGCCGCGAGTCGACCGAGCGGCTCTGGATGCTCAGGCGCTGGTGGATCGGGCAAGGGCACAGCGAGAAGCGGCGGCTCTGGCGGCGGCGGCGGCTCATCAGGAACCCATAGTTGCACCTTCCATCTCAGTTGGAGCAGGAGTAACCTCTAGGGCTGTGGGAGTGCCGTGCTTAGTGCCGGCTCTGCGGAACGAGCGTCTGCCGAAGGATTTCAAGGGTCCTCGCAAGGTGCCCAATTATACTGCTGACCTACCTCCAGAGGCTTGGATCGAAAGCTATGAGCTGGCCATGGAGATGTTAGATGTCAGTGATGCAGTATGTGCTAAATATTTCATCATGATGCTGGAAGGGCCGGCTCGCACGTGGTTGAAGGGCTTGCCACCCAACACCATTAATTCCTGGTCTGAATTAAAGGCGAAATTCATCAAAAATTTCCAAGGAACGTGGAAGCAGCCCATGACGATTGTGGATCTGGACCATTGCGTGCAGCGTGATGACGAGTCGGCTCATCACTGGGTCCGGCGGGTCTCAACCATCATCCACTCTTCTGAACAGATTACGGCGGCTCAAGCAGTTTTGATTCTAGAAAAGAATTGCCACTTCACACCTTTGAAGCAGAAGCTTGGCCGGTTCAAGCGCACATGCTAGGATATGGGGGAGCTCATGGCGGCTCTCACCAAGTATGCAGACTCCGATAACACGAAGGACCCTGGCTCCGATGATGAGAAATCGGGTCAGGGTAAGAAAAACAACAATGGCAAGGGTCAGAAGCAAAACTCGGCCGGAAATAGCAACCCGGGCAAGCGGAAGAACCCAGACGGCGGATCGGAATTGGTGGCGAACACCAGCGCTGGGAACAATCGTGCTAAGGGCAATGGGAATTTCAGGCCACCCTTTAGCAAGGGTAAAGCTCCTTTCAACCTGGAAGAGATGCTCAATAAACCTTGTCCAGAGCACAGCCGGCCTGATAAGCCGGCAGGCCATACATGGAGGGATTGCAGTATTATGCGGCAGTTTCGGGATTACAGCCTTCAACAGCATCGTAATAACGGTAATGGTCCGTCAGGTGGCTCAGGGCCGGGAGGGTCAGGAGCCGGCTTTGGTGCTGGCGGCTCAGGATCCGGTTACCAGGGTCAAGGCAACCATGGAGGTCATAATCAACAGTCTGGCGGTGGAGGCCAGTAGCAGAATAACCAATCGGGGTACCAGACTAACCGGAAGCAGCTCAGCGGGGGTCAGCATCATGTTTTTACAACCAGCCTCGACAAGCGAGACCGGAAGGTGCGCAAGCGGGCAGTTAATGCAGTCATGCCGGCTCTCCCGCAGTATTTGAAGTGGTCTGAGTATGACATAACTTGGAGCCGGGAGGATCACCCGCCGCGTATTGATAACCGGGGGCAACTGGCTTTGGTAGTTGCCCCCCAAGTGGGAGGATACGTGTTCACTAAAGTACTTATGTATGGTGGCAACAGCATCAACATCCTGTATTATGACACTTTCTGCCGGATGGGTTTGCTTGATAAGGATCTTAAGCCCTCTTCAACAGTTTTTCACGGTGTGGTGCCCGGAAAATCGGCTTATCCAGTGGGAAAGATTTCTTTGGAGGTAGCTTTTGGTGATGAATTCAACTACAGGGTGGAGTCTTTGTGGTTTGAAGTGGTCAAAATCAAGAGCCCATATCACGCTCTGTTTGGACAGCCAGCTTACGCCAAGTTCATGGCTAGGCCTTGCTATGTTTACTTACAGCTCAAGATGCCCGGGTTGAACGGGACGATTACCGTGCATGGTGATCGGAAGACGGCTCTTGAGTGTGAGGAAGGTGACGCAGCTTACGCAGAGTCAAGTTGTGCTGAGGCAGAGCTCAAGTTTTATAAAGAAAATGTTGACCCGGATTTTTGACTCCACTGAAGAAGCCTAACACGGAATCTGAGCAGCCACTCAAGTTTGTGGCAGAAGATACCAAGTTGGTGGACTTTACGCCGTGCGACTCATCACAACAGTTCACTATCGGGGCTAACATGGACCTCGCATAGGAAAGCGCGCTCATCGAATTCATCCGTGAGAATCGGGACATCTTTGCATGGAAGCCTTCTGACATGCCGGGTGTACCGAGAGAATTCGCTGAGCACCACCTTAATGTGGATCCTAAGTTTAAGCCGGTCAAACAGTTGCTCCGGCGATTCAATGAGGAGAGGCGTAAGGCTATTGGAGAAGAGGTGGCCCGGCTCTTGCCAGCAGGGTTCATCGTTGAAGTTTTTCACCCGGAGTGGCTTGCTAACCCGGTGTTAGTACTCAAGAAGAACGACACGTGGCGTATGTGTGTGGATTACACGGATCTTAACAAGGCCTGTCCAGTTGACCCATTTGCTCTCCCCCGCATCGACCAGATTATTGATGCAACGACGGGTTGTGAGAGTTTATGCTTCCTGGATGCTTATTCAGGGTATCATCAGATCAAGATGGCAGTTAAAGACCAAGAGAAGACGGCTTTCATTACACCTTTTGGTGCTTTCTGCTATGTATCTATGCCTTTTGGGCTCAAGAGTGCCCAGGCGACTTACCAGCGTTGTGTGCAGAACTGTCTTCATGGTCAAATTGGGCGCAATGTTCATGCTTATGTGGATGATATTGTGCTCAAGTCAAGGAAGAAGGAGACTCTACTTGACGACCTGAAGGAAACGTTCGATAATTTGCGGGTTTACAAGATGATGCTTAACCCGGCAAAGTGTGTCTTCGGTGTACCTGCAGGCAAGCTCTTGGGGTTTCTAGTCTCTGAGCGTGGTATTGAAGCTAGTCCGGACAAGATAAAGGCTATTACCTCCCTGTCTGAGCCGGCGTGCATCAATGACATTCAGCGCCTGGCGGGTCGGATCACTGCATTATGCCGGTTCATAAGCCGCCTAGGTGAGAAGGCTATTCCTTTGTATCAGATGATGAAGAAAACAGACAACTTTGTCTAGAGTAATGCGGCGGGTGAGGCGTTTGAGGCGCTCAAGAAGCAGCTGGCTGAGCCGCCGGTCTTGGCCGCTCCGGCTGAGAAGGAACCTTTACTCCTCTACATGGCGGCTAACGGCAGGGCAGTCAGCGCCGCGATTGTTGTGGAGCGTAAGGAGGTAGGGAAAGAGTACCCGGTTCAGAGGCCAGTTTACTACGTCAGTGAAGTCTTGATCGAGTCCAAGCAAAGGTACCCACATTGGCAGAAACTAATATATGGGGTGTTCATGGCACATCGTAAGTTGAAGCATTACTTCCTGGGACACCAGATCACTGTGGTTAGCTCTGCCCCGTTGGGAGACATAATTCAAAATAGAGAAGCCACTGGCAGGATTGCTAAGTGGGCATTAGAGCTTGGGCCTCTTAATTTGAAATATGTGCCTCGCACGGCCGTCAATTCTCAAGCCCTGGTGGACTTTTTAAATGACTGGACAGAGTGTCAGTCGCCCGAGGAGAAGCCGGATAGCACATACTGGACGATTCACTTTGATGGATCCAGACAGTTGGAAGGGTCAGGGGCTGGAGTTGTTTTAACTTCCCCTAAAGGTGACAAGTTTTGCTATGTACTAAGGCTGATGTTTCCTTATACTAACAATGCAGCTGAGTATGAGGCTTTGCTTCATGGCCTCCGTGTGGCTAAGGAGATGAACCTGAGCCGGGTTAGATGTCTTGGCGACTCAGACCTCGTGGCTCAGCAAGTTTCAGGCACGTGGGATTCCAAAGACCCACGGATGGCGGCTTATCGCCAGGCGGTGGACATCATTGCTGGACACTTCAAGGGTTATCAGGTGGATCATGTTGACCGTCGCAAGAACGAGGTGGCTGATGCATTGTCAAGGCTGGGCTCTCAGCGTAAGCCGGTGCCGCCTAACATTTTCTTGGATGTGTTATATCACCCGTCTGTTAAGCTACCTTCGGAGGAGGATCTGGCTATTCCTGACCCGGAGGGGCAGCTGGTGGCGGCTCTGCATGCTATCCCTGACTGGACGTTGCCTTACCTGGCGTACTTGACTCGCGGCGAGTTGCCCGAGGACGAGACCTTGGCGAGACAAATCATAAGGCGATCTAAATCTATGACTATCATCAATGGCGAGTTACATAAGCGCAGCGTCACTGGCGTTTTTCAGCATTGCGTTTCTCCTGAAGAAGGTAAGGAGATCTTAAATGAAATTCACGCCGACGATTGTGGTCATCACGCCGGCTCAAAATCTTTGGTGGCCAAGGCTTTCCGGCATGGTTTCTTCTGGCTGACGGCTCATAAGGACGCAGAAGACTTGGTCATCAAGTGTGATGGATGTCAGAAGTTCAGGCGACGTGCTCACGTACTGGCTCAGGAATTGTGGATGATTCCAATTACCTGGCCGTTTGCGGTCTGGGGGCTTGATATGGTCGGGCCCTTCAAGAGATCTAAAGACAAGAAGACCCACCTTTTGGTGGCGGTGGATAAGTTTACCAAGTGGGTTGAGGTTGAGCCGGTCAGCAAGTGTGACGCGGCTACGACGGTTCAGTTTGTCAAAAAATTGATCTACCGTTTTGGTTACCCTCACAGTATCATCACGGACAATGGCACAAACCTACCCAAGGGGGCTATGCAGGCGTTCTGTGAAAGTGAGCACATCCGGCTTGACGTCTCTGCGGTTGCTCATCCACAGTCCAATGGTCAGGCAGAGCGTGCTAACCAGGAGATCTTGAGAGGCATCAAGCCCCGGCTTATGGTTCCCCTACAGCGAATGCCGGGTTGTTGGGTGGAGGAGTTACCATCGGTTCTCTGGAGCATCAGAACTACCCCCAACAGGTCAACAGGCTATACGCCTTTCTTTATGGTTTACGGTGCAGAAGCCGTGTTACCAAGTGACATACGTCATGACTCGCCGCGGGTGGCGGCTTACGTTGAGACGGATAATGAGACAGCGCGTCAGGACGCGTTAGATGCTTTGGATGAAGAGCGTGATCTGGCGGCGGCTCGATCAGCGATTTATCAACAAGACCTGCGTCGCTATCATAGCCGCAGAGTTAAGACCCGGACGTTTCAGGAAGGCGACTTGGTGTTGCGTTTGATTCAAGATCAGACGGATGCACACAAGCTATCTCCTCCATGGGAAGGACCCTTTGTGATCAGCAGAAATCTCAACAATGGGTCATACTATCTCATTGACGTACGAGACGAGTCACGCACTTCTGGGCAGGAGACCCACCGACCGTGGAATATCGCTCATCTGCGGCCTTACTATACTTGAGTCATCGACTCCCACCATTGTACATCATCATTGTATATATCACTTATATATATATATAATAAAGTTGGCATCCCTGCAAGCCGGGGCCTCTGCCTGTTATATACTTCAGATTGTACAAAAGAGGACTCAACCACAAGGTCATTTGGGGGCTTCCAACCCGCCAGGGTTTAGCTTACACACCCTCTTGATCGGCTCTTCAGCCACCGTAAGGCCGGGTTATATACCCAACAAGTTGACTCCGTCAACAAAGGTCATTTGGGGGCTTCCAACCCGCCGGGTTTAGCTTACACACCCTCTTGATCGGCTCTTCAGCCACCGCAAGTTCGAGTTAAACCTGCCTGTATGCTGCTGCTGCTCCGCTAAGTGACCCGCCGAACTCTTACCAGTTAATCTCGCTAGAGACCCTGAGCTGCTCAACGTATTTGACAGTCACTCTCACTAGAGAACCTGTACTGGTCAAGGTTAAACCAGCGGCTCTTGTCACGTGAGGGCCGGCTTACGGAAAGCGAGGATAAACTCACCCATCTGCTGCCGACTCTCCGCTATGTGGCCCGTTCGTACTCTTAAACAGTTACTCTTTTAAAGACCCTGCACTGTTTAAGGTTCAAACGACGGATTTATGTCACGTGAGAGGTAGCTTATGGGCCCTGGGGGTACTCATGCCCTGCTGCGTCTCTCTCTGGTTCGTTGCGCTCTTATCAGTTAATCTCGCCTAGAGACCCTGAGCCGCTCAAAGCAATTGACGGTCACTCTCACTAGAGACCCTGTACTGTTAAGAGTTCAAGTAGCGAGTCCACCCTGAAGAACCGGCATATGAGTTTTCGATAAACAAAAAAGGAAGAAAAAGCAAGGTCATCAAGGATTTAACATCTCCGGGTTGTGTTTTTTCAAGCCGCCCTCACAGCAATACAGGACATACTCTGTCTTGGTTTATTTTTTGCAGGACTTATCTCCCAAGATAAGTCGCCATGAAATATGATGAAAAGATGATGTGAGCAGAACACAAGACAGATAAACGTGCATCAAGTTGTGCAAAGATTCATACGTACACGATGGCACGGCTCAGGCAATCAAGTTTTTCTACGACTATTACAAAGCTCTCCAGGGAGCCCAAAATGCAACGGACTTAAAGTTTTTTACACTTCCAGTCTCGGCGGCTCAGAAAGCCGGGTTATCAATTTAAGAAGCAAGTGTTCAGCTCGATGGCGGGTCATCCTGCGGCGGGTCTTCGACCTCTTCAATCTGAAGATTGTCCACATCCCAGTTGCAGTTTGTTAAAGCTTCAAACTGGGCCTCGTCAAAGAAAGGAGATGGGTCAATTTCAGGAGCAAAGAGTGTCTTACGGCGTGCAGGAGTCAAGTCTCTGGCTTCAAAAGTTGGGCAGCGCACTCGTTTGCTATCCTCGCCATAAGCCGCCTGGTATGACGTTAGATCAATTTCATCGACAAGTGTTGATGCGAGTACTCGGGAGGCCTTCATACACTTGGCATAGTCAGCTTCGGTAAAGTCTGAGCCGTCATCCTTCTTGGATGGAAAACCATCCATCATTTCTTCTGCAGTCAGCTGAGGGGCAAAGGCCAGAGACCGGCTTAGTGCGGCCATTGCTCCCTTTCTGGCGGCTGATCGCTTGAGCTTCTCAATTTGCTTGGGCAGAGTTGATAAGAGCTCTATCACTCCCTTCATGAATTTGGGGATGCTTTTCTCAGTCAGCATCGCTTTGACGGTGCAAAGGGTCCCGCAGTATAGCTGTTCTGTCAAGGTATATACTTCTTTCAGTTTTAGCAAGCTATCAGAAGATAACTGGCGGCTTCTTTGACCTGCAAGGAAAGGTTAGGCGTTATAAGCTGCCCGTGCAGTTTTTTAAACAAGGCAAAGAAATTTGCTAAGTATTCAGTGCTTACCAAAGATAGCAGAACTCATCCTAGATATATGGCGCTTGAGGGTTTGTAGCTCATCTGACACGAGCTTGAGCTGCTGGTCAGCATCGTCTGCGCGCTTGGTCAGGGCGGCTTGTGTAGATTCAGCACTCTTTTTGAAGGCATCGAAGTCAGCCTGAACCTTTTCAAGCTCCTTAACGGTAACCCACCATTTTTCTTCCGCCTCAGACCGGGCGGTTTGTTGTGAAGCAAGGTTTTCTTTTTAAGCCGGACAGATTAGACTCGGCCGCGTCCAAAGCTTCCTATATCGTACAAAAACAAGACAGTTCAGGAGGTTTAAGTCGCCAATATGAGATATTAAATGCACGAATGATGAAACTGTTATGATACAAGACTCAAGCAGATTGCAAGCAATATACTTGACACTTGGAGGCTAATGTCTGTGTTTTATCTCCAAGTCTACCATGAAGTTCCGGCTCATCTTCGTAAAGTTAAGCCGGCACTTGGGGGCTACACACGGCGCTTTCCAAGTCTACAGTGAAGTTCCGGTTCATTATTTTTATAATAACCCGGACTTGGGGGCTAACCTTGGATCAACTCTTCAACTAAGTATCGGCTTAATATCTATATTAACCCAATACTTGGGGGCTACAAGCTAAGCAATTTCAATTATGACAAGGATTGGAAGACCCGGTCTACTATTTGCAATACTAAACCAGCTCTTGGGGGCTACATAAGGGTATTAGGAAAAGTAAGAGAGGAGGAGTACCTCATATTTCTTTTTCATCAGTCCAACAAGCTTCAACTCCATGTTGCGGCTTGTGGAGAGGCGATTCAGATAACCAGCATGAAGTTCATCTGCAGTCATTTTTTCCAACACGGGGAATTCAAACTCAAGCTTTTCTGGTGGGTTTGTTTCAGCCTGGCAGGTGTGCTTCGTTAATACATGGGGATCAGGGAATTGATAACCCGTCCCAGTGATAACAACGTCTGGATGAGCTGTGTCTTCGGCGGCTGTTGAAGGGCTCTGCGGCTTAGGACCAGCCTTTGGCGGACTCTCAGGAGTGGCCATGTCATCATCAGCCGGCTCAGAGGGCTGAGGAATGTCGGCAGAGGCATCTTTTCTAGCCTCAGTGGGCTCAACATGAGGTACAGGGGAATCCGGCTTAGCAGTTTTCGGCTCTTGGGCAGTAGGGGCAGCGGTAGACCCGCCGGTCTTCCTTCGTTTTGCTTGAGCCCTGGAAAACAAAAAGAGTGTCACATAAAGGACAAGGATGGTAAAAAGGTATGATGCAAATACAAAGGTACGCACTCCGGGTTGATTTTCAGAGGAGGCAGCTTGGATGCAGTAGAGTCGCCAGATGAAGGAGGTGACTCCTAAAAAAGTTAAGACGATAAACAAAAGAGAGTAAGGTTACAATGCAAGACTGTTAAAAATTGGACTTGGTTAAAAGAGAGTACCTCAGCAGGCCGTTTCCGAGGAGCCGGAGAATTTGGTAAACCGCTCAAAAGCTCTTCAGAGCCGGTGCTCCGGGTCTGACGTCTGGAAGTGTGCTGTTGCTTTTTCAAAAGAAAATCGGGGTCTAAATAAGCAAGAGGATGAGAAAATGGAATTTTTTGGAAAAAGATTTCTTACGGCTGGAGCCGGGTTCTTGACACAGAAAGGTTTCAGCCCAACTTTGTTGCAAACCGCTTGCTTTTCGCCAAGAAGTGTTTTGACGGAGGAGTTGATGTCTTGTTTTGTCAGAGGGGTGGTGTTGAAGCAGAGAGTGTCATTGGGCTCGCCCGTGAATTGGTGCATGAGTCGGTCACGCCGGCTCAGTGGCAAGATCTTCCAGCTAACCCAGCAGCGGGTTAAGTCGACGCCAGTCAAGCCGTTGGCCATTAAGGCCCTGATCTTCGCGAAAGCCGGAGCATATTTCGCTCGCTCTGCGGTGGACATCCGGTCTGGCAGTTCTCCAGTGTTGCAAAGCCGGGTAGGACGGTAACCTGGCAGCGGATTCTCTTCTTTGGGAGAAGTGTCCTTGCAGTAAAACCAGGTTTTGTTCCAATCCTTGGGGTGACTTGGTAAGATAGCTGCTGGATAGGGCAAATCTCTCCGTCTCTGGATAGAAACGCCGCCAAGCTCCAAACTTGGTCCAGCCGCCACTTCAGTTTGGCGGTTGCCGTAATAGTAATCACGGAAGAGATCAACAGACGGCTCTTGTTGCAGGTAAACTTCACATAAGACTTGAAACTGACACATGTTGGTGACAGAGTTTGGGCCTATGTCTTGAGGGTGAAGCTTGAAGAAATGAAGAACGTCCCGGAAAAACTTTGACCCGGGCGGGCTAAATCCACGAAGGAGGTGATCAGTGAACACGACAACTTCTCCTTCCTGAGGAGTAGGTCTTATTTCTGGCCCTGGAACCCGCCAATGTATAACGTTCTGAGCCGGCAGGATACCCGATTCTACGAAGTCAAGTAGAAGCTGCTCGGTAACTCCGGAGCTGACCCAATCGCAAGATGAGGGTGCTCTCGACATAATGGTGGGTCAAACTGTGAAAAGGCGCAGAGTATGGCGGGTTAGAAAAACGGCAAATAATTAAGGCAGCTATGGTCAGCATAATGGTGAGGTGTTAAGCCGCCGAGATATTTTATCAGAGAGCCGGCAAAGCAATGGCGGGTTAATTGGACAAGGTGATACTAGAAATAGTGTTAAGTGCGGGCAAACAGATTTCACATATTACAACCGTGGCTGCAAGATCTACAGGCGAAGGAAAAATGAAAAATATTCATGACCTAAAAACGGCAGTGGAAGAACAGGTGGTCAGCATGCGAAGAAGATTGGTATGCAGATCTAAAACAAGCGGGCATTGACATTAAAAGGATGACCGCAACTGATAGATAGCGCTATGGGATTCAAGGGGATACTTGATGGTCTGCATTACGAAGAACAGCGAAGAACACTAGAGGAACCCGATGAACTCGGGAGATCCTAATGGAGATAACTACGGATTAGACAAGGGCCAAGAACGGTACCTTGCGGGTGCGGACGGCCCGGCGAAGCTCTGGACCAACTCAGGTTGATGCAGCGGCCGGCGTTGGGGATGATGGCGAGGTCCAGTCGGTGCGGCGGAGCTTCAGAGGTGCGAGCGTCTGAAGGAGGAAGAAGACAGCGGCGGCGGAGAAAAGGAAGGGGGCCCCCGTGTCCCTATTTATGAGATGGGATGGCAACAGTGCGCGTGAAAGACGAGGCGGTACAGTGATGATTGACCGGAGGGGACGCCTCGATTTTCGGGCCGACTGTTTAATGAGAAGATCAATTGCGGACGTCATGGAATCTTTTTAGCATATTCGGTCTGACGTGACGGCGGGTTATAAGTTTTCTTTTTCAGGTAACAAAAATGGGAGACTCGCTGCCAAGTGAGTTTGAAGATTGACATGAACAAGCTCAAATCAATCTGGGGCCTAATGTTGGGGATATAACCCCATGGTAAGACCCGCCCAGGAGGGGCCGGGTCATACCTGGCGGCTCATAAGCAAGATCCTTAAGGTGGGCCGGAAGATGAAGGCCAGGCCGCGTGGCGGCTTACCAGGCGGGCCAAGACGAAGGCCCAGAGACAGAAGATGGTGTGAGACCCGGGCGGTTGAGCCGCCCGGAGACGGCTTGCCCAAGATGGCAAGGCGGCTTAGAGGCAGGATAAACTACGTTGTATGAGTCGGTTTGGGACTCGTGTAACCCAGGGCCTTGACCTCCTATATAAAGGCGAGACCCTGGGGCGGCATAGAGAGAAAACCAATCAATCGAGAACTAGGTTAAGCGAATCCGCTCCCTTGTAATCGATACTCCAATCAATACAACACTAGCAGGACGTAGGCTTTTACCTCTTCCAGAGGGGCCGAACCTGGGTAAACTTGCGTCCCTCATCTCGACCAACCCCTTTGAGTCCACCGCCTTAGCGATGGCCTCGAACCTAAGTCTTCGGACATCTACCGTGACAAAACCACGACAGTGAGAGAAGTCTAACATGAGTAGTCAAATGAAATAAACACATTTTTCTCCCCCTACTTTGGTATTCTGACCTTGTCTATATAGGTATAAACTTTGCATATTCTCCCCCTTGATTATATCTCCCCCTTTGCATAAGCATGTATCTCCCCCTTTAGCTTTGAAGCTTTGGTATTTCTCCCCCTTTGGCATTAATTTCCAAAAAGGTTCATTCACAGGGTTAGATACAGGGATCATTGATTAAGATGGGATCCTTGAGAACAAGGGTCATAGAATGTAGGGTTCATAGAAATGAAACTTATAGAGATCATTAAGACTGAGGAAATCAAGTAAAATAATCTCTCTCTCTTTGGCTGATCTGAGAGATTGTAAGACTTCTCCTCCTCTGAGTTAGGGATCCTTGAATAGATCCCCCCCCCTTTTTCAATAATAATAAGGGATCATGGAAGAATCAAAGATATCACTTGTAGGATACAAATTTAAGGATCACTAAAGAGACAAAGATTTGCTAATATGAACACAAACCAGAGAAGAAATCCAATCGGTGGCTCCGAGACAAATGGGTCGGTGGAACCGAGATGTTGTTATGCAGCTCATCTGCTAAATCGGTAGAACCGAGTTATTTGTATCGTAGGCTCCGAGAGCTAAACAGAAACTTGGCAATGTTTGAGAAACTTGCAAATTATTTTTGAAAATTTTATAACAAAGTGTCAGAAGGATTTTCAAAGGAAATGCAAAATACTTTACAAAGAGATATCAACTAGAGAAGATTTGAGTGGTTCCAAGAAATCTTGCAAATAGAGAATGAATCAAACAAGATACTTAACTAGATGATGGGCGGTGACTAGGTCACCTATATTAGAGTATATTGACTTAGGAGCCAAGCAAGAATACTTGATCATAGGTCATACTCATCGTTAAGCTCAAAATGGGGTTACCATTTTTCGATTAAGCATTTTAATGTTTTCATATCACTTGAATTTCTTTAGCTCATGACTTGGATTAAAGCCTTTTCAAGGATATGAGCACATACCTTCGAGTGATGTTGATGACGTGGCCTGTAGGTGAACTTGTTGAGGATGCTCGAGGTTGATGTAGATCAACTTGAGTTGGGAGCAATCCTTCTCGTTTTAGTACACTTGTCACCTATATAGGTTAGTCAAGCAAGGAAGAACATGATGTGACACGATACCAATTGTGAAGTACAAATATGTGTCAAGGATTTGTTTTTGTTGTCTTCTTCCTTTCATCATCAAGAGAGCTTGTGGATACTTGGTCATGACAAGATTGCTTACGAGTGGAGTTGATGGCAATCTTGTGGAATGAAGTTCTTCCAAGTACCTACAAAAGGTTAGATGCAATACAAGGGAGCATAGAATTCCATGGTATAGAGTAATATGTCAAGTGTATCATGGAAGTATCAAGTAAGCTCATGCCCTTGCATGTATCCGAGTGAGTCTAGCTCAAGTTTGAAGCATCAATGATGTTCAACTCACTCCTTAAGTGACAAAACACTTTCTCATCAAGTGGCTTAGTAAAGATATCGGCCAATTGCTTGTCAGTGCGAACATGCTTAAGATCAATATCTCCTTTGGCAACATGATCACGAATGAAATGATGTCGAACTTGAATATGTTTAGTTCGAGAATGTTGCACAGGATTATGACCAATTTTAATAGCACTTTCATTGTCACAAAGTAATGGAACATTTTTCACATGGATTCCATAATCCTTAAGCGTTTGTGTCATCCATAGTAATTGTGCACAACACGATCCGGCGGCAATATACTCAGCTTCGGCAGTAGATAGAGATACCGAGTTTTGTTTCTTGGAGGACCAAGACACAAGAGATCTACCAATAAATTTACATGTACCCGAGGTGGATTTTCTATCAACCTTGTCACCGGCATAGTCCGAATCAGAATAGCCAACAAGGTTAAAGGAAGATCCCTTGGGATACCAAATGCCAAAGTTTGGTGTTTGTATCAAATATCTCACAATACGTTTCACGGCCAAAAGATGACACTCTTTAGGTGCAGCTTGATATCTAGCACACATGCAAACACTAAGCATAATATCGGGACGGGAGGCACATAGATATAACAATGAACCAATCATAGATCGATAAACTTTTTGATCAACCGGTTCATCCTCCTTGGTAAGATCAACATGTCCACTAGTAGGCATAGGAGTTTTCATACCTTTACACTCTTGCATGTTGAACTTCTTGATCAAGTCCTTGGTATACTTGGTTTGAGAGATGAAAGTTCCTTCTCTCGTTTGCTTGATTTGCAAACCAAGAAAGAATTTCAGCTAACACATCATGGACATCTCATACTTCTCGGACATGAACCTTCCAAATCTTTCACTAAATTGTGGGTTAGTAGATCCAAAGATAATATCATCCACATAGATTTGGCATACAAATAATTCACCATTAACTCTTTTAGTGAATAAGGTTGCGTCAATTTTACCAATTTCAAAACCCTTTTCAATGAGAAACTTCGTAAGCATTTATACCAAGCACGTGGGGCTTGCTTAAGACCATAAAGAGCTTTACGAAGCTTGTAGACATGATTAGGTTTCTTAGGATTTACAAAACCAGGGAGTTGTTTGACATAGACCTCTTCTTCAATCTCATCATTTAAGAAGGCACTTTTAATGTCCATTTGATAAAGCGTGATATCATGGTGATTAGCATAGGCAAGAAGAATGCGAATAGCTTCAAGTCTAACAACGGGTGCATATGTCTCACCGTAGTCCATACCTTTGACTTGCGTATATCCTTGGGCTACGAGACGCGCCTTGTTGCGTACAACTTGACCGTCTTCATCTTGCTTGTTCCGAAACACCCATTTGGTTCCGATGATGTTGTGCTCGTCCTTGGGCTTCTCCACGAGTGTCCACACTTCGTTCCTCTCGAAGTTGTGAAGCTCTTCATGCATAGCGTTCACCCAATCCGGGTCTTCAAGAGTTTGTTCTACCTTCAAGGGTTCAATGCTAGAGATGAAAGAATAATGCTCACAAAAATTAGCTAAGCGAGTTTTAGAGCGAGTGATTCTCCCGGTTTGTATGTCACCGAAGATTTGGTTTAGAGGATGGTTCTTGGTCACTCTTGCTCGCACTCGGGGTAGCTTCGGCTTGTTGGATGGTGGAGCTTCTTCATCATCATCTCCTTCATCTTCGTTGTTGTTGAAGGTGTCGTTTCCTTGAGGTGGTGGTGAAGGTGGTTGGGGTGGATCTTCATGATGTACTTCCTCCTCTTCATCTTGTCGTGTACTGCTTGTGGACGCCTCCATGTCGTGTTGAGGTTCACCATGACGTGAAGTAGGGGCTTCCACTTGAGTTAACGAAGTACTTTCCTTCACCTCCATGGGACGAATCTTGCCGATGGACAACTCTTGGATAGCTTCCGAAGGATCCTTATCTCCTACATCATTTGGCAATTGTTCGACTTGCGAACCATTAGATTCATCAAACTTCACATCTACCGTCTCTTCAACTTTTCGAGTGAAGTTGTTGTAGACACGGTAAGTGTGAGAGTACGATCCGTAAGCAAGTACGAATCCTTCATGAGATTTAGGAGCAAATTTAGTACGACGATGCTTATCAAGAATGTAGCACTTTGAGCCGAATACCCGAAAGTATCCAACTTGGGGTTTGTTACCGGTGAGTAGCTCGTATGCCGTTTTACCGAGAAGCTTGTGCAGGTAGAGTCGGTTTGTGGCATGACATGCTGTTTCCACGGCTTCTGCCCAAAAGTGTCTTGGCGTCTTGTATTCGTCAAGCATCGTTCTTGCTATCTCAATAAGAGTTCGGTTCATCCTCTCAACAACTCCATTTTGTTGAGGCGTGTACGTAGCCGAGAACTCATGTGAAACACCTTCTTCGTCAAGAAAGGTATTTACATGGGTGTTCTTGAACTCCGATCCATTATCGCTCCGAACCTTCTTGATCTTCACTTCAAACTGATTTTGCGCTTTGCGAACGAAGTTCTTGAAGATCTTTTGTACCTACGACTTATCATCAAGAAAGAATACCCACGTAAATTGATGTCTACTACGCAAACTTCTTCTTGTAGACTCGTGTTGGGCCTCCAAGCGCAGAGTTTTGTAGGACAGTAGCAAATTTCCCTCAAGTGGATGACCTAAGGTTTATCAATCCGTGGGAGGCGTAGGATGAAGATGGTCTCTCTCAAACAACCCTGCAACCAAATAACAAAGAGTCTCTTGTGTCCCCAACACACCCAATACAATGGTAAATTGTATAGGTGCACTAGTTCGGCGAAGAGATGGTGATACAAGTGCAATATGGATGGTAGATATGAGTTTTTGTAATCTGAAAATATAAAAACAGCAAGGTAACTAATGATAAAAGTGGGCACAAACGGTATTGCAAAGCTTAGAAACAAGGCCTAGGGTTCATACTTTCACTAGCGCAAGTTCTCTCAACAATACTAACATAGTTAAATCATATGTAAATCCCTCACGTGCGACAAAGAGTTCACTCCAAAGTCACAAATAGCGGAGAACAAACGAAGAAATTATTGTAGGGTACGGAACTACCTCAAAGTTATCTTTTCCGATCAATCTTATGAGCTATCCATATAAGTGTCACGAACAGCCCTAGAGTTCGTACTAAAATAACACCTTATACACATCAACCAAAACCCTAATGTCACCTAGATACTCCAATATCACCATGAGTACCCATGGGCTTGATTATACGATATGCATCACACAATTTCAGATTCATCATTTTCAATCCAACACAAAGAACTTCAAAGAGTGCCCCAAAGTTTCTACCGGAGAGTCAAGACGAAAACGTGTGCCAACCCCTATGCATAGATTCCCAAGGTCACGGAACCCGCAAGTTGATCACCAAAACATACATCAAGTGGATCAATAGAACATCCCATTGTCACCACGGATATCCCATCGCAAGACATACATCAAGTATTCTCAAATCCTTTAAAGACTCAATCCGATAAGAAAACTTCAAAGGGAAAACTCAATTCAACACAAGAAGATAGAGAGGGGAAAACTCCATATGATTCATCTATATTAATAAAGCTCGTGGTACATCAAGATCGTGTCATCCCAAGAACACGAGAGAGAGAGAGAGATCAAACACATAGCTACTGGTACATACCTTGAGCCCCGAGGGTGAACTACTCCCTCCTCGTCATGGAGACCGCCGGGATGATGAAGATGGACTTCGGTGATGGTTTCCCCCTCCGACAGGGTGCCGAAACGGGCTCCCGATTGGTTTTTTGTGGCTACAGAGGCTTACGGCGGCGGAACTCCCGATCTAGGTTTCTTTCTGGGGATTTCTGTATTTATAGGAATTTTTGGCGTCAGAAACAAGTCAAGGGGGGCCACGAGGCGACGACAAGCCAGGGGGCGCGCCCTGGGGGGGGGGCCTAGGCTTGTGGTGGCCTCGTGGCTCTTCTGGCCCAACTCCAATGCCCTGTGGGCTTCTTCTGGTCCATATAAAATCATCGTAAGTTTTTATTCCGTTTGGACTCCGTTTGATATTCCTTTTCTGTAAAACTCAAAAACAAGGAAAAAAACATAAACTGGCACTGGGCTCTAGGTTAATAGGTTAGTCCCAAAAATAGTATAAAATTATAATAAAATGATAATATAACAGCATGGAACAAGAAAAAATTATAGATACGTTGGAGACCTATCAGCATCTCCAAGCTTAATTCCTACTCGTCCTCGAGTAGGTAAATGATAAAAACAGAATTTTTGATGTGGAATGCTGCCTAACATGTTCATCATATTCTTTTCTTCTTTGTATAGCATGGGCATTTGGACTTGTAAATGATTCAAAGCAATAGTCTAGTTTTAACATAATGACTTCAATACTCAAGCATATCAACAAGCAACCATGTCTTTCAAAATATCAACACTAAAGAAAGTTATCCCTAGCCCATCATGCTCAATCATTGATCCATTCATGAAACATACTCAAATATTAGCTATGCCCAATGCTCAAGTACGATCATAGTGCCCCCTAGTTGGTGCTCATAAGAGAAGATGGAGACTCAAAGCAAAAATAAAAATTGCATAAAGTAAGTAGATAGGCCCTTCGCAGAGGCACTACTGGAATCAACTTCTTTGCCGTCTGCCATGGCAGACGGCAAAGGGCTTTGCCGTCAGCCGCGGACGGCAAACATATCCGGCACTGTAAGTTGCGGTAAAGAGCTTCTTTGCCGTCTGCTTTCTCACAGCTGATGGCAAAGACCTTTGCCGTCAGCTTTCCTAGGCAAGCTGACGGCAAAGAAAGTGGACGGCAAAAAATAGACGTTAGCCACGTTAGGTATCTAACGGGAGGCTTTGCCGTCTGCCAGCAGACGGCAAACGTGCCCTCCCCTTTGTCGTCTGCTTCCTGACGTCAGCAGACCGGTCAGCAGGCCACTCTCCTTTGCCGTCTGCCGGCGGATGGCAAAGTACCACTCTCCTTTGCAGTCTGCCAGCAGACGGCAAAGTGACAAAATGGGTCAGCCCCAGTGCTCCCAAGTTGCACAGGTTGTTGCCATGTGTCATCTTTGCCGTCTGCTGGCAGACGGCAAAGCCCTTTGCCTTCCGCTGGTAGACGGCAAAGTGCCTGCACTACCACTGTTTTTATTATTTTCTGTTATTTCCCTGCATTTTCAACAAACAAATATGATATACATATAGTTTCACCATAGAAGTACACCAATGCATAGGCCATGTATCAAACATCTAGCAGTCCATCAATGTAACACATCCACGTCACCATCGAAGTACACCAATGCATAGGGTATTAAAAGATCCAATACATACATAGTTTCACCATGTTCATCCATATATACAAATCAAAACAAAAAACTAAATAGTAGCATTCTGCCATAGCCAGCTTCCATGAAGTGAATCAAACCTGCAAAAGTGGGAGTAAGAAAGTTAGAAGAAGAAGAAAAAGAAGAAGAAGAAGAAGACTAGAAGAAGAATAATAATAAGAAGAAGACTACTAGAAGAAGAAGAAGAAGAAGAAGAGGAGGAAGAAGAAGAAGAAGAAGACTAGAAGAAGAAGAATAAGGTAAGTATAGGTCATTTTTGTGCTAACCTAGGTGATTATGCCATTTTTTTAGCCAACTTAGGTAAGTATAGCTCATTTCTTATCTAACTTAGGTAATTATGCCATTTTGGAGGAAAGAGAAGAGGAAGAAGAAGAAGAAGAAGAAGAAGAAGAAAAAGAAAGAGAAGAAAAAAGAAGAAGAAGAGTTTTTGAATAAGTCATTTTGGAGCTAGTATGTCATTTTGGAGGAAAATAAGCTAAGTATATGACATTTATGAGCTTGACTTTCGGTATTTCGAGGTTTTCCTTAGAAAAACTCTCATGCCTCATGGTGTGTATGGTGCGCACTCTCTCACACTTATATGGTGGTGTATGTTGGTGGACACTACCTAACACTAATATTTCGACCGTCGGTGATGGTCGTTTCCCCTTCTCCTTTCCCGCAATATACCAAGGTATATATCGAGAAAAGGAGAAGAAGAAATGACCCCCGCGACAACAGTCGGGATTCCTCCATCAAGAAGAGACATGAAACTCTCACAAGGAGCTAAGTTTGTCTAAGTGCTAAGTTTGTCTTTCTTTGAGAAAATGAGCCAAGTAAGTGGCATATTGGGGCTTACCATCCTCGTCATCACTAAGGAGAGGCACCGCGGTTGCTCGGGCCGGTTTCACATGGAGAAGGCTGCCCTGGAGAAGGGTCGTGCGATGCGTTTCGGGAGATATTCTGCACCAAAGATGATTTGCAATGTCTCGTTAGCGTGATGACACTGAAAAGATCATTGCATTCAAATGAAAACTCACCGTTCCAGCTGTGGTAATGACTGGCATCGACGGAGGGGTCTGGCCGGTCTTCTCGCACATAGACTGCACATTTGGTTTTCACAAGTCAATGATATTAGTTATTAATGAAACGAACATTAAATGCAAGATTTGACAAATATGAAGAAGAAACTTACCACCAAGAGCTCGTAGATGGCCCGGTGAGACGCATCGTTCCGTGCTCTCTCCTCCTCCAAAAACCTAGCCGTCCTCTCCTCCATCTACTTCTCCTTCGCCGCCATAAGCGCCTGTGTTGCCTCTCTTTCTTTCTGAATAGCAGCCTGCAACACAACTCCTTGTTAGCATTGTAATCATCTTTGTTCACACACACAACGTAATGAGGAAAGATATCTGAGTCCGTATAACTAACCTCGATGGCGAGCTCGACTGGCCATGGACGAGGACTTATCTTAGGACAGGAGCTCGTTTGGCGCGCCTTGATCTGCCGGAGGTTGCTAGGACAACATATAAGGCCATCTCCAATGGCAATCGAGCCATGGGGCCTCCCGCCGCCAGCTATCATCACCAGCTTTGGATCAATAGGCTCCTGGCTCGGGTTAAATTCCTCCCCTTTCCTCGCCTTCCCCTCATCTCTGTACCTCACGAGCTTGTTGTGGGAGGAGATGTTGCTGAACTTCAAGGGATCATCGAGGTCAGACTCAAAGAATGCCTTGACCTTCTTGTACGAGGCAGTATGGGTCATCGCATAGAGGTCGTACATCTGTGGCACCTCCGTTTTATTGTGATGCGCCTAAAAGAGAGAGAGAGGAACAAAGTATTAGTAAAGGGCTCAAGCTAGAATCAAGAATGAATTGCATGAATCATGAAGCTAACCACATACCCAGTTCTGACCAAACTGATTTAAGTTGGCGCTCCCTTGATGGTGTGGCACACCAACCATTTTGTTACGCCGGTCCTTGGCATTGTTGTGGACGGCTAGCCATTGTTCTGAGCACCACCCATCCACCAACGCCTCCCAACAATCCATCTTATCCGCACACCATCTCGGGGGCACCTAAGTTAATAAAGAGATATTTGAGCGCTACGCGTAGGAATCAAATGAAGGAAACTAAGTACAAGGCCTTAAGAATACGTAATTACCTTCATGTAATGCTCCTTCTCCATCTTCTTTCCGCGGCACGTCGACTTATCCTTCCTAATAAGCCGCGAGGTGTAGTAGTCTTGAACAGCCTGCACCCGAGCCTCGTGCCGAAAGTTTTGCAATAGGCGCTTGCATTGTTGATCGATAACCTTTGCCGCGGCCTCCTCGTATCCCTCCTGACACCTGTAGAAGGTCTGCAATCAAACGAGACAACACTTATTAGTACAATAACTAGCTATTGTTGATTTTTAATTGTGTGAAGGAGAAATTACCCAAAACTGTCTGATCACCATCTCCGCCCTCGTGTGGCACAAAACACCGTCGATCCTCTCCTCAGGCGGGGCCGGTGCAGCCAAGTAGTGCTCCCAGGTCAGTCCTAACTCCGGAACCTGACCCTCACCAGGCAACGTGACAAACCCCGGGAAGTTTTGCCTGACAAGGACACCAAGGATGATGTTGGGCCTGCGGGCATCCTTGGGTTGATGCCAACCCCTGCAGTATGACAAAGCCAACACATTAGATATTTGAAAAACGTGAAGGCAAAAGGTTAAAAAAGAGTACATGAACTTACCTCTCCCCATCAGGCCTAATCAACCACCTCAGCTCGCGGGTCGCCGGCATGGGCGGGAGCCGTGTCATACCACGCTGGTAGACGGTGGCCCCCTCAGCCACCTCCTCGTCGCTATCAGAAAAACGATCCCCGCCACCATCAGCATGGCCACTAGGCTCCTCCGGCCAGGTATCCCATGGGGTCTGCCGGGACGTGCCCTCATCCCTACTCTGCTCCGGAGTCTCGTGGGACGAAGCCTCTGGGACAGGAGTCTGGTAGGTCGAAGGCTCGTCGACCCGAGGGTCGTGGACCGGAGTCCGCGTAGCCTCGTCCTCAGACGGGTCCACCCTAGCAGTCCTGTGCTCGGGTGAATCAGCTGGGGGCGGCGGCGAGGAAGGCGTAGCAGCCACCCTACCTTTGCCGCGGCCTCCTCTCCCACCTCTACTACCTCTCTTCTTCCCCCAACCTCCTCTCACGGGGGTCGACGAAGAAGCGGCCACCGGTGTATGCAGACTAGAGAGCAACGCTCTCCAGAGAGACTCTGTAGGAATGGAAGTACCCATCCCGCCACCCTCCGACGAAGGAGACGCGGAGTGCTCTCGACCCTTTCCCACCATCTTTCAACAACTGCCATGACAAATAGTAAATGAAATTAGTACAACATAAAATTGAATACCAACATGAATAATAAAATGTATATAATTTAAGTGTATCATCATATACCTAACATGAACTAAAAGTTGATTACCTGACATGACTTAATAATAATCTTGATCGTCTATATATTCTCCGGGATCAATAAATGCATCATCATCATCACTATCAGGAACAACGTGTGGAAGGCCTCCTTCATGTAATCGGTTAAGCATTGACAGGTCATCCGCATCAGTAACCTCTTCTTGTTCCGGCTCTTCCTGTTTCGGCTCAGGGATTAAGTCGGATTCATTGTCGCTGTCTACTTCAATGTTCCGGGGTGAAGTAGAGCGGTTCTTGAAACGTTTTTTGGAAATACGTGTTTCTTGGAAGAATTCTCCTTCATATGTGTCTTGGTTAATGTGAGGTTCATAATCCTCTTCATTGAGGGGAGGTGGTCTAAAATGTGGCGGCACTTCATAAACGACATCCCAACCTTTCAGATTTGGATCAGTTTGGCAGGCCCACGGTAGATAGAAAACTTGGGTTGCCTGTTGAGCCGTAATATAGACATCGGGCACATCTAAATGGGTGCTTTGTTTGATTTCGACTAGCCCTATATGTTCATGAGTCCTTCTAGTCTCCTTCAGCTGGAACCAATGACATTTGAAGACTACGACGTTCGGTGGGTATTCACCATAGAATAGAAGTTCATAAATTGCTTCAACTCTTCCATAGTACTCTGTACCTCCTTCGCCGATAGCAGAGACACAACAATTTGTAGTCTTTAGGTCGGGCATAGATAGCTCTTTGCCAAAGGTACGAAAGCGATACACGTTGATGTCGTATCTGTCAAATGAACGGACCTTATAGTCAAAACCATTAGCGACTTGTCTCAGCTCGGCGTCCATAGACTCTGAATTAGCCTACAAGTTTAATACGAAAGGATTGTTGCATTAGCCGCAAATAAGATAAAGAAATGAAATGGTCCATTAATGGTAATTACCATTTGTTTGAACCAAGAGATGAAACTGGGATAGCCGCCTCCATGCTTCGCCAGGAGCTCATACTCTTCGACGAAATCCTTTTGGATGACCACTCCATCCGAGAATTTGGCGACGTATCGACTATATTAAATATCCGGGAATAAGAGCAGTTCTAAGGAATTACAAGTTGCGAAACAATAATGTACCGACAACTTACTCGATGTATGGCCGCACTTCTATTAGGTTGTTGAAGATATACAACGAAATGGTCCGCCATTCATCGACATCCAACGCTTTTGCTTTAGAAGCACCGGCTGGTGCGAGCTTCCCTTTGAATAGGCTGAGGTTGGATCGACTTTTTTTTGGGTCGCCATCATTGTACCGAGGCTTCGGATTATGCAAATGACGATTTTTTGCTTCGTAGTGTGCTGTCACGAAGTTTGCCGCCTCCTCAGTAATGAATGCCTCGCCCATCGATGCTTCAATTCTAAGTTTATTTTTACATTTTGCTCGAAGCGTCTTCTGCATCCTCTCAGTTGCGAAGCACCAACGATTTTGCACGCCCCCCCCCAATCTTGCCTCGGTCGCGAGATGCAAAATCAAATGCTGAATTGGATTAAAGAAGCCCGGTGGAAAGATCTTCTCTAACTTGCATATCAACTCCGACGCCAACTCTTCCATTTCATCTAGCACGCCAGGCGATAGTTCTTTCGCACAAAGAGAATGGAAGAAATAGCTCAGCTCTGCCAGTACTAGCCATTCATCCTCAGGGATAAAGCCACGCAGCATCACCGGCATTACCCGCTCAAGCCATATGTGCCAATCATGACTCTTGAGACCAAATATCTTCAATTTGTCAAGACTCGCTCCCCTCTTTAGATTCGCTGCATAACCATCGGGGAACATCAACTGCATTTTCACCTACAAGATCATTTCCCTCATAGCCGGCCTTCCAAGATTGAACCATGCCTTTGGCTTTGTCCAGTTCTGCTTTCCTTTCGCTTGTCACATGTTTTGTAACGGTCTATCACATAGAGCCTCCTGATCGATTCTAGCCTTAGGATTATCCTTTGACTTCCCCTCTATGCCGAACAATGTACCAAAAATGGCCTCGGCGATATTCTTTTCAGTGTGCATCACGTCGATGTTGTGTGGGCAAAGGAGGTCTTTGAAGTAAGGCAGATCCCATAAGCATGACTTATGAGTCCATGCGTGTTCCGTATTATACCCTTTGAAATACCCATGACGATTTGGATCCGGCTCGAGAGCGTTTAACTGATCCAGGAGCTGTTGGCCTGTCAACGCGGGTGGTGCAGAGTTTTTGACAACTCTACCTTTGATGAAATTATTCTTGTCTTTTCTGAACTTATGGCGAGGATCCAGGAACTGTCTATGCATGTCGAAGCAAGAATACTTGCGACCCGCCTGCAGCCAACGGAACTGAAGAGCTGCCTTGCATGTGGGGCACGGGAACCTTCCATGCACACACCAGCCAACGAATAGGGCATACGCCGGCAAGTCATGTGTCGAGTACATGTACCACACATGCATTTTGAAGGTTTTTTTGGTAGTGGCGTCGTATGTCTTGATCCCATTATCCCAAGCTTGTTGCAATTCATCCTTAAGCGGCTGCATGTACACACTCATATTCTTCCCCGGATAGTTGGGCCCTGGAATTATCAACGTCACGAAAATGTTCTTTCTTTTCATAATCTCTCCGGGAGGGAGATTGAGTGGAATGACAAATACAGGCCAACAACTGTATTGGGTTGCCGTCATACCAAACACATTGAACCCATCCGTGCTGATGGCGACTCGAGGATGCCTTGGATCTGCCGCTTTATCGTTATGTAATGCATCGAAGTGCTTCCACGCAAAAGCGTCTGAAGTGTGTACCAACATCTGATTCCCATCTGCATCTAGTTCGGTTCTTTTGCCCAATTTGTGCCATGTCATCTGTCTGGCCGTCTCTTCGACCATGAAAAGACATTGAAGTCTTGGTACGATTGGCATATAGCGAAGAACGTTAACATGAATTTTTGTCTGCATCTTCTCACCCATACCATTGTCTACGACAACATACCTCGAAGACTTGCAAATGGGACAATAGTTCAAGTCCGCATACTCAAGCCTAAATAAGGCACATCCACTCTCACAAGCATCTATCTTCTCATAGGGCATCTTAAGTACACGAAGGATTTTGTCCGACCGGTACAGGTTTGCAGGCAGTACATGGCCTTTGGGTAGAAAGCGTCCAAATATTGTCATCATCGCGTCGTAGCATTCTCTGCCCAGGTTGAATTGAGCCTTCAGAGCCATTACTTGCGCGATGGCATCCAGCTGACAAAGCTCAGTGTGCTCGTGGAGAGGACGTTTTGAAGACTCCAACATTTCATAGAATGCCTTTGCAGATTCCTCCATCTCATCGTCCGAATCCCGAGCATCATCAAAGTCTTGCACCATGTCTTTGATCCCAGTACCATGCTCGTCGGTGCGATGACGAACCACCTCAGCTCTGGCACATTGGGCAGACTCACCATGAAAAGTCCACACCGTATAATTAGGCTTAAAACCCCACTTCTGCAGGTGTTTACCCATTTCACCCTCTGTCTGCCTTTTAAAGTTGTCGCACCGAGGACAGGGACACCATGTTTTTTCCTGGCCATTTGCAAATGCGGCTCTCACAAACCCCTTGGTATTTGTTAACCATTCTTTGGTCATGTTTTTCTGACTGGTGTGACCGGTGTACATCCACGCACGATCACTCATCTTGCCTAGCTACTGGACACACAAGAAATAAATATATATATATATATATATATATATATATATATATATATATAAAATTCAGCATATATATTCATCAGTTAATCAAGTTTGTCAGTTTTTTTACGTCCATGCAACCTACACGCTAATAGGTAAAGATAGGTCCTAATCCCACCCGAGTATGTGTAGAATGGGTTCGTTTTCCCATGCTCTGCTCCGGATCCGACGCAGAATTTCGACAGCACCTCCCCGATGTTCTCCTGATACACGTCTCGGCAATAAGCAGAGAGGATGTGTACCCGGAGAACAACAGGGAGGCACTGACGAAATTCGGCATCGGATCCGGAGCAGAGCATACGGGAAAACGAACCCAATCTACACATACTCGGGCTGTCCGTGGATAACGTTGGACAATTCGAAAGGATGGCAGTTATAAATATGCAAGGACATGCATATTTATAGATGCCGCCCTTTCGAACGGGAGACGCATACTGGTCACGCATACTGTTCATTTGAAGACACCTATAGCTAGCAAGTTTCATCGGCACGAAGACCGGAACAGAGCCAATTAAGGGGGGGGGGAGGAGATGTCATTTGTGCTCACCCACGAACGCAGGGGCGGAGCTCGTCCAACGCACAGGGAGGTCGTCGAACAACAGACCCTCGCAGCGACGAAACAACTGCACATTGAAATCCACCCGATCAACACAAATATGATGTTTTTCTTAACAAAATCGGAATATATATATGACCTAACTCATAATTTATAAAACTATGATGTTTCTTCTTCTTCTTCTCCTCCTCCTCCTCCTCCTCCTCTTCTTCTTCTCCTCCTCCTCCTCCTCCTCCCCCTCCTCCTCCTCCTCCTCCTCTTCTTCTTCTTCTTCTTCTTCTTCTTCTTCTTCTTCTTCTTCTTCTTTTCCTTTTTCCTTTTCTTCTTATTTTTTTTTCATCTTTCTTCTTCTTCTTCTTCTAATTATCTAAACCTAAACCTAAACCTATAACTAACACTAACCTAAACTAGCACTAACCTAAAACTAAACTAACACTAACCTAAAACTAAACTAACACTAAACGAAAACTAACCTAACACTAACCTAAACCCAAACCAACACTAACCTAAAACTAAACTAACACTAACCTAAAACTAAACTAAAACTGAACTAAAACTAACACTAAACTACCACTAACCTAAAACATAAAAAAACAGAAGAAAAAAAAGAAAAAAGCTCACCGGGGCGTGGGCGGGGGCGGTCGGGGGCGGCCGGGCCAGGGGCGTGGGCGTCCGGGGGCGTGGCCGGGGGCGGCCGGCGGCGGGGCGTCCTGGCGGCACGGAGAGGAGGGGCGTGGAGGAGGGGCATGGAGGAGGCGGCCGGCGTCGGATCGGGGGAGGGGCGGCCGGGCGGGGCGACCGGGGCGGGGGCGGCCTGCCGGCACGGAGAGGAGGGGCGTGGAGGAGGGGGCTTGGAGGAGGCGGCCGGCGGCGGGATCAGGGGAGAGAAAGAGAGAGAGGAGGAAGAAAGAGAGAGAGAGGTGGGGGGGTTCGGGCCCGACGCCGTTAGTTGGTCAGGCCTTTGCCATCTGCTGGCGGACGGCAAAGAGCCGCCAGGCAGACGGCAAAGCCCTGGCAGACGGCCAATTTAACCCCACCACCCCCCACGGGCCAATGGGGCCCAGACCAGCTCTTTGCCGTCTGCCTTCAGGCTCTTTGCCGTCAGCTGGCAGACGGCAAAGAGCTGGCTGATGGCAAATAACATCTTCGCCGTCTGCCGAAACTTTGCCGTCCGTTTTTGGGAGGCTGAGGGCAAAGAACTTCTTTGCTGTCTGCCAGCGGACGACAAAGAACTGGCAGACGGCAAATGTTCTGATTCCAGTAGTGAGGGAAGTAGGGATTTGTAGAGGCGCCAGAGCTCAAGGTTTAAGTTGAGAGAGAAAAATATTTTGAGTGGCATGCTTTTCCTGTCAACGAAAATGACAAAGTAGCTCACAATACTTTCCATGCTAGATATATCATAGGCGGTTCCCAAACAGAAAATAAAGTTTATTCCTTTTTCCACCAAACTTTCACTTTCCATGGCGGGCCGTATCCACGGTTGCCTTCCATACCAACACTTTCCAAGGAATTTATTATTTGACAACATAAAGTAAATATTTTTTTCTTTTTCATTTCGGGAATGGGCATCCCTATACCGCCGCACTCTCGTGCAATGACAAGTGAATAAACACTCATCTTGAGAATAACACATCTAGCATGGAGAAAATATTGGATACTCCCCACCGTTTCATGAGCGGTACGGTCACACAAAAGAGAAAATTTATTTTGAAGATTTAGAGATGGCACATACAAATTTGCTTGGAACGGCATGGAAATACCGCATATAGGTAGGTATGGTGGACTCATAAGGCAAAACTTGGTTTAAGGATTTTGGATGCACAAGTAGTATTTCTACTTAGTACAAATGAAGGCTCGCAAATAGATTGGGAAGCAACCAAACCAAGAAACGAAAAATCACATAAGTGAACGTTGAACATAACCAACACCGAATAATGCACCACAAGTAGGATGTAACTTCATTGCATAACTATTGACTTTCGTGCATGCATAGGGAATCACAAACCTTAACACCAATATTCCTACTAAGCATAATTACTCACTAACATGACTCACATATTACTATCATCATGTTTCAAAACTATTACAAGGAATCAAGTTTAATTTGTCCAATGATCTTCATGAAATTTTTATTATATCCTCCTTGGATATCTATCACTTTGGGACTAGTTTCATATGTTGCCATTGCTTTTTGGCAAGCTCAAACAAATTTAAGTGAAGTACAAGAGCATAAAAAATTCATCTCTCAAAAAGATATAAGTGAAGCATGAGAGGATTTCTACAAAAGTTTCCAAGCACACCGTTCTCAAAAAGATATAAGTGAAGCACTAGAGCAAATGACAAGCTACTCCCAAAAGATATAAGTGAAGATCAATGAGTAGTCAAACAATTAAGTAGCTATGTGAGGACTCTCTCTCTCTCAATAAAGGTTTTCATATCTAAGTATTTTATTAAACAGCAAGCAAAAGAAAAATATCATTCCAAGAATAGCACGCATCATGTGAACGAATAAAAATTTAGGCTCAAAATAGGCTAACCGATAATTGTTGATGAAGAGAGGTGGGATGCGTAGCATCCCCAAGCTTAGATGCTTGATACTTCTTGAAATATTTACTTGGGGTGCCTTGGGCATCCCCAAGCTTGAGCTTTTGTATCTCGTTCAATCCTCTCATATCATGGTTTCACCTATTCTCAAAAACATCTTCCACACAAAACTTGAAAAGAACTCGTGAGATAGGTTAGTACACATAATAATAAATCAGCTCATTATGTACTGCCAAGACAAGTTGCATAATAATTTTCAAACATTAGGTACTGTATACTATCATTTCCACAATTTATATCTACCAATATAGGCTATGGAAACTATAGGATAAGTAGATAACGAAACTATGACAGCAATCTGTCCAAACAGAACAGTCTGTAGAAATTTATGGAAACAATGTACTTCTGTAACTCAAAACATTATGAAAATTTAGGACATGCTAAATAATTTATATGAGAATACTTTGTAAAATTTTCATAAAATTTCCTCATTCCAGTAAAATATGAAAATTCAAACACTACAGCCAAAGTTTCTGTTTTTACACAGCACTCATCAAAACATGCAATGCAAGCATCCTAAGACAATTCTTGGAACTTTTTATTGAAAAACAAGATTATAAATAACACCTAACAGAAAATAACAAAATATAATGACGATCCAAGCAAAGCACATATTATGTGACGAATAAAAATATAGCTCCAAGGAAGATATACCGATAGTGTTGAAGATGAAAGAGGGGATGCCTTCCGGGGCATCCCCAAGCTTAGACGCTTGAGTATTCCTTGAATATTACCTTGGGGGTGCCTTGGGCATCCCCAATCTTATGTTCTTGTCACTCCTTATTCTCCTCATATCGGTGTCACACCCAAAACTTGAAAACTTCAATCACACAAAACTTAACGGAACTTCGTGAGATGGGTTAGTATAATAAATAAAGATAATTCACTTAGGTACTGTCAAGACAAGATTCATAATTGTTCCCACATGATACCTACTGTATTCTATCATTCCCATAATTTATACCACTAAATATAAGCTATGGAAACACTAAAACAAGCAAACTATGCATGCATAACAGAATCTGTCAAAAACAGAACAGTCTGTGAAGATCTGTAGTGTAACCATACTTACCTGTCTCTAAAAATTCTGAAAAATTAGGAAAACCTGAATAATTTGTATATCAAGACTGTGTAAAAATTTCATATCATTATCACGCTCCACTAAAAAATTAAAATACCTGTACTGGAGTCAAAAGTTTCTGTTTTGCTTCAGCATCAATTCTACTAATCTTGTGAGTCATCCCAAAGGCTTTACTTGGCACTTTATTGAAACAAAAGCTATAAAACATGATTATACAGTAGCTTAATCATGTGGACACACAAAAACAGAAAGTAAAAGTGTTGGGTTGTCTCCCAACAAGCGCTTTTCTTTAATGCCTTTTAGCTAGGCATGATGATTTCAAATGATGCTCGTGTAGAAATAATAATTGAAACATGCAAAAGAGCATCATGAATCTCATGACAAGCACATTTAAGTCTAACCCACTTCCTATGCATAGGGATTTTGTGAGCAAACAATTTATGGGAGCAAGAATCAACTAGCATAGGAAGGCAAAACAAGCATAACTTCAAAACTTTGAACACATAGAGAGGAAACTTGATATTATTGCAATTCCTACAAGCATATGTTCCTCCCTCATAATAATTTTCAGTAGCATCATGAAGGAATTTCACAACATAACCAGCACATAAAGCATTCTTTTCATGATCTACAAGCATAGAAATTTTACTACTCTCCACACAGGAAAAATTCTTCTCATGACTAATAGTGGGAGTATCATAAAAGAATTGAATACTACAAATTGGTTCCACATTAAAAGAGTAATATTCAGTAAAAGGATATTCATAATTATGACAAGTATCATAATAGTAATCATCACTCTTTTTCATCGCATAAGTATCATCACAATAATCATCATAAGTAGGAGGCATGCAGTCATTATAACAAATTTGATCATTCAAAGTAAGGGGAATAAAAAGATCATCTTCATTAAGCATAGCATCCCCAAGCTTGGGACAAACATTAATTGCAGCAAATAAATTCTCAAACATGTCATTTTCATCAAACATAGCATCCCCAAGCTTGTGACTTTGTATATCATAAACATAATCACTCTCATCATTAATAGTATGAATAGCACCAATAGTATAGCAATTATTATCATCATCCTCCAAGTTGCTGCCATAAATATTTTCAAGATTATAAGAAGTATCATTATCTTCCCAATCATAATTATCACAACAAGCAATAGGCATAACAAAATCATCCTCAAGTGTATCATCTTCCACAACTATGTTTGATTCATTCTCATGAGGCCTATCAATAATGGGAGCAACATTATTTGGGAGAGATACCTCTTTACCTTTACTTTTCCTTCTTTTCTTCTTCTTCACCACATTATGTGTGGGTTTATTTAATTCTTCCAAGCTTCTTTTTGAAGAGGTTGGTTGAATAAAAAGCTCCTCCTCGTTACCTAATTCATCATAAGAAAAAATAGGAGGATATTGGGAAACCTCTTCCCCTTCATTAGTATTCTCTTCATCTTCTATTTGTTTTATTGTCATTAAGTAATTGGCAATATAAGTATTCTCAATGCAATTTACCACGCAATACATATAGATTTCATTTAGATCAAAATCAATCATTTTCATGAGAACCCAAGCTGGAACATCCTTAGTTTTATGTTTCATTTCTTCATACCCCAAAAATAGACTAAGTTCATTATGATGCTCAAGGGTAATGAGGTTATCACAATTTTTGGACACAATTCGATCATGAAATAATTCACATTGGATATTAAAATGACCACTTTCATTGCAAAGTTCACAAGGACGGCGAGAAATATTAAGTCTTTCAGCACAAACATATAGCCTCTCTTGCAACCATTTAGTTTCTAAATACTTATGCCTCTTACAAAATCTATCTTCCCTTTTAGGCATGTCTTCACAAACTCTATGCCCACAAAAATTGACATGCTTATAAGAAATCTTTTTATCATGACTAGTGCAATCATCATTAGTACTATGGATATTCAAAGAATTCATACTAACAACATTGCAATCATGCTCATCACTCAAAGATTTAGTGCCAAACATTTTAATAACTTCTTCTTCTAACACTTGAGCACAATTTTCTTTTCCATCATTTTCACGAAAGACATTAAAAAGATGAAGCATATGAGGCAACCTCAATTCCATTTTTTTTGTACTTTTCTTTTATAGACTAAACTAGTGATAAAACAAGAAACTAAAAGATTCAATTGCAAGATCTAAAGATATACCTTCAAGCACTCACCTCCCCGGCAACGGCGCCAGAAAAGAGCTTGATGTCTACTATGCAACCTTCTTCTTGTAGACTCGTGTTGGACCTCCAAGCGCAGAGTTTTGTAGGACAGTAGCAAATTTCCCTCAAGTGGATGACCTAAGGTTTATCAATCCGTCGGAGGCGTAGGATGAAGATGGTCTCTCTCAAACAACCCTGCAACCAAATAACAAAGAGTCTCTTGTGTCCCCAACACACCCAATACAATGGTAAATTGTATAGGTGCACTAGTTCGGCGAAGAGATGGTGATACAAGTGCAATATGGATGGTAGATATGAGTTTTTGTAATCTGAAAATATAAAAACAGCAAGGTAACTAATGATAAAAGTGAGCACAAACGGTATTGCAATGCTTAGAAACAAGGCCTAGGGTTCATACTTTCACTAGCACAAGTTCTCTCAACAATACGAACATAGTTAAATCATATGTAAATCCCTCATGTGCGACAAAGAGTTCACTCCAAAGTCACAAATAGAGGAGAACAAACGAAGAAATTATTGTAGGGTACGAAACCACCTCAAAGTTATCTTTTCCGATCAATCCTATGAGCTATCCCTATAAGTGTCACGAACAGCCCTAGAGTTCGTACTGAAATAACACCTTAAGATACACATCAACCAAAACCCTAATGTCACCTAGATACTCCAATGTCACCACGAGTACCCATGGGCTTGATTATACGATATGCATCACACAATTTCAGATTCATCATGTTCAATCCAACACAAAGAACTTCAAAGAGTGCCCCAAAGTTTCTACCGGAGAGTCAAGACGAAAACGTGTGCCAACCCCTATGCATAGATTCCCAAGGTCACGAAACCCGCAAGTTGATCACCAAAACATACATCAAGTGGATCAATAGAACATCCCATTGTCACCACGGATATCCCATCGCAAGACATACATCAAGTATTCTCAAATCCTTTAAAGACTCAATCCGATAAGAAAACTTCAAAGGGAAAACTCAATTCATCACAAGAAGATAGAGCGGGGAAAACTCCATATGATTCATCTATATTAATAAAGCTCGCGGTACATCAAGATCGTGTCATCTCAAGAACACGAGAGAGAGAGATCAAACACATAGCTACTGGTACATACCCTCAGCCCCGAGGGTGAACTACTCCCTCCTCGTCATGGAGATCGCCGGGATGATGAAGATGGCCCCCGGTAATGGTTTCCCCCTCAGGCAGGGTGCCGGAACGGGCTCCCGATTGGTTTTTCATGGCTACAGAGGCTTGCGGCGGCGGAATTCCCGATGTAGATTTCTTTCTGGGGGTTTCTGTATTTATAGGAATTTTTGGCGTCAGAAACAAGTCAAGGGGGGCCACGAGGCCACAACAAGCCAGGGGGCGCGCCCTAGGGGGGGCGCCCCCTAGGCTTGTGGTGGCCTCGTGGCTCTTCTGGCCCAACTCCAATGCCCTGTGGGCTTCTTCTGGTCCATAAAAAATCATTGTAAGTTTTTATTCCGTTTGGATTCCGTTTGATATTCCTTTTCTGTAAAACTCAAAAACAAGGAAAAAAACAGAAACTGGCACTGGGCTCTAGGTTAATAGGTTAGTCCCAAAAATAGTATAAAATTATAATAAAATGATTGTAAAACATCCAAGAATGATAATATAACAGCATGGAACAAGCAAAAATTATAGATACGTTGGAGACGTATCATAAATCTGGAAAAATCATCAACTATAACTAGACCATAGGAATTTCCACCGAGACTCTTGTAAGCATTGGGACCAAAAAGATCCATGTGAAGTAACTCGAGTGGTCTCCTAGTAGTCATGATGTTCTTTACGGGATTACTTCCACCTACTTGCTTTCCAGCTTGACAAGCACTACAAAGTCTATCTTTGTCAAAGATAACATCTTTAACACCAAGTATATGATCACCTTTGATAAGCTTGTCTAGATTACGCATGCCAACATGTCCTAGTCTTCTATGCCAAAGCCAACCTTTAGAAGATTTTGCAATAAGACAAGTACGAGGTTTGGATCTCTTAGTGAAATCGACAATGTATAGATCACCTCTACGGAAACCGGTAAAGACCATGTTATGATTATCTTGACGAAACACTTGGCAATCTACTTTCGTGAATAGCACATTAAAACCAAAGCCGGCAAGTCTTGATACGGAAAGAAGATTCTAGCCAAGGGATTCAACAAGCATGACGTTTTGAATAGAGCTATCATGGGATATGGCCACCTTACCAAGACCAAGTACCTTACCCTTGGAGTTGTCTCCAAAAGTTACGTACCTTCGCGGTCCATGGTTTGGTGTGATCTCTTCAAACATGTCTCTATCTCCGGTCATATGATCGGTGCATCCACTATCGAGAATCCACTCTTTTCCTCCGGACATGTAATCCTTGAAGTTTGCCATGAGACTTAGATTCTTCATGATCTTCTCATGCTCGATGTCGAACAACTCATCTTTATCATAGTAGCCATGTTCCACATTGTCATCATCAAGTGGGAAATCCTCGTCACAAGGAACAAGAGATTCGTTAGTGTTGTGATCATGACAATGTTCAAACTTATGAATTCGAATGGCTTCTACAATGATGTTGTTGATAGTTATGACATCTCCTTTAGCACGCATGAGGTCTCTAAGCTCAAATAGATAGTCATCAAACTTGGGATCACTAGGCGTCATTTTGTGAAAGGCAATAGTTTTATGAAGAATTTCATCAAGGTTACTCAATGAATAACTTGGATATCGTTTCTCCAAGTCATTCCACAAAGTATAAGCACATTCAAAGTTCTTCATTTGATTAAGCACAATCCTAGGCAATCCTCTAATGATAAGATTAACAGTTCTAAGATTGCATAGCATATCAATTTCCTCTTCGTGTGTGGGATGTAAAGGATCAATGGGAGGTACATAGGGGTTCTTAACATACTTGCTCAAATGAAATTCATTGAATAGCTCAAGCATCTTATATTTCCATTGACTATAGTACTCCCCATCAAGAATAGGCACTCTACAACTCAAACTTTCCACACTAGACACATCCATCATCCTCCACGGTGATGAAACCGATGCAATGGAGACCAATGCTCTGATACCACTTGTGGGATCACTAGAAGAGTGTCTAGAGGGGGGGTGAATAGACTACTAGCAGGAATTAAAAACCTAACCTTTTTCCAAGTTAATTGGTTGGCAGATTTTAGCAATTATATCAAGTCTAGCACACCCTACACATGCAGGTCAACAAGTATGGCCGCAGAAAGTAAAGACATTGCACATGGAAGTAAGTAGTTGAGATACGGAGATCAAACGCATGAGGGATATGAATATTTTTCCTGTGGTTCCGATAGGTGGTGCTATCGTACGTCCACGTTTATGGAGTCTTCAACCCACGGAGGGTAACGGTCGCGAGAGTCCATGGAGGGCTCCACCCATAAGGGTCCACGAAGTAGCAACCTTGACTATTCCATAACGGCTTCCGTCCACGAAGGACTAGCCTCACTATGGGTAGATCTTTACGAAGTAGGCAATCTCCTCGCCCGTACAAACTTCTTGGTTCAACTCCACAACACGAAGTAGGAGGCTCCCAAGCGACACCTAACCAATCTAGGAGGCACCGCCCTCCAAAAGGTAATAGGCTCGGCAATGTCGATGAACTCCTTGCTCTTGTGCTTCAAGATGATAGACTCCTCAACACACAATCACTCTCTCACAGATTTGGCTATGGTGGAAGAGATTGAATTGGTGGAAAGCAACTTGGGGAGGCTAGAGATCAAGATTCATATGGATGGAGTGGAATAGCTTGATCTCAACACAAGGGTAGGTGGCTCTCTCTCAGAAAATTGGATGGGGCAAGTATGGAATAGTTCTGAGTGCTTCTCTTTCGAGTGGGTGGTGGTGCAGGGGTATATATAGGCATCCCCAAAAATCCAACCGTTACACCTAAAGTGACCAACTCGGTGACACCGATGTGTGAATCTCGGTGGTACCGAAGTGATCAAAAGGCAGTAACTTTTGAATCTCGGTGACACCAATATATAAATCTCGGTGGTATCGATTAGGTGACCAACGGTCAGATTGCACAACTCGGTGACGCCGATATTCACATCTCGGTGGTACCGATTCTTGACCATGGCTTACCAGAGAGTTGGTCCAGAAACTCAGTGGTACCGATTCACAATTCTCGGTGGTACCGATTCTTGTGAATGGCTATCCAAAGAGTTGGTCCAAAAACTCGGTGAGACCGACTGGCAAAACTCGGTGGTACCAAAGACTGAAAATGGCTAAACAGAAAGTTGGCAACTGAACTCGGTGGCACCGAAGTGGAATCGGTTGCACCGATGTGCTAGGGTTTGGCATGGGTCTGTCTGAGTTTGGGAATCGGTGGGACCGAGTGGGAATTGTTGGTAGCACCGATTTTCATGATAGGCTTGGACAGACTTTTGTGGAGGAGTTTGTGGGTGTTTTTGGTGACTATCACTTGTGCACGTGGAGCATCTTGTTCACCAACAATACCTTACCCCCTTTTAATAGTATTGGCTTTCCTATGGACTCAAAGTGATTTCTCACAAAGTAAAATGTAGAGTCCTCTTGCTTGAAGCTTTGCCAATCCATTTCCTTGCATCTTGGGGTATCTCCACACAATCCTTTTTGCCAACCCATCTCTCTATGGACTTTTATCTGAAATACACTAGATAAAAGTGTTAGTCCAAGAGACAATGTATGTTATCATGAATTATCAAAACCACCAAGGGAGCACATTGTGCTTTCAATCTCCCCCTTTTTGGTAATTGATGACAACATACAATCAAAGCTTCAAATAAAGATATGCATGGATATAATGAAGACTTGAGAGACATATGACTTAGATTAGCTCCCCCTAAATGTGTGCAATCCCTTTAAAGGGTAGTTGCTTTGGAATGCATGGACACACATATAGTAGAAGGGATATAAAGAGTCATGTGTATCTTGGCTATTTGCATCAAACATATATGAATGAGGTGTATCCTTGTTCAAGACTTCACTCTTGCAAACAATATGTGCAAGAAGCAAGAGATCATCTTGATCAAAGATATGATGCATATACTTACCTTGAGTTCTTGAGCATTCTTGTAGTAGAAACACACTTGAGAAAACAATGTTAGGAAACACAAGAGTATTCTACCAATCAAAAGCAGTAGAGATCAAAGGTACCAAGATATGGATAACATATAGATGATAATATTCCTTAAGATTGATATGTCTCCAAGATCATTTAGAGTTTTCTCCCCTTAGATATGAAAATAGTATATCATCCTCTCCCTCTGAATCTTATCATGTAGATATTGGGATTGGATAGGGTGAGAGAAGTCTAACATGAGTAGTCAAATGAAATAAACACATTTTTCTCCCGAACATATTTTTCTCCCCCTACTTTGGTATTCTCACCTTGTCTATATAGGTATAAACTTTGCATATTCTCCCCCTTGATTATATCTCCCCCTTTGCATAAGCATGTATCTCCCCCTTTAGCTTTGAAGCTTTGGTATTTCTCCCCCTTTGGCATTAATTTCCAAAAAGGTTCATACACAGGGTTAGATACAGGGATCATTGATTAAGAAGGGATCCTTGAGAACAAGGGTCATAGAATGTAGGGTTCATAGAAATGAAACTTATAGAGATCATTAAGACTGAGGAAATCAGGGAAAATAATCTCTCTCCCTTTGACTGATCTGAGAGCTTGTAAGACTTCTCCTCCTCTGAGTTAGGGATCCTTGAATAGATTCCCCCCTTTTTTAATAATAATAAGGGATCATGGAAGAATCAAAGATATCACTTGTAGGATACAAATTTAAGGATCACTAAAGAGACAAAGATTTGCTAATATGAACACAAACCAGAGAAGAAATCCAATCGGTGGCTCCGAGACAAACGGGTCGGTGGAACCGAGATGTTGTTATGCAGCTCATCTGCTAAATCGGTAGAACCGAGTTATTTGTATCGGAGGCTCCGAGAGCTAAATAGAAACTTGGCAATGTTTGAGAAACTTGCAAATTATTTTTGAAAATTTTATAACAAAGTGTCAGAAGGATTTTCAAAGGAAATGCAAAATACTTTACAAAGAGGTATCAACTAGAGAAGATTTGAGTGGTTCCAAGAAATCTTGCAAATAGAGAATGAACCAAACAAGATACTTAACTAGATGATGGGCGGTGACTAGGTCACCTATATTAGAGTATATTGACTTAGGAGCCAAGCAAGAATACTTGATCATAGGTCATACTCATCGTTAAGCTCAAAATGGGGTTACCATTTTTCGATTAAGCATTTTAATGTTTTCATATCACTTGAGTTGCTTTAGCTCATGACTTGGAGTAAAGCCTTTTCAAGGATATGAGCACATACCTTCGAGTGATGTTGATGACGTGGCATGTAGGTGAACTTGTTGAGGATGCTCGAGGTGCAGGGTTTGGAAGGGGGAGGAGTACTCCAGGAAACCCCAATATGGAAGAGATGAGCTCCATGGACGTAGATCCTGCAAATCATAGTATTGGAGCTGTGGTGACTGTGGCAAAGAAAAGGCTTATAGGCCAAGATGGCAAGGTGATCGACCATACTCTAGGGGCTAATCCACCCCCTGGTTTTGTGAGTGAGAAGGTATGCCTGCTGGAGAACACCACAAATGAAACTGTTGATAAATCCCAGCTGAGTACACCGCAGAAAATACATGATCCGAAGAGGGCTAGGACCATGACTGAGGCAGATGGTGCATCAAACACTATATCGGCGACTCCCCCAGAGGGTGATCGCCGGGAGCAATGAAAATCCTGGGTTGGAACTACCGCGGTATGGCCAGTACCGCGGCAGAGAGAGCGCTTCTGGATATCCAGAAGCAGTGGGGGGCGGATGTGATTTTTCTGTCCGAAACACATCTGAATACAGCAAGGGCAGAGAAGCTAAGGAAGAAAATCAAAATGGATAAGGTGGAGGTTGTTGAGAGCAATGGCGCTAGTGGGGGACTGATCCTCTGTTGGCGCAGCCCGGTAACTTTGCAACTCAAAGGGAAAACAAAAAATTTCATCGACGTCGCTGTGGGAGCTGGTGGCGAGGAGCCGTGGCGCTTCACTGGCTTTTATGGTGAACCGCGCTGGGAAGATAAACATCACTCGGGGGGTTACATGCGAAGCCTGTACCAGCAGGATCGTCTCCCTTGGGTGATTGCTGGGGATTTCAATGAGATACTCTACTCTCATGAAAAGGAAGGAGGAGCAATAAGACCGGTGAGAATGATGGAAAACTTTCGAGAAGCATTGGTGGACTGTGAGCTGGAGGACATGGGTTTTTTGGGAGACCAATTCACTTGGAGAAGGAGAAGGCTAAGGGAAAGGTTGGACCGGGCTGTTTGCAATAGACAGTTTCACACTCTTTTCCCTTACGCAAAGATCACAAATACAAACCACACCAAGTCTGATCATAGACCCATACTCTTGGACATGGAGGGAGATGTGGTGGGGGACAATTTCAGAGGGAAGATTAAGCAATTTGAAGCGAGGTGGCTTAAGGAAGATGATGTACACCAGCTGGTGCAAGATGCATGGGAACGGACGAATCCTAGTGCGCCACTGGCAATGCGCACTGAGGCTGTTCACTTGGAAATGCACAAGTGGGATCGTGAAATTCTGAAGGCACCCCAAAAATGTCTCAAAGAGCTTAAGGTGGAGTTGGAGAACTTGCGATTGGCCCCCTCACTGACGAGGCGGCGGATCGGCAGCGCGCTATTCTGATAGAAATTGAAGAAAACTTAGAGAAAGAAGAGATTTATTGGGTACAGAGGAGCAGGGCCAACTGGCTGAAGTTTGGAGACAGGAACACAAATTTCTTTAATAATTTTGCAACGGCCCGCAAGAAAAGGAACCATATCAGGCGGTTAATGAATGATGCGGGTCTTTGGGTAGAGGATAACGAGGCAATGAGGACCCTAGTGTCCGAGTATTTCCAACATTTGTTCTCCTCTGAAGTTGCTGTACCAAATGAGGATGTTTTGAATAAAGTTAAACCGTGTGTTTCTGGGTATATGAATGACTCCCTTCTGGCCACTTATACAACAGAAGAAGTGAAGAGAGCTCTATTCTCTATTGGAGACTTGAAAGCACCAGGGCCGGACGGGCTACATGCAATCTTCTATAAAAAATTCTGGACAACTCTAGGTGAGGAATTGGTGAAAGAAGTGCTACAAGCGGTTAATACTGGTGTGATACCAGAAGGATGGAACACAACTACGATTGTGCTCATCCCAAAGGTTGACAACCCAGAGAAAATCACTCAGTTCAGACCGATTAGCTTGTGTAATGTGGTTTACAAAGTTATCTCAAAGATGCTAGCATCAAGATTGATAGTGCTTCTACCGGATATCATCAGTGAAACCCAAAGCGCCTTTGTCCCGGGGCGAATTATAACTGATAACGTGATAGTGGCCTACGAATGTCTACACACGATGAAGAAGAGGAAGATAGGTAAAGTAGGGACATGTACGGTAAAACTCGATATTCATAAGGCGTATGATAGAGTCGAGTGGGTATTCTTGGAGGCTATGTTGAATAAGCTTGGCTTCGCAAGCAGGTGGATTCAAATGATCATGGCATGTGTTACGTCGGTGGAGTATAAGGTTAGATTCAACTCAAATGAGACTTTACCCTTTTCTCCGACGAGAGGCCTCCGCCAGGGAGACCCGCTATCGCCATATTTATTCTTACTGTGCGCGGAAGGATTGTCAGCTTTAATGGCGCACGAGGAAGAGGCGGGAAATCTGAAAGGTGTACAGGTGTGTCGTGAATCTCCAGTCATATCTCACTTGTTGTTTGCTGATGATTCTCTTGTCTTGATGAGAGCAGACACTCAAAATGCCCATACTCTTAGATCAATATTGGATGATTATTGCTCGGCCTCGGGACAGCTAGTAAGTGAAGCTAAATGCTCAATTTTCTTTAGTCCGAATACTGATGTAGAAGTCAAGGCAGAGGTGTGCCAGATACTAAACATTATGACAGAGTCAATCTTTGACAAATACTTGGGCCTCCCAGCCATGATTGGTGTGGACAAAGTAACATGTTTCCAGCACTTGATTGAGAGGATTCAGATCATGGTGAATGGATGGAAAGACAGAACTCTATCTTTCGGTGGAAAGGAAGCCCTACTCAAAGCGGTGGCCCAAGCCATCCCAACTTACGCGATGAGTGTGTTCAAATTCCCGAAAAAAGTATGCAAGGGGGTCACTGACGCAATGTCGCAGTATTGGTGGGGAGACGAGGAGAACCACAAGAGGATGCACTGGTTCGCTTGGTGGAAGATGTGTATCCCCAAGGAGAAAGGAGGTATGGGGTTCAGGGACATCCACAGTTTTAATTTGGCTATGCTAGCCAAACAATGTTGGAGATTGATCGAAAATTTTGATTCACTGTGTGCCAGAGTTATGAGAGCTAGATATTATCCTAATGGCGATATTCTGAGTTGTGAGCTAAAGAAAGGTTCATCCTTCGTTTGGCAAAGTATTTGGGCGGTAGCCCAAACTTTCAAAAAAGGATGCATTTGGCGGGTGGGGGATGGAGCGAAGATTGATATCTGGAGTGATTGTTGGATACCCAATAGTGCCTCAAGAAAAGTGATCACTGTCCGCGGTGATACGTTGATCACGAAAGTCAGCGATCTCATTAATCCATCATCTAGCGAGTGGGACGAACAGCTCATCAGAGACACATTCTGGCACATAGATGCAGAGCGCATTATGCAAATACCCCTACATCAACATGCTACTGAGGATTATGTGGCGTGGCACCTGACAAAAAATGGTATTTTTTCTGTAAGATCGGCCTACTACAAACAATGGGAAGATACTTATACCACAGCTGATTCTTTGAACAACCACCGGAGTGGATCGGCAGTGCATCCGGTGTGGAAGAAGTTATGGAGTCTTAAGCTACCAGGGAAGATTAAGATCTTCATATGGAGATGCCTACACAATGCAATACCATGCCTCAGTGTCTTAACAAATGTCACATCGGTACTACTTTTCTGTGCCCTATCAGCAAGGGAGATGCTGAGGATGTCAGCCACGTCTTATTTAGATGTGGCAGAGCCCGGTCAGTGTGGGCAGCTCTTGGCATAGTCCAGGAAGTAACGACAGCTAGCACAGTTGATCGGCTGGGTGCAGCGGTCCTTGAATTCATGTTGTGCGACCCATCATACCAGCGGACCTACTCCGATCCGATTGAGATGTCGGAACTGGTTGCGGCAACCTGTTGGTATCTTTGGTGGCAACGAAGACAATTTATGCGGGGGGAGGAGCTGGCTTCCCCGGAGAGAACTACAATGGCTATACACGCGCTAACTCTGAATTTTGTGCGCGCCGCGGGAAAGCAGAAGGAAGAACCGAGACGGAACAGGTGGCATGTCGCCTTGACATGCCAACAGGTTTTAAATGTGGATGCTTCCTTTCAAGACGGCAACTACTCAGGTGGGTGTGGAGCAGTGGTCCGTGACAATCGTGGAAGATTCATTGCAGCAGCCACTGCCAATCTGATGCAAGTTGCGGATGTAGTCTCTGCAGAAGCGGCTTCGCTTCGTGAAGGACTGAAGCTAGTACACAACCTTGGCATCAGCAATGTACTAGTGAGGATGGATAATATCGCTGTGGTGGAATCTCTCCGTTTAAATGAAGGTCATGCTATGGTGGCAGGCCCGATCCTGGATGAATGTAGGGATCTTCTTCGGGAGTTAGGGAAGGTAACTTTGGAGCATTGCAACCGCGAATCAAATGTTGTGGCTCATGAGCTAGCTAAATGGGGCCATGCAAACTATCCATCCCGGTGGGAGGATGCACTCCCAGATTTTATTGTAAAGTTTTTAGCAGACGATGTAAGTCTTATTGATTAATAAAGCTAGCCTTCGAGGCCTTCCCCTAAAAAAAAAACGCCAGTGCAAAAAATACCAGTGCACTGGATGCACGAATTAGGCCGGTGCACTGGATACGCTGCACATCAAAATCGGCGTCGGACCTGTTGGGTACGTGCATGGAACCAGGTAGGAGACGACTAGGTCCAGTGTCCAAATCCTGGCTCAATCTCCTCTTCGTCACTACATCCTTTTCCACTCAGCACTATAACGTTTACTCTTAACCTTATTCTTATCACCGCCCAATCCGGACGGCAATGTTCTTGTTCTCCACGTGCAAAAATTCCATGTCGGCAGGTTATGCGAGTGGAACCCAACTGGAAAGACACGCACTGGTCAACTGAACCAACCTGCACAAACCACGTCGCCCTGATCAAATTCCAAATCCCAGGATGCTCTCCGGAAAGGAAACGAGATAGATCTTCAATTCAGCAAGCAGTGTGTGGTCCACTGGTTACTTGCTCTGGTCGATCGACACCTTTCGCCCTTGTCAAAGGCCAAGATTCTCCTCACCCGTGTCAAACATGTTGCCTCACCGAAGTCGCCCATGATCTGCATGCCCCTGCGTCTTCTTATAAGTACATGGCCAGGGCAGGGCATGCAGGCACCATCATCAGCCAGTTCGTTCAGGAGCGCACCAGGACACGGGTGAGGTCTTGCATGGAGGTAAGAGGCCATCTTTGGTAGCCAAGGATGATTTGCCTGTGGACCTCATGGGAGCTGAGCTCTCGTTGCACACGGGAGCCGCTGCCGGTTCCACGGGCAAGTCAGCCTGGCTACCCCATGCCAGACCTACGCACGCCCATTTCATTCTTCCTTCCTAGCGGCCAACTTAATTCGCAAGAACCGGAGATCAGGTGAGCACCGTGCTTACACGCATACAAAAATATTCAGTGGTTACCTTGACAGTGAGGCTTGTGTGTGCGGCTAGGGCATCGTCACCCCGCACTGGCCTTCTGTTTTCAAGCGCTCATGTTTGGAGTTCTTTTCATAATAGACTCACAGTGGCCATGGGGTGTTTTCTTTTCTTTAGCTTTAATTTGCAAATGCCATGCACAAGGTGCCGTTAGGCAGCTGATCGTGTCACTCATGCAACTTCGAAATTTATCCGCTATGGCGATGATACATTTTACATCACATGGAGAATGTAGCCCTCGCTCTTGTAGTTTTTCTTTCCTTTTCTTTGTTTCAGAGAATCAGTGAGCCTGCAGTCATGCAAGCTCTACAATTTCTTTCTCACAGGTACAAGAGGTGCGAGCCATTCCCGGTAACATAAACTAGAAAATATCAAGTAATGGCTAGGCGATTCTACCTTTTATAGCCCACACATGTAGTAGCACTGATTAATTTAACTAGGTTGCAGAAATTAACCAGTATGAGAGGCAGAACAGAGCTATAAATAGTGTCAATAGAACGCACATTCCTACCAGAAGGAAAGCGTGCAGTTACAAGTGGTACATATGGACCTGTAAATTCAACCAATTTACACGTTCTTGCAAAACATAGAAACCTGTAACAAATTAATTAGTTTTAACATAAGGCGTCTTTTGTTTCATCAATTCAAGTCTTTCACTTAATACCACTTTGCTAATACTCGGTTCATGTGACATAAAATTGGTATCACTAGATCTTTTTCTCCAAAAAATAGCTAATTATCAATGTAATTTTACATACTGTGTTAAGGGCATCTCCAACGTCGACCACAAATTTCCTCCCGCATGACGCGGGTGCGTGAGCCGGCCATGCAACGCCGCCCGCATACATCCGGCCTCTCTAATTTTTTTTAAAGGCCACACACTCAAATAGCCGCATACATAGATTAGTACACACTATCAAATAGCCGCATGCAGTAGTAGTTTCAATTTAAAAAAGTTTAATATTACATTCCAATATTGTTGTCCCCTTTAACCGCCCACATATGCTCAGGTCTTCTTTCAGCTGCTCGTGAGTTTCTCGATGTCGAATTTGTTGATGCATTTGAATAAACTCTTTAAATGTGGCCGGATTCTGGTCTGGAAGTTCGATAGGATCACCCATGTTCTCAAATTCTAGAGCTGTGGCAACATCCTTACCCCTCATCCCCCACGATCAAGTTGTGCCCGGGTGGAACGCCTGAGGTGACGGAGACGTAGAGTTCCGGCAGGGGTGTGGCGTGGCGGCTGGGGTGGTGGAGTGGCGGCGAGGCAAGAGAGAAAAAAGGAAGGAGAGAAAATGGGAAAGATGTAGGCGCGGGGTCTGGGAAGGGTTTTGGGTGGCCAGGGATGTCGGAGGCCTACGTGGCTGCTGTTTGTGTCGGGTTTACCGAAAAAAGTACGTTCGGACCGCTAGGCGGATCGATACAGGCCTGCGTTGGATGGAAAACTGCGTCCGGACCGCGCAGGTGGTTTGAGGGTCCAATTTGGAGATGCCCTAACAGTGTAGGAGGGAACTTCCAAACGGGGATGGACTATTTGCTTGCACCTCCTCCTCTGCAAAACGACGCGTGCCACCTAGATAAGGTGATGTATCTTCGGAGTGGCCTCACTATGATGGTTAACCACAAGATCGTTGTGCATGCCATCTCTCTCACCGCCCCCCAAGTCAGTTATCGTCTCATGCTCCTATGATTGACATTGATACCCTCCACCAGGACGCCCACGGTCGCGAACTGGGTGACATAGGGGGGGGGGAGGGTGGGCATGCCCATATCATGGCCACCGTCGAGGCTTTTGATGCAAGGGCCAACTTGCTTTCGGCCTTTGTCAGTATCATAAAAGAATCCCAACAGTGGCCATGATGGTCAAGGGAACCATTGGGACTCTTATGAGAGCCAGAGCCAGCAAATCATGAGATTGATGAAGTCCGCATCACCCCCTCATAGTCGACGGGACGCTACTGATACGGTAAGGTGTTGTCGGTTGTCGAATTCCTCGAGTTGGCTGATGAACGTGTGCCTCCACTATCTCGCAAGGATGTTCTGTAGTTTGCTGATGCGTGTGGTGTATTCAAGATCGATCTTGGTGTGGTGCATGTTAGTTTTGATGTGTACTGCCTCTAGTGTCCTCTGGTGCCTTCTGACATATCCCTTACCTCGATTCTCTCTCAACTGCCCCCTAATTGTTTTAGCTGTAGTTCCTTTGGGTCAGAGATTTGTGCCCCATTTTTTTGTTGGGGAAATACTATTATGGCTTGCTTTATTTCATGAAAACTAGCATGTTGGGGATATCGCTTATCGAGAACTTATCGGCCGACCCAAGATAAGGGGTAAATCGGTCGGTTTATCGGATCAGCCGATTTACCTGCTGACCGGCCGATTTATCTTATCGGTCAGACAGTGGTAAGCGATAAATCGGTCGATTTATTGGAATATTGACCGATATCTTGAATAGTAAAAAATAGATGCACCTTCCACAATAAGACTACGAAAGGAAGAGGGAGGGTTCTCCGTCCACACGCCTGGAGGTTCAATCCTAGCCCTACTAGCTAGTCCATGAGCCACGCGATTCATCTCTTGCATAATGCTCAGACATAACATATGGAAGCAACCATCAATGATAGGGGTTGCTCCGACGTGAGGTCCTCACATGTGCTCGAGATGAGGACCGACTCACTTAGAGTATATCAATCGCTAATACGGAAATGGATAGTTATGAAAGTAGCTTTGACGAAAATGTCTCTAGGATTGAGAGAAGAGTTGCTAGTTTATTGTCATCATCCAACAAAGATCTAGAGAAAAACCAATTAACTCAAAAAAAAAGATGGGCGCCAAATCCCGCAAAGGAAAAATCGAGGAGCGACAATCGGGGTGTTACAAATGCATGGCTTTCACAATGACCTCAATGTTCTGCATAAATCTCTCCTACTTGGAACGCTTTCTGCCTGCCAAGCTCCGCATTGTCACTATATTGCCATGGCCATGGATAGAACGTGTGCTACTACCTTGCATATGACACCTATCCTCGATGGAGCACATGTGAAGACAATTCAACGTCTGCAAGGTAACAAGAACTCTCACTTTGCAAAGTGCTAAGAATCCCTGAGAAATTATGTATATAGCTTTTGGGGTGCTTCAAGCTTGCTTCGCGATTTTTCATGGCCTTGTTGAGTATTGGAACCCAAAGATACTGTGGCAGATCATTGACAACATGTGTCATCTTGCGCAAGATGATCATGAAGGACGAGTGAGACTAACCAGAGGGATTTAACTTTGAATACAATGTTGCACATGTGGAGCCGGAACATCAATCAAACACGATCCGAAGATTCCTTGTTGCACATCGCAGAATCAAGAATTGGGAATCTCATCACCATCTTCAAGATGTTCTTGTTGATCACTTGTGGCAAATTCATAGTTCTCGAATGTAGTGTTTTGATCATGCTTTATTTGGATTATTAATTCATTTAGACCCTATGTTCTGTTTCATTTTCAGTATTTAAACTTGAAAACAATGAGCTTCAAATTTTGGTGAAATATGTGCATTATAAATACTCCTATGAAGTTTTGAATTAATATGTTCAGGAATTGAAACTGGGTTTATATGCCAAAAAGGAGGAACAAAAAGCAAATGAAATATAGGGAAAAAAATACTCCCTCCGTATCAAAATGTAAGACTTTTGACACTGCAGAGGCACTCAAAATTTAAAAAGTTACACCTACAATTGTACTTAGAACTCCCTCCGTAAAGAAATATAAGAGCATTTAGACCACTACTTTAATGATCTAAATGCTCTTATATTTCTTTACTGAGGGAGCAAGTTTCAGGAGGTTCCAGAAAGTAAGTTCTATGAAAGGAAAATTATTATATTCAACCAGATGATTTTCCCCACCTGTTAGCCTCATCTCCCCATCCTCCAGCGCAAACTCGATCCCCCTTTCTCTTCCCCGCACATCTCTCCATGTCCTGATGCATTCGCCATGGCTACAAGCTCCACCCGCTGCTGTTACACAAGAACCACCTGTCAGTGCCGCTGTACTGCGATGCAACGCTCCTCGACGTCTGATGACCCACAAGTTTAAGGGATCACAACAGTCTTCGAGGGAAGTATTTTACCCAAATTTATCAATGCAAGGGGAGCCAAATAATATTTATAAGCCTTAGCAGTTGAGTTGTCAATTCAACCACACCTAGGAAGATATTGCTCTGCAACAAAATATTAGCAGCATAGTAGTTTGATAGTTTTGATAGTAGCGGTAACAGTAACAATAGTAACAGTAGCAGTAACAGTTGTGATAGCAATAACAATAGTAGTAACTTAGCAAAGACAATATGAGCAAAGTGTAGGCATGGAGTAGCATGGATATTTGGATGACATCAATCATGGAACAATCACAACCTAGAGTGACACAGAATTGCTCGAATGCATCAATCATATGTAGGCATGCATTTCGTATAACATCTTTTGTCCTACCCTCCCGTGGTAGCGGGGTCCTAATGAAAATCTAAGGGTAATTAATTAAGACGCCCCTTTTAATAGAGAACCGGAACAAAACATTAACAACTAGTGAATACATGTACTCCTCGTATTACGGTCATCACCGGAGGAAATTCCAATTATTGTCACCTTGGGGTCTGCGGATCATAACACGTAATAAGTGCATACAACTTACAAGATAGTATCTAAAACTCACTAATATTCATGAAAACATAATAACTTCAGATCTGAAAACATGGGACTCGGGCCCTAATGACAAGCATTAAGCATAACAAAGTCATAGCAACATCAATCTCAGAACATAGTGGATACTAGGTATCAAACCCTAACAAATTTTCTCGTTTACATTAACAATCTCATCCATCTTCATCTACCTCTAGTATGCGTACAATAGAATTGCTCACTCCCGGTGGTGAGCATCATGAGGTTGTCGATGAAGTGTGGTTGATGATGACGACATCGACGATTTGCCCCCTCCAGAGCCCCAAATGGACTCTAGATCAGGCCTCCCAGAGAAGAACAGGAGGAAGTTTCGTCCAATTCCGAGAACTTCTATTTCTGCACAAAAACCAACACCAATGTAGTTCTGCTAAAAACAACGTTTGTCCGGGTTAGTTTCATTAAAATCATGAAAATTAGATTCCAAAACAAGAGCAAAAGTGTTTGGAAAAGTAGATATGTTTGAGATGTATCAATTTCCCCCAAGCTTAACTCATTGCTTGTCCTCAAGCAATTCAATTGATAAACTGAAAGTGAGAAACAAAAACATTTACAAACTATTTTCTTTCTTTTCTCGTATATAAGCTTAACTAGTAACCAAGTTTTCGGCAAGGATCATGAACTAACCATATAAATGATAACACTTAGAACTCACATTCATTCCTACCAATGGCTTAATCTGCTAGCGAGCAATACTACTATATCTCAAATGCCAACACCTGTCAAAACAATCATGATACAATATGATCGAATGGTATCTTGCTAGATCTTTCTGAGGCTGCAAAACATAAATGCAGAGCACCTCCAAAGTTCAAGCAATGACTTAACATTGTAATTCAGGTAGAAGAGATCCAGTCATGCTCACACCCAATATTAACTAGACCCAATGCATGTTAAACTAAGAATGACAATAGCGCTCTCAGGATTGGTGCTTGAATGAGAAGGTGATTACTCGACAATAAAAGTAAATAACATAAAAAGTAAAAAAAATGTCCCTTCACACAGGGAAGCAGGGATTTACAGAGGTGCCAGAGCTCAAATCTTAAAATAGAGATGAATACATTTTGAGTGGTGTGCTTTTCCTGTCAATTTCATGACAAAGAATTTCAATATCTTCCATGCTAAACATATTAATGGAGGTTCCCAAACGGAAATGAATTTTTTGACTCCCCCTCCACTATACAAACACTTCCATGGCTAACCAAATTCATGGGTGCCCTCCAAAAAATCAACTTTCTATGGGGGGGTTGTTATTATTTTTATGTATTAAGCATGACTGGGCATCCTTGTTACCAGCATCCCTTAGAGTTGACGAGCGAATAAAATCTCGTAGCGAGTTTAACACACTTAGCATGGAAGATATTGACCGCCCAATCGCTCCACGAGCAGTACGGGCACACAAAACAGATGTTTATTTGAAGGTTTTAGAGATGCCACTTGCAAATTTACCCGAAACGGTAGGGTAATACCGTATATAGGTAGATATGGTGGACTCTTTGCCACAACTTTTTTTAGGGATTTGGATGCAACCAATATTCCTGCTTGGTGCAGGCAAAGGCTAGCAAATAAATTGACAAGTGACCAACTAGAGAGCGACAACAGTCATAATCATACATTACAAATAATTAACATTGAACATGAGCATGAGTAGGATATAAACACCCTGAACGTAAGTATCATGAAGGCTGCATTGGTTTTGAATCAATTACATGTGTGAACATGTGCCAAGTCAAGCCACTTGAATTCTTTAGAGGAGAATACCATCCTAAAATACTACATCATAACCATTTTAATGCATGTTGACACACAAGGTAACATATTATCCACTCCTAGCTACTTAAGCATGGCAGGAGCAACTTTAATCTCTAATTGTTATAACAATTATGTTTACTCATAATATGTTGAATCATGACTACTAAGTTAAACATATTTAAAAAACAAAAACAAGAAGACTTCATACCAGCTTTCCTTCACCACAACCACTTCATCAAATTATCGTCGTTATTGCCTTTCACTTGCACGACCGAATGATGTGAAAATTTAATTGTGCAAGTGTGTCGTGGACTAAGCTAGAATCAGCAAATACTTTATTCAAAGGAGAAGACAAGGAAATATTTGGCCCTTCATTAGATTAACAATAAAGCATATAAGAGCCACTTAACAATTCTTACAAAGTCTTCTCCTTACGACGGCCCAAGAAAAGAAAAGAAATTCAGAGAAACACACTGAAATATATTTTTGGAGTTTTTAGCTTACTTTTTTGAAGAAAGCGGATGAAGGAAGGCGAAAAGCAAGAAAAACTATTTACACAGAAGAACTCCAAACCAAGAAAAGATGAAACGAAAAATATTTTTGGGTTTTCATTTACTACAGAGAACTAACTAAACAAGAAAGATAAACCAAACATAATCGAGAAATATTTTTGGATTTTCCAAAAATTTCAAACACACAAAATAAACACAATAAAAACAAAGCAAAGAAAACGATGAACACCGACAAGTGAAATGAATGTTTGAACATGAAATGAATGTGTGAACATGAAATGGAATGTCGGTGAGAATACGTACTCCCCCAAGCTTAGGCTTTTAGCCTAACTTGGTACATGGCCATTGTTGACCGGGATAGTAGTCAAATTGGTAGCCCGGGGTGGCGTTCCGTGCTGCCTCCTCGGCGAGGCGAGCGGCCTCCATTGTCACGTTGTGCTCATGGGCCTCCTCCAAGTAGACGAAATGCCTTTGTTTGTTCCGAAAGTCAAAGTGCGAAGGCGCAGGCAAAATAATAGAGAAATCATGGTATTTATCAAAGGTCAGTTTATATTCGTATTCATTAGTCCCATACTTGATAAACTTGTGGCGCCGCATCGCCTCAAAATCCAAGAAATTAGGAGGAAGCACGGGATCATTAGGCCCAGCATAGATGCCAAGGATCGCAACCAAGCGAGAATCATAAATCCCTCCACATAAATCACCATCACGCGAGTTTCTACCTAAGCGACGTGAAATTATAGCACCAAAGTTAGTCCCTAGAACCATGTACGACAACATGCACGATACTCAAATCATGTGCACATATTGCACTCATATCATGCTTACCTACTAGGCATCTCCCAATAAATACGAATAGCAGGAGACTGGATGCTTCTAATTAGCTTGTGTCACACCTCTATCCTTCCTGTTACAAATACTACCGAGAAATGCATTATAGTCAACCTTTCGTGGTTCGTCGAGCGAACCCCAATACGGGATTTTAAGATATAACAAAATTCTTCTAGAGGTAAACTATATGATTTCTCATAAAGATGAAAGAGAACTCTAGAAGTGGCAGTCAAGTACTCAAACCACCGCGTAAATAAATTAGTAAGATGATAGTACTGGGTGCACTTATCTGCGAGGAAGGCGGTCAACTCGGCATTCTCAGTATATTGATCAAATTCTTGCTTAATACCGGCGCCCGTCATGAAGGTGTCACATGGCTATTAATAAGATTTTACCTTGGCATCTCCCACAGAACTCTCTTGTGGCTCATGATACGTCGGGCATGTCGCGCTTTGGCTAGAGGAGCCATCGGGATCCCACTTCTTAGCTCATGTTCTTCCTCCTATCCCGTGGGCCCTACAAGGCACCTGGGCGCGCCCAGGGGGGTGTAGGCGCATTGTTGCCTTGTGGACAGCAGGTGCACCCCCATGGGGTGTGCCTAGTGCCAAAAATACTTATTTATTCAATAAAAATCGTGTTAAAATTTTGCAACATTTTGAGCATTTTTATTTCTGTGTCATTTTTATTGCATAGATAATTCAGAAAACAGGATAAACATGATATTTTACTTTATTAAACTAAAAATAACAGAAAATAAACTAAAGTTACACAAGGTTGTGCTTACGGAATTCATCGACCATATGCCCCTAAAAAAGAATCCATTAATAAGGTCGATCAAGTCTTATTAACAAACTATTTCCAAGTGACATGAAACCGAATAATTTTTTGTATAATAAGAGTTTGATATATCCTTTCGGGAATCGGGAGAGGGAATTTAACACCTCCAATAGTGATTGTCATAATTTTTTCAATAGAATTGACACAATTGACTTTTTTTGCTTCTTTGGAAAATATACCGTATGCTCACTGTTGTTGACATGGAAAGTGATCTTGCTTTTTACATTCGATAACAGCCCCTGCAATGTGGAGAAAAGGTCTCCCAAGAATAACCGACATATTGTCGTCTTCGGGCATACCAAGAATAACAAAGTCCGTCAAGATAGTAACATTAGCAACAACAACTGGAATGTCCTGACAAATGCTAATGGGTATAGCAGTGGATTTGTCAGCCATTTGCAAGAAAATTTCAGTAGGAATCATCTTATTCAAATTAATTCTTTTATAGAGAGGGAAAGGCATAACACTAACACCAGCTCCTAAATCACCTAAAGCAGTTTTAACATAGTTATTCTTAATAGATCATGATATAGTAGGTATCCCTGGATCTCCCACTTTTCATGTATTTTTTCTTTGAATGATAATTTGCAAGCATAGTAGAAATTTGAGCCTCCAATATTTTTCTTTTATTAGTAAAGATATCTTTCATGTATTTAGCATACGAGGGCATTTTCATAGCATCAGTTGAAGGTACTTGCAAGAATAAATGTCTAAGCAATTCAACAAAATGATTAAAAAAATATCATCTTTGAACTTTATAGCTTTACTAGGAAAAGGCATGGGTTTCAGAACCCATGGTTCTCTTTCTTTACCATGCTTCCTAGCAACGAAGTCTCTTTTATCATGTGTTTTATTTATAGGAGGTGGGTCATCATGCTCTATTTCAGGTTCTATTTCCACATCCTTATCAGGTTTAGTATATCATGAGGCGGAGCATCAACATGATCATCATTAGCATCACTATTATCATTATCACTAGATAAATTCTCATCACCAGATTTTGTCTCAACATCGGAATTAGAATCATTATTAGGATTCTCATTAGGTTTTTCTATAGCAGGTCACTAGAAGCATGCAAAAGTTTATTCTTACTCTTTTCCTTTTTCTTCTTAGGTGAACTAGGTGCACTATCATTAACTCTCTAAGAATCTTGTTCAATTCTTTTAGGATGACCCTCAGGATACAAAGGTTCTTGAGTCATTCTACCACCTCTAGTCACTACTCTAACAACATGATCATTATTTTTATTGTCCATCTCCTTAATCAGATCATTCCGTGATTTAGAAACTTGTTCAAGCTGAGTGTGAACCATAGAATGATGTTTACATAAGACCTTAATATCATTGAAAATTCTAACAAGTACATCACCCAAGCGTTCAATCATAATAGAATCACGTTTCAACTGATCACTTATTTGGATATTGAATTTTTTTTGTTTAACGATGAAATTATCAAATTTATCTAGGTACTGAGTTGGAGATTTATTATAAGGAATGTCACCCTCATCAAATATATATATAGAGTTTACCACTACTACCTATGTCGGGATATCGAGTCCATGTATTTCTTCGATAGGTGGTAGATTATTGACATCTTCAGATTTGATACCTTTCTCTTTCATAGATTTCTTTGCTTCTTGCATATCTTCTGGACTAAGAAATAAGATACCTATTTTCTTTGGAGTTGGCTTAGGTGATGTATCGGGAAGTGTCTAATCATTGACATTTCTCAATAAGTTATCCAATAATTCCTGAGCTTGTTCAATTATTCTTTCCCTAAAAACATAGCCAACACAACTATCTAGGTAGTAATTGGAAGCATCGGTTAGTCCACTATAAAAGATATCAAGTATTTCATTTTTCTTAAGAGGATCATGAGGCAAAGCATTTAATAACTCGAGAAGCCTCCCCCAAGCTTGCGGGATATGCTCGTCCTCAAGTTGCACAAAGTTATATATTGCTTCTAAGACAACTTGTTTCTTATGAGCAAGATTTTTTTTCCAGTAAAGTAGCAAATCATGTCCTTTGGACTACACACACAACCAGGAGTAAGAGTATTAAACTAATCTTTAGCATCACCTTTTAACAAGAAATGAAACAATTTAAGAATATAGTAATAGCTAATCTTTTCCTCTTGAGTGAACATGGTGTCTATATTATTTGGCTTAGTATGATGTGCCCCAACAGTTTCAGATTCATAGCCATGAAAAAGGATCGGATTCTACCAAAGTAATGAGTTCAGGATCAACAGAGAATTCATAATCCTTATCAGTAATAAAAATAGGAGAGGTTGCAAACTTAGGATCATATTTCACCATTTCATTCATAGCCTTTTCTTTGAGCTTATCCATTATTTTTTAAAGATCCTCCCTATCTTTACAAGCAAGAAATCCCTTAGCACTCTCCCATCCATAGTGTAAACGTAAGGTATATCAAGAATATTAGTTCTAGTAGGAGTGCTAGGTGTAACAGGTGATTCAACATTTCATAAATTTCAATTTCTCTAGTTTTAGCAATATGAGCATCATGAAATAAACCTAGTGGCACAGTTTCATCAAGAAAAGTAGTAGCATCATCATGAGTGTCATCTATAGGAGAAGCAATTTCTATCACTTGCGACATATCACATTGAATAGCAGGTGGTGGTTGATACATATCTGTCATATCTATAATTTTTGATTGTTTCATGCCATATTTGACAACTTCCATATACTTTTGGCAACAATTTATATGATTTTCTTGGACTAACATATTGATCTAATGCCAAGTGCCAGTTCATGTTTGTTGCATATTTTTTGTTTCATAGAAAATCCATATCAAACGAAGTCCAAACGCGATTAAATTTTACGAAGATGTATTTTGGAATATATATGATTTTGGGGAAAATAATCAACGGCAGACGATGTCTGAGAGAGTCACGAGCTCGCAGGGCGCGCCCCAGGGGGGTAGGCGTGCCCCTTGATCTTGTGACTCCCTCGTAAGTCGGTTGGGACTCTCCTTCGGCCGCAAGGAGGCTAATATCCGGATAAAAAAACCTCAAAATTTCAGCGCACTCGGAGTTAAGGATCTTCGAAATATTTAAGAAACGGTGAAGGTCCAGAAAACAGGAATGCAGAAATAGAAGAGAAAAACAAAGAAATATCCTATCTAGAGGGGATCCCGCCCCTCGGGGGCCATGGCAGCCAAAGACCAGAGGGGGAACCCTCCTCCCATCTAGGGAGGAGGCCAAGCAAGAGGAAGAAGGAGGGGGCTCTCTCCCCCTCTCTTTCGGCGGTGTCGGGCGATCTACACCAACAACTCCGCCGTCTTCCTCAACCACCATCACCTTCCCTCATCTATTTATAATGGTCCACTCTCCCGCAACCCGTTGTACCCCTACTTGAACATGGTGCTTTATGGTGCATATTATTATCCAATGATGTGTTGCCATCCTATGATGCTTGAGTAGATTAGTTTTGTCCTATGGGTTGATTGATGATCTTGGTTTGTTTGAGTTGCATGTTTTATTTGGTCCTGTACTATGGTGCCTTCCGTGCCGCACACACATGGGGGATTACCGCTGTAGGGTGTTGCAATATGTTCATGATTCGCTTATACTGGGTTGCGAGAGTGACAGAAGCTTAAACCCGAGTAAGGGAATTGTTGCATATGGGATAAAGGGGACTTTATACTTCATGTTGTGGTTGGGTTTTACCTTAATGCTCTTTAGTAGTTGCGGATGCTTGCTAGAGTTTCAATCATAAGTGCATATGATCCAAGTATGTAAAGTGTGTTAGCTCATGCCTCTCCCTCATATAAAATTGCAACGATGACGGACGATCTAGTTATCAATTGCCTAGGGCAATCTCGCAAATCCTACCACCACTTTTGCACACTCGCTAAACTAACCTAATTGTTATTTTATCTAAAAAGCCCCTAACTTTTATTTCTGTGTTCTTTATTATCTTGCAAACCTATCCAATTACACCTACAAAGTACTTTTAGTTTTATTCCCGAAAAGTAGTTTATTTCTTGTTCTAGGTAAAGTGAACATTGTATTGCATAGAGTTGTATCGGTGATCGATAGAACTTGAGAGAATATGAATTCTACATTTAGCTTACTTATCTAAAAAGGCTACAAACGGTCCCCTATACTTGTGGGTTATCAAGACCTTTTTCTGGCGCCGTTGCCGGGAAGCAATAGCGTAGGGTGAATATTCTCGTGTGTGCTTGCTTGCTTTATCTCTAAGTAATTTTATTTTCAGTTCTTGTTTTCTATCTTTAGCTGTGGGTCGGAAATGTAAAATACAAAAAAAATAGTTGTACTTGTAACTCAAAAGTTGAGGAACCACTTGTGTTCTGTACTACCGAAGCTTTCTACTTGGATCATCTTCGATCCCTTTGTGCTCATGCTGAAAACACAACTAGCTTAGTTGACAGACAATCATTAGATGAGCATGCTTATTTTGTGCAACACCACTTGTCTCAAAAAGGGAAACTCTTATGGCATAAAATTAATTGTTTGCATTGTTATGCTTGGAATTTATGTGAAACACATGATTTTACTTGTTGTTCTGAAGACCATAAAAACACCTTCCCTACCAATGTGAGTTTAATGATAATGAAATATTATCTTCCTACGCCAAGGATGTCGATAGTTATTATGATATTGAACAAATTTAAGAATTTATTGCTTTTAAGAGTGCATATGAAATTGCTTCTTTGACTGAAAAGTATGATGCTATTCTTTACAAATCTATTTTTTGCCATACTTAAATATTGCTATGAAAATTATGCTTATAATGCTTATGTTAAAGAATTTAATGAGAGAATGCCTTGGAAGAAACTAATATTTTGCAGGAATCTGTGGAGGAAGAAATTGTTGAAACTGTGAACTCATTCGAACAAGACGAGGAGGAAAGCGAAAAACAAAAGGAGGAAGAGCGGATTGATCAACCGTGCTCACCTTCTGATGAGAGTAACTCATTATCTCATACATTGTTTAATTTCCCTTCGTGCTTACCGAAGGATGATTGCTATGATCCCTTGGATTAGTTTGAAATATCCCTTTTTGATGAACTTGATGCTTACTATGCTTGTGGCCATGATGCCAATATGAATTATGCTTATGGAGATGAACTTGCTATAGTTCCTTATGTTAAGCATAATATTGTTGCTATTGCACCCACACACGATAGTCCTATTATCCATTCGAATTCTCCCAACTACACTATATCGAAGAAGTTTGTACTTTTTAAGGATTATATTGATGGGTTGCATTTTACCATTGCACATGGTGGTTTTGATGGATATAATATGCATGTGCTTGCTGCTCCTACTTGCAATTATTATGAAAGAGGAACCAAATCTTCACCTCTCTATGTTTCTAATACGATAAAATTGCAAGAAAATATTTATACTATGCATTGGCCTTTACTTGATGTGCATGAATTGTTCTTCTATGACATGCCGACGCATAGGAAGAAAGGTAGACTCCGTTGTTCTATGATATATGTTGTTTTGTGCTCATTGCTAAATTATATTAAACTAGGAAACATGCCCGTGCGTTGCAACGGGAGAGAAAAATATCTACAAATAAACATAATCATATTTCTTTAAAAAAATATTGAATATTTTTATGCCATGGTTTGATCTAGCTATTAAGGAGCGCATGTGTTTCAACAGAGCAATACATTGCGTAGATCAAAGGTACATGAAAAATATAGAATTTTTCTATCTAATCCACGGGTGAATCATATCTACATGTTGATTCCTCGGTTTTGTTCCCTCCACTTCCGACTAAAACTCACGCTGTATGAATCAAGTGGGAGAACATGGATCACATAAGCTAAGAAAAATGTAAGAAAAAAGGAAGCACAGAAAGTATAAAATGAGGAAGGACGATTAATGAATATATGACATAAAAAATAAAATGAGGAAGCAAAACAGAAAAACATAAAACAAAAAACGCTTTTTTTCCCTTTCCGAGAGGCACTCGCGGAAGCAAAACCGTGCCTCTCGCGAAAAAAAACGCGTTTTTTCGCGCAAAAATATTGAAAAAAAAAGCGTCCAAAAGCTAAGAAAGACCGGTGAAAAACCGGAACACCAAAAAACCCCGAAAAAATAACCAATCTAAAAAGCCGAAAACGCGTGCGAAAAAATAAATAAATAACAAAATCCGAAGGAAACGCTGAGAGCGCGACACATGGCAGCGGCTGAGAACGCGCCAAGTGGCGGCGCGTGGGAGTGATCGTTGGGAGGCTTCCGAGGGAGTACTCGCTAATTAGTTGCTCCCCGTAGGACATCTTAACATATAGGAGTGTTGATCCGACTTGATTTGAGGGAGCCATTGCCCAAAAATCACATGAAGGCCCAAAAATGAAAAACAAAGTGTCCCTGAAACATCACAGCAAACCAGCGATAACCCTAAAAAAAAGCAAACCAGCGACACAACATCCATACAATAAATGTTCGCCTCGATCTTTCACGTAACAAGCTAAATAGGTGATGGTAATAATTAATGGACGCGTCTAGGGAGCGGCCGGTGGCTGGTTAGTCTTCCCGAGCAGCCGGCCAGAAAAGGTAAGAGTTTGTCCCCCCCCCCCCCACATCCAGAAAAGGCATGTTTTGGTCCCCCCACGCCAGGAAATGCTCCACCAACCACAGCAGGTCCCCGCGCACTTGCCTTCTACTCCCCAGCCGATCACGTGCGGGCCTTGGCACCTCCCAGTCTATAAAAAGGAACCACAACTCACAGATCCAAAACTGCCCAGTCTACTCCACCCCAAAACTGCCCCAGATCAAGCCAGCCTCTTTCCTCCACCCTCAAACTGCCCCAGATCAACCCCTTCCCCACAAAAAAGCTTGCTCTAATGGAGGAAGAACATCAAATCGCCATGGGAGGGTTGAGTTGAAATCCGAAGCAATTTTAGGAGGAGAAAACAACAAAAAATACTTGTGAGTTATCCTTCTCTTCCCTACCCTTCGTCCTCCTCTTCAGATCTTGCCCACAAAAGTGTTGTTTGTTGAGCCTAGGACAATAAAAAAATTGAGCAATTTTACTATGTGATAGCCAACTTCTGTACAACCAAGTGCAATGGATTGGACTGTTAAAAACTGTGCAACTGAAGTAGCTTTGCTGACCAAAAAGTGTAGTAATAAGTGCAACATACAGCAAAAAAAGGTAAAAGACCTTACAACAAACGAAACAACCTTGCGCAAAAAACTGGCACAAGGCAAATAAGAGACCAATTTTCCCTGTGCCTAAACCAATACGACAACCTTCTGTGGTCAAAAGTATTTGTGCAGAATTAGCAGTGAAATTGTGCAATATCATAAGCTATATTGGCCAACTTTTGTAGTATAAAGTTCAACAGAACATGTGCAGTTTATAAGGTATAACTGTGCAACCAATCAAATAGTGCTAAACAAACTTTTGAACTGCACAGCGCAACAAGCATTAAAAAAAGTGATCCCATGGAAAGCATATGTAAATGGTTCCACACACAGTTTTTGGCGACTGAAAGTAGACAAACAAAAGTATATGCAACGAAAGTAGGCAAACATTGATTCATCTAGTTAACTACTATACAAAAGCCAAACTTGAACTGTTCATGATTGAGAGACCGGTATGCTGTTCATTGCATCTTCTTGTGAAGCCTAGTTGTTATGTGCATAAAGTCCATAGCAACTCCATCAGAAAATATCTGTATTCAAAAGGATTCAGAACATAAAAAAATCCATGTGAGAAAAAATAGAAAACACTTCTTTTTTGTGTTTTGCATGTGCACAATTTTAGTCTACAAAAATTAGCAAGTTGTACAACAAATTGTATGCAACAGAGATAAGTAAATTGAAAAATTGGGAAATTAACTTGTGCAGCTAGGTTAACTGACACTGTGCAACAATGTTACAGTCTTGTGCAACCAAGTAGTGTATCTTCTGCAACTTGAACAACTGATTATAGTGTTGATAGTAAAAAATAGAAGTTAAGGTGTGGACTTTTTTTGTGTCTGTGTGCAGCTATAAAAAGCTACAATTTGTGCAACTATCTTGACAACTGCATGCAATTGTCCTGTAGGTTTGACTTTTGGGATGGAGTCAACACCTTGTTCAGCTTGACTAATCTCCCTGGGGAAGCCCTTAGCCTACCAGCCTGTGGCGGGCGATCTACAGTCTCTTCATCGACTGTCGGTTCTTCTTGATCAATTTCCTACAGAAAGAATAGATGAAAATTTGAAGAAATGGCAAGTTAGGAATTATTCTTGTGCAGCTATATTTCTAAGCTTGCCACCTAAAAAGACTGGTGTTGGCAAGTGGATTAATATACTTTGGAAAAAAGCACAAAACAATCAAATATAAAACAATGAATGCAAAAAAACAGTGTTAGAAACATGGCGATTACAAGAGAGGGGTGGTGCCAACTCATGTTATATTTTGTGCATAACTATGCAAAATTTCAACTAATTCCCTTGGGCAACAACTATAAAACTAGGAAAAAAGTCCATTTTACTACCCTGAATAAAGTGGGTGGTTCACTTTACCCCCCGATCTATTTTTCTGCTTCTTTTAGCCCCCAAACAAACCCAAACCGGACAGAACACCCCCTAGCTAGTTTATCTCCACCTTTTGCTGATGTGGCACTAGTCAATGGCGGTTTTGACTTGGGTGGGGCCCATTTGTCAGGTGGGGCTGGGATAGAGCTGCGCTGCCGGTTCGTTCTGAAAAAAAATCCCCGCCGAAGATTAGATGTGGCGTGGGCGGCGCCGCCATGGAGGACAAGCGGCTGGTGCGAGTGGCGAACGGGACGAATGGCGGCGGCGCCGGCTCCGGCACCACTCCGGCCTCCTTCTCCACCTCCCCCTCCTCCCTCCGCCCCGGCGGTGCCACCCACGCGCAGCCGCTCGCCGCCTCGCCACACCACCTGCACCACCACCTCCCGCACATCGTGCCCTTCATCCTCGGTAAGCGTGTCCGCGACGATGACCAGCGGCAACGGCGCGCCCGGCGAGGTGACGGTGGCCACCGCGTCCATGGCCCGGCCCCGGGCTTCTGGGCGTTGCCGACGCGGGGCGACTTCGGGCAGTTGTAGAGCTGCGCGCCGCCGCCGGAGATGATGGTGGCGGCACCAGCGATGGCGGGGGAGGCATCCGCCGCCCGGGTCGGCAACTACCTGCCCATGCCGCAGGCCAACCTCAACCTGCTAGCCTCCTTCTCCGGCGGGGATTTTTTTTTCCAGATCGAACCGACATCTCTATCCCATCCCGACCTGACAAATGGGCCCCATCCAGGTCAAAACCGCCGTTGACTAGTGCCACATCAGCAGGTGGTGGAGATAAACCAGCCAGGGGGGTGTTTTGTCTGGTTTGGGTTTGTTTGGGGGCTAGAAAAAGCAGAAAAATAGATCAGGGTGTAAAGTGAACCGCCCACTTTATTCAGGGTAGTAAAATGGACTTTTTTCTAAAACTAAGGACCAAACCTTAGAGCAGGGATGCCAAGTCAAATAATATTATTGTGCAACTATATCATCAAAGATGACAACTGAAAACACTAATGTTGCCAATTCAATTGTTATACTTGTGTAAAATGAAAAAAAGAGGCAAAATAAATCTAACTTGCATTGTTAGCTGCTGCAGATGTTGCTCCAACTTCCCCTTGAGCTGGAGACATCTTGCGTCTCTTCCGTTTTACTAAACAGAATTTTTCAGCAACCTATATATGCACATAAAACAACACAAAAAGCCATTTACTATGAGCCCACAAAAAAGGAAAAACAGTGACAAAAATCAAAAATATCTAACAAGGGAATGCTCCTAGGTATGATACTAACCTGATCATCATCTCCCTCAGTGTCGTTATCGGCACTACGTGGTTTGCGCACGGCGGGCCTTTTCGAGTTTCGTCGAGCAACATGACTAGCTGAACCCTGGATTGATCAAAAAGGCATATAACAAAAAAGCATGGTCATGTGTAGGACGGAAGGAACAAAAAAGGACAAAAACATATAGAGATGAAAAAATACCTCCCCTTCACTGCCATCCATTTTTTTGGTCTGCAAAAAAAAGACACAGAATGAGTTCAATGAGTACATCTGTTGATATAGTACTACAACCTACTTGCACATTATAGAACACCTGGTTGTTAAACTACTGCAGCTAGTTGCATACTACTGCACTATGGTTGCATATCAGAGCACCCCCAGTTGCACACTGAGCCAGCTCCTGCTTGCGCAGAACTTTAAATCAGAAAGAACAAAAAAAACTTCATTGACTAATATCACATTGGCTACTGATAAAAATTGCACAACAAAAAAACCCTAGTTTGCAGATGAAATTGGCAAGTATTAATGAAAAAATGCACATAAATGTCACCCCCTGGTTGCACACAAAAATAGAGCCAGAAAATTGGCTCCTATTACTACAAATTGCACACAACAAAGCATCCTAGTTGCACATTATAAGAACAAAATCAACATAAATTGCGCAAAAATCAAACAGATCAAAACATCCAGTCCACCAGAAAATTGGCCAGTACTAATGATAAATTGCACAAAAAAGTTACCCTGATTGCACAAATAAATATAGCCAGATTGCACACCAGAGATCCTTAGTGCTGATAAAATTGCACAGCAGCAGAAAACAAGTTCAACAATCCATGGAACCCTAGTTGCACAAACACAAACACCAAAACAACTTAAAAACTTCCAACAATTTAATTTACCTGTTTGAACATGAAAATTGGCTACTATTACTAACAAATTGCACACAACAAAGCATCCTAGTTACACATTATAAGAACAAAATCAACATAAATTGCGCAAAAACACAGGTCAAACCTCCAACCCACATCTCCAGGGGAGAATCGACCAAAAACGACCATCAATCAACATCACGACCATCCCCCATGGCAACATCACGACCACAGATCAGACCATCCCCATGGAGACATCATGGCGGCTCCCCTAACACGACCACACATCCATCCTCCACTCGTACCAACTCCGCATCCAGTACGTCGCCGCCTACCTCATCACCTCATCGCCCTCCCAACTAAGCCGTCGCGCGTCCTCGAACTACTCTCCGCCGTGCGCCCTCTCTTCGCGCAGCAGCGCGCCTCGCCGTCGTATCCGTCCTCACCACACGCGGCACCTCTTCGCCCGCCCCTCTTCGTCGTCCTAGACCTATCCTTCGATCTAAACCTCGCCGGCATAAAAGATAGGAGCGACGGGGGATTACCTGTGCCGCCTGAAGATCTCGTGAACCCGCCTCTCCCTCGCCGTCCCTCCGGCTCTCCCTCGCCGAGCGCAATGGCGACGACGATGACAACCGCCGAGACGAGGCGGAGAAGGGGGAGAAATGCGGAGAGTGGGGCGACAGAGCGAGTGGGAGAAACAGGCGACGAGATAAGCGGCTCGAAATTCGAAACCGCCGCCCATCACCCCCATGATCTCTATGACGAGTGGGCCCAGTGGGAGACCAGGTGTGCGACTCACCGCGGCCCGACCAGGTGCCACCTGGGATAATTAATTCATACACACACCCATTATATATCTTCCTGATTATCTAGATCTCCTAATACAGTTTGCTACATGCGTAGTTGCAAAGAATTCAATACATAGCAAGATAGGTACACGCCTGCTTGAAAGTACCAAAAACTGAAAGAAGAAAAGGAGCGAGGATGTACGCAACATGTTCCCTAGGCAGCGTCTCCACCTTAGAGCATCTACAGCAGGACCCCTCATATCCATCTCAAACGTCTGGGCAGGCTGCCCGGTCACTGACCAGTCACAAAAAATCGATCCAGCCTGATCTCTCATAACCATCTCAAACGCCCGGAATAACCAGCAAACCTCATATCCATCTCAAATATGAGGATAATATGAGGGCTCGCAGACACGCCTGGACACGCTCGGTCAGTCCGCCACGTAGGACGTGACCCCACCCCGGACCACCTTTTCCCTTTTTTATTCATTCTTTTCTTTCTCTCTCTTCTTCTTGTAACATCCCAAATTTTGGAATGTTATATTAATAAATTGAATGATTAAGTGTTTGATTGAGTGATAGAAATTGAGTGAAAATTTGAAACTTTTGAAAACCTTTTTAAACTTTGGAATGAGAGGGAATAAAATGACTTTCCCCTTTTGTTTAGGAATTCAAATTCAACAAAATCAAATCAGTGAGAGAAGATGACATGACTTCTTCAAAATAAAGGATTTGAAAACTATTGAAACTTTTCTATTGGACTCTATTTCATATTTGATTCTCTGTTAAAATTTGAAAGAATTCAAAGTTCCTTGCGCAAATTCAAAATCATTAGAGGAGGAACATGACCCTCCATACTAGGGGTATTTTTGTGAAACATTTGAACCCTAAAATTCAGGGGGTTATTTGAAAATTATTTGCAAAAAGAAATAAAACCAATTTAGGCTTTTTCTGAAAAATATTTTTTTAAAGTATTTATTATGGCCGTGTAAAAATGTTCATCGTATTGCATTTATTTTTCTGATCATTTTGGTATATAATACTTCTATATTTGACTTTCTATTTATTTTCCTTTTTATCGTTTTAATTCATGTTTTTAAATAAAAGGAAAAAATCATTTTATTTGGAAAATTTAGGTGCGGCCCAGCTAGCAAATCGGCCCAAATCTTTTTCTTTCACACCCGAATCATTTTCGGATCGGGCAGCCGATCGCCCGCATGCCTCTCTCTCCCTCTGACGCGCAGGCCCACTGCCCGTTTCCTTTCCCATCGCCCTCCTCCTTCCTTTCTTCTTCCCCACGCCTACCTCGCCGGAGTCCGACCGGTTCCGATCGGATCTCCCTCTCCCCTTCCTTTTCGTCGACTCCGAGGCCACCTATAAATAGAGGACCTCGCCCGCACCCCGTTCCTCCCCAAACCCCCTCCCTGAAAGCCTCGCCAGAATGCCCCACCGCCGCCTCGTCGGAGCTCTGCTCGAGCCCGAACTCTCCCGAGCTCGTGGAGCTCATCCCCTTCACCTCCACGCCCCTCTGACCCCGCCAATCGTCACCGGAGCATCGCCGCGATCGCCTGGACTTCTCCAACCTCACCAGAGACCCCTGGAGCGACGCCCCCGAGCACCTAGAGCCAAAGGAACTGACACTATCGGGAACTCTCAACACAAATAATATTAATGATGTGGGTATTATTGTTAACTTGGGTATGAGAAATGGTTGGTGGAACCATCTCATTAGACAACCAACAATGTAGCAATAATTTTGCTTTTGCCCCCTCTCTTGTTGTAGGAAAAATTTGCTTTACGCTAAACTTAAACTTATAGCCCCACCTGCCATATTTGCATATAGTATAGATGATATTCTCACCCCTCTCTTTTGTGACTTGCCGGTACATTCAATGTACTGACAAGGATAAGCGTGTGATTTATTCTGATTACCTCAAGGGTATGATGGAATGGATTGAAGGTAATGTTGAAATATGAAATGCTAGTAACCCCAATGGTGAGTTAGAGATGTACAAGTATTGACGTGAGCCCACAACCCAGAGACCTCAGGATTGATGAAGATCAAGCACTACCTTTATGAAGGAAGGTACTTGGAAGAAGCTATGGCTGATCAGCACACGTTTTCTTAGGAGAATACATAAACCTGAGAGTTGAGAAGAAACGATAGATCATTTGTTCAGCTTGCGGAATAAATGGATTTATACGAACTTCGTTCGTGGACAAGAGAAATTCTGCAATGCTTGTGAGGAAGCCCAAGTGTTAGAATGCGAGATTCACTAAACCTTATACAAGGTAATGATTTCAGTGCGACATGGCTTGGCCACCATGACGACTTACTCTTATCATTTCTCTTGCTATTCGGAATGGTAAATCTGAGTTACTTACCCATAATAAAGTGACGACGTTCTTTGAAGCTTTTGTTTAAGCCTTAGAATGGTATGATGAAGACCCTTGTACATGGCAGCTCTTGTCACACGTAGGAAATTTTACGGTGAGGATGAAGCCAAGACCCATTTCACTGCAGGATAACCACAAATGGTAGACCACCATGAGATCATCGATAAGTTATTTAGAATGATCACGAGACTTGTCAGCTAAGAAGACCCAGTGACGGAAGAAGCTTACATTAACGAAAGAACACCGGGTTTTGAATGAAACATTATGACTATAACGGAAGAGCATCACCAAAGGAGTTACTGTGAAGAATGTGAAGAGACACTTATTGCCAAAGACACCATAGAATTGTCATGATTTTAAGGGACCAGTAACTCTCATTTTAAGTGTGGTAGCACCCACACTTTTCAGGTCCATGGATTTGTTAGAAGACCCCCAAACCCTAACCTTTTCCATTCTAGCCTCTTCGAATCTCGAGGACGAGATTCATTTTAAGTGTTGTAGGTTTGTAACATCCCAAATTTTGGAATGTTATATTAATAAATCGAATGATTAATTGTTTGATTGAGTGATAGAAATTGACTGAAAATTTGAAACTTTTGAAAACCTTTTTAAACTTTGGAATGAGAGGGAATAAAATGACTTTCCCCTTTTGTTTTGGAATTCAAATTCAACCAAATCAAATCAGTGAGAGAAGATGAAATGACTTCTTCAAAATAAAGGATTTGAAAAGTGGATTTGAAAACTACTGAAACTTTTCTATTGGAATCTATTTCATATTTGGTTCTGTGTTAAAATTTGAAAGAATTCAAAGTTCCTTGCCCAAATTCAAAATCATGAGAGGAGGAACATGACCCTCCATACTAGGGGTATTTTTGTGAAACATTTGAACCCTAAAATCCAGGGGGTTATTTGAAAATTATTTGCAAAAAGAAATAAAACCAATTTAGGCTTTTTCTGAGAAATATTTTTTTAAAGTATTTATTTTGGCCGTGAAAAAATGTTCATCTTATTGCATTTATTTTTCTGATCATTGGTATATAATACTTCTATATTTGACTTTATATTTATTTTCTTTTTTATCGTTTTACTTCCTGTTGTTAAATAAAAGGAAAAAATCGTTTTATTTGGAAAATTTAGGTGCGACCCAGCTAGCAAATCGGCCCAAATCATTTTCTTTCACACCCGAATCGTTTTCGGATCGGGCAGCCGATCGCCCGCACGCCTCTCTCTCCCTCTGATGCGCCGGGCCCACTGCACATTTCCTTTCTCGTCGCCCTCGTCCTTCCTTTCTTCTTCCCCGCGCCTACCTTGCCTGAGTCCGACCGGATCCGATCGGATCTCCCTCTCCCCTTCCTTTCCGTCGACTCCGATGCCACCTATAAATAGAGGAGCTCGCCCGCACCCGGCTCCTCCCTAACCCCCCCCCCCCCCGAAAGCCTCGCCAGAGCGCCCCACCGCCGCCTCGCCGGAGCTCTGCTCGAGCCCGAACCCTCCCGAGCTCGTGGAGCTCATCCCCGTCACCTCCACGCCCCTCTGACCCCGCCAATCGTCTCCGGAGCACCGTCGTGATCGCCTGGACTTCTCCAACCTCACCGGAGACCCCCGGAGCGACGCCCCCGAGCACCCAGAGCTTCCTGCCACCGTCGAGACCTCGCCGGAGCCGTCAACCACCGCGGTGAGCACCCCACTCCCTCTAGGTCGTTAGATCTGGATCGAGAGATCCAGATTAGATCACTTAATCAGGCCAAACCGTTTTTTTCTTTTGCGCGCGTTCACTCGCTAGCTCCCGCACGCACATGCCCGCAGCCATTCGCAGTGCGCCACGTAGCCCGTTCGTAGTTTAGGTTTTATTCTTTTTCTGTTTTTAGTTTTCTGAAACAGAGAAGTCTCTGTTTTTAAAAATTGAATATCTCCTAGAATAATTGGAATTTTTGAGTGATTCTTTTTGCATTGTGTCAAAAATTTTATCTAGTTTCTATAGATATAAAGTTTGGACATGTTTAAATATTTTAAATTTGAATTCAAATAGATTTGATTTAAATCTTGTTTTGTGAATAACTTGAGTTTAAAAATAGGTTTTGAGTTTATTCTTGTTGCTACTGGTCACTTGTGACTTTGTTTATCAGTAGGTAAAATTTGGGAATTTTTAGAATATTTTAAATTAGGGTTTCAAGAAAAACAGAATCTGTTTTAGTTCTTTTTAGGAGTTTTGCTATTTCTTTTGTTTTAATTGTTTTTAATTTGTTTTCTTTTATATTAGTTGACAAGTTTTACTTTGTTTTCTGTTAGTTAGCAGTAGTATTTCAACAAAGATTATTTTTATTTTTATTATTATTTTTTATTTGCATGAAATCAATTCTAGTTCAATAATAACTTGCAAATTGATTTCATTGCTAGTTTTATTTTTATGTTAACTCTAGTTTAGATCAGAAACAATTTGTATTAAAGTTGAAATTGTTTGTGGTTTAATTCAAGGTTAACATTGTTAGGTCATAAGATGAGTTTGATAAAACTTTTTATTTAGTTCTTAGTTGTTCTTCGAAAGTAATTCTTTTTGCTAGTAAAAGTTTTACTAAAATACTTTTGTTAGATTTTACTTTGTTAATGTTTTGTTGCTACTGAAAATAGGTTGTTTGTAGGGAAAACTATTCTTTGTTGTTTTGATGAAGTTTTGTTGTTTTAAATTTTATCTTAAGTATTTCCTACGTCACAACCTTATTGTGTTTTGTGTTGCCTTTTGATAGTATTGATTGCTAGAAGTGTTTGCTTATGAGTGCAATGTTTGATTATATATATTTCATCGGAGAGTGACGAATAGTTCTATCAAGTTAGTTTTTGAGAGCGATATTATCTTCATCAACCTCACCAGGCAAGTTCACATTGATCATGTTACCTATGGTTTTATTGCATTAGTTCAACCTTCTCCACCATTGCATGCAAAGTAGGTATTTGGAAACTTGGTTCTTGAGTAGTATCATGTGGTAGGCACCACTTAAACCCTTGTCACTTTGGCCCCGGGAAACGTTATTTTAATTTGCTACACTTTTAGTAGACGAGGTTTGGTTGAGTGTTTATCATGAGAGTTGTGAGAATTAATTTATGATCAAAACCACAAGACTTCAAGAATTTTTCAAGACCTCATGATGCAATACACCTCTGGGTGGAAGACGGTTGAACGGCACCCTGGAGGACCCAGTGGTAGCCTAGGTGTTGCTGGAGAAGTGCCAGTATTCACGCGGAAAGTTCCACCCAGGCACGAAGAGACGTATGGATACTTTAAGACCCGAGGCTTACCTTCACATCCACAAGCCATTATGGGCTCTGGCTTGGTTAGACATTGTAGCGACTCTGGACGGACGGTGCTACGAGATGTAGAAGAACGGTAGGATTGGATGGGCACCGACAGTGTCTCAGAGGAACCCTTTGGAAGACCATGTTTTGATCACCCGGTTCTCAAACACCCTGAAGTGTGAGGACGTCAATGGAGGCGATCAAATCTTGTGGGGAACGTGTGCAAAACTCTGCAGAGTACTCAACCTAATCGATTAGCCGTGTCCACGGTTACAGACAACTTGAGCCAAAGGAACTGAAACTATCAGGAACTCTCAACACAAATAATATTAATGATGTGGGTATTATTGTTAACTTGGGTATGAGAAATGGTTGGTGGAACCATTTCATTAGATAACCAACAATGTAGTAATAATTTTGCTTTTGCCCCCTCTCTTGTTGTAGGAAAAATTTGATTTACGCTAAACTTAAACTTATAGCCCCACCTGCCATATTTGCATATAGTATAGATGATATTCTCACCCCTCTCTTTTGTGACTTGCCGGTACATTTAATGTACTGACCTACACGGCTACAACGTCTTATGTTGCAGAGACTTTCCTACGATGAGTAAGAGCATGATTCAGGGTTACGGTCTGCACTCAACCAGCTATTGGTGTTTATTGGGACTCCACTCCCGTTGACTGTTTCCGCTGAGATTTTGAGGTATATATTAGTATTATGTTATTTACAGGTGATTGCACTTTGATATATACATTGATGTACTGTGTGTGCCAGCATACTGATCCAGGGATGGCACGGACACACAGAGGCTTGACTCGTTTTGAGTCGGGACGCTACACTTCTCCACCAATCACGTGCAAGTGACCGGACATATGAGGAAAAATATGAGAAGTGTGGTTGCGCAGAAAAAAAGTAGGGGCTTGAAACGGACACGCCCGCTCACTGACCGGGCGTGTCCGCGGGGGTTTGAGGGGCCGAATTTGCAAGTTTCGGCTGTAGATGCTCTTACCACCGGCAAAGAAGAATCCCTGGTCCTCTCTGTCTTTCATTTGCCGCCCGACTCCTTCTTTCCCAAGGTCACATCTGCATCAATTTTATCTATCAATTTACAGAGAATGGAACATCTGTTTTATCTAGTACTAATTTACAGAGAATGGATTATGCTACTTTCAAACACTGCCTGCAAGAACTCTTCCAAAACATAGCCATGATCAGTACACTAATCTAAAACTGAAACTTATCATACCTTTTTTGAATAAAAGGGGTCTCCCCCCCCCCCCCCCCCCCCCCGCTCCATTTTTATTGATGAAGCGGAACATAAAACATAAAGAGTGCAGGTCCATGCCTCATTACATCCATCAGGATTCGAGCAAACACCAGCCAACTTGCAAAAGCAGTCTAAATGAACTCCAAATCTCCATAGCTCAAAGAGCAGCACAACTAAGACAGAACAAGGAAAACAAGCTAGCGATAGTACTCAACAACAGGCAATGGAATCATCTCCAGGCGATACGAAGAAGTTCCGCACGACACTTGTCCAGCTCGCTGATGAATTGCAAGAGCACCACCTCCTGTTTGACGTCGCAGAGCACTCCCCATTGTCGAAGAAAACTTTGAAGTTTCACAAGCATGCAGTTCAGACCTTTCCAAGTATGACCCTGAAAACAAAACTCATTTCTTAGTCTCCAAACACTCCACAAGGAGGCAGCAACAATCATATTCTAGACAGGTTTCTTCTTATGAATCTGCCACAAAGCACATACATCTTTAACGCGGGAAATCATGGGCATTTGAAAGAAACGAGCAATTAACTTCCAAATGCACCTAGAAACCACACACTCAAAAAATAGATGTTGCATTGATTCCATCTCATTACAAAATAAGCAAGTAGGATCATCAACATTTCTACGCTTAGCTAAGTTATCTCTAGTTAAGATTTTGTTATAAACACTTAGCCAGAGAAAAACATGAATATTTTGAGGACATGGAACTTTCCACATCTTATCACCAATGGTAGAAACCACACCTCCAAAATTAATAGTATTGTAGAATGACTTAACAGAGTAAACTCCTTTGGATTCCAACATCCAAATAGGAACATCAGGGCTATCAGACAGAGGAATATCTCGGATGATATCAAGCAATTGGTTCCATCTATCAAGTTCACTCATATCAACACATCTCCTAAAGGAGGGCTTAAGATTTACTCCATCCCACACCTGAGAGACAGTGCAATCAGGTTGGTTGCATATGTAGAACAACTCCCAGAACTGAACTTTTAGGGAACAGTCCCCAGCCCACAAATCATGCCAAAATTTAATACTTATACCATTTCCTATTGAAAGGACGTGGATGTCGCCTAGAGGGGGGTGAATAGGCGCTTTAAAATAATTACGGTTTAGGCTTGAACAAATGCGGAATAAAACTAACGTTTAATAAGTCAAGCACAAAACTTAAAACAACTAGGCTCACCTATGTGCACCAACAACTTATGCTAAGCAGGATAAACAACTAAGTGATAGCAAGATATATAGCAAGAAACAATATGGCTATCACAAAGTAAAGTGCATAAGTAAAGGGCTCGGGTAAGAGATAACCGAGGCACGCGGAGACGACGATGTATCCCGAAGTTCACACCCTTGCGGATGCTAATCTCCGTTCGGAGCGGTGTGAAGGCACAATGCTCCCCAAGATGCCACTAAGACCACCGTAATCTCCTCATGCCCTCGCACAATGCAAGATGCCGTGATTCCACTAAGGGACCCTTGAGGGCGGTCACCGAACCCGTACAAACTAGGTTGGGGCAATCTCCACAACTTAATTGGAGGCTCCCAACGACACCACGAAGCTTCACCACAACGGACTGTGGCTCCGAGGTGACCTCAAATGCTCGGGGCAATCTCCACAACCTAATTGGAGACCCCGACGCTTGCCCGGAGCTTTGCACCACAATGATTGAGCTCCGAGGCAACACAAGCCGTCTAGGGCGCCAAGGCACCCAAGAGGAACAAGCTCTAGGGTGCTCAAACACCCAAGAGTAATAAGCTTCTCAACTTCTCACTTCCACGTATCACTGTGGAGAACTCAAACCTATGCACCAAATGCAATGGCAAGGGCACACGGAGTGCCCAAGTCCTTCTCTCCCAAATCCCACCACAACAACAAATGTTATGGAGGAAATGAGAGGAAGAACGAAGAAGAACACGAAGAACTCCAAGATCTAGATCCAAGGGGTTCCCCTCACTTAGAGGAGAAAGTGATTGGTGGAAATGTGGATCTAGATCTCCTCTCTCTTTTCCCTCAAGAACTAGCAAGAATCATTGGAGAGATTGAGAGATAGCAAGCTCGAAGAAGGTCAACAATGGGGGGCAAACTCGAGCTAAAGAGATAAGATGCATTGGGGAAGAAGACCCCCTTTTATAGGTGGGAGAAAATCCAACCGTTACCCCACAGCCCGCACACAAGCGGTAGTACCGCCCCTGGGAGCGGTACTAAGAAGAGGCAGTATAAAAATGCCAATGATATAGAGATGTGAAACCTCTATGAATGAAGAACCGGCAAAAACTCCAACATCGAAAACATCATAGAAGATGCATATGTACTCCGTTTTCGATGAACTTGAGCTTGTCATGAAGCTGACCATAAGCTCAAGAACCCACATAGAGAAAAACCAACCAAGAACCAAGAAAGATGATGATGCCAAGAATGCAATGGTTTGAGCTCTCAACGAACGATATGATCAAGCTACTCACTTGAGAGCCCCCCTTGATAGTACGGCAATCGATCCTATAACCCGGTCTCCCAACTACCACCATGAGACCGGTAAAATAGAAAACCCTATCAAGGTCAAACCTTTGCCTTGTACATAGTCCACTTGAGCTAGATGATGACGATCTTGACTTCCTCAAGATGGACCACCTTTCTTGATTGCGCCGGCTTGATGAAGACTAGTTGATTGCTCCCCCATACTCCACTATGGGTGAGCCACTCTTCGGCACATCTTCACAAGTCCATTGTCACCACAATGAACGGCAAGCCTCAAGCATGATCTCTCCGTGATGCTTCACTTGAGTTTGCACATTGCAACCTTGATGACGATCTCCACTTGATGTCATCTTCCATGGGATGTATGGGATCTTCCTCTTGATGCAAGCCCATGGAAATATACCTAACCCCACAAAGAACTCTCACGTAGACCATGGGTTAGTACACAAAACGTAATGGACAATGCTTACCACACCATGGGATCACTTGATCCCTCTCGGTACATCTTGTACGCTTTGTGTGTTGATCAACTTGATTCACTTTTTGACTTAGTCTTGATCAACCTTGTATCTTATCTTCTCTCTTCATAAAGATGATGTCTTGAAGGTAAACATGAATGCTCACACAATCTTCTTCTTCAAGACATGCTTGCAATAAGCTTAACTCCCACATGACCAATCTTTGGATAAACCTTGAATACCACCTTGGTCACCATATAAACTCCTTGAAACCAACAGATGGACTTCAAGAAGTACCTACGGACAAATCCTTCGAATATAACTCAAGGCAACCATTAGTCCATAGGTATTGTCATCAATTACCAAAACCACACATGGATAAATGTGCTCTTACAATCTTCCCCATTTTGGTAATTGATGACAACCACTTTCAAGAGAGTTTATATAAGGAAATAAGCACAACCAAGCACACACACATGCAGAGCAATCCATGGGTGTGAGATGCAAATGCTTAAGCAATAAAAGCAAAACTCTCTAAGCTTTCCAAACTAAACTCTCTAAACTTCTCCCCCATTGGCATCGATTGCTAAAATAGGCGAAAAGCTTAGAAAGCCAATATAATAGGTGTTCCTCCAAAAGGTGTGTATTTCTCAAAATGTGAGTGCAATGAAATACATATATCCAATGATAAGTAGTTGGAGGAAAACAAACTATATTGAGGATCCAACACTAAATGTGCTTCTAATCAGAATACTTTTGATCCAGGAGACCCATTTGGATCCAAATCCCCTGGATCTAACATCTCAAACAAAACTCCCAGCTAACTCTATCATATGCCTTCTCGTAGTCTAAATTGAGCACAAGCCCCTGGGTTTTAGAACGCTTAATCTCATGAATCACTTCGTGGGCTAACACCACACTCTCAAGAATAAATCTCTCCTTTATGAAAGCAGTTTGGTTAGGGGAAATCAGCCTATCCCCAATAGGGGACAATCTGTTAGTCATAGCTTTAGTAAGAATTTTAACCGCACAATTATCAAGACTGATTGGTCTAAATTTCTTCATATCTTTGGCATCCACTTCCTTAGGAATTAAAACAATCAGGGCAAAGTTTGGTTTATATATGTCTAGTTTCCCCTCCTCAAAATCCCTGACCATGGTCATAAAGTCATTTTTAATCAGCTCCCAGAAAGTCTGGTAGAAAAGAAAAGAGAGGCCATCTGGACCAGGGGCTCCATGAGCATATGATCCAAAGATGGCTTCCTTAATTTCCTCCTCGGAATTTTTTTCCTGTAGACACTCGTTCTATTCGGAGGTGACCAGTTCTTCCGCCTTCAAAAGGAAGGGCCCAAATGTATATTATTCTGATGTTCATACCCAAAGAGATTCTTATAAAAAGAAGTGGCAATCTCCAACATCTCTTTTGCAGTATGAACAAGACCAGATTCCCCGTTTAATTCAAACAAATGGTTCTTCCTATGTCGATGATTGGCTAGTGCGTGGAAGTACTTATTGTTCTTATCACCATCTTTGATTCTCCTATCCCTCGACCGCTGCCACAAGGCAGTTTCCTCTTTCCTCCAAATTTCATCTAACTCTTTCTTAATCTCCTCCATTTGACTCCTATCAGAATCATCTAGACGGTTGGTCTCAGAGAAGACATCCAAAATGTCAAACTCTTGCAATAGGTCCCTTTTCTTCTTCTTAATCGCAGCTTCTAAGTTGATACTCCAACGCTTAATCCTTTTTCGAAGAATTCTAGTCTTATTCAGCCAACTATCAACAGCCACACTAACACATGGTGTATCTGCCCAGGTCTTACACACTAACTCTTTGAAACCAAGTTGGTCAATCCACCATTTCTCAAAATGAAAAGGTTTCGGGGAGGTAGCCCTCCGAGCTTTAGTGTCTAAAAGGAGCGGAGTATGGTCACTCCCCACTCGAGGTAGCGCAGATAGAACGGACAAAGGAAAATGAGCATCCCAAGAAGTAGAAACAAACACACGATCAATCATCGCAAAAACATGCACCTCCTGATTATTGCTCCAAGTGTAACTTCTATTAGCAACCCTCATTTCCATAAGACCCCATTTATTAATCCAATCATTAAACAGATATGAAAATTGATTATTAATCAAACCATTATTTTTCTCAGCTACAGATCTGACCAGGTTAAAATCACCACCCAGAAGCACCGAATATGACAGATTATGCATAATATCATGAAGCTCAGCAATGAACTCAATCTTGTTCTCATTATATGCGGTACCATAAACTGCTACAAAATGCCATAAAAAACCATCCTCCTTATTCTTAATAGTAACTAACACGCAAAAATTCTTGTTAGCAAAGCCAATGTTCTCATAGAGACTATTTCCAAGTCCCACAAGGATGCCACCAACAGTATTAACAGCAGGTAAAACATGCCAGCAGTAATCAATACCACTAGCTATGGAATTCAAAATATGACTATCAATGTTCTCTCTTTTAGTTTCAAAGAAACCAACAAAATCCATTTTATAATTATTAAGAAAATCTCCTAGGCACTAAACTTTCCCATGCTGCCCTAGACCCTTGATATTCCAAAAAGCCCCTATCGGTTAATTTTAAATGAATGGGATAAGCCACAAGGCTTGCTCTTAGTAAGAAGGGTTGGACTATCCACAACTAAAACAGCAGTGCCCACTGTTCTAGAGTTGGGGACAGTGCCAATTGGGGATATGTGTTCATGAACATCGATATCCAGATTATCAGGGAGAACAATCTCCGGGTTAAGGTCAGTAAGGCATCTAAGTTTTTCAGTTTCAATCATGTCACATAGGATAATATTTTGTTTAGATTCATCATTACCAATGCATATATCAATTTTTCTAGCTTGATCCGCAAGATTATGTATTTCAAGGCAGGAAAAAGAATTACCTTTGAACGGTTGGGGAATTTCCAGGTTCTTCTTCTTCTTGTATGCCTTAGCTTTGTCCATAATGTTGATGTTACCATGTCCTCTAGTGGTAGGTCTGTTTGAGAGCACTGGTCCCCATTTGGCAGAAGCCTCCTCCTGGATTTTCACTTTCTTCTCTAACTCAGCCTTTTTCCAAGGTTTCCAGCAGAGATCTCTTAGTAGACCCAATGAATTTCACCATCTCTTCAGGCAAACATTGCATCTCAGGCAGATTACTGTTCTCATCTTCATCAGAATCAGCCATATCAAATTTTTTAGTTCCTCAGAGCAGTACTCCATGTGGACAGACATGGGTTCTCCAACCTGAGGAGGTGAGGTAATCAATATCTCAAGGGATTGATGTTTTTCTTCAACCTCTTCAAAGCTGCAGGGTGTTGGAGCACCACAAACTCTGGTTTCTTCAATGAATTCAATGTGAACATGATCCATCAGACCTTGTGTCAATCTGTGAGACTCACACAACAGTCCTATACATGTATAGTTCTATTTTCGCTTGCTAGGAGCAGAGGTAACTAACCAGCAAGAGTTATTATAGCAGCTTGGGATTAATGCCGGATGAGGATGAGGACCACTGCAGCCGCCGTTCCCACCGTTGAGCATGCAAGGGTGGTCATCTTCTCCACAGACACCGCGGGTGAGACGTTGTTCTGGTGCCTCCGAGTGGAGGTGTGGCCTGCCTCGTCATTTGTCCCTGCTGCGGAGACGCCTGCCGCCCACCTCCTATGGTGGCTCGGCCCTGGCTTCCTACTTGTGAGAACAATGATGTGGAGGAACGTTGTTGGCGGCTATGTCAGGCGGAACGACCTTGAAAAAGAAATGTTGGTTGCAAAGGAAAATAACCTAAGAATGAGGAAGGCCCCATGTCTCTGCGTAAAGAGCAACGACAGTGCGACAAATAAACCAGCACTTGAAGATACTGACACATAATTGGATCCTCGACTTCGTTAGTTCTACACATGCAACTTCTAATAGGATGGAAATAAAAAGAACTACATTTCCTAAGAACCTGTAACCTTCCACTATTCTTGTGCCTAGAGCAATATTCAGTACCGCTAATTGCAAAACAAAAGCAATCTATAGGATTTTCTTGTGCCTATAGCAGAACCTTAATTTATGAATAACTTGTTTGCCCTCTATAATTCCTTTGTGTATACCTATTTATACGCACAATTTGGTGTTACTTTTTTATGCATGTTCAGTTTTATGAACAACTGGGATTTAGATGTTTTTGGAGTATCCAGTGCTGATACTCAATGCTAGTATTTTGAGGCTTGTGATTTGCTACATCAAAATAAGATTGTGAATAAGCATGATTTGGTTATGCACACTCATTGCTATGGCATGCTGATGGGGCATGAGATGAGGTGATTTGCCAGGGTTTGCTCGTGGTTCTGCTCATGTAGTGTTTCATACGGGTGAAGTTAGAAGTGAACATATAGAAACACAAACATTTATAACTAAGGGCATGGCCATCGATAGAGAAAAGGAAAGATAGAGATATGTGGTCCGGATGCATGGGCAATGGCTCATACATCCATTGTGGCTCACGTCATGAGGCTACAAGTGCGCTGGGTGTGAAATGAAACGTTGCTTCTTCTCTATGTGCTCATGTGGCTGGGGTAGGGCAACACCTAGGTGCTGCCACGATAGTACATGCCCTAACTAATGAAATGATTTTGAGGCTCTGCCTGTTGCCCTATTGTTTGAATTTATTTCTTGTGTGTTGATTTGATTTTAAATTGTATTCTTTGGCATTTTGGATGATTTTCCAGTTTCTGGTAGAGGATTTGTGATTTCCCTGGTAGTTTGCACCATATATCAACTTTCATAGTGTTTTGTGATGACCTGTAAATGCACAAGGCTGTTGTAACACTTTCGTGATAAGTAGAGTGTCGGACCAGAGGGAGCTGCTAGGAAGGCACCACAAACTCCACAACTACGTTGTCACTTAACACAGCTACTGCGCACCCCAAACCCGAGATTGGAAATAGTCTACTCTATAAGTTTCTAGGGAAACTGAATAAAGGGTTTTACTATACTACGAACAAGAAGGTAAAAACATGAATAAGAAGAGACTAAGTTAGTAGAGACGGTGCTTGAGTAGTAAAGGTGTTCTCTAGGACTCTGAAGTCATTACCACAAATATGACCTGCTCGGGAAGTCCGGAGCAAACGCTCTCTATCATGTCCTCTATCCACTCTTCATATGCATAAGTAGGCGGTTCCCGGTACAGAACATGTTCTGCTCTAATGTATACTTCATGGCACATACGCCACCACATGTAAGGAAGCTTTCGGGCATGACTCCCACCACACCTAGGAGTCCCAAATATATCTAAGACTAACAAGTTTGGTGACGAACAAGTATGAGGATCTTGATTTGGTTTGGTTGAAGTGTACATCAGGTCTTCCTACAATCCCCAAAGTTCGGTGGAGTTTCGTTCGAGGAATCAAATTGGATCAAGATTTTAGGATTTGGAAATGGTGGAAGATCTCAAATGGAAGATTATATCTAGAGGTAGAAAAAGGGTGGGTATTTATACCCTTGCCTCCCAAATCTAATCGTTGCACACAGCAAACCTAGGAGACTCGAGCTAAAGTGCCTTGGACCCGGGGCTGGTCAGCGTGGAGGCCTGACCTCAACAGAAACCAAACCGTACCCACCCCGGAACCCTAGGGGACAGGGATGCTGGAAGCCTAGAGTATCTAGAGCGTAAAGCAGCACAACCCTGGAGCCATGGGTCTCCAGGGTGTCCAGAGGCAATGCCACTGAAGCCCAAGGACCAGTAGTCTATGCAATAGTGAGACTTGAGAAGTGTTTAAACCCATTTTTAATAGGCTTCGTGGGGGGATTTGTATGTGTAAATATTGCCATAATCCCCACACTTACTCAATGATGGCAACCCCTCTTAATAGTGAGGCTTCCCTAAAACTCAAATAAAACCAAGAAACCTTGAAGTCCTACAGTACATCGGTAAAAAAAAAATTGAAATGGGTGGGAGGGGGTCAACAATAATATTCCTTCTCATCGAGGAACCAATGTCATGTAGATTCATCAAGGGACCAATGTCATGTACATACACTTTATAATCGACATTAGTCTCACTAATCATACCGTCATCAACATCAAAAGAACATGAGGGTCTAGATGCACTTTCAAATGGCTTGTTGTAAGGAGGTCCACCACTTGGCAAGGTATCATCGACATTGGCGCAAGGTGTGGGCAGCCAATCCAATGTAGGTTTGGCACCGAACTTTGCACACAAAAATAACCGATCAGGCTATGCTCAATGGTTTCGTCATGCTGGCAGAACAAAAGGCATGTCGTTTGGTGGGAGGGTCACACTTTGCCAGTCTATCTGATGACCAACACTGTTGCGGAGCGCCAGCCATACGAAGAATTTAAACTTGAGCGGCACCCATGGTTTCCATATCAAATGGTCCCAACCGCACTAAATTCAGCCTTGAAACCGCATGGCATACGTTGTGCAAAGTAACTGAAATGTAACACAAGCAATCAGGGCATAGATGCTCCCATGCATTATATGTGGAACGAAGGCATCTTTCCTCATCTAGTTTGCTATTCCTTATGCGACTGGGATTTTTATTGTATCAGTCAATCTTCTCTCTCGCGTGCGCCTGTGTGTGCGCGCGCGCGGCCCCAAGGCCGATACGGGGATGCCGCAGCCGACCATGGCGCCTAGAGCGAGCCGAAGCCAGCGACGAAGTGGTAGTGGAGTCACATGCGGAGGTGAGCTAGAAGTTTTGACTATACTGGCCGATGGTGGTGGGGCTGGGAGAGGGTCGTCACCTACAGAGATCATGGCAGGCATAGAGGGGAGGGGCTACGAGCGACAACGTCCCGCCGGCAATGAGTGCCAGAAGGGGGGGGGGGGGGGGGGGGGGGGGGACGGATCACGATTGGAGAGTGAATTAATTGAAACTGCACGATTAGAGAAAGGAAGAAGAAGATAAGCGGACCGTTAGATTTCAATCCAGTAATTCAGACAGAATCGGCTGAAATTGTATTATTTTTTTCAGTTGACTGATCAATAGCCGGTCCCTTTCTGGTCCGACGGAACGGAAGTGAGCCCTGCCCCTTGGTTCCCCGACACACGCGAAACCGGCTCGCTGGTTGTCGTAGACCAACGTTTGAGCCGGGACGCGCGCAGCAGGAAGCGGCACGACATTCGCTTGTCCGGCCACGCCACCGCATGCAGGACGCGGCGCCCAGGCCGGCACGCCAGCCGCGCGCGCGCGCGCGAGACCGTTAGGGCGCGCGAGCGGCGCCCCACGAGGCTCGGACGCACGCATGCAACCCGCACGCGCCCGCGAAAGCCTCCCGTCAGCCCGACGCAGCTATAAGACGGCGGCGCGGCGCCATGGCCGTCCCTCCATTCCCACGGAGAGAGGAGGCAGGCAGCCAGCCAGGCAGCGCTTGGCCCCGCCCTCCCTCCGTGCCCACGCCAACAGGGCCTCCCCCCTCGCGCGCGGGCGCCGGCGCCACCACCCGGCCGGCCCCGTAGCTTGCCCGGAATAAAATAAATTATCTAAGTACCTAGCCAGCCATGGCGTCCCTCTCCCTCGAGGACGTCCGCAACGAGACCGTCGACCTGGTACGTCCCTCTCCTTCCGACCATCATCGTCACTGCTCCATTCCATCCATGCATTCTTCCTCCACTGATTGATGGGACGGGACTCTGCTTTCTCATGTCGTCGTGTGCGTTGGTTTAACCGGTTCGATTTGCAGTCGACGGTCACGGTGGATGAGGTGTTCAAGACGCTCAAGTGCGACAAGAAGGGGCTGAGCGAGGCGGAGGGGGAGAACCGGCTCAAGCTCTTCGGCCCCAACAAGCTGGAGGAGAAGAAGGAGAGCAAGCTGCTCAAGTTCCTGGGCTTCATGTGGAACCCGCTGTCCTGGGTCATGGAGATCGCCGCCATCATGGCCATCGCGCTCGCCAACGGCGGCGGCAGGCCGCCGGACTGGCAGGACTTCGTCGGCATCGTCACCCTCCTCTTCATCAACTCCACCATCAGCTACATCGAGGAGGCCAACGCCGGAGACGCCGCCGCCGCGTTCATGGCCGGGCTCGCGCCCAAGACCAAGCTGCTCAGGGACGGCAGGTGGGAGGAGCGGGACGCCGCCATCCTCGTCCCCGGCGACATCATCAGCATCAAGCTCGGCGACATCATCCCCGCCGACGCCAGGCTGCTCGAGGGCGACGCGCTCAAGATCGACCAGTCGGCGCTCACGGGCGAGTCCATGCCGGTCAACAAGTACGCCGGGCAGGAGGTGTTCTCGGGATCCACGGTGAAGCAGGGCGAGCTCGAGGCCGTCGTCATCGCCACCGGCGTGCACACTTTCTTCGGCAAGGCCGCGCACCTCGTCGACAGCACCAACAACGTCGGACACTTCCAGCAGGTGCTCACGGCCATCGGCAACTTCTGCATCATCTCCATCGCCGCGGGCATGCTCGTGGAGATCATCGTCATGTACCCGATCCAGCACCGCGCGTACCGCGACGGCATCGACAACCTCCTCGTGCTGCTCATCGGCGGCATCCCCATCGCCATGCCCACCGTGCTCTCCGTCACCATGGCCATCGGCTCCCACCGCCTGTCGCAGCAGGGCGCCATCACCAAGCGCATGACGGCCATCGAGGAGATGGCCGGCATGGACGTGCTCTGCAGCGACAAGACCGGAACGCTCACGCTCAACAAGCTCACCGTCGACAAGACCCTCATCGAGGTGTGCTCCAAGGGCGTCGACAAGGAAATGGTGCTCCTCTACGCCGCCAGGGCGTCCCGTGTCGAGAACCAGGACGCCATTGACACATGCATCGTCAACATGCTCGCCGACCCCAAGGAGGCCCGCACCGGCATCAAGGAAGTCCACTTCCTCCCCTTCAATCCGGTGGACAAGCGCACGGCCATCACCTACATCGACGCCAACGGCGACTGGCACAGGGTCAGCAAGGGCGCGCCCGAGCAGATCATCGAGCTCTGCAAGATGGCACCGGACGCCGAGAAGAAGGTGCACACGCTGATCGACTCATACGCCGACCGCGGCCTCCGGTCCCTCGGCGTGTCGTACCAGCAGGTCCCGGAGAAGAACAAGGAGAGCGCCGGCGACCCGTGGCAGTTCATCGGGCTGCTCCCGCTGTTCGACCCTCCGAGGCACGACAGCGCGGAGACCATCCGCCGCGCGCTCCACCTCGGAGTCAACGTGAAGATGATCACCGGAGACCAGCTGGCCATCGGGAAGGAGACCGGGCGGCGGCTCGGCATGGGCACCAACATGTACCCGTCCACGGCCCTCCTCGGCGACAAGAGCACGGCCGTGGACGGCCTCCCCATCGACGAGCTGATCGAGAAGGCCGACGGGTTCGCGGGGGTGTTCCCGGAGCACAAGTACGAGATCGTGAAGCGGCTGCAGGACAAGAAGCACATCGTGGGGATGACGGGCGACGGCGTGAACGACGCGCCGGCGCTGAAGAAGGCGGACATTGGCATCGCCGTGGACGACGCGACGGACGCGGCGCGGTCGGCGTCGGACATCGTGCTGACGGAGCCCGGGCTGAGCGTGATCGTGAGCGCGGTGCTGACGAGCCGCGCCATCTTCCAGCGGATGAAGAACTACACCATCTACGCGGTGTCCATCACGATCCGGATCGTGCTGGGGTTCATGCTGGTGGCGCTGATCTGGAAGTTCGACTTCGCGCCCTTCATGGTGCTCATCATCGCCATCCTCAACGACGGCACCATCATGACCATCTCCAAGGACCGGGTGAAGCCGTCGCCCAAGCCGGACTCGTGGAAGCTGGACGAGATCTTCGCGACGGGGGTGGTGCTGGGGACGTACATGGCGCTGGTGACCGTGGTCTTCTTCTACCTGGCGCACGACACGGACTTCTTCACGGAGACGTTCGGGGTGCACCCGATCCGGGGCAACGACAGGCAGCTCATGGCGGCGCTGTACCTGCAGGTGAGCATCATCAGCCAGGCGCTCATCTTCGTGACGCGGTCGCGGAGCTGGTCCTTCGTGGAGCGGCCGGGGTTCCTGCTGCTCTTCGCCTTCTTCGCGGCGCAGCTGGTGGCGACGGCGATCGCCGTGTACGCCAACTGGGACTTCTGCGACATGGAGGGGATCGGGTGGGCGTGGGGCGGCGCCATCTGGGCCTTCACCCTCGTCACCTACGTCCCGCTTCGACGTGCTCAAGTTCATCATCCGCTACTCGCTCAGCGGCAAGGGCTGGGACAACGTCCAGAACAAGGCAAGCTCCTAACTAAGCACAGCCCGCCATTGTCGTTGTCGTTCCATCCAGTGCGCGTCCGCCGTCGCCATTGTTGTTGATTCGAGCTTCTCCATTGTCGTCCCAGTGAGACGTTTGTGATCTTGGCGCAGACGGCGTTCACCAACAAGAAGGACTACGGCAGGGGGGAGCGGGAGGCGCAGTGGGCCAAGGAGCAGAGGACGCTGCACGGCCTCAGCCAGCCGGCCACCTCCGACCTCCTGGGAAGCAAGGAGGAGCTCTCCGACATCGCCGAGCAGGCCGCCAAGCGCGCCGAGATCGCCAGGCTCCGGGAGCTGCACACGCTCAAGGGACACGTCGAGTCGGTGGTGAAGCAGAAGGGCATCGACATCGACGCCATTCCGCAGAACTACACCGTCTAGATTTGATCGATTGATCGGCCGATTGCCGCCGCCGGCGGGGTCCCTGTGTTGCGTGGTCTTGAGCGGGAAGAGCAAAGCTTGTACTCTTTTACAACTATGCCGGTATACCTGTGTTTATTTTATACATCTCTCATTCTACTGCTGCATACGTTTTCTTGTGCTCTTTATCTCTTGTAATACAAAGTGTGTGGGCGAACCAACCTGTGGTTGGATGGTTAGAGGGACTGTGGTATCCCCAGCCCACCAGGGTTCAAATCCTGGTGCTCGCATTTATTCCTGGATTTATTTCAGGATTTCCGGCGATGCGCATTCAGTGTGAGGAGACGTTCCCGTCGATGACGAGTTGCCTACGGTGACTTCGTAAATTTCAAGATGATATGCCGGCTCAGTCTCTCGGAGGTGCTCATAGGGGTAGGGTGTGCGTGCGTGCGTTCATAGGGGTGAGTGTATGCGCGTGTATATGAGCGCTTGCGTCTGTACTGTGTTCAAAAAAAAAAATACAAAGTGTGTGGGAACGGTGCGTCTGCATGAACATTCTCTCTCTCTCTCTCTGTCTGTCTGTCTCTTGCTTCTCTCACTGCTGCCTTTTATTGTGAGCTATGAAAACTATTCTGGCTATCTCTTCTAACTTTTCAAATGCGCATCTCATAAACACAAATGAATGGATGGTTCTCTTCGTAAGAGAAGATTCCAGCTCATAAACCTGATCTCTCCTTAAGTTTACAGAAGAATCCATGGCACAGAAATGCGAAAACAATTCTGATCAACTCAAAACAAAAACAAAAAATCCTACCTCGGCAGTTCATTTATAGCCCTAAACATGGTTTCTGCGTCTTAACCAAGCTTCCTGGGAGGGCATCAAAATGTTCATGGCAACACGACATCAACGGGATATCTGCGGCTATTTGCCATGCATGCCTTGTGGAATGACCACAAGGATGGTTTCAGGTTTCAATCTGATGCAGTAGCCCTTCATATACGCAATTAGACTGAAGGTATCGAATCATCCTCTTGGTCTCTCCAACTCCCTGATGCAATCCTACAGAATCACAATACGGTATTCATCGTGAAGCCTTGATCGCCTTCCAGCAGGTGAATTCAGAAGGTATCATGTTTTCATCACTGGAAATCACAGCTTTGGCAGTTAGTTTTCCAGCTAATCCATGGTACAGGAGGCCCCTGGCTCCAAGGCCACCGACTAGCCAAAAGGCACAGTTGCTCCTCTCGCCTATTACATCATTTAGACAACCCAACAGTGGCAGAGATCCGTTGGCTGTCAATGGAGGCATCGCTCTTATCCCAGCCCTCGCTCGTACATAATCCCATTTCCTTATTCCTGGATAAACAGCAGAAGCTTTTGGGAGCAGCTCTTCCATCGCAGTACGTGCTTCTTCATCAGATACACTTGGATCATGATTGTCAGACTTCCATTGCCAAGTTGACCCAACAGAAACGGTACGGGGTCCTTGGAATGCCAGCCATGCATCAGACAAGATTGAAGGACTTTGACTGCCATATTTTTCTCTGCAAGGAAATGCGGCCATCAGATAGTTCCAAATGATACTGTAATGACTGTAAGCTCAACTTACTTAAACAACTTACACTGTGTCTGATGGCAGTTGGAATTCAGCAATAACTCCTCTACAGGTTCTAAGAGGCAACTTATTTGTAACTTCTGGAAGTGAGCTAGCTTTGCCCCCAAGGCAGATGATCACTGCATCATAATCTCCTGCTCATGTTTGATGGTGTCTTTAGGCATAGAAAAATGTAGATACCACAACATAATTGCTTCAGTGGTGTGCACATGTTGAATTTCAACATTTTCCTTAACAGGAGCTACTGAATTGATAAGTTGTACACTGACAAAAGTTAAGCAAATCATTCTTAGCTCTAGGTGGTTTAATGTGGATGGAAAGCCAACATCTGAACGGACATATATATTGTAATGTCTATGTTTGTGTAAAGCAATATCCCTTGCTTTATTGGGACTGTGGTAGAATTCTACCTGAAAATTGATGTAGATTATCAATATGTTCATTGTACAGATTGAACTCTTTCTGTTCACTGGACGACACAGATGCTTCGTTAGCCACATTTTGGCATGCAGAGTACAAGGCCTACAGAAACACAGTAATGAAGTGTGTTAGCATGCCAAGAATATAACATAGCAAACAGTTGGCGACGAAACAAAGCAGGAAGGCATGCAGCACCTGTAAATATTTCCTAGGGTTAATGTTCAGTGCTAGTGGCATATAAACCGCGAGGTTGAGCGGAACACGTAACCCAAGGGATGAGTCGCTGTGCAGCATCCGAATCGAGAACTTGAAGGCTGCAACTCTGGAGGCAACTCTGAGCATTCTAACTTGAATAGGTCGAAGTCGAAGCAATTAAAACCATGCACCAAAAAACACAAGAAAGTAAGCACCTGAGCATAGCCTCGTAATCTCAGTCCAGCAGTACCTCTAGCAATATATCAGCAGCCTTCTCTGTCGTAGGTGGCCGCAAAATTCCCCTACTCGGTGAAAGGCATACTTATCAATACGCCAAACATCAACAAAGACAAACGGTTAAAATATACTAGCTACAAGGAACAACTGACTGCCTTCTCCAGATGAGGGCCTCATCATCTCGACCGGCACCATCCGATCCGGCGGTTCCATCCGCTTGCTCTGCGCTGCGCAGGAGATCCATACTCTCTTTCCAGAATTCGCCTCCTCTCCAGAGAAGCTTGGCTGCGGTTAAGAAAGAAATCCATGTGTCTATCAAACTTATGCTGGAGCTGGACTCGAAACTGTACAACAATATAAGGGAGCCAAACTGAGTGGAACACAGAGTCGAATGCTTGTAGACTGCAGTGATGGAGGAGACCTTTTGGCGAGTAGGGATGGAGAAGCCCTCCGGAGACCCCCGAGGCGCCTCCCCCGACGCCGTTCTCGTCGTAGACGTCCACCGACACGCGCGAATCCTTCGGGCTTTGCTGCAAACGTGCCAGACAGCGTCGGCTGGTTCAGGCGATGCCCCCCGTCCCAGCTGTGTGTGTAAGTAAATAAGGCAAGGAGGGAGAGGAGGGAGGACCTTGAGGAGGTGCCACGCGACGGAGAGCCCCGCGAAGCCGGCGCCGAGGACGGCGTAGCGGAGAGGGCGGGAGCATCCCGGCGGCGAGGGCGAGGGGGAGGGGGAGGAGGCGGCGGACGTGACGTGACGGCTCTTCTGGAGCACGAGCCGAGGCGCTGGAGGAGGCGGGGCCGGGGAGGAAGGGGGGACGGCAGCTGCGCGCTGTGAGGCGGCGGCATGGCTTCTCGGCTCCGGTCGTGGATGAGGATGCGGCGGCTACTGTTCCGGATAGAAGGACGGCGGGCGGTGGAGCGGTGGAGCTATTCTCGGCAGGAATAGGGCGGGCCTACCGGAAAGAGACATTCGCCGTTCCGGGCCTGGAGGAATTGGGTTTGGGCCGCCCAGAGGGGCCTGGAATCAAAGAAACAGAAAAGTAGCCACTATTTCTTCTGTACATAAAAAAAATAGTCTACGCCTTAAAAAAGAGCGGCCACGAAAGACCATGAGTTCTGAAAATACTCACTATGCCAACTTCATTCTGAAAATTAACAATTTGATCATTTGAGTTGTTTTAAAAATTAAAAACACGACCATTTTGTGAGCAGTAAACATCCTTACTCCCTTCGTTCCTAAATATAAGATTTTTTAGAGATCCTATACAAACTACATACGGAGCAAAATAAGTAAATTTACATTAAAATACATCTACATACATTCATGTGTAGCCTGTATTAAATCTCTAAAAAAGCTTATGTTTAGGAACAAGGGAGTTGTTATTACTCCCGCTTTAGATGTAATAACTTCTTTATTTATGGGACAGAGGAAGTAGAATATAAATGGGGGTATCTACAGATGGTTGGGATGAGGTTATCTCAAGAGTATCCACCGTGGCAATACAGCAAGGTGTAATATGCACGGACAAATACAACATTCCATCACGACTGAAAACGCCCCAGCACTTCAACAACCACCACCAAAAAAAAGCAAGCAATTCTTAAATTACCCAAGGGAGACTTTACATCTATAATACTCCCTCCGTTCCTAAATATAAGACCTTTTAGAGATTTCACTATGGACTACATACGGAGCAAAATGAATGAATCTATGTTCTAAAATATGTCTATATACATCCGTATGTAGTCTATAGTGAAATCTCTAAAAAAGTCTTATATTTTGAAACGGAGGGAGTAGCATCCGGCGCAGTTTGCCCGTTGGTAACCGTCTAAGCGATATAACAAGCTAACAAGCTGCATCCATCCAGCTACTCCATCGGTAAAAGAAGCATGCCGTCTCACCATCTAGAACCACCCTAAAGTACGTCTCTCCACTATCTCATCATGTTTCTCCACTTATCCTTCAAGTCCACCTGCAATACAACCGGTCAGGCGGTTACTAGATGCTGAAAGATCAGTCACAAAGGAAACTTTAGTGTAAAATTCAGATACCCACCGGTGTTCTACCAATAAAAACATCGGGATTGTGGATCAAAATATCCTTCCAATTGCCGCTACCAAATCTTCACAGCAGCAGGCAGGGAGAAGCGGTAAGGACCATAAAAGAAAATGGCACAAACTACGGCTTCAAGACAAAATTTAAACAGCAATCAAGAGATACTATCGAATAACGATTCCAACAAGACAAAAGACATACTGGTCAACGCCATTTCTTAATGTTTCTTCTTCTACCGAGCTCCACCTCCTTGCCCTTCTACGCATAGCTTTGTTTTCTGCCACTTGCAAAGGAGAAACTGGTATTCTCCTTGGGCTAGGCAAGTGCGGTCTATGTAATTGTGATCTTGAGCCATCAGGATCTAGGGAGTCCTCCCACTGCAAATAAGATCCCTTTAAGCATAGTCACCAAAATCAATGTTTTAGGGCTTATGTCTAGAAGGTTGTCCTACATACTAAGAAAAGACTTCTAATCCCTAAAGCACTAAAGTTCTACTTCTTATTTTAATTAAACTACATCATAGTTAACTTCTGGAGATGTACATAGCTAGCCAATGTGCATGGAGAATACTGAAGATCACATTTTACTAAGGATTAGTCATCAAATAAATTTAAGTATTAACTTGCATACTGTACAATGAAAGTAGTATTAACTTGCAAAAGTTCAGTAATATATCAATCGCACAAGTACCAACACATATTTGTTGTATGTTGAAATGTTGATTTGATAATCTTTTGTCATTAAAAAGAAACCAGCTTGTCTAGAAAACATATGTCCACATAACTTTTAACTTATACTCCCTCCATTCACAAATATAATATGTTCTGCTTTTTTGTGAATTCAATGTATATGGACATGTTTTAGTGTGTTTGTTCACTCATTTCAGTCCGTATGTAGTCTATATTGAAATATCCAAAGCATCTTATATTTGTGAATGGAGAGAGTATTATCTAGTTTCCCTAGAAAGCAACAGAAATAAAGGCAGCAGTGAAAAGGTAGCAACATGGTAATTGTGAACTTATCAAAGTAACTTATACAAACAAATAGATGGTGTTTTAAGGCATTTATTTATATCATAAAGGCTTTGTGATAGCATTAGTTTCCTAAATAAATTATAATTAAGATAACCCAGTTGTCTCCATTTGATATAACCCCTTGATCAAAGTGGTTGAAATATGTACAATACTCAAAAGACATAAAACAAATACTCCCTCCTTTCCATATTACTTGTCTTAGATTTGTCTAGATACGGATGTTTCTAACACTAAAACGTGTCTAGATACATCCGTATGGATCGGAGAGAGTAATACACAAAGGAAACTCACCAGAAGAGATTGTGCTGTAGGGTTCCAATCCATAAGACTTGATGGCGTGCCTTTTCTCAACGTCTCGCCTTGGTCATTAACAGCACTTGGATTAGCAATGCTACAATTTGCAGCCTGATTGTTAACTTCTTCAGCATTAATATCAACTGCCTTATCCATCCTTCCAGCCAACACCTTATCTGCAGCAGCTTTTGCGGCTGGTAATGGATCATCCACCACATTATGAAGGTCAGCACAGCTTGATTTGAGGTCATGTATGACCTTATGAACTTGAGGTGTCGAAATTGGGTCTTCAATTTTGCTCAAAATTTCACGTGTTTTTTCTTCCCCAGCTATAAGTTCCAAAATTCTACCATCAATGATAGGCATAAAATAACCTTGTGGCGCAGTTGGATCTAAATGTGAAATAATTCCAACTACCATTTCAAGCACATGAGTGATGCACGAAATGAACAGGCCCAGAAAACAGGACTCCCAGATGAAAGTTCCACTGGCCATCAAGGACTTAGTACTCCCTCCATTCCACAATATAGCGCGTCTTCGTTTTCCGTGATTTAAGTTCGACCATAAATTTAACCAACAAGACCGACTGCGCGGGAGCAAAAAATTATACCACTGAATTCGTATCAAAAACACGAATTCAGTGGTATAATTTTTGCTTCCGCCGCAATCAGTCTCGTTGGCTAAATATATGGTCAAACTTAGATCTCGAGAAGCGCAGGCGCAATACATTATGGAATGGAGGGAGTAGTAAGGCCATGAAACACAGGAGAAGGGCTGAAGGGGTCACTCATTTTCCTATTGGGGACAGGTGCACAAACAGCAACTCCAAACATTAAACATCCACAGCCTATACTTGGTCTACTCTACCAAGTACTCCCTCCGTCCGGAATTACTTGTCGCACGAATGAATAAAAATGGATGTATCTAGAACTAAAATACATCTAGATGCATCCATTCCTATGACAAGTATTTCCGGACGGAGGGAGTATGTACAAACACACAAAATCAACTAGAAACAAAAATAAGCAAAATATGCTCAATACAATTATGCATGGAAGCGCACAACAAATTATACCAGCATGTAAAACATATACTCCCTCCGTACCGAAAATATAAGACTTTTGGAATTTGCACTACCTTTCCTGAATCGCTCGATCACTGTACAATTTTTTTTTTCATTTCCAAAAATGTCCCCAGATCTTCCTCACTCAATCTCGGGTCTTTCTTCCTCACTTGCTCGCCCTCCCGACGCATCCTCCTCTCCCCTCAAATCGCCGCCGCGTTCCTTCCTTCCTCCGTTATGCTTCCAGCGCCACCGCCGCTACAAGCACGGCGTGAACTTCTTCGGTTCAAGGTCAGATTTTTCTGGTCAAGAAACCAGCAGTGCTATCCTGGACGCCAAGATCTGTGAGCTTAGGTGCTAGATTTGCTCAAGAGAGGCCTGCTGTTCGAGTGTGTGACGCCAGAGGAGAAGATGGTGATCTCCGTGAGTCAAACCCAACCCGAGTCCGTCAACACGGACAGCAAGGTGGGGCACTGGAGCACGGAGGTCAACGACTTCTCCCTCGGAGCATGGCTCCACCGCCGGCCTGGTGGTCCTCCTCCACGGCTTCCTGGAGATGTGGCTGTCATGGAGCCACCAGATGGCCACCCTCGCGGTACGCGGCGTTGCGCCCTCACCCCCGACCTCTGCGGCCTGTCACGCCCCTCGACCACCTCTACCCCCCCCCCCCCCCCCCCCCCCCGCGCGAAGGTGCGGCCCCTTTTCTCTAGTGTCTATGATCCTTGCTATGATTGCCTACTGTGTCTTCTGATTTACTACATCATCTGTGATCCAGTGCCTGTGATTGCCTCCCCAAGGAGTGTTGTAGTTTCAACTCCAATCTTCCGTTGAAAATTACAGTGTATGGGTTGTGTGAAATGGAAATTGTAGACTTTGGTTACATAGAAATTGAAGCAAATGTGCTTCTAAATTGCATTTTTTACAATAGGGTGTGGCCACATCCAGGTGTATATTCTGAAATTATCTCTTTAACTTCAGTTAGGACTCAGGTTCAAATCTTTATTAATCAAAACTCCCAGTATATCTCTTGGTAATACCACTGATTTTTAAGACCATGCCGTGACATTACTTCTCTATTATGTGAAATGTTGGCAATTTTGCAGTAAGCCTTTCTCGAGGAAATAGAGAAAACTGTAGCCCCTCTAGTTTTTGAAGATGTAAAAAACTGTCCATATGGCGAACTGTTGGATGTTTCTAAACGCTTAAAGACGGCAAGTGAAGTTAATGCTGTCGTTCTTACAAGCCAAAGTAACCAGAAAGGTCAGTAGCACAAGGAGTATCTGTTTATCTATTTTGTAATTTAGTGTCACTGAGGCACCTGCATCCACTTGACATATGTACTGAACTTATATCAAACACCTTGTTTTATTTGGAATAAGCTATCTTTTGGTAAAAGAATTTGAAACTGACAAGTGGACACCCAATGAAGAACAATGCATAAATTGACAAGTGGAGTATGTATTTATTCTCATTTTATATCTCAAAGCAAATCTAAGACTGAATTTTATCAAAAGGTTACATGACTACTGTAAAGACTAGGTTTAGACAAAGATTGGGTCAACTGTACAAACGCTAAGGGTGGTGTTCGTGTTTATATTTATAAATGGATCATATAGACATATACGAAGCTACATACAAGTCGAATAACTACACATAAATATAATAATGTACGACCATGCTGAAAACAGCAAATACTTAGCTGATCATGCATGACTGGCGATGAAATCATGAAAGTAGGAAAACATGTTTCAGACGTGCCATTGGAAATTACAGTGCATGGGTAGCTAGCTGAACAACTGAGTTGATTTAGTTTCGGCACCCAATCTTCTATTCAAAATTACAGTGCATGGGTAGCTAGCTCAACTTGCCTGTTACTCTTGCCCGTGTCTTGCCTGAAGTAAAATTACAGTGCATGAGTAGGAGGTCTATCTGCTGACAGGCTAAATATGTGAACACCTCTATCTATGTTTTGTTTGGTTTGATTTTCTTAAATACTCCAATAACTGAACTGTCTGAAATTATCATTTGCAGTGTGTTGAGCATGTGGTCGATTTCACAACAGGAACGAATGATAAAGATTTCACAAGCATGTCAATGGTTGACAATCATGAACGCTCTAGCTGAGCAAGTTCATCAGAGTTGCATTTCAGGTTCCTCCTGGGGGATAGAGATTATATTTCTATTGTCGCCTCTTGCGTCAAAGGCAACTTCATCGCATCATTGCGTCTCAGAACCCCGTCAAGTAAAATGCTGCGGTTTGTTGGCCAGAACAGAAGAATACTCACCTAGAATGCGGTACTTGGCGCGGACGGTCTCGTCAGCGGCGCGCCACGTCTCGACGGCGCCGTCGCCAACGATCTGCTCGGCCGCCAGCGCCAGGCGAGAAGGACCGATCGCCGCCCACTCGGTCGCCAAGAGGTCCCTCACCCGCCGCTCCGCCTTGGTCCGGTCGCCCCACAGCCGCCTCAGCGCGTCCTGCGAAAAGGCGTTCCCGACGGCGGCCTCGAACTGGTCCGCGACGGCGAGGGCCTCGGAGGAGGCGAGCGCGGGATCCCAGCCGCCCTCCTCGTCGACCGCGCGGCGCGCGCGGCCGCCGGGGCGCGCGAAGAGGGCCCGCGCGGCGGCGTCGAAGTAGGGGGCCGAGGCGGCGAGGAAGGCGGCGACGGCGAGGTGCGCGGCGGAGACGGGGGACGCGGGGTCCGGGTCGGGGAGGGAGGCGAGGAGCTCGAGGGAGTCGAGCGCGGCGGCGGAGACGGGGTCGGCGCCGAGGCGGCGGAGGAGCAGCGAACGGAGGAGGCGCGGCGTGGGGTGGTCGGGGAAGGGGAGCCCCGCGAGGAGCGCGTTGGCGGTGGCGGTGGGGATGGAGGCGTCCCCCACGACGTGGTCGAGGATGAGGGACGCGTCCGCCGGCGTTAGCCGCGGCATTTTCTTTCTGCCGCCGGTACGGGCGCGAGGGTTTGGGAGCGAGGGGAGCGGGGACGGCGAGGGGCAGTGATGGCTTTCGGCTCAGTTTACTTCCGTTCTGTTTTGCGCGCTGTTTTGGGGTCGGGTGGATGTCGATTTTCGTGTTTCGGTTCTTTTCAAAAAAGTTAGCAGTATTTGACCCTGCTTTATAAAAAAAAATAGGATCTCATCATTTTCCTACCGTCAAGGTCTATGACGGCAGGGTAAACCAGCCTATCGTCATGACAGTAGACAACTTAGCAACGTCGGCACAGTGTCGCCCTGGCCAAACAAGGCGACGGTTCTCTCCCTGCACGAACCTCGGTCCAATCAATTTGTTTGAAATTGGGGTTAAGACCGGTTAGAACTCCCATTTCCCGATCGAAGGTTTAAGCTGCTATGGCAAGCTTTTTTTCCGAATAGTGGGTATGGGCAACCCATCGTGCCTGTGTATCCCTACCGTCAAGATGTCCGGCGGTAGGTGCATATAAACAATGTGTTTGATACTTAGAAAATTTTAATGGTAGGACGTGTACCCCTAACGTCAATGCCCTTAGCGGTAGGTTGGTTTATCCTACCGTCATAGACCTCGGCGGTAGGAAAAGGACCAGATCCTGAAATTATTTTAAAGCAGGGTCAAATCTGACTTAACTTTTGCAAAAAGGGTCAAAACATGAAAATTGGTCTCGGGTGGAATCTAAGGCCCTCCACTATCAAAAGCCAAAACAGGTATCAAATCTATTTTGTATCATTTGGCACCGGTGCCCTTCATAGTTCAGCCGGTGCCATAAAAATATTCCAGAAACTGGAGCAAGTAACTGCTTCGATGTCCAGTTTCAACACTGCAATAAAATATATTAAATTATAACTGTCATCTCTACCGGAGCATTCCTGTCCCAACCACCACCGAACAACATCCTTTAATCCATAGCAAATAGCATTCAATTCACAGCAAACTAAGCACTCAAATTTCCAAATGACCGTTGCATTGCAGCAGAAAAATCTGCCATGTTTGGAGAATATCTCTATGTAATATACAGAACAAGCTCAAAGAAGCACAACAAGATCCTGGAAAAGCTCTCCCCAAAACATGGAGCACTCATCTTCTCAAAGCTTCACAACGATGATGAACTCCTCATTCGCACCTTCAGATGCATAGAGCCCAAACAGCCTACAAAATCCACAAAACACAATTAGCTTGCAGTACAATCCAAGTTTTCAGCCCCATCATCCACATGTGAACTATCCACCCACACAATATATTCCTAGTTTCCAGCATCAACACCCACACCATGCAAATTTATATGCTCAAGGAGGTTACCAGCAAGTTTCATCCATACCTCCAGGCTACCATGGTGTTGCTTACCAAGGTAACATGGGGCAGTACCCTCGAGGAGCATTTCGAGTAGGCTCAAATAGCAATCCAGCTTCTCCTGTTGGATGCATACCTTTTTTTGGATCTGCTAGCGGCACTAGTTCAAGAGGATATGGGAATAGTCCAGCTGGATTAAGTTCTCCCATGTCACCTGCATATCAAATGGATGAAGATCTAGCTGTCAACAATAAAGAAGGCAACGAGAGTAGTCCTGATGAGATTCAAACCAAAGGAAAAGGCAAGAACTGGAGTAAGCGAGGATGAACTTCTCATGGCAGCTTGGGTGCACAATTCATGTGATCCCATTGATGGAAACTCAAAAAGGGCAAAGACCTATTGGAAAGATGTCACATGAGAGTACAACAAATATGCAACAAAGGAGCAATAAAAACAGTTTCGTAATGCAAGAACCACTGGACCAAGACCGCAAAGAAGGTTACAAAGTTCAATGGTATCTATAGTGCTGAAAAAAGCACATTGCCTAGTGAGAGCGATGACAAGCAACTTATGGAGGGTACGTGCCAAATACATGAGTGCTGCAAGACAAAAAAGACCCTTTCCATACGAGCACTGGTGGGCGTACGATGAATAAAGAGGCTAAATGGAGAAGGTCATATCCAGTTGCAGAGATGAACAAGAGAAACAAGTTGAATGCCTCAGGAGCTTATAGTTCTCCAAGCCAGACAATAGATGTGGAAGGCAAACTTCAACGACCCCCGGGATGCAACACATCCAAAGACACAAAAAACAAACAGAAATCATCAAGCAAGTATAAATGCACAGTTGGAAGCTTGACAAGTGAGAGTGTGGACGAAGTTAATGAGATTCGACTACGAAAAACAACTGTCGCTGAAAAAATGGCCAACGCCACCCTTGTTCAAGAAGCCACAAAAGTTAAAGCAGAAGCTGAGAAAGAAAGAGTTGAAACTGAGAAGGAGAAGAAAAAGGTGGACAAACTGGGCAAATACCTTGATCTTATAGACAGAGGGGGACGAGAGGAACTCGCGCGAAGGGTCGAGGGGGAGGTTGGCTTGCTCGATTTTTTATGTATGTGTGGGTCCCGCTTTTCTACGGGTTGCAAACGAACGGTGTGAGGTCGGTGCCAAAAAAATTCGGAGGGCATCGATGTCCAATCTACCATACATTAATGCACCGGGCACCGGTCACATAGTGGAAGGCCTGAGCGGGGCGGGACAACATTAATTTTAGAGCATCTCTAGCAGGTTATTTTCATAGACACTCTCGCCAAGCTTTTATTTATGTAACCACAATGTTGACCGGTACAAAAAGAAGATCATCGGACTGGCCAAACCAAACATGACGGTCAAACCCTAAAGTTAAAACATGCTTAGCGAGATTGTGAGCCTCGGTATTCGAGGCTCTATACTGGTGGACCATATTAAAGAATGTAAATACAGCCGAATGATCTATGATTCCATGTGTTATTGCTCCATACTCTGCTGACGATCCCTGTTTAACTCTGTCCACCACTGTCTTGCAATCCGACGTCACGTGGATCTTTTGCACATAAAGATCGTCCGCAAAAGCTAGGGCTTCTCTAACATGCATTGCCTCAAGAATTTCAGCATCTATAGCAGGTGCACTATCCCGTTGTCGGCCCATATATTTGTGGGCGGTTTGGCGTATCCGGTCTTTTTCGGGCCAAAACAGGTCCGGCAAATTTGCAACGGCCCGTAAATATTATATGGGCGGCTGACGATGTCTTGGATTAGGGACTGCACACCATGTCAGCCCGTCATTCATGGTCCAAGCCAAGGACCCACCGCGGCACCGCCTACCAAAGAATTGGTCGTACAGGCTATGAACCTCGACGTACTCAAGATGTAATCCTTCGAAAACTTGGCGTACACTTCAAATCATATTAAAATGATTGGCATGTTATCCCTAGTTGTAGCCGACATACTTGTAACCCTATATACCCCCGGTGCCTATATAAGCCGAGGGGTTTAGTCCGGCAAGGTTTTCATACTAGAACACATTCATGCGAGCTCGAGGTAGATCATATTGTACTTTGTACCCCCATCCACAATTAAACAATACAAGCAGGTCGTAGAGTTTTACCTCTTAGAGAGGGCTGGAACCTGGGTAAACAATGTGTCCCCTTTACTTCATGTTAACATCATGCCAAGATCACCAGCTCGGGACCCCCTACCCGAGATCTGTCGGTTGTACGGGCAAGGGGACGATTTAGGGTTCCCATCTCGCATTAGATACGACGTATGCTCTTTCCCTCTGTCACTTTCCTCATCCCCTCCGCCACAATTTTTCTAGCTCCGGCAAGCCATGTCGGGAGAAGGCCATGGACGTGGGGCCACCGCCTGTCGCCACCGCGCAAGCGCGGCCGGCGGCTCCAGCCGTCGAGCCGTGGCGCTTGTCGTGCAACCGCGACGCTCTCTCTCGCAATGGTGGGAGCTACGGGTAACAACGCTTCGACGAACTCTACGAGGCTCTCTGACCGCCGAAAAATAAGCTCCATGAGGCAGAGGCCGAGCGCTTCGGCGCGAAGGAGGCACTGGAGGCCGACGAAGAGGGTGTCGCCGAATGCTACGAGGCGGCGAAGGTGGAGTACGACCTCGCCTACACCGTCTACCGTTCGACGTGCTAGTACTACCTCGTCGTGATGACAGCCGCCGCCGTGTGCCGGCGCTGCCTTCCATCGTTTAGGATTTAGTTTGTTTGTGTGTGTGTGTGAACTTTGTGATGAACTCCTGCGAGGTCCGAAATATCTATATAGCAGGAACATGTTTTATCTTAAGTTTTAAAATTTTACAAGTCCATTTGCGGTATTTGTTCCATGCCAGGCAAAAGCTACCCACAAAATCGATTTAGGATGAACAGTAGATTGATTTTGCGGGTTAGGAAGATGTCTAAGAGGTGTGTGTATTTTTTTTTTTGACCGGTATGTCTAAGAGGTGATTTAACCCCAGATGAGATTGTCTCTGATCTCAAAGCTAATATCAACCCAGCTAAATCACCTCTTGCATACTCGCAAAAAAGAAAATCACCTCTTGCCATTGCTGCCATGCCTCAGCGCGTTCCGGAAAGAATGAAATGCATAGGGGACCATCCTTTTTTTTGCGTAAATCACCTACTATAATATTAACCCCATGTGACCTAGGAATTTTAGTACGCAGAATCTGGTTAAAACTGTCCATAGTGAAAGTAAATTCAGCAATAACATAAGGTCTAACTCTGCAAATCTTTAATTATATGGCAATAATTTAATGAGAAGACCTCACGTTATAAGTGACGTCACACATACCAAGAAAAGATGAGTCTACAAGCTAACAAATAAAATGTTGCATGAACACATATGTTACTCCCCACTATAGAGGTAGTATACATGTTACTAGTCTAAGTTACTTCTCATGAGTTGTCTATAAAAGGGCTGGGCAGGTAAGCCATTTCCTATTCTTGGTCGGAAATTTGAGTTAGGGACAAGAACGAAACCCAGCTTCAAAAACACGAAATTTGTTTGCTGTCTTGGCTGTTCCTGGCCCGTGGGTGTTGGTTTCAAGTAATGCTGTCACCTGAACCTGCTGGAATTCCCAGCTGTGAACCTATCAAGCAGGGCCTAATGGATGGAGTATCTTCCAAAAAGAGCTTCACAAACACTGGACAGGGAATATCACCAAGCGCAAACCAGGGCCTCGTAAACATTACAACTGAACAGTAAAATGAGACGCTTTGAGAACACAGGGAAGCCCAATGCATCCAAGCTAGCAAGAGGACGCAGGCTGCATTTTGCATTTGGTCCAGCAGGCTTCTGCACAGCGATCACACGCAGGAAACAAGTCCCGGAACACCACCCAGGAGCCGGTACATAACACGTTCAGCAACCGTTGCCACGGCACCTTCCTGTACATGCTCTTACATTTCATCATCATCATCATCAGTTTCTAACAGCACCGCACATGAAGCGTCAGGCAAAGCCCACCAGCTCCGCTATCCTATGTAAGCAGCGTCCCCGCGTTCTTCTCTATATTTCATCACCTTACTCATGTAAGGAGCTAAGGGCGGTCTACTTCTGCGGCGGTGCCTTGGTGGGGGAGGTCGCCATGGCCCGTAGCCTCTTGACGACCTCCGTGAAGCTCGGCCGCTCCGTCGGCTCGGCTGACCAGCACTGCTCCATCAGCGATCTCCACTGAGGGTCGCATGACTCGGGCACCAGTGGCCGCAGGGTGTTGTTCACGATTCCACCTGTTCGCAGTTGGCGAAATGGTCAGAGGCATAAAGAGAGGCATTGGACTCGAAACCAGTGAATGCGTGTACTGCAGTGTGCATTACAGTAGAAGTTGAAAGCGTACCTATGATGGCGCCGTAATGAAGGTCGGCGTAAGGCTCGTCACCGGTAAGCAGCTCCCACATCACGATTCCGAATGAGAAGACGTCAACCTGCAAGCAATGCATGTGAAGGTGAATAGGGTGTCTAAATCCAGAAGTGGATCAGGGGAAGGAGCCATGCGCACTAGATGAAGGATGCAGCCGAACAAACCTTTTCAGAAACAAGGTTACTGCTGCCATTTAACAGCTCAGGAGCCATCCAGGGAAGTGTCCCTCGCACTCCACCAGAGATCAGTGTCTGGCATTTAACCTTTGATAAGCCCAAATCACCAACCTACAAACATAGCAAGGTTACTGCCAAATCAAAAAGTCTACATGGTCACTTTCTGCACGCAAACAAGGTGCTAGGGCACAGGAGTTATGTGTTGCTGTTATAAGGATTGCCTGAACTTTTCCTAGCTGACAAAATATGCAGAAAACAGGGGTGTGAGATGGAGAGTTTGGAGACCCTCACCTTGCATATAGGGCGTTGAGGATCTCTTAGGTTTACGAGCAAATTATCACTCTTCAAGTCAAAGTGCACAATATTCTTCCCGTGCAAATATTCCATACCAAATGCAACATCCATCACAATTAGTAGACGCCTACGCCTATCGAATATCCTGCTGACAGAAGAAACTGACATTAAAAGTGTCACCATATGAGAAACACCATATATTTGCACAGAACAGATAGAGCATACTTTTCATGTCTTTGTAATGCTTGTCGAAGCGAACCATTAGCCATGTACTCGGTGACTGTTGCAACAGATCCACCTGGTCCATCCAGAACAACACCATAAAAAGCAACGACATTTGGATGGTGCAACGATGAAAGCTTGCAAGCTTCATTCCAGAAATCGGTTTTCTGCAGGTACGAAACAAAGTTAACGAGATGAACTGAAGATTGAAAAGAAGCGGCCATAAGTTTAACACGGACCATGCGCTGTTCCTCAGAAGGCTTCCCAACAAAACATCGATCGCTTATCCTTTTTATAGCAACATCAGAACCTCTCCATTTTCCATGGTAAACAGTACCAAAGGTTCCAGAACCTAGTTCACGCAATTCTTCAAGATCACTGTTCTTTATTACCTGCAATTGTAAATGCGTAGGTAAGGGTGATGTATTTAAAAGTGCATATGGAAAGCGCGCATATAATCAACTTGTAAATCGTCAACAACCTGAAGGTTATCAATGTCATCTAGAACTGGAACTCCTTGGCTTGTTTTGTCTGACAGTTTGCTCGGCGCATCCTGAACCAAAAAAAGTAACTATTACAACTGATCAAAGTACAAGGAACTACAAAGAAAATAAAGAATTACCACCAACCTCATTTTTTGGATCAACTACATCTCCAGGCAAATCTTTGTGATCTCCAGAAAATTCAGTTGGTTTTTCAGGAAATGGTGACTGCAGAACAGATGCTGCCACACCTTCAGCGACAGCTTGTAATTGACGTTTGACAATTTCTTCTCCATATCCTTTCAGAGACAAAATCAAATGACGAAAAAATAGTTGATGTTAGTTCATTTCAAATCTTAAAGGATGTAAAAGTCCATTCTGTTGTGCAGACTAAATTATATACGATGTGATAGTATACCATACCAACCTTTGCTTATTTGAGCAGGTTCTGGGTATATATCCTTGAAAGTAGGGTCATGAATGAGTGGAAGATTGCCTTCTTCTAGTAGCATGGCAGCATTTGAACTTGTAATTGAAGGAACATGGCCATCCACATATGGATCTCCAGAAACAACATGTTCCTTAGCCAACATGTTTGATGCTGGAGGTACTGCCGAAGCATTTCCAATTGCTTTCCAAGGATCCTGGTTTGAGAAAAGAGATTCCGTGTAAGCTGGTTCACGTGTAGCTTCGACACAATCAGTACTAGCAGCAGCCTGCAATACAACTTGACTACTAACATTATAGGGAGCGGAAACCATGCCATTCAGTATTTCCCCAGGATGATGTGGAGGAGGTCCAGCAGGAGACTGAACACCAGAGTAAGCAGGCCTCACAAGAAACCTTTCGCTCGGAACAGGATGTTCAATGGGTACACCAAGGTTGCTCTTGAGTAACATACTTGGCTGCTGGATAATCTCAGGATAGACGTTGTTCGCACCAACATTTCGAGAGGGAGGTGGTTGTTCAGTATGTCTCACAACATTGTCTTCTAGGATAAACGAAGGAACAGGAAAAGCATTGTTAGTGCCCATGTGATAACCTTCAGCTTGAGATTTGTATATGGGGCTGCCATCAATAATAACAGGTGGCTTCTCAACTATCCCATCGCCAATGGCACTATGGGGAATAGCTGACTTCCCTTGCACATTAGATTCTGGAGGGGCAATAGGACCTAACTGAATTCCTTGCATCCGAGCATCGATAGCTCTGACATAATCATGAGGAAGATCATGGGCATATTCTCCAATTGGGTCTGCCACTGGATGATTTGAATTCTTAAATGCACTAGCATCAATTCCTTGTGGATTGCTACTGACTCCATTTGCCAGGACTTGAGTTGGTTGCATACTGTAAGGGTGTTGCTGCTGACGTTGGTACATGAGAAAATCTTCAGCAAGCGTGTGTGGAGGCTGCCCTACAAAAACTCCATTTGAAGTAGGTATACTGGAAACAGGTACAGAAACCATGGTGGGTTGAACCAACGTTCCTGAATCTTGAGATGGTGCTGCTTGAACTGCAGGATTTCTAGCAGAAAGTTTTGGATCAAACTGGGCCATCCCTGCTGTGCTCTCGGCTCTTGGTTCTGCTATGTAATTAGCAGATGATACTGGAATTGCAGCTGGAACGTGTTGTTTGGTCGCATTCTCTTGATGGAGGCTGTAAAACACTGGACTAACATCAGGATAGTTCACTGCCCGAGGATTTCCCTGCTCCTGTATCATGTTATCTGAATGGGCATGCGGCAGTATTTTCTGGCACATCGTGCAATCGTCGTACCTCAGTGCTGGCACGGTAGCGGAGCTCACCACCACTGGGAATGCCCTCGAGCTGGCCGTCACTGGTGAGCTTGCTGTGCTTGTGAGTACCGTCTGGACGCCATACCTCTGAGCATCACTTGCCTGCAAAGTCGTATGAGGCAGAGGAGGAAGCTCTGAAAGTGGCTGCAGCACCCTGTAATTCGGATCAGCCGGAGTTTGCATTGGCCGTGTGAAATGAAGATTCTCCAAAACCCGCTCTGTACCTGCAGAAACAGGCCTCAAAGCACCAATTTGGGCACCCGTGGTCGCCATGGAGTTCGTTCCCAGAGTACTGGGCACATACTGGCTCATGTGGGCAGGCATCAGATTAGTGGATTGAGATACACCATGCAGACCAAATTGCTGTGCATTGATGTACTGGACTTGCTGAGGCTCTATGTATGATTGTGGCATTTGCGTCGTATAAGCACTAGCCTGAGGCAGCTGCTGCGGCGGCGCATAAGAGGCAACCTGAGGCTGCAGCGGCGGCGCATAAGAGGCAACCTGTTGAACCGGCTGGTGATGCGGTGCATAAGAGGCAACCGGAGCCGGCTGATGCGGCGGCGCATAGGAGGCAACTTGGTGAGGCTGCAGCGGCTGCGGCTCCGGCGTAAGGAACACGGGGTTGTGCGCCGGAATGCCCATTGCCGGGGTTGACGCTGCGACAGCACTAAATCCTAGCGACTGCGGAAAGGGGCTAGCATGGTTGGTGTGGCTCCCAGCTGAATACAAATACTCAGGCGGGACGGAGTGGGGCGGCACGGCCCGCGGCGACATACCTTCCGCGACGCCGGCGGGCTCGGAGGCCTCGGAGTTGTGCGCGGACGAGCCGCCGCTGGCGACGCTCTCCCTGCGGCGGATGGCGGCGACGGCGTCGGCGGAGACGCAGTTGATGGCGTCGATGTAGCGCTGGCCGGTCTCGTCGACGGCGGCGAGGTGCGAGCCGGAGCCGGAGGCGGCCGGGTCGCCCCCTGTGGCCGGGAAGAGGAAGACCCGGAGCTTGGCGGAGCCGTCGGGCGCGGCGGCGGCCAGCTTCTCGTACTCCTCCAGCATGTTGTCGTAGTCCTCGGCGCAGGACACCGAGACGAGCGAGTCCAGGTCCTCCCCGGGGAGCTGGTACTTGACGAGCGCCCCGGCGCCGGCGGTGGAGGCTCCGGCGTCGTCGACGGCCTCGACCTTGCGCATGAGGTCCCCGAAGGAGGCGGCGCGGGGCACGGAGATGAGGCGCATCTGGCCGCCCACGTAGCGCAGCGCCCCGTCCCCGGACCTCGGCGCGATCCGGCCGCCGTAGCTGCACAGCAGCTTCACCTTCCCTGCCCCGGCCTCCTCCTCCCCCGCCCCTGCCAGACGCGCGCTCGGGCTGCCCGTGTCCGCCGCCGCCCCCGCGCTCACGACGCCGGTCCTGCTCGCCATCGTCGCCGCGGAATCACGGGGGGCGCGCGCGGTGCGGAACGGCCGGAAGCGGGGATAAATTCCAACTTCTCTTCCTCCCCTCTATCCGCGCGGGCTTTCTCGCCGGGCTGCAACGGAACGGAACGGAACAGAACAGAACAAGGAGGACGGGGGACGGCGCGTGGGCGGCCGCGGGTTATATCGGACCGGAGCGCACAGTGGATGAATCGGTACAGTAGCTGCGACGGTGGATGGGGATGGGTTAAACTCGGCGGGGTGTGGGCGCGAGACCGTGGACCGGATTGGTAGGTCAATCACTTTTTTTGGGGGGTGACTATGTTGGCCTCTTCGTTCGATGGACGGACACGTTGCTTGGCCGGTACGTAGTACGTGCTCGTGTTGACTTCTCTTGATCTTGGAGCGCTAGTACTAGCACTGGTGGTTTAGTACACCACTGGATACCGGGTGAAAGGTATGGCACGACACTCAAGAAAAAAGAAAGGTGTGGGACATGAGTGATGCATGGGCCGGCCGACGTGTTTGCCAAGGCCATGCGGGCGAGGCAGTTGTGCTGATGCTGCACACCGGTGCCGACATTGGCTACGCATCACTGTTGCACCAAGTTTCGGTGATTAAGTACATGTCCTTCCCTCCCGCCCAGATGTTATGACAGCCATGATGTGATTTATATTTAATTAAAAACGATGAGCTTTTCTCGTCCGCTGGAACCATAGGTCCGGTCCGGTGCGTGCGTCCCCTTGTTGCCGCGTGTCCCTTGGCGCGGTTTGTGCTCCTGTAGTCCTGTCCGGCAAAGAGAGGCACGCAGACCACCACACGAGGATTGCGATAAACTTAAACGCCCAAGCAGCCACGCGTCAAGCGGCATCACGAGGCGCTCATCATCGTCAGAAACGAGTGGACAAATAGTAGACCAGATCTGAGAGCAGCCAGCACCGCTTAAACAAAGCCTGAGCCCGGCACTAGCCAACCGCAGCTTCCTCCCGCGAACAAATTTTTACCCTGGTCAAACGCGCCGCCAGCGGCCCAGAGCGGCCGTGGCTGGTCCCTGTCGCGGTCACGCCTGGGAACTCGCCGCGACGCGTGCGCGCGCGACAGCGAGGCTCGGGGACGCGTCGTGGAGGCCGTGACGAGGCGTCGTCGCCGGTCCCAGTCGTTGTTGCACCGTCGCCACGGTCCCGCGCCGCATGAACACGAGAGCAACGGCATCAGCCACGTCGCTGTCCGTGTCCCCCGGGAGTAATCTATCGATTCGGGCCGGGGGAGACGGGGCTCGTGGAAATTCAAAACGGAATTTCCGTGCTTCGGCTCGAAGGTAGGGAGGTGGGGTGCGGAGGTGCCGGCGCGTGGCGACGGGAGGGCGCGGAATGTGCGGACGTGGGTGCTGGTTTTTGGAGACGGGGAGGGACGGACGGCGGGTCGCCGCGTGGCCGCGGGTACGTGTGGCGTCGCGGATGACGGCCGGGGCGGGTGGTGTGCGGCGGCCTCGGGGCGGGTGGGGGAAGGTTTGGAGATTTGGTGGGCGAGGCGTGGTGGGCGGCAGGAGGATGGTGCCGTGGGACTTCGGTGCCAGCAGGGGACTCAAATCACTGTTTTGAATTTATTTTTCAAAAAAGATTGGCACGATTTGACCGAGACCGGATGTTTGTTGGCCGAGCTCACTGGAGTCAGGATGGAAATGGGCCGGGTCGGCCCACCGGGTCATTGGCCCGACCCAAAAATTCGAGGTCAATGGGTCATGTGGGTCGGTCTCAAACGAGATTTGGGTCAACAGAGCCGGCACCGCGTGACCAGTTGGGTCCGTCGGGTCGATCCGATTTTACGACACAGTGTGTCATATAATTTATGAGAAATGCTCATTACATGAATAACAAAATAGTCTTGATATGTTTCGGCAAGATGTGCACTTACAAAATTACAAGCAGATGGCTTAATTTTTTCAATTAACCACGTATTAGAAATCTTATTAGTTCTTACACTAGTCAAATTCCATTAAACCGTGTCTAATTTTAATATCTCGTTTGTCCACAAAGAAATGCAAAGTAAGAATTTTGATCGATCCGACATACCCATCGGACCAACAAGGCCACTGACTATTATTTATATGGATCGATCCGTGGCCTCACAAATTGGCCATGGGGCAACAGGAGCCGGGTCCAAGGCTAGGTCCAGGCCGGCCCATTTCCATCCTGACACTGAAGCTTGAAATTTTTGAAAAATTAAAAAATCAAACTTTTGGGTTTAAAACAATATGAAAAAATTGTGCAAGTAAAGAAGGATGTTAGGTATACGTGTGTATTTTTTTAGGATGAAATACCTTAAAATACGATCTGCATATAAAAGACAAATTCATGGTCTGGGAGAATGAACAGTATCATGTGTTAAAAAGTCATGTATTTATTTTCTTTTGCACAAGCCACATTTCAATGTATCTTTTTTTAACACAGTACGGACGCAAGCGCTCATATACACGCGCATACACTCATCCCTATGAACGCACACAGGCACACCCTATGTCTATGAGCACCTTCGAGAGACTGAGCTGGCATATCATCTTGAGATTTACGAAGTCACCGTAGGCGCATCGTCGTCGACGGGAACGTCTCCTCCCACTAAAAGCGTATTGCTGGAAATCCTGAAATAAATACATGAATAATGTGAGCATCAGGACTTGAACCCTGGTGGGCTGGGGGATACCATTGTTCCTCTAACCATCCAACTACAAGTTGGTTCACACATTTCAATGTATCTTACTCTGAAAATTTACACACATGTGTGTTATGGCTTCATCTATCTTTGTATTTTTTTCTAAAAAAATTAAAATATAAAATATGAATTTTGCATTTGAAGGCCTCCATAGAGCTCGGCCTCCAAAAGCAATTTCCGCGATTTGACCTTCTTTAAAAAAACACGCATCTTACCTTTTTGATGATGCCAGCGTGCGTTTGGGTTGCAATAAAAATGCCATGGTCCATGGCGTTTCTGATGACCCACAAGTATAAGGGAGCAGTCGTAGTCCTTTCGATAAGTAAGAGTGTTGAACCCAAAAAGGAGCAGAAGAAAATGACAAACGGTTTTCAGCAATGTATTCTCTGCAAGTGCTGTAAGTAACAATGATAGATAGTTTTGTAACAAGATAATTCGTAATAAGTAACAATAGTAACAAAGGTGCAGCAAGGTGGCCAATCCTTTTTGTAGCAAAGGACAAGCCTGAAAGTTCTCCTATATAAAGTAAAGCGCTCCCGAGGACACATGAGAATTGTCGTCTAGTGACGTTTATCATGTTTAGTTGACTCGCGTTCGTTACTTTGATAATTTGAGATGTGGATGGGCCGGTGTTAGGGTGTTGTTCTTACTTGAACAAACAACCCACTTATGATTACCCCCTCTCGCAAGCATCCGCAACTACGAAAGAAGAATCAAACAACCTCTTTTCACCGGCAAGCTTGAAATCATAATTAAGTTCTTTAATTGCCCAATAATTCTTATGTTCTAACTCAAGAGGTAAATGACAAGCTTTTCCATAGACCATTTTATATGGAAATATACCCATAGGATTTTTATAAGCAGTTCTGTATGCCCACAATGCATCATTCAGTTTTTTAGACCAATTCTTCCTAGATCTATTAACGGTCTTTTGCAAAATTAACTTTATTTCTTTATTGCTCAATTCAACTTGACCATTAAACTGAGGATGGTAAGGAGAGACAATTCTATGATTGACATCATATTTAGCTAAGAGTTTACGAAATGCACCATGAATAAAATGTGTACCACCATCAGCCATTAAAAATTTAGGGACTCTAAACCTCGGAAAGATGACTTCTTTAAGCATTTTAATAAAGGTGTTGTGATCAAAACTACTAGTTGGAATAGCTTTTACCCACTTAGTGACATAATCAACAGCAACTAGAATATGAGTATACCCATTAGAGGAAGGAAAAGGTCCCATATAATCAAAGCCCCAAACATCAAATGGCCCAATAACAAGTGAATAATTCATTGGCATTTCCTGATGTATACCAATATTATCAATTTGTTGACATTCCTCACAAGAAAGGACAAACTTATGTGCATCCTTGAAAAAAGTAGGTCAATAAAAACCAGATTGTAATACCTTATGTGCGGTTCTATCTCCCGCATGGTGTTCTCGATATGCTTCGGAATGACACTTCCGTAGGATTTGTTCCTGTTCATGCTCAGGTACACAACGTCTAATAATACCATCTACTCCTTCTTTATATAAATGTGGGTCATCCCAAAAGTAATGTCTTAAATAAAAAAACATTTTTCTTTTCTTGGTATGTGAAACTAGGTGGTATATATTTAGCAACAATGTAAGCAGCATAGTCTGCATACCAAGGAGTATTACGTGAAGCATTTATAACAACTAATTGCTCATCAGGAAAGCTATCATCAATTGGCAGTGGGTCATCAAGAAGATTTTCCATTCTAGACAAATTATCTGCTACAGGATTCTCAGCTCCATTTCTATCAATAATGTGCAAATCAAATTCTTGAAGTAAAAGAACCCACCTACTTAATCTAGGTTTAGCATCTTTCTTTTTCATAAGGTATTTAATAGCAGCATGATGGGTGTGAATAGTAACTTTAGAATCAACAATATAAGCTTTAAACTTATCGCATGCAAACACAACTGCTAAAAATTCTTTCTCACTGGTAGCATAATTTCTTTGAGCACTATCTAGGGTTTTACTAGCATAATGGATAACATTCAGTTTCTTATCAACTCTTTGTCCTAGAACAACACCAACAACATAGTCACTAGCATCACACATTATTTTAGAAGGTGGGTTCCAATCGGGTGGTTGAACAATAGGTGCAGAAATTAAAGCTTGCTTAAGTATTTCAAAGGCTTCTACAAAATTATCATAAAAACAAATTGAATATTTTTTGCAAAAGCTTGGTAAGAGGCCTAGAAATCTTAGAAAATCCTTAATAAGCCGTCTATAAAAACCAGCATGACCAAGAAAACTTCATATATTTTTTTATATCTTTAGGACATGGCATTTACTCAATTGCACCAACTTTAGCTTTATCTACCTCAATACCTCGTTCGGAGATCTTGTGCCCAAGGACTATGCCTTCATTCACCATAAAGTGACACTTCTCCCAATTCAAGACGAGATTAGTTTCCTCACATCTCTGCAAAACTCAATCAAGATTGCTTAAGCAATCATCAAAAGAAGTACCGTAAACAGAAACATCATCCATGAATACCTCAACAATCTATTCACAAAAGTCAGAGAATATAACCATCATACTGTTGGAAATATGCCCTAGAGGCAATAATAAATTGGTTATTATTATATTTCCTTGTTCATGATAATCGTTTATTATCCATGCTATAATTGTATTGATTGGAAACTCAAATACATGTGTGGGTACATAGACAACACTGAGTCCCTAGTAAGCCTCTAGTTGACTAGCTCGTTGATCAAAAGATGGTGAAGGTTTCCTAGCCATGGACATGAGATGTCATTTGATAACGGGATCACATCATTAGGAAAATGATGTGATGGACAAGACCCAAACTGTAAACGTAGCATATGATCGTGTCAGTTTATTGCTATTGTTTTCTGCATGTCAAGTATCTGTTCCTATGACCATGAGATCATGCAACTCCCTGACATCGGAGGAGTACCTTGTGTGTATCAAACGTCGCAACGTAACTGGGTGATTATAAAGGTACTCTACAGGTATCTCCGAGGGTGTCTGTTGGGTTGGCATGGATCAAGACTGGGATTTGTTACTCCGTGTGACGGAGAGGTATCTCAAGGCCCACTCGGTAATACAACATCATAATGAGCCTTGCAAGCAAAGTGACTAAAGAGTTAGCCACAGGATCTTGTATTACGGAACGAGTAAAGAGACTTGCCGGTAACGAGATTGAACTAGGTATAGAGATACCGACGATCGAATCTCGGGCAAGTAACATACCGAAGAACAAAGGGAACAGTATACGGGATTAACTGAATCCTTGACATAGAGGTTCGACCGATAAAGATCTTCGTAGAATATGTAGGAGCCAATATGGGCATCCAGGTCCCGCTATTGGTTATTGATCGTAGAGGTGTCTCGGTCATGTCTACATAGTTCTCGAACCCGCAGGGTTTACACACTTAATGTTTGGTGACGATTAGTATAGTTGAGTTATTGTGTTGGTGACCGAAGGTTGTTCGGAGTCCCGGATAAGATCCCGGACATGACGAGGGTCTCCGGAAGAGTCCGGAGGTAAAAATTAATATATGTGATAATAGTGTTGTGATCTTCGGAAGGGTTCCGGAATTCACCGGAAGAGGTTCCGGATGTTTACCGAAGTGTTCGGGTGCAGCAACACTTTATATAGGCCAAAGGGGTAAAACCCACGAGGTATTGGAAGGTGCAAAAGGAAGTTTTGCTGCTGCCTTAAGCGGTACTACCGCTGGTAAGGCAGTACTACCGCGTAAGCGGTACTACCGCTTGTGTGAAGCGGTACTACCGCATAAGCGGTACTACCGCTTGGGTGAAGCGGTACTACCGCTCGTGAGCGGTACTACCGCTTGTGCGCGGTACTGCAGGGATCCGAGTTGGACTCTTTCCCTGCGGGCCAAACCGACCTTGTGCGGGCAAAACCGACCTGGAGGAGGCTTTTACTCCAAGTTTAGACCCCAAGGCTCAACATATAAATAGAGGGGCAGGGCTAGCACACGGGATACATTAAGATTTCCCAAGCCGTATGTCGGCAACCCTAACCCTCTAGTTCTCCCGTCATAATCTCCGTAGTGCTTGGCGAAGCCCTGCAGAGATTGTTCCTCACCACCATCACCACGCCGTCGTGCTGCCGGAACTCATCTACTACTTCACCATCGCTCGCTGGATCGAGGAGGTGAAGGCGTCATCAAGCCGTACGTGTGTTGAACGCGGAGGTGCCGTCCGTTCGGCACTAGTTCGTGATCGGATAGAGGGACGACTTGCGATTTGGATCGCGGAGACGTTCGACTACATCAACCCCGTTTCTTAACGCTTCCGCTTAGTGATCTACAAGGGTATGTAGATTCACTCTCCCTCTCGTAGATGCTCATCACCATGGATAGATCTTGTGTGTGCGTAGGAAAATTTTTGTTTCCCATGCAACGTTCCCCAACACATACACCTTTGAAAGGTAGCAGGTGCATTGCATAAACCAAAAGGCACACGTCTATAAGCATAAGTTTCAAAAGGACAAGTAAAAGTGTTTTTCTCTTGATCTTCTCTTGACACGGGTATTTAAGAAAAACCAGAATATCCATCACGGAAAAAAATGTATATGCTTAGACAATCTTTCTAACATTTGATCAATAAAAGGCAAGGAATAATGATTTTTGTAGTAGCTTTGTTTAATTTTTTCTGAAATCAATTACCATCCTATAACCAGTTACAACTCTTGTGGGATAACTTCATTTTTATCATTAGGAACAACGGTTATACCTACTTTCTTATGAACACAATGAACATGACTTACCCATCTACTATCAGCTATGTGATTATACCTGCCTCCAGAAGCTTTAGCATTTCGGTTCTTACCACCTCTTTCATTTTAGGATTAAAACTATGCCGATGATCAACGAAGGGTATAGCATCCGGCTCAATATTAATCCTGTGCTTGCATAACGTGGGGCTAATGCCCTTAAGATCACCCACAATATATCCGATAGCAGCTCTATGCTTCTTCAGAGTTTTAAGTAATCTCTTTTCTTCATGCTCTGAAAGGTTAGCACTAATAATAAAAGGATATATCTCCTTTTCATCAAGGTAAGCGTATTTTAATGTATCAGGTAGTTTCTTTAATTCAAACACGGGGTCATCCTTAGGTGGGAGAGGATCCCCTAGAGTGTCAACCGACAAATTGTGCTTAAGGACAGGTGTTTGTTTAAAGAATATCTCATCTATTTTACTTCTGTCATGCGTATGTATATCATTTTCATGGTCTAGCAAATATTGTTCTAACGGATCATAGGAGGCATGGAAATAGAAGCAAGACCAATAATTTCATCTTTAGTAGATAATTCTTTCTCATGTGATTGTCTACAAAACTTAAAGAAATTAAACTCATGAGATACATCACCGAAATTAGCTCTAACCTTTTCTTGAACACAATCAATTTTAGCAATAACAATGTTCAAGAAAGGCCTACCAAATATAATGGGACAAAAATTATCTTGTTATGAACCAAGTACTAGGAATTCAGTAGGGTATTTGATTTTTCCACACAAGACTTCAACATCTCGAACAATCCCAAGTTGTGAAATAGTATCTCTATTTGCAAGTTTAATAGTAACATCAATGTCTTGAATCTCAGAAGGTGCTATATCATTCAGAATTTCTTGATATAAAGTAAATGGAATAGCACTCACACTAGCACCTATATCACATATGCCATGATAGCAATGATATCCAATGTTAACAGAAACAACAGGCATGCCAACCACTGGTTTATTCTTATCTAACATATCTTGTTCATTTCTAACAGGTTTTGCAATTCTAGCAAGCCTCATCACAGAAGTAAATAACATACCCATCAATGTTATCAGCCAAGAGATCCATAACCATAGCAATATTAGGTTCTACATTTATTTGTTCAGAAGGTTTAGGCATTCTAATATTACTTTTATTAGCCACAGTTATAGCTTTAGCATGTTCGTTAATCCTAACAAGAAAATGAGGTTTCTCAATGTAAGCAGTAGGTATAACTGGATCAACATTATAAAAGATTATTTCTTCTTTAGCTATACAAAGTTCTTGATGACCCACAAGTATAGGGGATCAATCGTAGTCCTTTCGATAAGTAAGAGTGTCGAACCCAACGAGGAGCAGAAGGAAATGACAAGCGGTTTTCAGCAACGTAATTTCGGCAAGCACTAAAATTGTAGGTAACAGATAGTTTGATAGCAGAATAATTGGTAACAAGCAAGTAACGGTAACGGTAAATAAAGTGCAGCAAGGTAGCCCAATCCTTTTGTGGCAAAGGACAGGCCAGAACAGTCTCTTATAATAGGCAAAGTGTTCTTGAGGGTACACGGGAATTTTGTCTAGTCACTTTTATCATGTTGGTTTGATTTGCGTTCGCTACTTTGATAATTTGATATGTGGGTGGACCGGTGCTTGGGTGCTGTTCTTACTTGAACAACCTCCCACTTATGATTAACACCCTCGCAAGCATCCGCAACTACGAGAAAAGTATAAAGATAAAATCTAACCATAGCATTAAACGTTTGGATCCAAATCAGCCCCTTACGAAGTAGCGCATAAACTAGGGTTTAAGCTTCTGTCACTCTAGCAACCCATCATCTAATAACTACTCCACAATGCATTCCCTTAGGCCCAAGAATGGTGAAGTGTCATGTAGTCGACGTTCACATGACACCACTAAGGGAATCACAACATACATATCATCATAATATCGAACACATATCAAATTCACATGATCATGAAAAAACAAAAACTCCAAAAATATTTCAGTGTGTTTCTCTGAATTTCTTTTTCTTTTATTTGAGTCGTACCAAGGAGAAGACCACGATGAAAATGTTGAGTGGCTCTCATATGCACTATTGTTAATCTAACAAAGAGCCCATGTTACTTTGTCTTCTCCTCTTGAATAAAATGTTGCAGATCCAGCTTATTCCACGGCGTTCTTGCACTATTATTATTTCCTTATCATTCTCTCGTGCAAGTGAAAGGCAATAATGACGATATTTGACGAAGTGACTGTGGCAGAGAAAAGCAGGTATGAACTCAACTTGTTTTTGTTTTTGTAAATATGTTTAGCCTAGTATCCTTGATTCAGCATATTATGATCAAACATGTTTGCAATGACAATTAGAGATTATAGTTGCTCATGCCATGCTTAAGTAGCTAGGAGTGGATAATGAATTATCTTGGATGTCAACATGCATTAAAATGATTGTGATGTGGTATGATGATATGGTATCCTCCTCTGAATGTTTCAAGTGGCTTGACTTGGCACATGTTCACGCATGTAGTTGAATCAAAACCAACATAGCCTTCATGATATTTATGTTCATGGTGTACATATCCTACTCATGCTAGTAGTCAATGTTTATTATGCGTAATGCATGTTCATGACCGTTTTCGCTTTCTAGCTGGCCGCTTCTCGATCTATTTGCTAGCCTTCGCCTGTACTAAGCGGGAATACTGCTTGTGCATCAAAATCCCTAAACCAAAGTTATTCCAGATGAGTCCACTATATCTACCTATATGTAGTATTACCCTGCCGTTCCAAGTAAATTTGCATGTGCCATCTCTAAAAATTCAAATGAACATCTGTTTTGTGTGCCTGGACCGCTCATGGAGCGACGGGGGGCGGTCAGTATCTTGCATGTTAAGCGGGTTATTCTCACGACGAGTGTTTATTCACCCGTCCTTACACGAGAGGGGCGGTAATAGGGATTCTCAGTCCCGAAATAAAAAATTACAAATAATTAAACAAAACTCCCCCAGGAATGTTGTTGGTATGGACGGTACCCGTGGATTCGACTAGCCGTGGAGTGTGATTGTTGGTGGAGGGAGAGTAAACCTTTACTTTTACCGCTTGGGAACCGCCGCTAATGTGTTTAGCATGGAAGATATTGATAACTCTTGGTCGTAACGTTGACAGGAAGGGTGTGCCTCCCAAAATTATATCTATCTCTGTTTTAAACCTTGAGCTCTGGCACCGCTGCAAGTCCATGCTTCCCTCTGCGAAGGGACTATCTATTTACTTTTATGTTGAGTCATCACCTTCTCAAATAAGCGCCAGACCTGAGAGCACTATTGTCATCCTCATGCATTGTGTATAGTTAATGTTGGGTGCAGCATGACTGGATCTTTTCTACCATGAATTACAATGTTTAGTCGCTGCTTGAACTTTGGAGGTGCTCTGCATTTATGTTTTGCGGTCTCAGAAAGGGCTAGCGAGATACCACTATTGTCATATTATATCACGATTGTTTTGACAAAGTTTTAGCGCTTGAGATATTTTATTATTGCTCGCTAGTTGCTTATGTCATTGATATGAGTTAATATAATTTCTAAGAGTTATTGCTGGCATGGTTAGTCATAATCTTTTCTGAAAACTTGGGTGCTACTTAAGCATATATATGTAAACAAGAACAAAAGATTTCATAAATGTTTTTCTTTATCACTTTCAGTTTGTCAACTGAATTGCTTGAGGACAAGCAATGGGTTAAGCTTGGGGAAGTTGATACATCTCCGTCGTATCTACTTTTCCTCACACTTTTGCCCATGTTTTGGACTCTAATTTGCATGATTTGAATGAAACTAACCCGGACTGACGCTGTTTTCAGCGGAACTACCATGGTGTTGTTTTTGTGCAGAAATAAAAGTTCTCGGAACTGGACGAAACTTTTTGGAGATTTATTTTACAATAAATAAAAATACTGGAGCCAAGAACCACCGGAGGGGGTCCTGGCTGGGCACAAGACACCAGGGCGCGCCAGCCCCCCCGGCGTGCCCTGGTGGGTTGTGCCCACCTCGTGGCCCCACTGACCCTAATTCCGACGCTATAAAATCCTATTTTTGGAGAAAAAATGAGGGAAAAAGTTTCATCGCGTTTTACGATACGGAGCCGCCGCCACCTCTCGTTCTTCATCGGGAGGCCAGATCTGGAGCCCGTTTGGGGCTCCGGAGAGGGGAATCTTCGATCTTCGTCATCATCAACCCTTCTCCATCGCCAATTCCATGATGCTCCCCACCGGGAGTGAGTAATTCCTTCGTAGGCTTGCTGGTCGGTGAGGAGTTGGATGAGATTCATCATGTAATCGAGTTAGTTTTGTTAGGGCTTGATCCCTAGTATCCACTATGTTCTGAGATTGATGTTGCTATGACTTTGCCATGCTTAATGCTTGTCACTAGGGCCCGAGTGCCATGATTTCAGATATGAACCGTTTATGTTATCACCATTATATCTATGTTCTTGATCCGATCTTGCTAGTCATATGCACCTATTACGTGTTCTGATCCGCAAACTCCGGAGTGACAATAGTCGGGATACTTTCCGGTGATGACCGTAGTTTGAGGAGTTCATGTATTCACCATGTGTTAATGCTTTGTTCCAGTTCTCTATTAAAAGGAGGCCTTAATATCCCTTAGTTTCCTTATGGACCCCGCTGCCACGGGATGGTAGGACAAAAGATGTCATGCAAGTTCTTTTCCATAAGCACGTATGACTATTTACGGAATACATGCCTACATTACATTTACGAACTGGAGCTAGTTCCGTGTCGCCCTAGGTTATGACTGTTATATGATGAATATCATCCAACGAGTTCACCGATCCAGTGCCTACGAGTTTTCCACTTATTGTTCTTGCTAAGTTACTATTGCTGCTGCTACTGTTCCAACTTCTACAAAACTATTGCTATCACGGCTACCGTTACTGTTACTGTTACTGTTACTACTGCTATCAAACTATCATACTACTGTGCTACTGATCACTCTGCTGCAGATATTTAATCTCTAGGTGTGGTTGAATTGACAACTCAGCTGCTAATACTCTCAAATATTCTTTGGCTCCCCTTGTGTCGAATCTATAAATTTGGGTTGAATACTCTACCCTCGAAAACTGTTGCGATCCCCTATACTTGTGGGTTATCAGAGCATCAAGTAATTCATTCAGTGGCACAGATTCAGTTTCAACATGTGTAGCAATAGTTTCATCATTAATTTCAGAAGTAGCATCATCAATTTCATGTGACATATCAGGACGATCAATAGGTGGTGGTGTAACAAGCTGATTCAAAACAGAAGGTGAATCAAATACAGAGATAGATGGCGGTTCCTTACCTCCTCTCGTGCGAGAGGGGACGATCTTAGTTCGATTGTCTTTCAGATTTCTCAAAGTAGCAATTGGATATCCTTCAGTTAACACAATAAATAGAGCTATGCTCCCCGACAACGGTGCCAGAAAAAGGTCTTGATAACCCACAAGTGTAGGGGATCGCAACAGTCTTCACGGGTAGTATTTCACCCTAATTTATTGATTCGACACAAGGGGAGCCAAAGAATATTGATTGGCCTTGGCAGTTGAGTTGTCAATTCAACCGCACCGAGGATATCTCTCTGCAGCAAAGATTTAGTAGCATGGAAAATAGTAGTAGCAAAAGTAACAGTAATAGTGACAGTAGCAGTTTTGTAGCAAGTGTGACAGTAACAATAGCAATAGTAACTTGGCAAGATTCAGTATATGTAACGCGTAGGCACGTGGATCGGTGATGGATAATGATTTAGATGACATTTATCATATAACAGTTACACACTAGGGCGACACAGGACTAGCTCCAATTCATCAATGTAATGTAGGCATGTATTCCGTATATAGTCATACGTGCTTGCGATAAGAACTTGCATGACATCTTTTGTCCTACCCTCCCGTGGCAGCGGGGTCCTATTGGAAACTAAGGGATATTAAGGCCTCCTTTAATAGAGAACCAGAACAAAGCATTAACACATGGTGAATACATGAACTCCTTAAACTACGACAATCACCGGAAAGAATCCCAATTATTGTCACCTTGGGGTATTCGGATCATGACACGTAATAGGTACATGTAACTTGCAAGATAGGATCCAAATCACTCTTATATTCATGAAAACATAATAGGTTCAGATCTGAAATCATGGCACTCGGGCCCTAGTGACAGGCATTAAGCATATCAAAGTCATAGTAACATCAATCTTAGAACATAGTAGATACTAGGGATCAAGCCCTATAAACTTAACTCGATTACATGATCAATTCCATCCAATCCCACCACCGTCCAGCAAGTCTACAAAGGAATTACTCACTCCCGGTGGTGAGCATCATTGCGGTGTTAATGGAGAAGGGTTAGTGATGACGACGGCGACGATTTCCCCTCCCCGGAGCCCAAAACAGGCTCCAGATCATCCCTCTGAAGGAAGAACAGGAGGTGGCGGCGGCTCCGTCTCATGAAACGCGATGAAATCTTCTCTCTGATTTTTTTCTCCACGGATGTGAATTTATGGAGTTGGAATTAGGGTCGGAGGGCCCACAAGGGCCCCACAAGCCATATGGCCATGCCCCTAGGGGGGCGCGGCCGGTTGCGTGATGGCCTTCTGGTCCACCCCCTTCGGCAGCTCTTCGCTCAAAAATTCCTTATATATTCCATAAAAATTCCTCAAAAAGTTTCGTCCAATTCCGAGAATTTTTATTTCTACACAAAAATAACACCAAGGTAGTTCTACTGAAAACAGCGTCAATCCGGGTTAGTTTCATTCAAATCATGCAAATTAGAGGACAAAACCAGAGCAAAAGTGTTTGGAAAGGTAGATACGTTTGAGACGTATCACATACCATCAAAATATCGAACGGATATCAACTTCACATGGTTACTTATAACAAGACTTCTCCCATGTCCTCAAGAACAAAAGTAACTACTCACAAATCATGTTCATGTTCAAGATCAGAGGGGTACTGAATATCATGAAGGACCTGAACATATGTTCTTCCACCAAACAAACCAACTAGCATCAACTACAAGATGTAATCAACACTACTAGCAACCCACATGTACCAATCTGAGGTTTTGAGACAAAGATTGAATACAAGAGATGAACTAGGGTTTGAGATGAGATGGTTCTGGTGAAGATGTTGATAAAGATTGCTCCTCCCATGATGGAGGAAGTGTTGGTGATGACGATGGCTTCGATGTCCCCCTCTCGGCGGGAAGTTTCCCCGCGGAATCACTCCGCCAGAGAGCAAAAGTGTCCCGCCCAGGGTCCGCCTGGAGACGTGGCGCTTCATCCTGAAAGTCTTCTTCTAATTATTTATAGGTCAAAACCCTTCATATAGCAGAAGATGGACACCGGAGGCCGCCTGTGGGACCCACAAGGCATTAGGGTGCGCTCAGGGGGGTGGCCGCGCCCTGTTGCCTTGTGGGCAGGTGGTGGACCCCCTCTGCTATTTCTTCGCTCCAGTATTTTTTATATATTCAATAAAAAATCTCCGGAAAGTTTCATGTTATTTGGAGTTTAGTAGAATAGGTATCTCTGCCGTAGCTTTTTCAGGTCCAGAACTTCAGTTGCCGGTAATGTTCCTCTCCATGTAAATCTTGCAAATTAAGAGAGAAAAGGCATTACAATTGTATCATAAAGTGGAATAGTGACCAAAAACAATATAAATAACAATAGGAAATCTTGATGCAAAATGAACGTATCAGTTTCCTCCCCGTCATTTCTCCTGTAAGTCTTGACGTCTTTGACAAAGGGTGAAACATCACGAACCATGGCGTTTTGTCTGGGGTGATAAATGCCACAGATCATGTCGCTTTTCATGCAACCAAAATGCCATGGTTGTTGGCATCATAAAAAAAGTTAGACAGGGATTTTTTTAAAGAGGGTCGAATTGTGCTAAACTTTGACAAAAAGGTCAAAACAATGATTTTATCTCGGCACGGTGTTTTCCCATGTTTCTTCGAGTTCGCCACAAAGAGGGAACCCTTAAAATAGTTGCTTGAGAAGAACAAAAAACTCTCATTTGGTTGCTCCAACCGTTGGATCTCGATGCAACGTCTGCACCACCTTATTCCTTCTCATCCCACCTTTTCCCTTCTCATCCAGCCCGACGATGATGTCTTATGTGTTGTCCTCCAACCTAGGCCTAATCACCACCCATGGTCAATGTCATTGTCTCATTGCCCTAGCTTCCACAGGGTGCCTTCTCCTGTTGTGTTGCCCAGACCATCCGCCTATGCCTTCTTCTTCTCTAGCGTAGGTGGCCCACCGTGCACGAGCACCCGAACATTCATATTTCGTTTCGCCTCCAACCCCGACACTCGGCTCTAGCTTATTATTGGCAAGACCTTGTCGGACGCCCATGTCCCCGTCTCGACGATGGCTCTTCTCTCCTCTCATATAAATCAATTAATCCAACTTTTATTTTGGGTAACCCAACAAAACCGTTGAAAAAAAATGAGAAATTTGAATTTGTTCCAAACAACCTACTTGCTCTCACAACAAGGTGCCCTTTGATTCAAAGGAATTTCACATGAATTTTGGAGTATCATAACTTGTCATCATTTTTTCTATGTTGGTTGTTTGGTTCATAGTATTAAGTTATGTATGAAATTTTTGTGGTGATTCCATTGCACTATAATTCTTAAGGTATTTTTCACCCACTCGTAGTCTCGAGACTCCTACAAAAATCATTTGAGTTTTGTCTTCGTCAAATTAAAGATACTTGTGTGCAAAGAACTCTTGTAGGGTTCAAGTGAACATGCTACTTCAATCCCATGTTAATACAACCCCGCGAGTTTGATACGCCCTAAGACAGGATCCACTTGAGTAGTATCACCACCCTCATTTCTCAACATCATTTCTCACTCTTAATTATTCTTAAGAGTCATGTGGATATCCCATGTCCCGTGCTTCTTCCAATGGCAGTGTAGGTTCTGCTTCCATATCCTATGTTGTTTAAAATTCATGATTTGATTTCTAAGAGATATTATCTTAGCGGGAGGAAAATATTTAGCAATAAAGGCATCTTCATAGTTTGACCATGAATTAATACTATTTTTGGTAAAGATAAAAACCATGCTTTTGCTCGATCTTTAAGAGAGAAGGGAAATAATTTCAGTTTCACAATATTATTATCCACATCTTTCATATTTTGCATATCACATAATTCAACGAAAGCATTAAGATGAGATGCAACATCTTCATTAGAATTTCTAGCAAATTGATCTTTCATGATAAGATTTAACATAGTAGCTTTTATATCATATGACTCTGTACTAGTAGCAGAAGAAGCAATAGGTGTACTAATAAAATCATCATTATTAGCATTCAAAAAGTCACACAACTTCGTGTGTTCAGTGGTAGACATAATTGCAACATTCTGGCAAAGATTGTTTATGTTTTTAATTTTTTGTAAAGTAAACTAATAAAGCAGAAGGCAAGGAAAATAAAACAAGCAAATTGATAAATGCGTGCAAAGGCACCTAGGTTATTTGGCGAAGCCTTCCGGCAATAGCGTTAGAAATCCTTCTGCTACTTAGTGTAGGTGTTGGGTTTTTCCCCGAAGGAAAGGATGAAGCAGTATAGTAGCATATAGTATTTCCCTCAGTTAAGAACCAAAGTTATCGAACCAATAGGAGACACCATACAGATAACGTCAAACTATACCTACACACACAAAGCAAATGCGCACACCCAACGAAGGCAATAAGGTTGTCAATCCCCTTATTCCTGCCAATTACGAGGATTAAATCTGGTAGTGATAGGTAGATAATAAAATAAAATAAAAATTAAATGAGAACATCAAGGAATTTGTGTTTTTGGTATTTGATAGGAAAAGTGCACGCGGGGCCATAGTGTTCACTAGAGGCATCTCTTTCATGAGCATAATACAGTGGGTAGCACTACAAAAAACACTTCTATGATGATACATGTTTGTCACAGTAGGTCACATTTTTCTGTCACACATGTACATCTGTGATGATTTTATGACAGAATAAAGATAGTCATACATGTGTTGTCGTAGAAGCGTTCCATGACAATACCCAAATTATCATCATGGAAGTGTCCACTTCCATGACGATAAATGGCGCGTCATAGAAGTGATTTCGTCAAGGGTAGCTAACACGTGGCAGCCACCGTAATTTGGTCGTCGTTAAGCTATCGGGTGCCGGTTTTGGATCCGATACTCGTTAACAACCCCAACAAATGACGATTTTCATGTGTCATTTTCTCATTCGTTAGAGGATCCACATGTCAGCTATACGTTGCGACAGATGTCATCCGCCCCATGGACGAGACGCGCCTATGACGTTGGCACATGACATGGCCCAACAGTGACCCATTTAGGTTAAAAGGCCGACCGACTTGACTTGGTCAAAAGTTAGCGGGCCGGCCCATGGAAAGCCTGTTAACGGCCTGTTTGCATATAACCCATTTACAACCCGGGTACTCACGACCCGTTATGGTCTTTCCAAATTCGCCCTAGTAGCGTCATGTGGGCCATCCAATATGATTCCAGCCCGTTGCCACTTTCGGCCCATGTATGGCCCGAGGACTCTTTCGGCCCATATCAGGCCTTTTGTATCTCTGGGCCCTTTAATGGTTTGTAGTGATTCCGACCCATAATGAACAGTAAAGTACTTTGGACCCATTAATGGCCAACGATCCAGTTGGGCCGTTTCCAGCCCATGTTATCTTCTGGCCTTCTAAGGGCCCATAATTCTTGGGCTCATTTCTGGCCCTCACGGCCCTCGATTATTTTCGGTTCTGGTTGCGTTTTCTTCTTCTATTTTTTTGTTTTTCTCTTCTTTTTCGTTAATTCGTTTTCATCATTTTTGAACTTTATTATTATTTTTGAAACATGTTTGAAACTTTCAAATATTGTTTGGAATACCAAAAAATGTTCTAGTTTTCAAATATGCATTACAATTTTAAAAAATATACCGGAATTTTAAAAAATGAGCCCATTTTTTATTTTTTTTCTTGAATTTAAGAAATCTGTGCATTTTAAAAAAACGTTGCAATTTTTTTTTAAAAAGTACATGGTTTGGAATTTTTGTTTAAAATCAATCGTTGGGAATTTAACAATTTTTCAAAAAGTGTTCAAGTTTGTAACATTTTCATACACAAATTTAAACTACAAAATTGTTGAGAAATGGTGAGGATATAAGAAAATGTTCGTTTTAATTGATAATGACAAGATTTGCAAAGACAATAAGCATTCAAATTAGGAAAAACTACATGTTTACGGATGCATCCGTCTAGCATAGTCTAGCACACTCTTCTGAACTGGTGGTCTTTTTGGACTATGGAGAAATGACATCAACATCTTGCCACGGCCTTCCATGGACATATGAGGTATCCATGTCAGGTTTGAGCAAATTCCGACACCATATGCAAGTTGCATCACGTCCGCCTATTTATCAGTCATTTTTCATTGAGGAAACTCCAGAAAATGTAAGGATTTTCTGAAACTCGAAAAACTTGGCATGATGTCTTGAAGTGCTCATAGAAGCTTGTGGAAAAAAATTGGGGTCATTCGGATGTCAAAAAATGTGCTTTCAAATGGACCCTTCTTGCCCATCTGAACAACCTTCATTAAACATGATATAGTTTTGAACATTCTTGAACTGACCCCAATTTTTGCAAGTAGGTGGCCATGTCCATGGTAGGCATCCATGCCAGATTCAAACTATTATCGACGCCCTATGCAAGAGTCGACACGTCCAACCATTTATCAGGATGTTTTGACATGGTCTATTTTTGGAGATACATGAAATGGCCCTAACTTTTCTAGTGGGCGGGCATGCCAATTGTAGACATTCATGTGAGGTTTGAACGAATTCCAACACCGTATGCAAGTTGCATGACGTCCGGCTATATATCGGTCATTTTTCACCGAGAAAATGCAAGAATTGTCAAAAACACATACAACTTGGCATGGTGCCTTGATTTGGTCATACAAGGCAAGGGAAAAAATTGGGGTCATTTCAAGGATGTCAGGAAAACAACATGCTATTAGACGGAGCCTTCTGGGCTACCCGAACACCCTCCGTAGAATATGGTATTTTTGTGGATATTCATGAAATGACTTCAACTTCTCCCAGCAGGTGGGCAAGCCCAAGTAAGCATCCATGCCAGGTTTGAAGAAAAAATAATTTAAAATTTTATATAAAAATTATATTTTATTTTTCCCTGTTTCCGCGCTCGACAATGGGCTGGCCCAGTCGGGCGTGTGAAAACATTTAATTTGTGAGTTTTTTCAAATCGATGAACTCTTTTCAGTTTCGTGAACTTTATTGTCAGATTTGTGAACTTTCTTTTCAAATCGATGAACTTTTTTCAATTTCGTAAACTTTATTGTCAAACTCGTGAACTTCTTTTCAAATGGATGAACTTTTTTCAAATCGATGTTCATATTTTCAAAAGTTGTTTAGGGATTTCAAAAAATGTTCGTGCTTTTCAAAAATTGTTCTGAATGGCTTTGTTTTATTTTTCACAACTATTAGAAATCTATTAGGTTCATGTTTTCAAATTTTGTTCGGCAATTTCAAAAAAGTTTCTGTTTTTAGAAAGTGTTCCGAAATTTCAAAAAATGTTCGTCTTTTGTTCCTGTTAAAAAAATTGTTCGCCTATTTATTTATTTATTCAAATTTTATTTTGAAGGTTCGGAAAATGTTAGCGCTCCAAAAAAAAATTTCGCCTTTCCAAAAAAAATTAGACTTATTTTTACAAAATAAGTGCATGAAATTTGAAACGAAGTTCACAAAAATTTAAAAGTTAATGAATTTTTGAAAAATTTGCGAATTAAGAAAAAAGAAAAGGAAAACAAAAATTTCCGAAGAAAAACGGACAAACAAAAAAGGTAGACCGGAGCACATGTTTTTTAAAATTAGCGTTAGGTTTTCGTTAAGAAGGTAGAAAGAAGTAAATTCGCATAACAGGTAGGTTGTCTCAGTGGTTATCACGTGTAGGTCTAAAGGTGGAGTGTTGGGTTCCAATCCCAGCAATCGCGCTTTCTTTTTTGGAGGTTAAAAAAGAAGAGAAAAAACATAAATGGGCTAGGGCCAGGAACGGGCATATACATCCGGCGGGTGACCCATTTTTATCTTTATCTTTGTCTTTACCTAATAATAAAGCACATATTGCTTCCATCGGATTCACCGTCGCGTACGTTTTGCAAAAAAGTTCATGTGTTTTTTTTCGCACGATCTCCTCTCATGGATGGTGTGGACAGTGAGCAGATCCCTTTGTTTTTCTGCACCCAAATACCTCTTTTTTGCTCCATTGCTGCTACGTGAATCATATTTCAATATGGTTACAAACAACCCTGACAACAGAGGACAGCTGGATCGGTGAAAAAGACTGGTCTGCGTTTTGCTTTTGGACGCCTGGTGGGATCTCGACTGGCCCCATAGACCAACACTAGTCTTTCCTGCGCACTTTGTGCTCATTCGTGTGCATACGAGACCAACTTCCAAGTCGGCCACCCATTCTAGAATTGCTCCAAGCCAAGCACGTTTAACTTTGGAGTTCTTTTAGAGTGGGCTTTCAGAAAAGAAGGAATTCCTTGTTGATATGAGTAGTCTATCATTCCTATTAAGCCAGACTCTCACCTACACCCCCACAACTTTCCGGACAGTCACCCATCCTAGAATTGCTCCAAGCCAAGCACACTTAAGTTTGGAGTTTTTTTCGAGTGGACTCCCAGAAAAGAAGGAATTCCTTATTGATATGAGTAGTCTATCATTCCTGTTAAGCTAGGCTCTCACATGGAGTCTGACATGAAATTTTAAGGTCTCGCTTGAATTGCTATAAAATTCGTAGTGTGTTCATGATGCCTCTGACGCATATTCATATTTTGAATTAAAAAAATGAAAATAGAGTACGGAGTAAAGCATGTAGTTCTTTCTAAGAATAATTATATATTTTTTCTTCTTTCCACCACCACTCTGAATAGTTTCATGTGCCAAATAGTACGTGTTTCAATCCCAACTTTCTGTCTCAATGGTAACAGCCAACCAGAGTTTGTGCTACACGGTGCAGCAGCATGATGACATTTTGTTAGCATGGATGGAAAGCAAGGTAAACTAATTGTTAAATGAATTCTTCTTTATTATACTTAATTTACTTTATCCTCTGACCTACTAACCGATGTATCATTATTGTCCCCTGTTATTGTTTTGCTTAAAAAATATGTTTAGTATTTTTTTTTATTTATCCAAAAATTTGCTTGCAGCGCCGGATGATCTCCTAACATTACCTTTTGGAACTCTGCCTCGCTCAGTCTGTCGATCACATTGCTTCACGATGTTTGCTCTGTAGCGAAGCATGAATGCGGGGGGTGGGGGAGGGGTCTTGAGCCATGCTTGAACTTGGGTGTATAATATTATTTTCTCCCGTTACAACGCATGGTCATGTTTTCTAGCCGTACATAATACATACAATAGTGGACATGATTTGTGAAAGGTTAGTATTGCCCTTTATACGTTTTGTGTGGGTGGGTGGGGGGGGGGGGAGGTGTACAGAAGCGGGGAATTTACGTTGTATGATCGTCGTGCATGGATTTGCATTGTTTTGAGTATTGAGATTTCAAAAGTGTGGTTGTGAAGAGGGTCAAATAAGGACCATCCGGGCGCTGTCCGCTGGCGCATCCATGTGTGCATGGAGATTCGGATTAGGCAATTTCAGTTGTAGATGCTAATATGCAATTACCAACATCTTCTTATATTTACACGACTCTCGACAAAAATGTACAGTTGATAGTGCCAAAGCTGCACCGAAAGAATAGCGGGAGCCGCTGCACCATCTCGAAGAGGAGATGGTATCTTGGGGCGCGTGATGTGTGGCGACCGAACCCTAGTCCCGAGAGACACGGCCGGCCGGATGCGCCAAAGCGGCCGACATGACCACACCCACCGCCAAATCGCACCCTGCCCTCCGCGAGCCTCCAGAATCAAAGATTACGTCCATCCGAGCCGCTCCCGTCCCTTCTTGTTTCTTCTCTGAAGATTAACCAACCCCGCGTTGCGCCACAGATCGCGTCAGGCCGTCGCTTTTCTTCTCGCGAGCAAGTTACGTGGATCCAACGCTCGCAGAAAGATCCCTACGTAGATCCAAAACCCCGAGCCAAAGGGATGGCGCTTTTGGACTTGGACGCCGACCAGAAGGAAAGGCGGCGTGGGAACGGTGTCTTCAGATAAGCGACGACCCTGACGGCCTGGTCGTGGTCGTCCACGTTAAGCGACCCCGTGGCGGGACCTGGTGCCGCGGTGCAACGCGGACTCCACGAGCTTTGGACGGTGGGCGGCGGAGCCGGAGCCTTGGCCGCCGCGCGGGGGCGGTGGTGCGCCGTGGGCGGCTGACGGGGACGGAGGCGGTGGGTCGTGTGGGGTGGTGGTCGCGGTCGCGCAGAGTTTTTCTGGTGCGTGCGAACGCGGCAGCAGGCACGAGCGGACGGTAGAGAGGGTTTATGGCCAATGGCCCCTGCTGGCCCGTTCTTGCTGTAGTGGGCTAAAGCCAGCACTGCAGCAGGCGGCACGCGGAAGCAAACTGAAACTAAGTTTGGGATTTTCGTCGGACCATTCGCAAGATCACCTTGTCCATGGTAGCCCAGAGCTTTCGGTCAGAGGTTCTTTTAACGATGTTTTCTGCCAGAGTTCGGCTTGCCAGTATCTGAATTGGTAGTGGACGTTTTGAAAAGAGAAAAATTCACTGTAGGTCATAAAACTTGTCGTGGTGGTCACTTTAGTTTAGGGAAACGCTTGGGGCCAGGGCGCCGGCCGAACGCTCGGCCAGTCGCGCGCGAGCCTTACGATCGTTTTCCATCCTGCGTCACGGGAGCGTTCTCTTTTTTTTTTGAGGAAATGGCAGCGCTTTTTAAATTGTTTTTTCCAGATGCATCACGGGAGCGCTCCTCGAATCGTTTTTTTCCACGTACGTCTTCTTCTTCTTCGCTGCAACTCTGAAACTCCTACAACGTTTTTTTGCTGCAAACCATGATGTTTTTTGCTACCACCGGCTACAGGTTTTGTTACCACCATACACGGCGCCCGGCGTGACGTTTATTTTGTTTTTGCTACAACCACGTTATTTTTTTTGCTGCAACCGGCAACTACGAAAGCTACATCTGATCAACATTTTTGCTACAATGGCGACTGCGGAGAGCAGCGGTAAGCTTTTTTTGTTGGAAGCGATAAACTTTTTTGCTACAACCGGCATCGTTTTTTGCTGCAACCATCCGCGACATTTGCCGGAACCGGCTTCGATATTTGCTGGAATCGGCGCAGTGTTTTGCTGGAAGTAGCACCAAAAAATGGTTCCATCGGAGTCGTTTTTGCTGGACCAGCAAAATTTGCTACATCCGGCATCGTTTTTTGCTACATCCGGCATCGCTTTTTGCTGGAACCGTTTCTAGCTTTCACCCAGGGAGAGAATGCTTCAACCATTTGTGAAAAAGCTTCATCCGGCTAGAGAAAAAGCTTCAAAGCGGCATGAGAAAAAATCTTCCACCGCGGGCGAGGGCGGCGATCGACGGCGACGAGGACGGCGACCGGCGACCGAGGGCAAGGGCGGCGACCGGTGGTGACGAGGACGGCGACCGAGGGCGAGGGCGGCGACCGGTGGTGACGAGGACGGTGACCGGGGGCGAGGACGGTGACCAGGCGGCGATGAGGACGTCGACCGGTGATCGTTGGCGAGAGCGGCGATGAGGACGTCGACCGGTGATCGTTGGCGAGAGCGGCGACGAGGACGACGACCGGGGTAGAGGACGGCGCTGCGGGGATGAAGGACGTTGTTGCTGCTCGTGCGCGCGAGGAAGGAGGCGATACAACGGTGTGATCTAACGGCCCTAGGCAAAGGGATCTAACGCTGGGCAGGCGACCGGCTGAATTGTTCGGCCGGCGCACCGGCGCTGATCATTGCCTGAATGAATAAGCACATCGAGTCTTTTTTTTTTACATACACACGTACAAAGTTACAAAGAAAACGAGCACCTACAGCTAGTTTTCCTTATGCACTAGTACACTGCAATCGCCTCGAGTCTTTTTTTTTCTTTCTCTGATACACAAGTACAAATACGCGAAGGAGTACGCCAGCTAGTGCTAGGCGACCGGCCGAAAATTGGGCCGGTCATCCGGCGCCTAGCACTGGCCTTTAGTTTACGTAGTTAGAAATACCCGAAATACGGTCATCAAACTTGTCCTGTGGGTTCACATACGGTCCATTCTACGGTTTTGTCTACGCTGATTTGATGGTTGACTGGCTTGTCCACGTGGAGTTGACTAACAAGTCAGCTTCAGGCCGTCGCTGAGCTGCAATACGCATGTAGACCAGTTTTTTTTTTTGCAAAATCTCACCGAATTTACACACCCACCTCACTCGTCTCTCCCCCTCTGCTCGCTTCTCCTCTCTGTCTGAACCCTAAGCTCCACTGCCACCGCCGCATCCACTGTCGCCACCGCATCCATTGCTGGCCTCCGTTCCCGCCGCCACATCCACCCCCCGGTCTCCGCTGCCACCGTCGCATCCATTGCCGCTGTCGCCGCCGCCACCGGACATCACTCCGCCATGGTCGTCGTCGTCATGTCATCTTCGAGCTCCGTCCGCTCTGGACTGCGTGGCCGCATCGTCGCTGTCCCATTGATCGGGTGCCCCGATTGTGGCGACCCCGTGACGTTCTACCGCTCTACCAGCGAGGAGCATGATGGCTGGGTGTTCTACAAGTGCAAGAAGCACACTGTAAGCTTGATCTTTTGCTGCTCCTGCTTGATCTGATAGCTAACTGTAATGCTTGATTTGCTTATATGATCTGATGATGATGATTCCTGGCCTGCTGAATACTTAACAGTAGTTATGATTCATAGTATTGGATGCTACTAGAAAACTAAGGAACTATTTAACCGAACATTTTCAGATAACTGAAATTTGACAGTTAACTGAACACTTTCAGTTAACTGTTCTGGTCTTTTGTGGTTCAGCTAGCCTATTCACCGAACCTTTTCAGCTAACTGTACATTTCATACATGCCATTGCTTTGATTATTATGTTTCTCACTGTGAAATACAGATCGGTTTTTTTTAATTGGCAAGTCACCTGTGATTTCTGGCGCTGGGAGCTAGAATATGTGGAGCATCTGTTGAAACTAGGGTTCTCGTTGGTAATGCTGCTGTAGATGCAATTGGTGCAGCTGAGGATAGAAGGGAAGAGCTTGAGATGAAGAGGAATGAAGCAAATGCAGCAAGAAGCATAGCTGGGAGGGGCATGGCTGGAAGAGGCAATGCATGCAGAGTCAATTTTGACAACCCTAGTGAGAAGAACTTTGCCACCAAGCAGCAAGCTGCTATGTTGCTTGAACTGGGTAGAGAGATCCTAATAGTGATGAAGCTGGTGCTGGCTAGTGTCATGGTGCTTTGTGTGCTCTGTTTCATCTTCATTATGAAGAACTGATTAGATGAGTAGGTATCTTAGTTGCAGTAGTTTTTTTTCAAATACATGTCCAAAACATCTACTTCCAATAAATCTTAAAACGTTTCAAATACACATTTAACATCTTTTCGAATGATATATTTTTTCCTATATTACTTTTTTACTACATGTTAACATTTTCGAAAGATGTGATTAACATATTTTTAAAATGCAAGGTTTTTTAAAATGTCATGAAGATTTTTCGTATAACGTGCGAACATTTTGTAAATGCCATTTACATGTTTTTTGAATGGCAGAAAATTTGAAAACTTTTGCAACATTTTTGACATCGTATAAACATTTAAGAAATGTGAAGAACATTTTTTTAAATACATGAATAGTTTTTAATAGGTACGAAATAGTTTAATGAAAATTCCATATTTTTTTACATTGTGTAATTTTTTAAAAATTTCACATATTTTTTGTGAAATATGTAAAAAAATTCGAAATGTCATTTTTTTATGTTTTCCATTTTTCTAAAAAATTGCGCAAACATTATTTCTACACTACATGAACAACGTATAAGATGACCACTTTTAAAAACTATAATTTTTAAATAACTATATTGTTTTCAAAGTACAAAGAAAATTTCAAACAAATCCGAAAGAAATAAAATGAACGAACAGACTAACTTTCGTAGCAATTGAGAGGTTAAGGTACACCTCGCTGCGGCCATTTTCAGGATGCACGACCTCGTTCGAGATCCTGGACCGGCCTAGTTGTTTGGGGTAATTCCCGTGCAGCGCTGACTGCTTCCAAAGACTGGAGTTTTGCAAAGGGCATGGTCGAGTGAGCAGGTTCATCACCGAGCCATTTTCAGGATGCACGACCTCGTTCGAGATCCTGGACCGGCCTAGTTGTTTGGGGTAATTCCCGTGCAGCGCTGACTGCTTCCAAAGACTGGAGTTTTGCAAAGGGCATGGTCGAGTGAGCAGGTTCATCACCGAGCCATTTTCAGGATGCACGACCTCGTTCGAGATCCTGGACCGGCCTAGTTGTTTGGGGTAATTCCCGTGCAGCGCTGACTGCTTCCAAAGACTGGAGTTTTGCAAAGGGCATGGTCGAGTGAGCAGGTTCATCACCGAGCCATTTTCAGGATGCACGACCTCGTTCGAGATCCTGGACCGGCCTAGTTGTTTGGGGTAATTCCCGTGCAGCACTGACTGCTTCCAAAGACTGGAGTTTTGCAAAGGGCATGGTCGAGTGAGCAGGTTCATCACCGAGCCACTATAGTGAGAAGTGTTGGTCACGTCACGTCGTAGCTATTCTTTTTTCCAGTTTTTTCAGATGATTTTTATATTCAAAACACGGACATTTTTTAGATTAAGAAAATTTTCAAATTGTGAATATTTCAAAATACAACCATTATTTTTTGTATAACACAAACAATTTTTGAAGTGTGAACATATTTTCTAAAAGAAAATTGAAATACAAAACATGTCCGTAATTTTCAGATGATTTTCTGGGGAATTATGATTTGATTATTTTCTATTTTTCAAAAAATAAATAATTTACGTAAAATGTGAACATTTTGTACTTTTAAAAACGGTCACCAATTTTTTAAACTAACAATTATCTAACTTTCTTGAATTTTTAGCTTACTTTAGTTTTTTTTCGAAATTTATATTTTTGGACAATTTTGAATTAAAACAAACCGATAAATTATCCCATAGCCGATTGTGCCATGTCGTGAGAGCTGGCCCTCACAGCCGCCAAATCGTGGGCCCGCTCATGTGGCGAGCGCTCGACTCACCCCGCCTGGTCCCTCACTCGCTCGATGACTATTTGTACGTACGGTCGCGGTAGACCAGTTGAAAGGCCAACTGTTAGCTTTAAAAGAAGAGAAGAAGAAAACTAAAACGAAGAAAATCACAAAAAATAGAAAAAAACCTAGATTTCAAAATTTACATGGATTCTCAAAAATTCATCAAATTTTAAAAAAAACATTTTTTTTATAAAAAGCTAATCCATTTGAAAAAACTTCATCAAATTTGAAAAAAAGTTCATGATTTTGAAAAAAGTTAATTGAGCTTGACGAAAAGTTCATCGAATTTGAAAAATGTACATCGATTTTGAAAAAAGTTCATGCAATGTGAAAAAAGTTCAACAATTTTGAAAATAATTCATCAAATGTGAAAAATCGCTCATCAGATCTGATTTTTTTTATCGAATCTGAAAAAAGATCATCAATTGTTTTTTAAAAATTCATCATTTCCCAATAACACGGAATTCTGAAAAACAATAATGCATTAAAATAGCAAAAAAGGGAAAGAAAAATAAAAAAAAAGGAAAAACCCTAATAAAGCCGTCAGTAAACTAAACCGCCAACCGGGAAAAACTGGTTTGGGAAGCTTCCCAAAACCGGGCTTTTGCGAAAGTGAAGAAATGAATAAGTTTTTCAAAATGTATATAAGTTTTTGAAAAATGTGTAGAACATTTCTTCAAATGTTTCAATTTTATTTTCTGAATGGTGTGAAACATTTTTTAAAATTAAGGAACCATTTCTTACATTGTTTACACATTTTTTAAAAATGTCACAACATTTATTTGAAACTTGTCACAAATATTTTATCAACATCTTTTTTAAGTTGTGTGAATGGTATTTCTACACTATGTTTAATGGTGCGAAATAAAGTAAATATTACACAAAAAAAAAAGAACAAATAGGCTAACGTTCGTCGCAGGACGGCCTAGTAGCCCGTCGCGTAGAGATGCGGGGACGCTTACCCTCGCTACAGGCGAGCAATACGCGTGCCACTTCGTTCATGTTCCTGATGCACCATCCCGTTAGAGATTCTTGACCGGACTGTTTTTTTGGGTAGTTCCTATGAAATGCTACTTATCGCGGCTGCTTTGGTGTGCACTTATTGGTTGCACGCCACGTCAAAACATTAGAGATTTCCACAAGGGCCACATCGAATGATTCGGTCCATCAGCGAGCTATTGCAGCGAGCGGTGTTGTAAACACTTTAGCGTTTGTTACTTAGTTCGTTTTCTGTCGATTTTATATCAAAAACATAAACTACTTTAGAAAATCATGATAATCATTTGTAATTGAGAATATTTTGAAAACTCTGAACAATTTTTCAAATCCATTCAATTTTTTGTAAAAACAAAATGAACACCATCATTTTTAAAATACGAACAATTTTTTGAAAATGTTTTTATGAACTTTTATGAATTTTCAAAGGATTTGTGAAAATGTCATTAGTTGTTTAAATCACTATTTTTTGAAATTTCTGATATTTTTTTTAGAATTTCATTCATCTTTTGAAACTTTTGAATAATAATAAAATGAAATAGAAAAAACAATGAAGTAATGAACAGAAAAAGGAGATAAAAAGACAAAGCCCGACCAGAACCTTGTGAAATGGGTCAGCCCAGGATCACTTGCTCGTTTTTCTGTGCGATGGAGAGGCAATTTGTTGCAGAGAGCGGCGAATAGGATTTGCTGCTCCTTCGCACAGGTGAGCCACTTGAGCGAACCCGAGAGGGGTCGGCCCATTATCTTTATCGGTGCTACAAGAATCCCGGTTTGGGAAGGTTCCTATCCAGTTTTTGATTTTTGGTATTTTCACTTTTTTCCTTTTTATTTTTCAAAAGTTTTTGGATTTTTTTTAATGTTTTATAAAATAAGAAAATTTTAAAGTGGTTGGACTTAAAAAAATATATTAAAATTGTTCAAACAAAGTTTGGAATTTCTAAAACATCTTCGTGTTTTTAGAAAATGTTAATGAGAGTTTTCAAAAAATGTTCGTGTATTTTCATTTTTTAAAAAATTTAAAAATGCTGATATTTTCATATTTTTGTAAAAAATAAAAAATTCAAAGAAATCGCTTAATTGTTCTCCTTCCCAAAAATGCTGAAATCCACTCGATACATTTTCTGTCAAAACACTTGTGTGAAAGTTGGGCACCTTGAGCATTTTTGGGCTTGGAATATGGAGAAGTGTGCAGTTTTCTCGGCAATTCGGCTTGTCGGATGTTGATTCATACCAAGAAACGCAGAGAAGCATGGCTTGAGGCACAATATGAAAACTCTGATCCAAGGATTCAGGAGAAAGGCATGGACTATAATGTGGTGTCATAAAACACAGTCTAAGTTGAAGGCTTTTGCATTGAGATTAGCATGGCAACGTCTGCCCATAGAGGATGTTACTGTTAGACATCGCACAAATATGACTATCAAGAGTGTGTGCTCCATCTGCTACCATTTTCAGAGTTAGCGGCGGGAGCTTCCTGTGAGCGCCAGTCCTTTTTTTAGGGGAATGCCTATTCGGCGCACTTTATTTCGAAGCCAACATTCTTACATCATGAATTACGAAAGGAAGTATAAAGCTAGGGGATCATCTTCCCAGAAAACAACCGACTTCAACTCATCAGAATGTTTTGTTAAAGAGTGTACTACCAAATTTGCATCCCGCTTGCAGTGTTGGAAAGAGATACCATCAACGTGTTTTGCTTTCACGAAGATTTCCGCCAATGTTGCAGAAAAGGTACCAAATATTTCGGTGTTATCAGTGCATGCATTGATCAACTCCAAGCACTCACACTCCACAGTAATACCCGAGCATCCTAACCTTTCCAGAAGATCAATTCCTTTAAGAATGGCTAGGGACTCCACTGCCATTGCATCCAACACATCTTCAAATGGTTCAACCGCGCCTGCGACAGCTTCCCCGAAATAGTTGCGGAGGACTACTCCCACAACACCCGTACCATCATCATGAAATGTCGCATCCAAGTTCGGTGCACAAGAAGCCGAGACCGCACAAAAATCCAAAGTGAGGGCCTAAATTGCAAATGCAGTTCGAGCTGGAGCGGCCACCTGTTCGCCTTTAATGATCTCTCTGCATTGATACCAGATATACTAACATGCAACTGCAATTGATTCTTGCAGTCCGAGTCCATCAAGCACTGGCGATTTCGTCATCTGATCTTGTTCGAGTCCACCAACCTCCAGGAATCGAGCTGGAGGTGCGAGCGCGATGGAGATGGTCGGTGCTCGCGGCGGTGGAACCCTCTCTTCTTTCCTTGATCTTATCCCCTCCTCTATGGTGGTGATGGGGCAGCAATGGAGATGGAGATGGATGTGTTGGGGATGAATGAGATGTAATGTCAGCGGCTAGGGTATGGAGATGATATACATGGAGCCTCCCTATTATCCTCTCTTGATGGGCTTCATCCAAGGGCTCTAGATGAGCCAAATCCTCTCCCAATCCCTTCATTAAGAGCCAAGGATCCCGTGGGAACAATTGTGGACAAAATCGGTGAATAATATCATATGGAAGGACAACTTTTGGAGATGTATGCATGTCATACGACCAGCAAAATGACTGCATGCGATCCCATGAAAGGTCGTCGTTCAATTCCGTCCTCCTCTAGTAAAACGGCCGTCATTTCATCATACGAACTCGGAATTTGACGTTTTTGGGATCGTTGGATTTTTATGAACAACACCGATCCATTCTTGATCTTAGATCTTGATTTAGAGCACTTCGGAAAAATCATTTTTCCGGCCTCCGGAATGGCTAAGTCTGGCCCCTGGGCGACTCTGTATTGAACCCATCCTTAGTCCTTTCATCGTGCTTGGTCCTAGGTTGCTCCATAACACCTATAGACACAAGAAAAGAAATAAAAATAAGAAAACCCAACTAAAATACTAAATGTGTAATGCTCACAAGAGAAAGTGCACATACCGGTAAGCATGCATAATGGACAACTATTTGGTTCAATGGGACATAATATATGAAGAGAAGATGCAACAAATGAGCTCTAAAATGCGTAAAATATAGAGCCATCAATCCCTTGATTTGTTAAGTTTTTTCCCAAGGGAGTTTGAGCGGCGACCGTCTCGAAGATGCGCTTTTTGGTGGAAGTTTATCCTAAAAATAACTTGAGGTATGTGGGATGTCGGCATGCATTTTATTGTCTTACGCCAACTGCTCTGTTCCTGGTTTGAGATAGATCCATGATCCCCCATGGGATTTTTAACGCAAAGTTGTGCTGCCGAGGTCCGCAGTCCTCGGTCCTGTAGTGGGGATGATGGAGCTTGTACCCCTATTTGGGGGTGAAGGCCGGTTTTGCCGAGGAGTCCATCGCACTGGCTGGGCGTACCTCGATATCTGACTTGTCTGATACAACTTCACGTTCTAGCATGTTCTCGGCTGTTTGTTCCTTGATCATTGGTGCCACGATTCTCTCTGCCTTTAGCAGGGTAAACGACTGGCAACCATTTAGATTGATTATGCGCTTTGGTCCCTTCATCTAGAGCGTTAGATGGCTGTAGCGTGGGAGGACGTGAAAGCGAGTGAAACCCGGTTGCCCGAGGTGTGCTTGATAACAACTCTGAAAGGGGGCTATCTCAAAGATTAAGCCCTCCCCGCGAAAGTTATCAGGCGTGCCAAATACCACGTCTAGCGTGATGCTTCCAATACTTCGGGTCCATACACCTGGAGTGAAGCATGTTATCACGATATCACTAGGCATTATTCATGCCGGGTTAATGTGCATATCCCTGGCGGTATTGGCGTAGAGCGGGTTAAATTTATTTCTGCACTCCACCAGCACACGGGTTAAGTGGAAACCATCCACCACGGGGCCAAGCAGTAATGTGATATGTCTCCAACGTATCTATAGTTTTTGATTGTTCCGTGCTATTATATTATCAATCTAAGATACTTTATATGCAATTATATTCTATTTTATATCATTTTTGGGAACTAACCTATTAACCCAGTGCCAAGTGCCAGTTGCTGTTTTTTGTCTGTTTTTGGTTTTCCAGTAAATCTGTACCAAATGAAGTCCAAACGCTACGAAACATTTTGATGATTTTTTCTGGACAAAAGAGACACAGGAAGCTTCGGGAGGAGACCAAAAGAGAGACGAGGAGACGGCAAGGCAACAGAGCGCGCCCTGATGCCTTGTGGGCCCCTTGTGGTTCCGTCTGACCTAATTCCACCTCCATAAATTCTCTAAAATTGGGAAACCAACAGAGAGCCATCCGAAACACTTTTTCCGCTGCCTCAAGCCTCTATTCCGATGGGAGGCCATTTGGAGACCTTTTTCGGTACTCTGTCGGAGGGGGAATCGACCAAGGAGGCCATCTACAGCAACCTGGCTGCCTCCATGATGATGCGTGAGTAGTCCACCACAGACCTACAGATCCACAACTAGTACCTAGATGTCTTCTTCTCTCTCTTTGATCTTCAATACAAGGTTCAGCATGACTCCTGCGGTGATCTATCCGATGTAATCTTCTTTTGCGGTGTGTTTGTTGGGATCCAATGAATTATGGGTTTATGATCAGATTATTCATTGAAGTAATTGAGTCTTTTCTGAATTCTATTATGCATGATTGTTATACCTTCGTATTTCTCTCCGATCTATCGGTTTGGTTTGGCCAACTAGATTGATTTATCTTCAACGGGAGTGGTGCGTTGTAGTGGGTTCAATCTTGCAGTGCTCTATATCCTCGTGAAAGAAGGGGACAAGACACATATTTGTATTGTTGCCATTAAGGATAAAACGACGGGATCTGAACATATTGCTTGTCTTATTTTGTCTTCATCATGTCACCTTGCTCCAAGCATTACTCTGTTTGTTATGAACTTAATACCTAGAGAGGCAAGCATAGAAGCGCTCTGAAGTGGAGTAATAGTAGTAGATGTAGAATCGTTTTGGTCTACTTGTTTATGGACGTGATGCCTATATACATGATCATTGCCGTGAATAACATGTCATAACTATGCGCAATTATGTCAATTACCTAACAATAATTTGTCTACCCACCATATGCTATTTTTGAGAGAGAAGCCTCTAGCGAACACTATGGCCCCCGGGTCTACATAAACATAAATACAAAAAACCTAAAAATACTTTTCTGCAATTTATTTACTTTCATTTTATTTTTCCTTTACATTATCTATCTCCATCAAGATCTAATCCTTGCAAGTAACGAGTTCAAGGGGCTTGGCAACTCTCTTGCCCGCATTGGGTGCAAGTGTTTGGTTTTGTGTGTAGGTGTTGTTGAAAGGAATTTGCTTGGTTCTCCTATTGGTTCGATAACCTTGGTTCTCACAGAGGGAAATGCTTATCTCTACTGTGTTGCATCTCCTCTCCTCTTCGGGGAAAATCCCAACGCAACTCACAAGTAGCACGAAGAATTTCTGGCGCTGTTGCCGGGGAGACGTCATCAAATTCTCATAAGGTCCCTACACATAAATTATCTTTCACTTGTTATACTTTTTATTTCTATTATATTTTGCTTTATATAAAAAATAAAAATACAAACATATTTTTATTTGCTTGTTTGCTTAGTTATCTAGTTTACTTGTTTGCTTGCTTGTCATTATGGCTAGTTCTTCTTTTGTTTCGTGTACTCCCAAGAATGAAGTGCTTAATTTCAAACAAAGGGAGGAGAGAGTTTAAAAGATGCATGGTATACGATTTGCAATGCTCAAAATAGATCCACTCGTAAGCAATCCACCACTATTTTGCTTCGTAATTTTTATGCAGGTGTTACTACTTGTTATAGATTTGTGCTTGACACTATTACCGGCGGTAATTTCTTAATGAGTCACACTTTGGATGCTTTCAATGCTATGGAAAATCTAGTAGGATCACCCCCTATTATTGTTAATCGAATCGTATTGACATTGGAAGATGTTATGCGTATGCTAGACGCTATAGAAAATAAAATGCCTACCATTGAGCACATTGAAAATCTAGACAAGAAGGTCCATAATCAAGTTACTAAATTTGGTTCCAAAGTAGGAACTACTCTAAAAATGCTAAAAGATAGTGAGCCAAATATTAGTGAAAGGCTAGGACAATGTCCTTCCCGAATCGATAAGTTGGAAGAAATCCTTAATAAAGTGGGCTCCGCTTTTGTTCCTACTAAAACTATTGATAAGACTCCTATAATTAAAAGTTCCAAGGTTATGTATGTTCCTAAGCCAACGAGTGGTACACCTAGTAAAAGGAATGAGGATCTTAAAATGATTAGTGTGCACCCCAATTTCATAGATGTAATGAAGGAACCTATCATCAAGCCTCCTCTCTTTGTCCCTAGGAGCATGGTTATTAATAACTTATGTGCTAAATCTCCTAGGAAGCATGGTTGCACAATTGAGGGGTTGGATGTCAAGGATGACAATACTTGATACTATGCATTATGCCTAGCTAGGAGCATAAAACAATAGCGCTCGTTGGGAGGCAACCTAATAGTTATCTTTAAATTTTTGTTTTCTTTATGTTTTAGTGTGTTGACAAGATTATTGCTACTATAATGATTGTGTTTTTATGTTTAAATTAGTGTTCGTGCCAAGTAAAGCCTTTGGGATGATTTGGAAGATAGTAGAATTGATACGGTGCAAAAACAGAAACTTTTGCGTCCATTACATAATTTCTCTAATTTTACTGGAACGTCTTTTTGATCTGAATTTTTTAAACAATATTGGTTACAAATTGCCGAGGTTGTCCTAATTTTCATAATTTTAGGAGTTACAGAAGTATGGTTTTATCACAGATCATTACAGACTATTCTGTTTTAGACATATTCTGTTTTTTGCTTGCATAGTTTGCTTGTTTTGATGATGCTATGGATTGTATCGGGGGTATAAGCCATGGAGAAGTTAAAATACAATACCTATTATGCAATAATGAAATATGAATCAATTTATAACAGTACCTAAAGTATTTGATATATTTATTATACTAACGGATCTCACGAGGTTTTGTTGAGTTTTGTGTCCTGAAGTTTTCAAGTTTTGGGTGAGAGAACGATGGATGAAGGAATAAGGAGCGGAGAGACCCTAAGCTTGGGGATGCCCAGGGCACCCCCAAGGTAATATTCAAGGAAGACCCAAGCGTCTAAGCTTGGGGATGCCTTGAAAGGCATTCCCTCTATCGTCTCCAATCTATCGGTATGTCACTTGGAGCTATATTTTTATTCATCACATGATATGTGTTTTGCTTGGAGCGTCATGTGTTATATTTTTTCCTTTTAGTTTGTGATACGTCTCCAACGTATCTATAATTTTTGATTGTTTATATATTATCATTCGAGGATACTTTTTGGGTCATTATTTACCAATTTATAATATTTTTGAGCACTAACCTATTGACCCAGTGCCCAGTGCCAGTTGCTGTTTTCTGCGTGTTTTTGCCTTTGCAGGTTTACTATACCAAATGAAGTCCAATTGCCACGAAACTTTTTGATGATTTTTTCTGGACTATATGAAGACCTAGAAGCTTCGGAGGAAGCCGGGAGGCACACGAGGGCCCCACCACACATCAGGGCGCTCCCTGGGGGGGAGGGGGCGCCCTGATATGTGGTGGCCCCCTCGGGCACCTCCCGACGTCCCTCTTTGGCCTATAAATTCTCTAATATTCCGAAAACCCTAGAGGCAGTCCCAAAACCATTTTTTCGCCGCCGCAAGTGTCTGCTCCGTCGCGAGGCCATCTGGAGCTCCATTCCGGCACCCTGTCGGAGGGGGGATCGTCCACGAAGGGCTGCCCTCATGATGATGTGCGAGTAGTTCACCACAGACCTACGGGTCCATAGCTAGTACCTAGATGGAAATCTCTCTCTCTTATGATCTTCAATACAATGATCATCGCATCTTCGCTTTGATCTATCCGATGTAATCCTATTGTGCGGTGTGTTTGTTGGGATCCGATGAATTGTGGGTTTATGTTCAGATTATTCATGAAAAGTATTTGAGATGCCTCTGAATTATATTATCTCTTATGTGCATGATCATTATAGCTTCATAATGCTGTACGATCTATTGATATGCTTTGGCCAAGTAGATTGATATTTCATCGGTGGGAGTGGTGCGTTGTGGTAGGTTCAACCTGGCGAATTTCTATATCCTAGTGACAAAGTAGGGGACAAGATGCGTCTTTGTGTTGTTGCTACTAAGGATAAAATGATGGGGTTCATTCATATTGTTTGAGTTTACTTTGTCTACATCATGTCATCGTTCTCCAAGCATTACTCTGTTTTACTTAATACTCTAGATGCGTGCTGGATAGCGGTCGATGAGTGGAGTAATAGTAATAGGTGCATGCGGAGTCGGTCCACAAAAATCCACAATAATCCCCGCAGCGTTTGGTCTCCGTTTGGTACTGATTTTCTGCGAAGTAAAAAACAAGCAAAAACAGCAACTGGCACTTTGGCACTATGTCAATAGGTTAGTCCCAAAAAAATGATATAAAGTTGTAATAAAATGATTGTAAAACATCCAAGAATGATAATATAACAGCATGGAACAAGCACAAATTATAGATACGTTGGAGACGTATCAGCATCCCCAAGCTTAATTCCTACTCGTCCTCGAGTAGGTAAATGATAAAAACAGAATTTTTGATGTGGAATGCTGCCTAACATGTCCATCATATTCTTTTCTTTTGTATAGCATGGACATTTGGACTTGTAAATGATTCAAATCAATAGTCTAGTTTTAACATAATGACTTCAATACTCAAACATGTCAACAAGCAACCATGTCTTTCAAAATATCAACACTAAAGAAAGTTATCCCTAGCCCATCATGCTCAATCATTGATCCATTCATGAAACACACTCAAATATTAGCTATGACCAATGCTCAAGTACGATCATAGTGCCCCCTAGTTGGTGCTTATAAGAGAAGATGGAGACTCAAAGAAAAAATAAAAATTGCATAAAGTAAATAGATAGGCCCTTCGCAGAGGGAAGTAGGGATTTGTAGAGGTGCCAGAGCTCATAGTTTTAAATTGAGAGAAAAAATATTTTGGGTGGCATGCTTTTCCTGTCAACGAAAACGACAAAGTAGCTCACAATACTTTCCATGCTAGATATATCATAGGCGGTTCCCAAACAGAAAATAAAGTTTATTCCTTTTTCCACCAAACTTTCACTTTCCATGGCGGGCCGTATCCACGGTTGCCTTCCATACCAACACTTTCCAAGGAATTTATTATTTGACAACATAAAGTAAATATTTTTTTATTTTTCATTTCGGGAATGGGCATCCCTATTACCGCCGCACTCTCGTGCAATGACAAGTGAATAAACACTCATCTTGAGAATAACACATCTAGCATGGAAAAATATTGGACACTCCCCACCGTTTCATGAGCGGTACGGGCACACAAAAGAGAAAATTTATTTTGAAAATTTAGAGATGGCACATACAAATTTGCTTGGAACAGCACGGAAATACCGCATATAGGTAGGTATGGTGGACTCATAAGGCAAAACTTGGTTTAAGGATTTTGGATGCACAAGTAGTATTTCTACTTAGTACAAATGAAGGCTAGCAAATAGATTGGGAAGCAACCAAACCAAGAAACGAAAAATCACATAAGTGAGCATTGAACATAACTAACACCGAATAATGCACCACAAGTAGGATGTAACTTCATTGCATAACTATTGACTTTCGTGCATGCATAGGGAATCACAAACCTTAACACCAATATTCCTACTAAGCATAATTACTCACTAACATGACTCACATATTACTATCATCATGTTTCAAAACTATTACAAGGAATCAAGTTTAATTTGTCCAATGATCTTCATGAAAGTTTTTATTATATCCTCCTTGGATATCTATCACTTTGGGACTAGTTTCATATATTGTCATTGCTTTTTGGCAAGCTCAAACAAATTTAAGTGAAGCACATGAGCATAAAGATTCCATCTCTCAAAAAGGTATAAGTGAAGCATGAGAGGATTTCTTCAAAATTTTACCTACTCTCAAATTAATCTAAGTGAAGCATGAGAGTATTTCTACAAAAGTTTCCAAGCACACCGTGCTCAAAAAGATATAAGTGAAGCACTAGAGCAATTCTATAGCTCAAAAAGTTTAAGTGAAGTACATAGAGCAATTCTAACAAATCATAGCATGATTTTGGCTTTATCAAATAGGTGTGTACAGCAAGGATACAAAGGAAAAACTAACAAACCAAGCAATCAAAGATACAAGACGCTCCAAGCAAAACACATGATATGTGACGAATAAAAATATAGCTCCAAGTAAAATACCGATGGTCGTTAGAAGAAAGAGGGGATGCCACTCGGGGGCATCCCCAAGCTTAGTTGCTTGTTACTCTTTGGATATATCTTGGGGGTGCGGTAGCATCCCCAAGCTTACGCTTTTGCTACTCCTTATTCCTTCATCCATCGTGATCTCACCCAAAACTTGAAAACTTCAATCACACAAAACTCAACAAAATCTTCGTGAGATCCGTTAGTACAAGAAAGCAAATCACTACTTTAGGTACTGTTGTAAACCCATTCAAATTTTATAATTGCATTATACCTACTGTATTTTAAATTTACCATGGCTTATACCCCCTAATACAAACCATAGATTCATCAAAACAAGCACACAATGCAACAAAAACAGAATCTGTCTCAAACAGAAAAGTCTGTAGTAATCTGTACTCTACCAATACTTCTGTAACTCTAAAAATTCTAAAAAATTAGGAAAACGTAAGGAATTTGAATAGAAACACTGTTTTAAAATTTCAGCTCAAAATCACGTTCCAGAAAAAAAATGAAAATTTATATACTGGACGCAAAGTTTCTGTTTCAGATTCAGCATCACTTCTACTCATCCTATGAATCATCCTAACGGTTCTACTTGGCACAAACACTAAATAAACCATAAAAACACAATCATAACAGAGGCATAATTGTGTCAACACTCAAAAACAGAAAGGAAAAAGCAAAAATTTATTTATTCATTGGGTTGCCTCCCAACAAGCGCTATCGTTTTACGCCCCTAGCTAGGCATATTGGATAGATTCAAGTATTGTCATCCTTGGTTTTCAATTCTTCAATCACACAACTAGATTTCCTCAAGGATTTAGCATGCATGTTTTTGATGACAACACTCCTAGGAAGAAACCCAAAAAATTCATTCTTGTAAATAGGGTCTCTTATGATTTCAACAAAGTCGGGATGAATACTAATCATTTTAAAATCCCCCTTGTGATTACTAGGCATAGCAACTTTGTTCTTAGTGACTTGCATGGTCTTGACAATCTTTATGAGAGTTTTTTCAATAGATTTGATAGAAGAAAAAGCCGAACCCAAATTACTAAAGATCTCTTCCAACTTATCAATACGGTAAGGACTTTCTTCTACCCTTTCGTTAACTACGGTTTCTTTTGCCTTAAACAATTTAAGAGCATCTCCCGCCTTAGATCCAATTTTATTAGCAAGATTATGCATATTTTTATCTAGATCATCAAGATGTTCTTTAGTAATCATTTTCTTTTCAATAGCATCTAATCTCTCCATATCGTGTTGGAGAGTTAAAGTTGTTTCATTGATCATGATAGGTGGCGATCCCACTAAACTTCCCAAAGCATTAAAAGCATCCAAAGATGGACACATCAAGAAATTTCCACCGGTAATCGTATCAAGGACGAATCTATACCAAGTGGTAATGCCAACATAGAAACTGCGAAGAAGAACAACGGTAGATTGCTTATGGATAGATCTATTATGAGCACTGCAAATCCTATACCAAGCATCTTTTAAGTTCTCCCCTCCCCTTTGCTTAAAATTAAGAACCTCATTATCGGGAGTGCACGCAACAAAGGAAGAACTAGACATAGTGACAAGGCAAGAGATCTGGCGAGAAAAAGGGCAAACGAAAAAGAGGGTGAATAAAACGGCAAATTGATGAAGTGGGGGAGAGGAAAACGAGAGGCAAATGGCAAATAATGTAATTGCAAGGAGATGAGATTTGTGATTAGGAACCTGGTAGATGATGATGGAGTCCCCTCGGCGCCTACAATAGGCACGTAGAAGAGACCGCTTCCTCCCCGGCAACGGCGCCAGAAATTCCTTTGACGTGCTTGGACTGCGTTGGTATTTCCCCAAAGAGGAAGGGATGATGCAGCACATCGACGGTAAGTATTTCCCTCAGTTATGAAACCAAGGTTATCAAACCAGTAGGAGGATCACCACCACCCAATAAGCAACACCTGCACACAAACAACAAATACTTGCAACCCGACGTGAAAGAGAGGTTGTCAATCTCTCTACGGTAATAAGATAGATTAGGTAGTGATAGATAGGAGAGATAGATCTCTTAAGAACACAAATAAAAAGAGTAAATATGCAGCAATATATTTTTGGGTTTTTGGTTTTGTAGATCTGAAAATAAAGATTGCAAAAAACGTAGATTGGAAAGCAATATGATAGAAAAGTAGACCCGGGGGCCGTAGGGTTCACTAGTGGCTTCTCTCATGAGTATAGCGCACGGTGGGTGAACAAATTACTGTTGGGCAATTGATAGAAAATCGAATAGTCATGACGATATCCAAGGCGATGATTATTATATAGGCATCACGTCCAAGATAGATAGACCAACTCCTGCCTGCATCTACCTCTATTACTCCACACATCGACCGCTATCCAGCATGCATCTAGTGTGTTAAGTTCATGGAAAAACGGAGTAATGCAATAAGAACGATGACATGATGTAGACAAGATCTATTCATGTAGGAATAGACCCCATCTTGTTATCCTTAATAGCAACGATACATGCGTGTCTTGCTGCCCCTTCTGTCACTGGGAAAGAACACCGCAAGATCAAACCCATCACAAAGCACCTCTTCCCATGGCAAGAAAAATCGATCTAGTCGGCCTAACTAAACCAAAGATTCGAAGAACAAATACGATGCTATAAGCAATCATGCATATAAGAGATCAAAGAAGACTCAAATGATATTCATGGATAGAAATTGATCATGAACTCAAAATTCATCGGATCGCAACAAACACACCGCAAAAGTTTACATCAAATAGATCTCCAAGAGACCATTGTATTGAGAATCATAAGAGAGAGAAGAAGCCATCTAGCTACTGCCTACGGACCCGTAGGTCTATGGTGGACTACTCACGCATCATTGGAGAGGCACCTATGAGGAAGATGAACCCCTCCGTGATGGTGTTTAGATTGGATCTCGCGGTTCTGGAACTTGCGGCGGCTGGAATTGTGTTTCGTCGACTCCTCTAGGGTTTTTGGATTTTCTGGGAATTTATAGGCACGATAGTCGGTTGAGGGGGTGCCCGAGGTGCCCATCCCCCACCAGGCCGCGCCAGGGGGCCTCTGGCGCGCCCTGGTGGAAGATGGCCACCCTGGGCCCCCTCTTCTGGTGTTCTTTGGCCCATCTTCTTTCTTTTGGTCCAGAAAAAATCCACAAAAATCCCCGCAGCGTTTGGTCTCCGTTTGGTACTAATTTTCTGCGAAGTAAAAAACAAGCAAAAACAACAACTGACACTTTGGCACTATGTCAATAGGTTAGTCCCAAAAAATGATATAAAGTTGTACTAAAATGATTGTAAAGCATCCAAGAATGATAATATAACAGCATGGAACAAGCAAAAATTATAGATACGTTGGAGACGTATCAACAACTCATTTGCTTGCAAATAACGAGATCAAGGGGATTGACAACCCTCTTGCCCGCGTTGGGTGCAAGTCGTTTGTTCATTTGTGTACAGCCGCTGAAGATGGTTGAGGGTTGATATTCCTATTGGTTTGATAAACCTTGGTTTCGTAACTGAGGGAAATACTTATCCGCTTTGTGCTGCAATTACCCGTTCCTCTTCACAGAAAACCCAACGCAGATCACAAGTATCAGGAAGGATTTCTGGCGCCGTTGCCGGGGAATATCATCATCAACTACCAAGTAACTTCACACAAATTTTCATTCACTTGTTCTTCTTTTTATTTGTTGTTATATTTAGCTTGTCACATAAAAATAAAAAATACAAAAATATTTACCTTTGCTTGTTACTAGTTTACTTCTTCGCTTGCTAGTTTGCTTGTTTTGCTTGTTACTTTGCTCGCTCGGTCACCATGTCTCAAGATACTACTAAGTTGTGCGAGTTCTCAAATACTAATAATGATGATTTTATTAGTACACCTATACCGCCCGCCACTAGTGCAGAGGCTTTTGATATTAATGCTGCATTGCTAAATCTTGTCACGAAAGATCAATTTTCGGGAAGTCCTATGAGGATCCCGCTTCACATCTTAATACCTTCGTTGAATTATGTGACATGCAAAAGAAAAAGGATATGGATAATGATGTTGTGAAATTAAAATTATTTCCTTTTTCACTAAGAGATAAAGTTAAAGCTTGGTTTTCATGTTTACCGCATAATAGTATTGGAACATGGGATAAGTATAAAGATGCTTTTATTGCCAAGTATTTTCCTCCTGCTAAGATCATCTCCCTTAGAAATCAAATAATGAATTTTAAATAGCAAGATCAAGAGCATGTTGCACAAGCTTGGTAGAGAATGAAATTAATGATAAGGAACTGTCCAACTCACGGTTTAAATATGTGGATGATTATCCAAAATTTCTATGGTGGACTAAACTTTGTGTCTAGAAATCTTCTAGATTCTGCTGCAGGTGGTACCTTTATGGATGTGACCTTAGGAGAGGCCACAAAACTTCTGGACAACATCATGACAAATTATTCTCAATGGCATACCGAAAGGGCTCCAACCGGTAAGAAGGTAATTCGGTTGAAGAAATCGCTACTTTGAGTGAAAAGGTGGATGCTCTTATGAATATGGTTGCTAGTAAAAATTCTCATGTTGATCCCAATGATGTTCCCTTGTCTACTTTGATTGAGCAAAATAATGATGCTATTGATGTGAACTTTGTCTCGCGAAATAATTTCAATAACAATGCTTATAGAGGAAATTTCAATTCTAGGCCGTATCCCGATAATTCCTCTAACAACTATGGAAACTCTTATGGTAATTCTTATGGAAATTCTTCTACAAATGCTAATAGGATATCCTCTGATCTCGAGAACACAATTAAAGAATTTATTAATTCTCAAAGGTTTTCAACACTATGGTAGAAGAAAAATTGCATGTAGTTGACACTTTGGCTAAAAACATGGATAGAATTGCTCTTGATGTGGAAACTCTTAAAGTAAAGCTTTGCCACCCAAGCATGATTTCAATGATGCCACTAAATCTATCCAAACATCTATCAATGAAAGTAAGAAGAGGACCGCTAAGTTGAGAGCTAAGCGGGAGTTCTTAGAAAAAACTCTTCCACCCGGTTTTTACCGGAATCATGATGAAGATCTTAAAATGATTGGTGTTTCTCCTGTTGAATCTTTATTTACCTCTCTGAATATAAATTATAAAGGGACTGGAGATGAGTCAACTTTAGTAGAGGAGCGTCCCGTTTGCTTGGAGGGTGATGATTTTGATGCTAAAACTGAAAAATGTGGGTTTGGAGAGGTCAAAACTTTAACTAGTGATGTGCCCACCATCTTGGATTACAAGGATTTGAATTATGATAATTGCTCTTTAGTAGAATGTATTTCCTTGTTGCAATCTATTATTATCTCACCCAATGCTTATGAACAAAACAAAGCTTTTACCGAACATATAGTAGAAGCTATGATAAGAGCTTATGATGAGAAACTTGAGCTTGAAGTTTCTATTCCTAGAAAATTGCATGATGAGTGGGAGCCTACTATCAAAATAAAGATCAATAAATATGAATGCAATGCTTTGTGTGACCTTGGTGCTAGTGTTTCAACTAGTCCTAAAACTCTTTGTGATGTACTCGGTCTCACTAATATTGAAGATTGTTCCCTCAACTTGCATCTTGCGGATTCTACCATCAAGAAACCTTTAGGTAGAATTAATGATGTGCTTATTATTGCAAATAAAAATTATGTGCCTGTAGATTTCATTGTGATTGATATTGATTGCAATCCTTCTTGTCCCATAATACTTGGAAGACCATTCTTACGAACTATAGGTGCAATCATTGACATGAAAGAGGGAAACATAAGGTTCCAATTCCCATTAAAGAAAGGGATGGAACACTTCCCTAGAAAGAGAATTAAATCACCTTATGAATCAATTATGAGATCCACTTATGGGTCGAGTGTCAAAGATGACAAAACTTGAAACTATGCATTATGCCTAGCTAGGGGCATAAAACGATAACGCTTGTTGGGAGGCAACCCAATAGTTATCTTTAAATTTTTGCTTAGAACTTTCTGTTTATTTTTAATAACATGATTATTGCATCTGTAATGATTATGTTTTTGTGTTTAAACTAGTGATTGTTCCAAGTAAAGCCTTTGGGATGACTCACAAGATGAGTAGAATCGATGCAGAAACAAAACAGAAACTTTTGACTCCAGTACATGAATTTTCATTTTTTTCTGGAGCGTGATAATGATCTGAAATTTTTATACAGTGTTTCTATACAAATTTTCGAGGTTTTCCTAATTGTTAAGAATTTTTAGATTTACATAAGTATAGGGTCTCTACATATTGCTACAGACTGTTCTGTTTTAGACAGATTCTGTTTTTGCTTGCATAGTTGCTTATTTTGATTAAACTATGGATTGTATCGGGGGGTATAAGCCATGGAGAAGTTAGAATACAGTACATATTATGCATTTATGAAATTTGAATCAATTTACAACAGTACTTAAAGTATGCAATATGTTTCTTATACTAACGGATCTCACGAGGTTTTGTTGAGTTTTGTGTGATTGAAGTTTTCAAGTTTTGGGTGTTATCTTGATGGACAAAGGAATAAGGAGTAGCAAGAGCCTAAGCTTGGGGATGCCCAAGGTACCCCAAGGTAATATTTTAAAGGATACTCAAGCATCTAAGCTTGGGGATGCCCCGGAAGGCATCCCCTCTTTCGTCTTAAATCCATCGGTATGTCACTTGAAGCTATATTTTTATTCGTCACATGATATGAGCTTTGCTTGGAGCGCCGTTTGCTTTTGTTTGCTTTTACTTTCAATTTGCCACAATCATTGTTTTCTGGACACGCCTATTTAAGAGAGACACACCTTCATCATAATTTGTTAGAATACTCTATGTGCTTCACTTATATCTTTTGAGCTTAGCAGTTGCTCTAGTACTTCGCTTATATCTTTTTGAGCATGGTGGCATGTAGATTTTAAAGAAATGATTTAACTCTTGTTCTTCACTTATATTTGTTTGAGAGTTAATAAATAGTGACGGTAATTTGCATGGGTCATATAGACTAGTCCGAAAATATTAGGTATTCAGAGAGTGATAATCAAAACCATCATGTAGCACATATAAAGAAATTGTGGGTTAATGATATTGATGTAGTAATGTGATATAGGTGTGAGTTCATAATTGTTAAACCGTAGAAGTGTCGATATTAAGAGGGGTTGACCTTTTTGTTCATCTAAAAATTAAAGAGGCATGGTGATGATGTGTGAGCATTTCTCTTCCTCGTTGAAATCCTAGTGTTGTTTCGGGTCGGAAGCGCGCGATGGTTAACTCCTACCAACCTCTTCCCTCGGGGCATGCGATTAGTACTTTGATCTATGATAAACTAATAAAACTTTGCAATAAGTATATGAGTTCTTTATGACTAATGTGAAACCATGGACATACGCAATCTCACCTTTTCATAACCTGCTAGCCTCTTCGGTACCGTGCATAGCCCGTTCTCACCTCGAGGATCAGTGCAACTTTCGCCGGTGCGTCCAAACCCCGTGACATGATATGCTCTGTTGCACATAAGCCTTATTATATATTCCTCAAAACAGCCACCATACCTACCTATCATGGCATTTCCATAGCCATTCCGAGATACATTGCCATGCAAATTCCATCATCACTTCACATGACTTGTTCGTTCATCGTCATATTGCTTTTCATGATCATATAGAGCTGACATAGTATTTGTGGCAAAGCCACCTTCATAATGTTTTTGATACATGCCACGCTAGATCATTGCACATCCTGGTACACTGTCAGGGGCATTCATACAGAGTCATATCTTCATATCAATTCTCCATGATGAGTTGTAAGTAAATAAAAGTGTGATGATCATCATTGTTAGAGCATTGTCCCAGTGAGGAAAGAATGATGGAGACGATGATTCTCCCATAAGTCGAGACGAGACTCCTGACGAAAATAAAGATGGGGGAGGCCAAATGATCCCACCATCCATTCAAAAAAAATGAGAGAAAATGAGAGAAGGGACTTTGCTACTATCCTTTACCACACTTGTGCCTCAAAGTGGCACCATGTTCCTCATGTAGAGAGTCTCATGATATATCACTTTCATATGCTAGTGGGAATCACCTATTCATTATTTCAAACTTGGCTTGTATATTCCTATGACGGGCTTCCTCAAATGCCCGAGGTCTTCATGAGCAAGCAAGTTGGATGCATACCCCACTTAGCTTCATTCGAGCTTGCATACACTTATAGCTCTAGTGCATCATTTGCATGGCAATCCCTACTCCTTGCATTGACATCTATCGATGGGCATCTTCATAGCCCGTTGGTATGCCTAGTTGATGTGATACTATCTTCTCCACTTCCTACCCCTTTGATATCTACCACCATACTTTATTCCACCTAAATGCTATGTCCAATGGCTCACACTCATGTATTGCGTGAAGAATAAAAAGTTGATGCATATTGAAAAGGTATGAACCAATTGCCTGACTTGGACACCGTGGTGCTTGGCATTTGTATTAATGTGGTGAAGATGGAGTCATGCCTTGCTAATACAATAAGATGAATGGGGGGGGGGGTAAACATTTCTTAAGGATCGTATACTTTTAGGAATTAACAATTCAGTTTCTTACCCTTTGAATATTGCTATGTTAATATTTGTTGATTCATCTTTTCTCAATGAGCATACCTGAATAAGATTACATAGTGGATAGCATGTCACATCAAAAAATCTGTTTTTATCATTTACCTACTCGACGACGAGCAGGAATTAAGCTTGGGGATGCTTGATACGTCTCCAACGTATCTATAATTTTTGATTGTTCCATGCTGATATATTATCATTCTAGGATACTTTTTGGGTCATTTTTTACCAATTTATAATATTTTTGAACACTAACCTATTGACCCAGTGCCCAGTGCCAGTTGCTGTTTTCTGCGTGTTTTTGCCTTTGCAGGTTTACTGTACCAAACGAAGTCCAATTGCCACGAAACTTTTTGATGATTTTTCTGGACTACATGAAGACCTAGAAGCTACGAAAGGAAGCCGGGAGGCACACGAGGGCCCCACCACACATCAGGGCGCGCCCTGGGGGGGGGGGGCGCCCTGATATGTGGTGGCCCCCTCGGGCACCTCCCGATGTCCCTCTTCGGCCTATAAATTCTCTAATATTCTGAAAACCCTAGAGGCAGTCCCAAAACCCTTTTTCTGCCGCCGCAAATCTCTGCTCCGTCGTGAGGCCATCTGGAGCTCCATTCCGGCACCCTGCCGGAGGGGGATCGTCCATAGAGGGCCTCTTCATCAACCTTGCCGCCCTCATGATGATGTGTGAGTAGTTCACCACAGACCTACGGGTCCATAGCTAGTACCTAGATGGCAATCTCTCTCTTATGATCTTCAATACAATGATCATCGCATCTTCGCTTTGATCTATCCGATGTAATCCTATTGTGTGGTCTGTTTGTTGGGATCCGATGAATTGTGGGTTTATGTTCAGATTATTCATGAAAAGTATTTGAGATGTCTCTGAATTATATTATCTCTTATGTGCATGATCATTATAGCTTTGTAATGCTCTCTGATATATTGATATGCTTTGGCCAAGTAGATTGATATTTCATCGGTGGGAGTGGTGCGTTGTGGTAGGTTCAACCTGGCGAATTTCTATGTCCCAGTGAAAAAGTAGGGGACAAGTTGCGTCTTTGTGTTGTTGCTACTAAGGATAAAATGATGGGGTTCATTCATATTGTTTGAGTTTACTTTGTCTACATCATGTCATCGTTCTCCAAGCATTACTCTATTTTACTTAATACTCTAGATGCATACTGGATAGCGGTCGATGAGTGGAGTAATAGTAATAGGTGCAGGCAGGAGTCGGCCTATTTGCTTATGGATGTGATGCCTATATATACATGATCATTGTCATGAACATCGCATAACTATCCGCTTTTCTATCAATTGCCCAACAATAATTTGTTTATCCACTGTATGCTGCCTACATGAGAGATGTCGCTAGGGAACACTATGGCCCCGGGTCTATTCACTTATATATTCGCAAACGCTATTATTACCTTGCTGCCTTTATTTACTTTTTATTTATTTTGCAATTTATATTTATCAACAATTATCTACACAACTCATTTGCTTGCAAATAACGAGATCAAGGGGATTGACAACCCTCTTGCCCGCGTTGCGTGCAAGTCGTTTGTTCATTTGTGTGTAGCCGCTGAAGACGGTTGAGGGTTGATATTCCTATTGGTTCGATAAACCTTGGTTTCATAACCGAGGGAAATACTTATCCGCTTTGTGCTGCAATTACCCGTTCCTCTTCACGGAAAATCCAACGCAGATCACAAGTATCAGTTTGCCACAATCATTGTTTGTTGGAAACCCATATTTGAGAGAGACATGCGGTCATCATAATTTATTAGAATACTCTATATGCTTCACTTATATCTTTTGAGCTAGGCAGTTGCTCTAGTCCTTCACTTATATCTTTTTAGAGCATGACAGCGTTCCGATTTTGTAGAAATAATTGAACTCTCATGCTTCACTTAAATATTTTTAGAGTATATAAGAAATAGGAATGGTAATGGGCATGTTTTATAAGACTAGTCCAAAAAGGATAGGTATTCAAGGGGGATATAATAAAAACTTTCATGTAGCTCACTAAAGAAGAAACATGAGATGATTAAATTGTCGTAGTAATATGAAAGGGCATGAGCACATGATTATTGGTTAGTAGAAATATCGGTAATTAAAGCTTGTTATTTGTTATTCATCTAAGTATTAACTATGGCCTGGTGATGATGTGTGAGCATTTTTATGTCTGAAATGAAATCCTCTTGTATTGTTCGAATTGGGGGCGCGCGATGGTTAACTCCTATCAACCTCCTCCCTAGGGGCATGTAGTAGTACTTTTCTTCGAGAGAGCTAATAAGGCTTTACAATAATTATATGAGTTCTTTATGACTAATGTGAATCCATGGATATATGCACTTTCACCTTTCCGTAATTGCTAGCCACTTCGGTACCGTGCATTGCCCATTCTCATCTCGAGAGTCGATGCAAACTTCGCCGGTGCATCCAAACCCCATGATATGATACGCTCTATCACACATAAGACTCCTTATATCTTCCTCAAAACAGCCACCATACCTACCTATCATGGCATTTCCATAGCCATTTCGAGATATATTGCCATGCAACTTCCACCGTTCCGTCGTATGACTTGTGTGTTCATCATCATATTGCTTTGCATGATCATATAGCTGACATAGTATTTGTGGCAAAGCCACCGTTCATCATTGTTTACATGTTATGCTACTCCATTGCACATCCTGGTACTCTGCTAGAGGCATTCATATAGAGTCATATTGTTTTATGTTGAGTTATAATATTGAGTTGTAAGTAAATAAAAGTGTGATGATGATCATTCTTAGAGCACTGTCCCAGTAAGAAAAAGGATGATGGAGACTATGATTCCCACACAAGTCGGGATGAGACTCCGGAAGGAAAAAATAAAAAAAAATAAAAGAAATGGGGGAGGCAAAAAAGGAGAAAATCCCACCATGAAAAAATGAGATAAAAGAGAGACAGGACAGTGCTATTATCCTTTTACCTCACTTGTGCCTCAAAGTGGCACCATGTTCTTCATATAGAGAGTCTCCTGAGTTGTCGTTTTCATATGCTAGTGATAATTTTTCATTATAGAACTTGGCTTGTATATTCCGATGATGGGCTTCCACAAATGCCCGAGGTCTTCATGAGCAAGCAAGTTGGATGCACGCCCACTTAGCTTCTGTTGAGCTTTCATACACTTATAGCTCTAGTGCATATGTTGCATGGAAATCCCTACTCCTCGCATTGATATCGATTGACGAGCATCTACACGTTGATCCGCCTAGTTGATGCGAGACTTTCTTTTCCACTTTGACTCCTTCGATATCTACCACCATACTCTATTCCATCCATATGCTATATCCATGGTTCATGCTCATGTATTGCATGAAGTTGAAAATGCTCAAGCGCATTAGAAGTACGATCCAATTGCCTGGTTTGACACCGGGGTGCTCATGATTTATACTTAGGCGGTGACGACGGAGTCATGCCGTGCTTGATATGATAAAATGAGTAGGGAATAACATTCTTTGAGGATCATATGTTTTGAAAAGTAATGGTTATGTTATTTATGTTTATGGATATTATTTTGTTGATATCAATTAGTTCATTGTTTCTCAATGATCATACTTAAAAGAGATTACATGTTAGATAGCATGTCACATAAAAAATTCTGTTTTTATCGTTTACCTACTCGAGGACGAGCACGAATTAAGCTTGGGGATGCTGATACGTCTCCAACATATCTGTAATTTTTGTGTTCCGTGCTATTATATTATTAATCTAGGATACTTTATATGCAATTATATGCTATTTTATATCATTTTTGGGACCTAACCTACTAACCCAGTGCCAAGTGCCAGTTGCTGTTCTTTTGCCTGTTTTTGGTTTTCCAAGAAATTTGTACCAAACAAAGTCCAAACGCTACGAAGCGTTTTGACAATTTTTTTCTGGACAAAAGAGACCGAGGAAGCTTTGGGAGGAGACCAGAAGCGAGATGAGGAGATGACAAGGCAACATGGCGTGCCTAGGGGGGTAGGCGCACCCTGATGCCTTGTGGGCCCCTCATGGCTCCGTCTGACCTAATTCCACCTCCATAAATTCTCTAAAATCAAGAACCAATAGAGAGCTAGCCGAGAAACTTTTCTGCCACCGCAAGACTCTATTCCGACGGGAGGCCATCTGTAGACCTTTCCCGGTACTCTGCCGGAGGGGGAATCGACCATGAAAGCCATCTACATCAACCTTGCTGCCTCCATGATGATGTGTGAGTAGTTCACCACATACCTACGTGTCCATAGCTATTACCTAGATGGCTTCTTCTCTCTCTTTGATCTTCAATACAAGGTTCACCACGATTCCCGCGATGATCAATCCGATGTAATCTTCTTTTGCGGTGTGTTTGTTGGGATCCGATGAATTATGGGTTTATGATCAGATTATTCATTGAAAGTAATTGAGTCTTTTCTGAATTATATTATGCATGATTGTTATACCTGCAAATTCTCTCCGATCTATCGGTTCGGTTTGGCCAACTAGATTGATTTATCTTCAGCGGGAGTGGTGCATTGTAGTGGGTTCAATCTTGCGGTGCTCTATATCAGACAGAAGGGGACAAGACACGTATTTGTATTGTTGACATTAAGGATAAAACGACGGGATCTGAACATATTGCTTGTCTTATATTTTCTACATAATGTCACCTTGCTCCAAGCATTACTCTGTTTGTTATGAACTTAATATCTAGAGAGGCAAGCATAGGAGCGCTCTCGAAGTGGAGTAATAGTAGTAGATGTAGAATCGTTTCGGTCTACTTGTTTATGGATGTGATGCCTATGTACATGATCATTGCTGTGAATAGCATGTCATAACTATGCGCAATTCTGTCAATTGCCCAACAGTAATTTGTCTACCCACTGTATGCTATTTTCGAGAGATAAGCCTCTAGCGAACACTATAGACCCCAGGTCTACTTAAACATAAATACAAAAAATTTAAAATACTTTTCTGCAATTTATGTACTTTTATTTTATTTTGCATTTACATTATGTATCTCTATCAAGATTTAATCCTTGCAAGTAACGAGTTCAAGGGGCTTGACAACCCTCTTGCCCGCGTTGGGTGCAAGTGTTTGGTTTTGTGTGTGTAGGTTGTTGGAAATATGCCCTAGAGGCAATTAATAAAGTGTTTATTATTATCATATTTCTCCGTTCATGATAATGGTTTATTATTCATGCTAGAATTGTATTGACCGGAAACTAAATACATGTGTGTGGATAATAGACAAATACTATGTCCCTAGTATGCCTCTACTAGACTAGCCCGTTGATCAAAAGATGGTCAAGGTTTTCTGACCATGGACATGAGTTGTCATTTGATAACGGGATCACATCATTAGGAGAATGATGTGATGGACATGACCCAACCATTAGCATAGCAAATGATCGTTCAGTTTATTGCTATTGCTTTCACTATGTCAAATACACGTTCCTCTGACCATGAGATCATGCAACTCCCGGATACCGTAGGAATACTTTGGGTGTATCAAACGTCACAACGTTACTGGGTGATTATAAAGGTGCACTACAGGTATCTCCGAAAGTGTTTGTTGAGTTGGCATGGATCGAGATTGGGATTTGTCACTCCGACTATCGGAGAGGTATCTCTGGGCCCTCTCGGTAATACAGCATCACAGAAGCCTTGCAAGCACCGTGACTAAAGAGTTAGTTGCAAGATGATGTATTACGGAACGAGTAAAGAGACTTGCCGGTAACGAGATTGAACTAGGTATTGGATACCGACGATCGAATCTCGGGCAAGTAACATACCGCCGGACAAAGGGAACAACGTATGTTGACATATGAGGTTCACCGATAAAGATCTTCATGGAATATGTAGGAACCAATATGAGCATCCAGGTTCCGCTGTTGGTTATTGACCAGAGAGTCGTCTCGGTCATGTCTACATCATTCCCGAACCCGTAGGGTCCGCACACTTAAGGTTCGATGACGATATAGTATTATATGAGTTATGTGATTGGTGACCGAATGTTGTTCAGAGTCCCGGATGAGATCACGGACATGACGAGGAGTCTCAAAATGGTCGAGAGGTAAAGATTCATATATTGGAAGGCTATATTCGGACATCGGAAAGGTTCCGAGTGATTCGGGTATTTTTCGGAGTACCGGGGAGTTACGGGAATTCACCGGGAGAAGTAATGGGCCTTATTGGGCCATACGGGAAAAAGAGAGGCAGGCCACGTGAGGAGGCGCGCGCCCCCCCTTGCCCAAACCGAATTGGACTAGGGGAGGGGGCGCAGCCCCCTCTTTCCTTTCTCTCTCTCTCTCCTTCCTTCTTCCCCCTTCCACCAAGTGGAATCCTACTAGGACTTGGAGTCCTAGTAGGACTCCTCTCTCTTGGCGCGCCCTACAGGGGCCGGCCGGCCTCCCCCTCTCCTCCTTTATATACGGAGGCAAGGGGGCACCCTAGGACACACAATTGTCCCATAGCCGTGTGCGGTGCCCCGATCTCCGTTTTCCACCTCGGTCATATTTTCGGAGAGCTTAGGCGAAGCCCTGCCGGAATCACTTCACCGTCACCGTCGCCACGCCGTCGTGCTGACAAAACTCATCTACTTCCTCGACGTCTTGCTGGATCAAGAAGGCGAGGATCGTCACCGAGCTGCACGTGTGTAGAACTCGGAGGTGCCGTACGTTCGGTACTCGATCGGTGGAGCTCGAAGGATTGTTCGACTACATCAACCGCGTTGTGAGACGCTTCCGCTAACGGTCTACGAGGGTACGTAGACACACTCTCCCCTCTCGTAGCGATGCATCTCCATGGATAGATCTTGCGTGAGCGTAGGAATTTTTTTGAAATTCATGCTCCGTTGCCCAACAGTGGCATCCGAGTCAGGTCTATGCGTAGATGTGTTTTGCATGAGTAGAACACAAGTGAGTTGTGGGCGTGGGTGTATACATATTGCTTGCCGTTACTAGTTGTTACTTGATTCGGCGGTATTGTGAGATGAAGCGGCCCGGACCGACATTACGCGTATGCTTACGCGAGACAGGTTTCACCGCTAAGTGCACTCGTTGCATAAAGGTGACTGGCGGGTGTCTGTCTCTCTCACTTTAGTTGAATCGGTTTCAATGAAGAGGGTTCTTTTAGAAGATCAAAAAGCAATCACTACACCGCGTTGTGGTTTTGCGTAGGTAAGAACGGTTCTTGCAAACCCGTAGCAGCCACGTAAAACTTGCAACAACAAAGTAGAGGACGTCTAACTTGTTTTTGCAGGGTATGCTGGTGATGTGATATGGTCAAGACATGATGTGATATAAGTTGTTGTATGAGATGATCATGTTTTGTAAGTTATCAGGCAACCGGCAGGAGCCTTATGGTTGTCTCTTTATTGTATGCAATGCCAACGCTATGTAATTGCTTTTCTTTACCGCTATGAGTTAGCAGTAGTAGTAGTAGCAATAGCCGGCGAGACGACCACGACGCTGCGATGGAGATCAAGGTGTCACGACGCTACGATGGAGATCATGGTGTCAATCCGGTGACGATGGAGATCATGACGATGCTTGGCTGATGGAGATCAAAAGCACAAGACGATGATGGCCATATCATGTCACATATATTGAATTGCATGTGATGTTAATCCTTTTATGCATCTTATTTTGCTTAGGACGACGGTAGCATTATAAGATGATCCCTTCACTAAATTTCAAGATAAGTGTTCTCCCCTAGTATGCACCGTTGCGAAGGTTCGACGCTTCTAAGCACCACGTGATGATCGGGTGTGATGGATTCTTTCGTTCGCATACAACGGGTGTAAGCCAGTTTTACACACGCAGAATACCTAGGTTAAACTTGACGAGCCTAGCATATACAGATATGGCCTCGGAACACAAGAGACCGAAAGGTCGAACATGAGTCATATAGTAGATATGATCAACATGAAAGATGTTCACCATTGATAACTAATCCACCACACGTGATGATCGGACGTGGCTTAGTTGATGTGGATCATGTTACACTTAGACAACTTGAGGGATGTTAATCTAAGTGGGAGTTCTTAAATAATTTGATTAATTGAACTTCAATTATCATGAACATAGTCTAAATAATCTTTGCAATTGTATGTTGTAGATCAATGGCCCGCGCTGTAGTTCCACTGAATTTTAATGCGTTCCTAGAGAAAGCTAAGTTGAAAGATGATGGAAGCAACTATGCGGACTGGGTCCATAATCTGAGGATCATCCTCATTGCGGCACAGAAGGCTTATGTCCTTGATGCACCGCTAGGTGTCGCACCCCCTCCCTCGTCTGTCGACGTTATGAACGCCTGTCAGACACGTGTTGATGACTACTCGATAGTTCAGTGTGCCATGCTTTACGGCTTAGAACCGGGGCTCCAAAGACGTTTTGAGCATCACGAAGCATATGAGATGTTCCAAGAGCTGAAACTTGTATTTCAAGCTCATGCCCGGGTCGAGAGATATGATGTCTCCGACAAGTTCTTTAGCTGTAAGATGGAGGAGAATAGTTCTATCAGTGAGCATATACTCAAGATGTCTGGGTTGCATAACCGCTTGACTCAGTTGGGAGTTAATCTTCCAGATGATTCGGTTATTGACAGAATTCTCCAATCACTGCCACCAAGCTATAAGGGCTTTGTGATGAACTATAATATGCAAGGAATGAAAAAGTCTATTTCCGAGCTCTTCGCTATGCTGAAAGCTGCGGAGGTAGAAGTCAAGAAGGAGCATCAAGTGTTGATGGTAAAGAAGAGAACTAGTTTCAAGAAGGGCAAGGGAAAGAAGGGAAACTTCAAGAAGAACGGCAAATCAGTTGCTGCTCCCACAAAGAAACCCAAGTCTGTACCCAAACCCGAGACTGAGTGTTTCTACTGCAAGGGGACTGGTCACTGGAAGCGGAACTGCCCCAAGTACCTGGCAGATAAGAAGGCTGGCAACATCAACAAAGGTATATTTGATATACATGTTATTGATGTGTACCTTACCAATGCTCATAGTAGCACCTGGGTATTTGATACTGGTTCGGTTGCTCATATTTGTAACTCGAAACAGGAGCTATGGAATAAACGAAGATTGGCTAAGGACGAGGTGACGATGCGCGTCGGGAACAGTTCAAGAGTTGAAGTTATCGCCGTCGGCACGCTACCTCTACATCTACCCTCGGGATTAGTGATGAACCTAAATAATTTTTATTTGGTGCCTGCGTTGAGCATGAACATTATATCTGGATCTTGTTTATTGCGAGACGGTTATTCATTTAAATCAGAGAATAAAGGTTGTTCTATTTTGATGAATAATATCTTTTATGGTCATGCACCGCTTGTGAATGGTTTATTCTTGTTGAATCTCGATCGTGGTGATACACACATCCATAATATTGATGCCAAAAGACGCAAAATTGATAATGATAGTACCACATATTTGTGGCACTGCCGCTTAGGTCATATTGGTGTAAAATGCATGAAAAAACTCCATACAGATGGACTTTTGGAATCACTTGATTATGAATCATTTGAGACGTGCGAACCATGCCTCATGGGCAAGATGACTAAGACTCCGTTCTCCGGAACAATGGAGCGAGCAACAGACTTGTTGGAAATAATACATACCGATGTATGTGGTCCGATGAGTGTTGAGGCGCGCGGTGGATATCGTTATGTTCTCACGTTCACAGATGATTTGAGTAGATATGGCTATGTCTACTTGATGAAGCATAAATCTGAAACATTTGAAAAGTTCAAAGAATTTCAGAGTGAAGTAGAGAACCATCGTAACAAGAAAATAAAATTCTTACGATCTGATCGTGGAGAAGAATATTTGAGTTACGAGTTTGGCAATCACTTAAAACAATGTGGAATTGTTTCACAGCTCACGCCACCTGGAACACCACAGCGTAATGGTGTGTCCGAAGGTCGTAATCGTACTCTATTAGATATGGTGCGTTCTATGATGTCTCTTACTGATTTGCCACTATCATTTTGGGGTTATGCATTAGAGACAGCTGCATTCACTTTAAACAGGGCACCGTCTAAATCCATTGAGACGACACCGTATGAACTGTGGTTTGGTAAGAAACCTAAACTGTCGTTTCTGAAGGTTTGGGGATGCGATGCTTATGTCAAAAGGCTTCAGCCAGATAAGCTCGAACCCAAAGCAGATAAGTGCGTCTTCATAGGATACCCAAAGGATACCGTTGGGTACACCTTCTACCACAGATCCGAAGGCAAAGTATTCATTGCTAAGAATGGATCCTTTCTAGAGAAGGAGTTTCTCTCGAAAGAAGTGAGTGGGAGGAAAGTAGAACTTGATGAGGTAATTGTACCTCCTCTGGATAGTAGTACGCCACAGAAAGAAATTTCTGTGACACCAACACAGACCAGAGAAGAAGTTGATGATAATGATCATGAGGCTTCGGATCAAGTTGCTACAGAACTTCGAAGGTCAACCAGGACACGTTCCGCACCAGAGTGGTACGGAAATCCAGTCTTGGAGGTTATGTTGTTAGACAACGGTGAACCTTCGAACTATGAAGAAGCGATGGCAGGCCCAGATTCCGACAAATGGCTTGAGGCCATGAAATCCGAGATTGGATCCAAGTATGAGAACAAAGTGTGGACTTTGGTAGACTTGCCCGATGAACGGCGAGCTATTGAAAATAAATGGATCTTTAAGAAAAAGACGGACGCTGATGGTAATGTCACCGTCTATAAAGCACGACTTGTTGCTAAAGGTTATCGACAAGTTCAAGGAGTTGACTACGATGAGACTTTCTCACCCGTAGCGATGCTAAAGTCTGTCAGAGTTATGTTAGCAATTGCCGCGTTTTATGATTATGAAATCTGGCAAATGGACATCAAAACGGCATTCCTTAATGGATTCCTTAAGGAAGAATTGTATATGATACAACCGGAAGGTTTTGTCGATCCTAAAGGTGCTAACAAAGTATGCAAGCTCCAGCGATCCATCTATGGACTGGTGCAAGCATCTCGGAGCTGGAATACTCGCTTTGATGAAGTGATCAAAGGGTTTGGGTTTATACAAACTTATGGAGAAGCTTGTATTTACAAGAAAGTGAGTGGGAGCTCTGTGGCATTTCTCATATTATATGTGGATGACATATTATTGATGGGAAATGACATAGAATTTCTAGAAAGCATAAAGGGTTATTTGAACAAAAGTTTTTCAATGAAGGATCTCGGAGAAGCTGCTTACATATTAGGCATCAAGATCTATAGAGATAGATCAAGATGCCTCATTGGACTTTCACAAAGCACATACCTTGACAAGATTTTGAAGAAGTTCAAAATGGATCAGTCAAAGAAAGGGTTCTTGCCTGTATTGCAAGGTGTGAGATTGAGTAAGACTCAAAGCCCGACCACGGCAGAAGACAAAGAGAAGATGAGTGTCATCCCCTATGCCTCAGCCATAGTCTCTATTATGTATGCCATGCTGTGTACCAGACCTGAGGTGTGCCTCGCTATTAGCTTGGTGGGAAGGTACCAAAGTGATCCAGGAGTAGATCACTGGACAGCGGTCAAGAATATCCTGAAGTACCTGAAAAGGACCAAGGACATGTTTCTCGTTTATGGAGGTGACAAAGAGCTCGTCGTAAAGGGTTACGTTGATGCTAGCTTTGACACAGATCCAGATGACTCTAAGTCACAATCTGGATACGTATTTATTCTTAATGGTGGAGCGGTCAGTTGGTGCAGTTCCAAGCAGAGCGTCGTGGCGGGATCTACATGTGAGGCGGAATACATAGCTGCTTCCGAAGCAGCACATGAAGGAGTCTGGATGAAGGAGTTCATATCCGATCTAGGTGTCATACCTAGTGCATCGGGTCCAATGACTATCTTATGTGACAACACTGGAGCAATTGCTATAGCAAAGGAGCCCAGGTTTCACAAGAGAACCAAGCATATAAAGCGTCGCTTCAACTCCATTCGGAATTTGATTAAGGATGGAGACATAGAGATTTGCAAAGTACACACGGATCTGAATGTGGCAGACCCGTTGACTAAACCTCTTCCACGAGCAAAACATGATCAGCACCAGAATGCGATGGGTGTTAGATTCATTACAATGTAATTGACTCTAGTGCAAGTGGGAAACTGTTGGAAATATGCCCTAGAGGCAATTAATAAAGTGTTTATTATTATCATATTTCTCCTTTCATGATAATGGTTTATTATTCATGCTAGAATTGTATTGACCGGAAACTAAATACATGTGTGTGGATAATAGACAAATACTATGTCCCTAGTATGCCTCTACTAGACTAGCCCGTTGATCAAAAGATGGTCAAGGTTTTCTGACCATGGACATGAGTTGTCATTTGATAACGGGATCACATCATTAGGAGAATGATGTGATGGACATGACCCAACCGTTAGCATAGCAAATGATCGTTCAGTTTATTGCTATTGCTTTCACTATGTCAAATACACGTTCCTCTGACCATGAGATCATGCAACTCCCGGATACCGTAGGAATACTTTGGGTGTATCAAACGTCACAACGTTACTGGGTGATTATAAAGGTGCACTACAGGTATCTCCGAAAGTGTTTGTTGAGTTGGCATGGATCGAGATTGGGATTTGTCACTCCGACTATCGGAGAGGTATCTTTGGGCCCTCTCGGTAATACAGCATCACAGAAGCCTTGCAAGCACCGTGACTAAAGAGTTAGTTGCAAGATGATGTATTACGGAACGAGTAAAGAGACTTGCCGGTAACGAGATTGAACTAGGTATTGGATACCGACGATCGAATCTCGGGCAAGTAACATACCGCCGGACAAAGGGAACAACGTATGTTGACATATGAGGTTCACCGATAAAGATCTTCGTGGAATATGTAGGAACCAATATGAGCATCCAGGTTCCGCTGTTGGTTATTGACCAGAGAGTCGTCTCGGTCATGTCTACATCATTCCCGAACCCGTAGGGTCCGCACACTTAAGGTTCGATGACGATATAGTATTATATGAGTTATGTGATTGGTGACCGAATGTTGTTCGGAGTCCCGGATGAGATCACGGACATGACGAGGAGTCTCAAAATGGTCGAGAGGTAAAGATTCATATATTGGAAGGCTATATTCGGACATCGGAAAGGTTCCGAGTGATTCGGGTATTTTTCGGAGTACCGGGGAGTTACGGGAATTCACCGGGAGAAGTAATGGGCCTTATTGGGCCATACGGGAAAAAGAGAGGCAGGCCACGTGAGGAGGCGCGCGCCCCCCCTTGCCCAAACCGAATTGGACTAGGGGAGGGGGCGCAGCCCCCTCTTTCCTTTCTCTCTCCCTCTCCTTCCTTCTTCCCCCTTCCACCAAGTGGAATCCTACTAGGACTTGGAGTCCTAGTAGGACTCCTCTCTCTTGGCGCGCCCTACAGGGGTCGGCCGGCCTCCCCCTCTCCTCCTTTATATACGGAGGCAAGGGAGCACCCTAGGACACACAATTGTCCCATAGCCGTGTGCGGTGCCCCGATCTCCGTTTTCCACCTCGGTCATATTTTCGGAGAGCTTAGGCGAAGCCCTGCCGGAATCACTTCACCGTCACCGTCGCCACGCCGTCGTGCTAACAGAACTCATCTACTTCCTCGACGTCTTGCTGGATCAAGAAGGCGAGGATCGTCACCGAGCTGCACGTGTGTAGAACTCGGAGGTGCCGTACGTTCGGTACTCGATCGGTGGAGCTCGAAGGATTGTTCGACTACATCAACCGCGTTGTGAGACGCTTCCGCTAACGATCTACGAGGGTACGTAGACACACTCTCCCCTCTCGTAGCGATGCATCTCCATGGATAGATCTTGCGTGAGCATAGGAATTTTTTTTGAAATTCATGCTCCGTTGCCCAACATAGGTGTCGTTGAAAGGAATTTGCTTGGTTCTCCTATTGGTTTGATAACCCTGGTTCTCAATGAGGGAAATACTTATCTCTACGGTGCTGCATCTCCTCTCCTCTTCGGGGAAAATCCCAATGCAACTCCCAAGTAGCATAATGTGGCAGTGTCTCTGCAGCAGAGATCCGATGGGCTCCACATTGGTTACGTACGATCCGGAAGTCCGATCGTTTGTGGTAGCGGGGAGATATGGACTTACCCTTATCAGTGCGGCTAGGTGTGTGTGCTTGCTCCCTTAGGATATGAGTGGGATATATCATGTTGATATCTTTGACGTTACGGGGGAATTGCTTCTGGCCGCTTGGGCTCGGCATCGAGTGGCCTCTGTCTTCGACTTTTGTTCTGTTCCTCGACTGCTATCTTGCCCGCCTGCGTGATCACCTAGCCATTTCAGTTAGAATGAGTGGCCGGTTTGTTGTGAATGCTATGGATAGCACTCGTCTTGTCCAAGATTTGGTCCAGTGCTGAAGGGCTATCCCTATGTCCCTGAGGGGGCTTTCGTTTGATACCCCGGCGCTGGCCAGCGAATTCACCATTAACTACTTCATCCTCGGCTTCGCTATTGTTGCTTCTGTGTGGGTTGCACTGAGGCCCGATGTTTTCTTCGTGGTCACTGGAGGCATCTAGGTTGCCATTTGTGATTTCTATGGGCAAGCCAGTTGCCTCTCCTGCACAAAATTTGTTCATCAATCGAGTGAGTGCCACCATTGACTGCGGTCATTCTTGGCCGAACTCGCGGGCCAGCCGCCCGTCGCAGATGTTGAGTCTAAAGGCGGTGATAGCTTCCCCTTCCGGGGAGTCCACTATTTGATTCTTCTTAGCTAAGAATCTTCTCCATAATTGCCTGGCCGGCTCCCCTGGCTTGTGCACGATGTGCCCGAGGTCATCGAAAGTTAGGGGTCAGGGGTAAATCCCCTGGAAATTGGTTCAAAAAGCGTTTTCGAGATCTTCCCAACTACCAATGAAGTTCTTGGGCAGACTGTTGAGCCACTGTCTGATCAACCCTTTTATCTTTAAAGGCAGGTATCAGACGACCTGAATTTCATCGGCTCGGGCCATAGTAACATGTATGAGGAAATTTTTGATCCATGCGTCCGGGTCCATAGTCCCATCATAAGGCTCGATGTTGATGGGTTTAAACGTGTGCAGGGGTGGATATCGCATCACTTCCTTGGTGAAACACCCGCTATGCGCTACTCCTCGGATCCGAGCTGTAGCATGTCGGATATCTGATGCTGCTGCTGCTGCCTCTTGGGTACACGGTCGGTTGCATGCTTGACCATATTTAGCCGTCCAGGCTAGGTACCCCGTCCGTCAAGTAGGTGGATGTTCTCGTTGGCTGCCAAGCCTGTTGTTCGAATTCTTTTTCGGCGTTGACCTCGGTTCATTTGTCACTCTATCCTATTTAGCTCGAAGCTCTTCGGATTTCTGCCTCATCCTCTTTCGGTGTTGACCAAGCGTCGTCGAAAGGCTTACAGCCGAGGATCATTAAGTGGCTCTTCGGGTATATCAAAGTCATCATGTCCGAGGCTTGATTCCTCCTCGGACTCTGGATAATAATCCCAATCGCCAGGGTTGTAGTGACCCCTTGGACTGTCTAGCATGCAGACACCCTGGGGAGGGGCGGTCGCTTGGTTCTCGGTCTTATCGGTGATCATCGGTGTTGGTTCCTATGATGATTCCTTGGAAGGTTCGCTTGAATTGATATGCTTTTCCGAGGCCTCGCTCAATACGTCTGCTGATTCTTTGACGATGGCGACCACGTGGGTGGCGGGCGGGACGAAGTTTTCCGCAATTTTGGGTTCACTTTTGATTTTGCTGTAGACCGTGGTCTGATAGTCCGAGAGGTTAAGACTTTGGATTCGGTCTAGCATCTCGTTCAAAGCCGAGAGCTCGGCTTCACCCATCTCTTGACGGTAGGGGGAGCCGGCCTGAAGTAGGGCCGTGGCATGGTTTGGTGCTAGATGCTTGAGTCGGTACGGTTGAGCTCGGATCCGGGCTAGGAACCGGCTCCGGGGAGTGGATCTCATCGTGGCCCCGTTCCAAGATCAAATCTGGCTCATCGGCAATGTCATCCATAGGGTCCTTGGACTAATATGATACCCATCCCGAGAAGTTGAGTTCACCGAGAGAGTCTGCGACGAACTCCAGATTGCCAAACCGGAGAGCCTACCCTGGCAGAAGATTCTCCACTTGGCTGAGATGGCCCGAGGGGTCGGCATGCAGCACAATGCTGCCGAAGGCGAAGATTTGGCCGGGGACGAAGATGTCTTCGCAGCCAATGTCATCATCGATTCGAAGACCTACCATAGAGCTCTTGTGATCACCTGGAGGGACCTGTATGGGCCACCAATGTCAATGCTAAAACTGACAGATCTCGGGTAGGGGGTCCCAAGCTTAGTGATCTAAGCTAGATGGTAATAGGAGAAATAGGGACACGGTATTTTACCCAGGTCCGGGCCCTCTTGAGGAGGTAAAACCCTACGTCTTGCTTCTTACATATTGATTGTGATGCGGTACAAAGTACAAATTGATCTACCTCGAGATCACATGAAGTTGTTCTAAGCTCTAAACCTTGCGAATGTTTCTCTACAGACTAAACCCCACGGTTTATATAGACGCCGGGGGTACCTAGGGTTTACACATAGTCGGTTAAAATTTAGGGATAAACATGCTAATCTTTGAAATACACTTGAAGTGTACGCCAAGCCTCCAGGAGATCTTCATCTTGATTACGCCGAGGATATGGGCCGGGATGGCCCAATCATCAACCTTTGGTAGGTCCTCGGCTCGGACCTATAACCGACGGGCCGACGTGGCAAGCACCCCATAATCCAGGACACCAACAGTCATCGCCTCCATGAGCTCGCTCATATCCCGCACGGTTAGCTTGATACGTCCGAGTTTTTGAACTAAAGGTTCAAACTTGCAGTTTTCCTCCAAAACGAGAACAACTGTCTGTGTTGTGATGCTCTCTCAAGAGTTGATGATTTCTGTGCTCTCTCAAGAGTTGATGATTTCTGTGACCCGACATGCCCTATGATGTGCTGACTCGTCGTCCTTCTGAACACGGTGCTCCAAATCGACGATCGTTGTCGGACACTTGCAAGTCCCCTAGAAACTCTTGATGAAGCAATCCTTCGGATCCTTTCAGGTCCTTCAGATCCCCTGTACCTGATGGGGTTGGAGCTGGAGTGGTTGTGGCGGGTGGGTTTGTCATGTTCCCTGCTCTTGGCTAGACATGCTCAACGACCACATTGCCTGCACCTGCTGCACGTGAGGAATCGACAATGGCTTGTGCATGCGAGACCATCGGCCTTGGTTGCTGATTGTTTGCTTGGCACTCCCTATGACGCCGGGCATTTATTGAACCCGCGGGAACATGTGACTCTCCATCCCGACTGGAAGTACTCTTGCTGTTGTAGGGCGTGGAGTGCAACCTTTTGGTCATGTTTGAATAATTGGCCTGCTCTATGATTGCTGTCTGCAACATCCCAAGATTTCCTTGCTTCGACCTCAAGAGGACTATTGCCATTGATCAGGACCATAGAGAGGTTCTGCGTTGCTACCCACACATCGTCCACTAGGTTAGATTAGTGACCAGCTGGCACGTGAAAACGTACCGACGGTTGCTGGATCTGCCGCTGGGGAGTCGACTGATGTATCTGGAACTGTGGCAGAGTCGGTTGTTGCTGGTGATGGAGTTGATTCGTGTTTGGGGGCACGGTGCCGGGACCCGTCTGTGGCATGCCGACTCCTGCTATGGGGTAGCTCATGCGGCTGGTGCTCCTCCCATGCCGGCACCGATGTTTATTCTGGGCGGTGTCAGGAGAGGGGCGTATTGCGGTGTATGAAAAAGTATCCGTAGCTCTAGCAGGCCACCCTGAGTTTAGAGTCGGCTCTAATGCCTCCTCTGCTGAACCGAAGACAACTCCCCTTGGTGAAAGCTGAGATGAATCCCCTCGTTCTTCAAACGTCGAACGGTGTTCCGAGCCTCACTGAGATGCGTGCTTTCCTCTGCTATCTCTTGCTGAACCTGGACGAGCTGTTGACGACACTTCTCGATCTCCATTACACGCCTAGATGCGTTCTCTGTGGTGACTGACTCTGCAAGGAGCTTGTCGAGTGCTGCAACCGTGGCGGCTAGCCCATGCATGCTTGAACCTCCAGCGCCGGCTCCGTTGTTAGGCGACTGTACCTGTTGTGTGCGGGTTGCTGGAGGCGGGTTCTGGCATGAGGGGTTGTCATTCATAACTGACGAAGTCATGACCAGGTTTTCGTTGTTGTCGTAGCGCGATTGTTGCTGCCTCCCCGCCATGTACACGGCTGCGTGACTCGGTGGCCCATGTGAGACCATGTGTCCTTCCTGGTCAGAGTATCCACCCAACTTTTCATCGAAAAGCGGGAGGATGGACTCGGTGTCGTCAAAGTTGTTCTCGCGAGTGGACAAGCGTGCCGCCCCAAGATGGAGTCGCCGATGGGGTCCGGCTCCTGCTCAGACCCGGCCATGAAACCGACAAAGACGTTGACCTTGCCAAAGGGGACTCGACAACTCGAATTGAGAGAGTCGGCTTCCGGGCCCGAGCCCGCGTCGTCGACGAAGTAGAACTTTCCGCGCCAGCTCTTCTTCAGACGGCTGATCGCCAGCTTATCGATCCTTGGAAGGCCTCCCTCCAAGATGACGACCCCCTTGTGCGCATGCCCCACGGTGGGCGCCAACTGTCGTGAGGTTGACACGGCAAGTGTCCTCATAGGAGAACTTAGTTGTGAGGCCATAGCTACGAGGCGAAGCCTTGGATGGGGTTGACCGGAAACAAGAGAGACGGGTTTACCCACATTTGGCCACTTTGGTGAGGTAAAAGCCTACTCCCGCTAGTTTTGCTTATTGGATGTGTTGATCTTGATTACAAGGGTGTTGTTTCGCTACCTATGTCTCGAGAGTTTCTAGCTTGACCTGTCCCCTGGACGACCTAGGAAGCCCCTTTATATAATAGGTCGGGTTCGTGATGTTACAACAGATTTTGGGTCTTACCCATGGTTCGGAGTCCTACTCTAAATCCTTCATGCTCCCCAAATTAGGAAGCCTCCGACTTGTGCATGATCTCCATGAGCCGGGTCTCGCCAACTCTTGTCGGGTCTCATCTGGGCTCGCCATCCCACTGAGACCCAACCCAGGTGTCTTCTTTTCAAGACCCGGCCTTGGGCCTCTGGTCTCCTTTGGCAAGGCCTCCTTCAGCCCTTTTGGCCTATTGGGACCCGACCCACATAGTCTTCGAGTAACCTGGTCTTGGGCTCCTAGGTCTTCATTGGCCGGCTACCTTCAAGCTCGCCGGCTCTTTGAGACCCAACCCAAGTAGCCAGATCTAATATGTGGGGGAATATCCCCGACAACAACACCAGGAGCCGACCGACGCCGGACGGGCAATGGCCACCACGGCGACCTGGCTACCGGCGGTGGCAGCCGGTGTGGTGGACCGGACGGGATTTTTGATACCCAACCTTTTCTTCGGTGCGGGCGGCGGCACGGGGGTGATTTGCGGGGGCAATGGCCGGCGGGTTTGCGGAAGGATCTTGAGAACCCACTCCGACCGGCGGCGGTGGTGGCGCATGGTGGTGGTGGTGGGGGGGGGGGGGGGGGTGCGGGAACTATGGCACCACGCGGAGGAAGAAAGGGGTGTTTTTCTTTACTCAGCTGGACAGATGATGCGTATATTGAGGAGCCGCGGGCCAAAATTTGAGTAGTTTTTACTCCTCTAACCGATTTAGGACTTCAACTAGGTGTGGTTTACAGAAGTAAAACCAAAATTTTACTTCTTCATATGTATTTAGGGGTTCAGCTAGAGATGCTCTTAGTGGAGTAAAAATACTGCATCAAGATCTAATATACCGTTTACTCCTCTAAAAATAGGATCCGCTAGCATTTCTCTCATCAGAGAGAGGCCTCGGGCAAAAAGAATTGCAAAAAAGAGGCGTATCAGATAGGCCATGCGTGTACCCTAAAACTATATAAGTATTACGATTCTGTAATCTGTTTTGATAGAGTATTAAAACATGATACTGTGATATCACCAGCAGCAAGCATCTGGGGACATGCATGTGTAAGGAGATCGCAATCACCGCTTAGGTGGCGAAACGAGCATGCACGAGAGCCGCGAGGCACAGAGGCCGCCAGCCTTCAGCCCTTCACGTGGCAGGCCCCAACCCACACTGCCGAACCAACCAAACGACGTCTCCGCGCCAACCCAATCCCCGGCGCTCGACGACGCCGGAGCCAGCGGAGCCGGCCGATCGACCGACCCCGTGTCGTGTCCGACACCCGCGGCGCGGCACCGCCCGTCTCGACGCGACAATCATCAAGTCGACGGACGCAAAATCCCGTGGAAGCCAGCGGAAGCGAAGAAGAAGGCAAGACGCTGCCGGGTCTGGACCTTGGACAGCGGCGATGGCAACAAGGCGAGCGCGGGTGGCGGGTGGTGGGGGGCGGCTGATGAGAGCGAGCGTAATGGCGCGCGATGGCCACTGATGCTACCCGGAAGCTTCCCGGAAAGTGGCCTCGTCCTTGTCGTTAGACAGGGGTGGAGGAGCTTGTCGCCGACGCATTCACTGCCCGATCGATCGCTTGCATGGGAAGGGAAGCTCCATGATTGTACCCACCACGTACGCAATTGGTCCGGCCGACCCACTGTTGGTCCGATCAGGGCACTGTTCTCTTGGTCGAGCCGTTGGGTCAAATTTCCATGTGAAGGCGTACACGGTCGAAACAAGGAACTTGTATCTCATTTTCTTTCTACCCCGAAAAGAACAAAAAGAGGCTCCCAATTGTTTAGGGTTTCTCCGTCTATCGTCGGGGCCGCTGGCGATCCGTCTTGTTCATGTGGTCTTCGGGTCATGGAGGTGCAATGGATCCCATCCTTTGCCGTCGGGAGGGCTCACGCTTTGTTTTTAGGGTTTTTTAATGTCTGTTTAGGGTTTGTGTCTTGTTCAGAAAAAAAAGACGAAGGTGACGATGCTTCATAAAGATAAAATAAGGTTTTCCTCGCCTAGCTCCCCGTCCAGGTGATGCGTCTCGCGTGTCGAAGGGCATGTGAAGGTGCGTCTCCAACGGAGTTCACAGAATTCCGCCGGCGCTTGTCGTCGGTGGATCTGCGTGGATCTGGTCTTTATCCGTCTAAGTTCATATGTCTTGCAAGTTGGATCATTTTGATCTATGCTTCCCTTCGTTGCCGGTGGCCAGGGGCGGACCTAGAGAGAAAAAGACCCGGTGTCCAAGCATATGATCACTAATAATTTTCATCTAAAGATGGGGTGTCACACACTGTACTTTGCATGAAACTTACCAAGAAAACATTTTGCACTCAGGTGTCCTGTGCAAAATGTTTTGGTGCGCTGGTCTTTTAGGGCATTAAAACAAACGACTTTTCCATTACAACAAGGTTTGCCTCGGCTCCAGTGAGAGATACGCGATGACGGCGAAGTGCGTTTTTCTTGCTCTAGAGCTTGTAATCGTAGCTAGGTGGTCTATGGACGTAGATGTAATTTTTATTACTTTTCGTCTTCTTTATACTACTCCCTCCATTCCATAATATAGTGCGTTCTCGATTTTTAAGCTTTAAATTTGACCGTAAATTTAATCAACGTGGACGATTGCGGCGGAAGCAAAAACTGTCATTGAAAACTTCATTCGAATACATATTCAATGATATAATTTTTGTTCCCGTCGCAATCGGTCTCGTTGGTTAAATATATGGTTAACTTTGGATTTTAGGAAGCGCGGACGCATTACATTATGGAATGGAGGGAGTATCATGATGTTTCACGAAAAATATAGAAAGACTTTTGAAAACAAAAATTCATGTGAATGAACCGCGCGTGCTAGTGACAGTTTTGGCACCTCCGATCCTCTGCGCGCCAGGGTAGGCGCGAGGATAGTTCAGTGCAGATCAGATTTGACCGGACTGAGTCCAATCCGACATGACCCCCACAATAATTCGCCTCGCCAGTGGATTTCCCTCCCATCCATCCCCGGCCCCGCCCGGATCCCATAATTCGATCCCGGCCATCTCCGTCACCATCCATCGCTACGTAGGTGTGCGTGCGTGTGTTCATAGGGGTGAGTGTATGCGCGTGTATATGAACGCTTGCGTCTGTACCGTGTTAAAAAAAAATTAAGTTGGCAGTGAACTCTGGTGCGCGCCGCGCGGACACGACGGCAGTTATAAAGCCGCGTGCGAGGCGAGGCGAGGCGAGGAGCCTTGCAAATAAAGCCACCCACAACCACCAGCCCACCACCGCTCTGTCCCCCGCGCCGATCGATCGCCATACCAATACCAGACGAGGAGAGGTCCATGGAGGCGCACGCGGCTGCTCCGCTTCCTCCAATGGCCGGAGCCGCCAAGGCTAGATCCTGCGCCCGTATGCGCTTTGCTCGCGGTTAGGTGTGCGCGTGCTGGAGCGGGTTCACGTACGTGCACGGTCGTTGACGTCTTTACGAACGTTCGGTCATCATGGCCGGGATGCTCCCAGGGGTGGAGTGCGCGCGGCGGCGGCGGATGTGGCAGGGCGGGGGCGCAGGGGCGGACCAGGCGGCCGCGGGCACGAGGCGGCTCTCCTTCTGCCTCTACGCGGCCGGGCACGGCGCCGCTCACGCCGTGGGCACCGGCAATTTCGGCAACAAGGTATGCAAGCCGCGAGGTCGATCGATCCTGTCGTCTTGTGTAATCTTGTCTCGGTTGAGTAATCCAGAGTTTGAGATGGAGTGGACATTCGCAGCAGAGGAGCGGCGCCACGGAGCTCGCGCACGGGTGGGCGCTGGACAGCAATGCCCGGGAGGCCAAGGAGAGGCTGGACCAGAAGCTCAAGAGCAAGAGCAACGGGCCCGACACCGTCATCAAGAGGTGGTTAAGCTGATCGATGTCGATGCAAGATTCGTTTTCTTTTTGTTCTGCTTCACTCGCCGGTGTGGTCGAGGTGCGAAGCAAGGAATTGGTTAGACGTCTGACCGGTCGAACACTTCCGCAGGCATCACAGTACGGGGAGCATCAAGGTCAGCAGAGCAAACGGGAGCGGCGGCGGAGGGGGCTCGTCGGCCGCGGTGGCGACGGGCGTGCAGCGGGAGGTGTACTCCAAGAAGGGCGTGATGAGGCGGCTGATGAGGTGGAGCCGGCTGCGGTGGGAGGCCGCGGAGCAGGCGGAGTGCGCGGTGTGCCTGGACGAGTTCGCCGCGGGCGACGTGCTGGCGCACCTGCCGTGCGGCCACCGCTTCCACTGGGGCTGCGCGCTGCCCTGGCTCGAGGGCGCCGCCACGCACTCCTGCCCGTTCTGCCGCGCCGCGGTCGACGCCGGCGCGCACGCCGCCTCCTAGCGACACTCCGCCGGCCGGGCCATCGGTTGGACACCCGGGGCGCGAGCGCGCCCCGGCGTCGCACGATGCCATGACCGGCCGGCCCCCGCGCGCATGATGCATGCCCTGCCACGGCCAGCACTGAGTTGTGACGTGCTACTTGACGTGCTACTTGTATCGCTGGATCGATGGCAGAAACTTGGGAATGCGTAGGGAGAGAAGCCGGCCGTGAAAGGAGTCCTCGCCGGGTTGCATGGTTGTGGGCGCATCCGTGCACGGTCCGGTTCTGCCATTTCAGTTTTTCCGGCGAGCGGCCGCTGATGAGGTGGTTTTGGCGGGTATGTACATCAGTACATGTAACGGTTCGCAATGTCTGATGTGTTGCATGCATCATCCTCTGGCCAAGAGGAAAAACTGTAGATTAAAGAGTTTAGTTATAGCAAGAGTGGAACTCTGTGGTAGCTGCACAACGCTTCTTCCTTCTTGCACCAAAAGCAGAGAAGCCAGGTCGTTCCTAACCCCAGCAGCCGCTAGAGGTCTCCTCCACACTGTTGCCTTGGCCCCCTCCTCTTCTCCGTCCAGCGGCAAGAGGAGTGAGGATTCCGTTTTCCTTTTTCTTGGGTTTTGTTTCCCTAGGGGCATCGACGAGGTGGTGGTGGTGATGACATGTTGGAATAAGGTCTATATAACCTCAAGAACGTCCGATCTGGCTTCGACGAAGGACTTGTGAAAGTTGTGTCGTCGGACATGTCGGCTCTCTTCGGATCTGGATAGTCGGTATATGTCTATTGAGAAGAGCAATTGGCTGACTATTGAACGGTGACTTCAACATGTTCTTTTGTATCGTTCAACGAATTGTCTAGTTTCTCTAACTCTTTGGACTGATGGTGATGAATTGCAAGTATATGTACTACATGGGGTGATGCTCCAATCGATGTTTCTTCAATGATTTCCCGATCTTGTTTCAAGCGACAAGAGACTATTGCGGCCTTTAAAGTCTGATATGGCGAAGGCGTTTGCAGGTGTCCATATTCTTTACTATTGGTTCAGTCCAATATTCAGTCTTCACGAACAACATATAATTAGAGGAAGAAGAAGACCAATGTGATTTTTAATGTAATTTCTTTTACATGCCGTTATGTGCACTCACATTTCCATTCTATTGGATATTGTTTTTATTGATAATTAGCATATCTAAGACGGCCTTTGGGTGTCTTTCTAAAGAAAAGGTGGGACTTTGTGCTTTTATGGTATTTGTTACTCTTATATGGTTCTCGTAGGTTTATTCATTCCGATGTTGTCATGTGGAGTATGGTAGTGGAGTCGAGAACCGACTCCTAAGGGCGTGTTCGGATCTCCTCTAGCTTCACAAAACTTCATATATCCAGCTTCTATTTATCGCTTCTCACTTCAGGTAGCGATCCGAGATGTGTTCAGCTGCGTTGGCAGCTTCTCCAGCGTTGCAGCCCACCTGGAAGAGTTGGGGCCTATTTGGGGGCAGAATGGGCCGACTGAAGGCAGCCCAATTAGGACCAGCGAGTCCACCGATTAGAAGGGGAGAGGGGTCAGCGAGGCGAGGGGATCGCTCCTGTAGCGATGCGTTCTTTGTTTTGAGGGGGAGGCAACAAACCGGTATCTTTAGCGGTGGCAAGTGGATGTAAATTGGGTAAACTCTAGCTTTTCCAATCCGTGGAGCTGGGCCAAGCTCGCTCCGGATTTTTACACTACGATTGGGCTCATCTTCGGGAACCAGCTTCTTGGAGCCCAAACGTTCTGGTAAAAATCATTCGTGAAGTTAGAAGCTGGAGAAGATCCGAACAGGCCCTAAATACAATATTATGTGGACTTCGGCATGCTTGGGGTCAGTTTTCAAGTAATGCTAGAGTTACGGGTGTTCTTTATGGACTTCGTCATAAGGGCTGACATGGAGCATTTGTTTTGGAAACAGGGGGAGAGAGGGGCTACCCTGGTGACGTACGTATCTTTAGGATGTGTGGTTCTTTTTGGTTTAACTTTATGTAGAAATAACTTAAACTTCACTGCCCATAGCAACATTAGAGGAGTACCCCAACTTGGAGGAGGAGTGACTCCACCCCTTCCTTGATATTCAACAACTCAAACATTAAATTCCTATACAGACATGAATCATAGTGGATCAAAGCTCTCATACATGAGGGTATAGTACATTGTAAAGAATCACAAGAGTTAAACAATAGAGGAATAAGTTTTAAATGGTCATCTTGATGTCTTGCTTTATTTTAAAGAGAGAAAACCCATTCAATACACTAGACCATTCTTTCGTGCTAACGCCCGTAGGTTTTTTCAATCATACATTATCAAGGCACATGACACTCTAATAATGCACATTCTATGAAGTTTACTTTATTGAAAAAAAACACAAATATATTTTGAGGCCGATGGAGAGTACTACTCCCTCCGTTTCTAAATATAAAACCTTTTAGATATTTTAATATGGACTACATTTGGATGTATATAGACATATTTTAGAATTTAGACTCACTCATTTTGTTTCGTATGTAGTTCGTATTTAAATCTCTAAAAAGTCTTATATTCATGAACGGAGGTAGTAATTCCTTGAAAATATGGGCACCAGGTTTGATTTTGGTGAGGTGGTCATTTACCACTTTCTAAGATAACTCCTACCTATTTAGTACCTCTCTGAATAAAGATGATTCACCATAACCACCATCTCTTTCTCACCTCACCCACCCACCCACCATCTACCCATCTATCAGCTCCCACCTCTTTTGCTTTATGTTCTTCACCTCTATTTATGTCATGCATCATTGTTTTTTTAGAGGAATGCCTTTGGGCGCACTTTACTAAAATCAAATAACAGTTACATCAAAAACAATGTCTGGGGTAATAAAACTCGGCGGATCACCCTCCCAATTTACTACAATTTGTATATTCATTAACCCGCCTCGCCAAATTGTGTGTTGCCCTATTAGCATCCCTCAGACAGTTGATAAAACTCAGTGCAATAATTCTATGAGCTATCTGAAAGCAGTCTACAAGTACCGCTACGTATGGGCTCCAAACCTCAATGATGCCATTACAAGCCTGAACAAGTTCCAAAGAGTCTGATTCCATCACCACTCTGGAACAACCAATCTCTTCCACCAACATAAGCCCTTTTTGGATAGCAATAGCTTCAGTTGTGGTTGCATCAAGTAGATTATCAAGAACCCAAGAACCTCCGGCCAAAGCTTCAACTATGTTTATCAAGGGGAAGACCTCAGAACAATAAGACGGAGACACCAAGTTGAGCATAGTTCTAAGAATAAGGAGTTAGGAAAACCTCAAAAACCACCATTTTTCAAATTTTTGTGACAATTCATAGACAATGCTACGTTGTCTCTTAATAGTTGTTCAATAGTATACAAAACTTCAATGTCCGGGCATGTGTTTTTGGTCATGCACCTCTTATTTGTCTCTGGTCGACCTCCATTATTCTATATTACCTCGCCTCCAAGCCTTTTCTCTCATTATCCTCTACATACTCTCCACCACCTCCCACACGGTATAGAATATTCATTAAAACTAATAATATACCCTTCAAATATGCAATGATATCACTACACCTAGTTACCAAGGTTATAATTTTTATGCTTCGTCCTATCACCCACCAAACACTAATGATTTTTTAAAGATTTTATGGGCTTCAGTCCAATAAGTCTTGTACCCTAGATAGTTAAAATTCAAAAATCTCAAAGGACAACTTGTCTTCCACTAAAAGTGTAATTTTAGTATCGTACAGCTAGTTAAGGAAGGATGGCACCAATATATAAGGTCAATTGTTCTACTACTCCTTGTAGCATGAAAAAAACACGCGCGCTGACTCATTCACTTCATGCCACGGGTTCGCGTGTCACGCCACGTCACGTTTCATGAATCGAGTTTGATCGCATGTTATGCTCCGTGTCGAAAGAACTAAAATTTTGCTTGGTTGTGAACTGCCTGCCTATAGAGTAGAGTATACAGAGAAGAGTCAAAACAGTAGACATAACACACAAAAAAAGCCAAGTTTCTCAGGCCGCATTGGTTCTGGTAATCCCATACTGACAACTGCTTTCCCAACCATTCATGGAGAGTGGATCTTTAAAAACGTGTCCCTTGAAAACCTCCACATGGTGAGGGGCGATACGCTTATTTGGGAGTGTCTTGCCATGACTTCTCGCATAAGTTCAACTACGTCCTCGATGACCATTCACCTGCTTTCACTACTTCCTCTATGACCGACGGCCACCTCTTCTTCTCCACCATGTCCAATGATGTTTTCGCATTGGAGTTTTGGGTGAAATTGTATATTAGATTTTTCTACTTGGTTGTATGAGATTTGTCATACCGGTAAATCTTTAAAAGTGCTAATCTGAATTAAACTTGATAAAAAACTAACTAATAATCGAACAATTAAAACCTGGTGAACTAATAACTAATATACCAGCTTGAAAACGACATACATGTTGATGATGGAGACGTGGAAAATAGGTGCACGAATACACCACAATGGCGGTGCCATTAGCGAAAAAAGACTACTTTAAAAACCGTGGGAAAATTCACTGTGCCGAAAATTTACAAGGGCAAAAATTACTATGCAATTTTTGGAACCAGTTTTGATGTGGCTAACCGGTCGTGTGCCGACAGGGAGAACGACACACCATTAACGGCCGTTGACGGCAATTCAGGACCGACTCGATCGGAACGATTGGTCGTGCTCCCTCCCTCGCTTGCTCGCTCACTCCCTCGCCCTGTCACCTCACTCTCTCATCTCTCTCGTGAGCGAGTGGCTCCCAATTCGGTGGCAGATTCTGGAAAAGGCAACGGAGCATCGAGCAGAGACGGCGTGATGGGTGGGAACATAACATTCGGCGTGGACAACGACGTGGGAGGAGGCACTTCTGACGAGGAGGAGGATTGCTATGGCAGCAACGTGTTATGCTCCATGTCGCCACTAGCGGCGGCGGCGGCTGTCACCCATATGGTGGTGGAGTCCCTCACGGGACGTGTAGCCGTTTCGTGAGCTATATTCCTCTGTCTCTCTCTGTGTGTGTGTGTGTGTGTGTGTGTGTGTGTGTGTGTGTGTGTGTGTGTGTGTGTGTGTTTGTCCATTTAGTCAGTAGGTTTAGATTTGAGGATTTTGGGATTATGTTAGGATTCTAGATTTGGAATATAGGGTTGTAGCTGCAATGACAATATAAGTGTGCATCAGTATAAAATATTATTGATGTTAGCTTATAGATTTAGTAGCCTTTTGGTTGTTCTGGATATAGGGAACTGGTGTGAATGTTAGTACATTTGTAGTTGTTATGAAATCAGGGTGTCAGTCTGAATTTTAATTAGTAGCTTAGTAGCTGTTCTGAATTTAGGGTGTCAGTCTTAATGTTAGTAGCTATTCTGAATTTACGGTGTTAGTGTGAATTTTAGTAGCTTTGTAGTTGTCCTGAATTTTAGTAGCTTTGTAGTTCTTCTGAATGTTAATTAGTAGCTTTATAGTTCTTTCGAATGTTAGTATTGTGAATGCTTTAGGGTTGTAGATGCAATTTATTAATTGATTAGATATAATCTCCAATTAGTAATTGAATATTGTACTTTTGATTTGTAGTTTGGGTGATGGTGACATTTGAAAAGCGAGGTTCCAATTTTAGGATAGAATAGCCTTGATAGGACAATGTGCAACTCTGAAATTACATACAATAATCTGTTAGCTATTATGGATTTGGAGGGCTTTGGAAGAAAAGATTTTATTTATTATGTGAAGGAAGAGAGAAATGACATAGCAGGTTTAGAGCTGCTTGAACAATGGAATGATTCAGGAAATTGTCAAAGAGTTTGAGCACACTAAATGTGTTAAGTTCTGATAGAGGCTGTCCCTGTCTTTCGATGAGATGGTGGCTATCGTTTTCGGTGGAGTAGACTTTGACGATCCGACTACGAACGTGCGAGGACGTCGCGCCTTAGCAATCGCTAAACCAACTCCAAGAGGTTATTGACCACGCCGGAACACGATCAACCTGACCATGAGGGTCTATTTCCTGCACGCAAACGAAGAACGAGCAAGAAACTGAAATTGCAATCTGGATATTACGAATATAAGAGGAAATCTTTATTGATGAAAGTGGGGTTCTGTGACGCCTTTGTCTGGTCGTGGAACACAAACGAAGAACGCGAAGTTAAAGCTATGGCTAACTTTTAATCTAAACAAAACCCAAGTCTAAAACGATGCCCTAAGGGCTGTATATATGGGGGAATAGAGGGGGATTTCGCGGCCCCTTGGAGGAGGGGTCCGAAACCAGCCCTAACTCAGTTTCCCCACACATACGGACTCTAAAAACAGCATATAATATGGTATTTCGAAATTACATGGGCCTGGCCCAAAAATAAGGTGACACAGCACCTATAATAGCCTATGGACAAAATTTATGAAGTGGCATGATGTATATTTCGTCCAAGCCTCCAAGCACTCCTTATGGTGGCTTCAAAGTGCGAAAATCACCACTGGAAAGTCCATTGTTCCTTCCCGCGCGCGCACCTTCTTCTCCATGCTTGATCCCGCTCCAATGGCCATCCTTCCTGTCCATGCTAGGTCCTTCATTCATAAGTAAAACAAAAGTATCTAATTTAGGCAGCATCATATGTTCATGAACATTATAAGGATTTCCAAGAAACGAAAGTACCTGATAATTTAGTTGGCGTGCGCGGGCTCTAGTAACTGGTCCAATATGTGTAGCTGGTGGGGATGTGGGTGTAACATTAGTAGGGATGTCCTCATCATCCTCCCCTTCTTGAACTGAAGTCATCCTCGATGGAAGCTCATCATCCTCACCCAAATAAGGCTTCAAATCTGCAATGTTAAAAGTGGGACTAACCCCAAAATCTGCAGGCAGCTCAAGTTTATATGCATTATCATTTATTTTCTCTAACACCTTAAAAGGACCATCAGCACGTGGCATTAGCTTTGACTTGCGCAATTCAGGAAACCTATCCTTACGCAAATGTAACCAAACAAGATCTCCAGGTGCAAAGACAAGATGTTTTCTACCCTTATCTCCAGCAAGTTTATATTTAGCATTCATACGCTCAATGTTCTCCTTAGTTAACTCATGCATCTTTAATATCAATTCAGCACATTCTTTAGCATCAAAATTAACCTTCTCCGAAGATGGAAGAGGCAACAAATCAATAGGTGCACGAGGTAAGAAACCATACACAACTTCAAATGGGCACATCTTAGTAGTAGAATGCAGCGAACGATTATAAGCAAATTCAATATGAGGCAAGCATTCTTCCCACATTTTTAGGTTATTCTTCAAAACAGCCCTAAGCATAGTAGACAATGATCTATTCACTACTTCAGTTTGTCCATCAGTTTGGGGGTGACATGTAGTACTAAAAAGCAGTTTAGTCCCCAACTTTGCCCATAAACATCTCCAAAAGTGGCTAAGAAATTTAGCATCACGATCTGAAACAATTGTATTTGGCACACCATGCAAGCGAATAATTTAAAGAAAGAACAAATCAGCAACATTAGCAGCATCATCACTTTTATGACATGGTATAAAGTGTGCCATTTATGAAAATCTATCCACGACAATAAATATGCTATCCCTCCCCTTCTTTGTTCGAGGTAAACCTAAAACAAAGTCCATAGATATATCCTCCCAAGGAACACTAGGTATAGGCAAATGCATATATAAACCATGAGGATTGAGTCGTGACTTAGCTTTTTGACATGTAGTGCAGCGAGCAACAAAACGCGCAACATCCCGTCTCATCTTTGGCCAAAAGAAATGTGTAGCAAGTACGTCCTCCATCTTCTTCACGCCAAAATGTCCCATTAATCCTCCTCCATGCGCCTCCTGTAACAACAAAAGACGAATGGAGCTAGCTGGAATGCATAGCTTGTTAGCGCGGAACACAAATCCATCATTAATGAAGAACTTGTTCCATGTTCTCCCTTCTTTACAATTCTCCAACACATCTTTAAATTCAGCATCATGCACATATTGATCTTTGATGATCTCCAAACCAAATATTTTAAAGTCAAGTTGTGAAAGCATAGTATAACGACGAGACAATGCATCAGTAATAACATTTTATTTACCCTTCTTGTGTTTAATGACATAAGGGAAAGTCTCAATGAATGCAACCCATTTAGCATGTCTACGGTTCAGCTTTGCTTGACTTTTAATATGTTTTAAAGATTCATGGTCAGAATGTATAACAAATTCTTTGGGCCATAAATAATGTTGCCATGTTTCCAAAGTCCGAACAAGAGCATATAATTCCTTATCATAAGTAGAATAATTCAGACTAGGCCCACTCAATTTTTCAGAAAAGTATGCAACAGGTTTACCATCTTGTAATAACACACCTCCTAATCCAATTCCACTAGCATCACATTCAAGCTCAAAAGTCTTACTAAAATCAGGAAGTTGGAGTAATGGAGCATGTGTTAACTTATCTTTCAATACCGTGAAGGCTTCTTCCTGTGCGGTACCCCAAACAAAAGGCACATCCTTCTTTGTAAGCTCATTGAGAGGTGCAGCAATGGTGCTGAAATCCCTCACAAAACGCCTATAGAAACCAGCGAGTCCAAGAAAACTCCTCACTTGTGTGACCGTTTTGGGTTGCGGCCAACTCTCAATAGCTTCAATCTCGGCTTTATCAACTTTAATACCCTGTGGAGTAACAACATAGCCAAGAAAAGATACTCGGTCAGTGCAAAAGGTGCACTTCCCAAGGTTACCAAACAAACGTGCATAACGTAGAGCAATAAAAACAGCACGTAAATGTTCCAAATGTTCCTCCAAAGATCTACTATAAATCAGTATATCATCAAAATAGACTACCACAAATCGTCCAATGAAAGCATGTAAAACCTCGTTCATTAATCTCATGAAAGTGCTAGGTGCATTAGTTAACCCAAAAGGCATGACTAACCACTCATATAATCCAAACTTAGTTTTAAATGCTGTTTTCCATTCATCTCCCAGTTTCATACGAATTTGATGGTATCCACTACGCAAATCAACTTTGGAGAAAATTGTAGAGCCACTTAATTCATCAAGCATATCATCTAGCCTAGGAATAGGATGACGATAAAGAATAATAATATTATTAATGCCTCTACAATCAACACACATACGCGATGTACCATCTTTTTAGGCACCAGAATAATAGGAACAACACAAGGACTAAGGGATTCACGTATATAACCTTTGTCGAGCAGCTCCAGTACTTGACGCATAATCTCCTTCGTCTCATCTGGATTGGTATGGTATGGCACACGGTCGGGCAGCGATGCACCGGGAATTAAGTCAATCTAATGCTCAATCCCTCGAATAGGTGGTAATCCCGATGGCACGTCTTGTGGAAAGACGTCAGCGAACTCCTGCAAAATGTTAGCGACAGCAGGAGGCAAAGAGGGAGGCATGTCCTCGAATGAAAATAATACCTCTTTGCATACAAAAGCATAGCAAACAGATGTAGTAACATCCAAATCAGTAATATCAGATTTAGTGGCAAGTAAACAACCACTCTTCAGTTTTATTTCAGATGCAACACTAGATGATTGTTTATTAGGCTTATTATGTTGCTCAAATTCCTTTGCCACAATCTTATTTTCACTCTCACTTTGCTTCTGTTTTGCTTTACTAGCTCTACAATGTCATCTTTCATAATATGTTCGGGAGACATAGGAAGCAAAGTTATATTTTTATCTTTATGAACAAGAGTATACTGATTCGTCCTACCATGGTGTACATAATTTTTATCAAATTGCCACGGTCTACCAAGTAAAACAGAGCATGCTTGCATGGGTACCACATCACAATCAACATAATCAGAATATGTAGCAATGCTAAAGTGCACACAAACCGTACGTGTTACCTTAACCTTGCCACTGTTGTTGAACCATTGGATGTAATAAGGATGAGGATGTGGTCTGGTGGTTAGAGACAGCTTCTCCACCATCTCCATGCTGGCCAAGTTGTTGCAACTCCCTCCATCGATGATGACGCGAACAGAACGCTCCTTCACAACTCCCTTTGTATGGAACAAGTTGTGCCTCTGATTTTGCTCAGCCTGTGTAACCTGCACACTCAGAACACGTTGAGGAACTAAACTTTCATACCTGTCAGCGTAGTCAGCAGCCATGTAGTATGTCTCTTGTTCAGTCTCCTCTACACCTTGTTCTTCACTCGCAATAAGAGCCAGGGTCTCCTCATCATAATCACTAGCGGAGTCATATCCACCATCCTCAGTAACAATCATCACACGCTTGGAAGGGCATTCTCTCGCATAGTGACCTCCACCCTTGCAACGACGACATATAACCTCATGTGTTTTCCCTGTGGATGCAATGGAAGAAGAAGAGCTCTGTGCAGGCCCGGAAGGTGTGCTCCTCGCGGAGGGTGGGGCGGGGGCCTGTTTCCTGGTATCTCGGTTGGAGTTGGTGGCTGAAGTAGGAGGTGCTGCAGCAGGACGTGTGGAAGTAGATGGGGTACGTGGCATCCATGATGAAGTGCGACCTGCAGAAAAATTAGTTCTGCCAATGCCTACGATCCTGCACTTCACGTTCAGCTTTGCAAGCAAGATGGAATAAACGAGTGATAGTATTATACTCCTTACACTCTAATATAGTCTGAATATCTCTATTTAATCCACCCATAAAACGTGCAAGCACAGCTTCATTCTCCTCAACAATACCACATCTAATCATGCTAGTTTGTAATTCCTGATAATATTCCTCTACAGAATTTTTTCCTTGTCTTAAACGCTGCAAATTTTGAAGCAATTCACGTTGATAATATGGTGGAACCCAACGCTTACGCATAGCAGTTTTCAAAGCAGCCCAAGTAGTAGGGATATTATCATGATGTATTCTACAATGTTCAGACCACCAAACACAAGCAAAACTAGTGAATGAACAAACAACAACAGTAACACGTCTATCCTTAGGAAATTGTAAGCATGTAAAACGTTGTTCTGTTTCTAACTCCCAAGTAAGATATATATCAGGAACATATCTACCATCAAATGTAGGAATATTCAATTTAAGTTTAGGGAGATGGTCATGATTTTGTACCTGAGGGGGTGCTGCAGCCCTACCATTGCGATTGTAGGCACGTGGACGACCTGGTGCGTGTGGTGGTGGTTTCTCTTGGGGCTGATCTGGAGCAGCCTCTTCCTCATCATCGTAATCACCAACATAGTCAGCATTTTGATCAACAGTAGTAGCAGCAGCAGCCACAGAAGTCACAACAGTAGGAATGGCACCAGAATGTTGGCCTTCCTCGAGGGGCACACGTCGTGCGCGCCCCGCGAAGTTCGGTCGATGTTGTTGTTGTTGCTGAGGTATGACCGGTGCAGCTGGTGGTAGACGTGCAAGCACCTCATTGAAATTAGCGTCCAACTTCGTCTCGAACGTCTTCTCCACCCCCGCAAGCTTCTGAAACGTCTCCAACGTATCTATAAGTTTTGCTTGTTCCATGCTGTTATATTATCATTCTTGGATGTTTTACAACCATTTTATTACAACTTTATATCATTTTTTATGACTAACCTATTAACATAGTGCCAAAGTGCCAGTTGCTGTTTTTGCTTGTTTTTTACTTCGCAGGAAATCAGTACCATACAGAGATGAAACGCTGCGGGGATTTTTGTGGATTTTTTACGGACCAGAAGAAACTAGATGGGCCAAAGGACACCAGAAGAGGGGGCCTAGGGTGGCCAGCACCCACATGGGCGCGCCAGAGGCCCCCCAGCGCGCCCTGGTGGGTGCTGGGCACCTCGGGCACCCCCTCCACCGCCTCCGACGCCTATAAATTCCCAAATATTTGGAAACCCCCAAAAATAACCCTAGACTCTCCGCTCCGCCGCCGCAACTCTCTGTATCGACGAAAAACCAATCTGGAGACGTTCCAGTACCCTGCCGGAGAGGGGAATCCATCTCCGGTGGCCATCTTCATCATCCCGGCGGAGGCCATGATGAGGAGGGAGTAGTCCACCCTCGGGGCTGAGGGTATGTACCAGTAGCTATGTGTTCAATCTCTCTCTCTCTCGTGTTCTTGAGATGTCACGATCTTGATGTATCACGAGTTTTGTTAATATAGTCGGATCATATGATGTGTTTTCCTCTCTATCTAGTTGTGATGAATTGAGTTTTCCCTTTGAGATTTCGTTACCGGATTGAATACTTTTATGGATTTGAGAGCACTTGATATATGTCTTGCATGCGGATACCCGTAGTGACATTGGGGTATTCAAGTGATTCACTTGATATATGTTTTGGTACTCAACTTGCGGATTCCCGAGGTGACATTGGGGTAATCTATGCATAGGGGTTGATACACGTTCTTGTCCTAGCTTCTCCGGTAGAAATCTTGGGGCACTCTTTGAGGTTCTTTGTGTTGGATTGAGTATTATGAATCTGAAATTGTTTGATGCGTATCGTATAATTAACTCATGGATACTTGTGGTGACATTGGAGTATCTAGGTGACATTAGAGTTGGTTGATGCGTATCATATGGTGTTATATTAGTACGAACTCTTGGATAGATCGATCGGAAAGGATAACTTGGTTATGTTAGTACGAACTCTTGGATAGATCGATCGGAAAGGATAACTTTAAGGTGGTTTCGTACCCTACAAACAATTTCTTCTTATGCTCTCCGCTAGATAAGAACTTTGGAGTGATTCTTCGTTGCACGTTGAGGGATGGTTATGTGATCCAATTATATTAGCATTGTTGAGAGATTGCACTAGCGAAAGTATGGACCCTAGGCCTTGTTTTCAAGCATTGCAATACCGTTTGTGCTCACTTTTGTTACTTTCTACCTTGCTGTTTTTATATTTTCAGATTACAAAAACCTATATCTACCATCCATATTGCACTTTTATCACCATCTCTTCGCCGAACTAGTGCACCTATACAATTTGCCATTGTATTGGGTGTGTTGGGGACACAAGAGATTTCTTGTATTTGATTGCAGGGTTGTTTGAGAGAGACCATCTTCATCCTACACCTCCCACGGATTGATAAACCTTAGGTCATCCACTTGAGGGAAAATTGCTACTATCCTACAAAACTCTGCTCTTGGAGGCCCAACAAAGTCTACAAGAATAAAGTTGCGTAGTAGACATCAGCTTCTCCATGGCCTCTCCAAGGCTGGTCATGAAGTCTTGTACCTGGTCAGCCAACATTTGCTGGAATTTGTCATGGAGCTCCTTGTTGGTCATAACCTCCCATTCAACCTCGTCAGCTTGTGATCCTGGCATGGTTAGCAGTAATAGGAACACACAAGAATATGAACCTATAGACTACTAGGAAGTGGTGGTGGTGGTGGTGTGTCACAAATCCGTCAAGCAAATCTCAATTTCTTACCAGTTCTTACCCAGCAGCAGGTGGTGATCGGCAACCGTTGTAGTCAAAACTCTCAAAGCTTGGATAGAGCGATTGCCAGGTGGTGTCAAACACACGACGTAGATGTATGTGGAGCTGGGAAGGCTTATAATATGGTAGCAAAAAGGGTCAGCAATAATCAGTTCAGAGATGCAAAGCTGAAAAGACGCTCAACAATGGTACCGTGGTGGTCCTAGGCTAGACCGTGCTAGAGACGCGAGCCTAGAACACCAACAACATCACGACGCTACACGTAATCAAGGGAAGAGCACACTCTGAATTTTTTTTCGTTTTTTTGGCGCCTCTTTTTTTTTGCTCAGAAACTCACTATAATGGCGAGTGTCTCAAAACTCTTCTCGAGACGTATAAACAGGATAGGTAGAAAAAAAATTGATTTTTTTTCGGTAGTGATTCGGGGCTGCGACGACCAAAAATTTCGACAAAAATCACTATGATGGCGAGTGCCTCAAAACGCTCCGAAAAGCCTAAAAATAGGATGGGGAAAAAAATATTTTCACCCGCCGAAATTTTGGCCTAAAAAGTGCTCTAAAAACTGTGCCAGACTTTTTTTTCCGAGACCTACTCAGTCAAGGAAATGCGAAAATAAAATCAAGGGAATCTCGAAATCAAACCTAATATGGGATGGACTCGGATTGGTGGTGGATATGTGGTGGTATATATGTATACGGATTGATGGCAGATATATGGTGGTGGTATATATGGCAGCGGCGATGATGGAAGCGTGGTGGTGGTATATGGCAGCGGCGATGATGGAAACGTAGTGGTGGTATATGGCAGCGGCGATGAAGTTGATGCGGTGGCGGCGTGACAAACTGTGAACAGAACTCGAAACTCTAAAGAACTAGACGCTAAGACCAGCAACTTGACACGACGATGCAACCGCAAATTCAACAATGCAAATACCAAATAGAAAATTGCAAAGGCTCAGATTGGTTCGGATATGATGATCTAACCCTAAATTTTTTGTTGCTTTTTGGTGGACTGCATGTATGAAGAACAGATGCGATCTAAAACTACGAATAACTGGTAAAATCTCACCGAGCAACCTGGAAATCTGATACCATTTGACAGAGACGAAGTTGTCCCTGTCTTTCGATGAGATGGTGGCTATCGTTTTCGGTGGAGTAGACTTTGACGACCTGACTACGAACGTGCGAGGACGTCGCGCCTTAGCAATCGCTAAACCAACTCTGAGAGGTTATTGACCACGCCAGAGCACGATCAACCTGACCACGAGGGTCTATTTCCTGCACGCAAACGAAGAACAAGCAAGAAACTGAAATTGCAATCTGGATATTGCGAATATAAGAGGAAAGCTTTATTGATGAAAGTGGGGTTCTGTGACGCCTTTGTCTGGTCGTGGAACACAAACGAAGAACACGAAGTTGCAGCTATGGATAACTTTTAATCTAAACAAAACCCAACTCTAAAACGATGCCCTAAGGGCTCTATATATGGGGGAATAGAGGGGGCTTTCGCGGCCCCTTGGAGGAGGGGTCCGAAACCAGCCCTAACTCAGTTTCCCCACACATGCGGACTCTAAAAACAGCCTATAATATGGTATTTCGAAATTACATGGGCCTGGCCCAAAAATAAGGTGACGCAGCACCTATAATAGCCTATGGACGAAATTTATGAAGTGGCATGATGTATATTTCGTCCAAGCCTCCAAGCACTCCTTATGGTGGCTTCAAAGTGCGAAAATCACCACTGGAAAGTCCATTGTTCCTTCCCGCACGCGCACCTTCTTCTCCATGCTTGATCCCGCTCCAATGGCCATCCTTCTTGTCCATGCTAGGTCCTTCATTCATAAGTAAAACAAAAGTATCTAATTTAGGCAGCATCATATGTTCATGAACATTATAAGGATTTCCAAGAAACGAAAGTACCTGATAATTTAGTTGGCGTGCGCGGGCTCTAGTAACTGGTCCAATATGTGTAGCTGGTGGGGATGTGGGTGTAACATTAGTAGGAATGTCCTCATCAAGTTCATTGCCATAAAAGGAGATGCCCCAATATCATCTGATCTTAATAGAGCATCTCAAATATGTGAGGAGCATATCCCCATAAGTACCAATGGGGAGGCTGTTATATATGTAGTTGACAACCAAGGGGTTTTGAACAAATATTCAAAGTAAGGAAAAGTTTGTTTCGGAGTATGAAGGAGATGAAGATGAAGAGGAAGAGGAAGACATGGTTTCAGTGCTGATTTTATTTTGTCCACTTGAGTTTGATGATGACCCTAGACCATTGAGTGTTGAAAAATAAGAGATGGACTTGCTTTATAGAATACAGAAGATGAAGTTATAGAGAAAGTATCCTTGGTACCACTACAAAGGAGACATAGATGTGGAAGACATCTATCAGCCCAAGGAATAGGAAGTTTTAGATCACGAGCCAGAGCCTTTACCTACAAAGAAGAAGAAACCAAAGAGAGTTGTGCCAACTAGCAGAGCACATATTGAAGAAGAAATTCTTCCCTTAAATGACTGTGTGCCTTCCAATGATGATGAGAGCAATTCATCTGATGTTCATGGAAGTGATGATGATGGTGCTGCGAAATTGAATCTAATTTTATGTGGCAAGAGAAAGAGAAAGCCCGTCACAAAAGAAGGGAGGAATTGGTATGATGAGAAAGTGGACAATCCTCATGAGCAGATATGTGAGCATTTATGTTTTGAACATGTCTATCAATTCATAAGAGTTCTTAGACAACTCCATGTAGTTTAATTGAGAAACTTCAGTTATTGTAGAAATTGTAAAGACAAAATAATTGTTTATTGCAAAGATCCTCAGGTACCCCGGGTATAGGACCCCATCACCATCACGGTGCTCGTAGCAGCACGATGTCATCACAAAGCCTACACTGACGACCACATGTGGAAGCTCCATCACAGCACAAGACACCCGTGCTAGCAGTGATCAGCATTGGCAGCGGCGTGCGATGCTTAGCTTTAGCGGCCAAGCATGAAAACTCCATCATAGCACAACCCACCCGTGCTGGCAGCGCTCAACACTAGTAGCCGCGTGCAATGCTTAGCTTTGGCGGCCAAGTAGGAAAGCTCCATCGCAAACACAACCCACCCAAGCTCCTTTTTTATGACAACTTCTCAAGTCAAGAATGCAAATGCCACATACATGTCCTGCAGATAGTGTGAAACAAAGTTTACTACAAATTGGGTTGCCAGGGAGTGTGAGAATGCAATTAGAACAAATCCAGAGCCAAGGCTGACACAATCTTAGAAACTGCAGAGGAGAAGTATGAAGTGGTGTAATGATTGCTTTAACCTAGTTGTCCATGCTAGCAGAAAATTATGTGATGTAGTGTTTGCTTAAAACCAAAAATGTGTGTTATGCTATGGAAGACAATTATGTGATGTTACGTGTTGTTTGCTTAGACCAATTATGTGCTATGCTATAAAGAAATCTTGTTTTGCTGGCATGTGTGCTATGAGGGCTAATTATGTGATGTAGTACATGCTATCAAAAAATGGCATTTTGTAGTACATGATGTCTTCAACTAAATAGAGTGATGGTGTTTTTTTGCTTTTCTTGGCATTTTGCACATGGAAAACATTGGTAGCATCCCAAGGGCAAGACACTGCACATGCACAACAACATGCTGCACATGCTTGTAGCCAAATGGACCATTCTTTTAGCTTTTAGCCAAACATGACTAACTGACAAAGACAAACCAAATATATCATATGTAGTAGATCCAAGATCCAAATATAGCATGACTACATAAATGTATCCAAAATAGATCCAACACCAACCACCATCCACACCTATTGACACATATAACTTATATGCACCAATTGCATACCTAACTGCTACAACTAACTAATACCTAACCAACACCTAGCAACATCTTTAGATAGGAGTGACACTTCAGATAGTGGCATTCAGGCGAGCAGACCAGCGAGGGAGCATAGTGGCATTGCGGCGGGAAGAGCGGCGCACACCGTGCATCTTCCACGTCTTCTTTTTCTTCTTCTTGGCCCTCTACACCTCCTCCCGTGGCTTCATCTTCACCGGCACATCCAAGTCCATGAGTTCCTCAACATTGATTAGCTTGTCCTTGTGGCCTTCTTAGATCACCGGAGCCATGAGCTGCACCTGCTGCGCTGTCTCATGCTCCTCCTCGTTGCCAATATAGCGATCAAAAGGACACCTGGTAGCGACTTCTTGTAGATGAGGACCTCGTAGTTGGGGTCGACACTCGCGAGAACGACGACCATCCGTTCGGCCCATGGATCCGGCGGGAACGGCCATGTGCCGGCGCGGTACATGCACTAGCCACTACTAGAATTCGCAAATAGCCCTAGGGCCTGATACCCTAAGCAAAGGCTCCAAAACACTAGGGAAAGAATTTTCCCTAGCGTATACTCTAGGGAAACCGCCCTAGGGCCCCAGTGGTGGGGGAATCCTTATTTCCCAACGGCGGTCCCTCTGCAGCGGCGGCGGCGGAGGCCCAACTGCTGCTGCGGCGGCGGAGGCCCCTCTACAACGACGGCGGCGACGGCCCCTCTGCAGCGGCGGTGGCCCCTCTGCAGTGGCAGCCGCGGAAGCCCAGGTCTGCAGCATCCGCACCGGCGTCCGACTGCAAAGGCGACGACTTGAAGTGGGCACGGGCGGCCTGGCGATGGATGAGCCGCGCCGCCGCAGGTTTGGTGGATTTTGGCTGTGGTCTCGCCGCTGGATTGGATTTGGGGAAACCTTGGCGCGTGTCGAGGGGGTGGCTTTGGGGAATAGGAGGGTTTCGCGCGCGTACAGGACAGAAGATTGGGGAAACTTCGCGCGTGTCCAATTCTGCACGGGCTCGATACGCGCCTACAGCCAATTCTTGGCGCGTGTATAGCAAATTTAGGCACTAATTTTATTTGGAAAGAAAATCGGTAATTGATACGTCTCCAACGTATCTATAATTTTTGATTGTTCCATGCTATTATATTATCTGTTTTGGATGTTTTATATGCATTAATATGCTATTTTATATTATTTTTGGGACTAACCTATTAACCTAGTGCCCAGTGCCAGTTTCTGTTTTTTCCTTGTTTTTAAGTATTGCAGAAAAGGAATATCAAACGGAGTCCAAACGGAATAAAAATTTACGGAGAATATTTTTGGAAAATATAAAAAATACTGGAGCAAAAAGATACCGGAGAGGAGTCCCGAGGCAGCCACAAGCCTAGGGGGCGCCCCCCCTAGGGCGCGCCCCCCTGGCTTGTGGGCCCCTCGGGAGTCCCCCTGACTTGATTCCAACGCCAAGTTCTCCTATAAATCCCGTAACCCCCAGAAAGAAACCTAGATCGGGAGTTCCGCCGCCGCAAGCCTCTGTAGCCACGAAAAACCAATCGGGAGCCCGTTCCGGCACCCTGCCGGAGGGGGAAACCATCACCGGAGGCCATCTTCATCATCCCGGCGGTCTCCATGATGAGGAGGGAGTAATTCACCCTCGGGGCTGAGGGTATGTACCAGTAGCTATGTGTTTGATCTCTCTCTCTCTCTCGTGTTCTTGAGATGACACGATCTTGATGTACCGTGAGCTTTATTAATATAGATGAATCATATGGAGTTTTCCCCTCTCTATCTTCTTGTGATGAATTGAGTTTTCCCTTTGAAGTTTTCTTATCGGATTGAGTCTTTAAGGATTTGAGAACACTTGATGTATGTCTTGCGATGGGATATCCGTGGTGACAATGGGATGTTCTATTGATCCACTTGATGTATGTTTTGGTGATCAACTTGCGGGTTCCGTGACCTTGGGAATCTATGCATAGGGGTTGGCACATGTTTTCGTCTTGACTTTCCGGCAGAAACTTTGGGGCACTCTTTGAAGTTCTTTGTGTTGGATTGAACATGATGAATCTGAAATTGTGTGATGCATATCGTATAATCAAGCCCATGGGTACTTGTGGTGACATTGGAGTATCTAGGTGACATTAGGGTTTTGGTTGATGTGTATCTTAAGGTGTTATTTTAGTACGAACTCTAGGGCTGTTCGTGACACTTATAGGGATAGCTCATAAGATTGATCGGAAAAGATAACTTTGAGGTGGTTTCGTACCCTACAATAATTTCTTCGTTTGTTCTCCGCTATTTGTGACTTTGGAGTGAACTCTTTGTCGCACGTGAGGGATTTACATATGATTCAACTATATTAGTATTTTTGAGAGAACTTGCACTAGTGAAAGTATGAACCCTAGGCCTTGTTTTCAAGCATTGCAATACCGTTTTTGCTCACTTTTGTTACTTGCTACCTTGCTGTTTTTATATTTTCAGATTACAAAAACCTATATCTACCATCCATATTACACTTGTATCACCATCTCTTCGCCGAACTAGTGCACCTATACAATTTACCATTGTATTGGGTGTGTTGGGGACACAAGAGACTCTTTGTTATTTGGTTGCAGGGTTGTTTGAGAGAGACCATCTTCATCCTACGCCTCCCACGGATTGATAAACCTTAGGTCATCCACTTGAGGGAAAATTGCTACTGTCCTACAAAACTCTGCGCTTGGAGGCCCAACACGAGTCTACAAGAAGAAGGTTGCGTAGTAGACATCAGTAATCAACTAGCGTCTCAAAAAGACATACTTGAATATCATCATCCATTTTGTATATCTAACCCTCAAAGAAAATAATACTTATTTTCACTTATTTTCGCCTATTTCACTAAAACACATATATTTTCCATCAAATGTGTGCATAAAAAAATGATGGATTAACATATATTTCGAGGAAAAATGATAAATCAACTTATATCTTTCTTTGCTCCCAGGTTCATGTTATCTCCGCATGTATTTTTTTCCTTGTAGATTTTAAATTTTTGTGATGTTTTATATTTTTTTATAAGTATATTTAGAATAAAACTCTTAGGTATAAAATATATATCCAAGTGTGTGCAAATCTCCCTAGAGTTAACACTAGAAACCCTAGGGATACTTGACGTCGTTAGTCACACCGCCGATTGCCTGTATATCCAGTCCCTAGAGTTCTCTTTCTCCACCTAGGTATAGTTTTTCCCCGAGGGTTAAAAAGACAAGCCCTAGGGATAGCTGCCAGCGAGGCATCGGTATGGTCCCACGCACGAAGTATCCCTTGGGTGCGGCGCTGGACCCTAAGGAAGCAATACTTTACCTTGCGTGCGCAGTTTGTACCCTAGGGAGCCTTTATGTCCCTAGGGTGCCTGTTTTGACTCTAGGGAAGCACTTTAGCCCTAGGGCTATTTGCAAATTTTAGTAGTGAGCGTGCGCGCTGACCAGCATCGACGGCGCGAGCCTAGAGCATCGCCTAGACAAAGAGGGCAATTGCAGGCACGCCCTTGCCACCGGGGAAGGAGTGGGCCTTCTCCGCCGGTGTGAACACCTTGCACAGACCCATGGCATGGTTGACCAACATGGGGACACTCATGAACTTGGCGCCGATCTGGCAGGAGATGGCAAGCTTTGCCGGATCAATGCCCGCCCAGTTTGAGATGACCCTCTCCCAACAATGATTCTTCTCCATCGCCGGCGACGGTTGCAAGTAGGGGCTGTTGGGGTTTTCTGCGCGACGTGAATGGCGGTGAATGCAAGTGATGACAGATGACTTGCGACAAGTGGGATTTATTTTTATCCTACACGCGAATCCAAAAAGCCTGCATCGCTATGAGGCGAACAACCATTAGCATCACTATCCGGAACGGCGGCTTTGCTATCAAGCGAACGACATGCGCGTGTGGTGTGGCTGGTTGGACCCAAACAAGTCGACCGAGTCGGTTCCGGCCGTTAACGGCGCGTCATCCTCCCTGCCGGCATGCGAGCGGTTAGCCACGTTAAAACTGGTTCAAAAAATTGCTCAGTGGTTTTCATCACTGTCAATTTTTCTGAACATGATACAAACGCACGCACTCATATATAGGCGCATTCACTCACCCCTATGAACGCACACACACGCACCCTACCACTATGAGCACCTTCGAGAGATTGAGCCGGCATAACATATTGAGATTTACGAAGTCACCGTAGGCGTCTCATCGTCGACGGGGACGTCTCCTCCCACTGAATGCGCATCGCCGAAAATTCTTAAATAAATTCAGGAATAATGCGAGCATCAGGACTTGAACCCTAATGGGCTGGGGATACCATCATCCCTCTAACCATCCAACTACAGGTTGGTTCGCACCACTGTCAATTTTTTGCCGCAATGAATTTTTCCATGGTTTGTAAAGTGGTGTTTCTTCGTTAATGACATGGTTATTATGGTGATCTATGCATTTTAGTCAAATGCAAAGGCGAGAACACTATATTGAGCTCAAACCATTTCGTCTAGTTCCGCAGTATGATCACGTAGAGAGACAACAAGCCAACTCTTAATCCGAAAATTCCACACTGAATTACTTCATTTTCCGAGAAATCTGCCAGTTCTCACTTCTCACGTAGTTCAAACAATTCTTTTTTTATTGAACATCGTACAGACGCAAGCGCGCATATACACGCGCATACATTCACCCCTATAAATGTCCACATGCACACCCTACCTCTATGAGGCCCTCCGAGAGACTGAACCGGCATATCATCTTGAAATTTACGAAGTCACCGTAGGCACATCGTCGACGGAAACATCTCCTTCCACTGAAAACGCATCGCTGGAAATCCCGAAATAAATGCGAGCACCAGGACTTGAATCTTGATGGACTGGAAATACCACAGTCCCTCTAACCATACAACCACAGGTTGATTCGCCGAACAATTCTTCTTTTTATCGTTCTTCCACGCTTGATGCTAGTCTGATCTCATCCCGGCGAAACGAGGACGAGCAAAGCTTTATAAAGTTACAAGCTTTGTCTATCTATCTAGTCCATTCCAATGACCCACGGGCGCACGTAAAAATGACTTTCTCCGGTTGCGCTTGCGTCCACGCCGATCGACCACGTCGCCGCCTAGCTAGCCACTCGTGTAACTTTCTCACCGTCGTGGATTAAAATGGCGCGCGAGCTCGACGACAAACTAGGCCTCCTTTACGAACGAGCAGGGCCAAACACGCAAGCAAATTGGATGAGATTGAGGAGCACTTACGGGCGGCCACATGGAGGGAAAGTCAGTACAAATCTGGCTGACGACGAGATTAAACCTTATCTAAAGTAAAGCGACCGCATTACGGCCCAATAATGGCGGGAGAGGAGGCCGCCATTGGCTGATGATCCATGTGGCCATGTCACGACATGCACGGACAAAAATTGTGGGCACCTTCTGCGCTTTTTGAGTGAGATTTTGTCTAACAAAAGTGTACAACTGATGAAGTACTGCCGTCCCTTGAGAGAGAAGAGTAGTTTTCTTTTCTACTTTTTTTTGAGGGGCGATGGGCCTAGGAACCACCGGGCCATACTGAATCGGATGCGTTAGAAAATAACAGGCCGTCGTGTGAGTGTAGGAAGCTGGAAATATAACGGAAATGCGCAGGGGCACGCGAGTGCGGGAACACTCACCTGCCAAGTCCTGAAGCTCGCATGATTTGTCTCGCGATTTGCACAGTTCAATTGCGCGTGAGGACACAGTAAAAAATAAAAATCCCTCAAAAAGTTTGAAGTTCCAACGATGAAACTTACGGTTTTTACATCTAAAACTGCCAAGTTTCAACCAGTTTCAGAGATCAATTTCAAGCAATTTTTTCTATCGGTCATAGACACAAAATAATTTATTTTTATCGGTTGCTCGTAGTGAATTTTCAAAATGAAACTTAACATACTTTTCCAAAAGTCGTCAAAAATATATTCAAAATGCATTTTATTTGAAAGCATCGGTGACGAGAAACACGAATATTGAAACAAAACTTAATTTGGAATGTCCGTTTAAAATATTTAAAACTTTAAAAATCAGAAGTCAAAATAAAAAGCGGGCATCAGGGACATGCGTGCTCCGTACTTGCGTGCCACAAATCCTCTCCTGAAATATAACTGGGTATTTGAGTTTAGTCCCACACGGAGAGTTTAACCAAATAAACGTGAAGGAGGCCGGTATATAATACTACCTCTGCAAGTTACGGAAGGAGTAGGAGGGTAGATCAATCAAAAAAACATCTTATATAAGTGGCAAACGGAGTAGGAGTGTAGAGCAACCAAAAAATGTATTTACCTGGGCGGAGTCACATAATGATAAATAAGGCTCATGGCCTAAATCGATAGCTCACATTGCACATAGTTAGCATGTCAGTCTATAGTCTCCTCTTTGTGGGAGAGTGAACATTATAATTTGTGGTTGAGGGCACCCGCGTCCATGTGGCCCCTACAAACAGGCCCGTGTCTCCAGAAATTTAAAGCCCCGGTATGAAATATAAAGTGGGGCCTTATACTGAGAAATCAAATAACCAAAGCATGCTTTCATTTGTTATATAACTTCAAAATGCATGCTATTTCTTATAGTGCTCATTTGTTATATAACTTCAAAATGCATGCTATTTCTTATAGTGCTCATTTGTTATATAACTTCAAAATGCATGCTATTTCTTATTATATATATATATATATATATATATATATATATATATATATATATATATATATATATATATATATAGGAAAATGGGTTGGTACACCTAGGTGTATGTACTCCTGCGCCACGTGTCCTTCTCTGGATTCCACCCCAGGTCCGTGCTGCTCAAATCCGTTTCGATTTAACGAAAAACCAATACATGCAAAAAAACGGATAAATCAAAGTAGTTCGTGCTCCGATATTTTAGAGAGGTTTGTTTATTCCGTTCAACCACCTGGTTCCATGCAGCGCATATCCCCACCTTGTTCCGCTGCATCGACGGCGGCAACTCTCACGTCAATGGTCTCCAACAGGCAGCAGGCTCAGCACCATCTTTTAGGTAGCGACGACCATGCACCACGTCTCCTGCTACTCCCTCTAATTACAGGCCATAGTAGTGAAGTCGGGCGACTCGGCGGCGGAGACAAGGTCGATACGATCGGAGATAAGATGATGACGGCGGCTCGACGATAATGACGACGGACGAGGTGCTGCCGCACACCGACGACGATGGCCAACGGTGCAATGTGAAGCCTACGGGCAGTCACGCCAGGGGTGGGGTGTGGCGCCCTTAAACATAGTACGTGCATGGCGTGTGGTTACCTCTGTTGGCGTGTTGCTGCATCGGGCTCCCCTGCGGAGCTTGCTGCTCTTCTTATCTAGCGCACACACGTCGGCAAGAACGTGTTGTTAGGCTGAAGAACCTACATGTAAATCAGTGTACATAGGTATCCAGTATACCTCATTCAACATATACTTCTTTGAATCTGTCCGGTGTATACTACTCATCAAATGAAGTATAACCCACATCCTAATCTAGAAAGTTGTACTCCGGATTTTAATAGAGTAGTATATAGCCCTTTGGCTTTTTATGTGGTACATACTTCTGATCTGAAGTGAAAAAGGGTAGTATATACACCTTTTGATTTGGCACGAATATAGTATATACACCAAATCAAAAAAAGAAAAAGAACTACTCAATTGTTGTAGTTACCTAACTAAAAGGAACAGTATATGCAATCTAGTTACCAATATATACCCCTTTTAGAAACAACAGTTCATATTCAGAACCAGTAGTATATATACCCTTTTAAAACAGTTGATATATCGTACTACTATGAGCCACCAACTTTTCCTCCAATATTGTGCATATCTTGGGTAAAAATTGAATTATCAAGTGTTGCTTCACTATTAGTTTTTCCATATATATATCAACATATTCCCGCTGCAACGCGCGGGGTGCCATCTAGTTTGTCAAATTTCCATAGCCTAATAGTGAAGCGACACTTGAAGGAAAGGTGGATTCTGGATTCTTACTCCCTCTTGTTGGGGAACGTTGCATGGGAAACAAAAATTTTCCTACGCACACGCAAGATCTATCCATGGTTATGAGCATCTACGAGAGGGAGAGTGGATCTACATACCCTTGTAAATCGCTAAGCGGGAAGCGTTAAGAAACGCGGTTGATGTAGTCGAACGTCTTCGCGATCCAAATCGCCGAGCGTCCCACGATCCAATCATGATCCGTCTCGCGATCCAATCACGATCCGTCCCGCGATCCCATCACGATCCGTCCCGCGATCAAATCACGAACCGTCTTGCGATCCTGATCACGGTCCTTCCGATCTAGCGCCGAACGGACGGCACCTCCGCGTTCAGCACACGTACAGCTCGATGACGATCTCCTCCTTCTTGATCCAGCAAGAGGGAGCGGAGAGTTAGAAGAGTTCTCCGGCGGCGCGACGGCGCGGCTGCGATGGTGGTGGAACAATCCCGACAGGGCTTCGCCTAAGCACCGCTGAAACTAGACTAGAGGAGAAACCGATCTAGATGAAGTAGAGGGAGCACGTGGCAATTAGGGTTAGCTCTCCCCTCTAAATCCTCTAGTATATATAGGAGGGAGGGAGGGGAGGAGGCAGCCTCAAACCCTCAAGGTTTGGCCGAAATTGGAGGTGGAGGAGTCCTACTCCAATCCTATTAGGAGTAGGATTCCTCCTCTCCACTTGGAAACCCTTTCCACCTTTCCTCCTTTGGGTTTTTTCCACCCAAAGCCACATGGGCCTTAGTGGGGGGGGGGGGGGTTAGGCCAGCCCACTAGGGGCGTGTTTGACTCCTCCCACAGCCCATGAGGTCCTTTGGGTCGAGACACCCCTCCCGATGGTCCCCGGTACCCCTCCCGGCACTCCCGGTACACTACCGAAATACCCAAAACTTTTCCGGTGACCAAAACGGGACTTCCTATATATCAATCTTTACCTCCGGACCATTCCGGAGCTCCTCGTGACGTCCAGGATCTCATCCGGGACTCCGAACAACCTTCGGTCACCACCATACATAACTCTACTATACCGAAACGTCACCGAATGTTAAGTGTGCAGACCCTGCGGGTTCGAGAACTATGTAGACATGACCGAGACACCTCTACGGTCAATAACCAATAGCGGGACCTGGATGCCCATATTGGTTCCTACATATTCTACGAAGATCTTCATCGGTTGAACCTCTATGTCAAGGATTCAGTTAAGCCCGTATGATGTTCCCTTTGTTCTTCGGTATGTTACTTGCCCGAGATTCGATCGTCGGTATCTCTATACCTAGTTCAATCTCGTTACCGGCAAGTCTCTTTACTCGTTCCGTAATACAAGATCCCGTGGCTAACACTTTAGTCACATTGCTTGCAAGGCTTGTTGTGATGTTGTATTACCGAGTGGGCCCTGAGATACCTCTCCGTCACACGGAGTAACAAATCCCAGTCTTGATCCATGCCCACTCAACAGACACCCTCGGAGATACCTATAGAGCATCTTTATAGTCACCCAGTTACGTTGCGACGTTTGATACACACAAGGTACTCCTCCGGTGTCAGTGAGTTGCATGATCTCATGGTCATAGGAACAGATACTTGACATGCAGAAAACAATAGCAATAAACTGACACGATCATATGCTATGTTCATAGTTTGGGTCTTGTCCATCACATCATTCTCCTAATGATGTGATCCCGTTATCAAATGACATCTCATGTCTATGGCTAGGAAACCTTCACCATCTTTTGATCAACGAGCCAGTTTAACTAGAGGCCTACTAGGGACACATTGTTTGTCTATGTACCCACACATGTAATTGAGTTTCCAATCAATACAATTATAGCATGGATAATAAACGATTATCATGAACAAGAAAATATGATAATAACTAATTTATTATTGCCTCTAGGGTATATTTCCAACACCTCTTGCATAGAGGGCAGAGACCACTGTTAGACCACCCCGATCAATTTATCGGCATTCCAAATTATATTGTGAATGGCTAGCCAAGCAAAAACAAATTGACCTTTTGAGGAACCCAAGCCTTCCAAATCGTGTGATCCATAAAAGAGTGGACGATCCCTAAAAATTGCACCGATTAAGCGGAGGCAGTCAAGTATTGTCCATTAGTTATGTGTTTGCACACAATGTCGTCCTCCACATGATCCTCTGTTGGGGAACGTTGCATGGGAAACAAAAATTTTCCTACGCACACACAAGATCTATCCATGGTGATGAGCATCTACGAGAGGGAGAGTGAATCTACATACCCTTGTAGATCGCTAAGCGGAAGCGTTAATAAACGCGGTTGATGTAGTCGAACGTCTTCGCGATCCAAATCGCCGAGCGTCCCGCGATCCAATCACGATCCTTCCGATCTAGTGCCGAACGGACGGCACCTCCGCGTTCAACACACGTACGGCTTGATGACGCCTTCACCTCCTCGATCCAGCGAGCGATGGTGAAGTAGTGGTTGAGTTCCAGCAGCACGACGGCGTGGTGATGGTGGTGAGGAACAATCTCTGCAGGGCTTCGCCAAGCACTACGGAGATTATGACGGAGGAACTAGAGGGCTAGGGTTGCCGGCACACGGCTTGGGAAATCCTGATGTGTCCCGTGTGCTAGCCCTGCCCCTCTATTTATATGTTGAGCCTTGGGGTCTAAACTTGGAGTAAAAGCCTCCTCTAGGTCGGTTTTGCCCGCACAAGGTCGGTTTGGCCCGCAGGGAAAGAGTCCAACTCGGATCCCTGCCGAACCGTGCACAGCCGCGCACAAGCGGTAGTACCGCTTCACACAAGCGGTAGTACCGCTTGGGCGGTAGTACCGCTTCACACAAGCGGTAGTACCGCTTACGCGGCAGCAAAACTACTTTTGCACTTTCCAATACCTCGTGGGCTTTATCCCTTTGGCCCATATAAAGTGTTGCTGCACCCGAACACTTCGGTAAACATCCGGAACCCCTTCCGGTGAACTCCGGAACCCTTCCGGAGATCAAAACACTATTATCACATATATCAATCTTTACCTCCGGACTATTCCAGAGATCCTCGTCATGTCCGGGATCTTATCCGGGACTCCGAACAACTTTTGGTCACCAACATAATAACTCAATTATACTAATCGTCACCAAACGTTAAGTGTGTAGACCCTGCGGGTTCGAGAACTATGTAGACATGACCGAGACACCTCTACGATCAATAACCAATAGCGGGACCTGGATGCCCATATTGGCTCCTACATATTCTACGAAGATCTTTTATCGGTCGAACCTCTATGTCAAGGATTCAGTTAATCCCGTATGCTGTTCCCTTTGTTCTTCGGTATGTTACTTGCCCGAGATTCGATCGTCGGTATCACTATACCTAGTTCAATCTCGTTACCGGCAAGTCTCTTTACTCGTTCCGTAATACAAGATCCTGTGGCTAACTCTTTAGTCACTTTGCTTGCAAGGCTCAATGTGATGTTGTATTACCGAGTGGGCCCTGAGATACCTCTCCGTCATACGGAGTAACAAATCCCAGTCTTGATCCATGCCAACCCAACAGACACCCTCGGAGATACCTGTAGAGCACCTTTATAGTCACCCAGTTACGTTGCGACGTTTGATACACACAAGGTATTCCTCCGGTGTCAGTGAGTTGCATGATCTCATGGTCAAAGGAACAGATACTTGACATGCAGAAAACAATAGCAATAAACTGACACGATCAAATGCTACGTTTACAGTTTGGGTCTTGTCCATCACATCATTCTCCTAATGATGTGATCCCGTTATCAAATGACATCTCATGTCAATGGCTAGGAAACCTTAACCATCTTTGATCAACGAGCTAGTCAACTAGAGGCTTACTAGGGACACAGTGTTGTCTATGTACCCACACATGTATTTGAGTTTCCAATCAATACAATTATAGCATGGATAATAAACGATTATCATGAACAAGGAAATATAATAATAACCAATTTATTATTGCCTCTAGGGCATATTTCCAACAGTCTCCCACTTGCACTAGAGTCAATAATCTAGTTCACATCACTATGTGATTTACATTGTAATGAATCGAACACCCATGCAGTTCTGGTGTTGTTCATGTTTAGCCCTTGGAAGAGGTTTAGTCATCGGATCTGCAACATTTAGATCCGTGTGTACTTTGCAAATATTTATGTCGTCCTCCTTGATGTAATCGCGGATGGAATTGAAACGTCGTTTTATGTGTCTGGTCCTCTTGTGAAATCTTGGTTCCTTGGCTAGAGCAATGGCACCAGTGTTATCACAAAACAGAGTCATTGGGTTAAGCGCACTAGGCACTACTCCAAGATCTGTCATGAACTCCTTCATCCAGACACCTTCCTTCGCCGCCTCCGAGGCAGCGATGTACTCCGCTTCGCATGTAGAATCTGCTACCACGCTTTGCTTGGAACTGCACCAGCTAACCGCACCCCCATTAAGAATAAATACGTATCCGGTTTGCGACTTAGAGTCATCCGGATCAGTGTCAAAGCTTGCATCGACGTAACCCTTTACGACGAGCTCTTGATCACCTCCATAAACGAGAAACATGTCCTTAGTCCTTTTCAGGTACTTCAGGATATTCTTGACCGCCGTCCAGTGTTCCATTCCTGGATCACCTTGAAACCTTCCGACCATACTTATGGCAAGGCTGACATCGGGTCTTGTGCACAGCATTGCATACATGATAGAGCCTATGGCTGAAGCATAGGGGATGACACTCATCTTTTCTCTATCTTCTGCAGTCACTGGGCATTGAGTCTTACTCAACTTCACACCTTGCAAAACAGGCAAGAACCCCTTCTTGGACTGATCCATTTTGAACTTCTTCAAAATCTTATCAAGGTATGTGCTTTGTGAAAGTCCTATTAAGCGTCTCGATCTATCTCTATAGATCTTGATGCCTAATATGAAAGCAGCTTCTCCTAGGTCCTTCATTGAAAAATTCTTGTTCAAATATTCCTTTACGCTTTCCAGCATTTCTATATTGTTTCCAATCAGCAATATGTCATCCACATATAATATTAGAAACGCTATAGAGCTCCCACTCACTTTCTTGTAAATACAAGCTTCTCCGTAAACTTGTATAAACTCGAACGCTTTGATCACCTCATCAAAACGAAGATTCCAACTCCGAGATGCTTGCACCAGTCCATAAATGGATCGCTGGAGTTTGCAAACTTTGTCAGCATTCTCTGGATCGACAAAACCTTCTGGTTGCATCATATACAACTCTTCCTTAAGGTAACCGTTAAGGAACGCTGTTTTGACATCCATCTGCCAAATTTCATAATCGAAAAAGGCAGCTATTGCTAACATGATTCTGACGGACTTAAGCATCGCTACGGGTGAGAAGGTCTCATCGTAGTCAACTCCTTGAACTTGTGAAAAACCCTTTGCCACAAGTCGAGCTTTATAGACGGTGACATTACCGTCCGCGTCCGTCTTCCTCTTAAAGATCCATTTGTTCTGAATGGCCTTACGCCCTTCAGGTAATACTTCCAAAGTCCATACTTTGTTTTCATACATGGATCCCATCTCGGATTTCATGGCCTCTAACCACTTCTCGGAATCCGGGCCCATCATCGCTTCTCCATAGCTCGTAGGTTCATCGTTGTCTAACAACATGACCTCTAAGACAGGGTTGCCGTACCACTCGGGAGCAGTACGCGTCCTTGTCGACCTACGAGGTTCGATAGCAACTTGATCCAAAGCTTCATGATCATCATCATTAACTTCATCTTCAGCTAATGTAGGCTCCACAGAAACAACTTTCTGCACTGCGCTACTCTCAGGTTGAAGTAAAGGTTCAACAACCTCATCAAGTTCTATCTTCCTCCCACTCAATTCTTTCGAGAGAAACTCTTTCTCAAGAAATGTTCCGTTTTTAGCGACAAACACTTTGCCTTCGGATCTGAGGTAGAAGGTATACCCAACTGTCTCTTTTGGGTATCCTATGAAGACGCATTTCTCCGCTTTGGGTTCCAGCTTTTCAGGCTGAAGCTTTTTGACATAAGCATCACATCCCCAAACTTTAAGAAACGACAGCTTTGGCTTCTTGCCAAACCAAAGTTCATAAGGCGTCGTCTCAACGGATTTCGATGGTGCCCTATTTAAAGTGAATGCAGCTGTCTCTAATGCATAACCCCAAAACGATAGTGGCAAATCGGCAAGAGACATCATAGATCGCACCATATCCAATAAGGTTCGATTACGATGTTCGGACACACCATTACGCTGTGGTGTTCCAGGCGGTGTCAATTGTGAAACAATTCCACACTGTCTTAAGTGACTGCCAAACTCATAACTCAGATATTCTCCTCCTCGATCAGATCGTAGGAATTTAATCTTCTTGTTACGATGATTCTCAACTTCACTCTGAAATTGTTTGAACTTTTCAAATGTTTCAGACTTGTGTTTCATTAAGTAAATATACCCATATCTACTTAAGTCATCAGTGAAGGTGAGAAAGTAACGATAACCACCGCGCGCCTCAATACTCATCGGACCGCACACATCAGTATGTATGATTTCCAATAAGTCACTTGCCCGTTCCATTGTTCCAGAGAACGGCGTTTTAGTCATCTTGCCCATGAGGCATGGCTCACATGTGTCAAGTGATTCAAAATCAAGTGACTCCAAAAGTCCATCAGCATGGAGCTTCCTCATGCGTTTTACGCCAATATGACCTAAACGGCAGTGCCACAAGAAAGTGGTATTATCATTATCAATTCTACATCTTTTGGCATCAATGTTATGAACATGTGTATCATTACTATCGAGATTCAATAAGAATAAACCCCTCACATCGGGTGCATGACCATAAAAGATATTACTCATATAAATAGAACAACCATTATTCTCTGATTTAAATGAGTAACCGTCTCGCAATAAACAAGATCCAGATATAATGTTCATGCTTAACGCAGGCACCAAATAACACTTATTTAGGTTCATCACTAATCCCGACGGTAATCGAAGAGCGAGCGTGCCGACGGCGATCACATCAACCTTGGAACCATTTCCCACGCGCATCGTCACTTCGTCCTTTGCCAGCCTCCGTCTATTCCGCAGTTCCTGTTTTGAGTTGCAAATATGAGCAACCGCGCCGGTATCAAATACCCAGGCACTACAACGAGAGTTGGTAAGGTACACATCAATAACATGTATATCATATATACCTTGTTTGTTGTTGGCCGCCTTCTTGTCAGCCAAATACTTGGGGCAATTCCGCTTCCAGTGTCCAGTTCCCTTGCAATGAAAACACACAGTTTCTGGTTTGGGTCCAGCCTTGGGTTTCTTCACGAGAGGAGCAACTGCTTTGCCACTCTGCTTGGAGTTACCCTTCTTACCCTTGCCATTTTTCTTGAAACTAGTGGTTTTATTGACCATCAACACTTGATGCTCCTTCTGAATTTCAGACTCAGCGGCTTTCAGCATCGCAAACAGCTCGGCGACTGACTTGTTCATCCCGTGCATGTTATAGTTCAACACGAAGCTCTTGTAGCTAGGTGGCAATGATTGAAGAACTCTGTCAGTGATAGCCTCTGGCGGAAGGGGCATCCCTAACTCAGCCAGACGGGTGGAGTACCCAGACATTCTGAGCACGTGATCACTGATAGACCCGTTCTCCTCCATCTTGCAAGCATAGAACTTATCGGAGATCTCATATCTCTCGATCCGGGCATTCTTCTGAAAGATAAACTTCAACTCCTGGAACATCTCATATGCTCCATGACGTTCAAAACGTCTTTGAAGTCCCGGTTCTAAGCCATACAACATTGCACATTGAACTATTGAGTAATCATCAGAACGAGCCTGCCAGGCGTTCACAACGTCTAGAGACTCAACTGGAGCGGGTGGATCACCAAGCGGTGCATCAAGGACATAAGCCTTCTGGGAAGCCGTAAGGATAATCCTTAGATTACGGGCCCAGTCCACAAAGTTACTTCCATCATCTTTCAACTTAGCTTTCTCTAGGAACGCATTAAAATTCAGGGGTGCTACTGCGCGAGCCATGATCTACAACATAAATATAGCAAAGACAACTTAGACTATTGTTCTAGATAATGAGTTTAGTTAATCATATTACTTAAAAACTCCCACTCAAATTGACATCCCTCCGGTCATTCGAGTGTAACATGATCCAAATCCACCAACTCAAGTCCGATCATCACGTGAGTTGAGGTGGTTTCAATGGTGAACATCTTCATGTTGATCATATCTACTATATGACTCATGTTCGACCTTTCGGTCTCTTGTGTTCCGAGGCCATGTCTGTACATGCTAGGCTCGTCAAGTTTAACCCGAGTGTTCCGCACGTGCAACATGGCTTGCACCCGTTGTATGCGAACGTAGAGTCTATCACACCCGATCATCACGGCGTGTCTCGAAACGACGAACTTTCGCAACGGTGCACACTTGGGGAGAACACAATTTATCTTGAAATTTAAGTGAGGGATCACCTTATAATGCTACCGTCGTCCTAAGCAAAATAAGATGCATAAAAGGATTAACATCACATGCAAATCATAAGTGACATGATATGGCCATGAACTTGTGCTTTTGATCTCCATCTCCAAAGCACCGGCATGATCTCCATCGTCACCGGCATGACACCATGATCTCCATCATCTTGATCTCCATCAACGTGTCGCCATAAGGTTGTCGCGCCGACTGTTGCTTCCACGACTATTGCTAACGTTTAGCGATAAAGTAAAGCATTACATAGCGCTTAATGATTGACACGCAGGTCATACAATAATTAAAGACAACTCTATGGCTCCTGCCAGTTGCCGTACTCATCGACATGCAAGTCGTGATATTCTATACAAAACATGATCATCTCATACATCACATATATCTCATCATGTAATTGGCCATATCACATCACAACATACCCTGCAAAAACAAGTTAGACGTCCTCTAATTGTTGTTGCAAATTTTACGTGGCTGCTACGGGTTTGCAAGAACCGTTCTTACCTACGCAAAACCACAACGTGGTGTAGTGATTGCTTTTTGATCTTCTAAAAGAACCCTCTTCATTGAACCGATTCAACTAAAGTGAGAGAGACAGACACCCGCCAGTCACCTTTATGCAACAAGTGCACGCAGCGGTAAAACCAGTCTCGCGTAAGCGTACGCGTAATGTCGGTCCGGGCCGCTTCATCTCACAATACCGCTGAATCAAGTATCAACTAGTAACGGCAAGCAATATGTATACACCCACGCCCACAACTCGTTTGTGTTCTACTCGAGATCTCATCTACGCATAGACCTAGCTCAGATGCCACTGTTGGGGAACGTTGCATGGGAAACAAAAATTTTCCTACGCACACACAAGATCTATCCATGGTGATGAGCATCTACGAGAGGGAGAGTGAATCTACATACCCTTGTAGATCGCTAAGCGGAAGCGTTAATAAACGCGGTTGATGTAGTCGAACGTCTTCGCGATCCAAATCGCCGAGCGTCCCGCGATCCAATCACGATCCTTCCGATCTAGTGCCGAACGGACGGCACCTCCGCGTTCAACACACGTACGGCTTGATGACGCCTTCACCTCCTCGATCCAGCGAGCGATGGTGAAGTAGTGGTTGAGTTCCAGCAGCACGACGGCGTGGTGATGGTGGTGAGGAACAATCTCTGCAGGGCTTCGCCAAGCACTACGGAGATTATGACGGAGGAACTAGAGGGCTAGGGTTGCCGGCACACGGCTTGGGAAATCCTGATGTGTCCCGTGTGCTAGCCCTGCCCCTCTATTTATATGTTGAGCCTTGGGGTCTAAACTTGGAGTAAAAGCCTCCTCTAGGTCGGTTTTGCCCGCACAAGGTCGGTTTGGCCCGCAGGGAAAGAGTCCAACTCGGATCCCTGCCGAACCGTGCACAGCCGCGCACAAGCGGTAGTACCGCTTCACACAAGCGGTAGTACCGCTTGGGCGGTAGTACCGCTTCACACAAGCGGTAGTACCGCTTACGCGGCAGCAAAACTACTTTTGCACTTTCCAATACCTCGTGGGCTTTATCCCTTTGGCCCATATAAAGTGTTGCTGCACCCGAACACTTCGGTAAACATCCGGAACCCCTTCCGGTGAACTCCGGAACCCTTCCGGAGATCAAAACACTATTATCACATATATCAATCTTTACCTCCGGACTATTCCAGAGATCCTCGTCATGTCCGGGATCTTATCCGGGACTCCGAACAACTTTTGGTCACCAACATAATAACTCAATTATACTAATCGTCACCAAACGTTAAGTGTGTAGACCCTGCGGGTTCGAGAACTATGTAGACATGACCGAGACACCTCTACGATCAATAACCAATAGCGGGACCTGGATGCCCATATTGGCTCCTACATATTCTACGAAGATCTTTTATCGGTCGAACCTCTATGTCAAGGATTCAGTTAATCCCGTATGCTGTTCCCTTTGTTCTTCGGTATGTTACTTGCCCGAGATTCGATCGTCGGTATCACTATACCTAGTTCAATCTCGTTACCGGCAAGTCTCTTTACTCGTTCCGTAATACAAGATCCTGTGGCTAACTCTTTAGTCACTTTGCTTGCAAGGCTCAATGTGATGTTGTATTACCGAGTGGGCCCTGAGATACCTCTCCGTCATACGGAGTAACAAATCCCAGTCTTGATCCATGCCAACCCAACAGACACCCTCGGAGATACCTGTAGAGCACCTTTATAGTCACCCAGTTACGTTGCGACGTTTGATACACACAAGGTATTCCTCCGGTGTCAGTGAGTTGCATGATCTCATGGTCAAAGGAACAGATACTTGACATGCAGAAAACAATAGCAATAAACTGACACGATCAAATGCTACGTTTACAGTTTGGGTCTTGTCCATCACATCATTCTCCTAATGATGTGATCCCGTTATCAAATGACATCTCATGTCAATGGCTAGGAAACCTTAACCATCTTTGATCAACGAGCTAGTCAACTAGAGGCTTACTAGGGACACAGTGTTGTCTATGTACCCACACATGTATTTGAGTTTCCAATCAATACAATTATAGCATGGATAATAAACGATTATCATGAACAAGGAAATATAATAATAACCAATTTATTATTGCCTCTAGGGCATATTTCCAACATCCTCAAGGTGGAAATCTTGAAGAAGCGTCCAAAGAGTGATGAATTCTTGGATGTGAGACATGGAGAGGTTGGTCGTTATCGTCATTTTGGAGACCCACGCATCCTCGTTAAGCACCCTCACACCTTTCAATTTTTTCTCATGGATGTCCTGTAGATGAGTGGTGCAATGTCCTTGGCCTCCCTCTCTTGCACCCATGGTGTATCCCATAGAGGATTCTTCGCGCCATTCCCACCGTAGGAATTGCCTAATAACTATGACTAACTCACTTCTTCTGAAGCAGTTGCCAAACCTTATATACAAGTAAGTTTTGCCACGGTTGGTGGTATGCTCATCTCATCCCGCCGTAACGATGGACAAGCATAGGATGCAAAGCTTGATATGACGGTTCTTCACATTCTGTATAAGACTGCCCATAGTTGGAGTAACTTCAGTAGTAACACAGGATCTGTTGGGGATACACATAACAGGTAGGCCCATGAAGGGTCAAAAATATCATAAGGCATAGGGTCCATATGACAACTGGACCAGATTAATTTCATACGATACATGACGTCTATGTCAACATCACTCGAATGACATCCATGCCGACATCACTTGGAACAATCAACATACCGTCCACTCGGATGGCCATCAACTGCTCGGCCGTATAACTCACTCGGGTACGTGACGGCCAACAGTCATGCAAGGCATCTGAAGCGCCATCACTGATGAATGGAGCAATTGATTATTATCTTAATGGGCGACATTAAGGACAATGGCATTGATGCCCCACTTCGTAACATAAGAGGTGAGGGGGTGATGCACTCTATATAGGCCACCCCCACCACATAGCTCAGGGGCTGGCTCATTCTTCTCCCCTTGCTCTTTGGCCACTAGTCTCAGGACTTAGCTCAGGTATGCAGATCCGTTCTCCCCCTCCCTCAAATACATCGTATAACTCCGTGTTCATGACAGATAAAGGAAATCCTCTCCGGAGCACGAGACGTAGGGATGTTATCTCCACCACGAGAGGCACGAACTCGCTAAAAACATTCGTGTCACCCGTTTGCATCTCGATAGATTATGCTCCTTTACCCTACCCCTTTCTACTGTCAGAATCGTTCCCACGACAGGGTCTAACTCATCAAATTTGTATATGTGACCATCATTTAATGAGGAAAGAGATGATTTGAGTAACATAGGTAGTTACTCATACAATGGTAACATCACACATATATACCAAGACAAGATGAATCTACAACCTAATAAATAAAGTATTGCATGACACAAGACATATGAGACTAACACATGCATGTTAGTACTTATTAATACTCCCCACTATGAGTAGTCTAATCTCCATGTCATCGCTTTCAACATCTCCACGCCCGACCGCGTCTCCACCTACCTAGCCATTAGTGTAACTTTCTCACTGTCGCCTAGGTAAATAATTTGACAAAAAATCGCACGCGAGCTCAAGGACAAACTAAGATGCCTTTACGAATGAGGACCAAACGTGCAAGTGAATCCAATGGGAAGCACACATGCCCGGACAAAGTGTGGTGTAGTCATTAGCGTGAGTCTGTGCACACGAATGAGGCAGTGACCTCTCGCGACTGGTCTCGTCGTGTCCAAAACCAGATGTAAAAGATTAGAGCAATTCCAACCGGTCGACTTAGATGGATGTCCGCTTTGTTCATTTTTTGTCTATTTGGATCATCACGTCCGCTATTCGTCCGCCTTCTTTTCCGTTTGAGTCGACCGTGCGTCCAACGCGCCAATCCAATTCGTGTCCATCCAGAATGTAATTGAAATCTAAAAAATCAGCGGCCATAGATCGTGCCAACGGCTATGCCGTCGCATAGAGTTCATGTCGGCGCCATGCCAACGGCCGGCACACATGCCAACGATCACCGCACAGTTTATGCTGGTGCATTTGCCAGCGGCCGGCAGACATGCCAGCACACAAAAAGGGGTGAGACGGGAGTTCAACCACGCCATGACCGTGGTTATGCCGACACACTTGCCAGCGTACAAAAAAAAAGATGGCGCTCTCCGTCATAGATCACTCGTCATCGAACTTGAGCATGTCGGCATGCATCTTCTCGAACCAAGCCCTCTTTCTTGGGGAGACCGTGCTCAAGTCCACCTTCATGATCTCCACCTCATTTGCCATGCAAGCGAGCGCCACTTCTTTTGCTTTGGTCTTGACATTGGTGGCCTCGATCTCGAGCATCTTCCTTTGCTTACCTGCCTTCATCTCGTGCTTCTCTGCCTCCAACTCGAGCCTATTCCTTTGTATCTGCATGAAGACTTTCATTTGTTCTTATTTGTCTTGTCGGCGCTTCTCCTCCCTTGTGCCCTTCTTGGTCATCATGCCTTCCAAAGTTGCATGCAAGGCAATCGACGCCGCATCACGATTGTCCTCCTTCTTGAGTTGGTCTTTCCCCTCGGCCACGGCTTCTCTCCCTCACAATGCTCCTCGAGGACCTCCTTCCCTCCACGCGCCTTGAGGGCGGCATATTGCGCCTTGAACTTCTCGTCTCCGTTGATGATCAACCAAGCATGGGTGAGATTGAACGACTTGTTCTCATGTTGGGCCTTGAATGCTTCCAAAGCTTGGAATGCCTGCAAATGAAAGGCAAGCAAGCACAAATGGACAAGCAAGCATATGGGCAATTGGACAAGCAAGCATACGAACAAATGGACAAGCAAGCATATGAACAAAATGGACAAGCAAGCATATGAGCAAGAAGATGGCCGGCATGTGTACATGTCTTTGATGCCGAGGCTACTCACGTGCCATCCCTCAATGCTTTCAAGAGTGGCACAAAAATTGTTGCACTCTTGTTGTATCACCCTCCAATGCTTCCATAGGCACAGCCACCCACGCTTGGTCTCCATCGTGTTGTACGGCGAGAACTTCTTGCATTCATGGTATTCACGATGAACACATAGCCAAGAGGTGGATGCCTTTTGCTCGGCACCGATCTTGGGTTCTTATCCAATGTCTTTCCAACATTCACAAAGGAGCTTGTCCTCGTCCTTTGTGTATGCCTTTGTCCGTTTGCTTTGGCGCTTCTTGTTTGCATTGGCTTGAGTGGTGAGCTCGTCGGCAAACAAAGGCTCCTCGTCGATGTTCACTTCATTTTCTTTTTCTTGGTCGTAGTCCTCCGGTAATTCGTCCACTTGGGGGAATGCGTAGGGGGGTCGACTTGGGGGAATTCTTCATCGAAGGCATCGGTCGTGTCGGCCATGAAGGGGGCTCGGCCGTCTTGGCTTTGTGTCTCGCCTGGATCAATGCCCGCGGCGCCACCCACACCACCTTCGAAGATGATGTTCTCCATGATGAAACGGTTGCGACAATCATCGTCCTCCATGGCCGACGTTCTGTCGAACAAGTTGCGGGCGTCAGGACGCATGTCGGCTGGGATCTCCCGTGGGCGTTTCCGGCCTTCGGTCGGTGATCCACAGGCCACACGGGTGGTGCTGAGGTCAATGCATATGGGCGCAGGTGTGGTTGGCGCAACCACGCTCACCTCCGGCGAGCAGTCCCCGGAGAAACGGGAGGCTTGCGGGTAGGGATGATGGAGGTCGGGCATCGGCGGCGTGGTGGACGTGCGCAACGACTCCTACAGTGGCACATGAGGAAAGGCCGATGACCCCGTGTTGGCCGCGGCCATGGCGGCGGCGACGAGCCCGTGCTGGCCTGGGTTTAACCCTAGGTAGAGGAGGACCTCCCCCGTCGCCGCAGCGAGGAAGGCTTTGTTCTCCTCTTGTTGCGCGGCGGCGGATAGGGCGGCGGCGGACGCGGCTTCGAGCTTGTCGGCCTGCACGTGCCTCCGGCCGTTCCTCTTCGCCGACTGCACGACCCACTGCTCAGGCATCAGCGGCTACTTCTTCGACGACGACGCCGTCTTACGGGCAACGCAGGGCCTGCCATTGGCGGATGTGAGGCCCGAGGAGGCGAGGCCGGCGGTGGCGTCGAGGGTCGGCTCGTCGTCCATGGCGATCAGGAGATGTTTTGGGAAAGTGGACGAAAGGGGGATGGATGTGGCGCCGACAGGCGGGCCGGGGAGAGGAGTAGGTGGGCGTCGCGCGCGTCGACGCGAACGAGGCTCAAATTTGGGCTCCAAAAGGATCGTTCGGCGAACAAAAAATGGACGTGCGTCCGTTTGAATCGACGCGTTGGACCGTTTTTTCTGTCCGTTCTGATTCAGACGCACACGCGCGGACGAAATGGATCGGCATGTTAGCTCTTAGTACTTCCCCGGAGTATAAAGTAGAGCGATCGCATTATTTTTTCAATAGTAGCTGGGAGGAGGCTGCTATTGGCTGATGATCCATGCACGTGGCATGTCAACCCGCATAGACAAAAAATTGGCTCCTTCTTCATTTTTCTCTCTGAGATTACTAAAGTGGAGAACTGAACTAGTACTGTCGAGTCCCTTCAAAAAGAAGATCAATATATTTTTTTCTAGGAAAAAGGTGAGATTAGGTGCTAATTGGTTATGGGCTAGCAGTGGGCATACGCAAATTGGCCGATGTAGCCCCTGGGCAGTTCTGGGCTATGGCCAGCAGTGGCACAAACAAATGGGCCAATGTAGCCACTGGGCCTTTGTGAAACGGACGAGGTAGGAAATACATAAGCCAGCCCCTAAAAAAAGAAATATATTTGAGTTTGAGGATGCTAACATGACGTTTAGTCCCACACGGGGAATTTAGTAAGATTAACATGGAGGAGGCGGGTATATAATAGGAAGGTAGGGCAACTTTGGAACTTACTTACCTGGACGGGGTTTATGGGTGATCAATAAGACCCATGGCCTAGATCGATGGCTCACATTGCACGTAGTGAGCGTGTCGGTCTACCATCTCTCTTTCGTGAGAGAATGGACGTCATAATTTGTGATAGAGGGGGAACATGTTCGCGTGGCCCCTATCAAATTTTGATTCTAAAACTTTGTATTTTATACTTCAAAACTTTGTATTTTTATCAATGTTTTAAATAGCGGGCTACGCCATTTAGCGGCGGCTCGGCCAGCAGCTATAGCGGGCTATACCCCATTTAGCGGTTTTGCTTAAATCATGAAAAAATCAAATAATAACCATATCATCAGTCAATATATATGATATATCACATATACTTGATATACATGCATCGATTTCATCCAGCCAAAGCATCAATATCACATATACATGTCAATCTGCATACATACATATATCACATATACAGATAGTACTTGGCAAGTTGGCATCATTCATAAATTGATACCTACCAATTGAGAGAGAAGCTTGCCTGGAGAACTGGAGATTGATCTGGTGGGTCAGGGAGAGGCGGAGGGTCGGGGAGAGGCGGAGGACGGAGTAGGAGGGCTGATCTGGTGGGTCGGGGCGAAGCAGGAAAGCGTCGCCGGTGGGTCTCGGCAGACCCGGCATCTCATGTGGCTTGGTCAGATCCTGGCATCGCGTCGGTGCCGACATGGGAAGGAGGCGGGTGGGTAGTGAGGATTTCTGGGGAGGGAGAAGCTGATCCACTGCCGGCGTGTACAGGAGCTGCCGCTGCGTCGGCTCGCCATTTGTTGCCAAGTCGCCGCCGGCGGCCGCTGCCAAGACCTCTGCTTTTTGGGGAAATTGGGAGTGGACGATGGAGAGAGCCACGGGATGGATAGGGGCACGGTATAGGGCTACGTTAGCAATTTCACTCCAATTTGGGCCGCACGTTGCTTTTGGATTTCCGCCCAAATTTTTGGGCTGCGACTGCAGCAGGCTATAGCGGCGCTAAACGGGGTCTTTTTAGCGCTATTTAGTACTCCCTCCGTTCCTAAATATAAGTATTTTAGAGGTTTTACTAGGGACTACATACGGATATATATAGACATACTTTAGAGTATAGATTCACCCATTTTGCTCCGTATGTAGTCCCCTAAAGTATGTCTATATACATCCGTATGTAGTACTCTAAAGTATGTCTATATACATCCGTATGTAGTCCCTAGTGAAATCTCTAAAAAGACTTATATTTAGAAACGGAAGGAGTACTTAGCATAGCAATGCTATTAGCGGCTATTCCCTGACCTCACTAAAACGGCCTAGCTGTAGCGGCAGGTCTCCCAAACGCTATAGCGAGGCTATAGCGCCCGCTATTTCAAACTTTGATTTTTATACTTGCAGTCTATATATTGTTTTGTTTAGAAACTCTTTTATGAGAGTTATTAAGTACTGGCTGATGGATGTACCACTCTAAAGCAACCGAGTTCAAGTTTCAAAGCAGGAAGACGAGCAAAACAGGAGTAGTGTTTATCTTTAGGTTGCCGCAAGATCGCGCGAGCTGAATTATATACTATAGTTAACAAACGCCCAAGTCAAACATCACTTGGATTATACTGGCCCAATTGCGATTAGAGAAACCCCGCACAGCTGCCATGCGTGCTGTTTAATCCAATTGCGGGGCAAGTAGCTGGATTCCAGTTTGTCTTCAATGGTTCGACGACTCTCATATCATGCCGGTCGATGATATATACGGCTCTAGCGCGCTGACGCTTCCTTCCAGCTCCCAAAATCTAGCTGTTACTTCCGCTCAGACTTCAGACGTCAGCGCCGTCACCGTCGCCGTCGCCGGGATGGACCGCAGAGTGCTCTTCGTCTGGATGCTCGTTGCAGGGGTCGTCGTGCTTGGTTCATGCACGAGCGCGGCGTTATCCTCGGGCCTCCTTCTAGGTAGCACCCTGTTCGGCGCTCTCTATGTCGTTTGAATTTCTGAGCTGCCACTATAATCCACAGAATTGTTCAATTGCAGGTCGCGACGTCAAGGTAGTGCACGCCGGCGTTGCGGCAGCGGCGGCCGGCAAGTGGGCTTCGGCGAGGAGGTCTTTGGGGTCGAGGGCGGTTCTCCCCAAGTCGCCGCTGCCGAACACGCCGAAGTCCTACGTGGTGCCGAGCCCCCCGCCGCGGTTGGTGTAACGTGGATAGTCCAACGATCCTCCTCCAGCAGCCCCCGTCTGGTCGTGTACATAGTCTACTCTGCTCATGTAATATCGTGTGACGACCATGCATAAGGTTTTAGTTTTGTTGATGTTTGTTTTGTTTCAGGGTGTTACATAAGGTTTTGTCTTTTTTGTTTTGTTTCGTGTTTCGAAGTGTATCATATATGTTTCGTTGTGTATCACTAAAAGAAAAGTGTGTCCCAAAATAGGTCCATCCTTATAGGTTTCAATATATAGTTTCATCGGCTTCCTTCATGTTTCATAGGGTCTCGTAAAGTTCGTTGTATATTAACAAGATCCGTAGAACAATTGTTCTACGGTCAGCAGGTCAAAAAAAAACAAAAACAAAACAAGATCCATGTGTCCGAACCTTCAACACTCCATGGTTTTGAAAGTTTAGAGAGCACAAGCAAGGAGATCTGTGCAACATTTGCGTGCATGCACTGGAGTTCCACTCTGAGAAATTCTACCGTGCGGTTTTTACAATCGCCACCTTTTTGTTTAGTGATTAATGGAAGATCATGTTGTAAAGAAGAGGACTACTAGTGGGCCAAATATTAGATGTGCACCTGGGTTGTTGCATGACCCAATCTTTACTGTTTGTCCGCATTTTGACGATTTTATTTTTGTATTTTCTACTATATCACACTCACTCGGCTAATGGTCGATCAAACGGACATGCACTGGGCCAGCCCATTTTGCAAAAGATAATTGTGTTTCTTCCTTCCGTTTTTCAGGGTTGCTACCGGTTTCCTTTTTATTTGTTTTTCATTCTATTATTTTCCCATTTTCCTTTATGATTTTTTTTATCAATTCGAACTTGCCTGTTGCTCCAAACCCCCCCCCCCCCCCCCCCCCCCCCCCCCCCCCCCCCGGTTTCCATTGTTGGCGGCGGCCTTACTAACACATAATTTGGTGTCACTCCCTCGGTTGTGGCGGCGTTCCTCCAAATGACAGTGATTGCGGGTGGTAGGAAGTCAGGCAAAGCCGTTATGAGAATACACATTACGAAATGGCTAAAAAGATGTCTAACCAAGTAGTCGGTGATATTTGCCAGTTTGCCAAGAAAAAGTTGATGACCTTTGCCAGTTTGCCACAATTTATATTGCTGTTTATTTTTTGGGCTTATAGAAACTACCGTATTCTGGCTACTAGCAAGTAGCAAGATGTAGAAATATACACTCCGATTTAATAGAGAAAAGCTGTTAAATCATGCAATTTGATGATGGTTGCCAGCTCGTCCAAACCAAAGTTGAAGTTAGGCACGGATAGCTAGCTATGTGGACATGTGGTGCATCGAACCTCCCAATTTCTGTTTGTCAAGATGCCGTATGCCAACCATTCTGGTTGCAAAATGTTGGTCAAGATCCCGAATCCAACAAAAGCTTGTGGATCTTAACAGAGTATTACGATCAATCGTTTAACCGAGAATCATTATATTTTTGCTCCGGGAGGCACAATCCAGAAGAGAGCTTCGAGAAATTCTACATCCACGGAAGCGTACGTCGATCGCGTATATAAACGGCTCGAGCCGATGATCATCAGGCACCATCACATTTGCACCACCACCGCACCTCCTGGCTCCAGCTACTAGTCGTCCAGCTGCAGCTGCACCACTCGTCATGGCCACCACTTCGTTGCTCGTGGCGGCTCTCCTGCTGTGCGCCTGCGCCATGTCCGTCGCTGATTCGTCGCGCCCAGATGGCACGGTGGAGACGTCGAGCCGCACCGCGGAGAGAGCCGTCCATGGTGGTGGGCGGAGAGCCATGGTGGGGAGGATGAGGTCGTTGGGGACGAGGACGCCCAAGGCGCCACCTCCTCCCCAATCAAGCACGCCGGTGGGACAAATGCCTTTGTTCCACGCGCCACCGCCTCTGCTCCAGTGGTAGATAATGTATCTTCGGTTTTCATTCAGCTGTAACATGTTGTTTGCGTTGTTGCTTTGAGGTTGGACGCTGCGGAAATGTTTGCTGCCCTACCTGCACCGTTGATCCTAGCAACGATCGGCTCCGGAATAAATTGTGGAGGTAGCTGCAATGTGGGAGTTATGTCGTCCCCGTTTCCGTAGCTTTTCAATGGTCCATTGCAAAGCTTCGTGAAGGCGGTTTTTCACTTTGAACTTTGATACATATATAATACATTTTTTTCTCACTGGTCGATTTTGCTTACTTCACTCTGTGTTATTGGCACTGCAGTGGATTCTTGCCTCCCCAGCTCCAACCATCCCCTATTTTAGTGGTGTTTGTTTGACCCGCTTTTACCTACTTTACAAAATACGCATATTATCACAGTTTAGCAACTATCCCCTCCGTCCCATAATATAAGATGTTTTTGCAAGCTGTTTTAGCTTACGGAAACGTCTTATATTGAGGGACATAGGGAGTATAGAATTGAGACTGTGTATCTAATTCAAACTGTCCATGAATTTCATGATGAAGCACCAAAAATATCAGTTCCACCTCTGTTCATCTTTGTAGTTTTTAACTGATTGCCTCTATTCGGAGTCTAAGAGCTACCCCTCTTGCTAAAAGAAGGCACAAATTAAATCATAGAGTAGATAAGAGCTCTTTTACAGGTAACTAAACGATCGAGAAAAGTCCAAATAACCCTTGGGAGACGGATATATTTGCTACTCCGTTGTATGGTTTGGGGAGTACAAGGGCACCGTAAAATAGCTCTAGATCAATGCCTCTCAAGAGAAGCTCATTATGTATAGATCAACATTTTTTTTATTTATTTGATTTATTGAGTAGCTTTCAAGTACACATTATTGTTCACGGTGGCAACGCAAAACCACCTCAAAAGGATCATTTTCCTGAATTTTAGAAAATTAGGTGCATAATATATACCTAATTTTGCAGTTCAGGGTAAAGTAGAGACAACGCCAAAATACTGACCTGACTATATCATATACCCCTTCTCAAATACTGACCTGACTATATCCACTAGCGCAGAATCGGCCTATAGTGCCGGTTCGTAAGGGCCTTTAGTGCCGGTTCTCCAACCGGCACTAAAGGGTGGGGACTAAAGCCCCTCCCCCCCTTAGTCCCGGTTCAACACGGCCCGGCACTAAAGGCCCACCACGTGGCACCTGCCGGCGCCGTGGGCTGGGGGACCTTTAGTCCCGGTTGGTAACACCAACCGGGACTAAAAGTATTTAATTCTTTTAATTTTGGTTTATTTTTCCTTTTAATCCTTTAGGGGTTTATGAATTAATTATGGTTTATTTTTCCTTTTAATTTTGTGTTTTCCATTTAATTATTTTTCATTTCAAACATATATTACGCTACTACATACTGTACACGTTGTGCATATATATATAAATAGAATTTCTCGTAGAACCGATCATATATATATATCATCGAATTTCTCGTACGACGACCATTCACATACATATATATATACAATTTGGTATATACAATTTCTCCTACAATTTGCGGATCATTACATATGCAGGCATTACTTCTTGATCTTGTAATGGTATTCTCCTTTGGGATCTATGACCTGGTCGACCAGAAATCTAGCTATTTCCTCTTGAATTGCTCGTATACGAGCCGTTGGTAGGAGCTGGCCCCGCATCTTCGTCAGCTATAATCAGAAGATCAAGATGAATATATTAGTTGTGTGTATATATATTAGCTAGATCATGATAAAAAAATTATGGATAGTGTTCTGGCAAACGTATCCAAAGATTTCTTTCGTTTCTGCTCCTTTCAGACGTGATCATGTGAATGTTCTCGCAAACGTAGTATGCGCATAAACTATTCCCCTGCTCCTGCTTCATGCACTTTACGAGAATAAAATTCAATCAGGTAATAATTAATCAAGCATGATAATGGTATTGAAACTAGAATTAAAGAGATGCACGGACGTAGCTAGCTAGTACTACTTAATTACCTTGGGTCGCACCCATGTCAGCTTTTGTTCCCAGTCGCCTGTGACCTGTTTGACGAATTTGGCCCAGACCCTGCCCGCCGGCAAAGAAAATGAATAAAGGAGTTATTAACTAGTTGATATTAGGAAATGAAGTAAAGAGGCCGACATAGTGCGATAATGATTGAAATTACCTGTCGACCATCCCCCTCACGGTTGCGTATTCGGATGGATTCTTATATAGTGAGTCCAGTACTTCAACTTTTCCCTTGTCAACTTCAATGATTAACAAGATCCAGTGGTAACTGCATGCGCACATGTTTTGTATAAATAAGCGGGCACGTGCATAACTCATCAACTACACTTATTAACATCTAGTAATTAAGCAAAAAATAGAATTTGTAGTACAAGATATAGTAACACTCACCCGAAGTTGTAAGGAAGTAGTATTTCTGGTTGGATGTTTAGTTGCTTCAAAAACTCTAGCAGGAATCTCTCTGTGTCTTTTCTCGAATATTGATCTTCCCATATCGCCTGATTAACCGTATTTGGGTCAATGAACCCAATGCCATAGCGTCCAGCTTTTTTCATTTCATACATCTTCATTCTGCATAATACCACAGAAAAGAATATAGTGAGGATAATTACAGGTAATGAACGAGAGCACAGCTAGCTAGCTAGAGACTTAAATTACAGAAAGAAATCACTTACAGACAATAGCAACTGACGATAGATTTGTCGAGTGCATCTTGATTGAATAACTGAAACAACTCTAAATAATGAATCCACACATCTTTTTTATGGAAATAATGCTTTCTCTTGACTTTCACCATGAGGGACTCTTCATTGGTATTTGCTGTTTCTTGCATGTACCACGTATGCAAATCGTACATTCTCGTTGGTAGAAGCTTGACATCGTCAGGCTTGACCAGAGGTTTGCCGCGGACATATTGGTATTTTACTTCCTCCTCTGTAATCCCGAGGATTTCCTCAAGGCCTAGGAGTTGTTCAACAGTGACACCGGCCTCTTTAGCCTGCCTTTTATGATCTTCGGTTATTACCAGCCGATCGGCGGTACTCACAGGTGTTTGTACAATGAGCGGGGGAATCGATTGCACTGCCTGTTCTCCCAGCTGGGGAACAGTTTTCCCGCTTTTTTTGCCAACTGCTTGGCTCGAGCTCGAGCTCGACTCCTTTAGTCCTGCCAAATATGACTTCTTGATAGACCGCACATAGTCGGAGTCCTTCTGATTGTCGGCCGGTCGAGCCATATCAATAGAGTGTTGTGAGACATGCTCAGGTACTTTCTCCTTTGGCGGCGGGGGCGGTTTCGGTCCAAAATGGGCCTTGACTTTGGCATCCACTGCGATGTCGAGTTCCTCAGGAGTCAGGTGGTAAGGCAACTTCGGAAGAGGCTTGAGGTTTGGACCATATTTGAATTTCTTGCCTGTTGTACCACTAGCCGTCGTAGCTGCGGCCTCTCTCTTCCGCTGTTGCTTAGGCTGACGCGGTGCCGAACTTGGAGGAGGAGGAGTCGGCTGACGCCGTGCCGGACTTGGAGGAGGAATCGGCTGACGCGGTGCCGGCGGACTTGGAGGAGGAGGAGTTGGCTGACGCCGTGCCGGACTTGGAGGAGGAGTCGGCTGACGCGGTGCCGGACTTGGAGGAGGAGGAGTCGACTGATGCGGCGGCGGACTTGGAGGAGGAGGAGTCGGTGGCCTTGGAAAGACGATGCAATCCTTTTTCCATAGAATGATACGATGTATGGCCTCTCCTAGTGTTCTCTCCTCGTCACCTCCAAGAATGTCAAGTTGTAGCTCGTGATATCCTCACATCACTTCATCAACCCCGACACGAGCATAGCCAGCTGGAATGGGATTGCAATGGAAGGTTGCTTCAGGGGGATTTGCTAAAGCATAGCCGTCCGCCACCTTCATGGATAAGTTCTTCACTTTCATGTGTAGCTCACAGTTAGTCCTGTCTTTGATATCATCCACAGGGTAGCTAGCTAGCAATGCATTATCGATATCGGCTGGGGCGGAACCCACGCTGCTTCTCGGCATAGATGGGACGGTGCTATCCAATGCTGGATCGATCTGCTCATGCTGCCGCTGAGACGCCCTTTCCTGGCTGAGTGAGTCGATCTGCTCCTGCTGCCGCCTGACAAATCGTTCCAACTCCAGGTGCTTTGATTCTAGGCCTTCAAACCAAGGGACCTTCAAACCATAATATGTAACAAATCTTCCTTTACCCCGCCTCCTGTCAGATTGACCCATTTGCACCGAAAAAAAGGGACCTTCAAACCAAGTCCATAGTCAAGTTCCCATATCTCCTCTATGTAACCATAATATGTGTCCTTTGGCCTATTGGTGTTTCCTGCATCAAAGCGGACACCACTGTTTTGGTTGGCGCTCTTTTTATCTTGGGTGATCGTGTAAAATGTATTCCCATTTATCTCGTACCCTTTGAAAGTCAATATAGTCGAAGATGGTAACTTGGACAGCAAGTACAGGTCATCTGCAACAGTGTCGTCATGCATGAGACGTGTCTGCAACCAACCGGTGAAAGTCACCGTTTGTTCATGTGTAATCCAGTCGTCAGACTGCTCCGGGTGTTTGGAGCGTAGAATATTCTTGTGTTGCTCGATATACGGAGCCACCAAGGCGGAACTTTGTAGAACTGTGTAGTGTGCTTGCGCCAAAGAATGCCCGTCCCGGCATATTACTGAATTCTTTCCTAGCGTGCCTTTTCCACCCAGTCTGCCCTCATGCCGCGATTCAGGAACACCAATCGGCTTAATGTCAGGAATAAAGTCAACACAAAACTCAATGACCTCCTCTGTTTCATGGCCCTTGGAGATGCTTCCTTCTGGCCTAGCACGATTATGAACATATTTCTTTAAGACTCCCATGAACCTCTCAAAGGGGAACATATTGTGTAGAAATACAGGACCCAGAATGGCAATCTCCTCGACTAGGTGAACTAGGACGTGCGTCATGATATTGAAGAAGGATGGTGGGAACACCAACTCGAAACTGACAAGACATTGCACCAAATCATTCTGCCGAAAGTCCTGATGTGTTCATACGTAATCCAGTCGTCACACTGCTCCGGGTGTTTGGAGCGCAGAATATTCTTGTGTTCATCGACATACGGGGTCACCAAGGTAGAATTCTGTAGAACTGTGTAGTGTGCTTGAGACCAAGACTGCCCATCCCTACATATTATTGAGTCCGCTCCTAGCGTGCCTTTTCCAGTCAGTCTCCCCTCATACCGCGATTGAGGGAGACCAATCTTCTTAAGGTCAGGAATGAAGTCAACGCAAAACCCAATGACATCCTCTGTTTGATGGCCCATGGAGATGCTTCCTTCTGGCCTAGCGCGGTTACGAACATATTTCTTTAAGACTCCCATGAACCTCTCAAAGGGGAACATATTGTGTAGAAATACAGGGCCCAGAATGACAATCTCGTCGACTAGATGAACTAGGATGTGCGTCATGATATTGAAGAAGGACGGTGGGAACACCAGCTCGAAACTAACAAGACTTTGCACCAAATCACTCCTTAACCTTAGCAGGATTTCTGGATCGATCACCTTCTGAGAGATTGCATTGAGGAATGCACATAGCTTCACAATGGCTAATCGAACGTTTTCCGGTAGAAGCCCCCTCAATGCAACCGGAAGCAGTTGCGTCATAATCACGTGGCAGTCATGAGACTTTAGGTTCTGGAACTTTTTCTCTGCCATATTTATTATTCCCTTTATATTCGACGAGAAGCCAGACGGGACCTTCATACTGAGCAGGCATTCGAAGAAGATTTCCTTCTCTTCTTTGGTAAGAGCGTAGCTGGCATGACCCTGAAACAGCTTTGGATCCATGCCGTCTTCTCCGTGCATACGTTGCTGGTCCTCCCGTGCCTCCGGTGTATCTTTTGTCTTCCCATACACGCCCAAGAAGCCTAGCAGGTTCACGCAAAGATTCTTCGTCACGTGCATCACGTCGATTGCAGAGCGGACCTCTAGGTCTTTCCAATAGGGTAGGTCCCAAAATATAGATTTCTTCTTCCACATGGGTGCGCGTCCGTCAGCGTCATTCGGAACAGATTGTCCGCCAGGACCCTTTCCAAAGATTACTTTTAAATCCTTGACCATATCAAGTATATCATCACCAGTATGGTGGCGAGGCTTCTTCCGGTGATCTGCCTCACCTTTGAAATGCTTGCCTTTCTTTCTTACGGGATGCCTGCTCTGAAGAAATCGACGATGCCCCAGGTACACATTCTTCTTACATTTATCCAAATATATACTCTCGGTATCATCTAAACAGTGCGTGCATGCGTGGTATCCCTGTTTGTCTGTCCTGAAAGGTTACTGAGAGCAGGCCAATCATTGATGGTTACAAACAGCAACGCATGTAGGTCAAATTCCTCTTGTTCTTTCTCATCCCACGCACGTACACCTTTTCGATTCCACAGCTATAAAAGTTCTTCAACTAATGGCCTTAGGTACACATCAATGTCGTTGCCGGGTTGCTTGGGGCCTTGGATGAGCACTGGCATCATAATGAACTTCCGCTTCATGCACAACCAAGGAGGAAGGTTATAGATACATAGAGTCACATGCCATGTGCTATGATTGCTGTTCTGCTCCCCAAAAGGATTAATGCCATCTGCACTTAAACCAAACCATACGTTGCTTGCGTCCTTTGCAAAGTCCTTCCACTTTCTCTTGATTTTTCTCCACTGCGATCCGTCAGCGGGTACTCTCAACTTCCCGTCTTTCTTACGGTCTTCGTTGTGCCATCGCATCAACTTGGCATGCTCTTTGTTTTGGAACAAACGTTTCAACCGTGGTATTATAGGAGCATACCACATCACCTTGGCAGGAATCTTCTTCCTGGGGCGCTCGCCCTCAACATCACCAGGGTCATCGTGGCCGATCTTATAGTGCAATGCACAGCATACCGGGCATGCATTCAAATCCTCGTACTCACCGCGGTAGAGGATGCAGTCATTAGGGCATGCATGTATCTTCTGCACCTCTAATCCTAGAGGGCAGACAGCCTTCTTTGCTTCGTACGTACTGTCGGGCAATTCGTTGTCCTTTGGTAGCTTCTTCTTTAACATTATCAGCAACTTTTCAAATGCCTTGTCAGATACACCATTCTCTGCCTTCCATTGCAGCAATTCCAGTGTGGTACCCAGCTTTTTCTTGTCATCTTCGCAATTTGGGTACAACAATTTCTTGTGATCCTCTAACATGCGCTGCAACTTCAGCTTCTCCTTTTCACTTGCGCAGTTTCTCTTTGCATCGGCAATGGCCCGACCAAGATCATCAGCGGGCTCATCTGATGCCTCTTCTTCAGCTCCTTCCCGCATTGCCGGCTCAGCTTCTTCCCCCATTGTTGTACCATCGTATTCATGGAACCCATGGCCAGGATAGCTGTCGTCATCCTCTTCTTCTTCATTCTCTTCCATTAGGACCCCTCTTTCTCCGTGCTTGGTCCAACAGTTATAGCCGGACATGAAACCGGACTCAAACAGGTGGACGTGAATGGTTCTTGAGTTAGAGTAATTTCGATCATTCTTACAGCCAGCAAATGGACAATACATAAAACCATCTGCCCGCTTGTTTGCCTCAGCCGCAACCAGAAAAGTATGCACGCCATTAATGAACTGGGGAGAGCATCGGTCATCGTACATCCATTGCCGGCTCATCTTCATTACACAACACCGAAAAGACCAAATTAATACAAGTTCATACATAATGTTCATACACACTTGTTCTCATAAAACAACATACAAACTCTCTAGCTAAAGCATTTAAATGCACCAACAAATGCGATCAAGATCGCAACTAAGGTAACAATTGATCCAACAGCATAGTGATACCAAGCCTCACTATCAATGGCATATTTTTTAAATTTTCTAATCTTCAAGCGCATTACATCCATCCTGATCTTGTGATCATCGACGACATCGGCAACATACAACTCCAGTTTCATCTTCTCTTCTTCAACTCTTTTCAATTTTTCTTTCAAATACTCGTTTTCTTTTTCAACTAAATTTAACTTCTTGACAAGAATATCTATGTCGGTTGCAATTTCCGGTTCACATACCTCCTAGATAAAAATATCTATGTCAACTTGATGGGCATAATTGTCATAAACACGAAATGCAACAAATAGTTATAAAAGAGAGTATATACCACATCCGAATCATAAACCGGACGAGGGCCGACGGGGACGGATATCAAAACCATGCCACTATGTATAACAAACAACCATATAGGTAAGAAAACTATACAGTAACTATCTAAATCTTACAAACATGATTTTTTTATTTATAAAAAGGATAAGAACAAGAGGCTCACCAAGGTGGTGCCGGCGACGGGACGGTGCGGGCGATCGACGGTGGTTAGGACGGGGACGGGAAGGCACTAAGTAAACCACACCTACACATGCAAAGTAAGAAGTTAATTTGAGCTCAAATTGCATATAAATCAAATAAACTACCACATATAAATACTCCCAAACTAAAACCCACAAATCACTATACTTATAGAGCATTGCAAGAGCTAATCTAGCAATGAGAGATGAAAGGGCAAAGTTGCTAACCTGTGTGAACACTTGGATGGATGGGGTGCCTCCAAATCTTGACAAATTTTGGCAAAAATGGAGGATGGGCTCGAGGAAGAGGGGAAGAACGGAGAGGAGAGGAAAGGGGAAGAAGAGAGAGCTCGGGCTAGGGTTTATATAGGGGCATCTTTAGTCCCGATTTGTGACACAAACCGGGACTAAAGGTGAGCCTATAGTCCCGGTTCGTGCCACGAACCGGGACTAAAGGTGATCGTGGGGCCCCAGGCTGACACCAGCCTGCCACCACCCGTTACGAACCGGGACTAAAGGTCCGGAACAAACCGGGACTAATGATGCCCGCCCCCCTAGCCGTTGGAACCGGGACTAATGGTCACATTAGTGCCGGTTCAAAACCAGACCGGGACTAATGCTTTGGACAAAAGGTCTGTTTTCTACTAGTGATCATGTACCCCTTATCACTTCCTAGGACTGCTGACATTTTAGATATTGACATGGTTTATAATGTACACATCTTTTCTTTAGAGGGAAACATATCTAATCAATAGATTTGTAGGTGTATATCGGCGAAAAATATCTCTTTTAGAAGCGGACAAATGCCATATATTAAAGCCAACCAACTTTTTGTTGGGGAACGTTGCATGGGAAACAAAATTTTCCTACGCACACGCAAGATCTATCCATGGTGATGAGCATCTACGAGAGGGGAGAGTGAATCTACATACCCTTGTAGATCGCTAAGCGGAAGCGTTAAGAAACGCGGTTGATGTAGCCGAACGTCTCCGCGATCCAAATCGCAAGTCGTCCCTCGATCCGATCACGAACTAGTGCCGAACGGACGGCACCTCCGCGTTCAACACACGTACGGCTTGATGACGCCTTCACCTCCTCGATCCAGCGAGCGATGATGAAGTAGTGGATGAGTTCCGGCAGCACGACGGCGTGGTGATGGTGGTGAGGAACAATCTCTGCAGGGATTCGCCAAGCACTACGGAGATTATGACGGGAGAACTAGAGGGTTAGGGTTGCCGACACACGGCTTGGGAAATCTTAATGTGTCCCGTGTGCTAGCCCTTCCCCTCTATTTATATGTTGAGCCTTGGGGTCTAAACTTGGAGTAAAAGCCTCCTCCAGGTCGGTTTTGCCCGCACAAGGTCGGTTTGGCCCGCAGGGAAAGAGTCCAACTCGGATCCCAGCAGTCCCGCGTACTAGCGGTAGTACCGCTTGAGCGGTAGTACCGCTTCATAGCGGTAGTACCGCTTACCCGGTAGTACTGCCTTACCAGCGGTAGTACCGCTTAAGGCAGCAGCAAAACTTCCTTTTGCACTTTCCAATACCTCGTGGGCTTTACCCCTTTGGCTCATATAAAGTGTTGCTGCACCCGAACACTTCGGTAAACATCCGGAACCCCTTCCGGTGAATTCCGGAACCCTTCCGGAGATCAAAACACTATTATCACATATATCAATCTTTACCTCCGGACTATTCCGGAGATCCCCGTCATGTCCGGGATCTTATCCGGGACTCCGAACAACCTTCGGTCACCAACAAAATAACTCAACTATACTTATCGTCACCAAACGTTAAGTGTGTAGACCCTACGGGTTCGAGAACTATGTAGACATGACCGAGACACCTCTACGATCAATAACCAATAGCGGGACCTGGATGCCCATATTGGCTCCTAAATATTCTACGAAGATCTTCATCGGTTGAACCTCTATGTCAAGGATTCAGTTAATCCCGTATACTGTTCCCTTTGTTCTTCGGTATGTTACTTGCCCGAGATTCGATCGTCGGTATCTCTATACCTAGTTCAATCTCGTTACTGGCAAGTCTTTTTACTCGTTCCGTAATACAAGATCTCGTGGCTAACACTTTAGTCACATTGCTTGCAAGGCTCATTGTGATGTTGTATTACCGAGTGGGCCCTGAGATACCTCTCCATCACACGGAGTAACAAATCCCAGTCTTGATCCCTGCCAACCCAACAGACACCCTCGGAGATACCTGTAGAGCACCTTTATAGTCACCCAGTTACGTTGCGATGTTTGATACACACAAGGTACTCCTCCGATGTCAGGGAGTTGCATGATCTCATGGTCATAGGAACAGATACTTGACATGCAGAAAACAATAGCAATAAACTGACACGATCATATGCTACGTTTATAGTTTGGGTCTTGTCCATCACGTCATTCTCCTAATGATGTGATCCCGTTATCAAATGACATCTTATGTCCATGGCTAGGAAACCTTCACCATCTTTTGATCAACGAGCTAGTCAACTAGAGGCTTACTAGGGACACAGTGTTGTCTATGTACCCACACATGTATTTGAGTTTCCAATCAATACAATTATAGCATGGATAATAAACGATTATCATGAACAAGGAAATATAATAATAACTAATTTATTATTGCCTCTAGGGCATATTTCCAACAGTCTCCCACTTGCACTAGAGTCAATAATCTAGTTCACATCACTATGTGATTTACATTGTAATGAATCGAACACCCATGCAGTTCTGGTGTTGTTCATGTTTAGCCCTTGGAAGAGGTTTAGTCATCGGATTCAGATCCGTGTGTACTTTGCAAATATTTATGTCGTCCTCCTTGATGTAATCGTGGATGGAATTGAAACGTCGCTTTATGTGTCTAGTCCTCTTGTGAAATCTTGGTTCCTTGGCTAGAGCAATGGCACCAGTATTATCACAAAACAGAGTCATTGGGTTAAGCGCACCAGGCACTACTCCAAGATCTGTCATGAACTCCTTCATCCAGACACCTTCCTTCGCCGCCTCCAAGGCAGCGATGTACTCCGCTTCGCATGTAGAATCAGCTACCACGCTTTGCTTGGAACTGCACCAGCTAACTGCACCCCCATTAAGAATAAATACGTATCCGGTTTGTGACTTAGAGTCATCCGGATCAGTGTCAAAGCTTGCATCGACGTAACCCTTTACGACGAGCTCTTGATCACCTCCATAAACGAGAAACATGTCCTTAGTCCTTTTCAGGTACTTCAGGATATTCTTGACCGCCGTCCAGTGTTCCACTCCTGGATCACTTTGAAACCTTTCGGCCATACTTATGGCAAGGCTGACATCGGGTCTTGTGCACAGCATTGCATACATGATAGAGCCTATGGCTGAGGCATAGGGGATGACACTCATCTTTTCTCTATCTTCTGCAGTCACTGGGCATTGAGTCTTACTCAACTTCACACCTTGCAAAACAGGCAAGAACCCCTTCTTGGACTGATCCATTTTGAACTTCTTCAAAATCTTATCAAGGTATGTGCTTTGTGAAAGTCCTATTAAACGTCTTGATCTATCTCTATAGATCTTGATGCCTAATATGAAAGCAGCTTCTCCTAGGTCCTTCATTGAAAAACTCTTGTTCAAATATTCCTTCACGCCTTCCAACATTTCTATATTGTTTCCAATCAGTAATATGTCATCCACATATAATATTAGAAACGCTATAGAGCTCCCACTCACTTTCTTGTAAATACAAGCTTCTCCGTAAACTTGTATAAATTCGAACGCTTTGATCACCTCATCAAAGCGAAGATTCCAACTCCGAGATGCTTGCACCAGTCCATAAATGGATCGCTAGAGTTTGCAAACTTTGTCAGCATTCTCTGGATCGACAAAACCTTCTGGTTGCATCGTATACAACTCTTCCTTAAGGAAACCGTTAAGGAACGCTGTTTTGACATCCATCTGCCAAATTTCATAATCGAAAAAGGCAGCTATTGCTAACATGATTCTGACGGACTTAAGCATCGCTACGGGTGAGAAGGTCGCATCGTAGTCAACTCCTTGAACTTGTGAAAAACCTTTTGCCACAAGTCGAGCTTTATAGACGGTGACATTACTGTCTGCATCCGTCTTCCTCTTAAAGATCCATTTGTTCTGAATGGCCTTACGCCCTTCAGGTAATACTTCCAAAGTCCACACTTTGTTTTCATACATGGATCCCATCTCGGATTTCATGGCCTCTAACCACTTCTCGGAATCCGGGCCCATCATCGCTTCTCCATAGCTCGTAGGTTCATCGTTGTCCAACAACATGACCTCTAAGACAGGGTTGCCGTACCACTCAGGAGCAGTACGCGTCCTTGTCGACCTACGAGGTTCGATAGCAACTTGATCCAAAGCTTCATGATCATCATCATTAACTTCCTCTTCAGCTGTTGTAGGCTCTACAGAAACATCTTTCTGCGCTGCGTTACTTTCAGTTTGAAGTAAAGGTTCAACAACCTGATCAAGTTCTATCTTCCTCCCACTCAATTCTTTCGAGAGAAACTCTTTCTCAAGAAATGTTCCGTTTTTAGCGACAAACACTTTGCCTTTGGATCTAAGGTAGAAGGTATACCCAACTATCTCTTTTGGGTATCCTATGAAGACGCATTTCTCCGCTTTGGGTTCCAGCTTTTCAGGCTGAAGCTTTTTGACATAAGCATCACATCCTCAAACTTTAAGAAACGACAGCTTTGGCTTCTTGCCAAACCAAAGTTCATATGGCGTCGTCTCAACGGATTTTGATGGTGCCCTATTTAAAGTGAATGCAGCTGTCTCTAATGCATAACCCCAAAACGATAGTGGCAAATCGGCAAGAGACATCATAGATCGCACCATATCCAATAAGGTTCGATTACGACGTTCGGACACACCATTACGCTGTGGTGTTCCAGGCGGTGTTAGTTGTGAAACAATTCCACATTGTCTTAAGTGACTGCCAAACTCATAACTCAGATATTCTCCTCCTCGATCAGATCGTAGGAATTTAATCTTCTTGTTACGATGATTCTCAACTTCACTCTGAAATTGTTTGAACTTTTCAAATGTTTCAGACTTGTGTTTCATTAAGTAAATATACCCATATCTACTTAAGTCATCAGTGAAGGTGAGAAAGTAACGATAACCACCGCGCGCCTCAATGCTCATCGGACCGCACACATCAGTATGTATGATTTCCAATAAGTCACTTGCCCGTTCCATTGTTCCAGAGAATGGCGTTTTAGTCATCTTGCCCGTGAGGCATGGCTCACATGTGTCAAGTGATTCAAAATCAAGTGACTCCAAAAGTCCATCAGCATGGAGCTTCCTCATGCGTTTTACGCCAATATGACCTAAACGGCAGTGCCACAAGAAAGTGGTATTATCATTATCAATTCTACATCTTTTGGCATCAATGTTATGAACATGTGTATCATTACTATCGAGATTCAATAAGAATAAACCCCTCACATCGGGTGCATGACCATAAAAGATATTACTCATATAAATAGAACAACCATTATTCTCTGATTTAAATGAGTAACCGTCTCGCAATAAACAAGATCCAGATATAATGTTCATGCTTAACGCAGTCACTAAATAACAATTATTCAGGTTCATCACTAATCCCGATGGTAATCGAAGAGCGAGCGTGCCGACGGCGATCACATCAACCTTGGAACCATTTCCCACGCGCATCGTCACTTCGTCCTTTGCCAGCCTCCGTTTATTCCGCAGTTCCTGTTTTGAGTTGCAAATATGAGCAACCGCACCGGTATCAAATACCCAGGCACTACAACGAGAGTTGGTAAGGTACACATCAATAACATGTATATCATATATACCTTGTTTGTTGTTGGCCGCCTTCTTGTCAGCCAAATACTTGGGGCAGTTCCGCTTCCAGTGTCCAGTTCCCTTGCAATGAAAACACACAGTTTCTGGTTTGGGTCCAGCCTTGGGTTTCTTCACGAGAGGAGCAGCTGCTTTGCCACTCTTCTTGGAGTTACCCTTCTTACCCTCGCCATTTTTCTTGAAACTAGTGGTTTTATTGACCATCAACACTTGATGCTCCTTCTGAATTTCAGACTCAGCGGCTTTCAGCATCGCAAACAGCTCGGCGACTGACTTGTTCATCCCGTGCATGTTATAGTTCAACACGAAGCTCTTGTAGCTAGGTGGCAATGATTGAAGAACTCTGTCAGTGATAGCCTCTGGCGGAAGGGGCATCCCCAATTCAGCCAGACGGGTGGAGTACCCAGACATTCTGAGTACGTGATCACTGATAGACCCGTTCTCCTCCATCTTGCAAGCATAGAACTTATCGGAGATCTCATATCTCTCGATCCGGGCATTCTTCTGAAAGATAAACTTCAACTCCCACTAGTAGAAAAAGGGCCATTTGTCCCGGTTCGTAAGGGCCTTTAGTCCCGGTTCTGGAACCGGGACTAAAGGGTCGGGACTAAAGCCCAAAACCTTTAGTCCCGGTTTGCTTACGAACCGGGACCAAAGGCCCTCCACGTGGCGCTGCCTGGGGCGGGGGAGGGAGGACCTTTACTCCCGGTTGGTGTTACCAACCGGGACTAAAGGCTCCACCTTTAGTCCCGGTTGGTAACACCAACCGGGACTAAAGGTCCTTGCCGGGGGGGGGGGGGGAATTGAATTTTTTTTTAATTTTTTTTGATTTGTTTTTAAGTTTTATTCCGAATTTCAAATCTTTGAATTATTTGACAATTTAATCTCTAATCACCCCTCCTCACTGCTTCAGAATTTAATCTCTAGAGTCTCTAATCAGCACTCATTCCAAATCGTCTAACTTCCCGGCCGGTCACCCATCCTCTCACTACTCCAGCCCCAGCACGCTTAAACTTTCAGGTTCTATCTCCCCTAGTTTCCAAGTCTGCACTTGTTGTTTTCCTGACAATCTTAAGCTATCAATCCTGTTAACCCTTAGGTCTTGATGTCACATGATTTAATTTTTTGAATTCTAAACAATTATTAAAATAAACAAAATAAGTACTAATAATATTGAATTTCAATGAAAATAAAATAAGTAATAATATTATTTTATTCATTTTTTTGCCATTTATTCATTTAATATGACATAATTAATATCTTTAAATCTGTAAATCAAAATTCGACAAATAATATATCCATTATTATCAGAAAAATGTGAGGAATCCAAATATGACATCTTATTTTTAAATAAAATTAATTTTTAAAGTTTTAATATTTTTTTTTTGATTTGAAATAACTTTTTTCCTTTTGGAATTTTGAGAATCTGAGAAAACTTCACCGGGTAAACCCGGGTGAAATCGAGTCCGAATTTTTCTCTAGTTTTTTTTGATATATTAAACTTTTTTTTTCGACGTCGTATGCAAAAGTTATGGCCGTTTTACATTTTTTTTTCGTTTTTTTGCAAAAAAGGTCAAAATTCATATTTCAAAATTTCTATACCAACTAGACACTAAAACCTAACTACCTCTCGAAGGATTTTATTTTTTGAAGATTTTATCATTTTTGTTTATTTTCTACAAAACTAAAAAAGGCGATCCACGGGGGGGGGGGGGGGGGTAGAGTTTGAAAATTTCAGAACCCCTTTAGTCCGGGTTGGTGTCCATCCAATCATACCGTCGACTACACATCTGCTAGCACCGTCCCAGCCAGAGTCACAACTAAGGTTAACCAAGTCAGAAAGGTATGCAGCCATCGGCTTCGAAGTATCAGGGTTTCAAACGAAAACTCGTCTGTTACAAAGACATTTCATTTTTTTTAAACTTATTTCAACTCCAGACTTTTTGTGTGTGCACCATTCGAAGCCACGCCATCACTTTTCAACCCTTTCTGACTTCATTTGCTATTTTTCATGCATTTAATGATTTTTTTGAGCTAAATGACCCTGAAATTGAAAAGCACTACAAATGAACTCTCAAAAGGTTGAAAGTTGGCATGGTATCATCATTTCACCCACATAGCATGTGCTAAAAAGTTGAGAGGGTTACGGCAAAAACTGGATGCACTTCGTGTACAAAATGGACAATCTCTTTCGAGGTATCAGGGTTTCAGACGAAAACTCGTCTGTTACAAAGGCATTTCATTTTTTTAAACTTATTTCAACTCCAGACTTTTTGTGTGTTCATTATGCACCATTCAAAGACACATCCTGAAATTTCAACCCTTTCTGACTTCATTTGCTATTTTTCATGCATTTACTGATTTTTTTGAGCTAAATGACCCTGAAATTGAAAAGCACTACAAATGAACTGTGAAAAGGTTGAAAGTTGGCATGGTATAATCATTTCACCCACATAGCATGTGCTAAAAAGCTGAGATGGTTACGGCAAAAACTGGATGCACTTCGTGTACAAACTGGACCATCTCATTCGAAGTATCACGGTTTCGGACGAAAACTCGTCTGTTACAAATGCATTTCATTTTTTTAAACTTATTTCAACCCCAGACTTTTTGTGCATTCAATATGCACCATACTACAACATGTTAAAATCTACAGAAAGAACTAACTAAAAATAATAAAAAACAACAACTAAATGACTAAAACAACTATATAAGCAAAACAGTATTGTTTTAATTAAAATCCTAATTTAAATTATTCTAAAAATAACCAAATAAATCTTACTGTGACAACAATCTAACACGTGACTAGGAGTAAAAAGAATTAAATTAAAAACTATTTGTAAACTCAAGTTATTCACAATCTAGGGTTTGAAGCAAATTTGAACAAATTCAAATTTAAACCATTCAAATTTGAAAACTAATGGCACAAACAGAAACTAGACAAAATTTTGAATCTAATGCAAAAGAATCACTCAAAAACATCAAATATCTTAAAAGATATAAGCAATTTAAAACAGAAAACAAATGTAAAAACAGGAAAAAAAACTTTCAGAACCCCTTTAGTCCCGGTTGGTAACACCAACCGGGACTAAAGCCTCAACCCCTTTAGTCCCGGTTGGTGTTACCAACCGGGACTAAAGCCTCACCATTTGGTCCCGGTTCCAGCCACAAACCGGGACCAATGGCCCACGAGGCGCATTGGTCCCGGTTCGTGTCTGGAACCGGGACCAAAGGGGTCAGACGAGGCCCGGCCGGCGCCCTGGCCTCATGAACCGGGACCGATGCTCCCATGGGTCCCGGTTCGTGAGTGAACCGGGACTAATGGGCTTTTCAGGGTGGACCAAAGCCCTATTTTGTACTAGTGTCCTGGAACATCTCATATGCTCCATGACGTTCAAAACGTCTTTGAAGTCCCGGTTCTAAGCCATACAATATTACACATTGAACTATTGAGTAATCTTCAGAACGAGCCTGCCAGGCGTTCACAACGTCTAGCGACTCAACTGGAGCGGGTGGATCACCAAGCGGTGCATCAAGGACATAAGCCTTCTGGGAAGCCGTAAGGATAATCCTTAGATTACGGGCCCAGTCCACAAAGTTACTTCCATCATCTTTCAATTTAGCTTTCTCTAGGAACGCATTAAAATTCAGGGGTGCTACTGCGCGAGCCATGATCTACAGCATAAATATAGCAAAGACAACTTAGACTATTGTTCTAGATAATGAGTTTAACTAATCATATTACTTAAAAAACTCCCACTCAAATAGACATCCCTCCGGTCATTCGAGTGTAACATGATCCAAATCCACCAACTCAAGTCCGATCATCACGTGAGTTGAGGTGGTTTCAATGGTGAACATCTTCATGTTGATCATATCTACTATATGACTCATGTTCGACCTTTCGGTCTCTTGTGTTCCGAGGCCATGTCTGTACATGCTAGGCTCGTCAAGTTTAACCCGAGTGTTCCGCATGTGCAACACTGGCTTGCATCCGTTGTATGTGAACGTAGAGTCTATCACACCCGATCATCACGTGGTGTCTCGAAACGACGAACTTTCGCAACGGTGCACACTCGGGGAGAACACAATTTTATCTTGAAATTTAAGTGAGGGATCACCTTATAATGCTACCGTCGTCCTAAGCAAAATAAGATGCATAAAAGGATTAACATCACATGCAAATCATAAGTGACATGATATGGCCATGAACTTGTGCTTTTGATCTCCATCTCCAAAGCACCGGCATGATCTCCATCGTCACCGGCATGACACCATGATCTCCATCATCTTGATCTCCATCAACGTGTCGCCATGAGGTTGTCGCGCCGACTGTTGCTTCCACGACTATTGCTAACTCATAGCGATAAAGTAAAGCAAAACGGCGAAAATAATTAAAGACAACTCTATGGCTCCTGCCAGTTGCCGTACTCATCGACATGCAAGTCGTGATATTCTATACAACACATGATCATCTCATACATCACATATATCTCATCATGTAATTGGGCATATCACATCACAACATACCCTGCAAAAACAAGTTAGACGTCCTCTAATTGTTGTTGCAAGTTTTACGTGGCTGCTACGGGTTTGCAAGAACCGTTCTTACCTACGTAAAACCACAACGTGGTGTAGTGATTGCTTTTTGATCTTCTAAAAGAACCCTCTTCATTGAAATTGATTCAACTAAAGTGAGAGAGACAGACACCCGCTAGCCATCTTTATGCAACGAAGTTACATGTCAGTTGAAGGAACCTGTCTCGCGTAAGCGTACGCGTAATGTCGGTCCAGGCCGCTTCATCTCACAATACCGTCGAATCAAGTATCAACTAGTAACGGCAAGCAATATGTATACACCCACGCCCACAACTCGTTTGTGTTCTACTCGAGATCTCATCTACGCATAGACCTAGCTCAGATGCCACTGTTGGGGAACGTTGCATGGGAAACAAAATTTTCCTACGCACACGCAAGATCTATCCATGGTGATGAGCATCTACGAGAGGGGAGAGTGAATCTACATACCCTTGTAGATCGCTAAGCGAAAGCGTTAAGAAACGCGGTTGATGTAGTCGAACGTCTCCGCGATCCAAATCGCAAGTCGTCCCTCGATCCGATCACGAACTAGTGCCGAACGGACGGCACCTCCGCGTTCAACACACGTACGGCTTGATGACGCCTTAACCTCCTCGATCCAGCGAGCGATGATGAAGTAGTGGATGAGTTCCGGCAGCACGACGGCGTGGTGATGGTGGTGAGGAACAATCTCTGTAGGGCTTCGCCAAGCACTACGGAGATTATGACGGGAGATTTAGAGGCTTAGGGTTGCCGACACACGGCTTGGGAAATCTTAATGTGTCCCGTGTGCTAGCCCTTCCCCTCTATTTATATGTTGAGCCTTGGGGTCTAAACTTGGAGTAAAAGCCTCCTCCAGGTCGGTTTTGCCCGCACAAGGTCGGTTTGGCCCGCAGGGAAAGAGTCCAACTCGGATCCCAGCAGTCCCGCGTACAAGCGGTAGTACCGCTCACGAGCGGTAGTACCGCTTCACAATGGTAGTACCGCTTACGCGGTAGTACTGCCTTACCAGCGGTAGTACCGCTTAAGGCAGCAACAAAACTTCCTTTTGCACTTTCCAATACCTCGTGGGCTTTACCCCTTTGGCTCATATAAAGTGTTGCTGCACCCGAACACTTCGGTAAACATCCGGAACCCTTCCGGAGATCAAAACACTATTATCACATATATCAATCTTTACCTCCGGACTATTCCGGAGATCCCCGTCATGTCCGGGATCTTATCCGGGACTCCGAACAACCTTCGGTCACCAACAAAATAACTCAACTATACTAATCGTCACCAAACGTTAAGTGTGTAGACCCTGCGGGTTCGAGAACTATGTAGACATGACCGAGACACCTCTACGATCAATAACCAATAGCGGGACCTGGATGCCCATATTGGCTCCTACATATTCTACGAAGATCTTCATCGGTTGAACCTCTATGTCAAGGATTCAGTTAATCCCGTATACTGTTCCCTTTGTTCTTCGGTATGTTACTTGCCCGAGATTCGATCGTCGGTATCTCTATACCTAGTTCAATCTCGTTACTGGCAAGTCTCTTTACTCGTTCCGTAATACAAGATCTCGTGGCTAACACTTTAGTCACATTGCTTGCAAGGCTCATTGTGATGTTGTATTACCGAGTGGGCCCTGAGATACCTCTCCGTCACACGGAGTAACAAATCCCAGTCTTGATCCATGCCAACCCAACAGACACCCTCGGAGATACCTGTAGAGCACCTTTATAGTCACCCAGTTACGATGCGACGTTTGATACACACAAGGTACTCCTCCGATGTCAGGGAGTTGCATGATCTCATGGTCATAGGAACAGATACTTGACATGCAGAAAACAATAGCAATAAACTGACACGATCATATGCTACGTTTATAGTTTGGGTCTTGTCCATCACGTCATTCTCCTAATGATGTGATCCCGTTATCAAATGACATCTTATGTCCATGGCTAGGAAACCTTCACCATCTTTTGATCAACGAGCTAGTCAACTAGAGGCTTACTAGGGACACAGTGTTGTCTATGTACCCACACATGTATTTGAGTTTCCAATCAATACAATTATAGCATGGATAATAAACGATTATCATGAACAAGGAAATATAATAATAACTAATTTATTATTGCCTCTAGGGCATATTTCCAACACTTTTATACGACCGTTCTTGATAAAATAAAAATTACACACGTGTCCTTGAAGAAATCGACGTCCTCTTCATCAAGATCGTCGAATCCTCATCGGAGCCATGGAAATGTTGTTGACATAACGACTGGAAAGTCGTTGCACGGAGCGAGAAGACGCCGAGAATAGTGCTCTGAGAATATATCGCCGCATGGGAGAACGTATGACAAAGAGTGCTAGACGGACACCCTTGCAAACAAACTAAGATCTGGCCTTCTGGGAGACCTTACCTTGCCGGCTCCCTGGCAAAACTGAAGCTGACCATACTTTGTCAGTTGTAGAAAGCCGGAGGAACAAAACAGGAAATGCGACCATGCACTCTGCTAGGAGATGCCTTCGAAGAGCACCTTCAAAACACGAAGACACAATCAGATCCGACCAAACGACTCCTCATTCGTCCTCTTCGCCGCCGACGAGGTGGCATAAGATTTAGGCCAACTTTATTCCTAACCTGCACAACGCCACCTCTCTTCCCCTTTACCGGTAGATCGTTGCTTTCGTCCTTCTATGTTGGCTCTGCCAGTAAGGGAGTGCAGGAAGGCTTGATCCACCGGTGGATATGCAATATTTTTCGTGGCGTGTGGGGTCAATGACATGTGGGCCAAGTTGCTAGCGGTCTCGCATGTCAGCTAATACTAAAGAGAAGGCTCGCCCTAGGTGATAACTGTTCAGTAAATAGGCAATTTCTCGATTAAATTAATCCACAAGATAATCACGATCATGGCATTGACTAGATTACTAACATACTGATTACGAACCAGACTAGCATGTACTACACATATAGTAGAAACATCTACGCATGTAGCTAGTACTGCCAACACAGAAATTAACATGAGAGGGATAAACGTGTTATACCCTCCAATAGGCCAGTTGGCCGTAGCCGCGGCAGAGGTGGCGGCAGCATCCTCGGCCGCCTTCTTGTCAGCCTCGAGCTTCTCAGCGGCGGTCGGCGTCCGGGTGGAGAGACGTGGGCTGGACCCACGTCCGAATCGGTAACAGCCCATGATCCGACGTCTTAGATCGTGGCGCGTCCGTTACGTATACGTTCCTGACCGGCAAAAATAAGCGCGTAGATATGAGCTCGGCTCAATCCCACAACCCGTGGCACGGCGCGTCGTGACGAGGCGTGGCGTGGCGACGAAGGAGGAGTGTGCGAGGGCCTCTTCTCTTCTCAAGCTCCAATAGCACGTGAAAGACAATCTCTTATAAGGAGGTCTAACTCCTCTCCAACTTTCGGGATGGTATTAAACTTCTGACTATCCCTAGTGCCATATAACCCACATGGACTTTTGTAGATTTTCTAAAATTGTTATATGGCTCTAGGCCCATCTCATATTTCAACAATAACGGTAGGTGGTGGTGTCCGTGCGGGGGTCGGCAGCCTGTCATGCATGCTCCTCTTCTGGCTGCTAGGCAGCTTGAGATCCGCCAGGTTGGCATTATACAACTTCACAGCCTCACCCATCGATCGAACCGAATTTAAGTTAGATCACTTACGCTAATGTTCCGATTATACTATCACGACCAAAAAAGTCCACCATAGCAACACAAGGCCAGCATTCATTGCCCGTTAGCAGCACTGTCCGGCCGGGGGTGACCCTCCTTTTCAAAAAAAAAAAGCAACACTGTCCAATTATGCATGCATTTCACAGCAGGCACTTCGGTTGCATTTTCAATTCGCAACAGGTTACAAAAAATAATAGACATGTCATTTGTCCTACTCCATACGCAGCAAGGCCACTGTATTGTATGTCAACGAGCGTGCAACGGCAAGTGGGTGGAGCTTCAATTCGAGGTCGAGGAGAGCAGCTGCGCGCTTTAAGAAACTCCAAGTCAAACGATGCATGGATGGATCCAAAATCGTGCTCATTAGCGCAGCCCTAAATTTAATGCAACTACTGGTAGATGCAGTGCACTTCAATACCGCGGCCGCCGGTGGTTTCTGGTTAAGGCATAGGAGTTGTAGGAGTAAGAGCATCTCCAGCCGTTGGCCCCCCCCCCCCCCCCCCCCCGGGGCCGATTTTAGCGCCGCTTGGGGGGCAGCCGGCGCTAAAATCGGCCTGGGGGGCTCGGCTTCCCAGTCGCGGCCCCGGGGTCGTCCCCCAACCGTCGCTTTCAGCCCATTATGGGCGTAGAATCGGCCCAAACCATTAAAAAGTTTCGGATTTTTATTGAAATATAATACAAAAGTAAAAAAAAAAAGACTACATCGGCTACGTTGTCCCGCCGCCGCCGTCCCGTCGCCGCGCCGCCGCATTCTACATGCCGAGGAGCTTGTAGAAGTCGGTGTAGTCGCCGCCGTCGTCCCCGTCGCCGTCGCAGCCGTCGCCGTCCGGCGCGCCGCGGCCGCTGTCCCTGCTGCAGCCCTGCCTTGCGTTGCCGAAACGGTGCAGGTCGGGGTTGGAGGGCCCGGGCGCCTCCCCGTCGCTGTCGTCGTCGAGGATGATGAGGCCGGCGATCTCCTCCTCGCGGCAGGCTCGGTGGCGAGCCTCGATCTCCTCGAGGGCCCGGCGCTGCCGCTCCACCTCCTCCCGGACGTAGTCGTCCCGCGCCCACTTCAGGGCGGCCTCGTCGTCGGCGGTGGCCATGGCCAGGTGCTCCTGCTTGACCACCGCCGGCGTGCCAGGCTCCGTCTTCGGCCTGACAAGGCGGAGGTGGCCGCGGGGAGGCGAGGGCTCGCGGCGACGGCCCTCTTTGATGGTGATGCCGCCGCTGCTGCACCCGCTGCGTCGGAGCGGCGACACGCCGGGCTCGGCCTTAACAGCGACGAGCGGCGTGCGCGTTGCACCGGAGGAGTGGGAGGAGTGGGAGGACGACGACGACGGCGCCTCCATGCGCCGTGGCTGCCAGGACGATCCCCTCCGGCGGGAGATGGACGTCGGCTCGTCCGGGTACCCGAGGCGTGGCTCGTTGCCGCCCTCGATGTGCTCGAGGACGGCCTCGAGCGTGCGTCCGGGGACGCCCCACCAAAGACGGCGGCCCTCGCTGTTGTTGCGGCCGCGCGCGGGGCCGTCGTTGGTGGAGGCGAGCTGCTCCTCGCGGCGGCGCTCGAAGTAGGCTATCCAGAGGTTCGTGCTGTCCGGGGCGTACCTCGGCTGCCGGCGCACCTCCTCGGACAGGGACGACCGGATGCGGGCGATCTCGGCGCGCCGCTCGGCTCCGGTGGGCACCGGTGGCACGGGGACGCCGCCGGCGCTGAGCCTCCAGGCGCCGGGCGCCCGCATGTCCGGCGGCGTCGGGTACTCCGCCTCGAACAGCAGGCGGGCCTCGTCCTCGTGGAGGTGCCGGCGGCCGAAGCCGTTGCGGGCCGCGCCATCGCCTGGGTAGCGCTCGGCCATTGCTGGGGGAGAGGGGGAGAGGAGATCGCCGGGGAGAGAGAGGGGCGTCGCTGGTGGGATTGGGGGCAGGCGGCGAGGTGTGGCGAACACCGGCGAGGTCGCCTTTTATAGCAGGCGAGCGGGCGGGCACCGTGCGGACGCGTGGGAGGCGAGGTGTGGACGCGCGTCGCCCCGTACTGACTGCGCCGCCCGTGAACGCCGGCTCGTGAAGGCGCGGCATCAATGGAAGGCTGTCCGGCGGCAGCCTTGCATTGATTTCCCGCGGGAAACCGAGGCGATGAGGACGACAACGCCGCGCGGTCGCTGACTCGGCGGACCCACCCCGTGTTCGCGCCAAAACGTTTCGCCCGGCGCCCCCCAGCGCGCCGGGTTCGGCCTGGGTACGCCGGCACTAAATTAGGCCCTAACCGGCGAAAAATGGGCTCGTGGGGGTGCGACTGGGACGATTTTCGCCCGCCGGCGCAAAAAATCGGCCTTGGGGGGGGAGGGGGGCTGGAGATGCTCTAATCGGCTGGGTTTCAGATTGGCGCCGGCGGCTGGAGGTTGGAGGGCCTTCGACCTCTATAGTATATATACCCACGCCCATGGCCCATGGTTGACGACGAGTAGACAGTAGACACTTCCAACTCCTTTCAGTTCAAGCGCAAGCAAGCCGTGATATCTCCTTCAGCCGTGTCGCCATGCATTGCAGGGTGGTCGCATGGCTGCTCGTAGCCGGGCTCGTGCTGGGTTCTTGCACTACCGGTACATGCTCCTCGCGTCTCCTGCTAGATGCTCACCCACGCCGCAAGGAGATGATTCACGATATCGCTGCGGATCACGCAGAGGCGGCTGACGCGGAGGTACGGCGTGCCGCTGGCGGAGGCTACCGTGGTGGCGAGACGGCTGTGTCGAGGCGTTCTCTGGGGCTGAGGGCTCCGTCGCCGCCGGCGCCGCAGCCGAACAAGAGGCTGGCCACTAAGATGCCGGCTCCCCCGCCACCCTCGGCGTAATTGTGAACCACGACACCCGTTCAGTTGCGTCTGCTGAACATACCACCCGACTCTCTGTAATTAAACATTTTTTTTAACTGAATTGAAGAGAATCATTACCCCCAGATTTTGTCTATGAAGTTCTTTGACAGTCATTATGATCACTTTAAGCTCTCACATGAGAATTTTTTCTACGTTACTTACGAGTTATTATGGTGACTACGGATTGCAAGAGGCTAGCTTCTTTTCGTTGTTTTATTAGATTATTATAATGGGCTAGAGGGCAACTGGGAATACACCAGTCTTTCTGAAACCGACACGTCAGGAAATAATAGAAATAAACAGGAAATACTTTGATGTTGCAGGAGCATCGACGGCCATATATATTTATGTTCATCAAGATGCCAACCAGTTTTAATGGAACATCTCAGTCTCGATTAGGAAACCACCACATTATGAATGTCAACAGACTGTAGCGCAGATACATTGCATTTGCAAATTTCCGTCGGGAACATAGAAGCTCTATGGTCAATAGCTAGTCAGCCTACTAACTGCACCCGCCACGTACTGGAAGAACACTTCACACTGCTCGTGGCTGCCCTCCTCCTCTGCACAGCTGCACATATGCAACGTACTCCCTGTGTTTTTAATTACTTCGCATATTAGCTTTCACTAGTCAAACTTTATAAAGTTTGATCAAGTTTATAGAAAATAATATAAACATTTGCAGTAACAAATTTATATGATATAAAAATATATCCAATGATCAATCCAATGGTATAATTTGATGGTGTATATGTTAATACATTTTTTAGAAATTTGTTGAAATTATTTAAGGTTTGGTTTTATACAAACCTAATATGCGGAGTAAATAAAAGAAAAGGACTATGTCGTTATGGGGAGTGAAGGCAAAGTGTAAGTGAGGAACACGGGCAGAGGGTTCCATATGATGATTGCAAAGATGTTGCATTGAGAGTGAGATTGGTGGGGCAAAGGCTGCCGGCTCAGTCTAACATGAAGTTCATTGATTGACATGCAAACTGGATTTGGATTAATTAGTTTGGTTTTGCCAAGTCTCAGGTGCCTGGATTTTGTTATTGCATTAGTCACTTTCTGCTTCGCACAAGCCCTTTGGCATGAGGAGCGCCGACTACGACGAGGTCGAGCCGTGTACAAGCAGGAGTCGGCTATAGCCCGAGGGAGCAAGTCTTAAACTTAATGGGTGAGGGGGGGGGGGGGGGGTTGTCGGACTCCTGGGACTGGGGTACCCAGGCCCGTCTGCCTGCGGCCTCGAACGCGACACATGACATGGGCCCAACATGGCTCACCGTTGGGCTTCACGAGCAAGACCCTCGCGAGGGCCTCTGCCTCGAGAGGGGTGCGCCAGCGAGCGTCATCAAGAGCCTCGCGAAGCCCCCTCGCGAGGTCACCTCCCGAGGATGTCTCAGAGACCTTCACAGGGCGGTCGAATCCAGGATGGCTGGGCGGGGTCGCGCAGCCTGCACACTCACGTGGGTGACGCGTGCCCAGCCAAGCGGCGCTAGGAGTCGTGCCAGTAGGCACGAACAGAGAGGGTTTCCTCTCTGTCGCTAAGGGGGACGTGCCATCTCGCCCGCTCCCAAAGCAACCCAAAAGGTTTCCCGTTTGGTGAAAGAAGGGCAAAGTTGGGGGCTCGCCAGGACGGAGGTCATCCCCGAGCCCACCAGCGCGTCATGGAGGGAGGCTTTGGCAGGCGGAGACTACTTTTGTCAGGCTAGCCGCGGTCCTGTCCCCCCAAAAAACTGGCCGTTGTGGTGACCCTTCCCGCCTGGTTTTTGGGAGGAAGAGGACCAGAGCCAGCATAAGAGAGGGCAGGCCACCGCCGTAGAGGGGGTCTCACTTTGTATTCACTTTCAACCACTAAGCAATCCAGACAAGCAGGAGTAGGGTTTTACACCGCGAGCTGGCCCGAACCTGGGTAGATCGCTGTGTTCATCATCTTCCCCCCCCCCCAAGCTCAAGCATGCCGGAGCATCGCCGTAGGTTAGTGAGAGAGAATGAAGTTGGAGAGCCGGTGCACCCCAGAGTTTGAACCTCTCTTGGGTCCCCGGAGCCCCGATTCCGACATTTGGCGCGCCAGGGAGGGGTGCGCCGTCGTTCTTCAGCTCCGTCTTGGCTCCACCCTCGTCGACCTCATGACCGAAGCCCGTCGTGTGTGCCTGAGCGCCGAGCAACCCACGTCGTATAGACTACGCCCCGCGGGTCGTGACGGCCGCCACCGCTCCGCCAGCGCCGAAACTGCCGCCGCCACCGGCCCTGCTGGACGCGAGCGGCAGGACCCCTCCACGCACCCTTCCGTGCGGAGGAACGACCGCACCTCCGCGGCCTCCTCCTCCCGCGCTCACCCGAGAAGTGCAGGTCGTGCTACCCACGACGCGCGGGTAGCTTCGCTGCCGACCAGCAGGCATCGGTCATGACGCATGGCCGGAATGCATCGCCGAACTTACCGCCGGAGAAGCCCCGACGCCCTCTCGATCGTGCCGCCCCAAGCTGGGGACGTGGCGCATGGGGCAGGGGGCTCGACCGATGCGCTGTTGGAGCACCTCGCCGTTGGGAGGTGGCCTGCGCGACCTGCCCCGCGAAGCGTCGCCAGCTGCCCAGAATCAGGGCGGCTGCCAAATCGTCCAGGGGAGGAGTTGTCCGAAGGGACCGCCTCGCGGGTTCGCCCGCGTCGGGCATCCCTACGAGGCCGCCCGCGCCGGCCCCGTTGAGGGTGGTTGCCGCAACTGTCCCTCCTTGCCGCCGCCGCCCAGGAGGAATGACAGCGCCCAACTTGACGCGGGGGCGCGGGGCTACCAGGATTCTTGCCCCTGGCATCCAACCACCTGCCCAAGCGCCTCAGGCGGACACCGCCCTCCTGAAGCCGGAGGTAGCGCGGCCCTTCAAGAGGTCGCGGTACGCTACCTCCCCCAATGTCAGGAGTGACCACAAGACTGCGGCAGCCACGGGCGCGTCCCTGTGCTACGCACCCCTATCACCCCCGACAACCACTCCCGATCCAAAGGTGCGCCTTCCCGAGTCGTATTATGCTAACCTTGGTACGCAGATATGCAGGGCCTTGTTGAGCCTGCCCTCGAAGCAACGTGTGGCCCTGGATGATGGTTGGCCGAACGGACCTTCCCTGAGGCGGCCCTTCCCTCGGGGTCCAAGCACGGTTCTCCGTGGGTCTTGGCGTCCGACGAGGTGCGTCGGGATGACCCGCGGGGGATCAGGGCTTACCTTCGCTGCCTGAAGACGCCCACCGCCAGGCCATCCTCCGCGCCACGAGGCACTGGCAGGCCTTGCGGCGCCGTTGTAGCCACGCCATTTGTCCTTGTACCCGCGGGGCCGGGCGGCCTCGTCCTGCGGAGCCCTTGCCCCTGCGGGAAGCCCCTCTGGGGGCGCTCGTGCCCCCCCTCCGGCCAAGCATGGCCTCCTGGGAGATGCGGGATGGAGCCCCCGTGCGGAACACGCGGGGCACCCAGCACCTCCGCAGAATCTACCCGTGACACTCTCATGTAAGAATGAGTGGGGCTGTATACGCCCCGGAGCCTCCTGATGCGCCACGCCCTGGCATCGGGAGGACTCCCGCCCACGCCCAAGTGGAAGCCCCATGCTCCGCGCTGGCAGAAATACTGTCGAACCGCGACTATGCCCACGCCCAAGTGGAAGCCCCATGCTCCACGCTGGCGGAGGTACTGTCGAACCATGACTATGCCCACGCCCAAGTGGAAGCCCCATGCTCCGCGCTGGCGGAAATACTGTCGAACCGCGACTATGCCCACGCCCAAGTGGAAGCCCCATGCCCCGTGCTGGGTGTGAAGATTGCTATCCTACCCGCTTAATGAACAAGCTTGCTACCTCTCTTAAGAAAGTTCCGTTTTCATCAAGTACCATGGTGTTTTGTTGAACCCCTTTTTTATCAGAAACTGCGCGCTTGTTTTCTCCCTCCTGTGCCTCGTGCGAGCGGGGGCTATACATAGTACCTAAACTTGAGCCAGCCCCGGCAGCTTCTAGAGCCTGAGTGATGGGCTCTGAACTGCGGGCTGGCCCTCGTGCGTACCACCTCACCAGGACCTCACCAGGACCCCTGGTGCCTGGTCCTGGTGACTGGTCTCCTCGTGCGATGCACACGAGCGAAGCCAACAAGAGGGCGTCGTTCCAAAGGCGGGACCCCCCAAGGCCTGCTCCGGAACTACCGAGAGCGCTTCCTGAGGGGCCATGGGCGCGGCGTCGCGAGAACTAAGCTCCCGCGATAGTTGGGGCACTCGGCGGAGCCCCCCCTTTTTTTTCTTTTTTCCGGGAGTACCGCCTGAAGGGCCTCTCAAGGAGCGAAGGCCCCCAAGCATCACGCCACGGGGGCTATTGCGGGATTCCAAGCCTCCCGCCCCGAGTTCCGACCGGGGCATCGTGGCCCGACGACCAGGCCGCAACCGAGCCAGCCTCAGAGGCTCGACCTCGGCAACACAGGAGCATTGAGGCGAGCACGAAAATGAGAACAAGCAAAAGAGAATCACCAAGGGCGAATGCATCCTCAACCAAGAGCGGCAAGGGATTTAAGGCGCGAAGGCTGCGATCTTTCTTACACGCCCCCGCGGGGCCAACATGGGTCGTCATAGAAGATAACACAAAATAAGAAAGGCCGCGCCCGGACAACATTGCCCCCGAAGCTTCAGCCCCAGCGGCGCCCATGCTCAGTCAGAATCTTCCTCCTTAACGCGGGCGCCTAGGAGCCTCCGGAGTTGTCATCAGAACCATCATCACCCCCGGCTCCCCCGAAGGGGGATTTGCTGCTGCCGTCGTCGCTGGAAGAACCGCCGCCGCTGCTACTGCTCTCCATGCAGCAGTCCAGGCGGTCGCCGGCCTCCCCGAAGACCTTCACGAAGAGCATGGCAGCCCCGTCGAACTTGAAGTGGATGATGTCTACTACACAACTTGTTCTTGTAGACTCGTGTTGGGCCTCCAAGCGCAGAGTTTTGTAGGACAGTAGCAAATTTCCCTCAAGTGGATGGCCTAAGGTTTATCAATCCATGGGAGGCGTAGGATGAAGATGGTCTCTCTCAAACAACCCTGCAACCAAATAATAAAAAGTCTCTTGTGTCCCCAACACACCAAATACAATGGTAAATTGTATACGTGCACTAGTTCGGCGAAGAGATGGTGATACAAGTGTAGTAATGATAGTAGATATTGATTTTTGTAATAGTAACAATAAAAACAGCAAGGTAGCAAGAAACAAAAGTGAGCACAAACGGTATTGCAATGCTTGAAAACAAGGCCTAGGGTCCGTACTTTCGCTAGTGCAATTTCTCAACAATGCTAATATAATTGGATCACATAACCATCCCACAACGTGCAACGAAGAATCACTCCAAAGTTCTTATCTAGCGGAGAACATAAGAAGAAATTGTTTGTAGGGTACGAAACCACCTTAAAGTTATCCTTTCCGATCGATCTATCCAAGAGTTCGTACTAAAATAATCCAAAGTTATCCTTTCCGATCAATCTATCCAAGAGTTCGTACTATCATAACACCATATGATACACATCAACCAACTCTAATGTCACCTAGATACTCTAATGTCACCACAAGTATCCATGAATTAATTATACGATACGCATCATACAATTTCTGATTCATAATACTCAATCCAACACAAAGAACCTCAAAGAGTGCCCCAAGATTTCTATCGGAGAACATGGTATGAAAACGTGCAATCAACCCCTATGCATAGATCCCCTAGGTCACCGGAATCCGCAAGTTGATGCCTCAACATATATCAAGTGAATCAATAGAATACCCCAATGTCACTATGGGTATCCCACGCAAGACGTACATCAAGTGTTCTCAACCAAAATATTCAATCCAACATAACGACATCTCAAAGGGAAAGATTCAATTCATCACAACATGATAGCAAGGGAATAACATCATATGATTTGACTATATTAACAAAGCCTGTGATACATCAAGATCGTGACATCTCAAGAACACGAGAGAGAGAGATTGAACACATAGCTACCGGTACATACCCTCAACACCGAGGGTGGACTACTCCCTCCTCGTCATGGCCTCCACCGGGACGATGAAGATGGCCACCGGAGATGATCTAGCCTCTTCGGTAGGGTACTGGAACGCCTACAGATTGGTTTTTCGTCGATACAGAGTTGCGGCGGCGGAACTTCTTATCTAGGGTCATTTCTGGGGGTTTATGAATATATAGGATTTTTGGGCGTCGGTTTCACGCGAAGATGGGCCACGAGGGGCCCACAAGACACCAGGGCGCACCAGAGGGGGCTGGCGCACCCTGGTGGGTTGTGGCCACCTCGTGGTTCTTCTGGCCCTCCCACGAAGCTTCTAGTGCCTCTTTTGTTCCAAAAAAAACATCAAAAAGTTTCGTTGCATTTGGAGAACTTTTATTTCTGCACAAAAAACAACACCACGGTAGTTCTGCTGAAAACAGCGTCAGTCCGGGTTAGTTCCATGCAAATCATACTAAAACCATATAAAATTGTTGTAAATATGGCATGAATACTTCATAAATTATATATACGTTGGAGACGTATCAGCATCCCCAAACTTAATTCCTACTCGTCCTCGAGTAGGTAAATGATAAAAGAAATAATTTATGAAGTGTGAATCCTAGCATAGTGCATAAGTTTGATTAATGATAATTTCAACCACTTTTCCTAGCATCATAACATCAACTCTTTCTCATAAAACTCATCATGATAAAGTAGCAACCAATTCACATGTTGTGGTTCAGACAATGAATTCTCTTGAAACTTAACAACCTATGTTATTAGTCACCAAACAATCGCAATTCAACTTATTCTCAACAAAGTCTAAGTAAGAGGTCAACATACTCAATCATCATATAGTCTTCTATGATTGCTAGTACTCAAAGCATATTTTTAGAACAAATGGCATCCATCGAACACAGAGAAAGATAGGGGCTTAATGTTTCGCCTCCCAACTCATTTATCATAGAGATAATTGTCAACAATAATAAGTCATGATCAAATATATTTGACTGGCCATATGTGCCTAGATCTTTCCCCACCACATGATGCTTGCCAACTTGAGAATAATTGAGGTTGAAATGAGAATGCATACTATTGACTCTTGCATAAAAGTAAATACTGAAAGGTAAAAGATAGGTCCTTCGCAGAGGAAAGCAGAGGTTGTCATGCGCTTTTTGGTTTTTTATGCACAATCCCTTAATGCAAAAGAACATCACGTTATATTGCCCCTTATGATAGCAACCTTTATTATGCAGTCCGTCGCCTTTGCCATCACAAGTTCGTACAACGCTCAATTTTCTCTTACACTAAATGATCAAACACATTTAGAAGCAATTTTAATTGCCTTTTTGCACCGATGACAACTTATTTGAAGGATCTTATTCTATCCATAGGTAGGTATGGTGGGAACTCATGGCAAGAAACTGGATTTAACGGTTTTCGGATGCACAAGTAGTATCTCTACATAGTATGAATTTTTGGCTAGCAAAAGATCCTAAGAAAACACCACATGTTGGAGGATCCATAACAATATACCTTCTATGCAAATATACACAACCATAACTCATTACGTTGTCTTCCTTGTCCAACTTCAACTAATTTGCTCAAGTTTGAAAATAATTAATGGGTATTCACAATCATAGACACTACTAGGGAAAACCTTATACACAGAACCTTAGCAGTAGCGCTGGACAAAAAGCGGTGCTACTGATACATAGCAGTAGCGAGCGTCAAGAACATGCGCTACTGATAACTACTTAGCAGTAGCGCGGCAGCAAAAACAAGCGCTACTACTAATATTGCCCCACCGTTGCCGCCAGGCTAGGTTTACTAGTAGCGCGCCCATGAAAACAACGCTACTGATAACAGAATAGTAGTAGCGCGTGTTTTGGGTAGGGCGCTACGGCTAAGTTTGAACCTGGCCACATGGCGGGCCCCACTTAGCAGTAGCGCCTCTCCCAGGGGTGCGCTACTGCTATCTTTTTAGCAGCAGCGCGTTTTACTACCCGGCGCTACTGCTAAACCGCACCCACCACCTTTTTCCTCCCCCCTCCCCCCTCCCCCATCCTCTCTTCCTTCACTTTCCCCTAGCTCCCACCTCCTCTCTCCCTCACTTTGCTTCTTCCTCACTACTTCTCCCCCATTACTCTCCTTCTTCTACCTCCCTCTCTCTCTCTCTCTCTCTCTCTCTCTCTCTCTCTCTCTCTCTCTCTCTCTCTCTTTATTGCTCCTAGCTAACTACACCACCTCCATTAATGAATCTCCTTTCTCTTTTTCCTTCCCCCTCCACTGGGGTAGTTGAACTCATCTCCTTCCCAAACTAGCTAGGTAGATCTAGCATTTAGTGAAGTGACCTATGTACCTCCCTAACTAGATCTACATCATCATCACCGTGCTCGATCTCGAGATAGGTGATTAAAAATTTGTGCTTTTGCAAGAATGGAAATATGTGTATGTGTGCGATATGACATAATCGGGCGATATGATGGAAATTGTGTGTGTGGCATGAGTTGCCGCCGAATTGTGCTTGAGTTGCCTATGTTTTTCCGAAATGTCGATTTATTTCCGTTTCGACGAATTTCGGGCAAACTCTATATGTCCTATTTTTAGGGAAGGTCATGCCGAATTTTTGTATGACTTTGATGCATGCATGCATTTTTATAATCAATTTGTTTATTATTACCGTGCAGGCGTTCATGATGGTCAGTGGAACGATGGTGGAAAGGTGGTTGCGGTCGGCGGTGCAGGACATGAATGAAAATAGCCGGACAGAGATTATATGTCCGTGTCGAAGATGCAAAGGAGGAGTTTGGCTCGACCCCTATGAGCATGGTCGTGTGATGGCGCACCTGCTCATGACTGGTTTCATGGATGGCTATACTCGGTGGATAATTGAAGATGATGATGATGAGGAGGAGGAGGACGCCGACGGGGCAGGCAATGACGACACGGAGCAAGACGAAGAGATGACCGATAATGGCTGCGGAGAAGGGGCCGGACATGGCGGCGGGGAAGAGGCCGGACATGGCGGCGGAGAAGAGGCCGGACATGGCGGCGGAGAAAACGTGGACTCCACGCCGCACACTTCGTCGGTACTAAGTTCAATCGTGCGGGACCCTCATGTTCAAGAACTGCTACGCAAGGAGACGAGTACTGATAGAGCTGCTTCTAGAGAGGAGGCCAAGCTGCAGCAACTGGTGGTTGACTCGAACACTCCATTGTATGATGGTTGGTATCCCGAGGTGACCCGCTTGAGTTTCACGCTCGAACTTCTGAAGACGAAGGCTAAAAACAAATGGACCGACACTAGCCTCGATGTGCTTCTCAAGTACCTAAAGGATGTTCTTCCCGCGGGGAATCTATGTCCTACTAGTGTGGATGAGGCCAAGAAGATCGTGTGCCCTCTTGATCTGCCGCACGTTAGATACCATGCATGCATCAACGATTGCATAATTTATCGGAAGGAGCACGCGGAAAAAACCAGCTGTCCGGTGTGCAATGCTTCTCGATACAAGAAGGCCGGGAAGAAATCTTCCCAGAAAGTTGTATGGTACTTACCGATCACTCCCCGTCTGCAACGTTATTTTGTAGATCCCAAGGAAGCAAAGCTCATGCGTTGGCACGTGGAGAGGACAAAGCCCGACGATGGAGATGATCCGAAGCTAAGACACATCGTGGATGGAAGCCAGTGGAGAGCGTTCAACGGCGAATATTGATATTTCACATGTGATGCAAGGAACATCATGCTTGGCGCGTGTACCGATGGCATGAATCCGTTTGGCAACCAGAACACCAACCATAGCACATGGCCCGTGTTTGTATGGATGTACAACATCCCCCTGGTTGTGCATGAAGTCAAAGTACATACACATGAGCATGCTGATTCAAGGGCCGAAACAACCGGGAAATAATATTAATCTGTATCTGGGGCTACTTCAAGAGGAGTTAGGCACGTTATGGAAAACACTGGACAAGACATGGGACGCCAGCAAAGGCGAGTATTTCTATATGAGAGCCGCGCTGATGACGACGGTGCACAACTATCTCGGTTACGGATATGTCGCAGGCCAGGTGTGCCACGGATATTGCGGATGCACGCGGTGCATGGATGATACGGTGTCTCAGCAGCTAACGTCAACGAAAGATGGCGGGTCTGGGAAAATCGTGTACATGGGGCATCGAAGATGGCTCGAGAAGGATGACCCGTGGAGAGACCATGGAGATCTATTCAATGGTGAGGATGAGCATCGAGGACCTCCACGTAAGCGGAGCGGCGCCGAAATCGATGAGCTCTTGAAAAACTGGGAACAGTGCCCCGTGCCGGGAAAGACGATGAAAAAGGCGCCGGAGCCGCTGCTGAAGGTATGGAAGATGTAAGTGCATCTAGTGCCACCCTTGTTTGGTTTTGTAGTATTGAAGACAAACGTGGTTGAGGGACTAATGTGTTTGTGAGAGTTCACATGTTAACACAGAGAGAAGTCCTTGGAGTTTCGGTTTAGCCGTCGAAGACGACCCCCAAAAATGTCCGAAGACATTGATGACGGCTGAAGCCATTGGTGGTAAGCGAAGACATTCGTCCGAAGACAATGAAACGCGAAGACGAAGTCTTTTGGTAGTTTTGTTTCTTTTTTCCTGAGTCATAGGAACCACCGTACTATTAAGTGGGGTCGATGTGATCGAAGTCAGATGCTGATGTGATGCTCAACCCATACCTATGTCTTCGAGCGAAGACAATGAGAGGAAATCTCTTCCAGAGTTGGTTGAGTCAGCTTTACTTGTAGCCCAAGTAAAGCTGCCGCGTGTGTTTAAAAATCCGACCGTTGTGACACGTGTCGGTTGGCCATTGACCCAGGGTCATTTCGGTCATATCAGGTCGGGTTGCCTGCTGGCTATAAATAGCCCACCCCCTCCACCATAAGAAGGTGGCTGCTCAGAGAGAGATACGGCTATTGTCGTTTTGGAGCAACCCACCTCGAAGACATTGAGAGAGACACATCATGTGAGGATACACCTAAACACCTAGAGCTAGAGTGTTTGAGCATCACCGAAGTCATTCTGTTATGAGAGAACTGAAGACTTATTACACTTGAAGACTGTGATCTTCCAGACGGTTAGGCGTCTGGGTCTAGAGCAATCCAAGAGTCATTGTGGATCGCCGGGTGACCAAGTTTGTACGGGTTTCGGAAGTCTCCCCTGAAGACTTACCAGAGTGATTGGGCGCTGTCTAACTGACTTCAGCTCAAGGGGAATAAGGTGAAGACGAGGTCTTCTGAGTTCAATCTCAGCCTCCCTAACCAGACGTACAGTTGTCACAGCAACTGGAACTGGTCCAACAAATACTATGTCTTCGTCAAGCAACTGGTTCTATCCTTCACTTTCTTACATTCCTGTTCTGTATCATGAAGCCTTTCCTTGTTCATCACTGAAGACTTGTCCTGAAGACATTCATGCCTACTGTTTATCTTCGTACTGTCTAAGTTTATCTTCGACTCATCTTATTGTGCATTATGTTAAAGCTTAACCTGTTTGTATGACTTCACTGTGATGCATGCCTAGATTATATTCTTGATTATATCCCGACCTGATCCTATTTACGTTTCCGCTCTATTCGAATACATTCCCTGTTTCGAAGACTTTTATAAAAATCGCCTATTCACCCCCCCTCTAGTCGATAACTAGCACTTTCAATTGGTATCAGAGCAAGGTACTCCCTTGTTCTGTGTTTCGGTTTAACCACCGTGGAGTTTTAGCTATGTCGACTGCAGGGATAATCAAGGTCTCCGCTGCGTGCCCTGTCTTCGATGGCACTGACTACCCCTACTGGAAGAACAAGATGCGCATGCATCTCGAAGCCATTGACAACGACCTATGGTATGTCGTCATGGCGGGCATTCCCGATGTTGGCGAAGGTGTTACTGCTGCTGATGTGAAGAGGTTCGCTCAACTCGACTCCACCGCCAAGAACATCATCTGTGGTCATCTGACCAAAGGACAGTATGGTCGTGTGAGTGCACTTACCACTGCTAAGCAAATCTGGGAATGGCTGTCCAAGATGAATGAAGGTGTCTCATCTCAAAGAGACTCTCGTGTTGATGTGCTTCGCAACCTGTTCAACCGCTTCAAGAGACTTGACAACGAAAACGTTCAGCTCACATTTGATCGACTCACTAACATCTCAAATGAGCTGAATGCACTTGGCGCTACTGATATCACCAAACATGAAGTCGTGAAGAAGCTACTCAGATCACTTGACAGTTCCTTTGATACTCTCGCACTCATGATCCAAGAGCACCCTGACTTCAAGAGTTTGGATCCCGCCGATATCCTCGAGAGATTAAACACTCACGAGTTCCAACAAGCTGAGAAGAGAGATATCTACGGACCAAGCTACAGTCGCTCCCGTGCATTGAAGGCCAAAGCTGTGTCTTCATCTGAAGACAACTCTGAATGCAGTTCTGATGATGCTGAAGACTTTGGAAAAGAACTCGCTTTGCTTGTCAGAAAGTTTTGGAAGTTTGCCAAGTCAAAACGCTACACAAAATCTTCAAAGCGCGATTCCAAGAGGTCCGGTGAAATGTCTTCAAGAGACAGCAAGAAGCAAACATGTCATAAGTGCAAGAAAGTTGGCCATTTCATCGCTGATTGTCCTCAATGGAAGAAGGAATCCAAGAAGAAGAGCAAGGACTATGACTCCGATGACAAGAAGAAGAAGCAGTATGCAAAGTCTTCATCACACAAGAAGAGTTCATCTGGCAAGGCACATGCGTTCATCGGAAAGGAGATGGATTCACAGTCCGAATCTGGTTCAGAAGTTGAGGAAGCATCTGAGGAGGAATCTGACGATGAAGTAGCTGGATTGGCAATGGCTTCGGAATATCTCTCCACCTCTATCTTCGAACCCGAAGACAATGATTCATTCTTCAACAACGAAGCCGGTGATGATGATGCTACTCCAGCCTACTGCTTCATGGCAAAAGCCTCCAAGGTATCCTCAAAATCCTCACGTCATGACTCTGAATCTGAAGCTGAATCTGATAATGACAAGAAACCTAGCTATGCTAAACTTGTAAAAATTGCCACCAGGCAACAACATGCCATGGAGAAAATGCAAACTACTCTAGAGAAAAGCGATGACCTGCTACGCGAAGAGATGAGTCTGAACGAAACTATGGCTGAAGAAATGCGTAGTCTTCGTTCAAGGTTTGAGGATCTCCAAAGTCGTCATGATGCCCTCTCAACTGATCATGAAAAGCTTTCTCTTGAATATCTTCAGAAGAAGATTGATCTAGAAAAGTTGAGGGAAGCACTTGATGACCTACGGAAGGAAAACGACTCACTCCTAGCAGAGCAGATCAGTACCGCTCAGGATGAATTTGATGCTCCATGCTTAAAATGTATTGCACGTGAAGCTAATGATTCAACTGCTTCTGAAAATGCTTTATCTTCAACTGTATCTGTGGCACCTAACCCCTCATTTGAGGAAGCCACTGCTATCACTGATGACAATGACAGGTTGAAGACATTGCTTGAAACCGACATGTACAAGAGTCTAAAAGGGCATCAGATTCTTTGTGATGTCCTGAAGGAGACTATACTGAACAAAAACCCTAGGAAAGAGGGTGTAGGTTTCGAAAGAAACCTCAATGTTGATGGATCCTACCAGACACCTGAGCAGTACCCCAAAACCACATGGGTTGCTGCAAAAGGTCCTTCAGTTGATCCTTCCACATTATCAGGCTTCAACTGTGCGAATCCTCTCATTATTGATGAATCCTTTGATTCCAATTATAAACTATTCAAATGTCAATTATCAGGCACTAACCATTCTGTTTCGTAGGAAAAGACTCAGATGACTCATGAATATGTACACAATGGCATGAACCGCTACGTTCATCCAACAAAGAATTTCTCTGCTTATTCATTTGAGTACACTAACCCTCCTGTGAAACGTGCTATTATGGCATCTCTGCCTAAATTATCTGATGCTGCCTTACGTCTCATTGCTTCTAAGCCACCCCTTCGCATGTGGGTGGTTAAGAAGAACTAATATCTTCTATGCAGCATCGGGTCTCCAGATAGGACGAAGCCTATCCCGAAGATCATCTCTGGGGACCCGAAAATATTCTTGTATGAACGCAAGAAAATTAATGCATACCTCGTTCAGAATACCTACCACTGTCTTCTGCTACATCTTCATCATAGCATGTTACTCTTACATGCTTTGGTGAACTCGACTAATTCTCAATGCAGGAAGACAAATCCAATGCCACCGAATGGATTATGGATAGTGGATGCACAAGTCATATGACTGGTGATCGAAGCCTATTAATGGAGCAAACTCTTCGACCTCCAACAAAAGATCACATCGTCTTTGCTGACAAGAGCAGCAGCAAAGTGCTGGGACTAGGTAGAGTTGCTATCTCAAGGGACCGGCACATGGAAAACGTCATGCTTGTTGAATCCCTTGGTTACAACTTGATGTCTGTCTCAATGCTCTGTGACTTAGATATGCTTGTCATCTTCGGCAAATTTCGATGTCTGGTACTAATGGCCTCTGACAAAACCAAAGTCTTCGAAGGTTTTCGAAGAGGTGACTTGTACATGGTAGACTTCTCTGCAGGACCACAGGTTGCCTCATGTCTTCTAGGAAAAGCTTCGGAGTGCTGGCTATGGCACAGAAGGCTAGGGCATGCTGGGATGAGGAACGTGCACACACTCGCCAAGAAGAAGCTAATCATTGGCGTTGAGGGTGTCAAGTTCAAGAAGGACAACCTCTGTGGTGCCTGTGAAGCCGGGAAAATGACCAGGGCCAAACACCCCTCGAAGATTATCATGACGACCTCACGTCCCTTCGAGCTGTTACACATGGACTTATTTGGCCCTACTCACTATTCCACCTTCTCTACCACTGCAAATCTATATGGCTTCGTGATCGTTGATGACTATTCTCGATTCACTTGGGTGCATATCATTCTGTACAAAACTGAAGTGCAGGATGTCTTCAGGCGCTTCGCAAATAGGTGTATGAACAACTACAACATCAAGATCAAGCACATCAGGAGTGACAACGGCACTGAATTCAAGAACACAGGCATGTACACCTTTCTTGATACCCTTGGCTTCACTCATGAGTTCTCTGCTCCATATACTCCCCAGCAGAATGGAGTTGTGGAGCGCAAGAATAGGACTCTTATTGAGATGGCTCGCACCATGCTTGATGAATACAAGACACCACGGAAGCTATGGCCTGAAGCCATTGACACTGCATGTCACATCATCAACAGAGTTTATCTTCACAAGTTCTTCAAGAAAACATCATATGAGCTTCTCACTGGTAAGAAACCCAATGTAAGTTATTTCAAAGTCTTCGGTGCAAGATGCTGGATAAGGGATCCACACCACACTTCTAAATTTGCACCGAAAGCACATGAGGGTTTCATGCTTGGTTATGGAAAGGATTCGCACACCTACAGGGTCTTCATCATCCTTCACAACAAGGTTGTTGAAACTGTAGATGTGCGATTCGATGAAACTAATGGCTCGCAAAGAGAGCACCTGCCTCCTGTGCTAGATGAACTACCCTCTGATGAAGCTATTCGACTGATGGGCATTGGAGAAATTGTGCCTGAAGAACCTGTGGTTGTAGAAGAAGTCATCATTCCTCCATCTACTCAGCGCAAAGACAATGCTGAACCCGAAGATAATGCTGCTGATGAAGACAATACTCAGCAGCCCGAACAAAGTCTTCGCCCTGCTCATCCACGTGTGGCAAATGAAGTCCAAATTGAGAGAATGCTTGACAGCATAAATGCACCAGGTCCACTTACTCGCTCAAGAGCTACTCAATTGGCTAACTTTTGTGGGCACTTTGCTTTTGTATCTATCACAGAACCCACAAAAGTAGATGAAGCTTTCAAGGAACAAGAATGGATTCAAGCCATGCAGGAAGAGCTTCACCAGTTCGAGCCGAACAATGTGTGGGAGCTCGTAAAGCGTCCTGATCCAAGGAAGCACAACATCATAGGTACCAAGTGGATCTTCCGCAACAAGCAAGATGAGTCCGGTCAAGTCGTCAGAAACAAGGCCAGCCTTGTGGCCCAAGGTTACACACAGGTTGAGGGTATTGACTTCGGTGAAACCTTTGCACCTGTTGCTAGACTCGAAGCCATTCGTATACTGCTTGCTTATGCTAACCATCATGACATATGCTTATATCAAATGGATGTCAAAAGTGCATTCCTCAATGGTAAGATTGAGGAAGAAGTATATGTTGCTCAACCACCAGGGTTTGAATATCCAAAGCATCCAGACAAAGTCTTCAAGCTCAACAAGGCACTCTATGGCCTCAAGCAAGCACCAAGAGCTTGGTATGACACACTCAAGGAATTCCTCAAGAAGAAAGGCTTGAAACCTGGTTCACTCGATCCCACTCTCTTCACTAAATCCTATGATGATGAACTGTTTGTATGCCAAATATATGTGGACGACATTATCTTCGGCTGTACTAACAGCAAATACAGTAATGAGTTTGCTTATATGATGCAAGAAAAATATCAAATGTCGATGATGGGAGAACTAAAGTTCTTCTTAGGGCTTCAAATTCGACAACAACCAAATGGCATCTTCATATACCAGGAGAAGTACCTCAAAGACTGCCTCAAGAAATTTGGCATGAATGAAGCCAAAGGTTACAAGACGCCAATGCCTACCAATGGACACCTCTGCACTGACGAAAATGGTAAAGATTTCGATCAGAAGGTATATCGCTCCATGATTGGATCTTAATTGTACTTATGTGCATCTAGGCCAGATATAATGCTTAGCGTTTGCATGTGCGCCCGATTTCAAGCAGCACCAAAGGAGTCGCATCACCTTGCTGTGAAGCGAATACTTAGATATCTGGCTCACACCCCAACACTAGGATTATGGTATCCAAAGGGTTCGAAGTTTGAGCTGATTGGCTACTCAGATTCTGACTTCGCTGGCGACAGAGTTGATCGCAAGTCTACATCAGGCACTTGTCACTGTCTGGGACGATCTCTAGTGTGTTGGTCTTCGAAGAAGCAGAACTGTGTCTCACTCTCCACAGCCGAAGCCGAATACATTGCTGCTGGCGCATGCTGCACTCAGCTTCTTTGGATGAAGCAAACACTCAAGGACTACGGCATCAACCTGAAACATGTACCTCTCTATTGCGACAATGAGAGTGCTATCAAGATCACCCACAACCCCGTACAGCATTCGAAGACAAAGCACATTCAGATACGACATCATTTTCTTCGGGATCACGTGATGAAGGGCGACATCAACATCAAGCATGCTGACACCGAAGATCAACTGGCAGATATCTTCACGAAGCCTTTGGATGGGAAGAGGTTTTGCAAGTTGCGGTGTGAGCTAAATATCTTAGAATCCTCAAATGTCCTTTGAATGGGAATACATCCTAACGCTTATGCATGTTGATGACTTTGATGCACAACACATGAAGTAACGTATGTCTTCAATTCATGAAGACTTACAATCTGAGTGTGAATACATTAACGAAGAATATGACTTCAGAGCGCCACGATAATTGTGCGCCGTGTCTGAGTCAAACATTCTTATACGGTGGGTAACGCCACCAACCAAACTCGAAGACATTGCTTCTTTTCATCTAATTGTCTTTTATCTTATATCCTTCACATGTCTTCGAGAGTTGAATGTCTTCGGAACAAAGTTAATATGTGTTTCAGTTGAAAAAATATTTGCAGATCTACATTTGGATTGGAGTTTTGTCCTATACAGCATTTGTCCTATAGCTTTGTCTTCAACTTTTTTCCTAGGCAAATGTGATCGAACCCGACATTCTCTTCTATTCTTCCTCGTCCAAGTCTGTTCTAATCCAGTCATATGCATTCTATATTGACATGTGTTGACTGTCTTCTCTGTGTCCTTGACAGCAGAAGAAAAATCAACCACATATTTAATTTTCAAATCTCAACTGTCTCCACATAATTAGCAAACAACTCCCGCGCCGCCGCTTCGATTATGATAGTGGGTTGTCAGGTGGTTTGCATGTATGCCACGTGCCCACATAAACCGAGGAGTCAGGGGCATATCCGCCCAACTTGTTCGGAGGTCTCCACACCCTATAAATACAAGCTAACCCCCTTCCATTATTACTTTCCCCTTCCTCCGCCAGCCACGTGCTCAAAACCCTAGTGCCGTCGCTGGATTCCATCGCCGCCGGAGACGAAATGCTTAGCTGCCACGCCTTCTCCGATGACGTACTCACGCCGGCCACATTCATCCTCCGTTCGCCGCCGCCGTAGCTGTTTGCCTCCACCAAGTTAGGGTGAGGCAGATCGAACCGCTCGGCTTCTCCGCCTCGTCGAGTTGTTCGTCTTGTTCGTCATCGCGGTAAATAAATATCTATTTTCACCGCGTGCTTTGATCTAAAATTCTTACTGAAACTTGTCGGTTGTTGTTTCTTCACCTTCCACTCAACCGCATCTAGATCTAGATCTATTCTTGCCAAATATGTTCACTTTGTGGTCTGAAAATTGGTTTGATTCCTCACTTGTACGAATCCTTGGACTTGTACAAATCTGAAATCACCATATTCTCTATAGAAGTGAATGTCTTCGGTATAAGGTCAATGTCTTCTAAACACAGTGCTATATTCCGAATCTTCTGAGAATGCATATGACCTCTCCCCTTCCCTCGCGTCTCTAACTCTTTCACAGGTACATGTCCGCAGCAGAATCGCTAGGATCTCATAGTCTGAATTTATTTGCAGACTACTTGCAGGTTCATCTGGAATCCTCTGGTACGTGCTCATACTTGTGCACTCCTGTGAAGCCTTTGCTGAAGCCTTTGTCGAAGCCAATGGCTGATAACAATCCAGTCAAGAAGGGAGGGAAACAGAGACGCAAGAATACTGCCAAAGATCTTCCTCTAGCGCTCTATGAGCAATACAAGTCAGATGAGGGAGAAACATATACACAGCGCAAGAATCGAATCCAATGGATTCGAAGATATTGGAGTGAGGAATGGTTCAATTACCACTTTGTGACTGCTGAGTATGCTGCAAAATGTGCTAAGAAGGCACCATGGACAGATATTGTCTACAGAAATCTTCATCCCAAGACAAAGGCAGAAGCCATCAATATGGGCTTCTATCCGTGTATGCTCAGGCCCCCAATGCCTAGCAATCCTCATCCATCGAGCATTCGTGGCTCAGATCCTACACAGTCTGACTCTGAGGATGATGATGATGAGCGTCCACCAGCCCCAAGGCCGAAGCCTCTGAAGAGGTCAAAAGCTTCAAAGCCCAAGGCTTCAAAGCCTCCCAAGCCATCTGTCCACTCACCTCAAGCTTCGCGCTCTCCCACTGATAATCCAGAAGAGCCTGAGGAAGAAGATCGCCTTCATAGGCGTATGAAAAGGAAAGTTGTTGCATCCAGAGGTCCGAAGCCTACCTTGTCACTAATGGACGCATCAAACATGATTGAACTGTCTGACGATGAGTTCGACGATGAAGCCTTAGCTAGGCTCATCTAGCAGAAAGAAGAGGAAGCCAAGAAGTTTGAAGACTTACCTCTGCTTGATCCTGTCATCTTTGAACACTTCATTGATGAATGGTTTGCCGATCCCTCTCTCAGCATTGATGCACTTCAGCTCCCAATAGGCCTGAGTGTCACGTTCCAAGTTCTTGTGAACGAGGAACTGACTGTGGCTCAGAAGGCCAAGCAAATGAAGGCCAAGATCAGCCATGAAAAGGAGCTCTTCAAGCAAAATGTGCACAGACTCAACGCCGAGCAGATCAAGGGATATCAGCTGATGATGACAGATCTCAAGGCTATCTTCGAGAAGCGATGTGAAGCTGTCAAGGGCGCCCTTGCGCGCCTCAAGCAGAAGGCTGCAATCATCGTCCAGGCTCACAATGACATGCTGAAGAGAAAAGCACTTGGCCAGCCCGCACTTGCTCCCGAAGTCATTGCACGCTCCAGGCAAGCTTCGATGTCTTCGGATGTGCCTTCCCCTACACCATCTGTGCGCTTGGCATTGAGTTTCCCGCTGGCTTCTCTAGTCCTCGTGCACCTCCGTATTCCTCTGCTGCTGATAGCAAGAAGACCAAGAAAGCTGAAGCTGAAGCCAAGAAGCGCAAGGCAGCTGCCTCTGAATCCCAACCTCTGAAGAGGTTGAAGACAAGAAAATCAAAGGCTTCGGAGCCAGCACAAGACACAACACCAGTTCCCCCTCCTGCTCCTCAGCAAGAACCTCTGGTCATCAAGCCAATCTCTGTGGCACCTCCCGCCTCAGAGAACCTAGAAAGAAGAGTTGTTCTACATGAGTCTGCTTCCACAGAGACTCAGAATCCAGAAGATACCCCAGCTGCTAAAGACACTGCAGCAGCCGAAGACTTTGCTCATGATGACATTGGTGGTGATGCCAATGTTGAGCCAGAACATGTTCCACATGTGGACATGCCAATGGATTCCTCCCCATAGCCAACAAGTGACTTTGTGTATATTGGGACTCCCCTCCGGCCAGAAGCTACTAAAGCTGAACCCGGTACACCATCACCACCCTTCTTCCCACCAGTGTTTGCCTCGCCAGAATCTCCATTTGCTCCAGAGGAGATTGAAGCCACCCCTTGCACTTCCCCACTCAAACGTCTTCGTCGCGGACCTCGAGCTCTCATGTCTCCCATTCCTGAAGACAAAATACGAGTTTCACCGACTGCACCAGTCGAAGGAGTGCTGATGATTGAAGATGCACCCCCAAGTCAACCTGCACCAGACAATACGGCATCCGAAGACATTGCTGCCGATGCCACTATGGGCGAAGCCAATGTCCCCTCCCCAGATGGACCTCCTATTCCTGCCACGCCATCAACTGAAGACAATGAAGACAACATTATGATGGCCCGCAATAGGGAAGGAGAGATGGTTCCTGTCAGATGGCCTCGTCTCGTTGCACCACCAAGGATGGGACCACAGTAGGAATTCCATCTTGATCGGCGCCCCAACGTCATGAATCCCATGCCACGTCTTCCAGGTCTTCGTCAGTCAGGCCCATCAAGACCCTTAGTCTTCGAGTTGGAAAGGTGCAGGCAGAGCAACACCTTCTTCAACTCTGAACGCAATCCTTACAAGCATGCCAAGATTCAGTCTGACAGGTTCTAGAGTGCACCAGAGCGTCAGTACTATATGTGTGTGCTTTACGGTCAAAACAGAATCTTTCCCCACAAACATCTCAGCTTTGAAGCTATGAAAGGTCTTCCCTGCTTTGATCAAGCATTGGACTGTCTTCGTGATGTGGGTGTCCTGCCTTTCTGTACCGACCATGAAGACTGGAATGAAGAGCTCATCCTCCAGTTCTACGCCACTCTCCACATCTCTGGCTTCGGTCGTGACTTGAACACATGGCAGCTAGAGTTTATGATAAGGGATGAGCATATTACTGCTTCACCACTTGATTTCTTTCCTGCAACACCACTTGCTGCCTCTGGTGAAGAGTTGGATCCTCGCTCTGAAGCCTATGCAATTGCCACTCGAAGCCTCTTCCACATGCGAGAACCCAACATGACTGAGATGCTAACAATGATGAAGCCTCTAGCTCGAGATGCAGACTTGCCCACTTCATTCTTTGTGGATGATCTTCAGTACTTGCCCAGGACCATCTATCACATTCTTCGGCACACTATCTGGCCGATTAAAGGGCACAACTCATCTCGCAAAATTGAAGGGCCTCTGAAGACATTGCTCTACAACATTGTATATGGCATCAGGTTCAATCTTCAAGACTTATTTCTTCGCAACCTTGCTGCAAATGGTTTCAATGTCCTCGAGCCAAAGATATATGCTCCCTGGATCATGCGCTTCATCAAGTACAGAACCAACACCAGGTTTCTTCCTTCTGCTCGCAACCATGGCGTTTATCTTCCAGATATTGAAGTTGTGCCAGCAGATCTGTATCCATCCAAGAGCAAGAATCCTATTGTTGAAGGCACTAGTGGCACTGCTGATGTTGAAGGTCTTCACATTCCTTCCGATCCATCAAGGGCAAGACTCATTGGTGCATTTCGCCAGCCCAGATCCGGTGCTACCAACACCGAAGCCACTGCTAGTACTCTGCCTCGTCAACGCCTACCAAGGAGAGAGCGTGCACTCACTGATCGTGAACTTCTTGTTTCACTGATTCAAAGGCAAGACAAGCACCATGAATGGACTCGGCACCAGATGCATGCCATGATGCAAGATGTCAATCATGTTCGCAATCTCACCACCAAGAATGCCTTTGTGGCCTATGAAACTAGTCACCGCTCATGGAGGACTCTCACTATGCTGGCTCCAGAAGATGAGCTTCGAGAAGATGGCTTTCACCCCCGCTACAGATTTGGTGCACCACCTCCCAGTGCGGAAAAATGGCGCAAGACTCCATCTCTCGAAGACAGTGATTACTCTTCTTTAGCCCCATCCGTCAACGTCAGGCTCGCAGATGAAGCTGATGATTCCACCTCTCTGCCTTCATCGACTCGACGTCGCGGCAATGCACCAGGCTTCTCTGCACTAGCTCCCCGCGACCCTGCTGCACCATCTTCATTGACACCTGCTGGGAACGTTTAGTTCTTCCGTGTCTTCATCCCTTTTTGGTCATTCGATGACAAAGGGGGAGAAGCATTGGATGATAGTCTTCAAGCGGGTCTACTAATAAGGGCTGGGTGCTATTTTTTGCTAAGTTTACAACTCTCGTTTCTGAACATTTGTTGTTTTGGGTTGTAAAACTTAAGTCCTAATGGACGTCTGCACTTTATGTTTACCGTACTCTTTGGCGCTTCTTACCAGTTATTTTATGCGCTCGAAGTCATTCTGCAGACGCCCATTTTTCATTATGCATTTCATTATCTTCGACATATCTGTTAATGCATAGTAATTGGATTACAAGGTATATTGGGAGATCTCCACAAACTACAACCTACCATGTCCACTTGCATTCAAAGCAACATTTTCATGTGCACATCTTCAGGGGGAGCTCTCTATATCTTGTAATCAAAATCTTCAAAACCTTATCTTCACATATTTTTATCCCCGTTGAAAACTTCGACCAGTTTGTCATCAATCACCAAAAAGGGGGAGATTGTAAGTGCATCTAGTGCCACCCTTGTTTGGTTTTGAAGTATTGAAGACAAACGTGGTTGAGGAACTAATGTGTTTGTGAGAGTTCACAGGTTAACACAGAGAGAAGTCCCTGGAGTTTCGGTTTAGCCGTCGAAGACGACCCCCAAAAATGTCCGAAGACATTGATGACGGCTAAAGCCATTAGTGGTAAGCGAAGACATTCGTCCGAAGACAATGAAACGCGAAGACGAAGTCTTTTGGTAGTTTTGTTTCTTCTTTCCTGAGTCATAGGAACCACCGTACTGTTAAGTGGGGTCGATGTGATCGAAGTTAGATGCTGACGTGATGCTCAACCCATACCTATGTCTTCGAGCGAAGACAATGAGAGGAAATCTCTTCCAGAGTTGGTTGAGTCAGCTTTACTTGTAGCCCAAGTAAAGCTGCCGCGTGTGTTTAAAAATCCGACCGTTGTGACACGTGTCGGTTGGCCATTGACCCAGGGTCATTTCGGTCATATCAGGTCGGGTTGCGTGTTGGCTATAAATAGCCCACCCCCTCCACCATAAGAAGGTGGCTGCTCAAAGAGAGATACGGCTGTTGTCGTTTTGGAGCAACCCACCTCGAAGACATTGAGAGAGACACATCCTGCGAGGATACACCTAAACACCTAGAGCTAGAGTGTTTGAGCATCACCGATGTCATTCTGTTCTGAGAGAACTGAAGACTTATTACACTTGAAGACTGTGATCTTCCAGACGGTTAGGCGTCTGGGTCTAGAGCAATCCCAGAGTCATTGTGGATCGCCGGGTGACCAAGTTTGTACGTGTTTCGGAAGTCTCCCCTGAAGACTTACCAGACTGATTGGGCGCTGTCTAAGTGACTTCAGCTCAAGGGGAATAAGGTGAAGACGAGGTCTTCTGAGTTCAATCTCAGCCTCCCTAACCAGACGTACTATTGTCACAGCAACTGGAACTGGTCCAACAAATACTGTGTCTTCGTCAAGCAACTGGTTCTATCCTTCACTTTCTTACATTCCTGTTCTGTATCATGAAGCCTTTCCTTGTTCATCACTGAAGACTTGTCCTGAAGACATTCATGCCTACTGTTTATCTACGTACCGTCTAAGTTTATCTTTGACTCATCTTATTGTGCATGATGTTAAAGCTTAAACTGTTGTATGTCTTCACTATGATGCATGCCTAGATTAGATTCTTGATTATATCCCTACTTGATCCTATTTACGTTTCCGCTCTATTCGAATACATTCCCTGTTTTGAAGACTTTTATAAAAATCGCCTATTCACCCCCCCTCTAGTCGATAACTAGCACTTTTAGAAGACGATGTCTGTTTTCTGGGAATTGGAGTACTGGCACAAACTCGGCACGCCATATTGCCTTGATCAAATGCATATCTGTAAGAATGTCCTTGAGGGCTTGCTTGCGACACTGATGAACATGCCGGATATGACCAAGGATGGGCCGAAGGCAAGAAGAGACTTGCAAGATTTGAATATCAAGGCAGATCAGCACATGCCGCCCCGTAAAAAGTCAAAGGAGACAGAGACGGAGACGGAGGCGCGGGAGAAGAAAGGCAAAAAAGTGAAGGAAGAGGATTATTGCCCCCCTTCTTGCTTCACCTTAAGTCCGGCTGAGATCGATCAATTCTTCAAGTGCCTTACCGGAATCAAAGTTAGTTCCGGTTACTGTGGGAAGATAAGCAGATTTCTAGACATGAAGAAGAAAAGGTTCAGCGCGATGAAGTCCCATGACTGTCATGTGATGATGACGCAGATACTACCTGTTGCCCTTAGAGGGATAATGGACAAGCACGTCTGTGAGACGCTTATTGGTCTCTGCAACTTTTCCGACGTCATCTCTCGAAAGTCGATCAGTGTGAAGCAGCTCCGAAGGCTACAGGAAGAGATCGTTGTGATACTAAATGAGCTTGAGATGTACTTCCCGCCCGCGTTCTTTGACGTCATGGTGCATCTGTGTGTCCATATTGTAGACGACATAATAGACCTGGGGCCGTCATTCCTGCATAACATGATGCCGTTCGAGAGGATGAATGGGGTCATCAAAGGATTCGTTCGTAACATGTCCCATCCGGATGGAAGCATCGTCCAGGGCTATCTGACACAAGAGTGCATCTCTTTCTGCGAGAATTATCTATATGGCGGAGACTGGCCTGGTGTTGGTTTGCCCGTTAAGAAGCACGTTGGGAGGCTCGAAGGAGAAGGTCACTCCAACGGTCGCAGGGAAGTGCATGTGGCCTACTCAGATAGACAACGACTTTGACAGAGCAAACTAGTAGTGCTTCAACACCTAGAGCAGGTAGATCCTTTCGTGACACTGCACAAAGAAACCATCGCAAAGAAGTATTGTGGTCGGGGCGTATGCAGGACGGACGCCGAAGTTACTAGAGAGCACAACTCCACTTTCCTGCATTGGTTCAAAGAGCATATTCTTGCTAATCCCCCGGAACAGGGCTCTAAGGACGGATTCTCATATACGCCTTAGCACATGGCCCCTCGGCCAACCTCGTGACCTATCAGGCATACGATATCAACGGATACACATTCTACACGAAGGCCAAAGATATGAACAGTGATTGGCAGAACTCAGGGGTGACAATGGAATGCATGACCGGCAGCGACAACGGCGCAACTGAGAGATTTTACGGAAGGGTCGAGGAGATCTGGGAGCTTGACTACTCTGGACTGCACAGCGCGACGATGTTCCATGTCAGGTGGGCTAAGAATGTCGTAAGAGAAAACCGGTATTTCACTACCATGACTATACCCGACGCCAAGAGTGCTACCGTGAACGCCAATGCAAAAAACGAGCCATGGGTACATGCTAAGCACGTGACACAATGCTTCTTCATAACCGACCCAAGAAATCCCAGCCGTGTTGTCGTGAGGAGAGGCAAAAGGAACATCATTGGAATGGATGGAGTCGCCAACGAGGAAGACTACGACCAGTACGGCAACCCGATGAGGGAAGATGACGATGACGATGAAGTATACATCAAAAGAAGAATCAATACTACATTACTTAAGAAAGATCATACTCCATGGAAAAGGAAAAGTCACAATGAGGGGCTCAATTATTCGTCAACGAACAAGAAGCTTAAGGGAAAGAAGCTCACTCAAAAACGAAAACGTCGACGCTGATCGAGAAACCGTTATCGGTCAAATGATGTAATATATATGTTCCTATTTTGTGTACACACTTAACCGTTATGCATGGGTCAAATGATGTAATATATATGTTCCTATTTGTATACACACTTAACCATCAAATAATGCAATATATATCGCCTTAGTTATATACATTGTATCACCTTCCCTTCGTTCCTGCTCTCGGAAAAAAAGAAGAAAAGAAAAGGAAAAGAAAATAGAAGAAACAAACAGGAAAAGAAACGAAAAGGAAAAGAAAATAGAAGAAACAAACATGAAAAGAAAAGAAAAGAAAATAGAGGAGTGATAGCAGTAGCGAGTTTCCGTAAAACGCGCTATAGCTACATCAAGTAGCAGTAGCGTGTTTCTGTAAAACGCGCTACTCCTACTTGATATAGCTATAGCGCATTTTACAGAAATGCGCTACTGCTACTTCCACATAACCCCCCGTGCGGGCTTCCCTCCTCTGCTTCCTCCCCCAATTCCTCCACTCTCTTCTCCCCCTCGTCGCCGGAGCCCCTGCCCTCGCCCTCGCCCTCGCCGGAGTCCGAGCGCCGACGCCGAACCCGACGTCGCACGCCTCCCTCGCCGTCGCCCGGCCCTGACCCAGACGCCGCACGCCTTCGTCGCCGTTGTCCGGCCCCGGCCCCGACCCCGACGCGGCACGCCTCCCTCCTCTGCTTCCTCCCCTCCCAACCTTGGCCGTCGTCGGGCCTGCCTCCTCGCCCTGCACCCTCTGTAAGCCCCCCACCGCTCCTCTGTCTCTGCCATTAGGGTTCTAGCTAGGGTTCTTAGGTTAATTTACTTAGGTTTTAGTTAGGGCAGTAGGTTAATTAGGTTATCTATTTAGTTAGGGCAGTAGGTAAATTAGGTTCTTAGGTTAATTTACTTAGTTATGAACCCTAGGTATCAAATTTAGTTATGAACCCTAGATAGTTTTTTTTTGCTGTGATGGATTTAGTTATGAACCCTAGCTAGGTATCAAATTTTATTCAAGGAATTTTTATTGGTATTTAAAGAAAAAACAGAATTGTTGCTATTTGATTTTTTTAGTTAAAGCTATTGTTGCTATATGAACCCTATATGATATGTGGACATGTGATTTGGACATGTGATTCAAACAGGGCCATGGTGGAACAACCCCCCACTAGCTAGCTTATATTTGAAGTGGACATGTGATATTTGGAAAATGATGGTTATGTGCAGGGTAAATGATCCGAGTGGCCTATGTTTCGCCGGAATGTTGATTCATTTCCGTTCCGGTGAATTTCAGGCGCTCGATATGTCCACTTTTTAGCAAAGGTCCGAAATTTCCCGTGAATTTTGGCATGACTTGTGCTAGAAAGTAGGCATATCGAGTGCTGGGATTTGCTGGGAAACGGCATTCCGGCAAATCATAGACCTTTTTTATGTCATTACTCATTTTTATTATAGTTTAAGAATTAAACAAGGAGACTTAATCGTAGGAAACATGTCGAACAACGAAGAAACATGGCCTTCTGACCACGATGCAGATGAGATGGATTATGAGGGTGAACAACAGTACCTCGACTTTTTGTCTGCTAAGCACAGTCAAGGTTTGCAGGACGGCCTCGGTGATGGTACTGACGCCGACATCAACACCGACGGCGCCGGCACCGATGGCGGCACCGACACCGGCGGGGAAGGTACCAGCGGGGAAGATACCGGCGGGGAAGGTACCGGCGTCGAAGCCGCTACCAAAAATAAGAAGCAGAAGAACCAGAGGATACGAAAACCTAACAAACTCATCATCGGACGACTGGTGATCACAAAGATGGCCCCTGGCAAGTTTGAGCCCTTAGAGCCGGAAGAACCTCGCAAGTGCTACGGGAACCAAGTCGGATGCATCCTACGGGAATGCGCAAGCATCAACGACGATGACATAAGGGGTAAAAAACATTTGATGCAGTTGCTCCTGACGAAGCTGCACAAGAGATTCAAGTTCCCTGACCGGGATGACGCCATAGAACACCCGTGGGATGATAAGAAGATGAAAAAGATTAACAATCACGCCCTGGGCATGTTCAGCAATGATTTGGCCTCCTGGAAAGGGAGGGTGAAATGAGCTATTGAGGCTGAGGAACCCCTGTCCAAGATTCTGGAGGAAAATCCGACACTTACGGAAGAGGAGTTCCAAAAGTTCAAGGACACTTGCGCTACCGAGGCAACCAAGGCTAAGGCTGCGAAATTCAAGAGCCTTCAGCAAAGGAACACGGGGAACCAACGCCTCGAAAGCCGTGACTACCTTGGCAAAAGGCCCATATGGGATAAGGAGGACGCGGAACGTGAAGCCGTGGGTCTCCCAGACCCCTTCACGAAGTTCACCAACCCCTTGGAGCGTGACTTCATCAGCGCCCGCTACAAGTGGGACAAGGAAAAGAAGGTTTTTTACACGGACCCGATCACGAGGAAATTGATTAGAATACTGGTAATTATTCTTTTACCACCTTACATTTAGCTTCTGATCAAGTCGACTACACATTCGTAAACGGTTCACGTTCCTTCTGCAGGACAAGCAACACAAGCTTGCAGCCGAAAGCCAGTCTTCATCGATGAGGCCCAAGTGGGACACCCCTCTCAATCGGGCCTTGAACGAACTTAAGGAACTCCCTTTGGACTAGCGGCCGCAATATGGACGTGTGCACGGTGCCGGAGACGGCGCCACATGGAAGGTCTTTTACAACGAGGGCCCGGAGGCCAGGAAGCAGAAAAAGAAGTTCAGTTAGGCGGACATCGACGAGAAGGTGAAGCTTGCGTTCGGGAAAAAAGCAGCTGAGGATGCGAAAAAAGCAGCCGAGGAGAAAAATGAGTTGCTACAGCAGGCAGTCGCTACAGCTGTAGATGCCTGCAGAAATGATTTCGCTACTAACTTGGTCCCGGCTATCATCAACTGGACGAAGGAAAATCCAGACAAGACGGTAGATGATTTCCCCATGCCCAGCTTCGTCGGGAGCAACTCGGTGAACAACACAACCGCACCATCACCTGCTCACACAACCGCACCTGCTCCCGCACCCGCACCCGCTCATAGAAGCCCGTCCTCAGTCTCTGGCGCGCTAGGCGGGCCTTCGTCTTTGGCTGAGCTCGTCGCCCTCACGGTAATTACATGTCTGACCAACATATATCTTGAATATTCCATTTTCGTTGCCTTTCGGATGTTTTACGCCGCAGACATGTCTTTGCAGGCCGACGAAACCCCGTGCACCGTACTCTACTTGATCAAAGGCCAGAAGGTGGACATGGGAAAGGCGGTGATAACGATGCCCTTGGAACTCACGTTCCACGGCCAGCCGATGCCCGGTGGGCACTTCACGGTTACCTTGTCGAGTGTGAAATCGGGGCACGAGGATTTGCCTCCTCCAGTACTGCTAGGGGGAGAGGACGACGAGACCCCGCTGCGGCTTGGAAACTACAAGGGTTGGGTGCTGCTATGGCCGAAGAATCTTCTTCGTCTGGAGCCGGCCGAGAGCACACCAATAACCACACATCAGCAAGCAGGTATGAACACCACCACCCCTCCTACGCAATTATCAGCGCCTGTAGTAGTGCCGGGTGAGAGCGGTGGATGACGCGAGGAAGGGGGTCCAATAGTGGCAGATGTAATCGCCCCCCGTAGAACAAAGAATGGATAATGAGATGGACGAGGGCCCTCTTCGGTTCCTCAATATAGGCGCCTATGACGATGACTTGGAATTGATGAGTCAGCCATATGACGACTCGGGCTATCAGCATGCTGATGAGGAGATGGATGATCTGCCCGGGCAGGAACGTCCTCGGAGGGTTGATTGCAAGAAGTCTCTCTTCATGCAATCCTCACAGGACACGCCTGAAGATGCCGCCTCAACACTGGCTCAACTAGCCGAGGGTCGTACAGTGCTTAGCCTGACAACACTATGGCAGGGGTTAAGCAAGGGTCTGGAAGATCGGCCCAAGAAAAAGGAGAGTCTGGAAGGTCAGCCCAAGCAGAAAAAGGAGAGGAGGAGACCGCCGAAGAAAGGCTCTGCTGCCTACAAAGAAGCCAGAGCACATAGCAGCCAGACGGCGGATTTTGAAGAGCGTGTACCCGTCAAAGGTGCGACAATGTTCCTTGTCACGGGCGAGCCGAGCCTACCGCCGAAACCGCTGGAGGCAATATCAGGGGATCTCAGGAGACTGCACGACCATGTGCTGTCGACTGAGAAAAGCCTACTAGCCTCGAAGGATCCAGGATATCCGACATACGCGGCTCGTGTGCCCAAGGGGAAGTGCTACGTCGACACACGGCCCGCGGAGGTGTTCTTCCTGTGGTTTGACCATATCTTCAAGATGTTTCTGACAAGGCAGCTTGATTTTACAATCGTCCGCCTTTTTGCGCTACATATGAGCTCCGTCATGAAGAGAGAAGTCGTCTCGCAAATATGTGTGGCGGACCATACTACATGCACGAGTCCTTCTTGAGTCTCGGCGACTTTGAGCGTAAAACTGCTAGGGAGTACCTCAAAAACTTCATGGTACAGAATAAGGACCAGGAAATGTCCTCCTGCCTTATCATCCAAAGTAAGTCAGTGCCGGACAACCCTTTCGTACATTTCAATCATTCCTTCTCGCTAATATGGAGAATAATTTGAGGTGTTCTTTTCCCCGCAGCAACGGGCGCGCCATCCTTATCGTTCTTTACCCGCGAGTCTCCCACGCCGTGTATTTTGACCCTACCAGAAACTACGAGAAGAAGGACTACACCCACGTAATGAATATTCTAGATGATGCTCTCCAAGGCTTCAGCTTGAGGGGTGGCCACATGCAGATCAGGAAACAAAGGAACCGCAAGACGGGTTTCTCGCATAAAACTAACTTCTGCTGCATCCATGTCCCGAAATCAAGTAGGAACGATGGATTCTACCTCCTCCATCTCATGATGGAGTTCAGAAGGGATCACCAAAAGCTTCGCATGACAACGAGAAACAATGATCATATCCGCAAGTGGGTAGAATCTCAAGGAGAAGCAGATTATAAACTTAGGGATGACTTCTTTCGCATCCAGAGGGACATTGCGACGATCATCATGAAAGAAGTCGTCGAAGAGAATGGGATGTTCCACCACGGCCCTATATCACGAGCTGACGTCCGAACTCGCATAGGCATGCAACGTCAGGACCTCACGCCGTTCAAGAAGCTAGGGTGCATCCTCGATGATCTGGAAGGATGGAAGTTCTAGTGATTTACGATGCCGATGATGATGATATGTGTCGGTTGAACTTGTATACTTTCTGTAGCGATGAAACTTTGTGATGTCCACGGTCCCTACCGAACTTGCGTAACACTACTTTGTTAGTTTGGGTACGATGACCTGCGTACCTCTAGTTAATTAGTTTGCGTACGATGAAACTGCGTTGATTATTTTTGTTTACTATATGTTGCATCTAGCTGCTAACCCTTTCTTTTTCGTGTTGCTCAAGTATATTTTGTTGCATATGATTGTACATTCTCTTGATGAAGATGCATCTCTAACAGGTACCTAGATTCTTGATGGCGAAGTACCGGTGCTATGTCGTGTACAAAGGGAAGGTTCCGGGAGTATACGACGAGTGGTCCGAGTGTTAGGCGCAAGTGGAGGGGGTCTCGGGCGCCAGCCATAAAGGCTTCAAAAGCAGACAAGAAGCAGAAGCTAGTTACTTGAGGAGGCTCACGCTAGCGCGAGAGAGGACTCATAACCGCCGCTTCATGTACTGCATAGTTTTGCTCTCACTCATAGTGATAGCTCTTCTCGTGTATATCATTGTTTAGATGGATGACGATGTAGTTGCAAGTATTCGAGACTTGTATCGCTATTTTCGAGAGATGATGACGAGAGACCACTTTGTGTTGGATGATGATTATGTTGATGACATGATTTGATGTGTATGCTATGATTACATTTGTATGTGTATGATATGCTAGATATTATTGTATAAAGCCTGTACAAATACAAATACAAAACAAATATGCAAAAAAAAACAGAAATTAATAAAACTAGCAGTAGCGCGGCTTACTGTAGAGTGCTACAGCTACTAGCAGCAGCGCGTCCCGGTAAAGCTCGCTACTGCTCTTCATGTGTAGTCGTAGCGCAGCTTACTGCAGGGCGCTACAGCTATTAGCAGCAGCGCGTCCTGGTAAAGATCGCTACTGCTACCCATGTATAGCTGTAGCGCGGGTCGAACCGCGCTACTGCTACAAGTTAGCCGTAGCGCCATATCAGTAGCGTGGGTACCCGCGCTACTGATACACCTAAAAACCGCACTATTGCTAGGCTTTTCCCTAGTAGTGAGAAGATGTCCAAAATAATATATTTGTATGTGAAAGTTCTCTTCCTTATACTAATCATTCACGAATTGCTTGTATGATCAATATTGTGATTTCACTTTCTAAACCAAATGTGAACTTGCTACTAAGAATATAGCACATTGATAATTTCAGATTTATGATATTTCATTCATTCACAATTTACTCTTAGGATATAAGTGAAGCACAAGAGTAAACATCAAACTACTCTCAAAGGATATAAGTGAAGATCAATGAGTAGTCAAACAATTAAGTAGCTATGCGAGGACTCTCTCTCAATAAAGATTTTCAGATCTGAGTATTTTATTCAAATAGCAAACTAAATAAAAATTCATTCCAAGAATAGCGCATATCGTGTGGACAAATAAAACTTTAGGCTCAACATAGGCTAACCGATATTTGTTTGATGAAGAGAGGTGGGATGCGTAGCATCCCCAAGCTTAGATGCTTGAGACTTCTTTAAATATTTACTTGGGGTGCCTTGGGCATTCCCAAGCTTGAGCTTTTGTATCTCTTTCAGTCCTCTCATATCCCGGTTTCACCTAAGTCTCAAAAACTTCATCCACACAAAACTCAAAAAGAACTCGTGAGATAGGTTAGTACACATAAGAGCAAATCAACACTTCATGTACTGCCAAGACAAGTTGCACAATAATTTTCAAACGTCATCTACTGTTTACTATCGTTTCCACAATTTATATCTACCAATATAGGCTATTGAAACTATAGGATAAGTAGATAACAAAACTATGACAACAATCTGTCCAAACAGAACAGTCTGTAGCAATTTATGAAAATAGTGTACTTCTGTAACTCAAAAAAATTCGAAACTTTAGGACGTGATAAATAATTATATGACGACACTGTGTAAAAATTTCAGAAACTTTCTGCGTTCCAGTAAAATATGAAAATTCAAACACTATAGAGAAAGTTTGTGTTTTTACACAGCACACATCAAACATGCATTCCAAGCATCCTAAGGAAATTCTTGGAACTTTTTATTGAAAAACAAGATTATAAATAACACCTAACAGAAAATAACAAAATATAATGATGATCCAAGCAAAGCACATTGTAAGAGCACATTTATCCATGTGTGGTTTTGGTAATTGATGACAATCCCTATGGACTAATGGTTGCCTTGAGTTATATTCGAAGGATTTGTCCGTAGGTACTTCTTGAAGTCCATCTGTTGGTTTCAAGGAGTTTATATGGTGACCAAGGTGGTATTCAAGGTTTATCCAAAGACTGGTCATGTGGGAGTTGAGCTTATTGCAAGCATGTCTTGAAGAAGAAGATTGTGTGAGCATTCATGTTTACCCTCAAGACATCATCTTTATGAAGAGAGAAGATATGACACAAGGTTGATCAAGATTAAGGCAAAGAATGATTCAAGTTGATCAACACACAAAGCGTAGAAGATGTACCAAGTGGGATCAAGTGATCCCATGGTATGGTAAGCATTGTCCATTACGCTTTGTGTACTAATCCATGGTCTACGTGAGAGTTCGTTGTGGGGTTAGGTATATTTCCATGGGTTTGCGTCAAGAGGAAGATCTCATACAACCCATGGAGGATGACATCAAGTGGTGATCGTCATCAAGGTTGCGGTGTGCAAGTTCAAGTGAAGCATCACGGAGAGATCATGCTTGAAGCTTGCCGTCCATTGTGGTGACAATGGACTTGTGAAGATGTGCCGAAGAGTGGCTCTCCCATAGTGGAGTATGGGGGAGCAATCTACTAGTCTTCATCGAGCCGACGCAATCAAGAAAGGTGGTCCATCTTGAGAAGGACAAGATTGTCATCATCTAGCTCAAGTGGACTATGCGCAAGGCAAAGGTTTGACCTTGATAGGGTTTTCTATTTTACCGGTCTCATGGTGGTAGTTGGGAGACCGGGTTATAGGATCGATTGCCGTACTATCAAGGGGGGCTCTCAAGTGAGTAGCTTGATCGTATCGTTCGTTGAGAGCTCAAACCATTGCATTCTTGGCATCATCATCTTTCTTGGTTCTTGGTTGGCTTTTCTCTATGTGGGTTCTTGAGCTTATGGTCAGCTTCATGACAAGCTCAAGTTCATCGAAAACGGAGTCCTTATGCATCTTCTATGATGTTTTCGATGTTGGAGTTTTTGCCGGTTCTTCATTGATAGAGTTTTCACATCGTTGTTGGATAGCTCTTGTCGTCCTGAATCCAACAAGCTTGAGTTTGCTCAATTCGGAGCTCATTTGCAGAAGTTATGGCAGTTCTGGTTTTTCTGTATCCTTCCGTTTTCCTAGCTGAGTAGTTGAAGGCAGCAAGGTGCTGCAGTACAATGGCTAGCGGTAGTACCGCTCCTCGGAGCGGTAGTACCGCAGGAGACAGCGGTAGTACCGCTCCAGTGAGCAGTAGTACCGCTGTCCCCAGCTCCTGATGCGTGCGCTTGCGGTAGTAGGTGCGGATGTAATTTTTTACATCCGCCCTCGAGCGGTAGTACCGTGATGTATGTGCGGTACTACCGTGCCGGTCTTTTGCGCTGCTCCGCCCTCAGCGGAGGTAGGCACGGAAGTAATTTTTTACATCCGTGGACGCGCGGTAGTACCGCTGCCTCACGGTGTCTTCTGCCGTGTGCTGCTCCTGAGTGGCCGTTGAATACTACCCCCGCGGTAGTACCGTGAGGGCAGGCGGTAGTACCGCTCCGGCAGTACTACCGCCCTGTTGCCTTGTTGCAGTAGTGTTTCTTATGGCTACTACTGCCCTAGCAGTAGTACCGCTCTGTGCGGGCTGTGAGGATAACGGTTGGATTTTTCCCCACCTATAAAAGGGGGTCTTCTTCCCCAATGCATCCTATCCTTTGAGCTCGAGTTTGCCCCCCATTGTTGACCTTCTTCGAGCTTGCTAACTCTCAATCCCTCCAATGATTCTTGCTAGTTCTTGAGGGAAAAGGAAGAGGAGATCTAGATCCACATTTCCACCAATCACTTTCTCCTCTATGTGAGGGGAACCCCTTGGATCTAGATCTTGGAGTTCTTCGTGTTCTTCTTTCTTCTTCCTCTCATTTTCCTCCCTAGCATTAGTTGCTTTGGTGGGATTTGGGAGAGAAGGAATTGGGCACTTCGTGTGCCCTTGCCATTGCATTTGGTGCATAGGTTTCAGTTCTCCACGGTGATACGTGGAAGTGAAGTTTCAGAAGCTTATTACTCTTGGGTGTTTGAGCACCCTTGAGCTTGTTCCTCTTGGGAGCTTTGGCGCCCTAGACGGTTGGTGGTGCCTCGGAGCTCAATCATTGTGGTGCAAAGCTCCGGGCAAGCTTCGGGGTCTCCAATTAGGTTGTGGAGATTGCCCCGAGCATTTGAGGTCACCTCGGAGCCACAATCCATTGTGGTGAAGCTTCGTGGTGTTGTTGGGAGCCTCCAATTAAGTTGTGGAGTTTGCCCCAACCTTGTTTGTACGGGTTCGGTGACCGCCCTCAAGGGTCCCTTAGTGGAATCACGGCATCTTGCATTGTGCGAGGGCGTGAGGAGATTACGGTGGCCCTAGTGGCTTCTTGGGGAGCATTGTGCCTCCAAACCGCTCCGAACGGAGATTAGCATCCGCAAGGGTGTGAACTTCGGGATACATCGTCGTCTCCGCGTGCCTCGGTTATCTCTTACCCGAGCCCTTTACTTATGCACTTTACTTTGTGATAGCCATATTGTTTCTTGTTATATATCTTGCTATCACTTAGTTGTCTATCTTGCTTAGCATAAGTTGTTGGTGCACATAGGTGAGCCTAGTTGTTTTAGGTTTTATGCTTGACTAATTAAACGATAGTTTTATTCCGCATTTGTTCAAGCCTAAACCGTAATTATTTTAAAGCGCCTATTCACCCCCCCCTCTAGGCGACATCATGGTCCCTTCACACATATTATGTGACGAATAAAAATATAGCTCTAAGTAAGATATACCGATAATGTTGAAGACGAAAGAGGGGATGCCTTCCGGGGCATCCCCAAGCTTAGGCGCTTGAGTCTTCCTTGGATATTACCTTGGGGGTGCCTTGGGCATCCCCAAGCTTAGGGTCTTACCACTCCTTATTCTTCTTATATCGGTGTCTCACCCAAAACTTGAAAACTTCAATCACACAAAACTTAACGGAACTTCGTGAGATGGGTTAGTATAATAAATAAAGATCATTCACGTAGGTACTGTCAAGACAAGATTCATAATTGTTCTCACATAATACCTACTGTATTCTACCATTCATATAGTTTATATCACTGAATATAAGCTATGGGAACACTAAAACAAGCAAACTATGCATGCAAAACAGAATCTGTCAAAAACAGAACAGTCTGGGAAGATCTGTAGTATAGCCATACTTACCTGTCTCTAACAATTCTGATAAATTAGTAAAACTTGTAGAATTTTCATATAAATACTGTGTAAAGATTTCAGAATTGTTTGACGCTCTAGTAAAATCAGAGAAATTCTTTACTGGAGGCAAAAGTTTCTGCTTTTGCACAGAATCAAATCAACAAGTATTCATACTATCCCAAAGGCTTTACTTGGCACAATATTGAAATAAAAGACACAAAACATGATTAATACAGTATCTTAATCATGTGAACACACAAAAATAGAAAGGAAAAGTGTTGGGTTGTCTCCCAACAAGCGCTTTTCTTTAAAGCCTTTTAGCTAGGCATGATGATTTCAATGATGCTCACATAGGAATAGTAATTGGAACATGCAAGAGAGCATCATGAATCTCATGACAAGCACATTTAAGTCTAATCCACTTCCTATGCATAGGGATTTTGTGAGCAAACAATTTATGGGAGCAAGAATCAACTAGCATAGGAAGGCAAAACAAGCATAACTTCAAAACTTTGAACACATAGAGAGGAAACTTGATATTATTGCAATTCCTACAAGCATATGTTCCTCCCTCATAATAATTTTTAGTAGCATCATGAAGGAATTTCAAAATATAACTATCACATAAAGCATTGTTTTCATGATCTACAAGCATAGAAAATTTATCACTATCCACATAAGCATATTTCTTTTCATTCATGGAAGTGGGAGCAAACTCAACAAAGTAACTATCATGAGATACTTGATTGACATAACCACATTCGATATTAAAATCATGATGACAAGTTTCATGGTTACCATCACTTTTTATAGCATACATGTCATCATCATAATCATCATAGATAGGAGGCATGCCATCATCATAATAAATTTGCTCATCAAAACTTGGGGGACTAAAAATATCATCTTCATCAAACATAGCATCCCCAAGCTTGTGGCTTTGCATATCATTAGCATCGGATATTAAGAGAATTCATACTAGCAACATTGCAATCATGCTCATCATTCAAGGAATTCTCATTAAGTATTTTCATAATTTCTTCCTCTACCAATTGAGCACAATTTTCCGAACCATCATTTTCACGACAAACATTAAAAAGACGAAGCAATTGAGGCAACCTAAAGTCCATTTTTTTGTAGTTTTCTTTTATAAAACCAAATTAGTGAAAAACAAGAAACTAAAAGATTTAATTGCAACATCTAAAGATATACCTTCAAGCACTCACCTCCCCGGCAACAGCGCTAGAAAAGAGCTTGATGTCTACTACACAACTTGTTCTTGTAGACTCGTGTTGGGCCTCCAAGCGCAGAGTTTTGTAGGATAGTAGCAAATTTCCCTCAAGTGGATGACCTAAGGTTTATCAATCCGTGGGAGGCGTAGGATGAAGATGGTCTCTCTCAAACAACCCTGCAACCAAATAATAAAAAGTCTCTTGTGTCCCCAACACACCAAATACAATGGTAAATTGTATAGGTGCACTAGTTCAGCAAAGAGATGGTGATACAAGTGTAATAATGATAGTAGATATTGATTTTTGTAATAGTAACAATAAAAAACAGCAAGGTAGCAAGTAACAAAAGTGAGCACAAACGGTATTGCAATGCTTGAAAATAAGGCCTAGGGTCCGTACTTTCGCTAGTGCAATCTCTCAACAATGCTAATACAATTGGATCACATAACCATCCCTCAACGTGCAACGAAGAATCACTCCAAAGTTCTTATCTAGCAGAGAACATAAGAAGAAATTGTTTGTAGGGTACGAAACCACCTTAAATTTATCCTTTCTGATCGATCTATCCAAGAGTTCGTACTAAAATAACACCAAGTTATCCTTTCCGATCAATCTATCTAAGAGTTCGTACTAAAATAACACCATATGATACACATCAACCAACTCTAATGTCACCTAGATACTCCAACGTCACCACAAGTATCCATAAGTTAATTATATGATACGCATCAAACAATTTCAGATTCATAATACTCAATCCAACACAAAGAACCTCAAAGAGTGCCCCAAGATTTCTATCGGAGAACATGGTATGAAAACGTGCAATCAACCCCTATGCATAGATCCCCTAGATCACCGAAATCCGCAAGTTGATGCCTCAACATATATCAAGTGAATCAATAGAATACCCCAATGTCACTACGGGTATCCCACGCAATAAGTACATCAAGTGTTCTCAACCAAAATATTCAATCCAACATAACGACATCTCAAAGGGAAAGATTCAAATCATCACAACATGATAGCAAGGGAATAACGTCATATGATTCGACTATATTCACAAAGACTGTGATACATCAAAATCGTGACATCTCAAGAACACGAGAGAGAGAGAGAGAGATTGAACACATAGCTACTGGTACATACCCTCAGCCTCGAGGGTGGACTACTCCCTCCTCATCATGTCCGCCACCGGGATGATGAAGATGGCCACCGGAGATGATCTACCCTCTCCGGCAGGATACTGGAACGCCTCCAAATTGGTTTTTCGTCTATATAGAGAGTTGCGGTGGCGGAACTTCTTATCTAGGGTTATTTCTGGGGGTTTCTGAATATACAGGATTTTTGGGCGTCGGTTTCACGCGAAGATGGGCCACGAGGGGACCACAAGACACCAGGGCGCGCCAGAGGGGGCTGGCGCGCCCTGGTGGGTTGTGGCCACCTCGTGACTCTTCCACTACTAGGAAAAGGCCTTCTAGTGGCGCACCTGTTTTGGCTACTAATGGCGCACTACAGGTGCGCCACTAGCATCACGCCATTAGAATTTTTTACTAATGGCGCACCACGGGTGCGCCATTAGTATCTGGTATACTAATGGCGCACCACGCAGTGCGCCATTAGTATATCACACGGTGCTCCATTAGTATGCCTCCCAGGGGGGCATATTTACCCATTTTTTTTATTTTTTTTGAATTTGGAAGGCGGGAAAATAGTAATGGCGCATATTCTAACCTCCACGGTGCGCCATTACTATTTTGAATTTTGAATCTGGATCTGGATCGTGATTTTTTTGCTCGTTTTTTTTGCTCTTTTTTTGCCTAGTTTTTGCTCGATATTTTTTCAAATTTCGTTCTCATTTTTGGATCTTGTACGTTCTTTTTGCCGAGCTCCAGATGTGGCCGGAGAGGAGCTCGCCGGAGAGGAGTTCACCGGAGAGGAGTTCGCCGGAGAGCATTTCGCCGGAGAGGAGGAAGGAGAGACCGTGTGGAGGAGAGGAGGGAGGAGGGAGGAGGAGCTCACCGGAGAGGAGGAGAAACCGTGAGGGGAGGAGAGGAGAGGAGGGAGGAGGAGAAGGTCACCGGAGAGGAGCTCACCTACATCGCCGGAGAGGAATGGTAGGTCGCCGGAGAGGAGGAGGAGGTCGCCGGAGAGGAGTGGGAGGAGGTCACCGAAGAGGAGGAGGTCGCCGGAGAGGAGGCAGCCGGAGAGGAGGAGGGGAGTATGGTGGAGGAGATGGAGTGGGGGAGAGGAGGAGGTGGAGTGGAGGAGAAAAATGAAGAAGAGAGGAGGAGAGAGGCCGGCCAGCCCTATATATACGGCATAGTAATGGCGCACCGTGGGCTGGTGCGCCATTACTAACTTTTTTTTATTTTTTTGATTTGTTTTGAATTTGGAAGGCGGGAAGATAGTAATGGCGCACCGTGGGCTGGTGCGCCATTACTAACTTTTTTTTTTATTTTTTTTACTTATTTTGAATTTGGAAGGCGGGAAGATAGTAATGGCGCACCTAGCAAACCGTGCGCCATTACTAAGTTAGATATTTTTTTGAATTTTTTTGCCTCCAGATCTTGAAAGCCCCGTAACGTTTTTTCTGTTAGGTTTTTGAGGATTCTAAAAATCTTCAACGGGGTTCCCCCGGTTGAATTCGGATAGAACTTTTCGAGTAGATGATTTTTCATATAAAAAACTTTTTCATCCGAGTTCGTATGCAATAGTTATGCCCATTTTACAAATTCTCGAGAGATTTTGCAAAAAAAGTCGAAATTCATGTTTGTAAATTTTGCTAACAACTAGACCAAAAATCATATGGGAATCTTATTTTTTTTTATTTTTTTGACATTTCTATCATTTTCTTTTATTTTTTTTAAAACTGAAAAGGCGGTCCACGGGGGGGGGGGGGGGGTGCATTTGGTGGAAACTAGGTAAAACTGAAAAGGCGGTTACTAATGGCGCACCACCCACAAATGCGCCATTAGTAACCCTGGTTACTAATGGCGCACCAGCTTGAGGTGCGCCATTAGTAGTTTTGTAAAAAAAAAATTATATATATATATATAGTAGATATATAGTAGTGGCGCACTGTGTTGGAGGTGCGCCATTACTAGTTAAACTAGTAATGGCGCACTCTTCCCTGGTGCGCCATTAGTATTTTTGGAAAAATGAAAAAAAAACATTTGTCACTAATGGCGCACCATGGGTCTAGTGCGCCATTAGTGTCTACCACACTAATGGCGCACCAAGTCATGGTGCGCCATTACTATATAGTAGTGGCGCACCAAGTGTCTGGTGCGCCATTAGTGGCCATATCATCTATAGCCCTTTTCCTAGTAGTGTTCTGGCCCTCCCACGAAGCTTCTAGTGCCTCTTTTGTTCCAAAAAAATCGTCAAAAAGTTTCGTTGCATTTGGAGAACTTTTATTTCTGCACAAAAAACAACACCACGGTAGTTCTGCTAAAAACAGCGTCAGTCCGGGTTAGTTCCATGCAAATCATACCAAAACCATATAAAATTGTTGTAAATATGGCATGAATACTTCATAAATTATAGATACATTGGAGACGTATCAGTGGAGCACGTGCCCCTCCTTCAGACCGTGCGCCAAGGCAAAATACTTCCGCCCCCGCTTCAGGAACATGAAGCTGAGAGGGTTGAATTCCGTCGCCACCCAAGAAGACCCATTGCAGCAACCGTTAGGCTGCAGCCACAGGCCCAGGGGCGCGCGCTCCACCATCTCCCTCGCGGAGGAATTCGGGAGATGGAGGCAGGTGCGGGGATGGCTGACCATCCCCACGAGGAACTCGCAGGCCACGTCGGCAGAGTGGCTCCACGGACGGGGCTGCCGGGTGGAGGGGTCATCCCTCCTGCCGCGACCGCGGCCTCCTCCTTCCCCCCCCCCCCCCGCTCCCGCGTCCGCGAGTCAAACACCTCCCGCGGCGGTTTGAGCCGGATTGAGTTGCCAGTAGGGGGCGCCCGCGCCCCCTAGATGATGCCCCAGGTGCGGCGGCGGACGTTCGGGGGCGACCTCGCCCCCTCACTGGTGTCGATGCCTTCGTCTCCTCCACCGCGACCTTCCCTTTTTTGGCAGCAGAAAACCTCCTCACGTGCGCCAGCGCTACTGCAACGGCAAGTAGAGGCAAAGGGCGAGGGTGATTAGATGAAGCGGGGAACCTTCCCCCCACCTTTATAAGGCGTCAGGCGTACAGATGGCATCCACCCTCTCGCCTCCAAAATGCGGGCGCAGTATATATGGGGGATGCCACGGAGACCCAGTGCGGCGCGCCGGCTCTACGGAGGACCGGGCGGTTACCGAGGCGTCGTGGGAAGCGGAGGTGTCCCGCTTCTGAATGCGCGCCGTGTGTCGCGCCCGACCCACAGGCGGTTAGGGCCCACATCGTCTCACCCCCATTTTGCAGGACCGTGCATGCCGCGGGCTCGAGGGCTACTGTTGGGCTCCTGGGACTGGGGGTACCCAGGCCTGTCTGCCTGCGGCCTCGAACGCGACACATGACATGGGCCCAGCCCACCATTGGGCTTCACGAGCAAGACCCTCACGAAGGCCTCCGCCTCGAGAGGGGTGCGCCTGCGAGAGTCATCAAGAGCCTCGTGAAAGCCCCCTCGCGAAGTCACCTCCCGAGGATGTCTCGGAGATCTTCACGGGACGGTCGAATCCAGGATGGCTGGGTGGGGTCGCACAGCCTACACACTCACATGGGTGACGCGTGCCCAGCCAAGCGGTGCTAGGAGCCGTGCCATTAGGTATGGACAAAGAGGGTTTCCTCTATGTCGCTAAGGGGGACAGGCCAGCTCGCCCGCTCCCAAAGCAACTCTAAAGGTTTCCCGTTTGGTGAAAGAAGACCAAAGCTGGGGGCTCGCCAGGACGGAGGTCATCCCCAAGACCACCAGCGCATCATGGAGGGAGGCTTTGGCAGGCGGAGACTACTTTTGTCAGGGCTAGCCGCGGTCCTGTCCCCCCAAAAAACTGGCCATTGTGGTGACCCTTCCCGCCTGGTTTTTGGGGGGAAGAGGACCAGGGCCAGCATAAGAGAGGGCAGGCCGCTGCCGTAGAGAGGGGTCTCACTTTGTATTCACTCTCAACCACTAAGCAATCCAGACAAGCAGGAGTAGGGTTTTACACCGCGAGGTGGCTCGAACCTGGGTAGATCATTGTGTTCATCATCTTTCCCCCCAAGCTCAAGCACGCCGGAGCATCGCCGTAGGTTAGCGAGAGAGAGCGAAGTTGGAGAGCCGGTGCACCCCAGAGTTCGAACCTCTCTTGGGTCCCCGGAGCCCCGATTCCGACAGGGGTGATCGCCGGAGTTCGTTGGGGAGGGACTTAAAGGGATGGTCGGGGCAGAGGTGTTATAGCCTGGATTAATAGGGATGATAGACTACTAATATCAATAAGGAATTCCTTCTTCCAGCAGCCCATTCGGAAAGAACTCTAAAGTTAAGCATGCTCGGCTTGGAGTAATTTCAGGATGGGGTCGATCGAGAAGTTACTCCCGGGTGTGCAAAAAGACTAGTATTGATCTGTGGGTACAGTCTAGATTCCGACAGGGGTAACAGCCTGTGGGGTGTGTGCCCGGGGCGTTACAAGAGGCCAACGCAGTGGTGGGGAGGGGAGGGTGAGCAGTAATTGCCGCCGGCCATGGGGGATGGAGGCAGACGATTAGACCTAGGTACACTTCGGGAGGGCGAAGGAGGAACCGTCGCGTAGGAGGAGGAGGAAGCAGGTGTCAGGGGAGAAAGATGACAAATGGCAGGGCGCTCCAAACCGTTGGATCAATATCGGATGGGCAAAAACTGGAGTGACTGACGTAAGGAGTTTTTTCACGTACCTAATGTGCCTCCGAATTAGTTTTAGTATTGTGTACAAAATTTTGCTGTATAGCTAATTTGGATAGTAATTTTGTCTTGACATAGAGTAACAATTTGGTATTATCTCTGTAGTGTTTACATCATGAGAACGTGAATTCAGATGTACTTCCTCCGTCTTACAATGTAAGACGTTTTTAACACTAATGTAGTTTTAAAAAGGAAGACGGAGTGCGCTCTATAATTTTTGGCTCGCCCCCTTCCGCCGTCCCGTCCTTGATCGTGCGGTTAGAAACCGATCAAGGCTATATCGATTAACAGTGTAAGATACGATTTTAACAACCAAACCGGATCTAACCAAACTCGAACAATCATGACGTCACGATTAATGTTTGGTACAAGGTTAAAAATTGGCTTGGCCTTATCACTGCTAGCGAGTGGCGCACCCTGACTTCGGTAGAAGATTCGTGGAGAGAGACAATTCACAAAAGGGCAATGATCTTTGCTGGTGCGCCGGCCGAACAATTCGGCCAGTCACACCGTGAACGTACGATACGCTTCATAACAGCCACACGATTCCTTCTTCCCCAACTGCTTCGCTGGTCAAAAAAGAAGCCATGGCGTCTGTTCATCCCGAGTGCCCGTGATCTCCCGTACGCCAGCCAGCTCGCCAGCCGCCCACATCGCCGCCCTCGTCCCCGCCGCTGCCGTCCTCGTCGCAACCGTCCGCCCTCGTCCCTGCCGCCGTCGTCCTCGTCGCAGCCGCCCACCCTCGTCCCGCTGGCCGCCGTCCTCGTTGCAGCCTTCCGCCCTCGTCCCCGCCGGCCACTGTCCTCGTAGCAGCCATCCGCCCTCGTAGCAGCCGTCCGATGGTCGGGGAGTTGCAACCTGCACGGGGACGGTGCTACAAAAGACGACCGGCGAGCTGCAACCGCGTTGTCGTTGTCAATGTTGGAACCGGCAATGCAAAAAGCTGGAACCAGCGGCGCAAAAAGCTGCAACCGGCAAACGATTTTGCTACATCCATCACGACGGAGCTGCGACCCCGGCGACGATGGTGACATTTTTGTTGCAACTGTCATCGGATTTTGCTACTACCGGCGAGGGAATTTGCTACTATCGGCGAGGGAATTTGCTACATCCATGGTGGCGGAGCTGCGACGGCGGCGACCATTTTTTTTTCTGCAACCGTTGGTGATTTTTGCTACTACCGGCGAGGGAATTTGCTACATCCATGGTGGCGGAGCTGCGACGGCGGCGACCATTTTTTTTGCTGCAACCGTTGGTGATTTTTGCTACTACCGATCAAGGGAATTTGCTACATCCATGGTGACGGAGCCACGTGGTCACCACGCTACCCCAACACCGGTTGCAACTCCCTCCAATGACGGTTGTAGCTCTCCCCCTTGAGCGCTCGCTGCAGCAAACGATGGCGAGGATGCGCTGCGGCGATGCTTTGTGCGGGAGAGAGAAAAATACAGGGGTCGAGCTCTCCGTTCATGGCGTCTAGTGCGCACTGCGGCTCGTTGGGAGGAGAAAGACGATGGTGTTCGGTGGAAGAAGAGAAAAAGCTGGAGAGGAATGTGTGAAGGAAAACGAATCCGAGCAGATAAGGCAGCTCGCGTGTGCGTCGGGGCCACCAGCGCGTGCTTCTCTCGTGGGCGACGCGAAGATACAACTGTAGGATCTCTCTCTGATCTGACGAAGCGCGTGTGTCCGGCGGAGCATTCGGCCGGCGCGCCGAAGGGAAACGTTTCCCTTCACAAAAGGAGTCAGCCTAGAAGGGCGTTGGCTACCTCGATGATGTTGATTGCCTGAATTTATTTGAAGGCATCAAAGAGAGACACCTGTTTTAGGACAACATTTAAGTTTTGTTTTTTAGGAAAAGAGGATAATACGTAGGGGCCTTTGCATCGACTGATGCACACAAACATATGTATTGATTATTTTCGAACGCCAAAAAAAAAAAGCTTAGCATCGATGCCGAACAAAATATAAATATGTATTTTTAAATGGGCCGGAATTTTTTGTTTTGGGCCGGATTTTGTTTTTTTAAACAGCTTACAAATTACTTTTTTTAAAAACAAAAATTTATGGATCCGTAGTGAATACATACAAGTTTTCCCAGAATTAATTTCAATTTTTTTGAAACATTTAAATATGTGTTTTGAAATTTTTCAAAAAAAGGGCACCATGGTGCCCTAGCACACAAACTTCGCATATTGATAGTTGTGCACATGCATCATGGTGCCTGTTTAAAAAAAAATACACCATAAAATATTTTGAAACTTTTTTTAAACTCACACACGTATAAACTACATATGTGCAAAAATTCATTACATTTTACTTTTTTTGCGGGTGCATTACATTTTACTTTCACACATGGCGTATAAAAAGAGATAAATATGTATTTTCAAATGGGCTGAAATTTTTGCTTTTGGCCGGACTTTAGTTTTTTTGTACAGCTTACAAATTACATATTTCCAAAACAACATTTCACAAATCCGTAATGAATACGTACAAGTTTTTACAGAATTAGTTTTGATTTTTTTGAAACTTCCAAATATGGTTTTTTATTTATTTTTCAAAAAAAGGGCACCATGCTGCCCGAGCACACAAACTTCGCACTCTCGGGAGATTCCCTTATACTTCAAGGGAAGTATATCTATGAGGCCTCTATATCTATATCAGATTATTCGTGGTGGGAGTAACATAGGTAGTAACATCGTTGCCACCTCAGCGAAAAAGATGACGTGACAGCTAATTAATGAGGAAAGAGATAAATTGAGTAACATAGCTAGTAAATGAAAACCTCTTTGTTACCACCACTATGTTACGACCCACTATGGAGGGGAAAGTGCCCTTCTACACCTGAGCTCAAATGAGCTCGGGTATTCAAAAAATATTTTTAAAATGTTCAAAAAAAAATCTGATTTTTTTACGGCAAACTTTGACAAATGTTCTAAGAGCTTATAAAATTTCATTACGAAATCACATTTGTGGAAGTCGTGGCAAAAAAAATTAGTGCTCCAAAATGCTTTCGAAAGTAGTATTTTCAGAGTTTCGATTTTTTTTTGCCACGACTTCCACAAATATAATTTCATGATAAACAATTTCAAGCACTTAGAGCATTTGTTAAAGTTTGTCATAATTTTTTTTCAGATTTCTTTGAACATTTTAAAATATTTTTCAAATTTACTGTTTGCCCGAGCTCAAATGAGCTCGGGTGCAAAAACATCACGTCCCTATGGAGGTATTAATTTAGACTAGTAACAAATGCATGTTAATATTCTATGTTACGGATAGCGTAAGTAGGAACAGTAAGTGGGTAGTGCTTCGATTCGAGGTCGAGGCGAGCAGCTCCTTTAAAAAACACCGAGTCAAACGATGCATGGATGGATGCAACATCATAAGCTAGCTTTTGCCGACAACTACGTACACTTTAATACAACTATTCCTAGATACAATGCACTCCATTGCCGCCGGCGGCGCAGTCGCTCACAAGCCGTCGAGCTGGCATTATAATCTGCTGGTGCTGGATCTCCAGATTGGCACCGGCGGTTGGACCCTCATCATGCCCATAACATATATAAACCGCTCCTGGTGACGAGGTTTTGACATATTTTTGACGCCTCCGGCTCCCAAAATATCGAATTTGACGAAAGTTGGTAAATTTGAAAAAATATATTCAATTTTAATGAAAAGTTCACGGTTTAGGAGAAAAAGTTCATTAATTTCAAAAAAGAGTTCATCTAATTTTGAAAAAAAAGTTCACTGATTTGAAAAAAATTTCATCAGTTTTGAAAAAAATTTCATCGAATTGGAAAAAAGTTCATCAAATTTGAAAAAAAGTTCACCGAATTGAAAAATATGTTCATCGACTTTCAAAAAAAGTTCACCGAATTCGAAATAAAGTTCATGGATTTGGAAAAAAGTTCACAAATTTGAAAAAAAGTTCATCGAATTCCAAGAAAACATCGATTCAAAATAAAAGTTCACGTATTTCCAAAAATATTCAATGAACAAGGATGAAAAAGAAAAAAGGAAAACGAATAACGAAAAAAAGAAAAAGTCAAAAGAAAGAACAAAAGAAGTAGAAAATTCAATTTTAACATATCCCGTTGGGGTGGCGTAGTGGTTGCACCAGTATGACTTCTTCAGGGACGTCACGGGGTCGAATCCCACTAGTGCGCTTTTTTTTTGCCGGATTAATCACAGAAAGAAAATCCTAGATGGGCCGGTCCATCGCGGGAGCGCTGCAGGCGCCGGTTTGCAAAATTAACTAAAACCGGCGCCTGTGGGGCTAAATAGGGTTTGCCATTACGCATGGCAAGAGGCTGGTTTAATTTGTGTCATTGTGTTAATGGGCTAGAATGCAACTGGGCCCTTGTTTTCCACGGCCTTTATGAGACCGACGTGTCAGAAAGTTTAAATAGACCAGGCCAGCAGGTAATTGTGTTTTATTAAGTCCCATATTGAAAGGTTTAGAAGATCGACGCATGAGAGATGCATATATAAGCAGGGGTAGGACAACTTTGCAACATACTTACTTGGACGAGGTCTATGGGTAATCAATAGGACTCATGACCTAGATCAATGGCTCACATTGCACTTGGTTTGCGCGTTGATCTACCATCTCCTCTTCATAGGAGAGTGGACGTTACAATTTATGATAGAGGGGGTACTTGCTCGCGCGGCCCCTACCAATTTAAAATTTAAATTTAAATTTATAACATCATCTTAATTTTCTGAGTAGAATTTCTACTTCCTCAATCTGTCCCTCAAATGTTAAGCTAGTAGCCTAGTATCCACGTCTTATATTATGGGACAGAGAGATTAGTATTTGAATAACAGTAATTAGGTTAGCCGACGAATAATTTGGTTCGGTTTTAACTCCAAGTTAGGGTGTAGCACAAATCCGATTAGCATAACATCACAAATTTTAACATGGCACGCGATACTTAGCATTTTCAAAAGGCAAACTATCACAAACTCACGACCATAACTCCATAATGTCAGGTTAGTAAACGAGATTATTTTAACCACCAGGCACCAACAAGAGAAGCATGGAGCTGAGTAGCAGTCTAGCAGACTGCAAAGCTCTTTACCGGTACTGGTAGGTACCGGTGAACCATCCACCTTTCAAATGCTTTGCGATCTGTGTCTAAGTGGGGCTCATTCATGGGTATAACCATGTATTGAGGCAACCCATCTATTCCAAATATGTAAAATTGTTTGTTCAAATGGTTGAAATAGATTTTTTTTAACTATTATGGGAGTGAGTCTTTTGATATAAGTGAATTAAAAAAAGAGAAATATGTTTTTTTAAATAAGTGAAACTAGTATTTTTAATTAAAAATGAGTGAAAATCTTTTTTTTGAAACAAGTAAAATTTGTTTTTGAAAACGGGCAAAATATGTGTTTTGAAATGACTAAAATTGTTTTTGAAAATGAGCGAAATATATGTTTTAAAATAAGTGAAACAATGTTTAAAATTAGTTAAATTAGTTTTAAAAAATGAGTGAAATCAAATTTTGCAATTAGTGAACTTTTTTCATAACGAGTGAAATATATGGTTCAAAATAAGTGAAACCAATGTTTAAAATTAACCGAAACTAGTTTTTTAATGACTGAAATTATTTTTTTGAAATTACTGAAACAATCGAAATATTTTTAATAAAATACCGAAACATTCTTATTTTTTATGAAAGTGATTCAAAGATAATTAAGATGGGTAACATAACAGTAGTTCAAATATATCCAAGATTGATCTTGTTTGAAGGCCTTGTCACCACAAATCCAAATTTATAAAATGATTTTAAAAATGAAAATTTCATTCAAAAGATATCAACCATTCAAAATATGAGGATGGAAATTAATACATGTCAGATGTATTAGAATCGAGACTGCATGCATGCAACGTTATTCCTCTCCACTCTAACTCTCTCTCATCTGTAAAAGGCTGAAAAGGCATGTTGTGACTTAACCAGGTATAGTAGAGGAAATCGATTTACAAGTTTATACGGAGTCAGACCGCACGCATCTTGACGAAACTGACGGATGGTGGATTGCCCACCTCTAGTAAATTTACTTATTTGTCTAATGCACAAAATCGACGTGCATCAAGCAGTTGTAACGTGACCACTAAACCACCAGCCAACTCCATCTCTCTACTCCACGTCACGACTACCAACACTTCCAAATACGGTCTATCCTGCCTCCAAGCTCCCAACTCTCCAAGGCTCCAATTATGAATATTTTGCACGACAACATAAGTCTACAAGTAAGTCAAGTTTGAAGAACACGAGCTTGACATGCAAAAGGTGATTTTTTGGATGACTGACAATTCAAGTTTACATCTCACCAGTATTTAAGTAGATGGACCTGCCCTGGTGACACGCTCTTGAGATAACTTTGACTTTGAAGAATTTCCACTACCGTACTCTTTAATTAATACTGAAGAAATGGAAGAAATGTACAATAAACATAGAAGGTAAGTGTTAGTGGAAATTCTACTGGTAAGAACTAAGAACGATATGGGCATCTATGATTATACGGTGTTAATAAAAAACTAAGTAGGATGATATATCCAAATACCATACACGGAAAATATTTTATTTATACTGGTTTTTTTTAGGGGAAAATGCTTTGCTTTATTGATCAATCATACGGATTACAGGAATAAGTTGAGTATCAAAGGGTTGTAGGAGCCAAACATGGCGTCCCTCCCCCAAATGCAAAGCATGTCTAGCTCAACTATGAGCCTCCATATTGGAGAGTCGTCCTTCATGAACAAAAGAGATAAGCTGAAACTCATTGCACCCGTCTTTAATTTCTCTGATGATTGGGGCGGTGATGCCACACGTTCCTGAGTTGATATCCTTCACCGCTGAGAGGCAGTCCGATGCCACAGTGATGTTCTGAAGTAGCAAGTCCCTGCCCAAGGATAGGGCCTCTCGGCACGCCAAGGTTTCCAGAATATTTGGGTCAGTTAGGCCATGGAACACTACCGCTGACGACCCTAAATACAAACCTTGCCCATCACGGCATACGGCGCTCACAGCACCAATGGGAGGGCTGTTACATACCGCACCATCCACGTTGATCTTCACACATCCAGTCGGTGGCGGAATCCACTTCCTTGCCTGGACTTGTGGCTGCCTAGCATGCGATGTCCCAGGTGGTGTTTTGGCCAACTCAAGATCAGATATATATCTGTTGACAAACGAATGAGTCGCCAACGGGCTTTGGTGCTCTCCCTCGTGGATCAATCGCCTCCGTGCTGACCATATTGCCCATAGAGTGACAGTAACCCGGATCAGTTCAGCATGCGATACCGAAGAAAGGATACTGAACAGCCACGCCTTTGCGTCAGGTTCCGCTGTGGCCATCATATGCTCGACCAGCTCCGGGTCGGTTAACGCCCAAACACAGCGCGCCATGGTGCAGTTGACAAGAGAGTGGAACCCTGAGTCCTCGGCGTCGCAGATCGCACAACACGGAGAGGAGCCCATGTTTCTGTGATTCATAACATCGACTGTAGGAAGCGATGATTGGGCAAGCCGCCAGAGGAAGACTTTAATCTTCGACGGAACCTGGATTCTCCACAGAGTGTCCCAACTCTTCTTCTCTCTGCTGCCGTCGGCCGGGCCGCCGCGGCCCTCAAGCCACGCCTCCCGCCGAAGCTTCGTGGTGATAAGCATGCGATAACAGGACCGAACTGTGAAGTCACCTTTCTTCTCCTGGGACCAAGCCCAACAATCCGCATACTGCCGGGTACTCAAAGGAATATTAAGAATAACCTCGGCATCAATCGGTAAAAAGGTTGCGTTGACAAGCTCCTGCCTCCATCTTGCCGAGGTACTGTCAATTAGCTCAGAGACTAAAACCGGCTGATGAGGAGTAAGACATGCAATCGGCCTCATGGATGCTTCTTTGGGGAGCCAATTTTGATGCCAAATATGTGTGATGTTGCCATCCCCAATCCTCCTTATCAGTCCCACTTTGAGAACTTCTTTCCCCTCGACGATGGCCCTCCATATCTGCGAAGGGTTGTTGCCAAGTTCAGCCTCCAAAAAATCAGTTGTAGGAAAGTAGCGCGCTTTCAGAAGCTTGGCACTCAGTGTCTCCGGTGATTGCAAAATACGCCAAGCTTGTCTTGCTAAGAGAGCAAGATTAAAAAGCTCAATATCTCTGAATCCCAAACCCCCCTCATATTTGGGTCGTGTCATTATTTCCCACGAGACCCAGCTTGTCTTTCTCTCGCCACGTTTGCTGCCCCACCAAAACTTGCGAATGATGGAGTTGATATGGAGACAGAGGCCTCTCGGGAGCTTGAAACAGGCCATTGAAAAAACTGGGACAGCTTGCGCTACAGATTTTATGAGCACTTCCTTCCCACCCGAGGACAAAATTTTCTCCATCCAGCCTTTAACTTTATTCCACACTCTTTCCTTCAAGTATTTGAAAGCTCCGTTTTTGCTGCTCCCCACATCCGTGGGCATTCCCAAATATTTTTCAGACAAGCTCTCATTCTGAACATTAAGAATATTCTTGATACTGTCCCTTACCTCGGGTGTGCAGCCCTTACTGAAAAACACTGAAGATTTTGCATGGTTTATTTTCTGTCCAGAAGCTCGACAATAAGTCTCCAACAAAGAAGATACCAGAGTAGCTCCCTCACTACTAGCCTTGAAGAACAGCAGGCTGTCATCGGCGAAAAGTAAGTGGCTAACCAGCGGAGCCATTTCTGCCACCTTGATTCCGTTGATGGGCGATGACTCATTCTGACTTTTTAGGAGGCACGAAAGGCCCTCTGCTGCCAACAAGAATAGGTAAGGTGATATCGGATCTCGCTGCCGAATCCCTCTTGTAGGTGTGAATTGCTCAAGTTTCTTCCCATTGAATAAGACCGACAATTTAACGGAACTCACCATCATCATTACTGTATCCACCCAAACTGGTGCAAAACCCAATTTGGTCATTATAGCTCGCAAGTAATCCCACTCAAGGCGATCATATGCTTTCATCATATCCAGTTTCAAGGCACAAAAAACATTCTTCTTTGACCTGTTACGCTTCATGAAGTGTAGGCATTCGTAGGCCGAGATAATATTATCAGTAATAAGCCTCCCCCCAACAAATGTCGATTGCTCCTCTGATATGATCTCCGGAAGGAAAGTTTTCAATCTGTTTGCCAAAACCTTGGAAGCAATCTTATATATGACATTACAAAGGCTTATAGGACGGAACTGAATAAGAAGCGTGGGACTCGTTACCTTGGGTATAAGTACCAGAATAGTATCATTCAAATCATCCACCTCTTCTTCCCCTCTCAGAATTTTTAAGATGATCAAGGTGATCTCATCTCCACAAACGTCCCAATGCCTCTGAAAAAAGTGGGCGGGGTACCCATCTGACACTGGTGCCTTAGTAGGTGCCATCTGAAAGAGTGCCAATTTCACCTCCTCCTTGGCATAGGCAGAGGTCAATTTCTGGTTCATCTCCGCGGTCACTTTCCGAGGGACAATGTCAATCACCTTTTCCATGTTCGAAGTGCCTTCTGATGTGAAGAGATGACGATAGAAGTGTGTCACCATGCGCTCCATGTCCTCGACATCCTCCGCTGTAGTGCCATCCTCCCGCATAAGTGATTTTATTTTGTTTTTCAGTCGTTGTCTGCTTGCTCGTAAGTGAAATTTTTTGGTGTTCTTGTCCCCCGCCGCTAGCCAAGTTATACGTGCCCTCTGTCGCCACATTACTTCCTCTCTGTGATACAATTCAACCAAGCGATCCTTGATTTTTACCTCAATGCGGGTCGGCTCATTCCGACTGGGGTCCGCCTGAAGGTTTGCAAGTTCCACGTTGAGAAGCTTGATCTCTGCTCGCACATTACCAAAAGTAGTTTTATCCCATTGTTCAAGTCCCTTTGAAAGAGCATCAATCTTCGCCCGTAGGCCAGCTACTGTTGTTGTGCCCGGTCCCTGCCAATGTTGTTGTATCTCCTCTTGGAAGCCCTCGTGGGACTCCCACATCATATCATACCTGAATGGTTTCTGATGGCGCTGCTGTCCACTTGGCTGAGGCTCGGTCTGAAGCAAGATCGGACTATGATCGGATGTGGCTGCCACTTTGTGTGAAAGCTCCGCTAGCGGGTATATGCTGCACCATTCTCCGCAAGCCAGTGCTCTATCAAGCCGTACGCGGGTGTACGTTCCTCCGGCTACCCTCTTCTCAAACGTCCACTTTGGTCCTGAAAAACCAAGATCAGTCAAGCCGCAGACATCTATGGCGTCCAGGAAGCCAAGCACCTGTGTCATACTACGGTGGCTCGCTCCATCGTACTCATCCAGTCGCAAGACTTCATTGAAGTCCATGATGCATAACCATGGGCGATCATTCGTCGAGGCTAGGGATCGTAGAAGATCCCAAGTTCTACTTCTGTCACTAACTCTAGCTTCCCCATATACGACCGTCAATCACCATTGGGGTGCACCCGGGATAGTAATCAGAGCGTCAATGTGATAATCAGAGTAACCAAAAGTCTCAAGCTTTATTACATTATTCCAAAAAATACCGATTCCACCACTCCTTCCAGAACTACTAACAGCATAGGAAGAATCATAACCTAGTGTACTTCCTAAGCTTTCTACTCGAACTCGAGAAAGTTGAGTTTCAACAATGCAAAACACTAGCGGAGCAAATTGCCTCGCTAAGCCACGAAGTTCGCGAACTGTCTCGGGTCTGCCAGCATCGCGACAGTTCCAGCAGAGTATACTCGTTGAGCTCGGCGGCGCTCCTCTTGGGAGCCCGCCAACTCGCTCTGTGAGTTCGTCGATTTTGGGGGTGACGCCCCCTTCTTCAGCTTCTTCCTGTCCCGTGGTGAGACATATGCATTTGGTGGCGGCGGAACCAGACCCGACACCGAGGTATCCTGTGGTGTAGTTGCGTGGCCCCGACCACCTCCTCCAGGTTTAACCGGCTCCGTCGCCGCAGGTGTGACGTCAGAAAGGTCAAGCCTTTTCCTTGCAGAAGATTCAACATGCGCTGGCTGTTTTGTCCCCTCGTTCTCCTGCTCCATCGGGCCTGCTTTCATGGGGCTCTCGGCTGCATCATCTAGGTTTTCATTATCCTGCATCCCCGCCTCCCGTGAAGTGCGCTTCCTAGCTCCATTAGCAGTTCCAGCAGCTCCACGGCCTCCTCACCCCCTCCCACGACGTGCACCACCTCTGTTACGTGGGGGGTTGGAGTAGTTGTTCTGTCCAAACTGATTTGACGGGAAGCTTCTTCTGGTAGCTACCATCCACTGCTCGTACTCAATCTCATCAGGTCCATGGATGCCATTGCCACATTCTTCCAGTATGTGCCCCATTATGCCACAGACCTCACAGAAGAAAGCGATCTTCTCATATTTTACTGGCAGCAGTAGCCTTCCTTCCCCTCTGATGTTTAGCGGAGTGAAACGGACCAGAGGTTCATCCACCTTGATTTTGGCTCGGACACGCACATAGTTGCCCTCAAAAACCCTAGAGGGATTCATCTCAACACTCTTAACTTGGCCAATGCGCCGCGCTAGCTGATCTAGGACCACCTCCTTGCGGTATAGCTCTGGTATATCATGTATCTGTGCCCACACATGCACCCGATCAAGAACGACCGCGTGCGGCTTGCCCTTGCCGTCATATTCCTCAATGATGACCATGAGGCCCCTGAAGATCCAGGGACCTTGGTGCATAACTCTGTTCCAATCCCCAACGCAGAACATCTGGATGATGAACAGGTTGTCATCCGCCTCGCGAATCTCGGGATCATATGCCAGCCGCCAGATGAACTTCATCATCGTTTTGAAGGATTCAGCACTGAAGGGCTTCATCGTATTCACTCTAGCCACCGCAAGCCAGCGCGTTTCCTTAGCAAACTTGGATATCTCCTCATCTCCCACTAACACTTCGTCAAGTTCAGATTCCTTCAATTTCATGTTCTTCATCGCCGTCTCCAGATCGACGGGCGATTTCCCCTTCCACCCCCCGTAGCAGTGCCGCGAGGAGCTCTGGATGAGGACGAAGCCGCCATTGCCGTCGGTCAAGAAACCCTAGATCCCACGCTTCGCTCCGAGGCCGGGTGGAAGGACAAAGCCGACCCTTTGATCAGCCCAAGAGCGCGCGGCAGGAGAGGGACAAGAGCCGACGTCGGAAAGTAATCGAGAGAAACCTCGACGGCGGCGTAGAGCCGCCGGAGTAGAGAACCCTAGTCGCCTCAGGCGGCTAGCTAGTTTTTTTTTAGGATCAAATCCTGTTTTTTATTTATACTGGTAACGATTAAGAAGGGTATGGGCCTCAAGTCCTCTCGGTTGGGCTTAAAGCCTGCTCCAATGGAGAAAGCTATGCACAGACAGGTTTCATCGGTTGTACAGTTAACCGAGGCCACTTCCAACGCCCCCCTGCATGCAATCGCTAGAGAGATCATAGATTATAGTTCTTCTTTTAGTCATTGCATTTTTAATTTTGAGTCTAGAGCTTCAAATGTCGAAGCCCATCGGTTAGCTAGGTTTGCTACTTCTCTTTGTCCTGGTAGACATGTGTGATTGGGAGCTCCTCATGACGTGAACTCCATTCCTGTAAACATTACCCAAGTTGAATAAAGCTTAGATGCTTTTTGCTCAAAAAAATAATTTAACCGAGGCCATAAACTAGATCCGATTTACTAATTAGTTAGCCAGATCTACAAACCGAATTTCAGCTGCCAACCAAAAAACCGAAGAATTCGGTTTATTTTACTTCGGGTTTGGTTTGGCTTCTGTTTTTTCGTTTTCTGAGTTTTATGCCCAGCCCCAATGAGACCAAGCGTGCAACCATGGTTGTTGTTGCATTGGTGGCCACCGTTTATATTTTGCTAAGATGCCAAGGTTGTTGGTAGCAACATGCCACTGATGTCAGTCCGAGTTAGGAACCCTGAAACTCTAAATTTCTTTCCTGAACATATAAACAACTTCTTTGTTCAAAGCTAGCTCATTAATTGCACTTGCCTCGTACTGGAAGATGCCATCCTCTACCCATGTGCAACGTGTGTTGGCATAATGGTACCGGATGGGTCCCATGGTGGCCAAAGAGCTGTAAAAGGAACGTAAGGTTGTTAGGGCATGAACTATGGAAGCATTACTAGACGGCGGTCTCATGCCCTCCATGTAGGATTGTATGTACGAAGCCATCACTTTGTATAACAATCACCCAACGAACGCAACAACACCTTTGGGTCCCATGTTTGTCCCTCTCTCCTACTCCCTCCGTTCCATAATGTAATGCGTCCTCGGTTTTCGAGCTTGAACTTTGATCATGAATTTAACCAACGAGACCGATTACGGCGGGGGTAAAAATTCATGGTCAAACTTAGATTTTGGGAAGCGCGGACGCACTACATTGTGAAACGGAGGGAGTACTTTACCCATTCATTTGACCTTTCTTCCTCATTCACACACGCAACTACGAGGAGACAGACCATGGACTGCTTTTTCTCTAGCTTTTTCCCTGAAGCACCCGCCTCTTCTGCATGCAGCACTAGTACACTGCGAGGCGTTCCTGACACCCGAATCTAGCTGGTCTGCGGAGCACCCAGTTGGGGCGACGCATTGGCCATGCCCTTAGGGCAAAGGCTTCCAGTCAAGGCACCACCTCCACCAAAGCCCAACAAGTCCATGTGGGTGAAGCCTCGCCGTCGCCGGCTCGCCGCCACCAGTGTCGTACACTCCGGGCATAGATGATAGATTTGGCTGACTTGATGACCTCATATGTGACCCAACTCTTGTTCTTGTTGCTGCTCTATATGTTTTTGCAGTCACACATTTGTCATGCATTCTCAAATATTATTTGACATCATAACGACTTTTGAAAAAAAGGGGAAACGTCTGAAAAAGATCGTGATGGTATTAAATAACAAAATACATTACATCACAATTTTTTACAATTATGACCCTCTATTTTTATAAGCCGCAATCTTGAAAACATGCTATTGTTATATAACTGCTGTTCGAATATAAACTTAATATTATTGCCAATTGTATGATGATTAACTAAGGGTATAAATATAATTGTGTTGTGTGCTTATTTTGTATGTCGATATTTCATTGAAGCTATACCTGGCCATCCTCCGGGCCGGGCCTAACCAAGCCCGACCCAAAAAACCCAGGCCTGAGCCCGGCCGGCCCGGGTGTCGGGCCTAGATATCAGGCCCAAGCCCGACCCATCAGCGTAAAAGCCTGTCAGGCCTCGGTCTTCGGACCAGGCCTCTTTGTTAATTTATGAAAATGGTGGGCCTGGGCCCGGCACGGCCCGCCTTCGAGGTTGAAATCTAGGCCCAGGCCCGGCCCACTGTCACCATCGGGCCGATTCGGGTAGTGGATTTGAAGTGACAAAGCTGCAACATAATCTATTGTAGGCGAATATTATCCCGAGCCATCCGTGAAAACTCTCTTGCAGTTAGTTCGTCGCTTGACAGTGAAGGCCCTTGATCACCGACCCCACCTAGAAGGTGTTTGGCTACACAAATGGTAACGTTAATGGTAACGTAATCAGATCACACCGTTTCAGGAGGTGTAATGAGTTTTTTCCAAGTTTGTTTGGCTCACTTCAGGTAAAGGAATCGATTGACGTCCCTGCTGCCGCCGGCCAGCATGCTCGCCATGAATGGCCTGATCTTGCTCGGCCCCAGCCGCCCAAGATGTCAAGCGCCATGGCCATCCCTAAAAAATCAAGCGCCGCCGGCCACTCAGATCAAGCATCGCCGGCCGTCCCCAAAATCAAGCGCCGCCGCCGGTCTCCGAAATCAAGCGCTGCGAGCCGCTCGGATTCGGATCAAACGCCCGCCGGCCGTCCCGAAATCAAGCCCCGCCGGCCGCCTCCGATCTCAAGCGCAGCTAGCCCTTCCCGGTCACAAGCGCTGCTGGCTGCTCCGATCTCACGCCAGTGCCGGAGGGGGGCTCGAAGGGGACCGTGAAGGCATCGACGCGGGACTCGAAGGTACTCGGGGAGGCGGCAGCAGACGAGGAGGAGGGTTGTGCGGCGAGCAGGGGGTTCTGACGGGAGGAGGAGGAGGGCATGAGATCGATACCGGTGGGGGGTGGGCGGTATCGAGACATAACTGGCCTGGACCTATTTACGCGGTGACCTGTTTACGGTGTGGAGTTACCAAACACAGGGACTGTTTTCCCTTTACAGCGTCAACAGGTGACGGGCAAAAAACTCGGAAACAAACACCTCCCTAGACAGAACGTATACATACCAACAACAGGCTTTCAGAGTTTACTGTGATGTCCTGTTTTGTATTGGTGAGATGCTCTAATTGCAATAACATTGTTAAACTAAAGGATGTTTTTATGTAAAACAGACTTGATGTAGTTAATATTAATATATCATATTTGATCGGAAATGTAATAATTGACTGTAAACAATGTTCCTCAAATGTTTTTTCACTAGTTTATGTCTTGACTCCCGGTTAAACCATTATCTGAAATTCTGTATATACATACAATTATTCATTTATTTTTGTGGGAAGAAATATGCACACACATTACATATAGCTAGCAGAGTCAGTGTTCAAAGTTCTAATCATCACGCTTGTGAGTTTCTTGTGGACATACACGGTACGAGGGAAGTTGACATACATGGACTCCACATGGCACCTGTCAGGCCTTTTATTTAAGCACATGAGTCAAGTATTTCAACCTATGAACTAGCTCAGTAGTGAGGGGACAAGACACACAAAAGCGCAGAGTAGATAAAGAACCACCGGCGGCCATTCTATTTGACTCTAAATATCTATGAGAATAATATAAATTAATTTGCACGATCAAGTATTCCGTAGAAACCCCTTCTTTTTTATCAATTTCAGAAGCAGCGTGCATGTCTTGTATAAGATAGCTGCGAAAGTTTTGGCTAACCGGCTTAAGTGTGTCTTGCCTGTCCTTATCTCGGAGGAGCAAAGTGCCTTTGTCCCGGGTCGTTTGATCACCGACAACATACTGATTGCTTATGAATGCACACATTCTATCAGGAAGAGGAAAAGGAAGAACAGTCTATGTGCGGTCAAGTTAGATATGATGAAGGCATATGACCGGGTGGAATGGAGTTTTTTGGAAGCCATGATGACACGGATGGGTTTCTCGAGGAGGTGGATTGATATGATTATGCACTGTGTGACCTCAGTGAAATTCTCAGTTCGTCTTAATAGTGGGGCGTCGGATATCTTTATACCGACACGAGGTCTTCGGCAGGGTGACCCTCTTTCCCCTTATTTGTTTTTATTTTGTGTTGAGGGTCTTTCTGCTCTTCTCAATAGGGCTAAGCAGGAGAAGCGGATTGCAGGAGTTGAGTTTGGGAGGGACGGCCCTCACGTTACTCACTTGCTCTTTGCTGATGATAGCATTGTGTTTCTGGAAGCAGATGAGAATAGTTTGATGGAGTTAACTCACATCTTGCAGAACTATGAGGAAGCATCTGGTCAAAAAGTTAACCTACAAAAGTCATCTATATTTTTTGGTAAGGGTTGTGAGGAGAGCACCAAGGAGGCCTTAAAACAGATTGCAAATATTTCTTCAGAGGCTCTAAGTGAGAAGTACCTTGGCTTACCAACGGTGGTAGGAAGGTCAAAAGACGGGTGTTTCAAGTATGTCAGAGAAAGATCTACTGCTAAAGTGTCTGGCTGTAAGGGACAAGGCATGTCCAAGAAGGAGAGGTGTTAGTCAAATCTGTCCTCCAAGCCATTCCAACGTTTGCTATGAGCTGCTTCCAATTCACCAAGAAATTATGCCGGAACCTGACTTCGATATCTTCCAACTTTTGGTGGGGAGGAGAACATGGCAAGCGGAAAGTGCATTGGGTTGCGTGGGAGAAGATGTGCAGAAGTAAGCGCACAGGAGGTATGGGATTTAGGGACTTCGAAGCTTTTAACAAAGCACTTCTAGCTAAACAAGCATGGAGGATTCTCACTGTTCCAGACTCCCTGTGTGCTCGTGTATTGAAGGCAAGATACTTCCCCCATGGTAATTTTATGGAGGTTACAGCCACAAAGAGGGCATCAACTACTTGGAAGAGCATTATTCATGGTCGCCTCCTTCTCAAGGAGGGTCTAATCTGGCGCATTGGAGATGGATCCAAGATCAAAGTTTGGACAGATAACTGGATCCCCAGAGAGGGGTCCATGAAGCCGGTGGGAGCAAAGGATATGCAGAATATTAATACCGTTGATGATCTTCTGGACTATTCTGGGAAGGAGTGGGACCTGCTAACCTTGCAACGGGTGTTTCATGATATTAGACAGATTGCCGTTGGAGGTCTGGGCAGAGAGGATGTCATGGCGTGGAACTACACAAAGAACGGTCAGTTCACAGTTCGTTCGGCCTACCACCTAGAGATGAAAATGAAGGCGTTGCAAGCTGGATCAGCAAAGAGTTCATCATCGGTTGCCATGCATGCTGGCTGGAATGAATTGTGGAGCACTGAAGTTCCAGGGAAGGCAAAAAATCATTCTTGGAGGCTACTGAAGAATGGATTGGCGGTTGGTGCTGAATTAATTCGGCGACGTATTAAGCCGGGTATCTTTTGTTTAGCTTGTGGTCGCGAAGAAACTGCTTTGCATTGTTTTTGGAGGTGCCCTTACGCCATGTTCTACTGGGAGCTTGTGCGTGAGAACAAGGGAATTTCTGCAGTTTTCTGTCCACCGGTTTTTGTTCAAACACAACAACAACTTGCAGGTTGGCTCCTAGATTGGATGGGCAAAAGTAAAGAACCTGAAAGGGCAATCATGATCATGAGCTTATATCATATGTGGTTAACCCGAAATGCTGCAAGGGACACATCTGTATTTGATGGGCCGGAGGAGCTGGTCGAGCGAGTCTTCAGACTCATTTCTGAGTGGGCAGACGCTCATGCATCAAAGGGGACAGTCTCAGGCATGAATCAGGTTGTTCACTGGACACCACCCGAGGAAGATTGGCTCAAAGTTAATGTAGATGGATCTCTGAAAAAGAATGGAATGGGTGGAGGAGGCGGTGTGGTGGTTCGTGATGATAGAGGTACATTCAAAGCTGGTGCTTGCCATCAGTTCGACAATGTTGCTGTTGCTGAACATGCGGAGCTGCTTGCATGCCGCCGAGGTGTGCAACTTGCGACTGAAATCAGTGCCACAAGGCTGATTCTTGAAACTGACAATCAAACTGTGGCTCGGGTTCTTAATTCGACTGAGATTGATCGGTCCAGGTTTGGTCCACTTATCCAAGAGATCAAGGAGATGTTGTCCGGTGTCGCCGAGTATCGAGTGATTTGGGCCAGACATGATGCGAACAAAATTGCTCACTTATTAGCTAGGGAGGGCTGCCTGGTAGGTTTATGCAAAACTTGGTTTCATGTTTTTCCTTCTTGTATTCGAGATGCTATGTTGGATGATGTTGTGGTTCACTAAGTAATATAGGCAGCTATTTCCCCTCAAAAAAAAAAAGAAGCAGCAGCGTGCATGTCTACATTCCATGTCACATGTTTGATTAAACATTTAGGGATCATCGGGTCTCCTAAACCGTAAAGTGCCAACGGCTTAGCTAGCTGCTCTGTCAAATGATATGATTAAGCTGGTACCATGATGCTTACGTATAGTTAACGATGTATTTTTGTCTGTTGCACTAACATTATAATATTTGGCTGTCATTCCCTGCATATTTATTTAGCTTGGTCAAGTGGGGACTAATGACAGAGCTGGATTCCACTCATGTTGTGCTAGGATGCGACATCCGTGGACCGGTTGCACGCGGTAGGGATGCAGCAATCGACTATGTAAGGATTAAAAAAAAAAAGATACTATCGATTAGTAATTTTACATGCATCACTGGTGTAAATTAAGTGACAATAATACTTTGTTTTTTTGGCGAGAAGACAATAATACTTTGTTGAGGCTACAAGATCACTGGGTATCTCAGCAAATACCCAAATGGCCAAAACATATCTTCCCCAATGACATTTCTTGTGACAGAATTGACATGCTAAGCTAGTAAATGGTGTAGGAGCCGACAACTATATCGGCCGGAATGGACACAAGGGATTTTTTTTGAAAAGTTCAGTAAATTGATGATGGAATCGCAGTTCCGTTAATCTTGTTAGACTAATGAGAAAAAAAGTAAGAGCCAACCTAAATTTTTTTAGATAAGAAGTGCTTGACCGTCTTTAATATGTGGCCCTTAGGTTCATACAACTACAACATAACAGCCAAACACGGAGGAGGTTCGATATAGGGTCAAAAGTGACCAACAACAACATCGCAACGCTATGAACAAATGCGGTGACAAATCCTACTAAAAGAAGATGCATGATAGGCTGATGACCGCTCCAGGCCTATCAAGCCAAGGTTTGGTGCACCGAGACGGGTGACACATCTCTAGCATTGTCCCATCTAGAAGCCGCACATAGACCTTCGCACTTCACCCGCAGGTTGTTGATGAGCCGATCAAGTCATGGTTGATCCTGCTCTCCCCCAATGGCCTCCATTGCTTTAAAGACAAAAGGTTTGTAAACAAGATCGACCGGATATTTAAACTCAACCCCTTCCATAAGCGCATTATTCCTAACATTCCATACTGACCACGCAGTCGCTTGCGGTCTACTTCATCACGTCGCTTGTCATACCGCAGTCTACCCTTCGGAATGTCAATAAGCTTGAAAGGGCCTTCCTTTGGGCCGGCACGGATAAGACGACAGGGGCAAAATGCAAGGTGAATTGGGAGATCGTTTGTCGTCCACATGAATATGGCGGTCTAGGGGTGCTCAACACGAATAAGTTCGCGCGCGCCTTGCGATTGAGATGGCCTTGGTATGAGTGGAAGGAGCCAAGCAAGAGGTGGGTGGGGATGGGAAACCCGTGCGACGAAGATGATTTGAAGTTTTTTTACGCATGCACAACCATCACAATAGGGAACGGGGCAAGAACTCCATTTTGGGACGCTCCTTGGTTGCTTGGACGTACGCCCAAGGAAATCGATCCGCTCATCTTAGTTGCTTCCTCGAGAAAGAATTGGATGGTGCGTGAGGCCCTGCAGAACAACGCGTGGATCCTGAAGATAAAGCCTCCTACCATCGTGTCCATTGAGCACATCCGTCAATTCTTCACTCTTTGGAGGTTGGTGCATGCTGTGCACCTTGATGGGAGTGTCGAGGATGTCATTGTTTGGAAACATTCGACTAACGAGCTCTACTCGGCGGCCTCCGCCTACAAGGCGCAATTCCTTGGCATGACCTTCTCCTCTCTGGACCAAATGGTGTGGAAGGCTTGGGCGCCGCCAAAGGTCAAGTTCTTCGCATGGTTGGCTATTCAAGATCGTATTTGGACCGCCGATAGGTTGGACAAGCGGGGATGGATGGGCTGTGGGCTTTGTCCCCTTTGCAAGCGTGTGCAAGAGTGCGGCATGCACATCTTTTTCAAGTGTCGTTTCACTTTGAGGCTTTGGGGCTTAGTCAAAGCGAAACTACGACTTGAGAACCTCGACGTCTCATCTTGGCACTTGGAAGGCTCCGTGAAAAAGTGGTGGGAAAGTCGTGTTGGGCTGGGCACCACAGAGAGGAAGGCCATGGCCTCCCTTACCATGCTTGTTTCATGGACCATATGGAACGAAAGGAACGCAAGGGTCTTCCGTAACAAAAGCGCGCCACCAACCATTTTACTCAACATCATCATGACGGAGGCAAACCTTTGGATCACCGCCGGGGCGAAAAATCTAGGGTCACTTATGTCGCGAGAGTAATAATTCATGTCGTTGTCTCGTGTCGATTGTAACAAACTCTATTCTCTTCTTAATTAATAGATGAGGCAAATCTTTTGCCTCCGTTTCGAAAAAATACTGACCAACCAAGCGATACGAAGCCGATCCAAGACAATTTCATGTCTTTCCCATGTGTTCTTTGGACCAAAAGGTTAAACCCGGCAAACCTCACCAGACTCGAAAACACCTCGTGCAATCCCGCATAGTGCTCCATAGGAATTTGGCCATAATGCATCGAAGGAAAACGTGATTGCAATTTTCATCAAGTCCTCACTAGATACACTTGTCGTTCCCAGGTCCATGCCTTTTAAGAACCTACTTCCCACTCGAAATATTGTTCCTTGTGACTTGCCAAAGGAAGATCTTGATTTTATATGGGATCCTAAATTTCCATATATTTTTCATGACAAATGGCCCGTGAGACTTGAAGATTTCCTTGTAGAGAGAGCCTGTAGAAATTTCGTCCTCGGGAATACTGCACGAGACCTCATCCCTACCCTCAAATAACCTGGCATTACCAATTCTTCCCACAAGAGATTGCCATTTTGCCGTCTCAGCTGGCCCTAAAGATCGTCTGAAATTTGGGGCCCAAGGATTGCACACGCACGGGTCGAACACTTTTGCTTCCGCGTTGATAATAAACAGGAGATCGGATATCAGATTAACCTTCCGTAACACCCTAGTATTCCTGAAGAATGGCCAACCTCCCATTGATGTTAATCTCTATATGACCCTCTCTAACTAACTGCATCATCCAACTAGTCCACGTGGGTCAAAACACCTTTTAGGAAGGACTTCCTCTAAGAAGTCCCATCTAACCCGTCATATGCCTTTTCCAGGCCCAACTTGAGGATGAATGTCTCATCATGAGAGCTTCTAATCTCATGAAGGATCTCATGATGCACCACAATGCCATTGAGGATAATCCGCCCTTGAATGAAAGTGGTTTGGTTCAGGTGGACCACCTTGTGATCCATTGGCGCTAAATGTGAGACGACGACTTTACACACCAGTTCAAAGCGAACATTAATTAATGTGATGGGCCTAAACTGGCGGATATTATCCGTACCACACACCTTGGGAACCAAGGTAAGCAACTTGTTACTCAGCTTCTTGGTATCAATAAGGCATAGTAAAGTTCACCACCATATTCTGAAGATGGTTTGGCCCACGCTAGCCAAGAACTTTTGGTAGAAAATCATCGGGAACCCATCAGGCCCCGGTGTAGTATTATACCACATCTCCTACAAGGCCCTAAACACTTCGTCAAAAGAGAAAGCAACCAACAAGGAAGTGTTGTCCTCCTCTGAAACTCTTCTCGTATCACTCCAGGAAATGGGTGAGATATGCACCCCTCCAACTTCGAACACCCTAGAAAGTTCTGATAAAAGCCATATATGTGATGGCGCAACTCAACTGGGACGGAGATGACCAGTTCTCTGGAGCGAAGGGAACGGATTGCACACCGCCTCTTCCTCCTGTTAGCCACGACATGAAAAAAGGATGTATTTGTGTTCCCTTCAACCTCCTTTTCAAGAAAAAAGGGTTGGATTTGTCTATACGCTCAGCCAAAACATACTTAACATCTGAACTTAGAATGTGCAGTGCATATGCACCCACGTGGTTGTTGATGCAAGATGCAAGTCAACCCCTGGTAGCCTTTTAATTTATCAGCAGTTTTCTAATTATTCTACCTTCATATAGTATATCTTAATTAAAACCATTAATACTCCATGTTCAGATCATTACCGACATGAATAATTACCATCAGTGAGGTACAATGTTACTACTTTATGAAAAAAATAACAAAATTAATAGTGTCGCACGAAAACAGAAGACACCATTTACTGCTGAATTAGGTTGTGTTTGATAGCAAGGTACTGCAAAAACCAAAGTATTGAAAAACTATGGTATTTTAGTCCGTAGGTACAAGATACCACAGTTTTGACGTACCAAAGTACTTTGAACTATTGTAAATATTGTGACCTGTTTGGCTAGGGCTTTATGCAACAATGTAAATTAGCTACCTAGCCGGGTGATAAGCGTTATGAACACGTGCGTTTCTAACTAGTTGCAATCACTCAATGGTTTGGTTGATCATAGATGATTATTTGGGTACAAATACTCGTGTGTTGTGGCAGGCACCAATGGACACAAATCGCACACACAGGAGCTACAGCCGCACAGCTTTGCAGCAGCACGCCTGGGTAGCAAGCTCGACCAGCAATCCAACACGGCTTGCTTGCTCCTTTCCTCACGGCTGGATGGCGAAACGTCGCAGCCCCGCGGAGGAAGGGATCAGTGGCCGACATGAAGAGGCGGTGTACAACATACCGACGATTAGCTATCAGACAGTGCACCACGACAGTGCAACAGAGTAAAAGGTCGCCTGGAGGAGTTCAAGGACGAGATCTGACAGAACTGTCGTCGAGCAGAAGCAACGGGAGGATGAAGGAGGGGCGGCAGCTGCTTGGAGCAAGGAGGAAGATGATGGCCAGAGGTTTCTTTCACTAGCTCAGTTTTAATAAAAAGAGGTCCAGGGTTCTTTTCTTAAATCAGACAAAATACCACGGTTTACGAATACTACAGTATTAAAACCATAGGTTTTAGTGGCAACCAAACACCGCATAGTAATTAAAACTATGGTAATATCAAATATTGTAGTATTATCAAAATACTTAGAAAAAACTGTGCTATCAAAACGGGCCTTAGTTCTTCTTTTCTCTCTAGATGCAGATTGAATTTGGGTTTGAATTTTTGTGAGATTGTAGAAACACATCTTAGGCACTAACACAATTTCAAAACCTTTTAGATGTGATATCTTACGATGGTATAGCGATATCATCTGAAGGGTGGTATCACTGGATGTGTTCTCTACTTGGGGGGAAAAAGTTGCATCGCGCTCTGTCTTTTGGCTTGCAATTCTGTTGTTCTGGTTGGAGCAACATGAACAATAACATCCAGTCTAGGCTTGCCTTTACGTTGACCAAAACATACTCTACATCTGAACTTAGAACGTGCAATGCGTAAGAACCCACACGGTTGTTGATCCACTAGCATTATTGTTATTGTATGCAGAGTTTTCTAATTAGTCTACCTCCATATAGTACAGTATATCATAATATTAAACCATTATTTCTCCACCTCCAGCTCACTACCGACAGGAAGAATAACCATCACCACCCAAGTTCATGCATCACCCGCTGACTATCACCCAGCTACATGTTACAACCTCTGCATCGTCCTCTGACTATCACCTAGGTACATGTTACTAAGTACATCTTAATCATTCACTGACCATACATTCTTGTGTACTAGATCTGGCTCACTATACCATCACCACCTTGGTACAGGCATGTTACTAGTCGATTACCGCACCACACAGATACCTTTGTGCTAGATTCTTGTGTCCTTTTGTGCTAGATCCGGTTGTTGGATCCAATAATCATCCATTACCACCTGGTATTAAGAGTCAGACAAGCTTAACCGCCTAACCATTTGGTATTAAGGTTCTGGGTTTGACTAAAGATGGTCGATGGGGGTGACAACCTATGATGATCAGGTCATATAAAACGAGGACGAAAGGGGCAGGAGAAGCAGAACAGAGCTAAACCCCGAGAGGCGAGAAAGCAGACGAGCACACAAGGCACACATGGCGACCGCGTGTCTCGCCATTTGTGCCACGCTCGCGCTTGTGCTCCTTCCATTCACCGCGGCCGGCGGCGGCGGCAGCGTCAAGGGCCCGGCGCCATTCGACTACAAGCAGGCGCTTCACAGCAGCCTCCTCTACTTCGAGGCGCAGCGATCGGGCCACCTGCCGTACAACCAGCGCGTCAAGTGGCGCGGCCACTCCGGCCTCTTCGACGGCTTGCAGCAAGGCGTGGACCTCGTCGGCGGGTACTACGATGCTGGCGACAACGTTAAGTTCGGCTTGCCGATGGCGTTCACGGTGACCATGCTGTCGTGGAGCGCCATGGAGTTCGCGGAGGACATCGCGGCCACCGGCGAGTGGCGGCACGTCCTGGAGGCCATCAAGTGGGGCACGGACTACTTCATCAAGGCGCACACCGAGCCGTACGTGCTCTGGGTCGAGGTCGGCGACGGTGACACCGACCACTACTGCTGGCAGCGCCCCGAGGACATGACCACGTCGCGGCAGGCCTACAAGGTCGACCGCGACAACCCCGGCTCAGACCTCGTCGGCGAGACCGCCGCCGCACTGGCCGCCGCTTCCATGGGGGTTCCGCCGCTCCAACCCCCACTACGCACAAGTTCTTCTCCACCACGCCGAGCAGGTGCGTAGACATATGCAACGCCATTGTTGTCGCTCTGTTGAAAATGAAACATGTAACATCACTAACGTGTAATGTTACGTCCATTCCATATGCAGTTGTTCGAGTTCGGGGACAAATACCGGGGCAAGTACGACAGTAGCATCAGCGAGACCTATAGCTACTACGCGTCGGTGAGCGGGTACGGCGACGAGATGCTCTGGGCGGCGCTGTGGCTGCACCGGGCGACGGGGAAGGCGAGCTACCTGGACTACGCCGTGGATATGGCTGATGAGTTCGGCGGCACCACCTGGGCCATCACAGAGTTCAGTTGGGACGTGAAGTACGCCGGCCTCCAGATCCTTGCCACCAAGGTGAGCATCAGCTGTACATGACTGCTCAACAAATTAACTAATTATCCTCTAATTTTATTAGTAGTTTCTTTAAGTGAAACGGTAGACAAGGAATCTATATAGACAATGTTTTCCTCAGTTGGTATGGCATGCACGATCGACAATGTTTTCCTCACATATACTATTATTTCTTCAGAAAATCAAACTGTATAGATGTACATCGAATATCACTCAAGATAAAATGTGTTTTTTAACATGTGGTGTCATTTTAGGTGCTGCTGGAAGGGAAGCACCCGGAGCACAAAGCGACTCTGGAGAAGTACAAGGCCAAGGCGGAGCACTACCTCTGCGCCTGCCTCAACAAGAACGGCGACGCCGGCAACGTCAACCGCACGGCCGGCGGCATGCTCTACGTCCGGCAGTGGAACAACATGCCGTACGTGACCAACGCCGCATTCCTCCTCACCGTCTACTCCCGCTACCTCACCTCCGCCGCCCAGGAGCCGCCGGTGCTGCAGTGCCCCGACGGGCCGGCGCACGCCGACGAGCTGCTGGCCCTGGCGCGAACGCAAACGGATTACGTACTCGGCGCGAACCCGGCCGGCGTGAGCTACTTGGTCGGGTACGGCCAGCGGTTCCCGAGGCGGATGCACCACCGTGGCGCGTCCATCGTGTCCCACCGCGGTGACGGCAGGTTCATCGGGTGCATGCAGGGTTACGACAACTGGTTCCTCAGGAGGAGGGCGAACCCAAACGTGGTCGTCGGCGCCATCGTTGGCGGGCCGGACCACCTCGACAGATTCAGGGACAGTCGCGACAACTACATGCAAACGGAAGCGTGCACGTACAACACCGCGCCCATGGTTGGCATCTTCGCATACTTGCACAGCGAAACAGTCATCACGAAAAAAAGCTGAACACAAAAAGTTCTACGATTAGTGTGCAGTTTTACGAGTCTGATCTAGGATGTTTTTTGTTGGTTTAGTTTAAATGTTTGGATTTGTCATATTGGTAGAGAGTAGAGAGTAGAGAGTGCAGAGTAGTGGTGCATGTGGTTTGCAAACAAGATGGATAGATTGCATGGCTGCATACAGTTTGTAGTTTCTGTCTGCATGTAATGGAAGCTCAGTCGGTTTTTAGAAGAAAAAACATTCTCTTGGAGCATACTTCTTCGCCTTTGATACCTGGTTTTTTTCTCTTTGAACAACAGGTAGGGACATGAAGGTCCCAAAGCTCGCATTCATAGCAAAATTATTGGAACAACGCTCCTTAAAGGACCGTGCAAGAACTAGAAGTTTTTTTTTTGAGAGAGAACAAGAACTAGAAGTTGCAAACATGCCCACCGTGCTAGAACAAGAAGTTGCAAACATGTCCTTACCTTTTGCACAAAGGACCTTAAAGATATCAACGAAAAATCAATCCGGTCTTGCTATTAAATTCATGCTTTAGTAAATTCATCAAAAGTTCAAACTGATGGAGAGAGACGTACAATATATTTCAACACTCTTCCTCTCGTTTAGCCATTTTTAGTCATTAGACATGGGATCGATGTAGGCCGCATAATCTTTTATTTTTAATATTGTGTTGACATGGTCTTGAACACAAGATCTTTTGGTTCTGATGCCATATTAAATTCATGCTCCATCCCTATCTAAAAGTCCAAACTAATGTAGAAAGACGAGTAATATATTTGAACCCTGCATCCAAAGTGACCACATCACAGATGCTTTGTCTGTCATCTTCGAGGCAAACCTTGGTATTGGGCAAGGAAAATAGGGCCTCCCTCTCGAGTTTGAACAAGGTGAAATTCTAGCAGCGATTTCTTTAATCTTCAGCTTCCGTAGCCAAGGTCGGTGCAGTGGCTAGTCAATGAAAAAGAAACTCGAAGCCATCTTGCTTACGAGCAAAGAGCTCTAGATCAAGATGGAGACTGCATCCGCCGCTCTCTCTCCTTCTGCTCTCTCAACGGAGAAGACATAATGCAAGGATGTTTGCTCCGCCTACATTGGAGATCCTCCAAGCTTATTGTTGAAGCTCTGACCAGATCAACCTTTTCCAGCCACAACCTGGACATGGACTAGAGAGGGAACCCAACCATCTCCCAACACTGATAATTGACGTCGGAAGAAGCCCCAAGTTGGCATACATCCTTTCCTCACTATGGAAGTCTCTAAACTAAACTTAGTACTATGTACAATGATCTGCACTCGCATTCCATCCTCACTTTGGCCGACCTCATTGGTAGAGAAGAAGTGGAAAAGAGGTGACACAACCCAGTAGACTCTAAAAAGGAAAGATTGAGGAGAGAGAAATGAGAGGATAAAATTAGCATTGTTCCATGCATGTCGACCGCCAAGGAAATGTGGTAATAGCATAACTTGCCATTAATGAGCTCTATTCATCCACAAACTTCCAAAATATGACGTCAACATCAACAAACTTGGTCGGGCGTGGCAAAAAGTCTTTCGGCGATTCTTGAGCATCGGATGCTCTCATTTGTCGACGGCCTGCACATACAGTCTCTTTGTTGGTTGCGTATTCATTGGTCAATCCCAAAAGTTGTAAATCCACCTGGTCGGGCAAAAAGGTACATTTTCCTGCCTCCTAGTCTCGATGTGCTTGCCAAATTGCTCACTCTATAGCTGGCTCCTCCTCGCCGGTTGGCTCCTCCAAATCGACCGTCAAGCTCTTGAACATCCTACCACGGTAGGCTTGCAGAACCTTCGCCACATCGAGATCCGAGTCTGACATCTTGGTGTCCTCCTAAGTAGTCGTGAGCTCAACCTTCTTCTCTTGAAAGTTAATATCTTCTCTTGCGCCACAATGAAGATGTCAAACCTCTTGGCCTTATTTCCTCATTCACGTTATTGCGCTTGATGCATACCTCGTCCTTCTTCTCCATAATGTCCTCGAACCTCTCTGTCATATTGGTCGCCGACCCCTCTCGCTTATCCTTCTCCTCCACCTCCCCCTTCCTCCCCCGTTCCAAGCCATCCTTTTGGCCGGAGCAATGACTACCTTTGTTGGATCACCACCTTCATCTACATTTCCCATGGCGACGGTCTTGGCGGAATTGGCAACGACATTGATCCACTTGGGATGTGCATTAAATTAAACAAACAATGTATGGAAAGGAAGTGCTTCTTCTCCACCCTAAAGAAAAATTTGTACACAAAACCGGCCTAGAAAATGAAAGACATGATCAACAAGTTGCATATTCGGCCAAAGGACCAACACACATAGCATATTCGGCTAAATGACCAACACACATAGAACACCAATAAAATTTGATCTCTTGGAGTGACACGTCACTTGGCCATCGGATCTACAATTATAGGTAAAAGCCGCATTACTTGCTCGTGGCCTCTTGAATGGTGTACCATCAATTAGTGAGCGACTTCGAATTACAGTCACCAATTTTCTCCTTGCAATAAGGATCATAGTGCTTTTTCTCATGAAGCAAACATGCACACTTGTCAAAAAGGTTTCGCCCCTTTGCTCCATGCCATGAATCAGATCAATTCTTATGACCAACCACACATCAACTAACAATTCATCCTCCGTCAAGTTGATTTTTCATCCCCTCTTCTTCTTTGGGTCTGCACACAAATCACTTTCTGATGGTCGTTGTTTGACAGCTTGGTGTGCATCTGCTGGGTCTGCATGTGTTGGGTATGCGAGTGTTGGTTGTCCGCCTCGGTTAGGAATCCCTCACTTTCCTTTTTTGAGTCCACCACTATTGTGGATAATGTTCATTAGTGTCTCCTCCTCATCCGTCACAATCGTGCTCGGTTGAGACATTCCAAACTGAAACCGGGCACCGAATGGCGAGGGAGACATAGCCGGCATTCGCGAACAGAGAAGCATCAGTGACTGCGATTGAGGCTATGTGAAGGTCTTGTCCCTGTTGAAGTCAACACTGAATGGCACTTGATGACCGGCGGTGACGTTGGATGTGGGCTGCAGCTGCAGACCGAGCTGTTGGGCGCGTAGTAATATGGCAGATACAGCTGCGTTGGCCAGGGCGGCGGCGGTTGCACGACCGACACCCGCCGGGCCACATACACTTTGACGAAGGAGGTCCTTGATGACTGGCCACCGCCAAAGCGGCTCACTCTTTTGTTTGCGGTAGGGAGCGACGCGTGTCTCCGTGTTAGCCTTGCACAGGCGGTCACCACTAACGGGTCCTCCGGCTCCAGAGTGACAGCGACCGTCTCGATCGGCTCCATTGGGAAGTAGAAGACGAAAGGGGCGGGAACTCGATGGAGGCGGCGACGATCGGAATGAGGAGAATTGAGAAAGGGCAGGCTTTTGCAAGAAGATAGTGGTGGAACTTTTCAAATGCCCAGGCTCCGCCTCAATTTTGGTTTGGTTCAAGGTGTGGGACAATGAAGTGGCCGATTTACAAATGCTCGCAAACCTCCACCAGTATTGCTTCTAATTTGTGGAAGTTCGTATGCCCAGACGGTTTCGCGGACGTTTAATGTAAGACGTTGTGGCAAAAAAAAGTGTTTGAACCATGTTGTCCGGAGTTTACGGGCATTTTGATGCACTGCGTTATAGTTGCCTTAGGGCAAAGGCTTCCGGCCAAGGTGCCACCTCCACATAAGCCAAAAAAATTGTTGGGGGCAAAGCCTTGCTGTCACCACCACCGCTATTGTACACTCAGCGTCTAGATGATACATTTGGTTGATGTAATGTCCATCATAGGTCACTCATATTTTCTTTGTGTCACTACTCTAGATAGTCTTGTAGTCGCACGTTTTTCAATTTCTTAATGAACGCCATAATGACTTTAGGAAAAGGAAAATCATCCGATAAGACCCGGGTGTTGGTATGAAATGGAAAAAGACATTACATCACAATTGCTACAAATATGACCTTCTATCTTTACAAGTCGTATTCTTGTAACATGCTATTGTCATTTCACTTATGTTCGAATATAAAACCGAATATTTTTGTCAATTGTATGATGTTTCACTTAGGATATAAATATAATTGTGTTGTGTGCTTATTATGTTTGTCGCTGAAGCTAACATATAGAGAAATAAAACCACGATGTGGCTGGTAGATTCAATTGTGATAGAGATATCATAAATGGCCCCTAATGAAAAAATCAACCGTGTGAGCACAATTCACCAGAGGACTTGAAGCAACAACAACCTCCACATAAGCTGTTCCAAATGAATATTATTTTGAGTCCTCTGTGAAAGCTCTCTTGCAGTTGGTTCGTCGCCTGACTGCGAAGGCCCTTGATCACCGACTATGTAGACAGACCAACCAGAAATAATTTCCCCTCAAATGCTTCTCCACTAGTTTATGTCTTGATTCCTGGTTCAACCATCTCCTCTATTTTAAATTCTAACTATACATAAAGTTAATTTGCACACACATTGCATATAGCTGGCAGAGTCAGTGTTTAAAGTCCTAACCACAACACGTACAAGTTGACACACATGAACTCCACATCGCATATGTTAGTGTTCTTTTAAGCACGCAAGTCAAGTACTTCAACCTATGAGCAAGCTGATGATTAGTTAACAAACAAGAAACATAAAAATAAATAGTAGGTAGCAACCAGCAGTGGCTATGCTATTTGACTCTGAATCTTCTATGAGAATAATATAAACGAACTTGCACGATCAAGTATTCTGGAAAACCCTTGTTTTATCAATTTTAGAAGCAACGTACATGTCTATATTATGTGTCACAAGTTTGAATAAAATTCCAGGGATCTCTGGATCGCCTAAACTCTAAAGAGCCGACGGCTTAACCAGCTGATCTACATACCAAATGACAGTATTAAGCTGGTACCATGATGCCTACATAGAGTGAATGAGGTACTTTTCATGTTGCACTAACATTATATACTATTTGGCTGTCACTCCCTACTACTTTTGTTTAGATTGCAGTCAACGGGGAGCTAATAACAGAGAGGGATTCCACTTATCTAGTCCTCAATGTTGTGCTAGGATGTGACATTTGCGGACCGACTGCACGCCCCAGAGATGTAGCAAGAGACTAATTAACGATTCTCATTTTTTTTGCCACCTAGTAATTAATAATGCAAGTGTAATGCCTATCACACGGGTGTTAATCAGTGACAACACTTTGTGGAGCCTACAAGATCCTAGTTTCCTGAATTAACAAAGTGTCATGACAGGAAATTTAGAAAACTGACATATTATCTGTTGGAAGCACACATGTATCAAAAAAGAAGAGGATGTTGCCTCTGTTCCATAATTTGCACAGGAAACGGCATATTTTGTAGAAGTTTCGAGTAAACCAAATAGAGATAAATATATGATAATTTTGTTTCGAAATTGTGTACCATACTTCTGAATGGAAACTTATAGGATCTTTATATGGCAATCTTTTGAAATCATGCATAAGAAAAAAAAATCAGAAGTGGTAATAATTAACCAATAACAGGTACGTAACTTTTCATGGTACATCTAAAAATGAATATTTTTTGTGACCACATTATTAGTTTATACAATTATGTAGGCAAAAAAGTTATGTAAGTGGAAACGATAAGAACTACTCGATTCTCTTAGCATAATTGAACATACATGATTTCAACACTTTCCTAGCTCGTTTTCACGCAAGTGCAAAAATAGCAGCCTTGCACAATCGAACATACTGCAATTCAGAATGATCCATTGTGGTGTTTTATTTCGAAGTTCTAATTAAGAAAATGATTCAAGTAACATAGAAATAATTTTAGAAGTTATTAAAACCCAAAGCTTGTAAAATGGTGCGCCGATCACGAGCTACTTGTCAGTGACGGCTGCAAAACCCATTAGTGACCGCATTATTTTGTTCGTCACTCAAAAGCGCCGATAACATAGTGAGATATGATGTGGACTTGTCCAAATTTACACATGCATGGAATACCAAGTATAACCAACCCTTCCGGACGCTACTACGACTACACTAACTGCATCCATCTTCGTGGGGTCAATCCTGACCGCAAAATGAAAAGGCGCAATTTATTTTCTGGTGTTTTCCATATTCTCTTATCTAAGTACGTACTTGCACTCGATAGCTTCTGGATTGCCCCACATATTATGATAGGAAAATTGTTGACACAGCAGTTTGTAGATTTTATAGCACTCACATGTGTCAAGGCAGTAGGAACACCACTATCGGACCGTGTTACATGTCTCTTTTACCTTACGTCCACCTCCTTGTGTTGTTGCCACTCCCCTAATCCGAGCATGCCACCCCATCTTTCTTCTTTTCCTCTGGTGGCAGCATCATTGAATCCTCCCCCAAGATTTTCCATTGTATTCGCCAATCCTGTGTCACATGTGGTCACGTCATTGCCCTTCCTATTTAACAGTACATCGTTAGCATGTTGCCTCTAGCTGTCATGTATCTAAGATGGACCATTGCTAGAGAAGACACCAGCCGCATCGGGCAAAGTTGACACAGGAGGAAAAACTAAATGGTTAGTAAATTGGTGGCAAAATTGCAATTCTGTTATTCCTGTTTGAGCAACGGCAATAAGTAAGTGCAAGCTGAAACTTACCAAAGGCTACATGCATCAACCGTTGTAGCGACCGAAGGTTATCCTCCTTTTCGGAAAAAAGGTTTGAGATGTCTATACGCTTGATCAAAACATACTTAACATATGAACTTAGAATGTGCAATGCATATGCATCCACATTGTTGTTTATGGAAGATGCAAGTCAACCCTATGTAGCACTGTTGTTTTATGCCGAGTGTTCTGATTAGTGTGCCTTCATACAATAGTATATATTAATTAAACTATTAGTTCTCATGTCCAGCTGACTCCAGGAGACTACCGACAGGAAGAATTAGCATCGCCACCCAGATACAGTGTTTCCTTTTCATAGAAAAAGACAAGTCAAAACTGAATAGCATCACGAGAAGACTAAAACACAAAAGATACTATTCACCACTGAGTCCGTTTCCTTTCTCTTTGCACTCTATATATAGATCAAATTTGGCTCTATAATTTTATGGGACTGTAAAAACAAATCGTAGATACAAACTCAATTTCAAAGTTAATATCACTAGTCCATTGACCGTTAGAGAATTGTACTGCACCACATTTTTCTTTTGACTTATAAGTATGTTGTTTTCATTCGAGCAACAGAAAGTTAGACTTGCATTTACGCTCAACCAAAACTTACATAATGTCCGAACTTAAAATGTACAGTGCATATGCATCCACATCCTCTATAACACTATGCTCCCTAATTTTAAAGAGCCCACATTCAATTGAGGTCATCAATTAGAATTAGGTCATCCGATTTTGTCCGGGTCAACAATTCTTTAAAGTTCTCTCGTTCAGTTCTTTTATACTATACTTTTAAGGTCTCACAATTAATTGTTGTATTCAATTTCGAATTGGGTCACCCGATTTTTACCGGGTCAACAATTTTTAGGCTCTCCCATTTAACTCTTTTAATTCATTGTGTTCCTTAATTTTGAAGCTTTTTCATTCAATTGAGATATTCAATTTTTGATTTGGTTTATAATTTTGACCGGATCAATGATTTTTCAAATCATTTAGCAGCAATCGGGCTATAAAATCATATCAATCCTGCGCACCCTCCCACCATCTAGAAAAAAGAAGCGCCATCATGTGATATTATAGCACCAATATAGTACATGCCACCACCGACGTAGTAATTTTCCCACATAAGTATAGGTTGGTTAGCGGATAACACAAAATCACACACTAGTAGCAAACAGGCCTTTGGACCGGAGCATTAGTCCCGGTTGGGTTTTGCACCGGGACTAATGCGTCCACTAGTCCCGGTTCATGAGCCTATGCTTTAGTCCCGGTTCATGAGGAACCTCTAGTCCCGGTTGGTGTTACCAACTGGGACTAAAGGGGTGGTGGCAGGATTGCGGTGGGCTGGGGCCCATGCGAGACCCTTTAGTCCCGGTTGGTACCACCAACCGGGACTATAGAAATTCCTATATATAGATTCTTCTTCCAGCCCGATCCCAAGCTCTCCTTTCTATCCTCTTTGTTTTCTTCCTTCCCCTGAGCTCATGAGGATTTGCCAAGATTTGTGAAGATTGGAGGCACCCATCCATTTTTGCCAAGATTTGTGAAGATTGGAGGCACCCCATCGTTCTAAAAGGTTAGCAACTTCATCCTTTCATCTCTCATTACTGTTTGGGAGTAATTATGTGGGAGTTCATTTGATTTATATGCAAGCAATTTGAGCTCAAATCCTCTTCTTAGTTTGTATGTGTAGGTGTGTGGTTTACTTAGTGCCTTCCCGTCCCCGTTCTCAGTTTGAGCTCAAATCCTCTTCTTAGTTTGCATGTGTAGGTGTGGTTTACTTAGTGCCTTCCCGTCCCCGTCCTCAGTTTGAGCTCAAATCCTCTTCTTAGTTTGCATGTGTAGGCGACGTATTATGTCTGGACGAAATCCTCAGTCTGGACAAAGTTCTCAGTCTAAACAAAGTTCTCAGTCTGGACGAAATCCTCAGTCTGGACAAAGTTCTCAGTCTAGACAAAGTTCTCGGTCTAAACAAAGTTCTCCGTCTAGACAAAAATATCAGTCTAACTGTTCGGCAGATATATATAAGATAATTATATGTTGTTTTACGAGAACTATGTATGAACTCCATGTATTTATTTTTGCAGTAATAAAATTTTGATCACTATTAATTCGGTCATTTCTCTATTCATGATGTTCAGTATGTACGGTGACCGAGGGACTTCCGACGCACTTCGTTTAAGATAAGAAGTTTGAAGAAGTTTCATTATAAATTGAGATAGAATTTCAGAAGTTTCATTATAAATTGAGATAGAAATTTCAGAAGTTTTAAGATAAGAAGTTTCATTATAAATACATCATGCATTATAATTTTTTTTTAAAAAATAGGACTAGAAATAGAGAGTAAAAAAATTACGTACTTTCGGTCTGTCGGAGCTCCTTGTGTGACTTTCATGTCTCTTCTTGATGGAGGAATCCCGACTGTTGTCGCGGGGGTCGTTTCCCTCTTCTTCTTCTCGCGATATATACCTTGGTATATTGCGCGAGAGAAGAAGGGGAAACGACCAGCACCGACGGTCGAAATATTAGTGTGAGGTAGTGTCCACCAATATACACCACCATATAAATGTGAGAGAGTACGCACCATACACACCATGAGGCATGAGAGTTTTTCTAAGGAAAACCTTGACAGACCGAAAGTCAAGCCATGTTGAATTAGATCTATTTGCACATGTGTCAATGTTATTGCAGGGAACACCACCTTAATTACAAGTTAATAACATTTGATTTATATGCATGCAATTTGAGCTCAAATCCTCTTCTTAGTTTGCATGTGTAGGTGTGGTTTACTTAGTGCCTTCCCGTCCCCGTCCTCAGTTTGAGCTCAAATCATCTTCTTAGTTTGCATGTGTAGGCGACGTATTGTGTCTGGACGAAATCCTCAGTCTGGACAAAGTTCTCAGTCTGGACGAAATCCCCAGTGTGGACAAAGTTCTCGGTCTAGATAAAGTTCTCGGTCTAAACAAAGTTCTCCATCTAGACAAAAATATCACTGTTCGGCAGATATGACATAACTATATGTTGTTTTATGAGAACTGTGTATGAACTCTATGTATTTATTTTTGAAGTAATAACATTTTGATCACTATTAATTCGGTCATTTCTCTATTCATGATGTTCTGTAATTGTTTTTGATATACGTAATTATATAATGCAGGATGTACGGTGACCGAGGGACTTCCGACGCACTTCGTTTAAGAAGAAGTTTGAAGAAGTTTTATTATAAATTGAGATAGAATTTCAGAAGTTTCATTATAAATTGAGATAGAAATTTCAGAAGTTTTAAGATAAGAAGTTTCATTATAAATACATCATGCATTATAATTTTTTAATAAAAAATAGGACTAGAAATTTTTAGTAAAATTTTTTTTTACGTACTTTTGGTCTGTCGGAGCTCCTTGTCTGACTTTCATGTCTCTTCTTGATGGAGGAATCCCGACTGTTGTCGCGCGGGTCGTTTCTCTCTTCTTCTTTCTCGCGATATATACATTGGTATATTGCGCGAGAGAAGAAGGGGAAACGACCAGCACCGACGGTCGAAATATTAGTGTGAAGTAGTGTCCACCAACATACACCACCATATAATTAAGTGTGAGAGAGTGCGCACCATACACACCATGAGACATGAGAGTTTTTCTAAGGAAAACCTTTACAGACCGAAAGTCAAGCCAGAAATAGGTCTATTTGGACATGTGTCAATGTTATTGCAGGGAACACCACCTTAATTACAAGTTAATAACATTTGATTTATATGCATGCAATTTGAGCTCAAATCCTCTTCTTAGTTTGCATGAGTAGGTGTGGTTTACTGCATGTGTAGGTGTAGGTGAGCCTCTTGTTCTTATCCTTTTTAATTTGTAAAAAAAAATCTTATGTAGATAGTTAATTGTTCTTATCATTTTTCATTTGTACTGCTTTTCAATTTCAGGGTCATTCGGCACAAAAAAATCATTAAATGCATGAAAAATAACAAATGAAGTTAGAAATGGTTGAAATTTGAGGATGTGGCTTTGAATGGTGCATAATGAATGCACAAAAAGTCTGTACTTGAAATAAGTTAAAAAAAATAAATGCCTTTGTAACAGATGAGTTTTCGTCCGAAACCCTCATACTTCGAAGGAGATGGTCCAGTTTGTACACGAAGTGCATCCAGTTTTTGCTGTAACCCTCTCAACTTTTTAGCACATGCTATGTGGGTGAAATGATGATACCATGCCAAGTTTCTACCTTTTTAGATTTCATTTGTAGTGCTTTTTAATTTCAGGGTCATTTAGCTCAAAAAAATCATTAAATGCATGAAAAATAGCAAATGAAGTTAGAAATGGTTGAAATTTGAGGATGTGGCTTTGAATGGTGCATATTGAATGCACAAAAATTCTATACTTGAAATAAGTTAAAAAAAATTAAATGCCTTTGTAACAGATGAGTTTTCATCCGAAACCCTCATACTTCGAAGGAGATGGTCCAGTTTGTACACGAAGTGCATCCAGTTTTTGCCGTAACCCTCTCAACTTTTTAGCACATGCTATGTGGGTGAAATGATGATACCATGCCAAGTTTCTACCTTTTTAGATTTCATTTGTAGTGCTTTTTAATTTCAGGGTCATTTAGCTCAAAAAAAAAAATCATTAAATGCATGAAAAATAACAAATGAAGTTAGAAAGGGTTGAAATTTAAGGATGTGGCTTTGAATGGTGCATATTGAATGCACAAAAAGTCTATACTTGAAATAAGTTAAAAAAAATTAAATGCCTTTGTAACAGATGAGTTTTCGTCCGAAACCCACATACTTTGAAGGAGATGGTCCAGTTTATACACGAAGTGCATCCAGTTTTTGCCGTAACCCTCTCAACTTTTTAGCACATGCTATGTGAGTGAAATGATGATACCATGCCAAGTTTCTACCTTTTTAGATTTCATTTGTAGTGCTTTTTAATTTCAGGGTCATTTAGCTTAAAAAAATCATTGAATGCATGAAAAATAGCAAATGAAGTTAGAAAGGGTTGAAATTTGAAGATGTGGCTTTGAATGGTGCATATTGAATGCACAAAAAGTCAGGAGTTCATTTGGGTGATTTTGATTAAAACAAATGAAGGTATACAACTAAAAGAGTTAAACAGAATCTGGTTTTGATTAAAACACCTATTTAAATTATCCTAAAAATTCCCAAGTTTAACATAATGATAAAACATAATAATATTAAACAATAGGAAAAACAATCACTCAAAAAATATATTTTTAAACTAAAGTTATTCACAAATTAGTGATTCACACAAATTTCAAATGAATTCAAATTTAAACTATCTAAATTTGAAAACTACTGGCACTAACAAAAAGTTTGTAATTGTTTTGACCTAAAGAAAAAAGATTTATTAAAAAACTATAAATATTCTAACAGTTATTCCAAATCTAAAAACAGAAATTAGAAAAACAAAACAAAAAAGAGAAAATACAGCTATAGTCCCGGTTGGTGCTACCAACCGGGACTAAAGGTCCCTTCCCGCGCGGAATTTGGGCCGAAAAGATGGGTAGTCCTTTAGTCCCGGTTGGTAGCACCAACCGGGACTAAAGGTCTTTAGTCCTGGTTGGAGCCACCAACCGGGACTAAAGGTCTTCAGTGTATATAAGCACACACTTGGAAAAATTCCCCAACCTCTCCCATTCTCCCCAGATCGACGCCGACGCCGCCAGGCTGCTGCCCGTCGCCGCCAGGCTGCCGCTCGTCGCCGACGCCGTCGCCGTCGCCCCGCCCCGACGCTGCCAGGCTGCCGCTCGTCGCCGTCACCGCTCGTCGCCAGGCTGCCGCACGTCGCCGTCGCCGTCGCCGTCGCCGTCGCTGCTCGTCGCCGTCGCCCTGCCCCGACGCCGCCAGGCTACCGCTCGTCGCCGTCGCGCCGCTCTCGTCAGCCCCCCGGTGAGCTCCCCCGCATCGATAGATGATAGATGATGATGACGGAGGATAGATGATGATAGATGATTTTCTGTAGTAATTTTGTTAGATATGATGATAGATGATCTGATAATAGATGATTTTGTTAGATGATGATGATTTTCTGTAGTAATTTTGTCAGATGATGATAATTTTTTTCTGTTAGATGATTTTGTTAAATTATGATGATTTTCATGTTTTAGTTTTAGTTGTTTTAGGTAATTAAGTGTTCATATTGTTTTAGTTAATTTAGTTTTTTTATGTTTTAGTTGTTTAGTTTTTTTTATGTTTTAGTTAATTTAGTTGTTTTATGTTTTAGTTGTTTTAGTTGTTTAGTTTTTTTTATGTTTTAGTTGTTTTAGTTGGAAATAATGTAGTATCGTCGGTCGTCGGTGACGCGATATCGAGGAGTCCCCGACGATCATCGGTGAGGAGTCCCCGATGATCGCCGGTGAGAGAGTGCGCACTAACACACCATGAGATATGAGAGTTATTTAAGGAAAGCCTCGACAGACCGAAAGTAATAATCAATTTATATGTCATGTGCGTATGTTATTGCAATTAGGTCTATTTGGTCATGTGCGTATGTTATTGCAGGGAACACCTCCTTGTGCTTATGTTTTGCCGGAATGTTGATTTATTTCCGTTCCGGCAAATTTTAGGCGCTCAATATGTCTTACATTAGCAATGGTCATGCCGTAATTTTTGAATCATGAACACAAGAAATGTCGTCGTCTGATGACGACGATAGGATCCAAGCGTGTGAACTCTGCGGCGAAGATAATGGTCTTTGTGACAGAGACGACAGGTTCTTCACCATGAAGCTTTACGAGGACTTCGATATTTGTGCGGTATGCAACGATGACAACTGTTTTTTCGTAATTAAGCATGACTTCTGTTTCTTTGCTTCAACGTGTAATTTCTATTTTATACAATTCGACTAGTTCATCCCCTGTCATGCAAGACGGTATTTCTTGGAGAGGCTTGGTTTCGAAGAGCACGAGAGTTTCGAGACGAGGAGAGCCAACCTGAGGACTAAACATGGTCACACATTTCTGGTCAAAGTAATGAATGCAGTTAATAACACAGAATTAGGGTGCTCAAATTGGGAAGCTCTTTGCAAGGCATATGGATTTCAGGAGGATATGGAAATAACCTTCGATCTTCGTTCTGAAGATCATATTGAAGGTAACATCGACATTTGGGTGGATGTCGATATGCTTCCTGTTTTACCTCCATGTGAGTTTATCAACCATGCATATTTGTCAAGTAATTTGCATTCTATATTTAAAAATAGTTGGTGTTCATCCATACTAAATTTTTTAATTTATAATTTACAACTTCTTTCGTTTCTTCGAGTGAAACACAGAACATAATTGACACGACACACTACACTTATGGATCACATCTAACTTGGGAGGAGAAGGATGATCTTATCAACTTTGTTATTGGTGTCCTAGTTGGTAGGGAGATCTTCCCGTATAATTTGGGAACTGGCCCAAATTATACATTGTACAGGACACTAGTGCATAGGTTGAGGGCGGATGACATTCGCCGAAATATCTTGGTAAGAGTTGCTAATTAAGTACACTACTGTTGCGTAAATGGTATTGATTATATTGCTAACTAGGCTACTATTATGTTCTTCAACAGAAACTGCCAAATGAAGTTGTGCCTCCGTTGATGCAAGCCGAAGGTAATATGATAATTAAAAGCCCCTTCCAGCCCGAGTTCTCTTTTGCATACTCGACTGAGCGCAAACCACCAAGACGGCTCCAAATTGAAGCATGGGGACAAATAAAGAAGGATTGCAAGCCACAAGTTGGAGACCGTTGGATCTCTTTGCTTCATCATGGAGACATAGGTGTTATTCTGTTTTATGTCATTTTACCTAGGAGGGAGGACTAGGTCCTATGAGATAGAAGTTTTTCTGGTTTATATTAACTTGCATGATCGATTAGGATGATTATTATTATGATGTTTTTTTGTTTTATGAGATTTTAACTTGGTATGATTAAGATGATGATGAGTTGTTAGATGAGTAAGATGATGATGAGTTATATGACATATATTTGATTAAAGTGGATGGATGCAAGTGATCATGTTGAATTAGAGGAAACAATTAAATGAAAAACACAAAATGAAAAGGAAAAATAAACAATGAAGCCTTAACCGCTAAACCTTTAGTCCCGGTTGGTGTTACCAACCGGGACCAAAGGTCCCCATGCCCTGGCGCGCGCTGCCGGCCACGTGGCCAGGGTTTAGTCCCGGTTCGTAGCCAACCGGGACTAAAGGCTTGGACCCTTTAGTCTCTATACTTTACTCCCGGTTGGGGAACCGGGACTAAAGGCCCTTCCCAACCGGGACTAATGGCTTGTTTTCTACTAGTGACACCACGAAAGGCCCACCAAATCACCGCATTATAAATAAAAATAAAACGCATGTCATCATCTCCCCTACCCACCAAACTAAATAATCCATTAGTTTCAATATATAAGGGATATTAGGTTTTTGGAAAGTCAAATTTCTTTAACTTTGACCAAATTCAGAGCAAAATATTGACCTCCACAATATTGAACAAAAAAAAATGAAAATTCATTTCACAATACCGATTTGATATTATGAATTTTGATATATTTCTCTATAAACCTAATCAAACATAAAATGTTTGTCTTTTTCAAAAAAGCAATACACTTTATATTTTAAAACAAAGTGATTTTTTTTTAAAACCCAACAACATTAACGGCGCAACAAAGCGCATCCAACCCTTCTAGTGGATGTTGATGTGTGATGCAATTCAACCCCTGAACAAGTAATATCTCACAATCTTGTTGTTCTCATTGGAGCAACATGAACAAGTAATATCCAGTTTCAGCTTGTCTTTACGTTGACCAAAACATGCTATAAATCTGAACTTAGAACGTGCAATGCATATGCATCCTCATGCCACATGGTTGTTAGTGTACGACGTAAGTCAACCCTACCTAACTAGCACGGTTATATCATCCTGAGTTTTTAGTTAGTCTACCTTCATATTATCTTCATCTCTACCCTTAAAAGGGGAGTTGATTGCTTCTCCTCCAAGGGTTTTTTCTGCCTCACCTCACATCACCGTCTATTTTGTCTGGATTTTCTTCGCCTCTCCTCCCACAACCATCTCATACTGGTTTGTTTTTGCCCACTTCCGACACAACAACAAAAAATTCTGAACGGGTCAGAACTTTTCATGCGGACGGAAGTTATTTAGTAATCTCTTTATGGTAAAGAATCAATCACGGTCAATTTTTAATAAATCTCTAAAAACCAAGTCTAAATTAGTTAACTTTTTTATAAGTCGTTCAATCACATTAATTAATTTTTACATGAGTCAAGTGTCAGGTCTTGCTCGGTGGTCAGGTGCGCGGCGGACCTAATGCGATGTGCCCTGCCGAGCTCCGGTCCAGCTGCGGTGCGGCTTGCCGCAGCGTGTGCTACGCGTTCAGGCGGGCTGAGTATTGCTGCACTGGCACGTACGGTAACCCTGGTATGTGCCAGCGGATGTCTTACTCGCAGGTGTTCAAGATGGCGTGCCGGCGCTCGCTATGACTTCGACTAGTGGTTGGGGCGTGCCATTGGCACGCCTCTTTAGCGTTCATGTGCGCACTTATCTAGCTCACACACTTCAGTGAGCCTAAGTTGATCCTTGATGGCATTTATATACAATAAAAGCTATTTTACTACAGGTAGATATGCTATATTTCCTGAGTTTAACCTACCGATGAGTCAGGATGTAAATGGCGATGGGTCCCACTTATCCGACATATGCCACCCACTTAAAAGAGGCTAAATGGCATACATGGACGTCCATTTAGCGCTAGGGGATGTGTCAAACGCCAGCATAAAGGTTCTTCAACTGAATAACTTCTACAAACAAATAGAATGGCAGCTTGTATGCCAAAACCTCGCGTTATGTACCATGTAGATTTTTCCCTACACAAAAGAACCACCAGATTGTTATCTGTGTAAAGCAAAAAAGGGAACAACATAGAAAACAATCTTTCACATCCTTTCAAATGTTGTACTCTCTCCGTTCCTAAATATAAGTCCTTTTAGAGATTTCACTATAGACTACATACAAAGCAAAATGAGTGAATCTATACTCTAAAATATGTCTATATACATCTGTATGCAGTCCGTATAGTATATAGTCCGTATAGTAGAATCTCTAAAAAGACTTATATTTAGGAACAGGGGGAGTTTAGGCGTGTGGCCATCCCTCTCCAGCTTAAAACATTAGTTCTTTGGAGGAAGATCTTAATTAGCAGTCTTACTCGTCTCTTCTGTAAGTTACAAAATCTGAAACAGTAACAATGTACAATACCCAGTACTCTACATCACACTGACTCTGGAAGGAAAATAACTCGCAAAATGATATCAGTTACCCAGAAAACAGGGATCTACCTTAATTTGGTTGCCGAGCTTACCTTTCATTAGCATGGGGTACATACTGCAAATAACCAATCGAGTGCCAAACCAGGAGCCTTTGAAGCAGCGTCGAACAGGCGATCAAATGGATTTGGTAACATGAATCCCACACTTAAACTCTTCCAATAAATAAAAGTCAGATCCTAAAAGAAACAATCAGAGAAAACAATAGTTAGACAGGAACAGAGATTCCAGAGTTAACAAACATGTTGAGTAACTTATAGCATTGCTATCTTGGCATAGTATAATCACTACCAGACAAGTAAAACATGACAGACTATCAAGTGAAGCGGCAAGCATCGGTTTACTTACTCATTTGTTACATCAGTAGAGACGGGTTCTTCTGCGGCAGCAGCTACATCTTCTGACTCTTATTTATCAGATGGAGCAACTTCGTTGTTCCAGCCATGCACTGCCGACAAGTCATCACAATCAAGCTATTCATCTAACCAAAGAGAAATGCACAGAAAATTCCATCTATCACCAAACAGAAAGGCACCGTCACATTCGTAATGTACAGATTACTAACGACATTCTTGTACCTATTGAAAAATGGATCAAAGACCAATAATGATCCCTAGTCATAAAAGTATTGGTTGTAGAAAGAAACCATCTATTAATCAGTGATGCCCTTATCATATAGTAGAATCAGCTGAGGATTGCTACAAGCACCAAAGGATAGACAACATAAATTACATCAGTTAAGTGTAACTGAAATCTTTCCTGCATAAATAAAAAGCGCCATCTAATTCTTGAAGCCAAACTACTAAATAGTGGAAGAGCTCAAAGCTATTTGTTGTACCAACATTATAATGGCTACCAGAACCATGTCAATGCAATGCCAACAATAACATAGAACTCAATTTATGGAAAGGGCGCACAAACTCAACATGTCATTACTATCTCTTTAATATTTTGATTTGACTTTAAACTAAAGCAGTTCAAACCTACTGGAACAAATCGAAACTGCAAGTTACACACATCATAGTGCGCTGAAATTTGAAAGGAAAACAAAGAGAGAATTCACACGTGAGATTCGATTGCCAGGGCTATCAACTTCACAATTCACACCTGAGATTCGATTGCCAGGGTTGTCATCAACTTCATTTTGTTACAGAGGGAGTATTATGCATCAACAGCCGGTGACATTGAATAATATGACTTGGAACTAACACAAAACAAATGTATGTGCATGAATGACTATCAGTTTCGCCACTATATCAACAAAATAACTCAGAGAAATATGCATTCCTCACCAAACATAAAGCATTACCATACAAGAGAATGGTTGGAAAATCTGTAAATGGATTTGTTTGGAATGCGGGAATTTTTTCCAATCCTTGCGGGATTTGAACTATATCCTGTCGAATTATTATGTTTCAAACAGGGCCAAACATGTGATCAGTAAGATTTTAACTTGTAAAGCTAGAGGTTGGCAACATATAAACAATAGTACATTCTATAAATGCTAGCAATCAGCTTCGTTCACCTTCTGTCGGGGATATACCCCGCGGTATGACCCGGAACAGTTATGACCCGGAATGGATATGACCCGGCAGACAGTTATGACCCGGCAGACAGTTATGACCCGGCAGACAGTCATGACTGACAGATAGTTAAGTCCCGGAGACGAGTCCCTGAAGATGAGTCCCTGAAGATGAGTCTTGAAGATAAGCCCGGTTGTAAGCCGCCCGGGACTCAGAAGCCCACGAAGAGAAGCCCGTGATGGAGAGTCATAATAGGTTAAGTCATAATCCGATTTGGACTCTACATGTAAACCGCCCCTTCAACTTATATAAGGAGGGGCAGGTCACCCCAAGAGGGTCAAGTTTTTAGACGTCTCCATAGACAGGTCTTAGACAGACAAGTCATTAGAGATAGACAGATTAGAGGCTCTCGAGATTAGAGATAGCGATTCGGCACCCTTGTAATCGAGATCGTCATCATCATTAATATAGACACAAAGCAGGACGTAGGCTTTTACCTCGATCGGAGGGGCCGAACCTAGGTAAACTCGCGTCTCTCGATTCCGACCAACCCCTCTCAAGCCGCCACCTAGTTGCGATGGCCTCACACCTAAGTTCTCTCGAGGACATCTTGTCGTGACAAAACCACGACAGTTGGCGCCCACCGTGGGGCGACGCGCACGGCGGTATTGTATTCTTTGAGGGAGCTCTTACAGGGATCGAGAAGATTGCGATCGACTGGATAAAAAAAATAGCGTGGAAGGATCTGCATCGGCTTCGAGTTCATCGTCCAGATTTACAACCTGCGAGACTTAAGTTCGAGAGGAATTAGGGTTGCGACCTGCTTGCCGCAGCCGTCCTGAGATTCATTTGAGTGTTTTTTGAGTCGCCGAGACCGGTGAAGTTCTGAAGAGGACGCGTCTGATCAGCCGCTACTTTCGCGTACATACGCGTCGTTGCATCATTATGTCCCGAGACCTGCTAAATCCAGATACGGAGGGCTAAAAGTTAGTAAGCCGGGAGGAGTCGCCGAGTCAACTATGACCCGGAATAGATTTGGCCGCAGACAAGGACTCCGCCGCCGCGACTCACCTCCCTTCGCCGGCGAGTTTCCGCGGCTGCAGCAATAGCCGCGGTCTCAGCCGCCCGCAGCCGCCGCCGTGGGTTCACCTCGCTGCGCTGATCCGAGCCGCCATCTCCTCCTGTCGTGGCCCCGCCTCCGCCGCGGGCTCAATCACCCACCGCCGTGGTTCTGCCGCCTCAAGCCGCCGCGGCCTCACGCTGGGATCAGCCGTCGTCAAAACTGTCGCCCTGTGCTGCTCCTCTGCCTCGTGGCCATCTTTCCCGCACCTCCACAATTGCCGCGTCGCGCCGTCGCAGCCGGTCACTACCGGGTCCGTACTCACCGGCCTCCGCCCTGGGCTGGCGGCCGCCCCGTGCACTTCGCGCCCCCGCCTGCGGCTGGCCGCTGCTCCGGGCCGCCCCAGCCTCCGCTGCCCTCTGAGGTGCCCGAGCTGGCTGACCCCTGCTAGCGCCACGAGCTGCATCCGCTGCTCAAACCGCCCCGTGCACTTCGCGCCTACCGTGAGTCGCCCTGCGCTGCCGGGTCGCTGCCCCTCTGAGCTGCCTTGTTGAGCCGCCGTCGCGCCTACCATGACCCGCCCTGCGCTGTCGGGTCGTTGCCCCTTTGAGCCGCCCCTGCCGGCTGTCGCCCCGCACCGCAGCTCCTGCCGGCTGTCGTCCCGCGCCGCTGCTGCTGCGAGCCGCCGTCCCGCGCCGCTACTTTGGCCAGCCGCCGCCGCCCCACGCTAGGCGCGCCGTTTCTCCCGTACCTCACCTGCTCAGCTCCGCCATGGCAGAGCCGCCGTCGCGGCTTCGGGTCGCCTCGCGCTCGCGTTAAGTCTTCGCGCCCGCCGCCGTGGCTCCTCTGGCTCTCGCTGCGCCGCACTGGCCGCTGCCTCGCTTCACCTCGGCGAGCCGCTCTTGCTGTGACTCACCAAGCTGCCCGGGTCTTCCTTAAATTGACTCGCCGCACCAGTTTCCGTCGCCTCGCGTCCAAGCCGCCATGGCTCCGCCTCGTCTTGAGCCGCTGCTCGGTTTCGGCCCGCTCCGTCGCGCCCACTTCCGCCGTGGCTTCGCCTCTCCCACGTTCGTCGACGATGTGCCCGCTCACTACTAGAAAAAGCCTTATTAGTGGCGCACCTATTTTTGTTAGTAATGGCGCACTATAGGTGCGCCACTATTAACACGCCACTAGTAACAGATAGTAATGGCGCACCTCTGGTGCGCCATTAGTAATCCAGATAGTAATGGCGCACCTCTGGTGCGCCACTACTAACCCTTAGGTGCTCCACTAGTATTCCGTCCAGGTGCGCCACTAATAGCCTTATAGGTGCGCCACTAGTAATAAAGGAAGGTGCGCCACTAATAAGGGCTGAAATGCGCCACTAGTAATGTATTTGGAAAACAAAAAAAAAATCCAAATTTACAAAAAACAAACTATAAGGAAAAATAATTTAAAAACAAAAAATGAAATAGAATCATATTTTTTATTATAGTAAGAATATTACAATGTCTTTACAAGTATCCAATAAAAGGAAAATTGCAAGGAAATAAAAGAAAATCCTAAAACTAATCTTCTAGTAATCTTTTCTTCTTTTTCTTCACTTTATCCCTGCAAAGTGTAACAAAATAAACAGAAAATACATTTTGTATATGCCCACAAGGAATTAATACATTTTGTATTCAGCCCAAGTCTGGACTCTAATATGTCATACTCTAATATTTCAAAACAAAAAATATTACAGAAAGATGGACCATTAAAAATCCCCTCGAGTCTGAAATCTAATATTTCATACTCACTTGGCACTCCCAGATCCCTATTATGAACTCTCTGTATTTATCTCAAAATATAAGGAAGCAGCAGGGTGCAGTCTTAGGTTTTAACTTGACATCAGCTGTCAATAATATGCAAGATTGAACAACCTTGAAGCAGAGTATATGAATGATTCAAATTACTCATAGCATAATTTGAACAATGAAAGTAAGATTAATATGAGAAGAAAGTGGCAGGTCATTATCATTCATCATAAACACAAACACTGCAATCTACTACAGAATTTACAGAACTTGTTCATAGATTCTTAATCCATATCAGGCAATGTTTTCCAGAGCCAAATAGGCATGCATCTTTTGAAATCAAATAGGAATGCTAAACAGAGCCGTGCATCTCATTTTAGTGGCTCCTGTACTACTACATCAACACTTAGGTGAATCATCATTTGCTTTGCAAAAGAAAAGAGACAGGACTGAATTGAGGTTTCGAAGGAAGAAATAGACTGAAAAACTGCTACCTTTAATGGAGACGAGGAGGCGGGGCTTGGGGTCATCGGAGCAGCCAGGCCGCCACGCGGGAGGGGGGACATGGACACCAGCCGGTGCAGTAGGGTGGCGGAGAGCAATGATAATGTGAAGTCTATAACTAAAAAGGATCTCATAGAGTACATACAAAAGCATTACAAGGCATCTAGAATGGTACTGTACATTAAGAATCTGTGACTGTAATACATTACCATCAACGGAATCAGACGGGACGGGACGATAGCAGTGATTATGACCCCCCCTGGTGGTGGCAGAGGGCGAGTTCACGGATGTGGTGAGGAACGCCGCCATGCTGCGACCGTTGTCGCCGGGTACGCACCCGCTGGTGGAGGTGGAGTTGAGGCGAGGGGTGAAGTTGCTGGTGTCGGCCTAGTCGCCCTGCTCACTGTCACTTGACAACGGCAGTTAGACATTCACATGTCTGAAGATCTCATGCTAATTATGTAGCAATCATGCTCAGTGATGATGCAAATTGTTGGTCTTGACAATGGCATTACTTACGAATAAAAGAATGTACCTAATCAGCAGCAGCAGTCGCATGAGGTAGCCTCAGTGGCAGCTGGAGGAGCGACTCTGCTGCGCCCGCACATTCACGCACCAGCTTCCACCATCAAGCAGCACAACAGCGACCATGGCGTGGAGCAGATGAAGAATAGCCCAGCAAGAGCATGACCTGCAAGCCAAAAATTAGGACCAAATTAGGGAGTTTTATAGTACTTCAATGGATGGGAAATTCAGGAGAATCCTTTAATATTCATAAGAATCCCAAGAATCAAAACATACAAGCTAAGCATGACAGATTAGTCAGACCTAGTGTTCTATTTCAAAGAGGAAAAGCATCTAGCGTCACGAGATTTAAACCAACAATAGTGTTCAGGTGAAAGAAAACTAAATCACATGGATGCAAAAATAGCAGGATATACAGATGAATCCAACGGGCAAATCCTTATTCAAGTTAAAAATTTTAGAAATCTGCCAGCGCTAATTGCTCTATTCTGATTATTGTCGAGCCTAGGGATGTCGCTGAGAAGACCTCCCATGCCATCGAGCTATCTTCAGTTATCTCAACAATATTAGGAGAAATTTCTCTTGTACCCCACTTGGACTTCCCTTTCCTAGCAATGCCAGAAATGTTAGCATTTGTTTATAAATATGATGAAATAGCGGATACTGAACAGTTTCAGATAAAGACATCACTTCCAGCTTACCCAAAAATGTTATTACGATTTTCTTTGTAATAGTCAAAGAACAATATAAGATTGACCAAGTGCTGGCAGATTTCTGAAAAATGTAATAAAAAACATTACTTCAACAATATAAGCTTGACCAAGTGTAGAACTTTTACTGCAGTTAATGGAGCATCCAAGCATGTTAGATGATTAGGCCAAACTTTTCTATTATCTAGAACAATGGTTGCAACCATTTTGGCATGTGTTTCTTTATTGAATCTTGTAATTGAAAGAAAACAAAATGGTTCAGAACACAACTGGTTTAAGACTGAAAAAATGCTCTTTGTAAGTTTAAATACATGCAGCTCCTACAACTGGTTTAACACATGTGTTTCTTTATTTTAGCATGCCTATTTATTTTTCTAGGATCAGTGCTCTAGCCTGCTATGCTAGAAGCAATATCGACTGCTGCTTTCTACTCCGCTCATCCGTGAGAGGAATACATGAACCAAACGCTCATACACGTTCAACACCACCCTCCACAATCCAAGCAGTTATCAATTAAGCAGGGGGGGGGGGAACTAATACATACTTCTTTTTACACCGCATAGAAAACCGAAATCCATCGACAACAATGTGCGGCGTACCACGGCGCACAGCATGGCTAGTAATAACTATGGCAACAAAACAAGGCTGTCCATGGAATTCCACACATGACAGCACTTGGAGCTCTCGCCTGCTAAAATAGATGGTGGTGCTCCTAATAAACCTAAAAGCCGCATCTGCTCTCTAACAGTAGTATGTATTAGATTACTCAGGTCGACTGCAAGCACAGACGATTTCCCCTGATCTCGCAGCTAGAATACCAAAAATAAGGTACTGAATTAGGAGAGGCGTCCCGTGTAACAAACACAGCAAACAACAGCAGGGAGACCCAATCTACGCGCAGGCACAGCTCCGACCCAAAGCCTAGGGGCTGCGATACATCCACCGACGGGGAAACGAACCAAAGCGCGTCAAGGGGTCGGGGCGGGGCGGGCGTACCGGTGCTAGTCCTGGAGTCGGCGGCGAGGACGACGCCGCCGTCGTAGCAGACGCTGACAATGGTGGTGCCCATCCGGTGCTCCCCGTCGGTGTGGGCGTCGGCGGAGGAGGGGCCCATGAGGGAGGTGGCGTCCATGGCGTGGCAGGGGGGCAGATCGGCGAGCTCAATCAAACGGACTTGCGAGATGTGAAGCGCGGCGAGGATGTGTGCGTTGCGGGCTTGGCCTCCGACACAAGAAAGAAAGAAGAAAGCGAGGCGGGTCGGGGACTCGGGGCCAGACCCGTCCAGGCTATAGGCTACGGTGCGGTGGTGGGTGGTTGGCGGTGGCGGCGATGCGGGAGACGAGGGGAGGGATGGGATTGGGGTGGGTGGGAGACGAGGCGTGGAGGTAATTAGCAATGGGAGGGGCGTTAGCAATGGCGCACTGGGAGGGGTGCGCCATACGTACATATATTAATGGCGCTCCAGGGAGGGTGCGCCATTACTATTGCTCACACACACGCAGGCCCCACCCCCACCAGACATAGCAATGGCGCACCACACCTAGGTGCGCCATTACTATGCTACATAGTAATGGCGCACCTAGGTGTGGTGCGCCATTGCTATGTCTGGTGGGGTGGGGGGATGGACAAAAAAAATAGCAATGGCGCACTGCTCAGGTGGTGCGCCACTACTAAAAAAATAACAATGGCGCACCTGTTTCTGGTGCGCCATTGCTATATAGCAGTGGCGCACCACCACCATGATGCGCCACTAATAGGGATATTGGCTATAGCCATTTTTCTAGTAGTGGCTGCACCTCGCCTCGAGCGGCCATGGCGCTGACCTCCGCCACGCCGGCTCGCCACAGCTCTGCTTCACTCCGCCTCCGTCGCGGGCCGGAGCTGCCGAGCCGCCCGGGCCGAGCCGCCGGTACTATTCTACCCGTCTCCCCTGGCGGCCCCACCTTGAGTCGCCCCCGTATCGCTGCGCCTGTGAAGCTGTCTTCATCGCCGCTTGAGCGCGCCTCACCTCCGCAGCTCTGCTCCACCCGTCGGCTTGGCCTCTACGGCTGACCCGCCTGTCGGCTTTCCGCACTCTCACTCGCCCACCTCCTTCACCGGTACCTCGACGCGCCTTGCCGCATTGGTGGTCTGCGCCGGTTGACCGCGCCCCCCACCTCATCCGCATTGGTAGTCTGAGAATAAAAAAAGTGGAGGCTGGTGGGGCTAAAAAATAAAAGGTGATATTTTTTCTGATAATTTCGTTCACACGAATACATTTTTTCAAGAATTTTTGTACTTTTGACTTGTACGATTTTATACGCAGGATAATTCATAAATGGGAGGTAGCGCCAACGTCTGAATACATTGGATGAATCCAAACGAATAAGCATGATAGCCCCATTGGTATGGTCTACATAGACAATGCCGCGGCCGCCCCGGGTTTCCGCACTGGTTTACAACGCCGCGATCCGGTCTACATACCGCTGCAGTGCTCATCGATACGAGTCGCGCAACAGACGCTCGTGAGTCGCCGCCCTGCGATCCGGTCTACATCGACATGCTGGTGCTGTGTTTGCTCGTTCAAGCCGCCCAACGGACGCTTATGAGTCGCCGCCCTGCGGTCCGGTCTACATTGACATGCTGGTGCTGTGCTTCCTCGTTCAAGCCGCCCAAAGGACGCTTATGAGTCGCCGCCCTGCGATCCGATCTATTCCAACAATTCTGAAGCAAGTCATGATATATTATCAGCCTCTGCCTCCACCGGATGGTTCAATGAATAGACGTGCAAGTCGCTACCACTGCGTTTTGGTTAAACTTCAATAAACCAGCAGGGATGAACCGCTGGCCGGATTACTGACAAAAACCATATGGGATCATTTATAACCCGCCGTCTCAACATTCCGTGGGTTCATATTGCGTTATCAATGCCAAGGACATACAATGGGTGTCGCGAAGATCATCAACTTGCCACGCGCTTTTGGCGTCAATAAATTTCAGTTATCCGCCGTCAACCATATGCCGGCTTATGCCACAATCAATTATGAAGACTCTCAAGCCGCCTCTTCAAGTCGACTTAAGACTCGGGGGCTACAGACATGGATCGACACAATTTGGTCATTTTCAACAAGAACCTCGGGTTATTGCGAGGAAGACAACCCGGTCCTGGGTGCACTACCTTATTGGCGGAAGATTTAAAGTCGCCCAAGAGGACGAGCTGCCATGATGCGACCGTTCAAACATGGGTGCACTACCTTATTGCTGGAAGATTTAAAGTCGCCCAAGAGGACGAGCCGTCATGTTGCGACCGTTCAAACATGGGTGCCCGGATTTATTGGATCATCATATGGTCACTTGGGGGCTTCCAACTCTATGAGTTTAGCTTTCATACCCTCTTGGCCCGGCTTTATATGCCATGTTAGAGTAAAACCTGCCTGTTTGCAACTTGCTACTCCGCCATGTGACCCGCCGAACTCTTGACAGTTATTCTTGATAAGAGACCCTGAACTTTTATAAGTTATTCTCGCACAAAGACCCTGAACTTGTCAAGGTTTAAACGGCGGCTTTTGTCACGAGAGAGCCGGCTTATAGTAAGCTAGGATAAACTCGGCTTGTCTGCCGTAATCCCTCCGCTATGTGGCCCGTTCGTACTTTTAGCAATGTCAATCTTTTAAAGACCCTGAACTTGCTAAAGTTTAAACGACGGATTTATGTCACGTGAGACCCGGTTTACAAGTTTTCTTTAGGCTTTCTGCCTAGTTTCTTCGGAAACAACACAAAATTTTTCATAAAAACAAGAGTTATCTTGTCCTACCGCGCCTTTAAAGCCGGCTTATAGGACGAGACATACATCATCATACATTGCATCATACATTGCATCATCATTGCATCGTCATATCATGCATCATATATGCATGGATATCCTAGTTTACATTGCAGGAACCGGTTGTCAAACCGGGTTACATATTCCAATCCTTAATAGCCAACATGGCTGGATTTTCATTATGGTTGTTATAACCAGTATTGAGTAATTGAGGTTTTCAAACCGGGTTATATTATTTCAAATCTTCAATAGCCAATGTGGCTGGATTTTTATTATGGTTTTCATAACCTATATTGGATGATTGAGGTTTTCAAAACCCCTTTAGAGTAATGGCTATTATTCCTTCATCCAAAAAATACCAGCTTACAGCGAGGAGCAGGGTTCAATATTGATATGCAAGGATTTCAACAATATCATCTAGACAGTGGATATGATTTTATTCTGCAATGAAAGGAATAGTTCCGAATCGTTGCAGGCATACGACCGGCACTTGGGGGCTACATTATTCAAGTCCAGTTTATATCAAGTATGCAAGTCCCATGTCGCTGCAAGCATGCGCCACGACACTTGGGGGCTAATGCAAGTTGTTTTTTCAAAAGTACCAACAGACCCTGTTATCTCAAGGAGATGAGCCAGATTTTTCTATCTTTTTCTAAGTCCCAGCCCAGTATTATCTTACTGAGCCGGCCCTTGGGGGCTACATGTTGCTCCTCAAGTCTATATGATCAGATCTATAACAAGTTCCTGCTCATTATTGCATAATGACCCGGCCCTTGGGGGCTACACTGGTTGAAGTTTTATAAACGTAAGTCATTTACAAGTCCTAGGTTGCTGCAGGCAGGACAACCCGGTACTTGGGGGCTACATATGTGGAACATTCAATTTATGACTGGTAACTCAGATAAACAATCCGGGTTTCTTTAGGGTTGCAATATTTTGAAGCAAGTCTTAAGGCTATCACTACGTTTCCCCTCTTAAGACTTGGGGGCTACAGGTAATATGGATATAAGGAAGTCTGGAGTATTGAAAGTTGGCACAACATCAGACGAATTTTGATCAAGACAAGGCAGCGAGCAGTAAGGATTATTTTTTCTCCAAGGAGCCAGCGTCAGTGTATTGTATGACAGAGTTTCAGAAATTTTCAGGAGCTGATCAACTGGTCTTTTTGAGTGGGCCGGTCCTTTTACATATTCTTATTTCAGGAGCTTACCATGAATAAATTCAAGCTAACCTGGGGGCTAATGTCGGGGATATACCCCGCGGTATGACCCGGAATGGATATGACCCGGCAGACAGTTATGACCCGACAGACAGTTATGACCCGGCAGACAGTCATGACTGACAGACAGTTAAGTCCCGGAGACGAGTCCCTGAAGATGAGTCCCTGAAGATGAGTCTTGAAGATAAGCCCGGTTGTAAGCCGCCCGGGACTCAGAAGCCGACGAAGAGAAGCCCGTGATGGAGAGTCATAATAGGTTAAGTCATAATCCGATTTGGACTCTACATGTAAACTGCCCCTTCAACTTATATAAGGAGGGGCAGGTCACCCCAAGAGGGTCAAGTTTTTAGACGTCTCCATAGACAGGTCTTAGACAGACAAGTCATTAGAGATAGACAGATTAGAGGCTCTCGAGATTAGAGATAGCGATTCGGCACCCTTGTAATCGAGATCGTCATCATCATCAATATAGACACAAAGCAGGACGTAGGCTTTTACCTCGATCGGAGGGGCCGAACCTGGGTAAACTCGCGTCTCTCGATTCCGACCAACCCCTCTCAAGCCGCCACCTAGTTGCGATGGCCTCACACCTAAGTTCTCTCGAGGACATCTTGCCTTGACAAAACCACGACACCTTCCGTGCATCTCATCTAGTTGTGCTCAACATAGTTTTGTAGTCCAAGATGTGCAATCAGAGATATTGTTCAGATTATTGAAAATTGATCTTGTTGTTGCCTGCTAGCATGTTGACTAATTTAGGACATGGTAGAGGTCCAGAGAGAGTACATGGAAGAGTAGAGTGCAACTTTATAGAGTCATGACTCGGGAGTTGGAAGCAAGTTGAGTTGTTGACTATACTCATTTTAAAAAAAATCAGTTTATTTCTAAAGTGCAAGCAACATTGAGCACCCCTTCACGGGTGAGGGAGTCCGGGGTTAAGGGGTCCTCGGGATGTTGGCTTATCTTATGTGGACCAGCCCGGTTGGCCGTCTTGGGATATCTTCGGGAAGGCCGGACTACAGAATGACCCCATGCTTAGGGGGGAAGATTCCGAAGACTTGCTGTGTCCTCCAAGTAAGAATGTGTGTATCTATGCCTAGATGGAAACCGGCCATTTGTAACCCTAGGGACCCCTGGTGTCTATATAAACCAGCGGGCCTAGTTCGTAGAGGGACAAGTCAACTCATTAGGGTTTAGCTCGTTTGATCTCGAGGTAGATCTACACTGTAACTTTCGTACTCATCAATACAATCAAGCAGGACGTAGGGTTTTACCTCCTCAGGAGGGCCCGAACCTGGGTAAACATCGTCTCCTTCGTCCCTTGTTACCATCGTTCCTAGATTCACAGTTCGGGACCCCATACCCGAGATCCGCCAGTTTCGACACCGACATTGATGCTTTCATTGAGAGTTTCGCTGTGAGATCACTTGTGGATTGATGGCTCGCCTAACCATCAGCGAAAAGGCCCGGAACGAGGACATCTTCGTCCCCGGACAGGTCTTTGCGTTCGGCAGCGTCGTGCTGCATGCTAACTCGACCGGCCACCTAGGCCGGATCGAAAATTTCGCCCACGGTCAAGATATCAGGTTCGGGAACCTAGAGTTCATCGCCGACTCCCGTGGCGATCTGTTCCACTCTGAACCCTCGGTTTCGTCCGACGGGCCCTGAGATCTCGGAGCTTCAACTTCGGGCCCACTATCCGGCTCGACCGTCAGATCTTTCTCCACCGGAGGTCCGGCCTCGAGCCCGGACTCGGCGATGGTACCCGAATATCAAGGTTCGGCCTTCGCCGAACACGCCCATCCTGAAGACGCCTTGGAGCTCAACTCCAATGGCCCTCAGGAAACCGATCTGGTCGTCCTCTCGTGGTTGAATGACGTGGCTTGAGACTACGTCGGTGTTTCCCCAAAGAGGAAGGGATGATGCACCACAGCGACGGTAAGTATTTTCCTCAGTGATGAAACCAAGGTTATCGAACTAGTAGGAGGATCACCACCACCCAATAAGCAGCATCTGCACACAAACAATAAATACTTGCAACCCGACGCGAAAGAGAGGTTGTCAATCTCTCTATGGTAATATGATAGATTAGGTAGTGATAGATAGGAGAGATAGATCTCTCAAGAACACAAATAAAAGGAGTAAATATGCAGCAATATGTTTTTGGGTTTTTGGTTTTGTAGATGTGAAAACAAAGATTGCAAAAAAGTAGATCGGAAAGCAATATGTTGGAAAAGTAGACCCGGGGGCCGTAGGGTTCACTAGTGGCTTCTCTCATGAGTATAGCACACGGTGGGTGAACAAATTACTCTTGGGCAATTGATAGAAAATCGAATAGTCATGACGATATCCAAGGCGATGATCATTATATAGGCATCACGTCCAAGATAGATAGACCGACTCTTGCCTGCATCTACCTCTATTATTCCACACATCGACCACTATCCAACATGCATCTAGTGTATTAAGTTCATGGAAAAATGGAGTAATGCAATAAGAACGATGACATGATGTAGACAAGATCTATTCATGTAGGAATAGACCCCATCTTGCTATCCTTAATAGCAACAATACATGCGTGTCTTGCTGCCCCTTCTGTCACTGGGAAAGAACACCGCAAGATCGAACCCATCACAAAGCACCTCTTCCCATGGCAAGAAAAATCGATCTAGTCGGCCTAACTAAACCAAAGATTCGGAGAAGAAATATGAGGCTATAAGTAATCATGCATATAAGAGACCAAAGAAGACTCAAATAATATTCATGGATAGAAACTGATCATGAACTCAAAATTCATCGGATCCCAACAAACACACCGCAACAGTTTACATCAAATAGATCTCCAAGAGACCATTGTATTGAGAATCATAAGAGAGAGAGAGAAGAAGCCATCTAGCTACTGCCTACGGACCCGTAGGTCTATGGTGGACTACTCACGCATCATCGGAGGCACCTATGAGGAAGATGAACCCCTCTGTGATGGTGTTTAGATTGGATCTCGCGGTTATGGAACTTGCGGCGGCTGGAATTGTGTTTCGTCGACTCCCCTAGGGTTTTTGGAATATTTGGGAATTTATAGGCATCAAAGGCGGTGGAGAGGGGCCCCGAGGAGGGCCCAACCCATCAGGGCATGCCGGGGCCCCCCTGGCGCGCCCTGGTGGGTTGTGGTCTCCTCGGCCCACTCCCCCCGACACTTCTTTGGCCCACTGGGTGTCTTCTGGTCCAGAAAAAATCTCCAAAAAGTTTCGTCGCGATTGGACTCCGTTTGGTATTGATTTTCTGCGAAGTAAAAAACAAGCAAAAACAGCAACTGGCACTTTGGCACTATGTCAATACTTTAGTCCCAAAAAATGACATAAACTTGTTATAAAATGAGTGTAAAACATCCAAGAATGATAATATAACAGTATGGAACAAGCAAAAATTATAGATACGTTGGAGACGTATCGTTGAACGAGGCTCTAGACCGGATCCAGTTGATGGCAATCGAGGACGATCTTACCTCGACCCACGTTCCGGTCGACCTAGAGGCCGGTTACGGGGAATTTTACGACCCACCCACCGCCCATCTGGTAGCCACTATCGAAGACTTAACCGACATGTTGGACTACGCCTCCTAAGAGACAGAACACATGGATGAAGAGATCGGTGACCCCACCCCCGTGACCACCGGGCGGTGGATAGCCACCTTGACCTATGATGTCTATATGGTGGACACCCCTAACGATAGGGACAACCCCACCGCTAGGAAGAACGGCGAAAAATCCGGCGAAGCATCAAAACGCTGGAAACAATGCAAGCGATCCAAAGCCTACAAGGGAAGGGAAGCCGTTGCAGGCAACGGGAAATGGATACCCCGGAGGACCTCCGCGACCCTGAAGCCCCCGCTGAGCCGCTGGAGGACCTAGAAAGGCTGACAGATCAACAAGACGCCGAGGACCTCAATGATTCCGAGGACGATAACTACTTCCCACACGCTGAGGAGGGAGAAAGCCTCGAAGCCGAAGACTTCACTGTCCCCGAAAACCCCGAGGACCAAGAACGATTCAGGCAGCAGCTCATAGCCACTGCTCGGAACTTAAAGGCAAAGCAGCAGCAGCTCAAAGCCGAACAAGACACCATCAACAACAGATGGACAAAAGTTCTGGCGACCGAAGAAGGGTTCGGCACTGAGCGGCCAGACCAAAACAAGAGTTACCCTCACCGACGTCTGTTGCCGCAATTCGACGACGAGACCCTTGAGCCCGAATCTCCCAGGCGCACTCAGTATGACCAGCCGGACCACCCCCCTTGAGGACGGGACAGGGTGGCTCAAGGTGCCGAGTACTGGCCCACGTCACCTCGTAGGAGAAGAAAGGGGCCAGCACAGCCTGAGGATCGATACGATCTTCGGCAGGACCTGGACTACAGGTCAGGTCACACCAGATCCATTTACGGATCTAGGGGACGTTCCCCGCTAGACGGGATGGCTACCGATTGTGGCTCGACCGCAACCACAGAAACCGGGAACAATACCGGGCTCAGCCAACATCCGGTTTCCGACGTGACGTAGCCCGAATCAGAGGCGCCGCACACCCGATGTGTTCTACAGACGAGGTCATGCAGCACCAGTTCCCCGAAGGGTTTAAACCCGTTAACATAGAATCATACGACGGAATGACGGACCCGGTCGTATGGATCGAGGACTTTCTCCTTCACATCCATATGGCCAGAGGAGACGATCTCCATGCCATCAAATACCTACCACTCAAACTGAAGGGACCAACTCGGCACTGGCTAAACAGTCTCCCCGAGGACTCCATTGGGAGTTGGAAGGAGCTCGAAGACGCCTTCCGGTCTAACTTCCAAGGCACTTACGTTCGGCCCCCGGACTCTTCCGACCTAAGCAACGTCATCCAGAAGACTGGCGAATCAGCCAGGCAGTTCTGGAATCGGTTCTTGACTAAGAAGAACCAGATCGTCGACTGTCCAGATGCCGAGGTGATAGCCTCGTTCAGACACAACATCCGAGACGAATGGCTAGCTCGCCAGCTCGGCCAGGATAAGCCGAGAACAATGTCTGCCCTCACCTCCCTTATGACCCGCTTTTACGCGGGCGAAGACAATTGGCTAGCTCGCCGAAGCCACAATCCCGAAAACCCCGGCACCTCTGAAGTGCGGGACGGTAACGGAAAGCCAAGGCGGAACAAAAATAAACGCCGCCATAGCAATGGCGACTCGGAAGACACGGCCGTAAACGCCGGTTTCCGCAACTCAAAACCCGGACAACGGAAGAAGCCCTCTAAAGGGAACAGGGATGGACCTACTGCTTTGGACAAAATCATGGATAGGCCCCGCCAAATCCACGACACGCAAGACAAGCCGGGCACCCACACCAACAGAAACTGTTGGGTGTTCAAACAAGCTGGCAAGCTCGCGGCCGAGGAACAGAGCAAGAGCCCACGCAACAAGGACGATGAAGAACCTCGCAGGCTGAACAATGGCGGGCAGAAGCAATTCCCTCCCGAGGTCAAAACTGTGAACATGATATATGTCACACACATACCCAAAAAGGAGAGGAAACGCGCACTTCGGGAGGTCTACGCCGTAGAGCCCATAGCCCCGAAGTTTAACCCGTGGTCGGATTGCCCGATCACCTTCGATCGCAGGGATCATCCGACCAGCATCCATCATGGAGGCTCGGCCGCCCTCGTCCTGGACACCATCATCGATGGGTTCCACCTCACTAGAGTCCTTGTGGACGGAGGAAGCAGCCTTAATCTGATTTACTCAGACACAGTAAAAAAGATGGGTATCGACCCATCAAGAATTAAACCCAGCAACACTACCTTCATGGGAGTCGGAAGTAGTGTTCGATTCGCCCGATAACTTTCGTAGCAAAGACTTGATCTTCGATATAGTGCCTTTCCGCAGTGGCTATCACGCACTGCTCGGCCATACAACGTTCGCTCGCTTTAACGCCGTTCGCCACTACGCATACCTGAAGCTCAAGATGCCTGGGCCAAAGGGGGTCATCACCGCCAACGACAATACAGAACGCTCACTCCGGACTGAAGAACACACAATGGCTCTAGCGACCGAATTCCAGTCTGGCATCGAGGCACCAGGACCCCAACCAGGCGACAAGCTGCGACAGGCGAGCAAGCGGGTCCGAGCACGACCCGATCTCCCGGAGCAATCTCATGTTCATCACAAATAGGGACGCGCCCCCCACAGCACGGCCCCTCTACCCATCAGGTACGTACCTAGAAGGCACAATTCGCGCTTAAAATACCATGGGCAGCTACGGGGGTGACGTGGCTTGAGACCGTGTCGGTATTTCCACAAAGAGGAAGGGATGATGCAGCACAGCGACGGTAAGTATTTCCCTCAGTTATGAAACCAAGGTTATCGAACCAGTAGGAGGATCACCACCACCCAATAAGCAGCACCTGCACACAAATAACAAATACTTGCAACCCGACGCGGAAGAGAGGTTGTCAATCTCTCTACGGTAAAAATATAGATTAGGTAGTGATGGTTAGGAGAGATAGATCTCTCAAGAACACAAAATAAAAAGGGCAAATAAAAAGTGCAGCAATATATTTTTGGGTTTTTGGTTTAGTAGATCTGAAAACAAAGAGGCAAAAAGATAGATCGGAAAGCAATATGATGGAAAAGTAGACCCGGGGGCCGTAGGGTTCACTGGTGGCTTCTCTCATGAGTATAGCACACGGTGGGTGAACAAATTACTCTTGGGCAATTGATAGAAGATCAAATAATCATGACGATATCCTAGGCGATGATCATTATATAGGCATCACGTCCAAGATAAGTAGACCGACTCCTGCCTGAATCTACCACTATTACTCCACACATCGACCGCTATCCAGCATGCATCTAGTGTATTAAGTTCATGGAAAAACGGAGTAATGCAATAAGAACGATGACATGATGTAGACAAGATCTATTCATGTAGGAATAGACCCCATCTTGTTATCCTTAATGGCAATGATACATGCGTGCCTTGCTGCCCCTTCTGTCACTGGGAAAGGACATCGCAAGATCGAACCCATCACAAAGCACCTCTTCCCATGGCAAGAAAAATTGATCTAGTCGGCCTAACTATACCAAAGATTCGAAGAAGAAATACGAGGCTATAAGTAATCATGCATATAAGAGATCAAAGAAGGCTCAAATAATATTCATGGATAGAAACTGATCATGAACTCAAAATTCATCGGATCCCAACAAACACACCGCATAAGTTTACATCAAATAGATCTCCAAGAGACCATTGTATTGAGAATCCTAAGAGAGAGAGAGAGGAAGCCATCTAGCTACTGCCTACGGACCCATAGGTCTATGGTGGACTACTCACGCATCATCGGAGAGGCACCTATGAAGAAGATGAACCCCTCCGTGATGGTGTTTAGATTGGATCTCGAGGTTCTGGAACTTGCGGCCGCTGGAATTGTGTTTTGTCGACTCCTCTAGGGTTTTCCGAATATTTGAGAACTTACAGGCATCAGAGGCGGTGGAGAGGGGCCCCGTGGAAGGCACAACCCATCAGGGCGCGCCAGGGGCTCGCTGGCGCGCCCTGGTGGGTTGTGCTCTCCAGAGCCCACCTTCCTGACTCTTTTTTGGCCCACTGGGTGTCTTCTGGTCCAGAAAAAATCTCAATAAAGTTTCGTCGCGATTGGACTCCGTTTGGTACTGATATTCTGCGAAGTAAAAAACAAGTAAAAACAGCAACTGGCACTTTGGCACTATGTCAATAGGTTAGTCCCAAAAATTGATATAAAGTTGTTATAAAATTATTGTAAAACATCCAAGAATGATAATATAACAGCATGGAGCAAGCAAAATTATAGATACGTTGGAGACGTATCAGCATCCCCAAGCTTAATTCCTACTCGTCGTCGAGTAGGTAAATGATAAAAACAGAATTTTTGATGTGGAATGCTGCCTAACATGTTCATCTCATATTCTTTTCTTTTGTATAGCATGGACATTTGGACTTGTAAATGATTCAAAGCAATAGTCTAGTTTTAACATAATGACTTCAATACTCAAGCATGTCAACAAGCAACCATGTCTTTCAAAATATCAACACTAAAGAAAGTTATCCCTAGCCCATCGTGCTCAATCATTGAGCCATTCATGACACACACTCAAATATTAGCTACACCCAATGCTCAAGTACGATCATAGTGCCCCCTAGTTGGTGCTTATAAGAGAAGATGGAGACTCAAAGTAAAAATAAAAATTGCATAAAGTAAATAGAGAGGCCCTTCGTCGAGGGAAGTAGGGATTTGTAGAGGTGTCAGAGCTCAAAGTTTAAATTGAGAGAGAGAAATATTTTGGGTGGCATGCCTTTCCTGTCAACGAAAACGACAAAGTAGCTCACAATACTTTCCATGCTAGATATATCATAGGCGGTTCCCAAACAGAAAATAAAGTTTATTCCCTTTTCCACCAAACTTTCACTTTCCATGGCGGGCCGTATACACGGTTGCCTTCCATACCAACACTTTCCAAGGAATTTATTATTTGACAACATAAAGTAAATATTTTTTTTCTTTTTCATTTCGTGAATGGGCATCCCTATTACCGCCGCACTCTCGTGCAATGACAAGTGAATAAACACTCATCTTGAGAATAACACATCTAGCATGGAAAAATATTGGACACTCCCCACCGTTTCATGAGCGGTACGAGCACACAAAAGAGAAAATTTATTTTGAAAATTTAGAGATGGCACATACAAATTTGCTTGGAACGGCATGGGAATACCGCATATAGGTAGGTATGGTGAACTCATAAGGCAAAACTTGGTTTAAGGATTTTGGATGCACAAGTAGTATTTCTACTTTGTACAAATGGAGGCTAGCAAAAAGATTAGGAAGCAACCAAACCAAGAAACGGAAATTCACATAAGCGAGCATTGAGCATAACCAACACCGAATAATGCACCATAAGTAGGATGTAATTTCATTGCATAACTATTGACTTTCGTACTTGCATAGGGAATCACAAACCTTAACACCAATATTCATACTAAAGCATAATTACTCACTAACATGACTCACATATTACTATCATCATGTTTCAAAACTATTACAAAGAATCAAGTTTAATTTGCCCAGTGATCTTCATGAAAGTTTTTATTATATCCTCCCTGGATATCTATCACTTTGGGACTAGTTTCATATATTGCCATTGCTCAAACAAATCTAAGTGAAGCACATGAGCATAAAGATTTCTTCTCTCAAAAAGGTATAAGTGAAGCATGAGAGGATTTCTTCAAAATTTACTAGCTCTCAAATTAATCTAAGTGAAGCATGAGAGTATTTCTACAAAAATTTCCAAGCACACCGTGCTCAAAAAGATATAAGTGAAGCACTAGAGCAATTCTATAGCTCAAAAAGTTTAAGTGAAGCATAGAGAGCGATTCTAACAAATCATAGCATAATTTTGGCTCTCCCAAATAGGTGTGTATAGCAAGGAAACAAATGAAAAACTAACAAGAAAAGCAAGCAAAGATACAAGACGCTCCAAGCAAAACTCATGATATGTAATGAATAAAAATATAGCTCCAAATAAAATACCGATGGTTGTTAGAAGAAAGAGGGGATGCCACTCGGGGGCATCCCCAAGCTTAGTTGCTTGTTTCTCTTTGGATATATCTTGGGGGTGCTGTAGCATCCCCAAGCTTAGGCTCTTTTCACTCCTTATTCCTTCATCCATCGTGATCTCACCCAAAACTTGAAAACTTCAATCACACAAAACTCAACAAAATTTTCGGGAGATCCGTTAGTATAATAAAGCAAATCAGTACTTTAGGTGCTGTTGCAAACCTATTAATATTTTATTGTTGGATTATAACTACTGTATTTTAACTTTACCATGGCTCATACCCTTCAATATAACACATAGATTCATCAAAACAAGCACGCAATGCAACGAAAACAGAATATGTCTTAAACAGAACAGTCTGTAGTAATTTGTACTCTAACCATACTTCTGTAACTCTAAAAATTCTGAAAAATTAGGACAACGTAATGAATTTATGCCTGGATGGGGGGGGAGATTCCGAAGACTTGGTGTGTCCTCCAAGTAAGAATGGGTGTATCTATGCCTGGATGGAAACCGACCATTTATAACCCTAGGGACCCCTGGTGTCTATATAAACCAGGGGGCTTAGTTCGTAGAGGGACAAGTCAACTCATTAGGGTTTAGCTCGTTTGATCTCGAGGTAGATCTAGTCTGTAACTTTTGTACTCATCAATACAATCAAGCAGGACGTAGGGTTTTACCTCCTCACGAGGGCCCGAACCTGGGTAAACATCGCCTCCTTCGTCCCCTGTTACCATCGTTCCTAGATTCACAGTTTGGGACCCCCTACCCGAGATCCGCCGGTTTCGACACCGACAACGGGCCTACCAACGACTATAACAACTATCCATTTTTTGGAAGATTGTCACTCTGTCAAAAACAAATGTTCTACGCGGAGAGGATCATCATTAAACTGAATTCCACAACAAAATTCATCTAATTCACAACACTTAAATGCTTAGCTAAATGTGTCATGAGGAAACTTGCACAGGGGCTTCAAAAACAAGCTGAACATCGATGATGTGAAGCTATGACCGACGATACCGACTAATGAAGAACCATCCAAGTAAGCAAAGTCGAAAAGTATGCTAAGTGGACTACAGAAGACACTGACTATTTGCATTTGACAACATCATTTCTTGAAATTATGATTCAGCACTGAGTGGCATCCTAGCATTCATACCAGCCATGGTGTGAATCAGCCGGAAGTTCTTGAACACGTGGATGGGCGCGCCGGCCGGCACAGCGAGCAGCCCGAACGCCAAGGCGAGCCTCTCAGAAACAAATGAGGGAGTAAACTGAGACAGGAAGATAACCGTAGGAACACAAGAAGTCATCTGTGGCAATGATGAGTCTCAAGGCAATATATATGAGAGTGATTTTGGTGATAGAAGCTTTAGGACTGTTGGTAGTTGCTTGTGTATAAGGCGACTTCGAACGGAAAAGAAATTGGGTAATAAACAACACCGGAAAATTGTTGGATTAGAACTACTGTATTTTAACTTTACCATGGCTCATACCCTTCAATATAACACATAGATTCATCAAAACAAGCACGCAATGCAACGAAAACAGAATATGTCTTAAACAGAACAGTCTGTAGTAATTTGTACTCTAACCATACTTCTGTAACTCTAAAAATTCTGAAAAATTAGGACAACGTAACGAATTTGTATAGAAACACTGTGTTAAAATTTCAGCTCAAAATCACGTTCCGGCACAAAATGAAAATTCAAATACAGGACGCAAAGTTTCTGTTTCAGATTCGGCATCGCTTCTACTCATCTCATGAGTCATCCTAAAGGCTCTACTTGGCAGAAACACTAAATAAACCATAAAAACACAATCATAACAGAGGCATAATTGTGTCAACACTCAAAAATAGAAAGGAAAAAGAAAATATTTATTTATTCATTGGGTTGCCTCCCAACAAGCGCTATCGTTTTACGCCCCTAGCTAGGCATAACGCATAGATTCAAGTATTGTCATCTTTGGTTTTGGATGAGGTGCTTTTGTCAAGAGGTTTTGCAAATAGAACTTGAAACACATCATCCATAGCAACCTTAGCACTATCAAGTTGTCCCTCTACGTACCCCCTTTGATTTCCGGCCACAATCCAAGAATATTGTTGGTTCACGTCATTGAAAACTTGTTGGATCATATCTAAAACGGGGACTTCCTTTTTAAGATTCTCATAAAAAAATTGATTATTTCCAAGCAAATATCTCATCATGTAATCACTATTTTAAAGGATTTCTCCTATTACCGGTTTTTCACGGCTCATACCATAAAAATCAAAGATCTCCCTAGCTTCCCATACTATGTGATCAAATTCATTCATAAGAACAAGGGTAGCTAACTTCTTAGCTTTGGGATTCTTTATGACGGGTAGCTCATAAAACAATCTTTGCAAGGTAGGATGGGTACGAATAAATATATTTTCAAGTTTAAGAACTAGCGCTGAGATAGCTCCCGCATAAGATTTAGTTCTTTTCAGAATAGGAGTATCATCGAGAGTCAAATTCCCAACGCAGTTGAAAAACTCTTGGATAGTTTCTTTTCCTATAACATTCCCTTGCCCCAAAAACAAAACGTCCAATTTTAGGAGTCCTGCCATCATCCGTTTCTGCCATACCAAAATCACTCATGGTGACAAGCAAACAAGAGATTGGACGAGAAAAAGGCGAACGAAAAAGAGGGCGAATAAAACGGCAAATTGGTGAAGTGGTGGAGAGGAAAACGAGAGGCAAATGGCAAATAATGTAATTGCAAGGAGATGAGATTTGTGATTAGGAACCTGGTAGATGATGATGGAGTCTCCTCGGCCCCTGAGATAGGCACGTAGAAGAGACCGCTTCCTCCCCTGCAACGGCGCCAGAAATTCCTTTTGACGTGGCTTGAGACTGCGTCGGTATTTCCCCAAAGAGAAAGGGATGATGCAGCACAGCGACGGTAAGTATTTCCCTTAGTTATGAAACCAAGGTTATGGAACCAGTAGGAGGATCACCACCACCCAATAAGCAGCACCTACACACAAATAACAAATACATGCAACCCGACGCGAAAGAGAGATTGTCAATCTTTCTACGGTAAAAAGATAGATTAGGTAGTGATGGATAGGAGAGATAGATCTCTCAAGAACACAAAATAAAAGGGCAAATAAAAAGTGCAGCAATATATTTTTGGGTTTTTGGTTTAGTAGATCTGAAAACAAAGAGGCAAAAAGATAGATCGGAAAGCAATATGTTGGAAAAGTAGACCCGGGGGCCGTAGGATTCACTAGTGGCTTCTCTCATGGGTATAGCACACGGTGGGTGAACAAATTATTGTTGGACAATTGATAGAAGATCAAATAATCATGACGATATCCAAGGCGATGATCATTACATAAGCATCACGTCCAAGATAAGTAGACCGACTCCTGCCAGCATCTACCACTATTACTCCACACATCGACCGCTATCCAGCATGCATCTAGTGTATTAAGTTCATGGAAAGGACACCGCAAGATCGAACCCATCACCAAGCACCTCTTCCCATGGCAATAAAAATCGATCTAGTCGGCCTAACTAAACCAAAGATTCGAAGAAGAAATACGAGGCTATAAGTAATCATGCATATAAGAGATCAAAGAAGACTCAAATAATATTCATGGATAGAAACTGATCATGAACTCAAAATTCATCGGATCCCAACAATCACACCGCAAAAGATTACATCAAATAGATCTCCAAGCGACCCTTGTATTGAGAATCATAAGAGAGAGAGAGAGGAAGCCATCTAGCTACTGCCTACGGACCCGTAGGTCTATGGTGGACTACTCACGCATCATCGGAGAGGCACCTATGAAGAAGATGAACCCCTCCGTGATGGTGTTTAGATTGGATCTCGAGGTTCTGGAACTTGCGGTAGCTGGAATTGTGTTTTGTCGACTCCCCTAGGGTTTTCCAAATATTTGAGAATTTATATGTATAAGAGGCGGTGGAGAGGGGCCCCGTGGAGGGCACAACCCATCAGGGCGCGCTGGGGGCCCCCTGGCGCGCCCTGGTGGGTTGTGCTCTCCACAGCCCACCTTCCTGGCTCTTTTTTGTTCCACTGGGTGTCTTCTGGTCCAGAAAAAATCTCCAAAAAGTTTCGTCGCGATTGGACTCCATTTGGTAATGATATTCTGCGAAGTAAAAAACAAGCAAAAACAGCAGCTGGCACTTTGGCACTATGTCAATAGGTTAGTCCCAAAAAATGATATAAAGTTCTTATAAAATGATTGTAAAACATCCAAGAATGATAATATAACAGCATGGAACAAGCAAAAATTATAGATACATTGGAGACGTATCAGGGGGGACATCTCATCACAACAGAGTGGTCGGTTCCACCGAACTACTCTCAACACAGCAGGCGTCAAACTCATGCATGTCTCGGCGATTTAAACATGTACCTCTCTCAAAGTTATGTTCGCCGATTATAACCACCTTTAAAGGAGCATGCTACTCTCCAAGAGCAAAGGAATGGAGGCGCACAAGGATACGCCAAGGACATCAAGCCGCAGATCAAGAGCCCCGATCGAACCTCCCCTTTGTATACATTTGTTTCTAAAAATACCTGTATCAGTTATGCCCGCAGTATGAATTGTAAAAATTCATAATATATAAAGATCATCTTTTACGGTCTGATTATGGCATTTTATAAAGTGTTTACCAACTCCCCGCCCCCGGAAGCAAAACTGTTCGGTACATATTTGATGCAACCGGCTAATAGACCGGGGGGCTTAGCCATAAAGCTCGTCCCCAGCATCGTCCCGGCATTGTCCTTTATATGTCCGGCGTGTCGGATTTCTGTGTTATATGCATCGGTTCCGAATTATGTCTTAGGTCAAATGTTGGGTTGCCCGGCTCCTATGCTTACCTTCTTACGTTCCGCTCGTTCGGCTAAAAGGGTAAAGGGAGAACCACTGCGATTGTATTTCCAGCTCGCCTGGTCAAGTACCTCAGTGGAGAAAGCCGAAAATCGACCGTCATAATAAGCGTGAACCGGTCTGCAATCCGAGCACAAGTGTCAAACTAAAAATCGATAGAGATTATTCCGTGTCATACAAGGGGTTTGCATTCTTGCAAGCCACGTGGTAATGGTTTTTACCTCGATTCACCCGAATACCACACTACAGTGGGGGCTAGTAACCAGCCCCCGCAGTCATGCTCCTCCGGCTAAGTGAAAGCATTAAAGCCGCATAGTCTGATTGCCTCGTTCCCATCTCTCGCACCACCGCCTCTGGGTTCCGATAATTCGGCTAAGGATAATACTGCGGATGACGGAACACCTCTTGTAATGATTACATGGGGCTAAAGTCGACGACTGGTAACTTTCAATTCCAAAAACAGCCACATAGGAGTCAAAATAATCAAAACACCAAAGCATGATAAACCATGCATACGCATTATCAAAATACAATATTCATCGGACATACAATAACATGTTCACTCGAAAAATACATCCTTAGGGCACTGGGTCTCCTCCGACCTAGCACCCTCCATTGCAGTGGCGAAATACAGTTCGAGGCGCCTACGCTCCTTATCGGGCGGCGGAGGGCGCTGTAGCCATCTCGAGCGGCTTCATCCCTGGCCAGTGCATCATCGTCCTCGCAAAGACAATCCGCGCTCCCTCAATACATACAGAGCGCTTCAGGACCTCAATGCGGGAGGAAGCGTCGCAAAGCTTTTGCACCAGGCCGAAATAACTGCCCGGTAGTGGCTCTGAAGGCCACAACCGAATGTAGAGGTCCTTCAAGGCCAGCTCCGCCATCCGATGAAGCTCCATCAGCTGCTTCATCTGGTAACTGAGAATGGGACGGGGCTCAGTGGTCTGAAATTGCGCCCAGAACAGCCTCTGTTCCGCATCCCCGTCCCTAGCAGCGAAGTGCCTGGCCGCATCCGCCGTACTCTTCGGAAGATCCACAAAGGCGCCTGAGGAACGCCACAGCCGTGTAAGATGAGCAAACCTATTACCACCGAACGCGCATTGCGGTAACTACGGCTTACCATCCGCGATCATCCTGACTTGGCGGAGTTCTTCCTCAAAGGACCGCCTATCTACACGCTCTGATTTAAGATCGGCGGACAACATGGATGGCTCGACCGCCTGGTCCTTGGTCTTCTGCTCAAGAGCCTCACACTTAGTGCTAGCATCTTGGAGCTCTTGCTGCACCTCGGCCACCCGAACTTCGTGTTTTTGACTGACAGCCTTCAGGGAGCTCGGTTCGGCCGCCGCCTGGTTGGCCGCCATCTTACGATAGACAGCCTCTCGCTTGGCCTTCTCCAGCTCAGCCTTGAGGTTCTCGACCTCGGAAGAAACGACTGCAAATACAATGGAAGACCAAAATTCAGGATCTCAAAACTCAAGAACCTCAATCAATGAGGATTAGACAGGGTCTCCGAGATAAAATTCAAACTGACCTTGCATTTCCTCAAATTGCTTGTTCAGACGGTCAAGCTCCTCGTCGGAGCTCTTGAGCTTCCGGTTGAGCTCGGCAAGCTCCACGTCATGGACAGCCACCGCCAATGACGAGGCCTGCAAAGCGAAAATTATGTGACACACACATAGGAAATGTTGGTCCTAGAGCCTCTTTTCCATATCATCTCCGGAAACAGTCAAAAATATCGATTTTACTAGGAACCTGAGGTCCTTTGATCCCTGCGTAAGTTTCTTAAAACTCACCTAGGGCTGGGGGGCTACTATACCTATCCGGAATATATATACCTCACGAAAAAATTACGATTAGAGAGAGGAGCATTACATGGCTTACCTTAAATCCCATCAAGAGACCGCCGAAGGCCTCCTTTAGTCCGCTATCGACGGACTGAATGCTTTTCAGAACCGCGCCCATAAGGATGTGGTGGTCTTCGGCGATGACGGAGCTGCGCAAGACCTCCTCCATCGCGGTTGGCCACTCGGTTGTGGCCTACCCCGTCGCGGGCGGCACCGGTGGCGGCACCACGGCTCCTCCTCCTTGTGAAGGGAGAGTCGCCGGTATCGGAGACCTGGCAGTCTCCGGAGTCGTCTTCGGAGGGAGCTCCGGTGACTCGCGGCCTCCCTCTTTGTCTGCCAGGAGGGGCTTGGCCTCCTGGTCTTTGGCCACCAAGGTCTGGGCCTTGGTCATAACCTCCTCACCCTCAGTATTCGGCCGAGGAGGGGCCCGCCGGGATATCGCCTCCATGGCCTCTCCAGCGGCCTGGGGAGGGGAATTGCGGGACGCGGTTCCGCTCTCTGCTAGCTCGGCTGGCGGAGGATCTCCCTTTGAGACCTGTTCGGTCGGAAGATCATGGGCCGGGCTGCAACATGGAAGGCATTAGTCCGGTCAGCGACAGAAATCTTGCATAAGCAATGTATTCGGAATCAGTACCTCTGGGCCGCGGGCTTGGCCCGGGGGACCCTCCGCGGGATCCTTTCGAACGCCTCAAATTCCTCGTCGGAATCCGGGCTGACATCGGGCAAGGTCACCTTGACCCTGCAAGGCCTCTTCGAAGAAGGGGGTGCTGAGTCCTCCTCGGCATCCATAGATGCCGCCCTTTTCCTTGGCTGGGGGGAATCGATTTCCTCCTTCCTCCGTCTACTCCTCCTCGAGAGCGGAGGAGGCCTGGGTCTCCCCGGACTTAGTGTCCGGGGGGGCTCTTGGGCGGAGACCAGCTTAGGTCTCTTTCTTCTCGCCTTTCTTCTGCTTGTCCTTCTTCTCTGGCGCCGAATACGGCGCCTCGACCAGCATCGCCGTCAAGAGGGTCGACCTGGGGGACTTCGGGCAGTGGGGCAGGGCCGTTGATCTGCATGGCCTTAGCTAGCCAGCCCTAGGGAAACCGGGAAAGGAGAGGTCAGAATCCTTGCTAAAAGACCGAACCTAAAAGATTAAAGATTGAAGCTTTACCTTAAGCGGAGGGTGTTCGGCGTCCAGGCCGGTGTCTTCCTCTTTGGCCGGCCACTCCTCCTGGGGCTTGAACAGTGCCTTCCATAGCTTCTTCCAAGTGGTGCGGTAGAGCTTGCGCACGGTGGGAGGATCGTCGGACTTATAGGCCCACATCGATGTGGCCCGGACCTGGCAGGGGAGGAGGCGGCGACGAAGCATAACCTGGACCACGTTGGTCAGGCCGATGTTTGCTTCCTGCATCTTTTCGATGCATTCCTGCAGCGCCTTTACCTCGGTGGCTGACCCCCAGTCCAGCCCTTTCTTGATCCACGAGGTCAGCCTCGCGGGAGGACCAGATCTGAATTTGGGAGGGGTCGCCCAATCTGCGGCACGTGGTTCGGTAATATAGAACCACTCCTTTTGCCAGGTCTTGATGGTGTCAATGAAGGTGCCCTCCGGCCACTGGACCCGAGGGAGCTTGCTGATCACCGCTCCCCCACAATCCGCGTGCTGGCTACTTACGGTCTTCGACTTGATGTTGAAGACCTTCAGCCATAAGCCGAAGTGTGGATGGACCTGTAGAAAGGCCTCGCAGACGATGATGAAGGCCGATATGTGCATGATGGAATTTGGGGGAAGGTCATGGAAGTCCAACCCGTAGAAGAATATCGGGCCCCTTACAAAGGGGTGCAGCGGGAAGCTCAGTCCCCGGATGAAATGGGGAATGAACACCACCCGCTCCCCGGGCTATGGCATGGGGATTACTTGGCCCTCTTCGGGGGCGCGGTGGGCGACATCGACCGAGAGGTAGCCGGTGTGCTTCAGTTTCTAGATGTCGTCCTTGGTGACACACAAACGCCTCCCACTTGCCTTGCGAGCCTGAACCAGCCATGGCCGTGCTCGGGGAAGAAGGATGGGTGTTGGAGGAAGGGCTGGAGAAAGACTAGATCTGCGCGCTCGGAACGAGGAAGGTTTGAGAAAGTGAATCTGGGGAGCGTGCAAGGGCTGTGAGGATGTTTTTCTCCCTTTTATGGAAGGCCGTAACACCAAGCGTCCCCTTGCTGCGTCGTGAGCTGCACCGGTTCCCAAAGCGACCGCTTCGTTATGCGCGCGTTGGATAGCCCAAATCATTGATCATATCCCGTAAAAAAATGGAGCACGATCTACATGTCGATCGAACGTGCCAATAAAAAGGCGGCCTCAAACTGTGAATCAAGTTTTTGTAACTGGTTAAGTGGCCACGACCCGTCTGAGCCTTTCGTCAGAAAAGTTGTCAGGAAGGGTACTATTCACACACGGGCGTTTGGCCTTCAAGGTTAATCAAGGTATGTTTGGAAGTCAGGGTGTCATCGGTGGCTGAACTAAGGACGGCCGAAGCATGGAAGAAAGGAACTCGCCCCGCAAGCCGAACACTCTAGATGTGCGGAGTAGCTGGATGTCCTGAAGACCGGCGTTGGAGGCTACTTCGAGGGCTACTGAGGGAGTCCGGGATTAAGGGGCCCTCGGGCTGTTGGCTTATCTTATGTGGACCAGCCCGGTGGGCCGCCTTAGGACATCTTCGGGAAGGCCGGACTACAGAATGACGCCATGCTTAGGGTGGGGGAGATTCCGAAGACTTGGTGTGTCCTCCAAGTAAGAATGGGTGTATCTATGCCTGGATGGAAACCGGCCATTTATAACCCTAGGGACCCCTGGTGTCTATATAAACCAGGGGGCTTAGTTCGTAGAGGGACAAGTCAACTCATTAGGGTTTAGCTCGTTTGATCTCGAGGTAGATCTAGTCTGTAACTTTCGTACTCATCAATACAATCAAGCAGGACGTAGGGTTTTACCTCCTCACGAGGGCCCGAACCTGGGTAAACATCGTCTCCTTCGTCCCCTGTTACCATCGTTCCTAGATTCACAGTTTGGGACCCCCTACCCGAGATCCGCCGGTTTCGACACCGACAACGGGCCTACCAACGACTATAACAACTATCCATTTTTTTGGAAGATTGCCACTCTGTCAAAAAAAAAATGTTCTACGCGGAGAGGATCATCATTAAACTGAATTCCACAACAAAATTCATCTAATTCACAACACTTAAATGCTTAGCTAAATGTGTCACGAGGCAACTTCCACAGGGGCTTCAAAAACAAGCTGAACATCGATGATGTGAAGCTATGACCGACGATACCGACTAATGAAGAACCATCCAAGTAAGGAAAGTCGAAAAGTATGCTAAGTGGACTACAGAAGACACTGACTATTTGCATTTGACAACATCATTTCTTGAAATTATGATTCAGCACTGAGTGGCATCCTAGCATTCATACCAGCCATGGTGTGAATCAGCCGGAAGTTCTTGAACACGTGGATGGGCGCGCCGGCCGGCACAGCGAGCAGCCCGAACGCCAAGGCGAGCCTCTCAGAAACAAATGAGGGAGTAAACTGAGACAAGAAGATAACCGTAGGAACACAAAAAGTCATCTGTGGCAATGATGAGTCTCAAGGCAATATATATGAGAGTGATTTTGGTGATAGAAGCTTTAGGACTGTTGGTAGTTGCTTGTGTATAAGGCGACTTCGAACGGAAAAGAAATTGGGTAATAAACAACACCGGAAAATTGTTGGATTAGAACTACTGTATTTTAACTTTACCATGGGTCATACCCTTCAATATAACACATAGATTCATCAAAACAAGCACGCAATGCAACGAAAACAGAATATGTCTTAAACAGAATAGTCTGTAGTAATTTGTACTCTAACCATACTTCTGTAACTCTAAAAATTCTGAAAAATTAGGACAACGTAAAGAATTTGTATAGAAACACTGTGTTAAAATTTCAGCTCAAAATCACGTTCCGGCACAAAATTAAAATTCAAATACAGGACGCAAAGTTTCTGTTTCAGATTCGGCATTGCTTCTACTCATCTCATGAGTCATCCTAAAGGCTCTACTTGGCAGAAACACTAAATAAACCATAAAAACACAATCATAACAGAGGCATAATTGTGTCAACACTCAAAAACAGAAAGGAAAAAGAAAATATTTATTTATTCATTGGGTTGCCTCCCAACAAGCGCTATCGTTTTACGCCCCTAGCTAGGCATAACGCATAGATTCAAGTATTGTCATCTTTGGTTTTGGATGAGGTGCTTTTGTCAAGAGGTTTTGCAAATAGAACTTGAAACACATCATCCATAGCAACCTTAGCACTATCAAGTTGTCCCTCTACGTACCCCCTTTGATTTCCGGCCACAATCCAAGAATATTGTTGGTTCACGTCATTGAAAACTCATTGGATCATATCTAAAGCGGGGACTTCCTTTTTAAGATTCTCATAAAAAAATTGATTATTTCCAAGCAAATATCTCATCATGTAATCACTATTGTAAAGGATTTCTCCTATTACCGGTTTTTCACGGCTCATACCATAAAAATCAAAGATCTCCCTAGCTTCCCGTACTATGTGATCAAATTCATTCATAAGAACAAGGGTAGCTAACTTCTTAGCTTCGGGATTCTTTATGACGGGTAGCTCATAAAACAATCTTTTCAAGGTAGGATGGGTACGAATAAATCTATTTTCAAGTTTAAGAACTAGCGCTGAGATAGCTTCCGCATAAGATTTAGTTCTTTTCAGAATAGGAGTATCATCGAGAGTCAAATTCCCAACGCAGTTGAAAAACTCTTGGATAGTTTCTTTTCCTATAACGTTCCCTTGCCCCAAAACAAAAGTTTTAGAATCTAGATTACCAGAACATCCAATTTTAGGAGTCCTGCCATCATCCGTTTCTGCCATACCAAAATCACTCATGGTGACAAGCAAACAAGAGATTGGACGAGAAAAAGGCGAACGAAAAAGAGGGCGAATAAAATGGCAAATTGTCGAAGTGGTGGAGAGGAAAACGAGAGGCAAATGGCAAATAATGTAATTGCAAGGAGATGAGATTTGTGATTAGGAACCTGGTAGATGATGATGGAGTCTCCTCGGCGCCTGAGATAGGCACGTAGAAGAGACCGCTTCCTCCCCTGCAACGGCGCCAAAAATTCCTTTTGACGTGGCTTGAGACTGCGTCGGTATTTCCCCAAAGAGAAAGGGATGATGCAGCACAGCGACGGTAAGTATTTCCCTTAGTTATGAAACCAAGGATATGGAACTAGTAGGAGGATCACCACCACCCAATAAGCAGCACCTGCACACAAATAACAAATACATGCAACCCGACGCGAAAGAGAGATTGTCAATCTTTCTACGGTAAAAAGGTAGATTAGGTAGTGATGGATAGGAGAGATAGATCTCTCAAGAACACAAAATAAAAAGGGCAAATAAAAAGTGCAGCAATATACTTTTGGGTTTTTGGTTTAGTAGATCTGAAAACAAAGAGGCAAAAAGATAGATCGGAAAGCAATATGTTGGAAAAGTAGACCCGGGGGCCGTAGGATTCACTAGTGACTTCTCTCATGGGTATAGCACATGATGGGTGAACAAATTACTGTTGGACAATTGATAGAAGATCAAATAATCATGACGATATCCAAGGCGATGATCATTATATAAGCATCACGTCCAAGATAAGTAGACCGACTCCTGCCTGCATCTACCACTATTACTCCACACATCGACCGCTATCCAGCATGCATCTAGTGTATTAAGTTCATGGAAAAACGGAGTAATGCAATAAGAATGATGAAATGATGTAGACAAGATCTATTCATATAGGAATATACCCCATCTTGTTATCCTTAATGGCAACGATACATGTGTGCCTTGCTGCCCCTTCTGTCACTGGGAAAGGACACCGCAAGATCGAACCCATCACAAAGCACCTCTTCCCATTTAAAAATCGATCTAGTCGGCCTAACTAAACCAAAGATTCGAAGAAGAAATACGAGGCTATAAGTAATCATGCATATAAGACATCAAAGAAGACTCAAATAATATTCATGGATAGAAACTGATCATGAACTCAAAATTCATCGGATCCCAACAAACACACCGCAAAAGTTTACATCAAATAGATTTCCAAGCGACCCTTGTATTGAGAATCATAAGAGAGAGAGAGAGGAAGCCATCTAGCTACTGCCTATGGACCCGTAGGTCTATGGTGGACTACTCACGCATCATCGGAGAGGCACCTATGAAGAAGATGAACCCCTCCGTGATGGTGTTTAGATTGGATCTCGAGGTTCTGGAACTTGCGGTGGCTGGAATTGTGTTTTGTCGACTCCCCTAGGGTTTTCCAAATATTTGAGAATTTATATGCATAAGAGGCGGTGGAGAGGGGCCCCGTGGAGGGCACAACCCATCAGGGCGCGCTGGGGGCCCCCTGACGCGCTCTGGTGGGTTGTGCTCTCCACAGCCCACCTTCCTGGCTCTTTTTTGGCCCACTGGGTGTCTTCTGGTCCAGAAAAAATCTCCAAAAATTTTCGTCGCGATTGGACTCCGTTTGGTACTGATATTCTGCGAAGTAAAAAACAAGCAAAAACAACAGCTGGCACTTTGGCACTATGTCAATAGGTTAGTCCCAAAAAATGATATAAAGTTGTTATAAAATGATTGTAAAACATCCAAGAATGATAATATAACAGCATGGAACAAGCAAAAATTATAGATACGTTGGAGACGTATCATGGGGGACACCTCATCACAACAGAGTGGTCGGTTCCACCGAACTACTCTCAACACAGCAGGCGTCAAACTCATGCATGTCTCGGCGATTTAAATATGTACCTCTCTCAAAGTTATGTTCGCCGATTATAACCACCTTTAAAGGAGCATGCTACTCTCCAAGAGCAAAGGAATGGAGGCGCACAAGGATACGCCAAGGACATCAAGCCGCAGATCAGGAGCCCCGATCGAACCTCCCCTTTGTATACATTTGTTTCTAAAAATACCTGTATCAGTTATGCCCGCAGTATGAATTGTAAAAATTCATAATATATAAAGATCATCTTTTACAGTCTGATTATGGCATTTTATAAAGTGTTTACCAACTCCCCGCCCCCGGAAGCAAAACTGTTCGGTACATATTTGATGCAACCGGCTAATAGACCGGGGGGCTTAGCCATAAAGCTCGTCCCCAGCATCGTCCCGGCATTGTCCTTTATATGTCCGGCATGTCGGTTTTCTGCGTTATATGCATCGGTTCCGAATTATGGCTTAGGTCAAAGGTTGGGTTGCCCGGCTCCTATGCTTACCTTCTTACGTTCCGCTCGTTCGGCTAAAAGGGTAAAGGGAGAACCATTGCGATTGTATTTCCAGCTCGCCTGGTCAAGTACCTCAGTGGAGAAAGCCGAAAATCGACCGTCATAATAAGCGTGAACCGGTCTGCAATCCGAGCACAAGTGTCAAACTAAAAATCGATAGAGATTATTCCGTGTCATACAAGGGGTTTGCATTCTTGCAAGCCACGTGGTAATGGTTTTTACCTCGATTCACCCGAATACCACACTACACTGGGGGCTAGTAACCAGCCCCCGCAGTCAAGCTCCTCCGGCTAAGTGAAAGCATTAAAGCCGCATAGTCTGATTGCCTCGTTCCCATCTCTCGCACCACCGCCTCTGGGTTCCGATAATTCGGCTAAGGATAATACTGCGGATGACGGAACACCTCTTGTAATGATTACATGGGGCTAAAGTCAACGACTGGTAACTTTCAATTCCAAAAACGGCCACATAGGAGTCAAAATAATCAAAACACCAAAGCATGATAAACCATGCATACGCATTATCAAAATACAATATTCATCGGACATACAATAACATGTTCACTCGAAAATTACATCCTTTGGGCACTGGGTCTCCTCCGACCTAGCACCCTCCATTGCAGTGGCGAAATACAGTTCGAGGCGCCTACGCTCCTTATCGGGCTGCGGGGGGACGCTGTAGCCATCTCGAGCGGCTTCATCCCTGGCCAGTGCATCATCGTCCTCGCAAAGGCAATCCGCGCTCCCTCAATACATACAGAGCGCTTCAGGACCTCAATGCGGGAGGAAGCGTCGCGAAGCTTTTGCACCAGGCCGAAATAACTGCCCGGTAGTGGCTCTGAAGGCCACAACCGAATGTAGAGGTCCTTCAAGGCCAGCTCCGCCATCCGATGAAGCTCCATCAGCTGCTTCATCTGGTAACTGAGAATGGGACGGGGCTCAGGGGTCTGAAATTGCGCCCAGAACAGCCTCTGTTCCGCATCCCCATCCCTAGCCACGAAGTGCCTGGCCGCATCCGCCGTACTCTTCGGAAGATCCACAAAGGCGCCCGAGGAACGCCACAGCCGTGTAAGACGAGCAAACCTATTACCACCGAACGCGCATTGCAGTAAGTATGGCTTACCATCCGCGATCATCCTGACTTGGCGGAGTTCTTCCTCAAAGGACCGCCTATCTACACGCTCTGATTTAAGATCGGCGGACAACATGGATAGCTCGACCGCCTGGTCCTTGGTCTTCTGCTCAAGAGCCTCACACTTAGTGCTAGCATCTTGGAGCTCTTGCTGCACCTCGGCCACCCGAACTTCGTGTTTTTCACTGACAGCCTTCAGGGAGCTCAGTTCGGCCGCCGCCTGGTCGGCCGCCATCTTACGATCGACAGCCTCTCGCTTGGCCTTCTCCAGCTCAGCCTTGAGGTTCTCGACCTCGGAAGAAACGGCTGCAAATACAATGGAAGACCAAAATTCAGGATCTCAAAACTCAAGAACCTCAATCAATGAGGAGTAGACAGGGTCTCCGAGATAAAATTCAAACTGACCTTGCATTTCCTCAAACTGCTTGTTCAGACGGTCAAGCTCCTCGTCGGAACTCTTGAGCTTCCGGTTGAGCTCGGTAAGCTCCACGTCATGGACAGCCACCGCCGATGACGAGGCCTGCAAAGCGAAAATTATGTGAGACACACATAGGAAATGTTGGTCCTAGAGCCTCTTTTCCATATCATCTCTGGAAACAATCAAAAATATCGATTTTACTCGGAAACTGAGGTCCTTTGATCCCTGCGTAAGTTTCTTAAAACTCACCTAGGGCTCGGGGGCTACTATACCTATCCGGAATATATATACCTCACGAAAAAATTACGATTAGAGAGAGGAGCATTACATGGCTTACCTTAAAGCCCATCAAGAGACCGCCGAAGGCCTCCTTTAGTCCGCTATCGACGGACTGAATGCTTTTCAGAACCACGCCCATAAGGATGCGGTGGTCTTCGGCGATGACGGAGCTGCGCAAGACCTCCTCCATCGCGGTTGGCCACTCGGTTGTGGCCTACTCCGTCGCGGGCGGCACCGGTGGCAGCACCACGGCTCCTCCTCCTTGTGAAGGGAGAGTCACCGGTATCGGAGAAATGGCAGTCTCCGGAGTCGTCTTCGGAGGGAGCTCCGGTGACTCGCGGCCTCCCTCTTTGTCTTGCAGGAGGGGCTCGGCCTTCTGGTCTTCGGCCACCAAGGTCTGGGCCTTGGTCATAACCTCCTCACCCTCAGTATTCGGCCGAGGAGGGGCCCGCTGGGATATCGCCTCCATGGCCTCTCCAGCGGCCTGGGAAGGGGAATTGCTGGGGAGGGGAATTGCGGGACGCGGTTCCGCTCTCTGCTAGCTCGGCTGGCGGAGGATCTATCTTTGAGACTTGTTCGGTCGGAAGATCATGGGCCGGGCTGCATTTGGGAGGGGTCGCCCAATCTGCGGCACGTGGTTCGGTAATATAGAACCACTCTTTTTGCCAGGTCTTGAAGGTGTCAATGAAGGTGCCCTCCGTCCACTGGACCCGAGGGAGCTTGCTGATCACCGCTCCCCCACAATCCGCGTGCTGGCTACTTACGGTCTTCGACTTGACGTTGAAGACCTTCAGCCATAAGCCGAAGTGTGGATGCACCCGTAGAAAGGCCTCGCAGACGATGATGAAGGCCGATATGTGCATGATGGAATTTGGGGGAAGGTCGTGGAAGTCCAACCCGTAGAAGAACATCAGGCCCCTTACAAAGGGGTGCAGCGGGAAGCTCAGTCCCCGGATGAAATGGGGAATGATCACCACCCGCTCCCCGGGCTATGGCATGGGGATTACTTGGCCCTCTTCGGGGGCGCGGTGGGCGACATCGAACGAGAGGTAGCCGGTGTGCTTCAGTTTCTGGATGTCGTCCTTGGTGACACACGACGCCTCCCACTTGCCTTGCGAGCCTGAACCAGCCATGGCCGTGCTCGGGGAAGAAGGATGGGTGTTGGAGGAAGGGCTGGAGAAAGACTAGATCTGCGCGCTCGGAACGAGGAAGGTTTGAGAAAGCGAATCTGGGGAGCGTGCAAGGGCTGTGAGGATGTTTTTCTCCCTTTTATGGAAGGCCGTAACACCAAGCGTCCCCTTGCTGCGTCGTGAGTTGCACCGGTTCCCAAAGCGACCGCTCCGTTATGCGCGCATGGGATAGCCCAAATCATTGATCATATCCCGTAAAAAAATGGAGCACGATCTACATGTCGATCGAACGTGCCAATAAAAAGGCGGCCTCAAACCGCGAATCAAGTTTTTGTTACTGGTTAAGTGGCCATGACCCGTCTGAGCCTTTCGTCAGAAAAGTTGTCAGGAAGGGTACTATTCACACTCGGGCGTTTGGCCTTCAAGGTTAAGCAAGGTATGTTTGGAAGTCAGGGTGTCATCGGTGGCCGAACTAAGGACGGCCGAAGCATGGAAGAAAGGAACTCGCCCCGCATGCCGAACACTCTAGATGTGCGGAGTAGCTGGATGTCCTGAAGACCGGCGTTGGAGGCTACTTCGAGGGCTACTGAGGGAGTCCGGGATTAAGGGGCCCTCGGGCTGTTGGCTTATCTTATGTGGACCAGCCCGGTGGGCCGCCTTAGGACATCTTCGGGAAGGCCGGACTACAGAATGACGCCATGCTTAGGGGGGGGGAGATTCCGAAGACTTGGTGTGTCCTCCAAGTAAGAATGGGTGTATCTATGCCTGGATGGAAACCGGCCATTCATAACCCTAGGGACCCCTGGTGTCTATATAAACCAGGGGGCTTAGTTCGTAGAGGGACAAGTCAACTCATTAGGGTTTAGCTCGTTTGATCTCGAGGTAGATCTAGTCTGTAACTTTCGTACTCATCAATACAATCAAGCAGGACGTAGGGTTTTACCTCCTCACGAGGGCCCGAACCTGGGTATACATCGTCTCTTTCGTCCCCTGTTACCATCGTTCCTAGATTCACAGTTTGGAAGCCCCTACCCGAGATCCGCCGGTTTCGACACCGACAACGGGCCTACCAACGACTATAACAACTATCCATTTTTTTGGAAGATTGTCACTCTGTCAAAAACAAATGTTCTACGCGGAGAGGATCATCATTAAACTGAATTCCACAACAAAATTCATCTAATTCAGAACTCTTAAATGCTTAGCTAAATGTGTCATGAGGCAACTTCCACAGGGGCTTCAAAAACAAGCTGAACATCGATGATGTGAAGCTATGACCGACGATACCGACTAATGAAGAACCATCCAAGTAAGCAAAGTCGAAAAGTATGCTAAGTGGACTACAGAAGACACTGACTATTTGCATTTGACAACATCATTTCTTGAAATTATTATTCAGCACTGAGTGGCATCCTAGCATTCATACCAGCCATGGTGTGAATCAGCCGGAAGTTCTTGAACACGTGGATGGGCGCGCCGGCCGGCACAGCGAGCAGCCCAAACGCCTAGGCGAGCCTCTTAGAAACAAATGAGGGAGTAAACTGAGACAGGAAGATAACCGTAGGAACACAAGAAGTCATCTGCGGCAATGATGAGTCTCAAGGCAATATATATGAGAGTGATTTTGGTGATAGAAGCTTTAGGACTGTTGGTAGTTGCTTGTGTATAAGGCGACTTCGAACGGAAAAGAAATTGGGTAATAAACAACACCGGAAAATTGTTGGATTAGAACTACTGTATTTTAACTTTACCATGGCTCATACCCTTCAATATAACACATAGATTCATCAAAACAAGCACGCAATGCAACGAAAACAGAATATGTCTATAACAGAACAGTCTGTAGTAATTTGTACTCTAACCATACTTCAGTAACTCTAAAAATTCTGAAAAATTAGGACAACGTAAAGAATTTGTATAGAAACACTGTGTTAAAATTTCGGCTCAACATCACGTTCCGGCACATAATGAAAATTCAAATACAGGACGCAAAGTTTCTGTTTCAGATTCGGCATCGCTTCTACTCATCTCATGAGTCATCCTAAAGGCTCTACTTGGCAGAAACACTAAATAAACCATAAAAAAAATATTCACAAAAGATCACTATTTTTTTCAATCTATGCAACCATAAAAAAAATATTCACAAAAGATCACAGGCTTGGGGGGGGGGGGGGGGCACAGCCCCCCAGCCATACACACAGCTCCGCCAGTGCACCTGGCCGTGTGAACGATGGCAATGTTACGGTCCGGTGTTGCCGTCGCGATGAATTGTGCAAGTGCAATGGGAACAATGAAAAACAATGAAAGTGCCACGGTAGCAACAATGAAAAAAAAATTAAGGTGAGAAGGTCACCTGGTTTCCTGACCAGCACTACTGGAATTCAGTTATTTGCCGTCTGCCACATCTTTGCCGTCTGCTGGCGGACGGCAAAGAGAGTCTTAGCCGTCTGCTTTGGAAAAGAAGACGGCAAAGAACCAGCTGATGGCAAATAGAGTCTTTGTCGTCAGCTGGTTCTTTGCCGTCCGCCAGCTGACGGCAAAGAGGAAAATGGCAGATGGCAAAGAGCCTGGTGGGCCACACGGGGGTACGGCGTTGGCTAGGTCACCTCTTTGCTATCTGCTGCCTATTTGCCGTCTGCTAGCAGAAGGCAAAGAAAGGCTAGGCGGACGGCAAAGAGGGTAGGGGGGGGCATCGGGGCACGCCGTTGACTAGCTAACGGGCACCCTCTTTGCCGTCTGCTACCCCCGCGCCCGAAACCCGGCCCCAATCCCCCCCCCCCCCCCCGCGCGCCTCTCTCTCTCTCACACACACAGCCCGCCGCCGCCGCCCCGTCGCCGCCCCCTCCCTGCCACCCCGCCCCGTCGCCGCCGCCTCGCCGCACCCTCCCTGCCACCCTGCCCCGCCGCCGCCGCCCCGTCGCCGCCCCCTCCCTGCCACCCCGCCCCGTCGCCGCCGCCTCGCCGCACCCTCCCTGCCACCCTGCCCCGTCGCCGCCCCCTCCTTGCCACCCTGCCCCGTCGCCGCCGCACCGCCGCCCCTCTCGAACCTCCCCGCCCCCCTCCCGAGCCTCCCCGCCGCAGCCGCCGGCCGCCCGCCCAGCCGCCCCCCGAGGAGCGCCGCCCCGCCGCCCCGTCGCCGCCCCCTCCCTGCCACCCCGCCCCGTCGCCGCCGCACCGCCCCCCCTCTCGAGCCTCCACCCCCCCTCCCGAGCCTCCCCGCCGCAGCCGCCGGCCGGCCGCCCAGCCGCCCCCCGAGGAGCGCCGCCCCGCCGCCCCGTCGTTGCCCCTGCCACCCCCGGCTCCGCCCCGTCGCCGGCCAACCCACGGTGAGCCCCACTGCCACCCCCTTTTTCTGTTTTTTTCGGTTTTTTTCTGTTTTTTCTTTTCTGTTTTAGATATTAGATATAGTTTTAGATAAATATTTGATAGTTTACATATTAGATAGTTTTAGATATTTGTTTTAGACAATAAATAGTTTTAGATAGTTTACATATTAGAAAAGAAGAAGGAAAAAAAGGAAAAAGAAAAAAGGAAAAGAAGAAAAAATTAGAAGAAGAATATGAAAAAGAAGAAGAGGAGGAGGAGAAGAAAAAAGAAGAAGAAGAAGAAAAAAAAAAGAGGAGAGGAGGAGAAGAAGAAGAGGGAAAAGGAAAGGAAGAAGAAGAAGAAGAGGAGGAGGAGAAGAAAAAAGAAGAAGAAGAAGAAGAAGAAGAAGAAGAAGAAAAAAAGAGGAGAGGAGAAGAAGAACAAGAAGAAGAAGAGAAGAAGAAGAAGAAGAAGAAGAAGAAGAAGAAGAAGAAGAAGAAGAAGAAGAAGAAGAAGAAGAAGAAGAAGAAGAAGAAGAAAAGGAAGAAAAGGAAGAAGAGGAAGAAGAAGAAAAGGAAAAAGAGGAAAAAAAGGAGAAGAGGGGAAGAAGTATAAAACGACACCCCGACACCCCGACCCGACCCCGACACGGCACCCCGACCCCGACACGGCACCCCGACACCCCGACAGCCCGACCCCGACACGGCACCCCGACCCCGACCCCGACACCCCGACAGCCCGACCCCGACACGGCACCCCGACCCCGACACCCCGACCCCGACACGGCACCCCGACCCCGACACGGCACCCCGACCCCAACACGGCACCCCGACAGCCCGACACCCCGACACCCCGAAACCCCGACACCCCGATACCCCTAAACCACGACACCCAGACACGACACCCCCGACACCCCGACCCCGACACGGCACCCCGACACCCCGACACCCCGACACCACGACACCCAGACACCCCGACCCCAACACGGCACCCCGACACCCCGACTCCCCGACACCACGACACCCAGACACGACACCCCCGACACCTCTTCGGCCTCCTGTTGACCGAAAAGGTGCTCTTCGGCCTTCCAGAGGCCGACGGGGTCATATATTTGTGAATTATGAGTTAGGTCATATATTTTTCGATTTTGTTATAAAAAAACATCATATTTGTGTTGATCGACTGGATTTAAATGTGCAGTTGTTTCGTCGTTGCGAGGGTTCGACGACCTCCCCGTGCGTTCGACGAGCTTCGGCCCTGCGTTCGTGGGTGAGCACAAATGACATCTCCTCCTCCCCCCTTAATTATTTGCTCTGTTCCGGTCTTCGTGCCGATGAAACTTGCTAGCTATAGGTGTCTTCAATCATCAGTATGCGTGACCAGTATGCGTCTCCCGTTTGAAAGGGCGGCATCTATAAATATGCATGTCTTTGCATATTTATAACCGCCATCCTTTCGAATTGTCCAACGTTATCCATGGACAGCCCGAGTATGTGTAGATTGGGTTCGTTTTCCCGTATGCTTTGCTCCGGATCCGATGCAGAATTTCGTCAGTGCCTCCATGTTGTTCTCTGGGTACACATCCTCTTTGCTTATTGCCGAGACGTGTATCATGAGAACAGCGGGGAGGTGCTACCAAAATTCTGCGTCGGATCCGGAGCAGAGCATGGGAAAACAAACCCAATCTACACATACTCGGGTGGGATTAGGACCTATCTCTACCTATTAGCGTGTAGGTTGCATGGACGTAATAAAACTGACAAACTTGATTAACGGATGAATATAGATGATGAATTATATATATATTTCTTGTGTGTTTAGTAGGTAGGCAAGATGAGTGATCGTGCTTGGATGTACACCGGTCACCCTAGTCAGAAAGAAATGACCATTGAATGGTTAACAAAAACCAAGGGGTTTCTGAGCGCCGCATTTGCAAATGGCCAGGAAATAACCTGGTGCCCCTGTGTCCGGTGCGACAACCATAAAAGGTGGACACGGGATGAAATGGGTAAACACTTGCAGAAGTGGGGTTTTACGCCTGATTATACGGTGTGGAGATTTCATGGTGAGTCTGCCCAACGTGTCAGAGCTGAGGTGGTCCGTCGTCGCACCGACGAGCATGGTACCGGGATCGAAGACATGGTGCAAGACTTTGATGATGCTCGGGATTCGGATGATGAGATGGAGGAATCTGCAAAGGCCTTCTCTGAAATGTTGGAGTCTTCAAAACGTCCTCTCCACGAGCACACTGAGCTTTGTCAGCTGGATGCCATCGCGCAAGTAATGGCTCTGAAGGCTCAGTTCAACCTGGGCAGAGAATGCTATGACGCGATGATGACGATATTTGGACGCTTTCTACCCAAAGGCCATGTATTGCCAGCAAACCTTTACCAGTCAGACAAAATCCTACGTGCGCTTAAGACCCTATGAGAAGATAGATGCCTGTGAGAATGGATGTGCCTTATTTAGGCTTGAGTATGCGGGCTTGAACTATTGTCCCATTTGCAAGTCTTCCAGGTATGTTGTGGTAGACAACGGTATGGGTGAGAAGAGTCAGACCAAAATTCCAGTTAATGTTCTTCGGTATATGCCAATCATACCAAGACTTCAACGTCTTTTCATGGTTGAAGAGACGGCCAGACAGATGACGTGGCATAAATTGGGCAAAAGAACCGAACTAGATGCAGATGGGAATCCGATGTTGGGACACACTTCAGACGCTTTTGCGTGGAAGCACTTCGATGCATTACATAAGGATAAAGCGGCAGATCCAAGGCATCCTCGAGTCGCCATCAGCACGGATGGGTTCAATGTGTTTGGTATGACGGCAACCCAATACAGTTGCTGGCCTGTATTTGTCATTCCACTCAATCTTCCCCCCGGAGAGATTATGAAAAGAAAGAACATTTTCTTGACGTTGATAATTCCAGGGCCCAACTATCCGGGGAAGAATATAAATGTGTACATGCAGCCACTTAAGGATGAATTGCAAGAAGCTTGGGATAATGGGATCAAGACATATGACGCCGCTACAAAAAAAAACATCAAAATGCATGTGTGGTACATGTACTCGTCGCATGACTTTCCTGCGTATGCGCTATTCATTGGCTGGTGTGTGCATGGAAGGTTCCCGTGCCCCACATGCAAGGCAGCTCTTGAGTTCCGTTGGCTGCAGGTGGGTCGCAAGTATTCTTGCTTCGACTTGCATAGACAGTTCCTGGATCCTCGCCATAAGTTCAGAAAAGACAAGAAGAATTTCATGAAAGGTAGAGTTGTCAAAAACTCTGCACCACCTGCATTGATAGGCCAACAGACCCTGGATCAGATAAACGCTCTCGAGCCGGATCCAAATCGTCCAGGGTATTTCAAATGGTATAATTCGAAACACGCCTAGACTCACAAGATATGCTTGTGGGATCTGCCTTACTTTAAAGACCTCCTTTGCCCACACAACATCGACCTGATGCACACTGAAAAGAATATCGTCGAGGCCCTTTTTGGTACATTGTTCGACATAGAGGGGAAGTCGAAGGATAATCCTAAGGCTAGAGTCGATCAGGAGGCTCTATGTGATAGACCGTTACAAAACATGCGACAACCGAAAGGAAAGAAGAACTGGAGGAAGCCAAAGGCATGGTTCAATCTTGGAAGGCTAGCTATGAGGGAAATGATCTTGTGGGTGAAAATGCAGTTGATGTTCCCCGATGGGTATGCAGCGAATCTAAAGAGGGGAGCGAGTCTTGACAAATTGAAAATATTTGGTCTCAAGAGTCATGATTGGCACATATGGCTTGAGCGGGTAATGCCGGTGATGTTGCGTGGCTTTATCCCTGAGGATGAATGGCTAGTACTGGCAGAGATGAGCTATTTCTTCCATGCTCTTTGTGCGAAAGAACTATCGCCTGACGTGCTAGACGAACTGGAAGAGTTGGCGCCGGAGTTGATCTGCAAGTTAGAAAAGATCTTTCCACCGGGATTCTTTAATCCCATGCAGCATTTGATTTTGCATCTCCCGACCGAGGCAAGATTGGGGGGGCCCGTGCAAAATCGTTGGTGCTTCGCAACTGAGAGGATGCAGAAGACGCTTCGAGCAAAATGTAAAAATAAACGTAGAATTGAAGCATCGATGGCCGAGGCATTCATTACTGAGGAGGCGGCAAACTTCGTGACAGCACACTACAAAGCCAAGAATCGTCATTTGCATAATCCGAAGCCTCGGTACAATGATGGCGACCGTGAAAAAGGTCGATCCAACCTCAGCCTATTCAAAGGGAAGCTCGCACCAGCCGGTGCTTCGAAAGCAATAGCGTTGGATGTCGAAGAATGGCGGACCATTTCGTTGTATATCTTCAACAACCTAACAGAAGTGCGGCCGTACATCGAGTAAGTTCTCGGTACATTGTTTCGCAACTTCTAATTCCTTTGAAATGCTCTTATTCCCGGATATGTGATACAGTCGATACGTCACCAAATTCTCGGATGGAGCGGTGATCCAAAAGGATTCCATCGAAGAGTATGAGCTTCTGGCAAAGCATGGAGGCGGCTATCCCGGTTTCATCTCTTGGTTCAAACAAACGGTAATTTCCATTAGACCATTTCATTTCTTCGTCTAGTTTGCGGCTAATGCAACAATCCTTTCGTATTAAACTTGTAGGCTAATGCAGAGTCTATGGACTCCGAATTGAGACAAGTCGCTAATGGTTTTGACTATAAGGTCCGTTCATTTGACAAATACGACATCAACGGGTATCGCTTTCGTACTTTTGGCAAAGAGCTATCTATGGCCGACCGAAAGTCTACAAATTGTTGTGTCTCCGCTGTCGGCGAAGGAGGGGTCGAGTATTATGGAAGAGTTGAAGCAATTTATGAACTTACATTCTTTGGTGAAAACCCACCAAACGTCGTAGTCTTCAAATGTTATTGGTTCCAGCCGAAGGAGACTAGAAGGACTCATGAACATATAGGGCAAGTCGAAATCAAACAAAGCACCCATTTAGATGTTCCCGGTGTCTATATTACGGCTCAATAGGCGACCCAAGTTTTCTATCTACCGTGGGCCTGCCAAACTGATCCAAATCTGAATGATTGGGATGTCGTTTATGATGTGCCGCCGCATTTTAGACCACCTCCCCTCAATGAAGATGATTATGAACCTCACATTAACCCAAACACATATGAAGGAGAATTCTTCCAAGAAACACGTCTTTCCAAAAAACGTTTCAAGAACCGCTCTACTTCACCCCAGAACATTGAGGTAGACAGCGACAGTGAATACGACTTCACCCCTGAGCCGGAACAAGAAGAGACGGAAGAAGAAGAGGTTACTGCTGCGGATGACCTCTCAATGCTTGACCGATTACATAAAGGAGGCCTTCCACATGTTGCTCCCGATAGTGATGATGATGCATTTATTAATGATAGTGATGATGATGATGCATTTATTGATCCCGGAGCATATATAGACGATGAAGATTATTATTAGTTCATGTTAGGTATACATGATGATGATACACTCAAATTATATATATACATATTATTATTCATGTCGGTATTCAATTTTTTTATGTTGTACTAATATCATTTACTCTTTGTCATGGCAGGTGTTGAAATATGGTGGGCGCGGGTCGAGAGCGATCCGAGGATCCTTCGTCAGCGCGTGGTGGGAGGGGTACTTCCATTCCACCCCAAACTCTCTGGAGAGCGTTGTACGACAGTATTAGGACACCCGAGGGCGCTTCTTCGTCGGCAAAGTTGCCGACCGGGAGAGGAGGTTGGGGGAGAGGTAGGAAGGCTCCTAAAGTTATGCGTGGTGGCCACGGGAGAGGTAGGAAGGCTGCTACGCCTTCCTCGCCGCCACCCCCAGCTGATTCACCCGAGCACAGGACTGCTACGGTGGACCCGTCTGAGGTGGAGGCTACAAGGACTCCTGTCCACGAGCCTCGGGTCAACTATCCTTCTATCTCAGACGCGGCCACCCGCGAGACTCCTGTGCCAGACGCTTTGTCCCGTGAGACTCCTGTGCCAGACGCTTCGTCCTACGAGACTCCACAGGCTTCCACCGGATGGGATACCTGGCCGGATCTGCATCAGCCGGAGCTGAGTGGCCATGCTAATGGTGGCGGGGATCGGCTTTCTGATAGCGGGGACGAGGTGGTTGAGGGCACCGTCTACCAGCGTGGGTGTACACGGCTCCCGCCCGTGCCGGCGACCCGCGAGCAGAGGTGGCTGATTAAGCCTGAGTCGCTGAAGTAAGTGCATTTACTCTTTTTAAACCTTTTGCCTTCATGTTTCTACACATATCTAATGCGTTGGCTTTGTCATACTGCAGGGGTTGAATTCACGCCAAGGATGTCCGCAGGCCCAACTCCATCCTTGGTGTGCTTTTACGGCATAACTTCCCGGGGTTTGTCACGTTGCCCGGCGAGGGTCAGCTTCCAGATGTAGGATTGAAATGGGAGCACTACTTGGCTGCCCCGGCCCCGCCGGAGGAGATGATCGACGATGTGTTGTGCCACACGAGGGCCGACATGGTGATCAGGAAGTTTTGGGTAATTTCTCCTTTACACAATTAAAAATCAATAATAGCTAGTTATTGTACTAATCAGTGTTTTCTCTTTTGATTGCAGACCTTCTAGAGGTGTGAGGAGGGATACGAGGAGGCCACGGCAAAGCTTATCGATTACGAGTGCAGGCGCCTACTACAGAACTTACGGCATGAGGCTCGGGTACAGGCTGTTCGAGACTACTACGCCTCGCAGCGTATTAAGAAGGCCAAGTCGTCGTCCCGCCGAAAGTTTCTGGACAAGGAGAAGTACATGAAGGTAATTACCTATTCCTAAGGCCTTGTACTTAGTTTCCTTTGCTTTGATTCGTAGGCGTAGCTCTCAAATTTCTCTTTATTAACTTAGGTGCCCCCTAGATGGTGTGCGGATAAGATGGGTTGTTGGGAGGCGTTGGTGAATGAATGGTGCTCTGACCAATGGCGAGTTGTCCACGACGATGCCAAGGCACGGCGTGCCCAAATGGAAGGTGTGCCACACCATCAAGGCAGCGCCAACATTTATCAGTTCGGGCGGAACTGGGTATGTGGTTTGCTTCATGATTCCTGCAATTCATTCTTGTAGTCCTAGGTTTACCCATTATTAATACTTTGTTCCTCTCTTGTAGGCTCATCACAATAAGACGGAGGTGCCAGCGGTGTACGACCTCTATGCCATGGCCCATACTGCCTCATACAAGAAGGTCAAGGCATTCTCTGAGTCTGACCTCGATGATCCCGAGAACTTCAGCAATATCTCCTCCCACCACAAGCTTGTGAGGTACAGAGATGTGGGGAAGGCAGTAAATGGGGAGGACTTCAACCCGATCCAGCATCCACTTGATCCAGACCTGGTGATGATAGCTGGCCACGGGAGGCCCCATGGCTCGATAGCCATTGGAGATGGACATATACGGTCTTCGAGCACTCTCCGGCAGATCAAGGCGCGCCAAACGAGCTCCTGTCCTGAGATGCCGCCTCGTCCACGGCCAGTCCAGCTCGCCATCGAGGTTAGTCATACGGACTCAGATAGGTTTCCTCCATTACATTGTGTGTGCGAACAAAGATGATTACAATGCTAATGAGGAGTTGTGTTGCAGGCTGCTCTGCAGAAAGAGAGAGAGACAACCCAAGCGCTTCTGGCGGAATAGGCCCGGCAGGCGGCGGAGGAGAAGAGGGATCTGGAGGAGAGGACGGCTAGGTTGTTGGAGGAGGAGAGGGCACGGAACGATGCGTCTAACCGGGCCATGTACGAGCTCATCGTGGTAAGTTTCTTCTTCATATTAGCCAAATCATGCACTACATGTTCTTTTCATTAATAACCAATATGATTGACTTGGCAAAACCAAATGTGCAGACTTTGTGCGAGAAGAACGGCCAGACCCCTCCGCCGATGCCAGTCATTACCACGGCTGGAACGGTGAGTTTCATTTCAATGTTCATTAGTTACTAGTCTTAACATTTCAGCGTCATCATGCTAACGCAAATGATCTTTGGTATAGCATAACTCCCGAGCCGCATCGCACGACTCGAGCAACCCCAGTGCTTCACCTCCGTGATGACGAGGACGGTAAGCCCTAATATGCCACTTACTTGGCTCATTTTCTCAAACAAATACAAAAAAAGCACTTAGACAAACTTAGCACAATGACAAACTTAGCACTTAGACAAATGTCATATTTTACCTAAGTTAGCTTTGTTTCCTATAAAATGACATAGTAAGCTTACTTACCTCCAAAATGACATATTGTACCTAAGTTAGCTCTAAAATGACCTATACTTAGCATTGTTTCCTCCACACTGACATAATAAGCTTAGTTAACTCAAAAATGACATAATAGACTTGGTAGCCACACTTTGGCTTGCCACACTTTGGCTTTAGGTGCTCAAATAGTTAGCCACAATTTGGCTTGCCGCAATTTTACCACACTTTGGCTTGCCACAATTTTACCACACTTGCCTTACTTGAGGTGCTCAAATAGTTACCACATGGTCAAACTTGCCTAAGTTGAGTTGTGGCAAAGTGTGGCTAGTTGTGTCTTGAAACCAAACAGCTCCTTCATCTTCTTCTAATTCTAGATCTTCTACTTCTTAATTCTAGTATTATTTTTCTAACTTTTTTATTTCCAATTTTGCAGATTTGAGACGAGTTCACGACAGCTTGCTTTGATGTAGTGCTAGGTTTACTTTCTGTTTTCATGTATTGAGTCATTTGTATCGATGAGACTATATGTATGTATGGATGAACCTATTGTAATATGGCGAACAATGTGGCATTTGATACTTTTAATTTGGTATAATTGTTGGTTGATCATATATGGTTGTTGCACATTGTTTCTGTGAATTATTTATGTATATATCATATATTGTTTGTTTGAAAATTGTTGAATGTAACAAAAACAAAAAAAAATTGGCAATACAGCGTCTTTGCCGTCTGCCCCGGACGGCAAAGAGTTCTATGCCGACGGCCACCGTCGGCAAAGCTGCCACGTGGCGGCCGCCTGTGAACCTGAGAAGACGAGGCTGGGGCCATTTTGCCTCTTTGCCGTCCGCGGCAGACGGCAAAGGGGAGGCGGGGAGCCAGACGGCAAAGGGTAGCGGAGGGCAGACGGCAAAGGGCAGATGGCAAAGGGGAGGCGGGGGGAGGCAGACGGCAAAGGGTAGCGGAGGGCAGACGGCAAATGGTAGGGTAGGCAGACGGCAAAGGTTGGGGGGTCCGTTAGCCACCTGACGGTGGCGCCGTCGGTACTACGCCGTCCGCGTCCTTTGCCGTCTGCAAGCTGACGGCAAATATTCTTTGCCGTCCGCTGTGCCGAAGCAGACGGCAAAGAACCCCTTTGCCGGAGTTCGTTGGGCCAGAAATTGTGCCGTCCGCCAGCGGACGGCAAAGGCCTTTGCCGTCTGCCTTCTGCCCTTTACCGTCTGACGGCAAATCTCCTGATTCCAGTAGTGCAGTGAGAACGATGGCAATGTTTCAGTACGGTGTTGCCTTCGCGATGAATTGTGCCGTGTAGCAACTGGGAGTCCACTGATGCCCGTTCCCAGCCCGTAAGCCAAGACCAAACGAATCAACCACCCCCTTGCTCTAGATCTATTCTGTGAACATAGAAAACACTAATCAATGCAACTACAACTTCACAAGAACTCAACCAGAACACAAGTTTTTTTAAGAGAACAAGCCAACACTTGATGCAGCAGTTATGTGTGCACCTGTTGTTCCATGTATAAGTTGTGACTGTCACCCATTGGTATCTGAAGTGTCTTGCCTTACAAATGCAAGTTTGAGCATACATAGTGGATCAATTAATCTAGATGAAGGCCTACGTCACATCCTCCAGCGAGACTTCACTACCGGGTCTTCCTTGCCTACTTTCCGCCGATTGACCGCACAGCGGCCATCATTGCCCTGTCAAAGAAAGGATCAGGAAACCAAGGAGACAAGAACAAGGTTGTGGACAAGGCAATTACAAGAATCACCAACCTGTAAACCCAAGAAGAAACTTGCAGTAAGATCATCACCTGGCACCTGCAGATGCAAATAATAAACTGGACCACCAGAGTAGTCAAAAATTTATGAGGAGATGGCTAAAATAAAAACACCAGAACATAACGCAACATAACAGAAGGCCAAAGAACAGAGAAAAGATTGCATCTCTGCGCAGGAACAAACCGAACAAAAAATGAACCAGGGCAGCCTCTTGTGATGTGATTCTCGGTCTGCTCCAGCAACTACGGCCGGCGGGCCTCCCTGAACTGCCGGCCCGCCCGCATGTGCCGCTCCACCAACTCTGTTGCTTCCGCCTACATGTGCCTGACTTGCCACGATCTTCTGCCCCCGCCATGATCCAGCCGTTGGTCGCTGCTACATCTCCACTGCCGGCCGCCAACCTATTGTGTGTGAGTCGGCGAGGTCCTTGTCCTGTAGACGACGTTGAGGCGCACAATGAAAGACGAAGGCGATGAGTCGGAGGAGGTGCCGACGTCCGCATCGATCTTGTATGATTTGTGCTCGTCCTCCTATGCCTTCCTCGGGACGAGGGCTCTCGGCGCCTCCCGCCTTCTAGCTCTTGCCGCCGCCTTCCCGTCGGAGCCGTGGGTAAGAGCAGCGCCGCACCTTTGTACAAGGGATCCACCAAGCGGAGAAGATCACTGGGAGAAGCCAGCCTTCCTTCGATGGCCAGTGTCGAAGGAGTGATGGGGTGGCGGCGGGAGAGTATTTCGGGGTGGAGCTGCCTTCGTTAGGAAGGAAACATCTGACGAATGGAGGCGGGGCGTGGGGCTCGATGTGCTTTTCCGCTTCGTTTCTTATTTATCTCGGCACAGTAAAAACGATCGACGTGGAAATCGCCAGCGATCGCCCAGGGGTTCGCTCTTGGAGAATGTAATTCCAAACCTCCACCTTCAAGTGCGCTAGCGGCCCCGACTACATGGTCACCTTCTGCCTTGGCGCCTCCGACGTCAGTCTCAGTCCCAAGACTCCTTCATTTGACGCCCTGCAAGTCTAGATCTGGTTGGTTCTTGCCTTGTCAAGTGATCTTATTTATGATAGGGCGGCAGCGGTGGCCCAGAAACCCTGGCTAGGTAGTGGGGAGACGAGGCGCTTGTTGGAAATATGCCCTAGAGGCAATTAATAAAGTGTTTATTATCATATTTCTCCGTTCATGATAATGGTTTATTATTCATGCTAGAATTGTATTGACCGGAAACTTAATACATGTGTGGATAATAGACAAATACTGAGTCCCTAGTAAGCCTCTACTAGACTAGCTCGTTGATCAAAAGATGGTCAAGATTTCCTGACCATGGACATGAGTTGTCATTTGATAATGGGATCACATCATTAGGAGAATGATGTGATGGACTTGACCCAACCGTTAGCATAGCATATGATCGTTCAGTTTATTGCTATTGCTTTCACTATGTCAAATACACGTTCCTCTGACCATGAGATCATGCAACTCCCGGATACCGTAGGAATACTTTGGGTGTATCAAATGTCACAACGTAACTGGGTGATTATAAAGGTGCACTACAGGTATCAGAGATAGTGTTTGTTGAGTTGGCATGGATCGAGATTGGGATTTGTCACTCCGACTATCGGAGAGGTATCTCTGGGCCCTCTCGGTAATACAACATCACAGAAGCCTTGCAAGCACCGTGACTAAAGAGTTAGTTGCAAGATGATGTATTACGGAACGAGTAAAGAGACTTGCCGGTAACGAGATTGAACTAGATATTGGATACCGACGATCGAATCTCGGGCAAGTAACATACCGCCGCCCAAAGGGAACAACATATGTTGACATATGAGGTTCACCGATAAAGATCTTCGTGGAATATGTAGGAACCAATATGAGCATCCAGGTCCCGCTGTTGGTTATTGACCAGAGAGTTGTCTCGGTCATGTCTACATCATTCCCGAACCCGTAGGGTCCGCACACTTAAGGTTCGATGACGATATCGTATCATATGAGTTATGTGATTGGTGACCGAATGTTGTTCGGAGTCCCGGATGAGATCACGGACATGACGAGGAGTCTCGGAATGTCCGAGAGATAAAGATTCATATATTGGAAGGCTATATTCGGACGTCGGAAAGGTTCCGAGTGATTCGGGTATTTTTCGGAGTACCGGGGAGTTACGGGAATTCACCGGGAGAAGTAATGGGCCTTATTGGGCCATACGGGAAAAGGAGAGGCAGGCCACGTGAGGAGGCGCGCCCCCCCCCCCCCCCCCCTTGCCCAAACCGAATTGGACTAGGGGAGGGGGCGCAGCCCCCTCTTTCCTTTCCCTCTCCCTTCCCCCTTTCCTACTCCGTATGGGAGGTGGAATCCTACTAGGACTAAGGAGTCCTAGTAGGACTCCCCACACTTGGCGCACCCCTAGGGGGCCGGCCTCCTCCCTCTCATCCTTTATATACGGGGGGCAAGGGGGCACCCCAAAGAACACGATTCATTGTTAGCCGTGTGCGGCGGCCCCCCTCCACCGTTTACACCCTCGGTCATATTTTTGGAGAGCTTAGGCGAAGCCCTGCCGGAATCACTTCACCGTCACCGTCGCCACGCCGTCGTGCTGACGGAACTCATCTACTTCGTCGACGTCTTGCTGGATCAAGAAGGCGAGGAACGTCACCGAGCTGCACGTGTGTAGAACTCGAAGGTGCCGTACGTTCGGTACTCGATCGGTGGAGCTCGAAGGATTGTTCGACTACATCAACCGCGTTGTGAGACGCTTCCGCTAAACGTTCTACGAGGGTACGTAGACACACTCTCCCCTCTCGTAGCGATGCATCTCCATGGATAGATCTTGTGTGAGTGTAGGAAATTTTTTGAAATTCATGCTCCGTTCACCAACAGTGGTATCCGAGCCAGGTCTATGCGTAGATGTGTTTTGCACGAGTAGAACACAAGTGAGTTGTGGGCGTGGGTGTATACATATTGCTTGCCGTTACTAGTTGTTACTTGATTCGGCGGTATTGTGTGATGAAGCGGCCCGGACCGACATTACGCGTACGCTTACGCGAGACAGGTTTCACCGCTACGTGCACTCGTTGCATAAAGGTGACTGGCGGGTGTCTGTCTCTCTCACTTTAGTTGAATCGGTTTCAATGAAGAGGGTTCTTTTAGAAGATCAAAAAGCAATCACTACACCACGTTGTGGTTTTGCATAGGTAAGAACAGTTCTTGCAAACCCGTAGCAGCCACGTAAAACTTGCAACAACAAAGTAGAGGACGTCTAACTTGTTTTTGCAGGGTATGCTGGTGATGTGATATGGTCAAGACATGATGTGATATAAGTTGTTGTATGAGATGATCATGTTTTGTAAGTTATCAGGCAACCGGCAGGAGCCTTATGGTTGTCTCTTTATTGTATGCAATGCCAACGCTATGTAATTGCTTTTCTTTACCGCTATGAGTTAGCAGTAGTAGTAGTAGCAATAGCCGGCGAGACGACCACGACGCTGCGATGGAGATCAAGGTGTCACGACGCTACGATGGAGATCATGGTGTCAACCCAGTGACGATGGAGATCATGACGGTGCTTTGCTGATGGAGATCAAAAGCACAAGACGATGATGGCCATATCATGTCACATATATTGAATTGCATGTGATGTTCATCCTTTTATGCATCTTATTTTGCTTAGGACGACGGTAGCATTATAAGATGATCCCTTCACTAAATTTCAAGATAAGTGTTCTCCCCTAGTATGCACCGTTGCGAAGGTTCGACGCTTCTAAACACCACGTGATGATCGGGTGTGATGGATTCTTTCGTTCACATACAACGGGTGTAAGCCAGTTTTACACACGCAGAATACTTGGGTTAAACTTGACGATCCTAGCATGTACAGACATGGCCTCGGAACACAAGAGACCGAAAGGTCGAACATGAGTCATATAGTAGATATGATCAACATGAAAGATGTTCACCATTGATAACTAATCCACCTCACGTGATGATCGGACGTGGTTTAGTTGATGTGGATCATGTTACACTTAGACAACTTGAGGGATGTTAATCTAAGTGGGAGTTCTTAAGTAATTTGATTAATTGAACTTCAATTGTCATGAACATAGTCTTACTTGTCTTAGCAAATTTATGTTGTAGATCAATAGACCGCGCTGTAGTTCCCCTGTTTTTATTATGTTCCTAGAGAAAACGAAGTTGAAAGTTGATGGAAGCAACTATGCGGACTAGGTCCGTGATCTGAGGATTGTCCTCACTGCTGCACAGAAGGCTTATGTCCTTAATGCACCGCTCAGTGAAATACCCCTACGGCTTCGTCTGAGGACGTTATGAACGTCTGGCAGACAAGAAAAGATGACTACTTGATAGTTCAGTGCGCCATACTTTACGGCTTAGAACCGGAGCTCCAAATATGTTTTGAGCAACACGGAGCATATGAGATGTTCCAAGAGCTGAAAAATTGTTTTTCAAGCTCACACCTGGGTCGAAAGGTATGACACCTTCGACAAGTTCTATAGCTACAAGATGGAGGAGAACAGCTCCGTTAGTGAGCATGTACTCAGAATGTCTGAGTACTTCAAACACTTGAAACAAGTGGGAGTTAGACTTCCGAATAAAGTGGTGATTGATAGAGTTCTCTAGTCACTATCACTAGGCTACTGGATCTTCGTGATGAACTATAAACATGCAAGGGATAGAAGATCCTTAAGCTATTCGCGATGCTACAATCTGCAGATGTAGAAATCAAAAAAAAAGGGGGAGCATCAAGTGTTGATGGTTAATAAGACCACTAGTTTCAAGAAGGGCAAGGGAAAGAAAAGGGAACTTCAAGAAGAACGGTAAAACAGTTGCCGCTCACGCGAAGAAACCCAAGGCTGAACCAAACCTGAGACTTAGTGCTCCTATTGCAAAGGGAAATGTCACAGGGAGCGGAACTTCCCCAAAGTAACTGGCAGATAATAAGACTGGCAATGTCAACAAAGATATTTGATATACATGTTATTGATATGTACCTTACTAGTACTCGTAGGAGCACCTGGGTATTTGATACTTGTTCAGTTGCTTACAACTTGAAACATGGAGCTTCGGAATAAACGAGGGCTAGCTAAGAACGAGGTGACGATGTGCATTGGAAGTGTCTCCAAGGTTGATATGATCACCATCGCCACGCTCTTTCTACCTTCAGGATTAGTGATGAACCTAAATAATTTTTATTTGGTGCTTGCGTTAAGCATGAACATTATATCTGATAGTGTTTATTGCAAGACGGTTATTCAATTTCAGAGAATAATTGTTATTCTATTTATTTGGATAATATCATTGATGATCATGCACTTAAAATGAAAGGTTTATTGAATCTTGATCATAGTAATACATATGTTCATAACACGAATGCCAAAAGATAATGATAGTACCACATATTTGTGGCACAGCCGCTTAGGTCATATCAGTATTAAACGCATGAAGAAACTCCATGCAGATGGACTTTTGGAATCAATTGATTATGAATCATTTGAGACATGCGAACCATGCCTCATGGGCAAGATGACTAAGACTCCGTTCTCCGGAACAATGGAGCGAGCAACAGACTTATTGGAAATAATACATACCGATGTATGCGGTCCGATGAGTGTTGAGACGCGCGGTGGATATCGTTATGTTCTCACGTTCACAGATGATTTGAGTAGATATGGCTATGTGTACTTGATGAAGCGTAAGTCTGAAACATTTGAAAAGTTCAAAGAATTTCAGAGTGAAGTAGAGAATCATTGTAACAAGAAAATAAAGTTCTTACGATTTGATCGAAGAAGAGAATATTTGAGTTACAAGTTTGGCATATACTTAAGACAATGTGAAACTATTTCACAATTCACGCCACCAGGAACACCATAGCGTAATGGTGTGTCCGAACGTCGTAATCGTACTCTATTGGATATGGTGCGTTCTATGATGTCTCTTACCGATTTGCCACTTTGGGGTTATGCATTAGAGACAGCTGCATTCACTTTAAACAGGGCACCGTCTAAATCCGTTGAGACGACACCGTATGAACTGTGGTTTGGCAAGAAACCTAAGCTGTAGTTTCTAAAAGTTTGGGGCTGCGATGCTTATGTCAAAAAGGCTTCAGCCTGATAAGCTCGAACCCAAAGCGGATAAGTGCGTCTTCATAGGATACCCAAAAGAGACTGTTGGGTACACCTTCTACCACAGATCCGAAGGCAAAGCTTTCGTTGCTAAGAATGGATCCTTTCTAGAGAAGGAGTTTTCTCTCGAAAGAAGTGAGTGGGACGAAAGTAGAAACTTGATGAGGTAATTGTACCTCCTCTGGATAGTAGTACGCCACAGAAAGAAATTTTTGTGACACCGACACAGACCAGAGAAGAAGTTAATGATGATGATCATGAAACTTCGGATCAAGTTCTTACTGAACTTCGAAGGTCAACCAGGACACGTTCCGCACCAGAGTGGTACGGAAATCCAGTCTTGGAGGTCATGTTGCTAGACAACGATGAACCTTCGAACTATGAAGAAGCGATGGCAAGCCCGGATTCCGAGAAATGGCTTGAAGCCATGAAATCCGAGATAGGATCCATGTATGAGAACAAAGTATGGACTTTGGTAGACTTGCCCGATGAACGGCGAGCTATTGAAAATAAATGGATCTTTAAGAAGAAGACGGACGCTGATGGTAATGTCACCGTCTATAAAGCTCGACTTGTTGCTAAAGGTTATCACCAAGTTCAAGGAGTTGACTACGATGAGACTTTCTCACCCGTAGCGATGCTAAAGTCTGTCAAAATTATGTTAGCAATTGCCGCATTTTATGATTATGAAATCTGGCAAATGGATGTCAAAACGGCATTCCTTAATGGATTCCTTAAGGAAGAATTGTATATGATGCAACCGGAAGGTTTTGTCGATCCTAAAGGTGCTAACAAAGTATGCAAGCTCCGGCGATCCATCTATGGACTGGTGCAAGCATCTCGGAGCTGGAATACTCGCTTTGATGAAGTGATCAAAGCGTTTGGGTTTATGCAAGTTTATGGAGAAACTTGTATTTACAACAAAGTGAGTGGGAGCTCTATAACATTTCGAATAAGTATATGTGATTGGAAATGATGTAGAATTTCTAGAAAGCATAAAGAATTAATTGAAAGGAGTTTTTCAATAAAAACCTGTTTTTGAGTTATCCACAGTTTGGGCATCGAGATCTATAGAGATAGATCAAGACACCTGATAAAAGATTTTCACACACTTTGATGAGATTTTGAAGAAGTTCAAAATGGATCAAGTCAAAAGAAATAAGTTCTTGGCTGGTGTGAAGTGGAGTAAGACTTGAAGATCTAGGTAAAGGTTGTTTACATGTTAGGCATCAAAATCTATAGAGATAGATTGAGACGCCTCATATGACTTTCACAAAACATATACCTTGACAAGATTTTGAAGAAGTTCAAAATGGATCAGTCAAAGATGGAGTTCTTGACTGTGGTGAAAGGTGTGAAGTTGAGTAAGACTCAAATCTCGACCACGGCAAAATAAATAGAATGGATGAAGGTTATCCCCTATGCCTCGGCCATAGGTTCTATAAAGTATGCCAAGCTGTGTGCCTTGCCATGTGTCTGGCAAAAGAGGTACCAAAGTGATCCAGGAGTAGAGCACTGGACAGCGGTTAAATTATCCTTAAGATGACTAAGGAAGAATTTCTCAGGAATAGAGATGATAAAGAGTTCGTCGTAAGGGGTTACGTCGATGCAAGCTTTAAACACTGATCCGAAAGACTATGAGTCTCAGACCGGATAAGTATAGTGGGGAAATTTTTTGGAGTAGCTCCAAACAGAGTGTGGTAGCAGCATCTACATATGACATAGAGATTTGCCAAGAACACACGGATCTGAATATTGCAGACCCGTTGACTAAAACCTCTCTCACAAGCAAAACATGATCAGCCCTAGAACTGATTGGATGTTAATTACATGGAGATGTAAACTAGATTATTGACTCTAGTGCAAGTGGGAGACTGTTGGAAATATGCCCTAGAGGCAATTAATAAAGTATTTATTATCATATTTCTCCGTTCATGATAATGGTTTATTATTCATGCTAGAATTGTATTGACCGGAAACTTAATACATGTGTGGATAATAGACAAATACTGAGTCCCTAGTAAGCCTCTACTAGACTAGCTCGTTGATCAAAAGATGGTCAAGATTTCCTGACCATGGACATGAGTTGTCATTTGATAACGGGATCACATCATTAAGAGAATGATGTGATGGACTTGACCCAACCGTTAGCATAGCAAATGATCGTTCAGTTTATTGCTATTGCTTTCACTATGTCAAATACACGTTCCTCTGACCATGAGATCATGCAACTCCTGGATACCGTAGGAATACTTTGGGTGTATCAAACGTCACAACGTAACTGGGTGATTATAAAGGTGCACTACAGGTATCTCCGAAAGTGTTTGTTGAGTTGGCATGGATCGAGATTGGGATTTGTCACTCCGACTATCGGAGAGGTATCTCTGGGCCCTCTCGGTAATACAACATCACAAAAGCCTTGCAAGCACCATGACTAAAGAGTTAGTTGCAAGATGATGTATTACGGAACGAGTAAAGAGACTTGCCGGTAACGAGATTGAAGTAGGTATTGGATACCGACGATAGAATCTCGGGCAAGTAACATACCGCCGCCCAAAGGGAACAACGTATGTTGACATATGAGGTTCACCGATAAAGATCTTCGTGGAATATGTAGGAACCAATATGAGCATCCAGGTCCCGCTGTTGGTTATTGACCAGAGAGTTGTCTCGATCATGTCTACATCATTCCCGAACCCGTAGGGTCCGCACACTTAAGGTTCGATGACGATATCGTATCATATGAGTTATGTGATTGGTGACCGAATGTTGTTCGGAGTCCCGGATGAGATCACGGACATGACGAGGAGTCTCGGAATGTCCGAGAGATAAAGATTCATATATTAGAAGGCTATATTCGGACGTCGGAAAGGTTTCGAGTGATTCGGGTATTTTTCGGAGTACCGAGAAGTTACGGGAATTCACCGGGAGAAGTAATGGGCCTTATTGGGCCATACGGGAAAAGGAGAGGCAGGCCACATGAGGAGGCGCCCCCCCCCTTGCCCAAACCGAATTGGACTAGGGGAGGGGGCGCAGCCCCCTCTTTCCTTTCCCTCTCCCTTCCCCCTTTCCTACTCCGTATGGGAGGTGGAATCCTACTAGGACTAAGGAGTCCTAGTAGGATTCCCCACACTTGGCGCACCCCTAGGGGGCCGGCCTCCTCCCTCTCATCCTTTATATACGGGGGCAAGGGGTCACCCCAAAGAACACGATTCATTGTTAGCCGTGTGCGGCGCCCCCCTCCACCGTTTACACCCTCGGTCATATTTTCGGAGAGCTTAGGCGAAGCCCTGCCGGAATCACTTCACCGTCACCGTCGCCACGCCGTCATGCTGACGGAACTCATCTACTTCCTCGACGTCTTGCTGGATCAAGAAGGCGAGGAACGTCACCGAGCTGCACATGTGTAGAACTCAGAGGTGCCGTACGTTCGGTACTCGATCGGTGGAGCTCGAAGGATTGTTCGACTACATCAACCGCGTTGTGAGACGCTTCCGCTAAACGGTCTACGAGGGTACGTAGACACACTCTCCCCTCTCGTAGCGATGCATCTCCATGGATAGATCTTGTGTGAGCGTAGGAAATTTTTTGAAATTCATGCTCCGTTCACCAACAGCGCTTGCGTCGGGAGAGTATTCCGGGGTGGAGCTGCCTTCGTTAGGAAGGAAACATCTGACGAATGGAGGTGGGGCGTGGGGCTCGATGTGCTTTTCCGCTTCGTTTCTTATTTATCTCGGCACAGTAAAAACGATCGACGTGGACATCGCCAGCGATCGCCCAGAGGTTCGCTCTTGGAGAATATAATGCCGTACCTCCACCTTCAAGTGCGCCAGCGGCCCCGACTACACGGTGACCTTCTGCCTCGGTGCCTCCGAGGTCAGTCTCAGTCCCAACACTCCTTCATTTGACGCCTTGCAAGTCTAGATCTAGTTGATTCTTGCCTTGTCAAGTGATCTATTTCGACGAACCAACCTGTGGTTGGATGGTTAGAGAGACTGTGGTATCCCAGCCCACCAGGGTTCAAGTCCTGGTGCTCGTATTTATTCCTGGATTTCTTTCAGGATTTCCGGTGATGCGCATTCAGTGGGAGGAGACATTCCCATCGAAGACGAGGTGCCTACGGTGACTTCGTAAATTTCAAGATGATATGCCGGCTTAGTCTCTCGGAGGTGCTCATAGGGGTAGGGTGTGCATGTGTGCGTTCATATGAGTGAGTGTATGCGCGTGTATATGAGCGCTTGCGTCTGTACTGTGTTCAAAAAAAAGTGATATGTTTCGAAGATTAGTGACTTTCTGTGTGATTAAAATGGAAAATGATAGGAAGAGATCTGCAGATCTGAATCTAGGCGAGATGTTTTAGCTTAGCAGCAGAACGGGGTGGACAAAAGAGACGAGCTTTCTTTGCCGTTATGTGCACTAGCTAATTACCAAGGAGAACGCAAAGAAGCCATCGTATATCTTAGATCAGGCATGACTGGCGGTGGGTTGATGCAACAACTAAATACCAAGGAGAACGCAAAGAAGTATCTCCTTATATCCATGAAGGACATTACAAGTTAATTTCTCGAAACAGGCTTTCGTCCCGCTTTATATATAAAGCAATAACCGAACAGAGTACATGGCCAAACGATATGAGATGGTGATGTTGCCCTCTTAGAAAGCCGATCCCTAGATAAGCGACACACGCAGAACGCACACGACTACGCTATCAACAAGGAACACACGAAGATCTGAACACACGCGCACACAACGACCTGATACACCTAAACTCCATGACAATGCCCTCGGGAGGGAGAATGAAGCCGAGCATCGCCGCTGCCGAGTCCACAACGGATAAAGGTTTTCACCCGCAGCCCTGACACATAGAGAAGGACCATGACGACGTCTTCAAGAAGAGTGCGGCACCCACGGGCGTTGCCGTCATTGGTGCCAAGACGCAGAGCTTTCGCTCGGCAACTCACACATGTCACCAAGAGGCCGCCAGGACAAGCATGACGAGGTCAGATCCCTAGATCCGGCTCAAGGCAGCCCACTGCGAGAACACGCCAGAGCCACCCTACGCCACCCCTTCTGTTGTCCCCACAACCCGGAAGGAGAGCCACCATCGCCGCACTGGTGCCCGCCGAAGAGTCATGATGTCTACTACACAACTTTATTCGTGTAGACTCCGTTAAGCCTCCAAGCGCAAAGTTTTGTAGGACAGTAGCAATTTTTCCTCAAGTGGATGACCTAAGGTTTATCAATCCGTGGGAGGTGTAGGATGAAGATGGTCTCTCTCAAACAACCCTGCAATCAAATACAAGAAATCTCTTGTGTCCCCAACACACCCAATACAATGGTAAATTATATAGGTGCACTAGTTCGGCGAAGAGATGGTGATACAAGTGCAATATGGATGGTAGATATAGATTTTTGTAATATGAAAATATAAAAACAGCAAGGTAACAATTGGCAAACAGCGAGCAAAACGTTATATAAATGCTTGAAAATAAGGCCTAGGGTTCATACTTTCACTAATGCAATCTCTCAACAATGCTAACATAGTTGAATCATATGATCATCCCTCCACGTGCAATAAAGAATCACTCCAAAAGTTCCTATCTAGCAGAGAACATAAGATGAAATTGGTGTAGGTAGTAGAACCACCTCAAAGTTATTCTTTCAGATCAATTTTTTGAGCTATTCCTATAAGTGTCACAAACAGCCCTAGAGTTCGTAGTAAAATAACACCAATGATACATATCAATCAACCCTAATGTCACCTAGATACTCCAATGTAACCTCAAGTATCCGTGGGTAAATTATGCGACATGCATCAAACAATTTCAGATCTATCATATTCAATCCAACACGACAAACTTCAAGGAGCACCCCAAGATATCTATCGGAGAAAGTAGTATGAAAACGTGCAATCAACCCCTATGCATAGATCCCCAAGGTCATCGGAATCCGCAAGTTGATGCCATAACATATATCAAGTGAATCAATAGAATACCCCATTGTCACCACGGGTATCCGCATGCAAGACATACATCAAGTGTTCTCAAACCAAATATTCAATCCAACATAACGAGATCTCAAAGGGAAAGATTTAATTCATCACAACAAGATAGAGAGGGAAGAACACCATATGATCCAACTATATTAACAAGGCCCGCGATACATCAAGATCGTGTCATCTCAACAACACGAGAAAGAGAGAGAGAGATTAAACACATAGCTATTGTTACATACCCTCAGCCCCGAGGGTGAACTACTCCCTCCTCGTCATGGCCTCTGCCGGGACGATGAAGATCACAAGTAGAAAACAGACCTTTTGTCCAAAGCATTAGTCCCGGTCTGGTTTTGAACCGGCACTAATGTGACCATTAGTGCCGGTCGGGACGGGCATCATTAGTCCCGGTTCGTTCCGGACCATTAGTCCCGGTTCGTAAGCCGAACCGGGACTAAAGGGGTGGTGGCAGGCTGGTGTCAGCCTGGGGCCCCGCGATCACCTTTAGTCCCGGTTCGTGGCACGAACCGGGACTATAGGCTCACCTTTAGTCCCGGTTTGTGTCACGAACCGGGACTAAAGATCCCATATATGAACCCTTCGGCCAGCCCGAGCACACTCCTCCCTGTTTTTCCCCTTCTTCCTCTCCTTTGCTCTTCCCCTTGCTCGAGCTCACCTCCATTTTTGCCAAAATTTGTCAAGATTTGGAGGCACCTCATCCATCCAAGTGTTCACAAAGAGTAGCAACTTTGTCCTTTCATCTCTCATTGCTAGATTAGCTCTTGCAATGCTCTATAAGTATAGTGATTTGTGGGTTTTAGTTTGGGAGTATTTATATGTGGTAGTTTATTTGATTTATATGCAATTTGAGCTTAAATTAACTTCTTACTTTGCATGTGTAGGTGTAGTTTACTTAGTGCCTTCCCGTCCCCGTCCTAACCACCGTCGATCGCCCGCACCGTCCCATCGCCGGCACCACCTTGGTGAGCCTCTTGTTCTTATCCTTTTTATTAAAAAAAATCATGTTTGTAAGATTTAGATAGTTACTTGTATAATTTTCTTACCTATATGGTTGTCTGTTATACATAGTGGCATGGTTTTGATATTCGTCCCCGTCGGCCCTCGTCCGGTTTATGATTCGGATGTGGTATATACTCTCTTTTATAACTATTTGTTGCATTTCGTGTTTATGACAATTATGCCCATCAAGTTGACATAGATATTTTTATCTATGAGGTATGTGAACCGGAAATTGCAACCGACATAGATATTCTTGTCAAGAAGTTAAATTTAGTTGAAAAAGAAAACGAGCATTTGAAAGAAAAATTGAAAAGAGTTGAAGAAGAGAAGATGAAACTGGAGTTGTATGTTTCCGATGTCGTCGATGATCACAAGATCAAGATGGATGCAATGCGCTTGAAGATTAGAAAATTTAAAAAATATGCCATTGATAGTGAGGCTTGGTATCACTATGCTGTTGGATCAATTGTTACCTTAGTTGCGATCTTGACCGCATTTGTTGTTGCATTTAAATGCTTTAGCTAGAGAGTTTGTATGTTGTTTTATGAGAACAAGTGTGTATGAACTTTATGTATGAACTTGTATTAATTTGGTCTTTTCGGTGTTGTGTAATGAAGATGAGCCGGCAATGGATGTACGATGACCGATGCTCTCCCCAGTTCATTAATGGCGTGCATACTTTTCTGGTTGCGGCTGAGGCAAACAAGCGGGCGGATGGTTTTATGTGTTGTCCATGTGCTGGCTGTAAGAATGATCGAAATTACTCTAACTCAAGAACCATTCACGTCCACCTGTTTGAGTCCGGTTTCATGTCCGGCTATAACTGTTGGACCAAGCACGGAGAAAGAGGGGTCCTAATGGAAGAGAATGAAGAAGAAGAGGATGACGACAGCTATCCTGGCCATGGGTTCCATGAATACGATGGTACAACAATGGGGGAAGAAGCTGAGCCGGCAATGCGGGAAGGAGCTGAAGAAGAGGCATCAGATGAGCCCGCTAATGATCTTGGTCGGGCTATTGCCGATGCAAAGAGATACTGCGCAAGTGAAAAGGAGAAGCTGAAGTTGCAGCGCATGTTAGAGGATCACAAGAAATTGTTGTACCCAAATTGCAAAGATGACAAGAAAAAGCTACGTACCACACTGGAATTGCTGCAATGGAAGGCAGAGAATGGTGTATCTGACAAGGCATTTGAAAAGTTGCTGATAATGTTAAAGAAGAAGCTACCAAAGGACAATGAATTGCCCGACAGTGCGTACAAAGGAAAGAAGGCTGTCTGCCCTCTAGGATTAGAGGTGCAGAAGATACATGCATGACCTAATGACTGCATCCTCTACCGTGGTGAGTACGAGGATTTGAATGCATGCCCGGTATGCTGTGCATTGCGCTATAAGATCGGCCACGATGACCCTGGTGATGTTGAGGGCGAGCGCCCCAGGAAGAAGATTCCTGCCAAGGTGATGTGGTATGCTCCTATAATACCACGGTTGAAACGTTTGTTCCAAAACAAAGAGCATGCCAAGTTGATGCGATTGCACAATAAAGACCGTAAGAAAGACGGGAAGTTGAGAGTACCCGCTGACGGATCGCAGTGGAGAAAAATCGAGAGAAAGTGGAAGGACTTTGCAAAGGACGCAAGGAACATATGGTTTTTTTTAAGTGCAGATGGCATTAATCCTTTTGGGGAGCAGAACAGCAATCATAGCACATGGCCTGTGACTCTATGTATCTATAACCTTCCTCCTTGGTTGTGCATGAAGCGGAAGTTCATTATGATGCCAGTGCTCATCCAAGGCCCCAAGCAACCCGGCAACGACATTGATGTGTACCTAAGGCCATTAGTTGAAGAACTTTTACAGCTGTGGAATGGAAAAGGTGTACGTGCGTGGGATTAGAAAGAACAGGAGGAATTTGACCTACATGCGTTGCTGTTTGTAACCATCAATGATTGGCCTGCTCTCGGTAACCTTTCAGGACAGACAAACAAGGGATACCACGCATGCACGCACTGTTTAGATGATACCGACAGTATATATTTGGATAAATGTAAGAAGAATGTGTACCTGGGGCATCGTCGATTTCTTCAGAGCAGGCATCCCGTAAGAAAGAAAGGCAAGCATTTCAAAGGTGAGGCAGATCACCGGAAGAAGCCTCGCCACCGTACTGGTGATGATATACTTGATATGGTCAAGGATTTAAAAGTAATCTTTGGAAAGGGTCCTGGCAGACAATCTGTTCCGAATGACGCTGACGGACGCGCACCCATGTGGAAGAAGAAATCTATATTTTGGGACCTACCCTATTGGAAAGACCTAGAGGTCCGCTCTGCAATCGACGTGATGCACGTGACGAAGAATGTTTGCGTGAACCTGCTAGGCTTCTTGGGTGTGTATGGGAAGACAAAAGATACACCCGAGGCATGGGAGGACCAGCAACGTATGCACGGAGAAGACGGCATGGATCCAAAGCAGTTTCAGGGTCATGCCAGCTACGCTCTTACCAAAGAAGAGAAGGAAATCTTCTTCGAATGCCTGCTCAGTATGAAGGTCCCGTCTGGCTTCTCGTCGAATATAAAGGGAATAATAAATATGGCATAGAAAAAGTTCCAAAACCTGAAGTCTCATGACTGCCACGTGATTATGACGCAACTGCTTCCGGTTGCATTGAGGGGGCTTCTACCGGAAAACGTTCGATTAGCCATTGTGAAGCTATGTGCATTCCTCAATGCAATCTCTCAGAAGGTAATCGATCCAGAAATCCTACCAAGGTTAGAGAATGATTTGGTGCAATGTCTTGTCAGTTTCGAGTTGGTGTTCCCACCATCCTTCTTCAATATCATGACGCACGTCCTAGTTCACCTTTGAGAGGTTCATGGGAGTCTTAAAGAAATATGTTCATAATCGTGCTAGGCCAGAAGGAAGCATCTCCAAGGGCCATGAAACAGAGGAGGTCATTGAGTTTTGTGTTGACTTTATTCCTGACATTAAGCCGATTGGTGTTCCTGAATCGCGGCATGAGGGCAGACTGGGTGGAAAAGGCACGCTAGGAAAGAATTCAGTAATATGCCAGGACGGGCATTCTTTGGCGCAAGCACACTACACAGTTCTACAAAGTTCCGCCTTGGTGGCTCCGTAAATCGAGCAGCATAAGAATATTCTACGCTCCAAACACCCGGAGCAGTCTGACGACTGGATTACACATGAACAAACGGTGACTTTCGCCGGTTGCTTGCAGACACGTCTCATGCATGATGACACTGTTGCAGATGACTTGTACTTGCTGTCCAAGTTACCATCTTCGACTATATTGACTTTCAAAGGGTACGAGATAAATGGGAATACATTTTACACGATCGCCCAAGATAAAAAGAGCGCCAACCAAAACAGTGGTGTCCGCTTTGATGCAGCAAACACCAATAGGCCAAAGAACACATATTATGGTTACATAGAGGAGATATGGGAACTTGACTATGGACTTGGTTTGAAGGTCCCTTTGTTTCGGTGCAAATGGGTCAATCTGACAGGAGGCGGGGTAAAGGAAGACCCGTAGTACGGAATGACAACAGTGGATCTCAACAATCTTGGGTACGTAGACGAACCATTCGTCCTAGACAATGATGTGGCGCAGGTTTTCTATGTGAAGGACATGTCTACCAAGCCGAGAAAAAGAAAAGATAAGGAAGCGAATACATCATACGATGAGCCAAAGCGCCACATAGTTCTTTCAGGGAAAAGAAACATCGTGGGAGTGGAGGACAAGATAGACATGTCAGAAGATTATGAAAAGTTTCATGAAATTGCTCCCTTCAGAGTGAATGTTGACCGGAGCATCAAGTTAAACGATGAAGATTGTCCATGGTTACGACGCAAAGGGACACACGCGAAGAAAAAGTTTTATACCCAAAGATCCCACTCTGGGATGTGACCGGCTTCTCTAGTTAGTTTCCGGACAAACCGGAGGGAATCTTTGTAATAGTAGTGTACTTATGTGTTTTGGCATTTGAAACGCGTCGAAATATTATGTCCAAAGCCACGTCATCAATTTTCAACCCTTTCTGACTTCATTTGCTATTTTTCATGCATTTACTGATTTTTTTGAGCTAAATGACCCTGAAACTGAAAAGCACTACAAATGAACTCTGAAAAGCTTGAAAGTTGGCATGGTATCATCATTTGACCCACATAGCATGTGCTAAAAAGTTTAGAGGGTTACGGCAAAAACTGGATGCACTTCGTGTACAAAATGGACAATCTCTTTCGAAGTATCAGGGTTTCAGACGAAAACTCGTCTGTTACAAGGGCATTTCATTTTTTTTAACTTATTTCAACTCCAGACTTTTTGTGTTTTCAGTATGCACCATTCGAAGCCACGCCATCAATTTTCAACCCTTTCTGACTTCATTTGCTATTTTTCATGCATTTACTGATTTTTTTTTAGCTAAATGACCCTGAAATTGAAAAGCACTACAAATGAACTCTGAAAAGGTTGAAAGTTGGCATGGTATCATCATTTGACCCACATAGCATGTGCTAAAAAGTTGAGAGGGTTACGGCAAAAACTGGATGCACTTTGTGTACAAAATGGACAATCTCTTTCGAAGTATCAGGGTTTCAGACGAAAACTCGTCTGTTACAAAGGCATTTCATTTTTTTAAACTTATTTCAACTCCAGACTTTTTGCGTTTTCAGTAAGCACCATTCGAAGCCACGCCATCAATTTTCAACCCTTTCTGACTTCATTTGCTATTTTTCATGCATTTACTGATTTTTTTAGCTAAATGACCCTGAAATTGAAAAGCACTACAAATGAACTCTGAAAAGGTTGAAAGTTGGCATGGTATCATCATTTGACCCACATAGCATGTGATAAAAAGTTGAGAGGGTTACGGCAAAAACTGGATGCACTTTGTGTACAAAATGGACAATCTCTTTCGAAGTATCAGGGTTTCAGACGAAAACTCGTCTGTTACAAAGGCATTTCATTTTTTAAATAACCTAAGAATTACCAAACTGAATATAATGATAAAACACGCTAATATTAAACAGCAGAAAAAAGAATCACTGCAAAATCTATTTTAAAAGTAAAGTTATTCACAAACTAGTGATTCACACAAATTTCAAATAATTCGAATTTAAACTATTCAAATTTGAAAACTACTGCCACTAACAGAAAGTTTATAATTTTTTTGACCTAACGCAAAAAGATTCACTCATTAACTCTAAATAAAGCAAAAAAACTCAGAAACAAAAGAAAATAAATAAAACAGAAATTAAAAAAACTGAAAAGTAAAAAAAAAGCCCGCCTAGTGGGCCCCAACAGTAGGCTCACAAGGCCCAGTAGGCCCAACAGGGCTGCACAGGTTCAATAGGCCCACATAGGCATGCTTAGAGAGGAGCTCGAGGGAGCAGCCGCAGCGGGGCTTATAAACCAGTGCGGCTGCCCTTCGCTGGGCGAGGTGGGACTAAACTTTCTGCACCGCGGCTGTGGCAGCACGAGACCTTTAGTCGCGGTTGGTGGCTGCAACCGCGACTAAAGGTAACCTTTAGTCGCGGTTGGTGCCACCAACCGCGACTAAAGGTCTGCGCTTCCCGCCGCTTTGCCTGGCGAAAAATACCTTTAGTCGCGGTTGGTGGCTCCAACCGCGACTAAAGGTAGCCTTTAGTCGCGGTTGGAGCCACCAACCGCAACTAAAGGTCATTCTATATAAGCGCAAAAATTTAGATCGATCTCCATTCTCTCTCGACGACGCCGAACGCGCGAGACGCCGCCAGGCTGCTGCGCAACGCCGTCGCCTCCCCCGACGCCGAAGATCGTCGCCGCCGCCCCCGCCGCCGGCGGCCCACGCCTCCTCCCCGACGCCGGCCGCCCGCGCCTCCTCCCTGACGACGCCGACCGCCCTCGCCTCCTCCCCGACGCCGCCGCTCTCCTCGCGACCTCGTGCGCCGTCGCCGTCGCCGTCGCCGTCGCCGACGACTCGCCTCGCCTCGCCGGCCGTCGCCCCGCTGTGAGCCCCTGCCGCCATGGCCGCCCCTCCCATCGATCGAGCCCGCACACACACACACACATGCATGAACACACACACACACACACACACACACACACACACACACACACACACACACACATTTTTATTTTCTGTTTTTCTGTTTTCTAGTTTTTTTTTACTTTTAGTTATATAAATGTTAGATGAAATGTTACATATATAAATGTTAGATGAATGTTTTTTAGTTTTTTATACTATTCTGCACATCCACAATGGCGCCATTTTGTTAAATCCCTTAAAGGTTAAGAGAATCCGTTATGATTCTGAAGGTTCCTCGTATATAAGAAATCACAATCAAGCATTTAAAAAATGTTAAATTTGCATAGAATTTCTTCTCGGAGTCAACGATGCCCGGCCCGCATCCTCGTCATCGACTCGTTCGCGACGACGTCCTGCTTCAGAGGGGCAACGTTCAGGACTAGGCTCCGCCGGGCTGGCACTGGGAGGTGCTACCTTTGGGGGCGCGCAGCTTGGTGAGGAACCCGGCCCCGGGTCCCGTCGTCGACCCGGAGCTTCTTTGGTGGCGTTCGCGTGGGCCACTTTCGGTGCGGAGGCAGCCGGCCCCGTCGGAGGTGGTACGTCGCCGTGTCAGGGAGGAAGACGAGCACGTCCGTCGCTACATGGATGCGTTGGACGTCAGGTTCCCCAATACCTGGCAGGTTCTTCAGGGATCTCACCCGAGCTATGATCCTGTGATGGTTCCTTCTCTTTGGGTGTCCACCGCCCGCGCCTCAGGAACCGCGGGTGAACTAGATTCTTCGATAATATTCGATCTGTATTAGCTAGTGATGTTATATATATGATAATATTCGAGATGTATTAGTGATAATACTCGAGATGTATTCGAGATTATATTCGATAATATTCGAGATGATTTATTCGAGATTATATTCGATGATGCATATTATATGAATTATTCGAGATGCATATTATGTACTATGATTCAGTTTTTCCTTATTGATTGCATGCATTCTTATTTGAATACTAAATTGTTTTATCTTTCTTCTGGTTTAGTCAAATAAAAGCTATGGACAATACCGGCAGAGAAGGAGAAGAGGCTATGTTCGACATCATACGCTCCCCGAGCCCAGAGCATGAACCTGAAGATGATGACGGCTCGCAATATCTGAACAATTCCGGTGAGGGTTGTATGATATTTGATGAAGACGAATGAATAGATGAAGGCGACGACAACGATGTTGACGAAGAAAATGTTCTTCAAATAACAAAGACCGGCGAGGTATATTTATTATATAAGCCATCCGGTGATCATTACATGTCTTAATTGATTTGTATGTATTAACGAATCGATCTTTCTTCTTTTAGGCCTCCGGATCGAGCAAATCTTCTACAAGCGACAGGGTAGTTCGAGGCCCGGCCAGAAAGTTGGAGCCTGGCGTAAAGTTCAACATCGATTCCATCAAAACATCAAATGGCGAACCGCTTGAACCTAGGAAAAATGCGACCAAGTTCAAGAATCAATGCGGAGTTATTGTCAGGGACCAAATCCCGATCTCCGTTCAAGAATGGAGAAAGCCAGCAAAGGGAGATCGAGCAGGAGTTACTTTTGTCGACGAAAGAGCAAAAGATGTGCTTTGGGATTCGCTCATGCGACATTTCACCCTACCAGATAATTTGACAGATGCAGATCTGAAGAAAGTCAGAAACTATGCTCTTAAAAAGATGGCGATCGCATTCAACACCTTCAAGAAAAATACATGGACTGCGTACGTCAAATCAAAAAAGAAGACTCTAGAATTCAAGGGAGCACTGGTGAAGGCAAAAGATCACTGGGACGCTTTCGTGAAGTTCAAGGAATCGGAAGAAGCTAAGGAACGGTCGAGAAAAAACAAGATTAATGCTGCGAAAAAGAAGTGGCACCATACTCTGGGGCCAGGTGGCTACCAGGTGGCCCTGCCTAAGTGGGATCAATCTGAGCAAGAGATGATTAGTGCAGGGGTCACTCCAGTTACATTGACATGGCCCCCCAGGTGCAGGACATGGTTTTATGCGCATGGGGGGAAGTTGGACCCAGAGACAGGGCTGGTTATGGTGAAGGCAAGTCTTAAAGAAGCGACAGACGAAATACTTATTGCAATAGAAGAAGCTCGAACGGGGGTGTTCATGCCCAACAGAGAGAACGACAAGCTTACTCGCGCCCTGAAGAATCCTGAACACCCGGGAAGAACACGAGGCAAAGGCTTTGTTCCGTGGTTTGAGGGGTTTGCGGATTGGAATGACGACTATAGAAGCCGTGCGAGAAAGAAGAGGAAGGAGGAGCAAAAGAAGAAGGAGGAAGCACTCCGCCTTGAAGGCCTAGAATCAAAGCACCTGGAGTTGGAACGCGCTTTCAGGCGGCAGCAGGAGCAGATCGACTCACTCAGCCAGGAAAGGGCGTCTCAGCGGTAGCATGAGTAGATCGATCCAGCATTGGATAGCACTGTCCCATCTATGCCGAGAAGCAGCGTGGGTTCCGCCCCGGCCGATATCGATGATGCACTTCTAGCTAGCTACCCTGTGGATGATATCAAAGACAGGACTAACTGTGAGCTACACATGAAAGTGAAGAACTTATCCATGAAGGTGGCGGACGGCTATGCTTTAGCAAATCCCCCTGAAGCAACCTTCCATTGCAATCCCATTCCAGCTGGCTATGCTCGTGTCGGGGTTGATGAAGTGATGTCAGGATATCACGAGCTACAACTTGACATTCTTGGAGGTGACGAGGAGAGAACACTGGGAGAGGCCATACATCGTATCATTCTATGGAAAAAGGATTGCATCGTCTTTCAAAGGCCACCGACTCCTCCTCCTCCAAGTCCGCCGCCGCGTCAGTCGACTCCTCCTCCTCCAAGTCCGGCACCGCGTCAGCCGACTCCTCCTCCAAGTCCGGCACGGCGTCAGCCAACTCCTCCTCCTCCAAGTCCGGCACCGCGTCAGCCGACTCCTCCTCCAAGTCCGGCATGGCGTCAGCCGACTCCTCCTCCTCCAAGTCCGGCACCGCGTCTGCCGTCTCGGCCGACTCAGCGTGCTCCGTCGCCTAAGCAACAGCGGAAGAGAGAGGTCGCAGCTACGACGGCTAGCGGTACAACAAGCAAGAAATTCAAATATGGTCCAAACCTCAAGCCTCTTCCGAAGTTGCCTTACCACCTGACTGAGGAGGAACTCGACACCATAGTGGATGCCAAAGTGAAGGCCCATTTTGGACCGAAACCGCCCCCGCCGCCAAAGGAGAAAGTTCCTGAGCATGTCTCACAACACTTTATTGATATGGCTCGACCGGCTGACAATCAGAAGGACTCCGACTATGTGCGGTCTATCAAGAAGTCATATTTTGCAGGAAAAAAGGAGTCGAGCTCGAGCTCGAGCCAAGCAGTTGGCAAAAAAAGAGGGAAAATTGTTCCCCAGCTGGGAGAACAGGCAGTGCAATCGATCCCCCCGCTCATTGTACAAACACCTGTGAGTACCGCCGATCGGCTGGTAATAACCGACGATCATAAAAGGCAGGCTAAAGAGGCCGGTGTCACTGTTGAACAACTCCTAGGCCTTGAGGAAATCCCCGGGATTACAGAGGAGGAAGTAAAATACCAATATGTCCGCGGCAAACCTCTGGTCAAGCCTGACGATGTCAAGCTTCTACCAATGAGATTGTACAATATGCATACGTGGTACATGCAAGAAACAGCAAATACCAATCAAGAGTCCCTCATGGTGAAAGTCAAGAAAAAGCATTACTTCCATAAAAAAGATTTGTGGATTCATTATTCGGAGTTGTTTCAGTTATTCAATCAAGACGCACTCGACAAATCTATCGTCAGTTGCTATTGTCTATAAGTGATTTCTTTCTGTAATTTAAGTCTCTAGCTAGCTAGATGTACTATCGTTCATTACCTATAATTATCCTCACTATATTCTTTTCTGTGGTATTATGCAGAATGAAGATGTATGAAATGAAAAAAGCCGGACGCTATGGCATTGGGTTCATTGACCCAAATACGGTTAATCAGGCGATATGGGAAACTGAATATTCGAGAAAAGACACAGAGAGATTCCTGCTAGAGTTTTTGAAGCAACTAAACACCCAACCAGAAATACTACTTCCTTACAACTTCGGGTGAGTGTTACTATATCTTGTACTACAAATTCTATTTTTTGCTTACTAGATGTTAATAAGTGTAGTTGATGAGTTATGCCCATGCCCGCTTAATTATACAAAACGTGTGCACATGCAGTTACCACTGGATCTTGTTAATCATTGAATTTGACAAGGGAAAAGTTGAAGTACTGGACTCACTATATAAGAATCCATCCGAATACGCAACCGTGAGGGGGATGGTCGACAGGTAATTTCAATCATTATCGCACTATGTCGGCCTCTTTACTTCATTTCCTGATATCAACTAGTTAATAACTCCTTTATTCATTTTCTTTGCCGGGGGGCAGGGCTTGGGCCAAGTTCGTCAAACTGGTCCCAGGTGACTGGGAACAAAAGCTGACATGGGTGCGACCCAAGGTAATTAAGTAGTACTAGCTAGCTACGTCCGTGCATCTCTTTAATTCTAGTTTCAATACCATTATCATGCTTGATTAATTCTTACCTGATTGAATTTTATTCTCGTAAAGTGCATGAGGCAGGAGCAGGGGTATAGTTTATGCGCATACTACGTTTGCGAGAACATTCGCATGATCACGTCTGAAAGGAGCAGAAACGAAAGAAATCTTTGGGTACATTTGCCAGAACACTATCCATAATTTTTTTTATCATGATCTAGCTAATATATATACACACAACTAATATATTCATCTTGATCTCCTTCTTATAGCTGACGGAGATGCGGGGCCAGCTCCTACCAACGGCGCGCGTATGAGCAATTCAAGAGGAAATAGCTGGATTTCTGCTCGACCAGGTCATAGATCCCAAAGGAGAATACCATTACAAGATCAAGCAGTAATGCCTGCATATGTAATGATCCGCAAATTGTAGGAGAAATTGTATATACCAAATTGTATATACCAAATTGTATATATATATGTATGTGAATGGTCGCCGTACCAGAAATTCGATGATATATATATATGATCGGTTCTACGAGAAATTCTATTTATATATATATGCACAACGTGTACAGTATGTAGTAGCGTAATATATGTTTGAAATAAAAAATAATTAAATGGAAAACACAAAATTAAAAGGAAAAATAAACCATAATTAATTCATAAACCCCTAAAGGATTAAAAGGAAAAATAAACCAAAATTAAAAGAATTAAATACTTTTAGTCCCGGTTGGTGTTACCAACCGGGACTAAAGGTCCCCCAGCCCACGGCGCCGGCAGGTGCCACATGGTGGGCCTTTAGTGCTGGGCCGTGTTGAACCAGGACTAAAGGGGGGGGGGGCTTTAGTCCCCACCCTTTAGTGCCGGTTGGAGAACCGGCACTAAAGGCCCTTACGAACCGGCACAAAAGGTCTGTTTTCTACTAGTGGATGGCCATCGGTGATGATTTCCCCTCTCTGACAGGGTACTGGAGAGGCTCCAAATGGGTTTTTTGTCGATACAGAGAGTTGCGGCGGCTGAGCGGAAGTTCTAGGTTAACTTTCAGAGGTTTCTCTATATATAGGATTTTTCAGCATTGGAAACACGCCAAACGGAGCCACATGGGCCCTAGCACACAACAGGGCGCGGCCAGGGGGTGGTCGCGCCCTGTTGCCTCATGGCCCACACGTGGTTCTTCGCTCCAATATTGCTCATATGTTCCAGAAAAATCATCAAGTTTCGGGCGATTCCGAGAACTTTCATTTTCTGCACAAAAAACAACACCACGGTAATTCTGCTGAAAACATCGTCAGTCTGGGTTAGTTCTAAATAAATCATAAAAAGTGCATCAAAGACATATGAAAGTATTGTAAACATAGGCAACTATGACTTGAATACTTCATAAATTATCGATACGTTGGAGACGTATCAGCATCCCCAAGCTTAATTCCTACTCGTCCTCGAGTAGATAAATGATAAAAGAAATAATTTATGAAGTGTGAATGCTAGCATAATGTCTAACATTGATCAAGTATAATTTCAGCCACTCTTCTAGCATCATAACCAGCAAGTATTTCTCATAAAACTTCTCACGATCAAGTAGCAAGTTATTCACATGTTATGGTTCAAACAATGAATTCTCTTGAAACTTAACAACCTCTGTTCTTAATCATCAAACAATTTCAATGTATTATCAAGTCTAAGTAAGAGTTCCACATACTCAATTATCATATAGTCTTCTATGATTGCTAATACACAAAGCATATTTTTAGAACGAACAGCATCCATCGAACACATAGAAATATAGGGGCTTAATGTTTCGCCTCCCAACATACTTATCATAAAGATAATTGTCAACAATAATGAATCATAAACAAATATATTTGACTGGATATATGTGTTTGGATCTTTCCCCACCACATGATGATTGCCAACTAATAGATTGAGGTTGGAATAAGAAGTTGACTCAACATGAAAATTAAATAACATGAAAGTAAATAACATAAAAGTAAATAGATTGTCCCTTCGTAGAGGGAAGCAGGGATTTGCAGAGGTGCTAGAGCTCATTGTTTTAAAACAGAGATGAATATGCAATTTTGAGCGGTATACTTTTCCTGTCAACGTCACAACAGAGTTTTCAATATCTTCCATGCTAAACACATTATTGGCGGTTCCCAAATAGAATTAAAATTTTACTCCCCCTCGACCATTCAAACACATTCCATGGCTGGCCGAATCCACGGTTGTCATCCAAACAATCAACTTTCTAGGGGGAGTTCTTGTTTATTTATTTTTGTATTATGCAGGACTGGGCATCCATTTTACCAGCCTCTCTCGTGCAATGATAAGTGAATAAACACTCATCTTGAGAATAACTCGCATAGCATGGAAGAAAATGACCGCCCCGTCGCTCCATGAGCGGTACGAGCACACAAAACGGATGTTTATTTGAATGTTTAGAGGTGACACATGCAAATTTACATGGAATGGCAGTGAAATACCATATATAGGTAGGTATGGTGGACTCTCATGGAAGAAACTTGGCTCAAGAATTTGTATGCACAAATAGTATCTCTACTTAGTACAAAGTTTTGGCTAGCAAAAGGTTCTAAACAAGCACCACATGTTGGAGGATCCATAACAATATAACTTCTATGCAAATATACCCAAACATAACCATTACGTTGTCTTCCTTGTCCAACTTCAACTATTTGATCAAGGTTGAAAATAATTAATGGGTATTCCCAATCATAAAAGATGTCCAAGATAATATATTTGTATGTGAAAGTTCTCTTTCTTATACTAACAATTCATGAATTGCTTGTATGACCAATATTGTGATTGTCAAACTTCAATGGATTTTACTTTCTAAACCCAATGTGAACCTGCTACTAAGAATATAGCACATTGATGATTTCAGATTTATGATATTTCATTCAGTCACAATTTACTCTTAAGATATAAGTGAAGCATATGAGTAAACATCAAACTACTCTCAAAAGGTATAAGTGAAGGACAATGAGTAGTCAAACAATAAAGTAGCAATGTTAGGACTCTCTATCTCTCTCTCAATAAATATTTTTAGATCTTATATTTATTAAAACACCAAACAAAACAAAAATGAACCTCCAACAATATCACACACCATGTGAACGAATAAAAACCTAGAATCAACATAGGCTAACCGATAATTGTTGATGAAGAGAGGTGGGATGCATAGCATCCCCAAGCTCAGATGCTTGATACTTCTTGTAATATTGTCTTGGGGTGCCATGGGCATCCCCAAGCTTGATCTTTTGTATCTCGTTCAATCCTCTCATGTCCCGGTTTCACCTAGGTCTCAAAAACTTCATCCACACAAAACTTGAAAAGAACTTGTGAGATAGGTTGGTGCACATAAGAATAAATCAACTCTTTATGTACTGCCAAGACAAGTTGCATAATAATTTTCAAACATTATCTACTGTATATTATAATTTCCATAATTTATATCTACTAATATAAGTCACGAAAACTATAGGAGAACTAGATAACAAAACTATGACACCAATCTGTCTAAACAGGATAGTCTGTAGTAATTAATTTACAAAGTGCACTTCTATATATATAAAAATTATGAAAATTTAGTACATGATAAATAATTTATATTAAAATATTGTGTAAAAATTTCAGAAACTTTCCACGTTCCAGTAAAATATGAAAATTCAAACACTACAGCAAATATTTTTTACACAGCACATATCAAACATGTAATTCAAGCATCCTAAAAGGCAATTCTTGGAAAATTTTATTGAAAAACAAGATTATAAATAACATCAAGAATTTTTTTATAAAATTAAATGATGCTCCAAGCAAAACACATAATATGTGATGAATAAAAATATAGCTCTACGTAAGATATACCGATAGTGTTGAAGACGAAAAAGGGGATGCCTTCCGGGGCATCCCAAGCTTACACGCTTGAGTATTCCTTGGATATTACCTTGGGGGTGCCTTGGGAATCCATAATATTAGGATCTTGCCACTCCTTATTCTCCTCATATCGGTATCTCACCGAAAACTTGAAAACTTCAATCACACAAAACTTAACGGGACTTCGTGAGATGGGTTAGTGTAATAAAGATAGATCATTCACTTAGGTACTGTCAAGACAAGATTCATAATTGTTTTCACGGAATACCTACTGTATTCTATCATTTCCATAATTTATATCACTAAATATAAGCTGTGGAAACACTAAGACAAGCAAATTATGCATGCAAAACAGAATCTATCAAAAACAGAACAATCTGTGAAGATCTGTAGTATAACCATATTTCTGTCTCTCTCAAAATTCTGAAAAATTAAGACACCTGAAAGAATTTGCATAGAAAAACTGTGTAAAAAATTTAGAATTTTTTGACTCCCCAGTAAAATCAGAGAAATTCTGCACTGGACGTCAAAGTTTCTGTTTTTGCACAGAATCAAACTAACAAGTATCCACACTATCCCAAAGGCTTTACTTGGTACTTTATTTAAATAAAAGACACAAAACATGATTAATACAGTAGCTTAATCATGTGAACACACAAAAACATAATGTATAAATATTGGGTTGTCTCCCAACAAGTGCTTTTCTTTAATGCCTTTTAGCTAGGCATGATTATTTCAATGATGCTCACCTAGGAATAGTATTTGAAACATGCAAAAGAGCATCATGGATCACATAACAAGACATTTAAGTCTAACCCACTTCCTATGCATAGGGATTTTGCAAGAAAACAATTTATTGTAGCAAGAATCAATTTGTATAGGAAGGCAAAACAAGCATAACTTCAAAATTTTGAACACATAAAGAGGAAACTTGATATATTGCAATTCCTACAAGCATATGTTCCTCCCTCATAATAATTTTCAATAGCATCATGATGGAATTAAACAATATAACTATCACATAAAGCATTCTTTTCATGATCCACAAGCATAGAAAATTTATTACTCTCCACATAAGCAATTTTCTTCTCATTCATTTTAGTGGGAGCAAACTCAACAAAATAACTATCATGAGATACATGATTGACATAACCAAATTGAAAATTAAAATCATGAGGACAAGTTTCATAGTTATCATTATTCTTTACAGCATACATGTCATCATCGTAATCATCATACATAGGAGGAATGCTATCATCATAATAGATTTTCTCATCAAAAGTTGGGGGACTAAAATATCATCTTCATCAAACATAGCATCCCCAAGCTTGTGGCATTGCATATCATTAGCATCATGGATATTCAGAGAATTCATACTAGCAACATTGCAATCACTCTCATCATTCAAGGAATTCTCAATAAGTATTTTTATAATTCCTTCCTATAACAATTGAGCACAATTTTCCGAACCATCATTTTCACGAAAGACATTATAGAGACGAAACAAATGAGGCAACGTAAATTCCATTTTTTGTAGTTTTCTTTTCTAAAACCAAACTAGTGAAAAACAAGAAACTAAAAGATTTAATTGCAAGATCTAAAGATATACCTTCAAGCACTATACTCCCCAGCAACGGCGCCGGAAAAGAGCTTGATGTCTACTACACAACTTTATTCTTGTAGACTCCGTTGGGCCTCCAAGCGTAGAGTTTTGTAGGATAGTAGCAATTTTCCCTCAAGTGGATGACCTAAGGTTTATCAATCCGTGGGAGGTGTAGGATGAAGATGGTCTCTCTCAAACAACCCTGCAATCAAATACAAGAAATCTCTGGTGTCCCCAACACACCCAATACAATGGTAAATTGTATAGGTGCACTAGTTCGGCAAAGAGATGGTGATACAAGTGCAATATGGATGGTAGATATAGGTTTTTGTAATCTGAAAATATAAAAACAACAAGGTAGCAAGTGGCAAACAGCGAGCAAAACATTATATAAATGCTTGGAAATATGGCCTATGGTTCATACTAGTGCAATCTCTCAAAAATGCTAACAAAGTTGAATCATATGATCATCCCTCAACATGCAACAAAGAATCACTCCAAAGTTCCTATCTAGCAGAGAACATAAGATGAAATTGGTGTAGGTACTAGAACCACCTCAAAGTTATTCTTTCCGCTCAATCTTTTGAGCTATTCCTATAAGTGTCACAAACAGCCCTAGAATTCGTAGTAAAATAAAACCAATGATACATATCAATCAACCCTAATGTCACCTAGATACTCCAATGTCACCTCAAGTATCCGTGGGTAAATTATGCGACATGCATCAAACAATTTCAGATCTATCATATTCTATCCAACACAAAAAACTTCAAGGAGCACTCCAAGATTTCTATCGGAGAAAGTAGTATGAAAACGTGCAGTCAACCCCTATGCATAGATCCCCAAGGTCAACGGAATCTGCAATTTGATGCCATAACATATATCAAGTGAATCAATAGAATACCCCATGTCACGATGGGTATCCGCATGCAAGACATACATCAAGTGTTCTCAAACCAAATATTCAATCCAACATAACGAGATCTCAAAGGGAAAGATTCAATTCATCACAACAAGATAGAGAGGGAAGAACACCATATGATCCAACTATATTAACAAAGCCCGCGATACATCAAGATCATGCCATCTCAAGAACATGAGAGAGAGAGATATTAAACACATAGCTACTGGTAAATACCCTCAGCCCCGAGGGCGAACTACTCCCTCCTCGTCATGGCCTCCGCCGGGATGATGAAGATGGCCACCGGTGATGATTTCCCCTCTCAGGCAGGGTACTGGAAAGGCTCTACATGGGTTTTTCGTCGATACAGAGAGTTGCGTTGGCGGAGCGGAAGTTCTAGGTTAACTTTCGAAGGTTTCTCTATATATAGGATTTTTCAGCATTGGAAACATGCCAAACGGAGCCATGTGGGCCCCAGCACACAACAGGGCGCGGCCAGGGGGTGGCCGCACCCTGTTGCCTCGTGGCCCACAGGTGGCTCTCCTCTGGTGGTTCTTCGCTCCAATATTTCTCATATGTTCCAGAAACAAACATCAAAAAGTTTCAGGCGATTCCGAGAACTTTCATTTTCTGCACAAAAAACCACACCACGGTAATTCTGTTGAAAACAGTGTCAGTCCGGGTTAGTTCTTAATAAATCATAAAAAGTGCATCAAAGCCATATAAAAATATTGTAAACATAGGCAAATATGGCATGAATACTTCATAAATTATCGATATGTTGGAGAAGTATCAAGCCACCATGCGGACCACCATCCGGGATCACCGCCCCGGCATCCTGCCGCCACACATCGTGCTTCGCTCGCTTCCCCACGCTCTCGACCACAGTAGGAAGAGCCGAGGGACGTCCTCTACTCCTAGCCCGGCATTGGTCCCAAGTCTGGGTAGGCACCTCCACCATAGGAAGCACCCACACCTGTATCCCCAACCAATCCATGTGGACTAGGAGGGACACGACTCGGGGACTGCTGACGGCCATCAGCGAACAAGCCCCAAGACCTGGCCTAGGCGACTTCACACGACGCCATGTCCGTGGCCACCGGCACCGATCCGCTCACCGAAGCGACGAAATTACGACCACCACCATCGACCACCTTACCCGTGAGGAGAGGACAAGCACCACCCACGAGAAAATCCCAGGCCATGCCTGACCACACCTACCCGAAGCACGGGCTCCGATTCATCCCGGGCCTCGAACTGGCCCGCCTGAGTACAAACCCTAGATCTAAACCTCCCCCATTCCATGTGCGGCCGGCACCAACGGCACCCACCTAGCCCCGCGTACCGTCGGTCCACATCCAAGAGAAGGGGGCCAACACCACCACCCTGTGCCGTCTGCAGGACCCCGGCACCGCGCCGTCGAAGCCCCCATAGGCCCGCACCGTCGCCCTCCCAAGATGAGGACTTGAGCACACCCCCCCCCCCCCCGACCAGGCAGAGCACCACCGCTACCATCAGCTACAGCCGCCAGGGGCGAGACCGCAGCCTCCGGCCATAGCCACCCTCGACTCGCACCCCCTGCCGGCCAAGACCAGCTATTGCGCGCATGTGTGCGCCTCCCCTGCTACCGGCCGGCCAATAGTACACTAGTAGAAAACAGGGCGTCAGTCCCGGTTCCAGAGGGCCTTTAGTCCCGCTTTAGCAACCGGGACTAAACAATTGGGACTAAAGGCCCCCACTTTTAGTCCCGGTTGGGTTACGAACCAGGACTAAAGGGGCTCCACGTGGACGCTGTGGGCGCCCAGGCAGGAGGACCTCTAGTCCCGGTTGGTAACACCATTCGGGACTAGAAGGCAGCCACGTGTCAGCACCTGGCAGGCGCTGGGGTCTCTTTTTTTGAAAGGGTTTAGGGGTTTTGGTGGGTTTACGGGTTTCATATTGTGTTTCCCCTTTTCTTTTTGTGTTTACCATTTTTATTTTATGCTTTTCATTCAACTGGACGCTAGCTACTACATATAGCAATGAAGGAACCATTACACAACATCGTCATGATCAATATATAGAGAGAAGTGACCTCTCTTTCTCCGTGTTTGGTGGAACAACAAGTTTTCGTATATCTATTCGACGCTACTACATATAGTACATGTTCATGCATATATACAATATAACATCTCTTACGATCCCTAATATCTAATTACCAAAATCGCATCGGAAATCCCGATGGCATTCTCCGTCTATAGGTATGATATGCTCAACAAAGAATCCCGCCAATTCCTCTTGAATTGCTCGTATGCGGTCAGTTGGTAGGAGTTCGTCCCGCTTCCGCCAGATCTGATTTAAAGAAGGGGTTAATATATATATATATATATATATATATATATATATATATATATATATATAGAGAGAGAGAGAGAGAGAGAGAGAGATGTATGTATGTATGAATGAATGAAACTCAACACAATTGATGGTAATAAAATAAAAATGTGAATATTGTTTACGTACTTCAAATTGTCCCGGTTGGTGGCTGGAAATGGGACTAAAGGTCCCAGTTGAACCAGGACTGATGCCTGCCGAGGCCCGGCCGGCGTCCTAGCCGCTCGAACCGGGACAGATGCTCCCATTAGTATCGGTTCGTAACACGACTGGGACTAATGCTCTGATCTGGCAAGGACCAAAGCCCTGTTTTCTACTAGTGGTAGGCAGCCGATGCAGCCACGCGGGAGCCACGAGCAACACCATGCCAGCCTCCATCCCACAACCTCCGCTGCCGCACCACCAAACGCAAGCCACCGCTGCCAAGCTGCATAACGTCGCCACCACCACCGACCTCCACCACCCAGAGCCACGCCCTGCACCGCAGACAAGCACCAGCAGGAACCCCGTCGGATCTGGCTGCTCGCACGCAACCTCCCGAAGAAGCCCGACACTCAGCCGTCGAGACTTTGGTCGGGCCCTAGGACGACGACGCGCCACCGAGAGCGACCATCCCACCGCCCAGCTCGCCCGTCGCCGCACCCCGATGCCCCACGGCAGCCCGTGCCTCTGCCCGAGGCCACTAATCCGTGCCAAAACACGTCGAAGGGAGAGGAGCAAGAGGGCCCGCCGCCACCGCTCCAACGGGGCTTTGCCAATCGGCGCTTGTCCGCGACGACGGGGGGAGAAGGGTGGTGTCGTGGTTTTATCACGGCAGATGTCCTAGTTCAAGGACTTAGGGGTGAATCCATTGCTACAGCGGTTAACTCGAAGGGGTTGATCGGGACGAAAGACACAGGTTTACCCAGGTTTGGCCCCTCTCGAAGGAGGTAATAGCCTACGTCCTGCTTTGAGTTGTATTGATTGGATATCGATTACAAGGGAGCGGATTCGCTTGGCCCAGTAGTCGATCAAAGGTTTTTGTGTCCTAAGCCGCCCAGGGAATCCGCCTTTATATAAACAGGTCGAGGCCCTAGGCTTACAAGAGTCCGGGCTGGGTTACATCTAGTAACCGACCTTATCTCTAACTATCCTTGCCTTGTCCGGCAAGCCGTCCCTGGCGGCTTATGCCTCCGGGTCACACGTTGCCTTCCGGCTCTGGGCCTCCTCCAGGCCCGCCTGGCAACTCACTTCCAGGCCCTGCCTTTATCTTCCAGCCTGCTCTGGACTCACTGCTAAGCCGCCAACCTCGTGACCCGGCCCCTCCTGGGCGGGTCTCACCACGGGGTTATATCCCCAAAATTAGGCCCCAGATTGATTTGAACTTGTTCATGTCAATCTTCAAGTCTTCTGGTTGGCGAGTCTTGCATTCTTCATAATCACCTGACCTGCAATAAGTCTTCATGACCCGCCATGTGAAAATGGATGACGTCATCCCTGATAAATCCAAAAGATCTTAATGACATCACAACGGATCTTTGCATTAACTAGTCAACCCGATAATCGAGGCGTTTTCTTGGTCAATCATCATTTTGTCTCCTCGATTCCCGCATCGGACTGTTGTTGTTCCATTCCCCTTATAAATAGGCGTGTGGGGTCCTTATCCTTTTTCATTTTTTCCCTGCCACCGCTTCTCTCTTCTTCTTCCTCCCGACGCTCGTGCTACCGAAGCTCCGGCGCGCCGTCCGGACCACGCCGTCGTCCTCAACAAGGCCGATGCATCGCCCTGACTGCGTCCAGAATTCGTCGGCGCACGCCCGCATCTCCTGCGACTCTCAGGTTCCATCTTCTTCCCCTTGTAGATCCGCATTAGTTCGTCGGGCTTCTTTGAGTCCGCCGCCGTTCATCGGATTTCCTGCCGCTGATGAGGAAAGGAAAAACCCTTAGGCTTTCGACTGCTAGCCAAAAACCCGCGGCACTTCGCTTAACATGCTTCCCATATCCATCACAGATCATCCCTTCATGGGAATTCATATATGAACGGTCTATTCTTCGCTGTCGTTTTTAGGTTTAGGAAATATTTTCCTTTTGTTTCCTCCCATAGATCTCAAAATGATAGCCGTAATCGGTTGAAGTTGTTTGTCCACACTTAGCAATTTTTTCAACACTTGCTAGCAACTTGACCCGCCATCATGCTGCCGGCTCTCCTTGTAGCGACGTAATCCGTCTCATTACTGTAATTAGCGGCGGCTCATAACTTATCAATGACCCGCCAAGTATCATCGTCGTTTTAGAGTCATAGCTGTTTTGGCCATGCAGTGCTTTTAACCCGCCACATTTTCATGCCCTTCCACAGCCTTTTAACCCGCCGTCATGGCTAAAGCCCCCGCTTCTTGCGATTGGGTAGGCTCTGGGGTTACCGAAGAAATGCTCAACGATTTTGTAGTCATGGGAGTTTTGCCGGCTCAGGATGTTATCCACTGGCGGGTTCCTGGCAATGAAATCGCCCCCAAACCCAAGGATGGGGAGGTCATTGTCTTTACAGACCATCTTCTCCATGGCTTCTCACCGCCCGGATCAAAATTCTTCCGGGATGCACTGCACTTCTACAAATTGCACCCTCAAGACATTGGCCCCAACTATGTTACCAATATGTGCCAGTTCCAGATTTTCTGAGAAGCATATCTGCAAGAAGAGCCGTCCGTTGACCTCTTCAGGGATTTTTTCTACATCAACCGCCAAACTGAAATTGCCGATGGGACAAGCCTTGCACTCGGTGGTGTTTCTATTCATAGGCGGAGGGACGTGTCCTTTCCTGTGGCGACTCTGCCTAGCCACCCCAAAGACTGGAATCATACTTGGTTCTACTGCAAGGACACTTCTCCAGCCGGAGAGAATCCACTGTCGGGTTATTGTCCCTACCGGCTTTGCACCGACAGCGAACTTCCAGACCGACTAACTGCCGCTGAACGCGCCCAATATGGTCCAACGTTTTCAAAGACAAGTGTCGGTGTCAAAACCGGCGGATCTCGGGTAGTGGGTCCCGAACTGTGAGTCTATGATCGATGGTAATAGGGGACGAAGGAGACGACGTTTACCCAGGTTCGGGCCCTCCTATGGAGGTAAAACCCTACGTCCTGCTTGATTATATTGATGTGTATGAAGGTTACAGAGTTGATCTACCACGAGATCGACTAGCTAAAACCCTAGATGAGTTTCTCTGTCCCTACAGTCTAAAACCTCCCCGGTTTATATAGACACCGGGGGGTACCTAGGGTTTACACATGATAGGCCTCCTGCCGGGGATGGAGATACCGATTTCCTCATCTTGACTTGGAGTGCACGACGCGCCTTCGAGGCTTCCTTCTATAACACGGGATCATGGCATATCCGTCCCTTCCTGCGATAGTCAGAGAGCGGCCCACCAAGCCGGCCTATTGGGAGATAGGCCAGCGGCCCGAGGACCCCTTAGTCCAGGACTCCCTCAGTAGCCCCCGAACTAGCCCCTCAACGCCAAGGGTCACAGCACTGGCAGTTCCACGTGATCGGAGTCTTCAGCTTGCGGGGTGAGTTCTTCTTCCCATTAATGATCGGCTAAGACTAGTCCGGCTTCCGATGACGCGTAATTTTTCTGATCATACGATCCTCCGGACACCCTGAGTCGCTTAGCCTCAAAAGCAAAACGTTAAAACGTAAACAGTGTTTCCTGTCAGCCCCATTGACGAAGGGTCGCGGCCTATCACGACCGCTGAACCAGTCATGGAAACTTAATTCGAGGTTCGAGGCCATTTTTACATTGGCACGACTCATCAATGCACAGATCGTGCTCCGTTTCACATGGGATATGATTAACGCCTTAGGTTTTTTCACGCGTGCGTAGCGGCACGGATATCTCGGGAAGCGGAGAGGTCCGCGGCGCAGTAGAGGGAGGCTCATCGGCGTCACGCCTCATAAAAGGGGAAAACACCCCGAGGGCTATTCACGTTTCCCATCCGCATCCCTTGCTTCCTCAATCTTCCCAAGCTCCAGGTGCCCAGATCCAGTTCTCCCTCAACTTCTCCTCCAAGCTTAGCCATGGCGGGTTCAGGCTCTATGGGCAAGTGGGAGGCCTCCACGGTCACCGACAAGGACATCCGGGAGTTAAAGCTCGCCGGCTACCTCCCCGCCAACGTCTTCCACCGCGCTCCAGAGGCGAACCAGGTGGTCCCCACCCCCAAGCCAGGCGAGAGGGTGGTGTTCGTCCCACACTTCCTTCGGGGACTAGGCTTTCCGCTCCACCCCTTTGTCAGGGGCCTCATGTTCTTCTACGGGCTAGATTCCCACGACCTTCCCCCGAACTCCTTCATGCATATTTCGGCATTCATCATCATCTGTGAAGCCTTCCTACGGGTCGAGCCGCACTTCGGCCTGTGGCTCAAGGTTTTCAATGTCAAGCCGAAGATAGTCGCGGGTGAGCACGCGGACTGCGGAGGGGCGGTAATCAGTAAGCTCCCTCGCGTCGAGTGGCCGGCCGGAACCTTCATCGATACAATCAAGATCTGGCAGAAGGAATGGTTCTACATCACCGAACCAAGGGACGAGGGCTAGGTGGCACCTGCCGAGTTTAGATCTGGACCCCCTGCGAGGCTAGCCTCGTGGCTCAAGAAGGGGCTAGACTGGGGGTCGGATGCAGAGGTCAAATCGCTGCAGAAGCGCATTTCCTCGGTAATCGCGGCCAGGGTCGAGCTGGTTAATGTTGTCCAGGTTATGCTCCACCGCCGTCTTCTTCCCTGCCAGCGCCGGGCTTCTCCAATGTGGGCCTATCAGCCCGAGGACCAGCCTATGGTGCGAGCATTCTTCCGCACCACCCACCAGAAGTTGTGGAAGGCATTATTCAAACCCAGAAGAGTTGGCCAGCCGAGGAGGAGGACTCGGGCCTAAGCGCCGATAACCCTCCTACCCAGGTATAACATTATTTTGATACTCTGGCCCTGTCGTCTGACAAAAAGCTGAACCACCTCCTTCTTATCTTTACAGAAGTGGCTAAGCAAGGCCGCCAAAATGGACTGCCCGACCCCATAGCCCGAAGGCCCTGGGTCGGATCTGCTAACGTCGATGCTTGTCGCTGTGCCGTACACCGCACCGGAGAAGAAGGAAAAGAAGAAAAACCGAGAAGGCCTCCGCATTAGGGACCTACCGGACACTATGTCCGAGGAAACCCATGCCTCCTCCACTCATGAGGAAGAGCACGAGGATGGGGGGAAAGGCGATTCCCCCCTCACAAGAAAGAGGGCGGCGTCGCAGGACGCCGCGGAGGATCTACCTCCTCCTGCCCAGAAGAGGGCGCGTAGGCCGAGGTTAATCCTGGCCGACGACAGCTCAGACCACGACGCTGAGTCTGAGGACTTCGAGAGGGTTCCCCGAAGGAACCTAAGGGTCAAGCCCCCGGCCCAAAGGTACGAATCCGAAGACTCCCTGGGTCGTTTATGTGAAGTTTTTAATGTGTTAAATGGACGAATGCCTTTTAATCTGCAGCCCACCGCGCGTTCTCCCCACCGAGCAAATATCAGACGGGAAGTCTCCACCCGCCGAGCTAGCGGAGAGCAGGACTACGTCGCACCCCACACCTCCAGGGGCCGTGAAGGAGGCCGCGGATGTGTCATCCCGCCCGGCTCCTGAGGAACCGAACACCGGCGACGGGGGTGACGATGTCATGGCCGAGTCTAACGCCTCGACTGCCGAAGACCAGGAGGGGGAAACTCCCCTGGCTGCCGAGGAGGGGGGACGAAATACTGTCCAGTCCCCTCCGAGGACATCTCCAGAGAGCAATATGCCTCCGGAGCTACCGGCTCAATCCCCCATCGGAGATCGGGTTGGCCAGTCACCACCGGTGCCACCCATGACTGGGTGGCCGGTCATGATGGGGGAGGCTTTATCAAGCGCCTCCATCTCCGAGGATCACCGCACTCTTATGGGTGCGGTTTTGCAAGGTATTCAGTCCGTTGACAACGGACTGAAAGAGGCCTTCAATGGTCTCTTGACGGGCATCAAGGTGAGCCACGTAATACCCTTTTCCCGAAAAATTTAATTTTATTAAGTTTGCGCTATCTTTATATATGCTGTAGCCCCCGAGCCCTGGGTGGGTTTGCAAAAACCCACCCGGGGGTCAAATACCCCCGGAGTGACCAACGATGCATAAGGCATCGTTTGTCCCGCACTGCCCTAAAAGCCCTTAAGAGGACCGAGCACAGGGTCATATTCTTAACAGCTCGAGAGTTTGAACCCACATAACTTGATATTGTACAATTTATTTTTTTGCAGGCCTCGTCGGCGGAAGCGGCCGTCAACGTTGCGGAGCTTGCCGAGCTAAATCGGAAGCTCAAGAGCTCCGATGAGGAGCTCGATCACCTGAATAAGAGGTTCGACGAAGCGCAAGGTAAGTCGAATTAAAATGTCCGGGCTATCTATCGTTATTAATCCAGACTCTTAACCCAGTGTAATGACTCGTTTACTATTAACACAGCTTCGGCTGCGGAGGTCGAGAGCCTCAAGGCCGAGCTAAAAAAGATGAAGCAAGCGGCCGCGGATGAGAAGGCGGCGGCCGAACAAGCAGCAGCTGCGCTATCCGCATTAAAATCTGCGAGCGATAAGCATGAGGCCCGGGTGGAGGAGGTGCAGCAGGAGCTCAAGGATGCCAGCACGAAGTTCGAGGCCCTTGAGCAGAAAGGCAAAGAGCAAGCCACCGAGCTATGCGCACTGAAATCCGAGCTCCAAAAGGAGCAGGTGGACAGGCGGTTCTTTGAAGAAGAGGTTCGCCAAGTCAAGGCTATCACAGATGGTAAGTCGTATTCACTACAATGCGCCTTTGGTGGTAGCAAGTTTGCTTTGCTTACCCAGGTGTGGCGTTCCTCAGGCGTCTGTGCGGATCTTCAGAAGAGTGCAGCGGACGCGAACAAGTTCTATGCTTCGCGGGAGGAGGATGATGAGGCTCGGCTATTCTGGGCACAGTTTGAGTCCCCCGAGAGCTCTCTCCTTCTGATCGAGCAGATGAGGCAACTGATGGAGCTCCACAGGATGGCGGAGCCGGCCATGAAGGATCTCTGCATCCGGCTGTGGCCTGAAGAGCCGTTGCTGAGCAGCTACTTCGGCTTGGTGCGGAAACTCTGCGATGCTGCGCCTCGGATTGACGCGCTAAAGCGTTCTCCATGCATCGAGGGAGCTCGGATGGCCTTTGCAAAGACCATGGTGCACTGGCCAAAGCTCAAGCCGACCGAGATGGCCACCGCACCTCCGCCCCCTAGAAAGGAGCATAGGCGCCCCGAGCTATACTTCTCCGCAGTGATGGAGGGTGCTCAGGCGATAGAGGCCTAATGATCTAAGGATGTTTTCTATGAATGAGCGCGTTGTAATATGTCCGAAGACTGTTAACGCTTCATAATGAGGCTGCATGGTTTATCATGTCTTTTTGAGTTTTGTATTTATTGTGATTCCTATGTGGCCATTTTATCTGAAAGTTGTGAGTCGTCGACTTCAGCCCCCACGTAGATACTACGCGAGGTGTTTCTGCCTCCGCACTGTGACGCTTAGCCGAGGTATCGGTGCCCGAAGGTGGTAGTGCGAGGGGAACAAGGCAATCGGACTATAATGATTTATTGCTTTCACTTAGCCGTAGGAAAAATATGTGGGGGCTGATGACTAGCCCCAGTGTTTTGTGATGTTCGGATGTACCGAGGCTTAAGCTAGCATCACATGGTTCGTACAAGTACGAAGCCCATCGTATGACACGGAATAACCTCTATCGATTTGTTAGTATGACACTTATGCTCGGATTTGCAGACCGGTTCTCGCTTACTATGACAGTCAGTTTTCGGCTTTCTCCCCTGAGGTGCTTGACCAGGCGAGCTAGAAGCACGATCGCAGTGGTTCTCCCTTTGCCCTTTTAGCCAAACGAGCGGAACGTAAAAGGGCAAACACAGGAGCCGGGCAACCCAACTATTGACCCAAGACATAGTTCGGATCCGATGCATATAAAGCAAAATCCAAGACGCCGAACACACGATCAATTGTGTCGGGGTGATGCTTTAGGGTGATATTTTAAATTCAATCCCCCGGTCTATTAGCCAGTTGCATCATAATGTATACCGAACAGTTTCGCAAGAAGTGTTGATGAGGGAAGAACAAAGTGTGTAGCATAAAATACAGCGAAGAAGCCATGTACAATGGTCTATTTATTTTCTCATTAGTTCTTATAACTCAAATTGCCAAAGCCACTGTTTATAGGTATTTGACAAGGAAATATAAAGTTTACAGAGGAGTGGTTGTACCAGGGGTCTTTGATGGGTGGCTTGACGACCTTGATGTGCCCAGCCGCATGACCGCTCCTGCGCCTCCTAGGGAGTTGTATTCCTTTAATGGTGATGGTGTCGGCGAACGGACCTTGGGAAGAAGATCTTGAGAGGTCGCCGAAGTATGGATGAGCTTTACGCTTTAGCAGGTCCTTGATGGTACCTGTGGTATGTCCGAGGACATGTACTAGCAGTAGTTCGGTCCAGCCGAACACTTTCCCTTTGATAGTTTTTCCTCATTGCTGCCCATGGAATCTTGAGTGCAAAGTTCTGCCGTCTTGGCACATGTTTGATGGGCACTAGGGCTATGCAATGAGGAACGTGTCCCTATTTCTGGGGAGAATAAGATTCCGGGAGTTCGGACTGAGACCGAGCTCGTTTGTCAGCCTTACGTGTCTTTATGGCAGATTTTGGTGTTGGCCGATCGTTATCGTAATGGAATTCGGCCGCTAGGGCCAATGCATGTTCCTCAGTTCGGAAGGAACGCTCTGTGTTGCCGTTGACAGTAATGACCCTCTTGGGCCCGGGCATCTTGAGCTTGAGGTATGCGTAGTGTGGGATGGCATTGAAGCGAGCTAACGCTGTGCGGCCCAGCAGGGCGTGATAACCACTGCGGAAGGGGACAATGTCGAAGATCAAGTCCTCGTTGCGGAAGTTGTCGGGCGAACCGAACACTACTTCCAGGCTAACAGAGCCCGTGCACCGGGCTTCGACGCCTGGGATCACTCCTTTAAAGGTAGTGTTGCTAGGCTTGATCCTTGATGGATCTATACCCATCTTTTTCACCGTGTCTGAGTAAATCAGATTGAGGCTACTTCCTCCGTCCATTAGGACTTTAGTGAGGTGATACCCATCAATAATGGGGTCTAGGACAAGGGCCGCCGAACCCCCATGACGGATACTGGTCGGATGGTCTCGTCGATCAAAGGTGATCGGGTAGGCCGACCATGGGTTAAACTTCGGGGCTACAGGCTCTACGGCGTAGACCTCTCGAAGGGCGTGCTTCCTCTCCTTTTTAGGTATATGAGTGGCGTATATCATGTTCACAGTCTTTACCTCTGGAGGGAACTGCTTCTGTCCTCCATTGTTCGGACCGCGGGGCTCCTCATCGTCCTCGCTGCGTGGGCCCTTGCCTTGCTCTTTGGCTGCGAGTTTGCCGGCTTGTTTGAACACCCAACAGTTACGGTTGGTGTGGGTGGCGGGCTTGTCTTAAGTGCCGTGGATCTGGCAGGGCCTATCCATGATCTTGTCCAGCGGGGTGGGTCCGTCACGATTGCCTTTAGAGGGCCTCTTCCGCTGCCCGGATCGGGGGTTGCGGAAACCGGCGTTAACGGCCGTGTCGTCGGCATCATCGTTGTTGTGCCGGCGTTTACTTTTGTTGCGTCGAGGTTTGCCGTTGCCATCCCGGACTTCAGAGGTGCTGGGGTCTTCGGGGTTGTGGCTTCGTCTAGCTAGCCAGTTATCCTCGCCCGCGCAAAAGCGGGTCATGAGTGATGTAAGGGCGGACATGGTCCTAGGCTTGTCCTGACCGAGCTGGCGAGCCAGCCATTCGTCCTGAATATTGTGCCGGAAGGAGGCTATTGCCTCGGCGTCTGGGCAATCAACAATCTGGTTCTTCTTGGTCAAGAACCGATTCCAGAATTGTCGAGCCGATTCGCCTGCCTTCTGGAAAACATTGCTTAGGTCGGAGGAGTCTGGCGGCCGTACATAGGTCCCCTCGAAGTTAGATCGGAAAGCATCCTCGAGGTCCTCCCAACTCCCGATAGAATTTTCGGGGAGGCTGTTTAACCAGTGCCGAGCTGGCCCTTTAAGTTTTAGGGGCAGATATTTGATGGCGTGGTGATCATCTCCTTGTGCCATATGAATGTGGAGGAGGAAATCCTCGATCCATACAGTTGGGTCCGTTGTCCCGTCGTATTGCTCTATGTTCACGGGTTTAAACCCCTCCGGGAACTGATGTTGCATCACCTCGTCGGTGAAGCATAGTGGGTGGGCAGCACCTCTAACCCGGGATATGTCACGCCGGTAGTCGGCGCCTGATCTGGCCCGGTTCGGTTCCCGACCTCTGTTGTTGTGGTCGAGCCGAGGCTGGTACCCGTCCCGTCTATCGGGGGAGTACCCTCTAGATCCGTAGATGGATCTCGTGCGGCCTGTTCTATAATCTAGGTCGTGTCGCAGGTCGTACCTGTCCTCTGGCTCTTTTCCCCTTCTGCGGGGTATCGCCGGCCTATAACCGGCGTCGCCAGCCGTCCTATCTCGTCCTCGGGGAGGGCGGTCCGGCTGGTCGTATGGAGTGTGTTTCGGCGACGGTGTATTAGAGACCTCGTCATCGAACTGCGGCAGCAGCCGTCGGCGTGGGTAGCTCTTGGGTTGGTCCAATAGACCGGCACCATATCCTTCCTCGGCTGATAGGACCCTTGTCCATCTATCATTGAGGGTATCCTGTTCGGCCTTAAGCTGTCGTTCTTTTGCCTTCAGGCTTCGGGCAGTGGCTATAAGTGTTGCCTAAACCGTTCCTGATCCTCGAGGTTTTCGCTGACGGTGAAATCTTCGGCTTCCAGGCTGTCCTCCTCCTCGATAGGGGGGAGGTAGTTGTCATCCTCGGCATCGTATAGATCCTCGAGGTCGCGCTGATCTTCCGGCCTCTCCTGGTCCTCTAGCGGATGTTCGGGGATATCGGGATCGCCGAGGTCTTCCGGGGTGTCGTTCTCCCCGGTGTCAGCAATGGCTTCCCTTCCCTTTTTTGTTTTTGACCGTTTGCGCAGTTTGCGGCGCCTTGACGGCTCCTTGCCAGATTTATCGCCATTGTTTTTGGGTGTGTGATCGCCCTTATCGGCTGGAGTATCCACTATGTAGACGTCGTAGGTGGAGGTGGCAGTCCATCTCCCGGTGTTGACGGGGGCGGGAGCGCAATCCTCTTCATCCATGTCTTCTGCCTCCTCGGAGACGTAGTCCAACATGTCGCTTAAGTCTTCGACAGTGGCTACTAAGTGGGTGGTGGGTTGGATGAAAAATTCCTCTTGACCCGCATTCAGACCGATCTGAGCGTGGGTCGGGGTTGGGTCGTCAGTGATTATCATCGATAGGATCCGATCTAGAGCCTCGTTGAGTGTCAAGAGCTCGATCGGGTCAATCTGCCCAGAGCTTTCGGAGTTAACCTCCGACGCGTCCGAACAAGGAGTGTGTTCGGCAGGAGCTGACCCCCGACCATCCGGTACTATGACCGGATCCGGACTAGAAGCCAGATCGTCATCGGGGTTGGTCCCGTGGGCGGGGTTGAGAGCGAAATCCGAAGTCAAGGCCTCGGAGTCCTCGGGCGCATCAGATGAGATTGCAAGCCCGGTGAGCAAAAGATCGCCCCGAGAGTCTACGGAGAACTCTAGGTTCCCGAATCTGAACTCTTGATCAGGGGCGAAAGTCCCGACCCGGCCAAGACGGCCGGTCGGGTCGGCGTGCAGCACGACGCTGCCGAAAGCGAAGATCTGTCCAGGGACAGAGGAGTCCATGTTGCGGACTTCCTCGCTAATGACTAAGCGAGCCATTGATTCCTTTGGCGATCACAGCGGAAATCTCAATGAAAGCACCAATGTCGGTGTCAAAACCGGCAGATCTCGGGTAGGGGGTCCCGAACTGTGAGTCTAGGATCGATGGTAACAGGGGACGAAGGAGACGATGTTTACCCAGGTTCGGGCCCTCCTATGGAGGTAAAACCCTACGTCCTGCTTGATTATATTGATGTGTATGAAGGTTACAGAGTTGATCTACCACGAGATCGACTAGCTAAAACCCTAGATGAGTTTCTCTGTCCCTACAGTCTAAAACCACCCCGGTTTATATAGACACCGGGGGGTACCTAGGGTTTACACATGATAGGCCTCCTGCCGGGGATGGAGATGCCGATTTCCTCATCTTGACTTGGAGTGCACGACGCGCCTTCAAGGCTTCCTTCTAGAACACGGGGTCATGGCATATCCGGCCCTTCCTACGATAGTCAGAGAGCGGCCCACCAAGCCGGCCTATTGGGAGATAGGCCAGCGGCCCGAGGACCCCTTAGTCCAAGACTCCCTCAACAAGGGCCCTGTTAGCCAATGGGTTAACTGGTGTTGAGCTGACCCGCTGCTGGGTTTCTTGGAGAATTCTACCGCTGAGCCGCCGTAGCGGCTTAATGTGCCAATATACTGGTGAGGTGAATGATCCTGAGTGCTTCAACCAGACACCCCTGACAGACCAGGACCTCAATGCAATCGTCAAATCTTTGCTGGGAGAACCGCAAGAAGTTTGCAAAAAGACGGGGTAAAGCCCCTTTTAAGCTCTGAATCTAGCTCTTGAAGTAAGACTTTTCTTTAACTTTTCACTCTTTTCCCTTAGATTTCGCACTCTACTTTATTTAACCTCTCTGCCAATGCATGTATTATATGCAGGCCGGCTCTTCTTTCTGGAACAAAAGACTAACCTCCTCCTCCAAGAAGAAGAAAAGCAAGGCAACCAAAACTCGAGCCCCGGCTCGTAAGAAGAAACCGTCGGTTCAGGATCTGCTCGAGCTGGATGACTCGGAGGTAGAACTTGAGTCTCTTGGCCTTCTTTTCATGCAACTTATTGACGTTGACTCCTCTCAGGCCGACGCGGAGACAAGCCAAGCCGGCGCAGCAGAGGTAACTACCATCTCCTCAGACTCGGAACCCTTGCCAAGAGAGAAAGTACGGCGGGTCATCCGGAAAGTAAAGTTTTCACATCCTCTTGCTCATTTGGATCCCGACTTTCTTTCAAAGAAGCAGCAACATGACGCTAGACGTCAGACCCGGAGCGGCGGCTCTGAAGACCTGGTGGCCGGCTTACCTGACACTCCGGCTCGTCGGAAACGTCGCAACGAGGTATTTCATAACTTATATTTTTACTTCTGCATATTAGTCTTGTGCTGTCACTTGCTCAAACTGCTTAATTTAACTGTGTCAGGAGTCACCTCCTTCGTCTAGGGACTCAAACGCCTCCAAACTACCTCTCCTTGTTATCAACCCGGGGTAAATTCCTTTGCATCCCCTTTCTGCTTATTACTATTATGTCCTTGCATATAACTGACAATGAAATCTTTGTTCGCAGGGCGCAGGCTAAGAAGAGGAAATTGAGCGGGTCATCTTCCCGTCCGGATGTCTCAGAGCCGGAGAACCCGAAGCTTGGCGCTCCTGGAGTTCAAGTCGAGCCCGCAGAAACTGATCAAGGCGCCCATGACGACACTCCCCAGCCTACTGAGCCGGCGGATATTGATATTATGATTCCTGAAAGTAACCCGGAGGCTGATCCTAAGCCTCCCAGCCCTCTGCAGACAGCTCAAGATGTGACTGCTCCTGAAGAAGAGGTTACCATCACCGGCACAGCCTATACAGCTCCCACTCCTTCCAATGTGCTAACTAAACACATCAGCAAAGATGATGCGCCTTCTCCTGAAAAGGAGAAGACCAAGCTTGATCTTTCTAACCTGGAGAAGCTTACCGCTGACGAGCTGCACTCGGGATATCTGAGCCGCCTCGCTGCCAGCCGGGACATGAAGGCCAATTTAGTTGGCATGATGAAGAGAAAATATGAGGTACTTCCACTTTTCTACTCTCCGTATATCCTTACTTAGCCCCCAAGAGCCGGCTTATGTTCTCCAAGATAAGCCGGGTCTTCAATAATTTGTAGATTTGAACAGACCAACTTGTAGCCCCCAAGGGTCGGGTCCTTATGTAAATAATGAGCCGGAACTTTGGTAGATCTGATCATATAAACTTGTAGAGCGATGTGTAGCCCCCAAGGGCCGGGTCATCTTCATGAAGATGATCCGGGTCTTGTTTGTATTGTAAAATTGGAAAGAACTGATACACATTAGCCCCCAAGTGTCAAGTATATTGCGTGCAATCTGCTTGAGACTTGTAACAACCCTCTGCATTAACTCCAAGTACTATTATAAGCCGGATTGGCGGCTTAAAATTGACAAATTTGCTATGGACAATTTGTCTTGTGCAGGAGGCTTTAAATGTTGCCGAATCTAGTATGGCCGATCTTAGGAAGAACCATGCATTGGAAACAGACGCCCGAGCCGAAGCTGACACAAAGTGGTGGGTCTCGTCAACAGAACTGGAAAAGATCAAGGCAGACTTTGAGGTATATAAACAAACTACTGAAGCTACTCAAGCCTCCTTGACCAAACGTGCCGAAGACGCCGAGGGCCGTCTTAAGCCTGTTACCGATGAGTTGTCCAGCTTGAAGCGCCATATAGCCCGGATGACTGAAGCTGTCTTCGGTAAGCATTGCTGACTATGTTATGAGTATTCTTTTTCAAATATGCTTATAGAGACCCGCCTGGCGACTTACAAATTTGATCTGTTTGTAGGCCAACGAACTTGCCAGCTTTCGGACGACAGCTTGCTGAAGCTGAAGGCTTTATATGCCTTCACGGAACAGCTATATGTCGGAAGCCTTTTCACCATCAGGTCTGTTTTTGGCGAAAAAAGGGGTTCCAAAGCTGATCAAGGATGTGTTGAAGTGCCTCTCCACCGTCCCCAAGCATTTTGAAGAGATGAAGAAATCAGCGGCCCGCAAGGGTGCAATATCTGCTTTAAGCCGGGCTTTGGCATATGCGCCTGAGCTTAACTCGGAGGAGGTGATGGGAGGCTTTCCACAGCTGAAGGCCGCCGGGTCAGAATTTACCCAAGATGACTACGCTCGTTGTTTCAGAGCATCTCGAGTATTGGCCAGCCAGTTAGCCGCAGAAGCTGATCTGAAGACATACCAGGCGGCTTACGACGACAACAACGCACGAGTCCGGGCGCCCACATTTGAGCCGAAGGATCTGACTCCTCAACGTCGCAAGCACATCTTTGCCCCTGATGTTGACCCGTCTCCAATCTTGCATGACGAAGCTAAATTTGAAGCTTTACTCAATTGCAACTAGGATGTGGACAACCTTCAGATCCAGGAAAACGAAGACCCGGCGCGGGATGACCCATCGACAAGCTACGCGAGGAACTGGTCTCCAATGAAGTTAACCCGGGCGATGCTAAGCCGCCGGGTTATAACTTGTGCAAAAACTTGAGTCACACATTTTGGGCCCTCTGGAGCCTTTGTAATAGCCGTAGTGAAAACTTGATTGCCTGTGTCGTGCCTTCGTGCACGTTTTGAGCTTCAACTCATATGCCGGCGGTTCAAAATTGTTCCAGTGTGAATGTCTTGACATAATTATATGCCTTAGTATTAACTCATCGAATCTCACTAGCGGGTTATACTCCATGAGCAATACTAAGCCGGGATTACCCAGAAACTTAGGATCTTATCATGAAAAACTCCTGCAAAATAACAAGCAGAAAATACATGTATAGCTTGTAGTATAATTTAGGCGGCTTTGAAGGCACAGCCCAAAGAGATCAACTCTTATGTTTTTAGAAAAAACACAAATTTTGTGCTTGCAAGAAGCTAGGCAAGAAGGTAGGACCGAAATTATGTCTAAAGGGGGGGGTGATTAGACTACTTGACCAAATAAAAATCTACTTTTTCCCAATTTTAAGTGTTGGTAGATTTTAGCATTCATAGCAAGTTAAGTACACCCTACACATGCATGTCTAAGAGTATAGCAGCGGAAAGTAACAACAAGCATGTATAGTAGAGGGTAGGAAGGAAGATCAAACGCAATTTGTAGACACGAAGATTTTTCCCGTGGTTCCGATAGGTGGTGCTATCGTACGTCCACATTTATGGAGTCTTCAAACCACGGAGGGTAACGGTCGCGAGAGTCCATGGAGGGCTCCACCCATAAGGGTCCACGAAGTAGCAACCTTGACTATTCCATAACGGCTTCCGTCCACGAAGGACTAGCCTCACTATGGGTAGATCTTCACGAAGTAGGCGATCTCCTTGCCCTTACAAACTTCTTGGTTCAACTCCACAACATGAAGTAGGAGGCTCCCAAGCGACACCTAACCAATCTAGGAGGCACCACCCTCCAAAAGGTAATAGGCTCGGCAATGTCGATGAACTCCTTGCTCTTGTGCTTCAAGATGATAGACTCCTCAACACACAATCACTCTCTCACAGATTTGGCTATGGTGGAAGAGATTGATTTGGTGGAAAGCAACTTGGGGAGGCTAGAGATCAAGATTCATATGGTTGGAGTGGAATAGCTTGATCTCAACACAAGGGTAGGTGGCTCTCTCTCAGAAAATATGATGGGGCAAGTATGGAATAGTTCTGAGTGCTTCTCTTTCGAGTGGGTGGTGGTGAAGGGGTATATATAGGCATCTCCAAAAATCCAACCGTTACACCTAAAGTGACCAACTCGGTGACACCGATGTGTGAATCTCGGTGGTACCGAAGTGACCAAAAGGTGACAACTTTTGAATCTCGGTGAGACCGATATATAATTCTCGGTGGTACCGATTAGGTAACCAACGGTCAGATTGTGCAACTCGGTGACGCCGAGCCAACAAACTCGGTGGTACCGATTTTGTGAATCGAGGTAACAAAAAGTTGGCAACCCAAACTCGGTGGCACCGAAGTGGAATTGGTTGCACCGATATGCTAGGGTTTGGCATGGGTCTGTCTGAGTTTGGGAATCGGTGGCACCGATTGGAAAGTGTTGGTTGCACCGATTTTGGATATTTGACTTTGGACAGGCTTTTGTGGAAGAGCTTGTGGGTGTTTTTGGTGACTATCACTTGTGCACGTGGAGCATCTTGTTCACCAACAGTACCTTACCCCCTTTTAATAGTATTGGCTTTCCTATGGACTCAAAGTGATTTCTCACAAAGTAAAATGTAGAGTCCTCTTGCTTGAAGCTTTGCCAATCCATTTCCTTGCATCTTGGGGTATTTCCACAATCCTTTTGCCATCCCTATCATTGAACTTTTCCTGAAATATGCTTAGTGGAAACATTAGTTCAATGACATATATGTTGTTATTAATTACCAAAACCACCAAGGGAGCAAATGTGCTTTCAAACCTTAACCAGTTCAGGGTCTTAAAAAAGATTGACTGTTAAGAGTACGAACGGGCCACATAGTGGAGAGACTACGACAAATAGGTGAGTTTATCCTCGCTCTCTGTAAGTCGGCTCTCACGTGACATAAGCCGCCGGTTTAACTTTGACAAGTTCAGGGTCTTAAAAAAGATTGACTGTCAAATGTTTGGCGGGTCACCTGGCGGAATAGCAAGTTGCAAACAGGCAGGTTTAACTCAAATATGGCATATAAAGCCGGTCAAGAGGGTATGAAAGCTAAACCCAGTGGGTTGGAAGCCCCCAAGTGACCTTATGAAGAATCAACTCTTTGCACGAAACTTGGTGCGGGAAAACGGCAGAGGCCCCGAATTATAGGTATGCCAGCTTTATTATATTATAAAAAGTGGTATATACAATGACAGAAGTATGTACATTGATGAGAGCCGGTGGCTCAAGTGTAGTATGGCCAAAGATGAGCAATGTTCCACGGCCTGGTAGTTTCCTCCCCAGAAGTGCGTGACTTGTCGCTCTCCCATATATCAATGAGATAATAGGAACCATTGTTGAGATTTCTTATGATCACAAAAGGTCCTTCCCAGGGAGGTGACAACTTATGCATATCTGACTGGTCTTGAATCAGCCGCAGCACTAAGTCGCCTTCTTGGAACGTCCGGGTCTTGACTCTGCGGCTATGATAGCGACGCAGATCTTGCTGGTAAATCGCCGACCGTGCTGCTGCAAGATCCCGTTCTTCATCCAAAGCGTCCTGACGTGCCGTCTCATTATCAGTTTCAACGTAAGCCGCCACCCTGGGCAAGTCATGACGGATATCACTGGGGAGAACAGCTTCTGCGCCATAAACCATGAAGAAAGGCGTGTAGCCTGTTGACCTGTTGGGGGTGGTTCTGATGCTCCAAAGAACTGAAGGTAATTCCTCCACCCAACAACCCGGCATTCGTTCCAGAGGAACCATAAGCCGAGGTTCTATTCCTCTCAAAATTTCCTGGTTAGCACGCTCTGCTTGGCCATTAGACTGTGGGTGAGCCACGGAAGAAACATCAAGGCGGATGTGTTCACTGTCACAAAACTCTTTCATAGCCCCCTTGGACAGATTTGTACCATTGTCAGTAATGATACTATGAGGATAACCGAACCGAAAAATCAGCTTTTTGACGAACAAAATTGTTGTTGCTGCGTCGCACTTACTGACCGGCTCTGCCTCAACCCACTTAGTAAACTTATCAACCGCCACCAAGAGGTGTGTCATCTTATATTTAGACCTCTTAAATGGTCCAACCATATCAAGCCCCCAGACCGCAAACGGCCAGGTGATTGGAATCATCCGTAACTCTTGAGCCGGCACATGGGCACGTCGTCCAAATTTCTGACACCCATCACATTTACTGACCAAGTCTTCTGCATCTGCATGAGCTATTAACCAGTAAAAACCGTGCCGAAAAGCTTTGGCCACCAAGGATTTTGACCCAGCATGATGACCACAATCGCCGGCATGTATCTCTTGCAAGATTTCACGGCCTTCCTCACGAGAGACACAACGCTGAAAAACGCCAGTCACGCTGCACCTGTGCAACTCGCCATTGACAATAGTCATAGATTTAGATCGCCTCATAATCTGCCGTGCCAGGGTCTCGTCTTGGGGTAACTCGCCGCGGGTTAGATACGCCAAATAAGCCAGCGTCCAATCAGGGATAGCGCAGAGAACCGCCACCAATTGTCCTTCCGGGTTAGGTATAGCAAGATCCTCCTCGGAAGGTAACTTAACCGACGGGTGATGCAATACATCCAGAAACACATTAGGTGGCACGGGCTTACACTGAGACCCCAGTCTTGATAACGCGCCAGCCACCTCATTCTTCCGACGATCAATATGATCCACCTGATAGCCCTTAAAGTGACCAGCGATGACATCAACCGCCTGGCGATAAGCCGCCATGCGAGGGTCCTTAGAATCCCACGTGCCCGAGACTTGTTGTGCCACCAGGTCTGAGTCGCCGAAACATCTGACCCGGCTCAAATTCATCTCCTTGGCCACATGGAGCCCATAAAGCAAGGCTTCATATTCAGCTGCATTGTTAGTACAAGGAAACATTAGCCTTAATACATAACAAAATTTGTCACCTCGTGGGGAAGTTAAAACAACTCCTGCCCCCGAGCCTTCCAATTGTCTGGATCCATCAAAATGAATCGTCCAATATGTGTTGTCTGGCTTCTCCTCGGGTGCTTGACATTCTGTCCAGTCATTGATAAAATCCACCAGGGCTTGAGATTTAACAGCTGTCCGAGGTACATACTTCAGATTAAGAGGCCCAAGCTCAATTGCCCACTTAGCAATCCTGCCGGTGGCTTCTCTATTTTGAATGATATCTCCCAAAGGGGCAGAGCTAACCACCGTGATTGGATGCCCAAGGAAATAATGCTTCAGCTTGCGATTCGCCATGAACACTCCAAACACCAGCTTTTGCCAATGCGGGTATTGTTGCTTGGATTCTGTCAAAACCTCGTTGACATAGTAAACCGGCCTTTGGACTGGATACTCTTTGCCTGCCTCCTTGCACTCCACAACGACTGCAGCACTGACGGCTTTATTATTAGCCGCCACGTATAGGAGCAAAGGCTCTTTTTCCACGGGAGCAGCCAAGACGGGCGGCTCAACCAACTTCTTTTTGAGTGCCTCAAATGCGTCATTGGCAGCGTCACTCCAGACAAAGCCATCTGTCTTCTTCATCATCTGATACAAAGGAATAGCTTTCTCACCCAGGCGGCTTATGAACCGGCTTAAAGCGGCAATACGACCCGCCAAGCGCTGGACATCATTAATGCACGCCGGCTTAGACAAAGAGGTGATGGCCTTTATTTTATCCGGGTTTGCCTCAATGCCCCGCTCGGAGACCAAAAAACCCAGGAGCTTGCCTGCAGGCACACCAAACACACATTTTGCTGGGTTAAGCATCATCTTGTAAACCCGCAGGTTATCAAAAGTTTCCTTCAAATCATCTAGCAGAGTCTCCTTCTTCCTTGACTTGACCACAATATCATCCACATAAGCATGAACATTGCGCCCAATTTGACTATGAAGACAGTTCTGCACACAGCGTTGATAGGTCGCCTGTGCGCTTTTGAGTCGAAAAGGCATAGACACGTAGCAGAAAGCTCCAAAAGGTGTGATAAAAGACGTCTTCTCTTGGTCTTTGACTGCCATCTTGATCTGATGATAACCCAAATAAGCGTCCAGGAAATATAAACTCTCACAACCCTCCGTTGCATCAATGATCTGGTCGATACGGGGGAGAGCAAATGGATCAACCGGACACGCTTTGTTGAGATCTGTGTAATCTACACACATGCGCCACGTGCCGTTCTTCTTAAGTACAAGCACGGGGTTAGCCAACCACTTCGGGTGAAAAACCTCCACAATAAACCTTGCTGCCAAGAGCCGGGCTACCTCTTCTCCAATAGCTTTATGCCGCTCTTTGTTGAAACGTCGGAGGAATTGCTTGACTGGCTCAAACTTAGGATCCACATTAAGGTGGTGCTCAGCGAATTCTCTCGGTACACCCGGCATGTCAGAAGGTTTCCATGCAAAGATGTCCCGATTCTCACGGATGAATTCGATGAGCGCGCTTTCCTATTTGGGGTCCATATTGGCCCCTATAGTGAACTGTTGTGATGAGTCGCCAGGAACAAAATCCACCAACTTGGTATCTTCTGCCACAAACTTCAGGGGCAGGTCAGATTCCGTGCTGGGCTTCTTCAGCGGGGTCATATCCGCCGGGTCAACATTGTCTTTATAAAACTTTAACTCTGCCTCAGCACAACTTGACTCCGCATACGCAGCATCACCTTCCTCGCACTCAAGAGCAATCTTCCGATCACCATGCACTGTAATCGTCCCCTTCAGACCAGGCATCTTGAGCTGCAAGTATACATAACAAGGCCGAGCCATGAATTTGGCATAAGCCGGCCGTCCAAACAGAGCATGATATGGGCTCTTTATTTTAACCACCTCAAACCAAGGTCTCCACCCTATAGTTGAACTCATCTCCAAAAGCTACCTCAAGGGAAATTTTTCCAATTGGGTACCGATTTGCCTCATACCACACCATGAAAAACTGGAGATGATGGCTTGAGATCCTTGTCGACCAGATTCATCCGACAGAAAGTGTCATAATAAAGGATGTTGATGCTGCTGCCACCATCCATTAGAACTTTGGTGAACATGTAGCCTCCAACCTGAGGGGCTACCACAAGGGCCAAGTGCCCCGGGTTATCAACTCGCGGCGGGTGATCCTCCCTGCTCCATGATATCGTGTACTCAGACCACGTTAAGTATTGCGGAAGAGCCGGCATGGCTGCATTAACCACCCTCTTGCGCACCTTCTGGTCACGCTTATCGAGACTCGTGGTAAAGACGTGATACTAGCCTCCACTAAGCTATTTTGGGTTGCTCTGATACCCTGATTGATTGTTTTGCTGCTGACCACCATTACCAGACTGCTGATTATGACCTCCATGGTTACCTTGACCTTGATAACCAGAGTTTGAGCCGCCTGTACCAAAGCCGGACCCATGAGAGCCGAAACCTGACCCGCCGAGCGGTCCATTGCCATTACTGTGATGCTGGTTAAGGTTGTAGTGCCGAAACTCCTGCATGATATAGCAATCCGTCCAAGCATGAGTGGATGGTTTATTGGGAAGACTATGCTTCGGGCAGGGGTCGTTAAGCATTGCTTCCATGTTGAAAGGCTTGCCCTTACCGAAAGGTGGTTTACCATTGCCCTTGCCACGGTTGTTCCCAGTGTTGGTATTGGCCACCAGATCTGACCCGCCGTCTGGGTGCTTCCGTTTACCGCCATTGCCTGGATTGTTATTTCCGGCCCCGTTCTGCTGCTGACCCTTGCCGTTGCCATTCTTCTTACCCTTAGCTGATTTCTCATCATCAGACCCACGATCCTTCGTGTAGTCAGAATCCGCATATTTGGTGAGAGCTGCCATGAGCTCACCCATGTCCTGGCAAGAACGCTTGAGCCGTCCAAGCTTCTGCTTAAGGGGCAAAATGTGACAGTTTTTCTCCAGAATCAGAACCGCCTGAGCCGCCATGATATTATCAGATGAGTGGATGATGGTTGAGACCCGCCGGACCCAATGATGGGCTGACTCATGTTCCCTCTGCACGCAATGATCCAAATCAACGATCGTCATTGGCTGCTTGCACGTCCCTTGAAAATTCTTAATGAACCTTGCTTTTAGCTCGGCCCAGGAAATAATGGTATTGGGTGGCAAACCCTTTAACCATGTACGAGCCGGTCCTTCCAGCATCATGATGAAATACTTACCGCAGACTGCATCACTGACATCTAACATCTCCATGGCTAGCTCGTAACTCTCGATCCAGGCTTCTGGAGGCAGATCAGCCGTATAATTAGGCACTTTGCGCGGACCCTTAAAGTCTTTCGGCAGGCTCTTGTTTCGTAGAGCCGGTACTAAGCACGGCACTCCCACAGCTCTCGAGGTTACTCCTGCTCCCACCGAAGTCGAAGGTGTTACCGGGGGCGGGTCTTGGTGAGTCGCGGCCGCCGCCTCCCGCTGAGCTCTGGCATTGTCCACAATCGCATGAGCATCGATGATGGGTGGGATATCATAGGGCGGGTTCCGACGCCGCTCGCTACTGGACACCGCTGGCGACTCTATACGCCGGATGTAACTGCGGCTCGGGATAGGGGTCGAGTGCACACGACTCCGGCTATAAGTATACTTCTCCTGTTGAGCCACCGCTGTCTGCAAATATCCAATGGCGCTCCGGGCCTCTTCCGTGAAGGGTGTTCCCTCAGCGAGGGGGAGCGCATTGAGCCTGACCGCTGCTGCTACCATGTTCTCCACCGGGTTAGAATAATGACCGGGTGGCGTCAAAAAATGTTGCGGCGGGGTCTGGTTCCTGCGGGGCGGGTCTGGCTGCCGATGCTGAGTCGCCACCCTGTTCCCAGGTACTTTCGCCGTTCGGGTCACGGTCAGAAGCGCGTTCCGTCCTGCCCCCGGCATGTTGAAAAGATTTCTGGGCTCATACTGATCAGGTAGGCGGGTCTGATGCCTCATCCAGAGAACTGCATCTGAGGCTTGTTGATCCAGATTGAGACGAAAAGCTTCCGCCCTGAGGCGCTCCGACTCAGCATCCATCTGAGCCTTCAATGCGTTGATTTCCTCCTGGGCCCTGGTCATCTGGTCCTTCAACCTCACGATCTCTGTGTTACGGTTTGCTTGGTTTTCCGCTATGACCTCGGTTCCCATCAGAGTTGTCAGCTCATTCATCAGATCCAGCAAAACTTGAGCCGGGGGCCTAGCTGACCCGGCCCCTGCCGCGCCGGCCGCCGCCGGCCCGGCAACCGTGCTGCCAGAAGTCGGCCCGATCCGGCCATGAAGACGACGGCTTGGCATGGCGGCTCATAGGGCTCAGGATTATCATCACTATCGAAGTAGCCCCCAAGCCCGCCGTTATGAAGCTGGTAGATTGATTCCGCCTCTCCCCTCGAGGATCCATCCTTTGAGCAGATGAGGGTTTCCTCCCGCGACATAGAACCTTCCTCAAGTTTCGTGCCTTGGGTGAAGCCGACGAAGACGTGCTTCCGGCCCGGGTTGATCCGGGCGGGTTGCGCGCGTCGGGCCGACTCGACGAGGTCGGTGCAGATGTCCGGCCCGGGCTTAGATCCGCCGATCTTGCCGATGAAGACTTGAATTCCGCCGAAGGGGACCCGGTGCCCGTACTCAATTGAGTCGGCCTCGGGGCCCCAGCCGGCGTCGTCGATGTAGAGCTTGACGCGGTGACTCTTGGTCATTCTGCCGACGGCGTATCCCTCGATCCCTGGGAGAGAGCCCTTCGAGTACTCCAAACCACCATGCACCAGCCCCACGGTGGGAGCCAACTGTCGTGGTTTTATCACGGCAGATGTCCTAGTGCAAGGACTTTGGGGTGAAGCCATTGCTACGGCGGTTAACTCGAAGGGGTTGATCGGGACGAAAGACACAGGTTTACCCAGGTTCGGCCCCTCTCGAAGGAGGTAATAGCCTACGTCCTGCTTTGAGTTGTATTGATTGGATATCGATTACAAGGGAGCGGATTCGCTTGGCCCAGTATTCGATCAAAGGTTTTCGTGTCCCAAGCCGCCCAGGGAACCCGCCTTTATATACACAGGTCGAGGCCCTAGGCTTACAAGAGTCCGGGCCGGGTTACATCTAGTAACCGACCTTATCTCTAACTATCCTTGCCTTGTCCGGCAAGCCATCTCCGGCGGCTTACGCCTCCGGGTCACACGTTGCCTTCCGGCTCTGGGCCTCCTCCAGCCTGCTCTGGCCTCACTGCTAAGCCGCCAACCTTGTGACCCGGCCCCTCCTGGACGGGTCTCACCACGGGGTTATATCCCCAACAGGTGGGAGGGAGGACTGGGAGGCCTGGCGGCTAGGGTTCCTCCCCTACCGCTCGTGGGAGCGACAGAGGGTGGGGAACAGGGAAGAGGCCCCTCGTCAATGAGCACGCCTCAAGCAAATCTATCTGTCGGCATTTACAGGCTAATTGCTACCAGAACATGGTAAAGTAGGAATTGCTAGATTCTGTTTACGTCACACTGATACGTCTCCAACGTATCTATAATTTATGAAGTATTCATGCCATGTTTACAATAATTTTATATGATTTTGGTATGATTTTATTAGAACTAACCCGGACTGACGCTGTTTTCAGCAGAACTACCATGGTGTCGTTTTTTGTGCAGAAATAAAAGTTCTCGGAATGGGCTGAAAATTTACGGTGATTTTTTATGGACCAAAAGAGACCCCAGAAGCACCGGAGTTGGGCCAGGAAGTGACCGAGGAAGTCACAAGCCTGGGGGGCGCCCCCCCCCTAGGGCGCGCCCCCTGGCTTGTGGGCCCCTCGAGCACTCCCCTGACGTGATTCCAACGCCAAATATTCCTATAAATACAGAAACCCCCGAAAAGAAACCTAGATCGGGAGTTCCGCCGCTGCAAGCCTCTATAGCCACGAAAAACCAATCGGGAGCCCGTTCCGGCACCCTGCCGGAGGGGTGAAACCATCACCGGAGGCCATCTTCATCATCCCGGCGGTCTCCATGACGAGGAGGGAGTAGTTCACCCTCTGGGCTGAGGGTATGTACCAGTAGCTATGTGTTTGATCTTTCTCTCTCGTGTTCTTGAGATGGCACGATCTTGATGTACCGCGAGCTTTATTAATATAGATGAATCATATGGAGTTTTCCCCTCTCTATCTTCTTGTGATGAATTGAGTTTTCCCTTTGAAGTTTTCTTATCGGATTGAGTCTTTAAGGATTTGAGAACACTTGATGTATGTCTTGCGATGGGATATCTGTGGTGACAATGGGATGTTCTATTGATCCACTTGATGTATGTTTTGGTGATCAACTTGCGGGTTCCGTGACCTTGGGAATCTATGCATAGGGGTTGGCACACGTTTTCGTCTTGACTCTCCAGTAGAAACTTTGGGGCACTCTTTGAAGTTCTTTATGTTGGATTGAACATGATGAATCTGAAATTGTGTGATGCATATCGTATAATCAAGCCCATGGGTACTCGTGGTGACATTGGAGTATCTAGGTGACATTAGGGTTTGGTTGATGTGTATCTTAAGGTGTTATTTTAGTACGAACTCTAGGGCTGTTCGTGACACTTATAGGGATAGCTCATAAGATTGATCAGAAAAGATAACTTTGAGGTGGTTTCGTACCCTACAATAATTTCTTCGTTTGTTCTCCGCTATTTGTGACTTTGGAGTGAACTCTTTGTCGCACGTGAGGGATTTACATATGATTCAACTATGTTAGTATTGTTCAGAGAACTTGCAATAGTGAAAGTATGAAACCTAGGCCTTGTTTCCAAGCATTGCAATACCGTTTTTGCTCACTTTTGTTACTTGCTACCTTGCTGTTTTTATATTTTCAGATTACAAAAACCTGTATCTACCATCCATATTACACTTGTATCACCATCTCTTCGCCGAACTAGTGCACCTATACAATTTACCATTGTATTGGGTGTGTTGGGGACACAAAAGACTCTTTGTTATTTGGTTGCAGGGTTGTTTGAGAGAGACCATCTTCATCCTACGCCTCCCACGGATTGATAAACCTTAGGTCATCCACTTGAGGGAAATTTGCTACTGTCCTACAAAAGTCTGCGCTTGGAGGCCCAACACGAGTCTACAAGAAGAAGGTTGCATAGTAGACATCAAGCTCTTTTTTGGTGCCGTTGCCGGGGAGGTGAGTGCTTGAAGGTATATCTTTAGATCTTGCAATTGAATCTTTTAGTTTCTTGTTTTATCACTAGTTTAGTCTATAAAAGAAAACTAAAAAAAATGGAATTGAGGTTGCCTCATATGCTTCATCTTTTTAATGTCTTTCTTGCAAATGATGGAAAAGAAAATTGTGTTCAAGTGTTAGAAGAAGTTATTAAAATGTTTGGCACTAAATCTTTGAGTGATGAGCATGATTGCAATGTTGTTAGTATGAATTCTTTGAATATCCATAGTACTAATGATGATTGCACTAGTCATGATAAAAAGATTTCTTATAAGCATGTCAATTTTTGTGGAGTGCATAGAGTTTGTGAAGACATGCCTAAAAGGGAAGATAGATTTTGTAAGAGGCATAAAAATTTAGAAACTAAATGGTTGCAAGAGAGGCTATATGTTTGTGCTGAAAGACTTAATATTTCTCGCCGTCCTTGTGAAATTTGCAATGAAAGTGGTCATTTTAATTTCCAATGTGAATTATTTCATGATCGAATTGTGTCCAAAAATTGTGATAACCTCATTACCCTTGAGCATCATAATGAACTTAGTCTATTTTTGGGGTATGAAGAAATGAAACATAAAACTAAGGATGTTCCAGCTTGGATTCTCATGAAAATGACTGATTTTAATCTAAATGAAATCTATATGTATTGTGTGGTAAATTGCATTGAGAATCCTTATATTGCCAATTACTTAAAGACAAGAAAACAAATAGAAGATGAAGAGAATACTAATGAAGGGGAAGAGGTTTCCCAATATCCTCCTATTTTTTCTTATGATGAATTAGGTAACGAGGAGGAGCTTTTTATTCAACCAACCTCTTCAAAAAGAAGCTTGGAGGAATTAAATAAACCCACACATAATGTGGTGAAGAAGAAGAAAAGAAGTAAAAGTAAAGGTAAAGAGGTATCTCTCCCAAATAATGTTGCTCCCATTATTGATAGGCCTCATGAGAATGAATCAAAAATAGTTGTGGAAGATGATACACTTGAGGATGATTTTGTTATGCCTATTGCTTGTTGTGATAATTATGATTGGGAAGATAATGATACTTCTTATAATCTTGAAAATATTTATGGCACCAACTTGGAGGATGATGATAATAATTGCTATACTATTGGTGCTATTCATACTATTAATGATGAGAGTGATTGTGTTTATGATATACAAAGCCACAAGCTTTGGGATGCTATGTTTGATGAAAATGACATGTTTGAGAATTTATTTGCTGCAATTAATATTTGTCCCAAGCTTGGGGATGCTATGCTTAATGAAGATGATCTTTTTATTCCCCCTACTTTGAATGATCAAATTTGTTATAATGATTGCATGCCTCCTACTTATGATGACTATTGTGATGATACTTATGCGATGAAAAAGAGTGATGATTACTATTATGATACTTGTCATAATTATGAATATCCTTTTACTGAATATTACTCTTTTAATGTGGAACCAATTTGTAGTATTCAATTCTTTTATGATACTCCCACTATTAGTCATGAGAAGAAATTTTCTTGTGTGGAGAGTAGTAAAATTTCTATGCTTGTAGATCATGAAAAGAATGCTTTATGTGCTGGTTATATTGTTGAATTCGTTCATGATGCTACTGAAAATTATTATGAGGGAGGAACATATGCTTATAGGAATTGCAATAATATCAAGTTTCCTCCCTATGTGTTCAAAGTTTTGAAGTTATGTTTCTTTTGCCTTCCTATGCTAGTTGATTCTTGCTCCCATAAATTGTTTGTTCACAAAATTCCTATGCATAGGAAGTGGGTTAGGCTTAAATGTGCTATTCATATGCTTCATGATGCTCTCTTTGTGTTTCAATTCTTATCTTTTTTGTGAGCATCATTGAAATCATCATGCCTAGCTAAAAAGGCATTAAAGAAAAGCGCTTGTTGGGAGACAACCCAATATTTATACCTAATGTTTTTGTGTGTACACATGATTAAGCTACTGTATAATCATGTTTTATAGCTTTTGTTTCAATAAAGTGCCAAGTAAAGCCTTTGGGATAGTGTGGATGATAGTTGACTTGATTCTGTGCAAAAACAGAAACTTTTGCTCTCAGTCCAGGAATTTTGTAAATTCATTGGAACGTGATTTTGATCTGAATTTTTTAAAAATGATTGATATACAAATTTCCTAGATTTTCCTAATTTTATAGAATTTTTAGAGACAGGAAAGTATGGTTACGCTACAGATCTTCACAGACTGTTCTGTTTTTGACAGATTCTGTTTTGCATGCATAGTTTACTTCTTTTAGTGTTTCTATAGCTTATATTGAGTGATATAAATTATGGGAATGATATAATACAGTAGGTATGACGTGGGAACAATTATGAATCTTGTCTTGACAGTACCTAAGTGAATGATTTATCTTTACTACACTAACCCTTCTCACGAAGTTCCGTTAAGTTTTGTGTGATTGAAGTTTTCAAGTTTTGGGTGAGACACCGATATGAGGAGAATAAGGAGTGAAAATAACCTAAGCTTGGGGATTCCCAAGGCACCCCCAAGGTAATATCCAAGGAAGACTCAAGCGCCTAAGCTTGGGGATGCCCCGGAAGGCATTCCCTCTTTCATCTTCAACACTATCGGTATATCTTACTTGGAGCTATATTTTTATTCGTCACATAATATGAGTTTTTCTTGGAGCGTCATTTTATTTTATTGTTTTCTGTTAGGTGTTATTTATAATCTTGTTTTTCAATAAAAAGTTCCAAGAATTGCCTTTTAGGATGCTTGAATTGCATGTTTGATGTGTGCTGTGTATAAACAGAAACTTTTGTTGTAGTGTTTGAATTTTCATATTTTACTGGAACGTGGAAAGTTTCTGAAATTTTTACACAGTATTGGAATATAAATTTTATAGCCTGTCCTAAATTTTCATAATTTTTTTAGTTACAGAAGTACACTGGTTTAATAGATTTCTACAGACTGTTCTGTTTGGACAGATTGCTGTCATAGTTTTGTTATCTACTTATCCTATGATTTTCATAGCCTATATTGGTAGATATAAATTTTGTAAACGATAGTAAACAGTAAATGATGTTTGAAAATTATTGTGCAACATGTCTTGGCAGTACATGAAGTGTTGATTTGTTCTTATGTGTACTAACCTATCTCACGAGTTCTTTTCAAGTTTTGTGTGGAAGATGTTTTTGAGAATAGGTGAAACCATGATATGAGAGGATTGAACGAGATACAAAAGCTCAAGCTTGGGGATGCCCAAGGCACCCCAAGTAAATATTTCAAGAAGTCTCAAGCATCCAAGCTTGGGGATGCTACGCATCCCTCCTCTCTTCATCAACAATTATCGGTTAGCCTATGTTGAGCCTAAATTTTTATTCGTTCACATGATGCGTGCTATTCTTGGAGTGCTATTTTTCTTTTGTTTGCTGTTTGAATAAAATACTCAGATCTGAAAATATTTATTGAGAGAGAGAGAGAGAGTCCTCACATGGCTACTTAATTGTTTGACTACTCATTGATCTTCACTTATATCTTTTGAGAGTAGCTTGTCATTTCCTCTCATGCTTCACTTATACCTTTTTGAGGGATGAAATCTTTATGCTCATGTGCTTCATTTAAAATTGTTTGAGCTTGTCAAAAAAAAAGCAATGGCAATATATGAAACTAGTCCCAAAGTGATAGATATTCAAGGAGGATATAATAAAAACTTTCATGAAGATCATGGGACAAATTAAACTTGATTCTTTGTAATAGTTTTGAAACATGATGATAGTAATATGTGAGTCATGTTAGTGATTAATTATGCTTTAGTAGGAATATTGGTGTTAAGGTTTGTGATTCCCTATGCAAGTACGAAAGTCAATAGTTATGCAATGAAGTTACATCCTACTTGTGGTGCATTATTCGGTGTTAGTTATGTTCAATGCTCACTTATGTGAATTTTCGTTTCTTGGTTTGGCTGCTTCCCAATCTATTTGCTAGCCTCCATTTGTACTAAGTAGAAATACTACTTGTGCATCCAAAATCCTTAAACCAAGTTTTGCCTTATGAGTCCACCATACAGCATGGTAACAAGTGACAAAATTGTGTAAAAATGGTGTTGCAATGCTTGAAAACAAGGCCTAGGGTTCACATTTTCACTAGTGCAATCTCTCAACAGTGCTAACATAATTGAATCATATAACCATCCCTCAACGTGAGACAAAGAATAACTCCAAAGTTCCTATCTAGCGGAGAACATAAGATGAAATTGTTGTAGGTAGTAAAACCACCTCAAAGTTATCCTTTTCGATCAATCTATTGAGACGTCCCTATAAGTGTCACAAACAGCCCTAGAGTTCGTACTAGAATAACACCTATGATACGCATCAATCAACTCTAATGTCACCTAGATACTCCAATGTCACCACAAGTATCCATGAGTTAATTATTCGACATGCATCAAACAATTTCAGATTCATCATATTAAATCCAACACAAAAAACTTCAAAGAGTACCCCAATATTTCTATCGGAGAAAGTAGGACGAAAATGTGCATCAGCCTATGTGCCTAGATCACCCCAATGTCACCACGGTGATCCGCAAGTTGATTGCCATGACATACATCAAGTGACTCAATAGAACACCCCATTGTCACCACAGGTATCCACATGTAAGACATACATCAAGTGCTATCAAATCCAAAGCATTCAATCCAACATAACGAAATATCAAAGGGAAAAGACTCAATTCATCACATCAAGATAGAGATGGAAGAACACCATATGATCCAACTATATTAACAAAGCTCGTGGTACATCAAGATCATGCCATGTCAAGAACACGAGAGAGAGAGAGTGATTAGACACATAGATACTAGTACATACCCTCGGACCTGAGGGTGAACTACTCCCTCCTGGTCATGGAGACCGCCAGGATGATGAAGATGGCCTCCGGTGATGATTTCCCCCTCCGACAGGGTACCACAAAAGGGCTCCGGATGAGATCGCGGAACAGAGGCTTGCAGCGGCGGAGCAAAAGTTCTAGGTTTAGTTCTGGGGGTTTTATTTTTGGCGTTAGAATCATGCGAAACGGAGTCACTAGGGGCCCACAAGTGATCCTGACGTGGCCACCCCCTGGGTGCGCCGGGTTGCCTTGTCACCTCCTCATGGGTCTTCTGATCCGCCCACGAAGCTTCATGGGTCCCTTTTGTTCCATAAGAAATCACCAAAAAGTTTTGGGAGATTCCGAGAACTTCTATTTTCTTCACAAAACAGCACCACGGTAATTCTGCCGAAAACAATGTCAGTCCGGGTTAGTTCCATTTAAATCATAGAAAAGTGCATAAAAATCATACAAAATTGTTGTAAACATGGCATGAATACTTCATAAATTATTGACACATTGGAGACGTATCACATGCCTTCACCCTCAACTCGCTCTGCCCGATGTTGTCCCACACAAATCCGGATGGGCCAGCTACATGTCATGTCCGATCTGAGAGCGACGAGCTACCCCGTCCCTCTCGGCCCGATCCTATTACCCAGGATAGCAAAAAAGCGGGCATGTTGGCACGATGCCTACGGGATCAATGCAGACATGGTCGACAACATGTGCCATGATACTTGTAAACTGCTTTGGGATTTTCCTCGAAGAGGAGGGGATGATGCAGCAAAGCAAAGTTAGGTATTTCACTCACTGATAACCAAGGTTATCGAACCAATAGGAGAACCACGCAAATTCCCGTCTTCAGCGCCTACGCACAAAAGAGCAAACACTTACACCCAACGCGGGCAAGGGGGTTGTCAATCACCTTGAACTCGTTACTTACAAGCGATAAGTAGTGATGGATAGATGATTTGATAAATATAAATTGTAAATAAAAAGAAAGCAAATAATGTGATACGTCTCCAACGTATCTATAATTTTTTACTGTTCCATGCTGATATATTATCATTCTAGGATACTTTTTGGGTCTTTATTTACCAATTTATAATATTTTTGAGCACTAACCTATTGACCCAGTGCCAGTTTCTGTTTTCTACATGTTTTTTACTTCTCAGGTTTACAGTACTAAACGAAGTCCAATTGCCACGAAACTTTTTGATGATTTTTTCTGGACCAAAAAAAGATCTGGGAGAGTCGGAAGAAGGTTGGGGGCCGCACCAGGGCCCCACAAGCTTGTGGGCCCCTGGCGGCTCCCCCGACCTCGTTCTCTGGCCTATAAATTCTCTAATATCGTGAAAACCCTGGAGGCTGTCCCAAAACTTTTTTTACACCGCCGCGAGGCCGTCTGGAGCTCCGTTCCGGCACCCTGCCGGAGGGGGGATCGATCACGGAGGACCTCTACATCAACCTTGCTACCCTCATGATGATGTGTGAGTAGTTCACCACAGACCTACGGGTCCATAGCTAGTACCTAGATGGCAATCTCTCTATCTCTTGATCTTCAATACAATGATCATCGCATCTTCGCTTTGATCTATCTGATGTAATCCTATTGTGTGGTGTGTTTGTTGGGATCCGATGAATTGTGGGTTTATGTTCAGATTATTCATGAAAAGTATTTCAGTCACCTCTGAATATTAAGATTCTTATTTGCATGATCATTATAGCTTCGTAATGCTCTCCGATTTATTGATGTGCTTTGGCCAAGTAGATTGATCTATCTTCAGTGGGAGTGGTGCGTTGTGGTAGGTTCAACCTGATGAGTTTCTATATCCCAGTGACAAAGTAGGGGACAAGATGCGTCTTTGTGTTGTTGCTACTAAGGATAACACAATGGGGTTTATTCATATTGCTTGAGTTTACTTTGTCTACATCATGTCATCGTTCTCCATGCATTACTCTGTTTGTCATGAACTTAATACGTAGAGAGGCAAGCATAGAAGCACTCTTGAAGTGGAGTAATAGTAATAGGTGCAGGTAGGAGTCGGCCTATTTTTTTATGGACGTGATGCCTATATACACATGATCATTGCCGTGAAAATCACATAATTATCCACTTTTCTATCAATTGCCCAACAGTAATTTGTTACCCACCGTATGGTGCCTACATGAGAGATGCCGCTAGGGAAAACTATGGCCCCCGGGTCTATTCACTTATAAATTTACAAACGCTACTATTACCTTGCTGCCTTTATTTACTTTTTATTTTATTTTGCAATTTACAATTATCTACACACCTCACTTGCTTGTAAATAACTAGATCAAGGGGATTGACAACCCTCTTGCCCGCGTTGGGTGCAAGTTGTTTGTTCTTTTGTGTGCAACCGCTGAAGACGGTTGAGGATTGATATTCCTATTGGTTCGATATAAACCTTGCTTTCATAACTGAGGGAAATACTTACCCACTTTGTGCTGCAATAACCCGTTCCTCTTCACGGAAAACCCAACGCAGATCACAAGTATCATAATGGCAGCAATATTTTAGGGTTTTTGTAATTATATTTGTGAGGTGACCCGGGGGCCATAGTGTTCGCTAGAGGCTTCTCTCTCGAAGAAGGCACACGGTGGGTACACAAATTACTGTTGGGCAATTGATAGAAAAGAACATAGTTATGCAATATTTATTCACAGCAATGATCATGTATATAGGCATCACATCCATAAACAAGTAGACCGACTCCTGCCTGCATCTACTACTATTACTCCACCCATCGACCGCTATCCAGCATGCATCTAGAGTATTAAGTAAAAACGGAGTAATGCTTGGAGGATGATGACATGATGTAGACAAAGTAAATCCAATCAATATGAATAAACCCCATCGTTTTACCCTTATTGGAAGCAATACAATACGTGTCATGTCACTAGGATTGAGCACCGCAAGATTGAACCCACTACAACGCACCACTCCCACTTGAAGATAAATCAATCTAGTTGGCCAAACCAAACCGATAGATCGGAGAGCATTACGAAGCTATAACAATCATGCAAATAAAATACCAGCAAGTATTCAATATCTTTTCATGAATAATCTGAACATAAACCCACAATTCATCGGATCCCAACAAACACACCGCAAAGATTGATTACATAAGATAGATCACCGCGGGAATCGCGGTGATCTTGGCAATGAAGAACATAGAGAGAGAGAGAGAGAGAGAGATAGCCATCTAGGTACTTACTACGGACCAGTAGGTCTGCGGTGAACTACTCACACATCACCATGGGAGCAGCAAGGTTGATGTAGAGGCCCTCCGTGATAGATCCCCCCTCCAGCAGGGCACCGGAACAAGGCTCCAGATGGGCACACGGCGGAACAGAGACTTGCGGTGGCGGAAAAAGTGTTTTGGGAGGCTCTCTAGGGTTTTTGGAATATATGTGAATTTATAGGCCAGAGAACGAGGGCTCGGGGGCGGGGTGGTGGCCCCAAGCTATCAGGCGCGGCCACCCCCCTGGGAGCGCCCTGATGGCTTGGGGGCACCTCGTGTGCCCTCCGGTCTTCCTCTGAAGCTTTCAGGTCTTATTTTGGTCCAGAAAAAATCATCAAAAAGTTTCGGGGTATTTGGACTTCGTTTGGTACAGTATTTCTGAAAAGCCAAAAACACGCAGAAAACAGCAACTGGCACTTGGCACTAGGTTAATAGGTTAGTGCTCAAAAATAATATAAAACAAAAAGTAAATGCCTAAAAAGTATCCTAGAATGATAACATAATAGCATGAAACAATCAAAAATTATAGATACGTTGGAGACGTATCAGCATCCCCAAGCTTAATTCCTCCTCGTCCTCTAGTAGGTAAATGACAAAAACAGAATTTTTTATGTGACATGCTACCCAACATGTAATATTTTGAGGTATGATCATTGAGAAACGATGAATCAACAAACATTAACATAGTAATATCCATGAACATAAGTAACATAATCATCAACTCTCAAAATATACGATCCTTAAAGAATGTTTACCCCCCATTCATTTTATCATATTAGCATGGCATGGCTCCGTCTTCACCACATAAATACAAATGTCAAGCACCACGGTGTTAAGCCAAGCAATTGGATCGTACTTTTTCATGCGCTTCATCATTTTATACCTCACTCAATACATGAGCATGAACCATGGACATAGCATATATATAGGTGGAATAGAATATGGTGATAGGTTTCAAAGGGGTAAAAGTGGAGAAGAAAGTCTCGCATCAACTAGGCAGATCAACGGGCTATGGAGATGTCCATCAATCGATATCAATGCGAGGAGTAGGGATTGCCATGCAACGGTTGCACTAGAGCTATAAGTGTATGAAATCTCAAATGAAACTAAGTGGGTGTGCATCCAACTTGCTTGCTCATGAAGACCTCGGGCATTTGAGGAAGCCCGTCATCAGAATATACAAGCCAAGTTCTATAATGAAAAATTCCCACTAGCATATGACAATGACAAACATGAGACTCTCTATATGAAAAACATGGTGCTTTTCTCTAAGCACAAGTGTGGAAAAAGAGGCAATAGCACTGTCCCTTCTCTCTTTATCTCTCATTTATTTCTTTATTTCTTTTCTTTTTTCTTTCTTTTCTTTTTCTTTTTTTCTCTTTTTTCCTTTTTCTCTTTTTTCCTTTTTATTTTTTATTTTTTGTCCGTAGTCTCATCCCGACTTGTGGGGGAATCATTTTCCCCATCATCCTTTCCTCACTGAGATAGTGTTGTAATAATGATAATCATCGCACTTTTATTTACTTACAACTCGATATGAAAAACTAGTAAACAATATGACTCTATATGAATGTCTCTGGCAGTGTATCAGGATGTGCAATGAGCTAGCGTAACATGTAAACCATGATGAACGGTGGCTTTGCCACAAATACCATGTTAGCTACATGATCATGCAAAGCAATATGACAATGAGTGCACAAGTCATATGATGTAACGGTGGAAGTTACATGGCAATATATCTCGGAATGGCTATGGAAATGCCATGATAGGTAGGTATGGTGAATGTTTTGAGGAAGATATTAGGAGGCTTATGTGCAACAGAGCGTATTATGTCACGGGGTTTGGATGCACGGGCGAAAGCTGCACCGATCCTCGAGGTGAGAATGGGCAATGCACGGTACCGAAGAGGCTAGCATATATGAAAAGGTGAGTGTGCGTACATCCATGGATTCACATTGGTCATAAAGAACTCACATACTTATTGCAAAGCTTTATTAGCTCTCTCGAAGCAAAGTAATACTAGCATGCTCCTAGGGATGAGGTTAGTAGGAGTTAACCATCGCGCGCCCCCGACCTAAACAGCACTAGGATTTCAATGAGGAATAAGAATGCTCGCACATTATCACCATGCCATAACCAATATTTAGATGAACAGAAAATTAACACTCTTTAACTATCGATATTTCTACTAACCAACAACCATGCACTCACGTCCTTTCATATTACCACATCAATATCATTAACACAATTTCTCTTTTATGTGCTACATGAAGGTTTTGATTATGCACTCCTTGAATACCTATTATTTTTGGACTAGTCTTATAACCCATGCAAATTACCGTCACTATATATTAGACTCTCAAACAAATTGAAGTGAAGAACGGGAGTGCAATTATTTATATAAAATATATACGCCACCGTGCTCTAAAAGATATCTATGACTCTGGTGGTCTTCTGGCGCCTCCCGGCGACTTGTTTCTTCTCCATTCTCCTTCCTTTCCTTTCTTCCACATGATTTCTTCCCTTTTTAGCCCATTTCTTGTGGAAAAATATCAAAGGGAGAATTTGTGGAATCCTTTGCATTCATTAGTCATTAGTGGCAATATCCGAGTGAATATCTCTCTTTTAATGATATATCTCGGTTTAAACATGTTTGAAATGAGTGTAAAAATATCACTCATCAATCTCCTCAATCACAACTTGTCATGTGCATTTGTAGTCCAACGAAAAATCATCATATGCACATCTTCAAGGGGGGTTTTATTCTATATCCTAGAATCCAAATCTTCATACTTTCATATCGACACTTATTATGTATCCCCGTTGAAAACTTAACCAAATTTTCATCAATCGCCCAAAAGGAGGGATTGTTAGTGCATCTAGTGCCCCCTTAGTGGTTTTGGGGTATATTGAAGACAAATGGGTTAAGGGACTAATGTGTTTGTGAGTATACACAGGAGAAAAAGTCACCGAAGATTTTGGTTTAACCAAGACGACCCCTAAAAATGTATTGTACATTGAAGAAATTGGTGCAACCTTTGAAGAAATTGAAGCTTGAAGACTTTGTATTCATAGTTTTTTCTTATTTCTTTGAGTCAATAGGGAACACGGTACTGTTAAAGGGGGTCTAGGTGATAGATAGGAAAATTTTCCGAAGTGATGCTCAAACTCAAACCTACCTATTTCTTCGAGTGAAGACTTTGGAAATCTCTTGCAGTGCAGTCGATTTCTTCAGCGGCGGAGACGAAGTTCATCTGGTCGCTGACAAAATTGGTTTGACTAAAGAGTTAGGAATTAGCCCGTGCGAATCCTCCTACGATGACGATTTTGAGAGTTCAAAATTCCGATCATTGTTGTGCGAGTGCCAGATGTCGAGTGGATCCTTATCCTGACAACGGTCTTGTCTGAAGGGCGTGATGGTCAAATCATGTCGGGTTGCCCTTGCCTATAAATAGATGCACCCATAACCATTTGTTGGTTGGCTGCTCCGAGTGCATGATTGACATGTGTCATCTAGAGCAACCCATCCTTCGACAAATTTGAGAAAAAACGTAAGTGAGGAAAAAACCAAATAACTAGAGCCCAAAAGTGGTTGAGCATCACTGAAGATTTTTCATGTTTGATTTGACGCTTATTACATTTGAAGACTGTGATCTTTCAGACAGTTAGGCATCATGTTATGAGCAACCAAGACGAAATTATGGTGTGCCATAGAACGAGTCTGTGAAGGTTTTGAAGTCTACCTTGAAGACTTACCACGAATAATTGGGCGAGGTCTAAGTGACCTTATCTCAAGGGGGATAAGTTGAAGACTAAGTGTCTTCTGAGTTGAATCTCAAGCCTCCCTAACCAGACATACAGTTGCCAAAGCAACTAAAACTGGTCAAACAAATTCATTGTCTTCATCGAGCAATCCGGTTCTATTTCCTCAACTTCTAATTTCCGCATTTGTGTGTTGAAGAAATTGACCTCCTTTTGTTGAAGACCTTCACTATTCGTCAACTCCTGTTGTACTCTGTTTGTCTTATGTTTAGCTCTACTTCACTCTTCCTTCCCTGTGCTCACATCTTGTTGGTATGCCTCACTCCACCTTATACATGTTCTGCCTCACTGTGATGACATAGTGACTACTCTAATGTGCATGCTTAAGTGTTGTGTCTTTTTTGTTTAGTTATTCGTCACTTTGTTATTCTTCAGAAAACCGCTTTTTGGAGAATTTGTTAAAATCTCCCAATCACACCCACCCCCCACTCCCCTGGTCGATAACTTGCACTTTCAGACACGTTGGACCCAGCCCAGTCAAGGTCGCTATCTCTTTTTTTCCTCTTTCTCTTCATTCCCATCAATCATATGCATTTGTACGGACAATTTGAGGGCACGACTGTATACATAGACAAACATGGGTTCAAAGTGGACACGTCCGAACATGTTCACGGATAAATAGAAGGGTCAAATTAGGTCAATCCAATTAGAGATGCTTTTAAGGGCAAAGGTATCCAGGTTAGCACAATAAAGGCTACCCATAAAAAACAAAGATAGTCCATCACATATACTACTTAATAATCTCAACAATAACAATATAAATGCATGACTGGATTTTAACGTCAGCAGGTCCAGGATTGGGGGGAAATAACTATAACATGAGTTCTGACATGTTCTCCCTTTCTTTTGTGAAACAAACCTGCACAATCTGCAAATATAAATTGTTTGGGCCTTCCTAGCATGCCGATGAAAGATCACAAGATGATGGTAGGGAGAGACGCCTGGACTAATCTTAGGGCATCTGGCATGTCTAATATCCTTGCATGAATCTTGGTGCAATTGCTGGAAAGACCATAGGGAGGGACGCCTGGACTAACATACCATTCGCTAGTTTGGTAATACATGAGGGAACGACCTTCTTGAGGGAACCTTTTTCCCTATATTAGCGTCGTGCGAGCTTTTGTCCCTATATCAGCGTCGTGGTAATTTGTATGTGGAGCATGGTAATTTTTCTGATGCAACATGGTAAATTCCTTTAGACATGTGTGGTAATTTCTTTTCTGCAGCATGGCAATTCTCTTTGTACCATAGCAAATCATTGACATCTGTGGCAACTTTCTTCTGATGTAGGATGACCCTTTTTTTTGCCATGTGCGAATCTCTGGTACACATGAAAAATTACTCTGCTGCAGCATGGCAAATTCTAACAGTTCTTTCTACTAGCATGACATTTTCTTTCAACATACCAAATCTTTTTGTAATAGAGCGTTCGTTGTGAGTGGTTTTTTCCATGGAAACACTACCTGATGGCGTTTTTCACTCAACAAGCCTCTTGTAGGAAATGTTTGTTCGATCAGGGAATATCAACACGTTATTGACGTTAAGAAAAATAAAAATATTTAAATATGTATTCCTCAAAGGAAGAAACACATCAGATTTTAGTTGAAAAAATGCACTGACCCAAAGGATCTATCCCCACTGTAATTTTTACAAGTTGTGCTGATGCCTCACAAGCTTAAATATTATCGAGGTTTTCCTGTGATTGCCACTGCCTGTGTACCTGCTAGTGTAGCATTGCAATGCTAGTTGCTACGCTACTCTCTTTGATATAATCTACTACTCCGTGGGTAGTAAGAACAGATGGCAGACCAAACACTGGTAAGAAGATAACAGCACAAATGACAACCACAGCATGTCATTCCATACTAGTTAATAACACTGGGTTGCACTGCTATCCAAACGAACTCACACTCTCACATAACTGAAGGTTCATCAATCTATGATCACCAGAGACTGTTCCAAGCGGCAAACACGATCTCGAAAAAAAATGAAAAACTTTTAATAATCTACCGCGATATCACCATCAAACACAGCTCTTAGAGTGGCGAGACTTTAGTTGAAAATGATGTCAGATGTTCCACGAGAAGCCACCGTCTCCCGGCTGCTCCCCCATGAACAGCCCGCTCTCAACGAGTTCGTGGGAGATGAGATGTTCCAGGTCGTCCATGTCATGCACAGACTCCGCCTTTGGGGTCGCCGCATTGCCGCCAGAAGCGGCCGGGTTGTTGCTCACTGACTTGAAACTGCTGCTTCGCTGGACCATGGCAGCTCCGCTGTTGATCAGATTACTAGGCCCTGCCATACCCATCGGAGCAGCGCCCTTTGCTGCGCCCTTATTCATGTGTTGTGCCTGCTCTCCACTAGCAGCGGTGTTGGCGACTGCGGCTCCAGACGCAAGACCACCATTTGTATTGGGAGTGCTAGGCGACTGCTGCAGCTGTTGATGTTGCTGCTGCTGCTGCTGTCGATGTTGCTGCTGCTGCTGCTGCTGTTGATGGTGTTCCTGCTGCTGCTGCTGCTGGTGCTGCTGCTGCTGCTGCTGTTGATGGTGTTGCTGCTGCTGCTGCTGATGGTGCTGATGGTGCTGCTGCTGCTGCTGTTGCTGATGAGCAAGAGCGCGGCTATTGGTATTCTTGGCTTCTTGCAGCAGCTGATTGATCACATGCTGCTGGAATTGTGGACTAGCGCCCAGGCCTTGGAAATTGTTATGCTGGTGCTGGGGCATACCTTGCTGGAACGACATGGGATGCTGGAATTGCCCAAGCTGAGCCGCACGGAACGACCTAGATGCTTCCAGCTGAATGCCACTGTGCACTGTTGTAGGACCTTTGAAGATACTCGATGCCTCCTGCTGAAGCAAACTTTGATTAGGGCTTGAGCCTCTAAGCATATTCTGGTAATTATTTAGCGCAGCAGCATTCTGAGATGCCTCCTGCTGGAGCAAACCCTGATTTGCCCTTGAGCTTCTAAACATATTCTGGTAACTGTTCATTGCCGCAGCATTCTGTGATGCCTCCTGCTGAAGCAAACCCTGATTTGCACTTGAGCTTCTCAGCATATGTTGGTAATTGCTTTGTGCTGCAGGATTCTGCGGATTATTACTAATTGCTCCAACACCTGGAACCTCGTTATTCACATGGGGGCTCATTTCTGTTTTGACCGCCTTTGAGTCATGCAAATTCTGCACCGTGAGCTTTGGTCCAGCAGTTTGTTTGGGATAGTTCTTCAGGCCCTCTGCAGATGAACAGGCAAAATATTAAACATTTAAACTATCTCACGGATCAACGGGATCAATGGGCAAACCAGGGTCACTATTGTCCCAAATGTTTCTCTTCAGTTGTTATGAGTTGCTGTTATCAGCAGCAAATATGATGAAGCCCTAAAGGCGGCATGCAATGTTTAGCTCCGCACTGTTTGCATCACAACCAATCTGTACATGTTCAAGCTCACAGTCCACATCTCTCACTAGTTCAGAAGTTGCATTATGACCAAATTTGCATGATATTAGCTGGGTTTTTGGCTCAGCTGGGGTTTGAGCGTAGTTTCTAGTCATGTAGATGTTTCTTATGAAGTACTACCTCCATATCAAAATATTAACGTTTTTGTAGGCTAAACGAGATCAGCTTACAAAAAAGTCTTATATTTTGGTACGGAGGTCATACAATAGAACATGCATTATGGGTTAACTTTTTGGAAGAAACCAAAATGCTATGCTTAGTTCTACCATATTCATGAGAATCACTGGTCAAAACTGTTTTATGGAAACTTAATACAGCACCTAGGTACTAAAGACGATTGGTGTATGTGCATGCTCCTACCTATAGGGCCGAGCTTGTTCTTGTGACTAAACTCAATTAGATCCTTCATGTGATTCACCACCTCTGATATCTGCCAAGAGGACATAAGCAATCAACATGTCATAATGCATGTATACGGAATAAAACCATATAATGCACGCCATGTGGAAAATATCAAGACTACAAAATGTTGAGCAAATAGAAAGGTAAATACTACATAGGGAACTCCAGTTACCTGCAAACAGCGAACATATCTTTTAGAAAGACCATGTTCATTTAGGCTATGGTGATCTATATTTTTCGCTAGTTGTCGTGATGCTGACGCAAACCTACAAATTTCATACAAAAAAAAATTTACATTTAGTGATTAGAATATCAGAAATTCAACTCTAGAGAGAATCAACTACATATTTTTGTAGTTTTACTAACTGGTTGCAAGCGTTTTGTGCCTCATCATTCGATAGGCCAGCAGGTCCATTTTTAGTGACAGTAGCTTGATAATTCTGGGTAGCACGCAGCATATGTGTAACCTGAAAAAACAAAAGCATGTGCATAAGAAAAATATAGAAGGGTACCAAAGTTAAAGCGTATCACACAAAGCCACAGATTAAGATTTATAATTAGGTGAACTGGTTTAATGCCCGTGCTTTACCATTTCCTAGAAAGTAAAAAATAAATCCATTTGGAAGGAAAATTTATGAAGAAGACAGGAAGCTTTCAAATTGCAAAACCTAAAAATAATCGTAGTAAATATTTAGAACCACAAAACAAGACGGCAGAGACGGTGGAGAGATGTCCCCACTTGTAGCAAGTGATTTTGAAAGGTGCTATGGCAAACATGAGGATTGCAATGAATTATGGCCTACTCTAAAGGTTGAGTATAATTTAATCATCTTTGGTGTTTTCCGCCTGCAGCTATCTGTAACTTAATTGAGTAGACAGTTAAGCAAATGGGTGATAAAACTAGTAACCGTGGGAGGGATCTGGTCTTTTTCACACCCCAATCACCCAGGAGCAGCAATGCCCATTAGATTTACGTCATAAACACAAAACTACAAGATACCAGGCATCAAAGCACACTGTGTATATGTAGGCGATAGCTCAACCATATGCAGCCTTTGAACCAAAGGTTAATCAAATAGGAGATGGAACAGGAAGCCCATACCGGTCTAAGAACTTTACCTGGTCTGTTAGAAACTTGCGAGTGACATACTCGTCGTGTTTCCGTGAACAAAACTCCCAGGACATAATCTGCATATGCAATCAGCACATAAGAATGATTCTCACTTCATGGTATCCACAAATCCACAAATGCTCAAAAAAAGACACCCAAAAGGTGCTATGGTATATGCTAGCTACTACAACTAGGAACATGCCTTTAGTTCTGGAGTGAATATTATTCTCAGCTGTCCCTCATGTGTGACATGTTGGTGTTCATAGATGCTCTTCTGAACAACTTTAGCATGCTCCAGGAGCAGCAGTCCGTTGGGCAACCGGAACTCGTTCGGCATGTCAAGGAATAGATATTCATCCTTAACACCATGGTCAAATCTAATTTGACATAGTCTAGGAAGTATTTCAGAGGTAGCCTCTGTACGATAGACAAGAGAAAGGAGGGACACTGGGTGAGCTCAAAAAAAAATTGATTACATTGCAGAGAAAAACTTAAAACCTTATTTATGAGAATTGCACAATGAAGAAGCAAAACAGAAAGAGCCCAAAAAACAGACAGTCAAGGTGTTCATCTAAAAAACAGGAGGGGCAAAGTGCATGATAACACAAAGAAAGCTTTGCTGTGGAAGAAATAAAATGCCAAAACTATGAGGTTATTCTTCATTCATGACATTAACCCACTATTTCTTATGATAAGGTATTTTGTACTGCTCCAGAGAGTTAACAACTTCATAAGATAATTTTATTTGCACTCTTGATGCTTAATGGCTTCCATAGAAAGTAATATTGTTGATTGTCTTCTGTAAAGCTACTTTTATTTGCACTCTTGATGCTTAATAGCTTCCTTAGAAAGTAATACTGTTGATTGTCTTCTGGAAAACACAAGACATGTACAAGAATATTGAGCTTGGCAAATAGAGGAATAACAGAATAAGCATAAACAAATCAGCATTCATTCGCAGTGAGCAATCTTGAAGGGAAATGTGCAAACAACCAAGGATATAACATTTACCATATCCTTTCCCCGAATGCGCATTACAAATATCACAACGCCATGTACCCTGTAACAAGGAAAGAATAGGAGTGTGAAATTGCATAGATCTTATACTACATCAAGGAATAAGTACCTTGGATTTAGAGCATGCATGCAGAGCAGACAAAGAATCAGCTTTATCAGCTATCAGCGGGTTCATTACACAAAATAGATATATATAATTTAAATAGCCATTGCAGGACGGTTTCAAACTTTCAATTAAAATAACTAGTGCAGGCTAAAAATAACAAATATTTCCTCATGAGGCTACACATACAAATTATGTTTCTCACTGCCATCAAAGGTAATCGATAATAAACAGTGTTGAATAATCCTAGCAGAACTTTAAAAGATGGTGTATGATAGTATTTAAACATCTATTCAACATAATTTCAGATATGAAATTTTTACTAACCGGGGATGTCTGTGGAATAGCAGCTGAGATATTCCCTGGTTTTTCATATGATGACACACACCATCTTTCTCTTGATCGTGGTGCAAAATATTCATCAATGAGCTTCCTCCAGTATGTTATGGGATTATTCTACAAGACAATTTTGAGTAAATTGTACTTCCATTGTTGTGTATCTTGTAATAAATGTATGAAAATGCAGAAACTCACATCTGGCCGGTAACGCTTGTGATACAAATACTGCATTAACCTTCGAGAACAAAGCCCGCTCTCGACAGGAGTCCTAACAGGTCCAGCTAGCTGAATTCCAGGCTGTGCTAGCGGCGTCCTCAACTGTGGCTGGCGAGGTATGCCGACTTGAGAATGTTGATGCTGAGGAAATTGTTGCGATAACTGATGCTGCTGTTGTTGCTGAATTTGTGCCAGTTTGTGCTGCCGGATCAAGGCTTGAAGCTGTGGGTTATGTTGGCCCTGGAGATGAAGAGAACTCTGACCTTGGAGTAGCTGTTGAATCAACTGTTGTTGCAAGATATCATCTTGACGAATATCAACTCTAGGCTTCTTTTGAGCATGAAATGCGGCAGCAGCATCAATCACAGGTTGTGATGTTACACTAGATGCTCTCCGCTTCTGCATCTGCTCTTGGGGTGGACTTTGCTGCATGATGGAGCCATCAATGACTGAAGAGCCAGAAATGTTATTGGACGAAAACGACATCGGAGAGGCAGGAAGGCGCATGAATGAATCAGCATTCATGCTCGTACTTTGCTGAAACTGGGCACCTCCAGAAAGTGATGAGTTGCCATCGGTCACCAAAGAGCTAACACCAATGCTTGGCCCAGAGGAATTTGTAGTACTAACTGGAAGGCTACCATTCATGTCCCTGGGAACAAGTCCAAGGTTGGAGCGTGGGGCCCCGGACATGGAGGTCAGCAGGGTTGAGACTGAACCATCACCTTGAAGAATCTTGCTTAATGGGATAGAACGTCACTGGAAACTAGCAAGGATCTTCGGATATTTTCGCTGGAAACTGCAAAGTGTAATTATCAGTAATATTTTGAAGCAATGAAGCAAATCAAGAAAACAGTCACCGCAAAATTTCTCAACCAATGAGCTTATGAACCAACAGTCCAGGACGCATAATTCTAAGTTACTAACTTCTAAGTCTCAAAATTAGGACTCGTTTCAGGACATCAATGATAAAAAAAACAGCCATCATCAAAAGGCAAGTGTTAATCCGATCTCAGAGATGAAATGCATTGACTTTACTCTCAAAAGGAATACAGGTTATATGGCCGACGTAAAAGAAGCCAGAAATAACACAAATAGAGAGGAAACAGGGCAAGAGAAGTTGACTGAGACAGGATATTTCATTTGAATTACAAACTACTAGCACATAGATACAATCAATGCAAATTGCAACTACACGTTCGCATGATCAAGTTCTTAACAGCAAAGAGAGTTGCTTCCTATCCACCCTGACAAAAGGAAAGCACAAGACAAAAGAAGCTGGTAGTGAGAAACGTTCGGCGATGTACAGTCTCATGCGAGCTTGCAAGATATCACAAACCAAACAGTAAAAAACAAGCAAAGGTAAGAGAAAATCACAGGAACACAAACCCACCTAGTTCAATTAGAAGAAAATATAATCTTGCATGATCACCTGCCACTTTGTTTGGATATTTAACTACAGACTATGCAGGGCAGGACTACGACTAAAACAAGAAACCCTGATGATGAACAAAAACTGCTTCAAAACCTAACTAAAACAGGACACAGCAGATAGACCGCCTAACCTAAGAAACTACTCCCTCCGTCCCAAAATAACTGTCTCAAGCTTAGTACAACTTTGTACTAGAGCTAGTACAAAGTTGAGACAGTTATTTTGGGACAGAGGGAGTAGAAGATAAGGTCAATGTAATGAATAAAAAGATTTAAATCACCAAGAAAAAGAAATACAGAAAGGAGAAAAATTATATCCTTCAATGCAGAAACGAGTGTGTCATTTTTTAAGTGGTCATCATTCACAGGGGAATTAGAAGATTCGTTTGGGGGGGGGGGGGGGGGGGGGGCAAATGTTCCACGCTAACACAATTTGGATACTGAGTGTTAACTTCTGCCGTGGCTTTCTTAGAGGTGATTGATTATTTTCCCCTGTTGGTTCCCAAAATTGGTTTATTTCATTCTCAAAATCGCTGCGCGTGGGACGGCGCACACCGCACCAGGCAGGGCCCAGGTGTCGGTGACACCAAGTGTGGATGGGTGCGGAGCCACCGTGTGCTCCAAGGGGAGGAAGCTACAGGAGCTCACGCAGGCGGGTCGCGCACCATGGACCCAGAGAGAAACCATGGGCCCACGTGTCAGTGGCCTGGCTCCCTCCAACGTAAAAGAAAATCACAGGTACACAAACCAACCTAATTCAGTTAGAAGAAAAAATACAACCTGGCATCATCACCTGCCACTTTGTTTGGACTATTTAATTACAGACTTAGCAGGACTGCAACTAAAACAAGAAACCCTGAGAAACAAAAACTGCTTCAAAACCTAACTAAAACAGGACACAGCAGATAGACCGCCTAACCTAAGAAACTGGAGAGAAGGTCAAAGTAATGGGAATAAGAAGATCTACCTCACAAAGAAAAAGAAAAAGGGGAAAATACAAAAAGGAGACGAATTATATCCTTCAATACAGACAAGAGTGTGCCATTTTCTAAGGTGGTCATCGGTCACAAGGGAATTCGAAGATTCATTGAATGTGGGTGAGGGGGGAGCAAATGTTCTGCAATAACACAATTTGGATACTGTGCGTTCACTTCTGCCGCGGCTTTCTTAGAGTTGATTGATTATTTTGCCCTGCTGGTTCCCCAAAATCGGTTTCTTTCCTTCTCGAAATCGGCCGGTTCATCCTAAACGGAATCGAATCACAAGGCGCAGACTCAACTCAAGAAATCACAAGCAGATAAACCTAACGAGCAGGGAGCGGCATTGTGCCATCACAGAGTTCACCCCTAGCTAACTTCACCCCAGTTCGTGGTACAAAAGCTGCAGGCAAACCGATGCTACCGACCAAAACAGGTAGAGAAAGAGAAGACAAAACCTTGAGCTCCAGGCATTCATGGCCTCCCCAACAACTCAAGCAACACCAGAGGTACTCTTCTCAAGATCCAGAGAATTTGTGAGTTCGGGAATTCGACGCTCTTTTCAGCTCTTGCTTTTGGTGGACTCCTCTCGGGGCTACACCTTTCGAGCGCAAGAAGAGGATTTCCGCCCCCAAATTCCCGGTGCCGCCGCATTGGGGCGACCGGGGCCCGCCCCCACGGCGGAAAATCCCCCCTGTTCGTCCCCCCGCATCAAGAACGCGGACGCAAATCCCCTCGAAGCAATCGTGCGGATTGAGGCCGAGCCATGAATCGAACCAATCTACTACCAGCGCGGATATCACCAATCGAATGCGGAGAAATCCTCACCTCGAGAGCTCGCGGGCGGTCGTAGTCGGTCGCTGTTCTTCCTCCTCCTCCGTGATGCTGCCGCTCGTCCTCCTCCTTGGTCTCGTGCTCCGGATATTATTCTTTCTGGCGTTGTTTTCCCCCTTTTTATTCTACACTAGTTCTTATTTCTTCTCCGCTTCTGGTGGCTGCGTGTGTGCGGGCGGCGGCGTCGCCGGCGGGCGAGCGAGGGCAGCCGGGTTAAATAGATTCGCGGGGGGCGACCGGGGCCAGCTAGTGGCCCGTCCCACGGTGAGACGGGTCACGCGGGCCCATCCGCGCCCTCCCAGCCCTCCGATCGAGATCCAATGATCGAGCTTCCACGTGGACGCGCGGTTGGCCGGATGGTGGGGACACGTGACCGGGAGGGGGAAGGTCGGCTCGTGCTACGCGCATGCTGAGACGCGCGGGCTGGATGGGGCCCGGGTGTCAGTGATGACGACGGTGGGTAGGTGGGTGTGAATGGACCGTGTGCTTCGTGGGGAAGTTACAGAAGCTCGCGCACACAGGTCACGCGTCGTGCACCCAAAAAGAACCCGTGAACCCACTTGTCAGTGGTGTGGCCTGCTTTACGGCTGGCTGAGCTAATGTGTAAAATAAACGGGAGGTGTCTTTTCAGTTGATAGGACGGCTACGTACACGCTACCATGTATAACTGACATGCGATGCCAAAAGCTTCTCGGCCCCGCGTGATAGCTGGGCTCGGGTGTGTGTAGCTTTCTGCCCTTTTCCTTCTCGTGGCGATTGCACATCATTTGTCGAGGAGCACATCCGTTATGCGCACACGGCTTGTCTCGCTTGCTTTCTGGAGGCTTTGCTTTTGCGAGGGGGGAGGGTGAGGCCGGCAGGGAGGACCAGCACCTTCGCTTCATTCGTCTTCAAGGTTGTCTTATCTCGATTAGTACATTCCCCTTCGCTTCATTGTTTGTCAGAGTTGTTTCAATCACCTTTGAACCGCTACGACACCATCCTAACACTAACCCTAGTCGTCACAGGTATTGCAATTGTCTCTTGACGAGCGGGATCGAGATGACTCATTGATTGGATTGAGTGGCCAAGCATTACAGATTTACCTTTCCTTTTATAATCCACCCCATTACTTGTTGTTGTGTATTTTACGAATGTGGTCTCGATGGAATTCGTTGCCAGGTTGATGGGTGGGCCTTTCTTGTCGATTTAGAGACAATTCCCTAGAAAGGAGGTTACACTGTGTCAACAAGTTCGCTAAATATAGGGTATTTTAATGGAAATATTTCTCAAATTGTATATTACCCATGATGAAATGGTGCGATGGGGTGGTAAGGATAAATCGGGGTTGGTACCCATTTCTTTCTCCAGGGTGAGCAACATCATCCGTGGACGGTTCGGGGACCTTCAATATGCAGACCACTCGCTTTTCCGGAGCTGATGAGGTGTATTAAATAATTGTCAATTGTGTCTCAGCCTAAGGATTGTGGCTTTTTTCATACCGTTCTGGTGCTTTATTCGTCGTGTAGAGCTACTTTGACATTTTGCTAGTTTCAAAAAAAATGTCTTAGTTATAAAAAATGTCTTAGTTGATCGACAAGCATTGAATGTGTTTATCTATTGTGGGGAACAAAAGTATCTCACTGATAACTTCATGGAAACTGCCTAAGAATTGGTGCATGCTTAGTTTAAAACGCTTATGCTTGGATATGATATTCTGGCTAGTTGTGGCCCTCGCCGCAACCTACTCATGGTCGAATGTTCATCGTCAACATATATATTTGTCATCGAGGATGTCTTACCTCGACCGGCACATTCCCCTTCACTTCATTGTTTGTCATCGTCACTTCAATCGCTTTCGAAACACTACCACACCACACCATCCTAACCCTAACCCTAATCATCATGGGTCTTGCCTTTGTCTCCTGTCGTGGACGGATCGAGATGACTCGTTGATTTGGCTTGAATGGCTAAGCATTACAAAATTACCTTTCCTTTTACAATCCACCATATTACTAGTTTGTGTGCATTTTATGAATGTAGTACTCATGGAATTCATCGCCAATCTTATGTGTGGGCCTTTCTTGTCGGTTTGGACACCATTTCTAATGTGGATCACATTGTGTCAACAAGTTCACTAAATATAGGGTATGTTGATGGGAATGTTTCTCAAACTATGTATTATCCATGATGAAATGGTGCAATGGGGTGGTCAGGATAAGAATATTCCATGGTGATCGGGGTTTGTACTAATTTCTTTCTCTAGGGTGAGCAAGTCCATATGTGGATGGTTCGGCAACCTTCGATATGTGGACGGCTCGCTTTTCTGGAGAAGACGAGGTGTATTACCTAATTGTCTGTTGTGTCTCAACCTAACGATTGTGTTTTTTTTTCATACTGTTTTGGTGATTTATCCGTGGAGGAGGGTTAGTTTCTACATGTCGTGGCCTACTCGCGGCGGAATGTTTTGTCATTAACACATTTGTCGTCAACGTTGTCTTACCTCGATCGATACATTCCCCTTCACTTCATTGTTTGTCATTGTCGCTTCAATCACTTTTGAAATGCTACCATGCCATCCTAACCCTAGTTGTCATGGGTCTTGCATTTGTCTCCTAGCAGAGCCGGGACGAAATGACTCCTTGATTTGGCTTGAGTGGCCAAGCATTACACAATTTATTTTCCTTTTATAATCCACCTCATTACTAGTTGATGTGTATTTTACGAATGTGATCCCTGTGGAATTCATTTCTAGTTTGATGGATGGGCCTTTCTAGTCAGTTTGGAGACAACTTCCTGAAAAAGGAGGACCACATTGTGTCAACAAGTTCGCTAAAATATAGGGTATGTTGAGGGGATTTTTTTTCAGATTGTGTATTATCCATGATGAATTGGTGTAGTGGGGTTGTCAGGATAAGAATATCTCATGGTGATCAGAGTTGATACTCATTTCTTTCTCTAGGCTGAGCAACTCCATCTCTAGATTGTTCGGCGGCCTTCAATATGTGGACGGCTCGCTTTTAGGGAGCAGATGAGGTGTATCACATATTTGTGAGTTGTGTCTCCACCTAGGGATAGTTTTGTTTTCATACTGTTCCGGTGCTTAATCCATGGTGGAGGGCTACTTTGACATTTTGCTTGTTTCAAAATAATGTCTTAGTTATAAAATGTGTCTTACTTGATTGGCGGGCAATTGACTATTATGGGGAACAAAAATATCTCAAGGATAACTTCAGGGAAAATGCCTAAAAGTTAGCACATGTTTAGTCTAAAACATGTATGTTTGGATAAGATGTTCTAGCTGGTTGTGGCCCTCGTCACGGCCTACTCGCGGTTGAATGTCTCCTCGTTAATGCATTTTTCTTTGAGGTTGTCTTACCTTGATCAATACATTCCCCTTCACTTCATTATTTGTCATCATCACTTAAATCACTTTTGAAATGCTACTACGCGATCCTAACCCTAACTCTAGCTGTCATGGGTCTTGTATTTGTCTCCTGACAGAGCGTGATCGAGATGACTCGTTGATTTGGCTTGAGTGCCCAAGCATTACAAATTTTCATTTCCTTTTATAATCAACTTCATTATAGGTTGTTGTGTATTTTACGAATGTAATCCCCATGGAATTCATCGCCAGTCTGATGGGTGGGCCTTTCTATTCAGTTTCAAGATAGTTTTCTGAAAGGAGGACCACACTATGTCAACAAGTTCGCTAAATATACAATATGTTGATGGGAATATTTCTCAAATTGTGTATTACCCATGATGAAATGGTGCATTGGGGTGGTCAGGTGATCAGGGGTGATACTCATTCTTTCTCTAGGATGAGCAACTCTATCCGTGCATGGTTTTGTGGCCTTTGATCTGTAGACAACTCGCTTTTCTGGAGTAGATGATGTGTATTAGATACTCTCTCCATTCCATACATATTGATTTTGTAAGAAGTCAAAACCATAAACTTTAACCAAGTTTGTGAAGAAAAGTATTTACATATAGAATGCCAAACATATATCATTAGATTCACTATAAGATGCAGTTTCATATTTTATATATTTGGTATTGTAGATATAAACCAAAAATATTATAGCACTACATTGTGTTACAGAGGGTGTATTTGTCAGTTGTGTCTCTACATGAGGATTATGTTTTTTCATACCATTCTCATGCTTTATCCATGGCAGAGGGCTACTTCGACATTTTGCTAGTTTCAAACAATGTATTAGTTGTAAAAAATGTCTTAGTTAATGGACATTCAACATGTTTATGTGTTGCGGAGAACAAAAATATCTCATTGCAACTTTGTTGAAAATGCCTAAGAATTAGCGCACGGTTATTCTAAAACTCGTCTGCTTGGAGATGATGTTGTAGCTAGTTGTGGACCACATTGCAGCTTACTCATGAATGAATGCTTTGTCGTCAAATTATTCGTCTTCGAGGTTGTATTATCCGGATTGATACATTTCCCTTCAACTTCATTGTTTGTCATCATTGTTTCAATCACCTTTGAAACGCTACAAATCCATCCTAACCCTAGTTGTCATGTGTATTGCATTTGTTTCTTGACTAAGCGGGATCGAAATGACTCGTTGAGTGGATTGAGTGGCCAAGCATTACAATTTTACCTTTCCTTTTATAATCCACCCCATTACTTGTTGTTGTGTATTTTACAAATGTGGTCCGATGGAATTCATTGCGAGTCTGATGGGTGGGCCTTTCTTGTCAGTTTGGAGACAACTTCCTGAAAAGGAGGACCACACATTGTCAACAAGCTTGCTAAATATTGGATACGTTGACGTGAATATTTTTCAAAGTGTGTAGTATCGATTATTAAATGATGCAGTGGGGTGATCGGGATAAGGATATCCCATGTTAACCAGGGTTGGTACTCATTCTTGCTCTAGGATGAGCAAGTCCATTTGTGAGCGGTTTGGCGACCTTTGATATGTGGACGACTCGCTTTTCTGGAGCATACGAGGTGTATTGCATATTTGTCAGTTGTGTCTTCACCTGAAGGTTGCGTTTTTTCATACTATTCTAGTTCTTTACCCATGGTGGCAGGCTGCTTTCAATTTTTTTTCTCAATTATTTGTTTTTTCTGTTGTTCATGTTGTTGTTACTAGCAAAAAAGTCCGTGCGTTGCAACGGGACAGAAAATAACACATACTCTTAACGCAATAATCATGACTCAAGACCATAATAGGTCCACGTCCTTTATTTTCACTTGACATCACATTTGTGTTGCCGATGGTGGCATCGGTGCTCATACAACAAAAACGTGTTTGAATATGGTCGGTCCTAAGGCGTCTCTCTCTCCCTCTCGCTCTCCCTCTCTCTCTCTCTGGCGTGCGCACGCACGCACACTAGCTCGGAATAAAATGAGAAATATGTTGTTTTTTCCTGCGAGATTTTTAAGAGGTGTGCATGCGTGGTTATTGATGTTTTCTTTCCTCTCAATCTAATTTTAATGGGTGTTTATTTGCAATTCGTATCGCCGCCGGAAAGAAAGAAAAACGGACCATGCTATAGATTAAGTTTGCATCAAAAATAATATTTTAGAAATATTTAACAGCTAAAAATAACACAATATTTAGATTTTACACATTTTGCTATTTAAATTTCATATATAACATGTTACAATCGGAGTCATTGTTTAAAAGATATTGATAATTTTGTTTTAGATAAACTGTGGATTGATTGACGGAAAAGTCAAGGGGGTTTTTGTTAAAATGAAGAAAAACGTTTCGGCTGATTTAAAAATGGACGGCGGGTTGATTAACTGAAACATCAGGGTTTTTTTGAAAAAATGCAAAAAACGGTTCGTTCGTGACTTAAAGATGGACCGTGGTTAGTTACTGAAAAAGACAAGAACTTTTCTGCAAAAATGTCAAGAATGTACGACTAGAAACAGTCGGTGCTTTATTATTAGGTGGAGATTTCAGTAACTTTGTACCTGTCATTTAAGAGTTTCTTAAATTATTAAAATTGAGCATTTTTCGTGAAAGAGTAGTTTCTTTCTTTAAAATGGTACAAACATAGACACTCATATGTACGCACATACACACATTCCTATGAATACATCCACACACAATTTTTCCTTGTGAACACCTCTGAAAGATTGAGCTGGGACATCATCTTGGGGTTGATGAAGTCATCACAAACACCTTTGCAGTCGATGAGAATATCTCCTCCACTGAACGGACATCGCCGAAAAGTCTGAAATAAATCAACAAAAATGCAAGCATCAGCGCCGAATGTAGGACTTGAGTTTCACCACAAAGAATCTAATAACTTGAGCAAGGCTTAGTTCGCGACACTTTCTTTTCTTATAGGAAAAACTTTTTATAAGAGTACAAGTTGTCGTGGTTTTGTCACGGCAAGATGTCCTCGTGAGAGAATTTAGGTGTGAGGCCATCGCAACTATGTGGCGGCTTGAGAGGGGTTAGTCTTGGTTCTCTTGCAGGGATCTGGCTTACTGAATGGAGAGAGCTACGACTCGCAGGTGGAAGGGGTTAAATAGGCAGTCGGCTGGAACACACCAGCATGGCGTGGATCCTTCTCGTGCCGGGTAGAAGATACGCCGGTACGGCCGGCAACTGAGTAGGGTCACGGTCCAATCCAGAGTGGCTGGGTGGGCGGACAGCTGGGTAGGGTCACGGTCCAATCCAGAGTGGCTGGGTGGGCGGACAGCTGGGTAGGGTCACGTCCATTCCGACTGCGCTGCCTATTGATCCACAGTGGCCATGTCGGATGCCAGAGACGGGTCAACTCTATTGGGCTCACTACCGGTTGAAGATAGGGTTGGTTTGGGGCTAGGGTAACCTACAGCCAGCTTGGCTCTGATACCAAGTCTTGTGGCACCCCGATAGAGGGCCGACGCACGCCAGCCCCAGGATAAGACCTGGCGCACGTCAAAGACATGATACAGCAATTCCAGGCACAAAAATGGCTTTATTGAATATAATGGAGTATTACAATACTGTTGCTTACAACAATATTACATAGCTCCAAGACTAACTAAATGGCAGCGAAGGTCTTGGTTCAGCGGCAATGACGTCTCTGGCTGGGCTCCATAACTCACAGGACTGGCTGGGTTACGATCTAGCACGACGATCCTTCTCCTGCAACTGGCCACGTGCAAGGCCAGGTGAGTACTTTGAATGTACTCGCAAGACAACCAAATACATAGCAACCAAACAAGCAGATGACAAAGCAAGCCCTATGCTATATAAGAACTTATTCTAAACATGGCATGGAATTAACAGGAAAACATGGATCAAGCATGGCATAACATGGATCATGCATATAATCTGCATAATATAGCATGGCACTGATCACAATAGGTACTTAAAGTGCTTACTGTTATCGAATGCCAACTTACTCTCTTCGGGGTTGTTCCACCACCCTCGAAATACTCATGATCCAATGGGCACTTCCGAACCCAAGACAAGTTCTGTCTATCTCTAATGGCGGGGTTGTTTCTAATCTGTCTATCTCTAATGGCTTGAACTTGTTCCTCCAGGGGTGCCCTACCCCTCCTTATATAAGTGGAAGGGGTAGGTTTGCATGGAGAGTCCTACTGGGAGTAGGATTAGGACTAGTCTCTCTTGAATCCTAATCCGGGTCTTGTTTCCTTTGTGAGGGAGTCTTTCCTTTCCTTGGGCCTTCTCTGTGAGCCGGCCCTCCCATGAGCCGCCCTCTGGGCCGTTGGGTCTTGTCGTTCGTCTGACCGGCCTGCCGGGTCACCAATGAGCCGCCAAGCTCGGCCGGGTCACCAGTGAGTCACCAAGTCCCGGCCGGGTCATACTTCAGGCCGGGTTATACCACGGGGTAATATCCCCGACATTAGCCCCCAGGTTAGCTTGAATTTATTCATGGTAAGCTCCTGAAATAAGAATAACAAATATGTTAAGGGACGGCTTGCTCCACTGGCCGGCTTAATGAAGTAGCTCCTTGAAAATCCGGGTTTCTTCTTCCTATTAACGAGCCGTCTTCACAAACATCTTGCAGGTCCGTGTCCTTTGCAAAAAATTGGGAATAAAACACACACATGTCGTTGAGTCGTCCTTCAATGCTTTGGCTTCGATGAAAATATCGGATATAAGAAAATCATATGAAGTTGAGCTGGCTTTCCATTGCTTTGATTGGGAATAGAAAATCATCCATTGTTAAACCACTTTCAACTTGTGAAGCCGGGTTGCTTATATAGGCTCTGTCGGGTTATGATCTTTTGATAATGCCGGGTCATGATTGTTGGTGATGCCGGGTCAAACAACTGGACTCCAGCTAACTTGATAAAATTATTGGAAATAAAGAAATCCGTGTGATGTTGAGCTGGTCTTTCAACGCTTCAGCTCCATGAAGAAATGAGACCCGTCCCGCTCACAATTGACATCTTGAAAGTGTTCTTCTATTTTTTATATCCATATTACCTGTAGCCCCCAAGCTCCGAGTTTATCCATGATGACTTGGTGCTTTTCAATAATATCTTTGACTATGTAGCCCCCAAGTACCGGGTTGTCTTGCCTGCAGCAGCCTGAGACTTGCAATTGTCTTTATACTTTATAAAACTTCAGCCAGTGTAGCCCCCAAGTGCCGGGTTGTCTTGCCTGCAACAACCTGGGACTTTGAACTTGGTGTTGCAAGTTGAGAAATATGGGTTGTCATCTGAGTCGCCAGATATAGACTGAGTGTCTTGTATTTCACATGTGTAGTCCCCAAGGGTCGGCTCATCAGTATGTGATGGGCCGGGTCTTCAATTTGGACCTTTAGAATTTGTTTAAGCAGCTGAATACTGTAGCCCCCAAGTGCTGGGTTGCATGCCTGCAGCGACTTGGGACTTTAGAAATTTTGATCTGAGTAGTGTAGCCCCCAAGTGCCGGGTCGTATGCCTGTGGCGACTTGGGACTGTGTGAGGATAATATAACCCATCATAATGTACTTCAAAAGTTCTCTTGAACTGATACTGATATGACTTGAATGAATCCTTAACCGTGGTTGTAATGTAACCCGTTACGAATATCCTGGAATAATGCCTTTGTCTTTGAAATGAAATCCCTGCTCGTGGTTGCGGTGCAACCCGGCAAATATATGTTTGAGAAATCCATAAGTGTTGTAGTTTACTACAGAGCACAAGTTGAAAAATCCAATAGCCGGTCAATTAAATGACCCGGCATTATATGTGATAGGGCGGCTCTTCGAGAATAGTCAATTCTTCCGAGCTGGCTTGAAAAATCCCAATCATTTAATACTGGTTATGATAATCCATGATGTAGATCCAGCCATTTTGGCTATCAAAGATCTATTTGTTCCTGCAGAGGTTATGATGTAACCCGGTTTGATGACCGGCTTGATATGTATGTATGATGCATGATGCAATGCAGGATGAGGTATGTATATGATAAAAACAACTGACAGAGAATATATACATGTATATCTCAAATTTTTGTAAGTCGGCTTTGAAGGCACAACCAGAAGAGATCAACTCTTGTTCTTATCTTTTGAAAAACTCAATGTTTTTGTTTCCAAGAAGCTTGGCATGAACACCTTTAATCCCGTAAGCCGGCTCTCACGTGACATAAATCCGTCGTTTTAACCTTAACTAGTTCAGGGTCTTAAAAAAGATTGACTGTTAAGAGTACGAATGGGCCACATAGCGGAGAGACTACAGCGGATAGGTGAGTTTATCCTAGCTCTGTGTAAGCCGGTTCTCTCGTGACATAAGCCATCGTTTTAACTTTGACAAGTTCAGGGTCTTATTGAAAGATTGACTGTCAAGAGTACGGCGGGTCACCTGGCGGAGTAGCAAGTTGCAAACAAGCAGGTTTAACCCATATATGGCATGGAAGCCGGTCAAGAGGGTATGAAAGCTAAACTCATTGAGTTGGAAGCCCCCAAGTGACCTATGATCATGGAAAAGCTCGGCCATAGGATATACAGGAGACAATGCTACTATTGCAAAACATCTGGGGTCTAGATAAGCCGGCTTTATTCCATTGACCATAATATGATGATCCAATAAATCAGGGCACCCATGTTTGAACGGTCGCATCATGGCGGCTCGTCCTCTTGGGCAACTTTTAATTTTTCGCCAATAAAGCAGGGTACCCATGTTTGAACGGTCGCAGCATGGCAGATCGTCCTCTTGGGCGACTTTAAATCTTTCGCCAATAAGGCAGCAGCCCCCGGGACCGGGTTGTCTCCCTTGTAATGACACGGGGCTCCAGAATATTTGAGCCGGTTGAATCTGCCGAGCCATGTTTGTGTAGCACCCGAGTCTTAAGTCAACTCGAGGAGGCGGCTTGAGAGTCTTCATACTTGACTGTGGCATAAACCGGCATAAGGTTGACGGCTGAACAATGGAATTTATCCAAACTAGAGACGATGTAGCGATCTGATGATCTTCTTGATGCTCATCGTATGTTCTTTTGGCCAAATTGAGTGCATATGCCTCTGGACCCATGCTTTGTTTATTCTCATATAGACCGGCTCTCGCGGCTCCTCCTGGGCCATTTTTCTTTGCCTCTGACTCTTGAATTGCCGGCTCGATAATGGCCGGCTTAAATTGTAGCTTCTCCAGGGATGTTTCCTTCATGGCAATCTCCCCTTTTTCTTGATATGTTGGAAGTAGACCGGGCCGGGGGATGGCAAGCTATTGCGCCTATCCATTGGTCAACCCGGCGCAGGTGAAGGCTGATAATAGATATATATTTCGTTCTTGCTCTAGTGTTGTTAGAGTACACCAGACCACGGGAACGGCGGCTTGCGCACGTCCGTTGGGCGGGTTGAATGAGCAGGCGTGTCACCAGCGTGTTGATGTAGACGTGGAAATCATCCGCGACGTTCAAAACCGGTTTGACTGTGCAGACGCGAGAGTTGGCAGCGGTGTTTGTAAGCCGGCACGGACGGTGAGTTGCCCGTGGCATTGTAGGCCGGCACAGACGGTGAATCGCCCGTGGCGTGTTGAGTTGAATGCGAGAACTATCTGGCGACTTTGGCATGGACGCGAGAGTCGGCCACGACGTTGTTGATGCAGATCCGACCACGGGGACGGCGGCTTGCACGCGTCCGTAGGGCGACTCGAGCGAGCAGGCACGACATTGTTGATGTCGACCGCGCTCCATCCGCGCAGTATAACACCACTTTTATAATTCACAATTATCCTACAGAAAATATATTGCAGTGAAGAGTAATCGTTCTCCGAAGGAAATATGTATAGATAAAACAAATTGGGTGGATAGCACCTGATTCCTTTTGTCGGACAAACGCAGATGTTGACGATGGATAATGCTGGAACATAGTTGGATGAAAAAGACAGCGTATAGCTGATATTGCATCAACACCGACGTGGCATTCCTTTGCCATTTTTTTAACCTTATCCAACCGGCCCCCACCTCCTTTTCTTAGCCGGCTCATCATAGCCTTTTCCTCCGCGTGGACATCCGGCCACAGAAATTGGGGAGCAGGAGGAGCTAGTGAGGCGACACGGCGAGTCGCCGGGCGCGCGCGGTGGGAGGAGGGGCGGAGCAGCCGAACGGAGTGGGCGCGCGGGGGCGACCCGGAGCAGGGCGAGGCGCAGAGAGGGACGGCCGGTCGAGGTGAGGCGAGGCGGCATGGAGCCAGCCGGAGGTGAGCCGGCTCGTGGCGCGGCGAGTCACGACGGAGGACGCAGGCACAGAGGGGCGAGGCGGAGCCTGCCGGAGGTGAGCCGGCTCGTGGAGCGGTGATGAGGCGAGGTCGGTCTTGAGGCGTGGCCGTCTTGAGGCGATGTTGCAGCGGCGGAGGCGCGCGGCGAGGCGGTGGAGGCAGGCCGGCGTGGCGGCTATCCGCAGAGGTAAGACGGCCACTGCCGCCCACGGCGACCCGCGGCAAAACGCCAGTGGGCGAGCCACGGTTGTCACAGCGGCTCAGCGGAGGCGGTGGCGGCGGGACATGGTTTTCGAAGCACAGCGGGGCACGGTCAGCGCGCAGAGCGGAACTGGCGGTGTGCGGGCGCGGCGGATCAGCCGGAGTTGAGGCAAGGCCCCGCCATGGCGTGGGCGGCTCACACGCTCGATGGTGGATCGAGGTGAAAGCAACGCGAGCAAAGCGGCGAAGGAGCGGCCAGGCGGGGCGCGTGTGTGGGCGGCTGAAGCCGGAGGTGGAGTTAGGCGAGCAGGGGCGCGGACGCAGGTGATGGTGAGGCAGAGCCGGCGGCACGAGGCGAGGCGCGCGACGGCGCGGCGGTCAGCTGGCGCTGTGTGCGAGCGCAGGCGGAATCAAAGTCCGTGTCGATGTCTGCCCCCGGGTCGGGGTCGTAACGTGCTGGTCTATCTTCCCTTCTCGTTTTCTTTCCTTTGACTTGGTTGGTCAGCCGGCTTCAGCCAGTTAACTCTCTTGTGCGCATCAACTTTTTCGTGGCTGGTAGTATCTCTGGAGTAATTCGGTTTTCACATTGAGACGCAACAGCGTTTAGCAGATTGCCTCGGAACTTGAAGCAGACATGGAGGTGTGGGAAAACAGCTGCAACTCGGCGGATTCGCAAAGAACGGCCGCAACGGAAACTTCGGGCCCGTTTCGATGCAACCTGCGATGGATCCCTGAAAGCTGTCACCATAAACAAACTCTTTTCTCGGACTCGGCGGGTCACCACGGCGCGTGTGGCGGCCGCAGGACATGCAACCCTAACTTTATCTCGATCTCAAATCTTATATATGTTGTTTCAACTGCTCGTCCAACGATGTGATCCCTTTGTGCCGGCTCTTCTTCAACCGGCGTATCGCGAACTTCTCGATCCTTGAGGGAGATCCCTCCAAGAACACAACACCACCGTGTCCAGGCCCCACAGTGGGCGCCAACTCTCGTGGTTTTGTCACGGCAAGATGTCCTCGTGAGAGAACTTAGGTGTGAGGCCATCGCAACTATGTGGCGGCTTGAGAGGGGTTAGTCGGAATCGAGAGACGCGAGTTTACCCAGGTTCGGCCCCTCCGATGAAGGTAAAAGCCTACATCCTGCTTTGTGTGTATTGATGATGATGATGATCTCGATTACAAGGGTGCGGAATCGCTACCTCTAGTCTCGAGGGTTTCTAATCTGTCTATCTCTAATGGCTTGAACTTGTCCCTCCAGGGGTGCCCTACCCCTCCTTATATAAGTGGAAGGGGTAAGTTTACATGCAGAGTCCTACTAGGAGTAGGATTAGGACTAGTCTCTCTTGAATCCTAATCCGGGTCTTGTTTCCTTTGTGAGGTAGTCTTTCCTTTCCTTGGGCCTTCTCTGTGAGCCGGCCCTCCCATGAGCCGCCTTCTGGGTGTGGCACCCCGATAGAGGGCCGACGCACGCCAGCCCCAGGATAAGACCTGGCGCACGTCAAAGACATGATACAGCAATTCCAGGCACAAAAATGGCTTTATTGAATATAATGGAGTATTACAATACTGTTGCTTACAACAATATTACATAGCTCCAAGACTAACTAAATGGCAGCGAAGGTCTTGGTTCAGCGGCAATGACGTCTCTGGCTGGGCTCCATAAATCACAGGACTGGCTGGGTTACGATCTAGCACGACGATCCTTCTCCTGCAACTGGCCACGTGCAAGGCCAGGTGAGTACTTTGAATGTGCTCGCAAGACAACAAAATACATAGCAACCAAACAAGCAGATGACAAAGCAAGCCCTATGCTATATAAGAACTTATTCTAAACATGGCATGGAATTAACAGGAAAACATGGATCAAGCATGGCATAACATGGATCACGCATATAATCTGCATAATATAGCATGGCACTGATCACAATAGGTACTTAAAGTGCTTATTGTTATCGAATGCCAACTTACTCTCTTCGGGGTTGTTCCACCACCCTCGAAATACTCATGATCCAATGGGCACTTCCGAACCCAAGACAAGTTCTTCCATCACGCTTATCATTGCTACGGTTGACCACCTACTGAGGTCTGGACGGGCTGTCCAATACCGTGGACGCGGCTATTCGAATAGATTTTACACTCTGCAGAGGTTGCGCACTTTACCCACACCATGAAGCACCTGGCCTCGTGATCCCATTCGGGTGGACCAGCGTTGCTCCAACGAAACCTGTCTGACCCGTGACTCTCTCATCGTACCACCGGCATTCATCCTCCCCCGGAGTCCTGCCCTGGGTGGCCCCTGTGTCCTCATGACATATGTGTCTTCATGACACCTGCCACCGTCGTGGACAAACTAAACTGTCCCAAACAGGGACGTGCGCACATAACCATAAACTGGCTCACAAGGTTATCGCCGCCTACCGGGCCAGGGCAGCACGCGCGCATAACCTTCCCTCTTTGGTGGTACCGATAAAAGAGCACGCGATCAGACCAAGTCAAGGCCGTCCCATACCGGCAAATGTGGTTGCACGAATAAGCCCGGACAGGTGACTCAATATCAGCCAACTAGGTTGCATTAGTTCAACTCCTCATATCCCCAAACTGCCGGATGAGACCCAAAATAATCGTAGACAGTAATCTCTTAATCCAACTCAACATATCCATCAATGTACCACTTCACCGACAATTAAAAACGCTAGCATAGCAAAATCGTAGTACCGATAGTCAGGAGATCAACCATAGTACTAACATGACTACGTCATTAGCAATATTGTTACTAGCACAGCATAGTATGAGAACAAGTCATAACCTTAGATGAAAAGTAGTGCTATCTGCTAATACGGGTGGCACAACAAGTGTATGCAAATGCGGACTAACAGGTGATACGAAAGCAATAGAATGAACACACAGGGTGCAAGCAAAGTCATCACGCAAGTCCGGAGCTCATGGTAAGAGGTTGGCTTGCCTGGGGGGGGGTCGATGAATACGCCGGGAGGAAGTGCGATAAAACGCCGGAAAGATTTGCTGGAGAGGTTTCCCTCTCGGAGGGGCTCAATCGGAGGGCAAGGGCAAAATGGTTATTTCCACCGTGGGAACATATTTTGAAAATGATACTATCAGAACGGGCTCGACGAGACGAAGACGTGGGCGTTGGTTTTACCTTAATCGGGGTTATGGTCGCAAAGATATGGGCGTTTGAATACCAGGGACCAATCTGCAAAAAGATTTCTACAAACAGGCCCCTGGCTGCAAAAACAGAACGCGAATCCCAGGAACTACGCTTTCGGGAAGGAAAAGCGTATTTCTGGCCGAAGCCGCAACACTTTGCGCTTTCATTGAAACGAAAGCGTAAGACGGAAGATACGCTTTGACTTTGGGAAAACGTATTTTAGCAAATACGTTTTCACTTAAACCAGTCAAAGGGTCATCCCGGTCAGCGCCGAGAGGATGACGCATGGGGCCCGCCGTCTCTCTCTCTCCTCCTCCCTGGTCTCTTCCTCACCGCGATAGGGCTGCCGGGGAGAGCGCCGGTCGCCGGCCTGGCCGTTGCCTCGCTGCCCGAGGGGACCAGCCGGAGAGCGCAGAGGCTCCGCTAGCCCACACCGCGCCCGGGGGTGGCCTCAGCAGAGCTCGGGGCGGCCTGCAGCGCCGGGGCGGTGGAGGTCCGCGGCGGCCGAGGAGCTCGACGGAAGGCCTGCGCCAGTGGGCTTCCTCGCCAGGATTGAAGGCGGCGGCAGCGCGTGGATACACAGGGGAGGCTGGGGAGCCGAGGAGAGGGAGGGGAATGGGCCAAGAGCGGTGGAGGCCAAGGAAATCGGCGGCGGCCGCTTCGGCCGTTGGCGGGGAATGGAGCTTCGCGAGCTCGAGGGAGAGGGGCTGGGCTTCCTGGCGAGGAGAGGGGCTCGGGTCACGCTTATATAGGCTCGGGGGAAGGCTCGGGAAGGAGCGGGACGGTGGCCGGAGCTTCGGGTGGCGGCCCGAGCTTCGGGACGGCGGCAGAGGCGGCCACAGCTAGAGGACAAGGGGGAGAGGGCTCCAGAGGGTGCGCGAGTGCGGTGGGCGACTCGCCGACGCTCCCGGGTAAGCCATGGCGTGCCAGGGAGAGCTCCCGAAGGCTCTGGCGTACAGGGCACGCATTTGGCATGCTCTGCCTATGGTCACCACGTGGCCAGGGCTTTGCCATGCCCTGCTCAAGGCCAAAACATGTCTAGGCTGTTCTCCACTCTACACTGAGCTGACTTGACCCCTCAAGCAAGAAAAGTGAGCTTTGGTGTGACTGCACCCAAGTCAACTCTGATGAACAACAAGGTGTTTGGCATATGTTGTGGCCACCACAGTGCTTCTCTTGGCAAGATCCTTGGCTGAGGTTGATCACTCACTAGAGTGAGTATCTTGGCCAAAATTCAGCACAAATAGACAAGGCTAGATGGTACTTCCTTTGTAACCTTGCCCACTGACCAGAAATGAAGATGAGGATGCTGGGGAAAAATGGCTGCATAGATTTGGCTCAAATTTGGAGGAGACCGATGATTTAGGCATATGGAGGCACTGTAAAAATTTCATACCATTTGCATAAGTAGAAATGGTACTTCCTTCACAGTGCTCCAATCTGGACAGAAACTTGGCAAATTTGCTGAGGAAGATTGGCTAGATGGAATGGTCTGATTTTTGGTGTCCAAGGGTAATATCTCACAATAAATAACCCTGCAAAATTTCAGCACAAGGAGATCAAGGAATCAAGCACTTCCTTTGCAAACAGGAAATCTGGACAGAATTTGCAAAGGGGTGTTGTGCTCAACTTTTGAACTATGGGACTTGATATTTTGATGGAAATGATAAAGATATAGATATTATAAGCTCCACAATTTATTTGGGATTTTTCCTAGCTACCAAAATGATAGTTCCTTTGGAAAAGCCCCAAATTGAAATATTGGCTTTAAATAGGAAAATGAAATTTCCCCTAGTTAATTATGGCCAATATTTTTATGAGAGCTCAATATGATCATAAAGAATATCTCCACCAGTTTTCCTGAACTTTGGAGATGGATAAATATTTTCCTGAATTTAATTCCTCAGAAGGGCAGAAAAAGGAATTAATTCTAGATGAGAAATATAGCATATGACTTGGCAATATTTTTTGTTCATCTAGGGTTTATGAGGGAAAGAGGATCTCTGGAAATTTTGGAAGGATTAGCAGAGCAAGGGAAATGATGGCTCCTTTGTAAACACAAAGGCAGGATTTCCAGTTCCAATATTTTGGAACTAGGGTTTGAATGAGATTCGGGGTTTACGGACAAGAGCTTGGCTAGCACAATAACATGAGCAAGGCACTGAGAGGTTGAGGATTGTCTGGATTCACCTAGTTACTTACCAGATTCCAGAGGAAAAAAATTGGTTGAGAAAAGCTAGGAAGGAATAACAGCACAAAAATCGATAACCCGATTTTTGGGGTGTTACAAACCTTCCCCCCTTAGAAGAATCTTGTCCTCGAGATTCCTAGGGTTAGCTCAGAACAAAACTACTACGCCTCCTAGAAAAACCTCTGGGTTGGGTCTTAATCTTGTGGTTGAAAACAACCGGGTTAAAAGTACCGAAAACTGGTACACCCAAATCGAGATACGGATGTCGCAGGATCTACTCTACAGGTAGGGGCCGCTGAGTAGCCCTGACATTTTTAGAAAAAACAGAATTTCCTTTTTCCAAAAATGCTCGGGTTACCGCAATGAACAGTGGCCTCTCTCGCTGTCAGGTTGGCCCAGGGCCCACTGGCAGCCTTCTTCTTCTTTCTTAGGCCAATGACCCTCTCTCGCTCTCGCGTTGTCCCGAGTGCGACTAGGCACTGCGCACGCCTAGCTCCTAGGGCGCAAAGCACCCTACGATGATAGCGCGCGGCGTGCACGAGGCCGATGCGGAGAGCACTCCCATCGCGGGCCAATGCCGGTCGGCACTACTCGCTGATTCGCCTCCTGGACGCCGGTGATCGAACAGCGCGTGGTCTCCTGGACCTTGCTCACCGTACACCGGGCTGGGGCTATAAAAACGGCCACGGTTTCTTCTCTCTTCCTACCACCTCACACCCTACCTCACTTCTTCTTCCTCTTTTCCTTCTCCTTCTGGTTGCAGGAGCGCGAGGCGAGGCGCTAATGGCAGACGTGGGCTCGGAGCTGATCACGATTCTACTGGCTGGTCTACTAGCAGCATTGGTTGGCTCCTCGCTGCTGCTGTGCGCGATGACCCTCAATGATCGCCGCGATGCCGCTGCTAGAGGGGTGGCTGGAGGTCATCTACGCCGTCTCAGGCTGGCGGAATAAGCGCGGGCTGCGGCGGCGAGGGGGCGGCCTGTCATCATCGCACAAGACAGTGACAGAGGCGCCGCTGGGTCTGCGGTTAGTGTGGTGCGGTCAGCGGAGCTCTCCCAGTGTGGAGGCCACGCTGCTGGTTGCTCCTTGCTGAACGACATCCACAATGGGTGGGTGTTGGGGTAGAATCAGGGTTTAGGTCTTGGACTAGAAGGGTTGTACCGGTCTATGCTGCAATAAAATTTCCTAGAATTTCTCCGAGATTGCAACCGGCGTGCAGACCTTGCTCACACGATTCGCATGCAATCTATACAGACTATTATGCAAGTAGATGCAGAATGCACATAGTAGCCAAATGCAGGCAGAAGAAAGAAACATATCGAGCAGATTACACTAAGGTGATTTAATGCTAGTGAGTGTATGTACACCTGGTATACATACACCTACACTAGCTCGCATTTTAATTAGGGACTCTGGGCGAGTCCAATGTTATTAGGTGTAAGTGCTCTACTGACTAAAATCTTGTTAAGAATCCACTGCCAGCTCTGTTAAACATTCCTGCTTAACAAAGTGACAGATGAACTAAGCACACAGAGCAAACAGGCATACATAACATTACAACAGCACACGAGCACAAGCAATACCCACAGTATAACAACACGCAGCCTTACTAGGCAACTAACAGCGGCAACTCACTCCGAACTACACAGTCCTAATCCTAGACGCAGGCGAAGAAACAGTCTGCGCAACACACATACTCGCGGCATCTCCTGGCTTCGCTCACTGCCGGAGCCACAGATGGGCCTACTCTTGCTGGGGCTCTCCTGGGGGACGAAGGCTGAGCCAGCTTCCATCTTCATCATCGGACACCTCTATGGGTTGGGGCTCAACTGCTGGAGCTGCAGCGGGAACTTGGCGGAACACATCCCGACGATGAAGCCGCCGGATAGCTCCTTGGATGGAATTTGGGTGGATGATGCCTGGGCGATATAGGTCTACAGATTGCGAGGGTGGTACTAGCTGCGAAGGTGGCACTGGGTTTGGCAACAGGGAACGGGTGGTTTGGGATGCAATTTCACGGGCCGCACGGTATGCTCCCGTAACAACCCGTGTAGTGTCTTGGTCAATGGCTTGGAACTCTCTAAGAATGCCGGATAGCAGAAGTCCCTGGGCATCAATATACTGGACTAGGCGAGCTATTGTTGGGTCAACATCTCCAACTACATTGGAGAACTTGCCACCTGTGTCGGACGGAGAGGGAAAATAGCGAAACTCTTGCATCTCCGCTACTTGCGGGAACTGGATACGAAGATGGGTGATGGCTCCTACGGCAGCCATCTGGACAGCCAACGCGGGGGTGGGCATGGGTTTGCCCTGAAAACTCATGGGCTTCCCATCCGCGGTTGGAACTGGGTTGATATACGCCTTTGCATAAAATCGGCAAAGGTGGGGAACGGGTTTCGATTGGAACACCAGATACACTGGAGGAGTACTACAGCCAAAGGCTTGAGTAAGCATCCTCGAAAGGATGGATGGAAAGCCGGGAATACCATCAGTCAAGGTTCGGCTATGGAAAGTGGGTGTTGTGGGTGTTTTGGAAGAACTGGCCATGGTTGCTGGTTTGAGGATACTAGCCTGGGTTCTCTTGCATGGATCTGGCTTACTGAATGGAGAGAGGTGCGACTTGCAGGTGGAAGGGGTTAAATATGCAGTCGGCTGGAACACACCAGCATGGCGTGGATCCTTCTCGTGCCGGGTAGAAGATACGCCGGTACGGCCGACAACTGAGTAGGGTCACGGTCCAATCCAGAGTGGCTGGGTGGGTAGACAGCTGGGTAGGGTCACGGTCCAATCCAGAGTGGCTGGGTGGGCGGACAGCTGGGTAGGGTCACGTCCATTCCGACTGCGCCGTCTGTTGATCCACAGTGGCCATGTTGGATGCCAGAGACGGGCCAACTCTATTGGGCTCACTACCGGTTGAAGATAGGGTTGGTTTGGGGCTAGGGTAACCTATAGCCAGCCTGGCTCTGATACCAAGTCTTGTGGCACCCCGATAGAGGACCGACGCACGCCAGCCCCAGGATAAGACCTGGCGCACGTCAAAGACATGATACAGCAATTCCAGGCACAAAAATGGCTTTATTGAATATAATGGAGTATTACAATACTGTTGCTTACAACAATATTACATAGCTCCAAGACTAACTAAATGGCAGCGAAGGTCTTGGTTCAGCGGCAATAACGTCTCTGGCTGGGCTCCATAACTCACAGGACTGGCTGGGTTACGATCTAGCACGACGATCCTTCTCCTGCAACTGGCCACGTGCAAGGCCAGGTGAGTACTTTGAATGTACTCGCAAGACAACCAAATACATAGCAACCAAACAAGCAGATGACAAAGCAAGCCCTATGCTATATAAGAACTTATTCTAAACATGGCATGAAATTAATAGGAAAACATGGATCAAGCATGGCATAACATGGATCACGCATATAATCTGCATAATATAGCATGGCACTGATCACAATAGGTACTTAAAGTGCTTACTGTTATCGAATGCCAACTTACTCTCTTCGGGGTTGTTCCACCCCCCTCGAAATACTCATGATCCAATGGGCACTTCCAAACCCAAGACAAGTTCTTCCATCACGGTTATCATTGCTACGGTTGACCACCTACTGAGGTCTGGACGGGCTGTCCAATACCGTGGACGCAGCTATTCGAATAGATTTTACACTCTGCAGAGGTTGCGCACTTTACCCACACCATGAAGTACCTGGCCTCGTGATCCCATTCGGGTGGACCAGCGTTGCTCCAACAAAACCTGTCTGGCCCATGACTCTCTCATCGTACCACCGGCATTCATCCTCCCCCGGAGTCCTGCCCTGGGTGGCCCCTGTGTCCTCATGACACCTGCCACCGTCGTGGCCAAACTAAACTGTCCCAAACAGGGACGTGCGCACATAACCATAAACTAGCTCACAAGGTTATCGCCGCCTACCGGGCCAGGGCAGCACACGCGCATAACCTTCCCTCTTTGGTGGTACCGATAAAAGAGCACGCGATCAGACCAAGTCAAGGCCGTCCCATACCGACAAATGTGGTTGCACGAATAAGCCCGGACAGGTGACTCAAGATCAGCCAACTAGGTTGCATTAGTTCAACTCTTCATATCCCCAAACTTCCGGATGAGACCCAAAATAATCATAGACAGTAATCTCTTAATCCAACTCAACATATCCATCAACGTACCACTTCACCGACAATTAAAAACGCTAGCATAGCAAAATCGTAGTACCGATAGTCAGGAGATCAACCATAGTACTAACATGACTACGTCATTAGCAATATTGTTACTAGCATAGCATAGTATGAGAACAAGTCATAACCTTAGATGAAAAGTAGTTCTATCAGCTAATACGGGTGGCACAACAAGTGTATGCAAATGCGGACTAACAGGTGATACGAAAGCAATAGAATGAACACACAGGGTGCAAGCAAAGTCATCACGCAAGTCTGGAGCTCATGGTAAGAGGTTAGCTTGCCTGGGGGGGGGGTCGATGAATACGCCAGGAGGAAGTGCGATAAAACACGGGAAATATTTGCCGGAGAGGTTTCCCTCTCGGAGGGGCTCAATCGGAGGGCAATTGCAAAATGGTTATTTCCACTATGGGAACATATTTTGAAAATGATACTATTGGAACGGGCTCGACGAGATGAAGACGTGGGCGTTGGTTTTACCTTAATCGGGGTTACGGTCGCAAAGATATGGGCGTTTGAATACCAGGGACCAATCTGTAAAAAGATTTCTACAAACAGGCCCCTGACTGCAAAAACAGAACGCGAATCCCATGAACTACGCTTTCGGGAAGGAAAAGCGTATTTCTGGCCGAAGCCGCAACATTTTGCGCTTTCATTGTAACGAAAGCGTAAGCCGGAAGATACGCTTTGATTTTGGGAAAACGTATTTTAGCAAATACGTTTTCACTTAAACCAGTCAAAGGGTCATCCCGGTCAGCGCCGAGAGGATGACGCATGGGGCCCGCCGTCTCTCTCTCTCTCTCCTCCTCCCTGGTCTCTTCCTCACCGCGACAGGGCTGCCGGGGAGAGCGCCGGTCGCCGGCCTGGCCGTTGCCTCGCTGCCCGAGGGGACCAGCCGGAGAGCGCAGAGGCTCTGCTAGCCCACACCGCGCCCGAGGGTCGCCTCAGTTGAGCTCGGGGCGGCCTGCAGCGCCGGGGCGGTGGAGGTCCGCGGCGGCCGAGGAGCTCGACGGAAGGCCTTCGCCGGTGGGCTTCCTCGCTGGGATTGAAGGCGGAGGCAGCGCGCGGATACACAGGGGAGGCTGGGGAGCCGAGGAGAGGGAGGGGAATGGGCCAAGAGCGGTGGAGGCCAAGGAAATCGGCGGCGGCCGCTTCGGCCGTTGGCGGGGAATGGAGCTTCGCGAGCTCGAGGGAGAGGGGCTGGGCTTCCTCGCGAGGAGAGGGGCTCGGGTCACGCTTATATAGGCTCGGGGGAAGGCTCGGGAAGGAGCGGGACGGTGGCCGGAGCTTCGGGTGGCGGCCGTAGCTTCGGCACGGCGGCAGAGGCGGCCATGGCTAGAGGACAAGGGAGACATGGATCCAGAGGGTGCGCGAGTGCGGTGGGCGACTCGCCGACGCTCCCGGGCAAGCCAGGGAGAGCTCCCGAAGGCTCTGGCGTACAGGGCACGCATTTGGCGTGCTCTGCCTATGGTCACCACGTGGCCAGGGCTTTGCCACGCCCTGCTTGAGGCCAAAACATGTCTAGGCTGTTCTCCACTCTACACTGAGCTGACTTGACCCCTCAAGCAAGAAAAGTGAGCTCTGGTGTGACTGCACCTAAGTCAACTGCTGATGAACATCAAGGTGTTTGGCATATGCTGTGGCCAACACAGTGCTCCTCTTGGCAATATTCTTGGCTGAGGTTGATCACTCACTAGAGTGAGTATCTTGGCAAAAATTCAGCACAAATAGACAAGGCTAGATGGTACTTCCTTTGTAACCTTGCCCACTGACCAGAAATGAAGATGAGGATGCTGGGGAAAAATGGCTGCATAGATTTGGCTCAACTTTGGAGGAGACCAATGATTTAGGCATATGGAGGCAGTGTAAAAATTTCATACCATTTGCATAAGTAGAAATGGTACTTCCTTCACAGTGCTCCAATCTGGGCAGAAACTTGGCAAATTTGCTGAGGAAGATTGGCTAGATGGAATGGTCTGATTTTTGGTGTCCAAGGGTAATATCTCACAATAAATAACCCTGAAAAATTTCTGCCCAAGGAGATCAAGGAATCAAGCACTTCCTTTGCAAACAGGAAATCTGGACAGAATTTGCAAAGGGGTGTTGTGCTCAACTTTTGAACTATGGGACTTGATATTTTGATGGAAATGATAAAGATATGGATATGAGAAGCTCCACAATTTATTTGGGATTTTTCCTAGCTACCAAAATGATAGTTCCTTTGGAAAGGCCCCAAATTGAAATATTGGCTTTAAATAGGAAAATGAAATTTCCCCTAGTTAATTATGGCCAATATTTTTATGAGAGCTCAATATGATCATAAATAATATCTCCACCAGTTTTCATGAACTTTGGAGATGGATAAATATTTTCCTGAATTTCATTCCTCAGAAGGGCAGAAAAAGGAATTAATTCTAGATGAGAAATATAGCATATGACTTGGCAATATTTTTGTTCATCTAGGGTTTATGAGGGAAAGAGGATCTCTGGAAATTTTGGAAGGATTAGCAGAGCAAGGGAAATGATGGCTTCTTTGTAAACACAAAGGCAGGATTTCCAGTTCCAATATTTTGGAACTAGGGTTTGAATGAGATTCGGGGTTTACGGACAAGAGCTTGGCTAGCACAATAACATGAGAAAGGCACTGAGAGGTTGAGGATTGTCTGGATTCACCTGGTTACTTACCAGATTCCAGAGGAAAAAAATTGGGAGAGAAAAGCTAGGAAGGGATAACAGCACAAAAATCGATAACTCGATTTTTGGGGTGTTACACTGGGCCATTGGGTCTTGTCGTTCGTCTGACCCGCCTGCCGGGTCACTAATGAGCCGCCAAGCTCGGCCGGGTCACCAGTGAGTCGCCAAGTCCCGGCCGGGTCATACTTCAGGCCGGGTTATACCGCGGGGTAATATCCCCAACACAAGTGAAATTCACTAGAACAAAAAAGAACAAGTGAAGATCTGAAATTTTGAAAGAACACTACGGAATTTCGATTCGAGGGGACTGTCTAAGATGAAAATTGAAATGATCTACAACTAAAAACTTATCCAAATGATAACTGCCACACGTCAGGTGCGTGACACTTCGACCTCACGTTTTTCGATGGCAAGTTTAGTCACGCAAGGATGACAAATTCCAACGAAAAATGACAACTTTCTGTCAAAAATAAATTGAAACACGAAAGTTGACATGCATAATAAGAGCATCTCCAACAGGCGTGCAACGCGCGGCGCGCTAAAATAACTTTTACAGCGCCGAAATAGCCAGTTTTTGCTCGCAGGTGAGTGCTGGCTCCAGCGGCCACTGCAAAATATAGCGCGCGCGAGCCGCTCCAGCAGGCGCTGCAAAAAAATGTCGCGTGCGCCCAGCACAAACAACATATGCACTTCAAACATAACCAAAAAGATCAAACACATAAAAAATAAATCAATAATAAATAGTTCAATTTTATTACAACTCCAAACAAATAGTTTATCACCCAATACAACAAATAGTTCAACAATACAACATCAAACATACAAATCATCATGCGTTTTGTCGTCCATTCCATGCCCACCACTCCTCGATGAGATCCTTCTGAAGATCATCATTCGTTTCGGCACGTCGAATAGCATGATAGGAGGCAACAAATCGGTCCACCCTCACAGCCCTCCGCCGCACTCGAACGGGATTGTTGGGGAACGTTGCATGGGAAACAAATTTATTTCCTACGCACACACAAGATCTATCCATGGTGATGAGCATCTACGAGAGGGAGAGTGGATCTACATACCCTTGTAGATCGCTAAGCGGGAAGCATTGAGAAACGCGGTTGATGTAGTCGAACGTCTTCGCGATCCAAATCGCTAGCCGTCCCGCGATCCGATCACGATCCGTCTCGCGATCCAATCACGATCCGTCCCGCGATCCAATCACGGTCCTTCCGATCTAGCGCCGAACGGACGGCACCTCCGCGTTCAGCACACGTACAACTCGATGACGATCTCCACCTTCTTGATCCAGCAAGAGGGAGCGGAGAGGTAGATGAGTTCTCCGGCAGCGCGACGGCGCGGCGGCTGTGGTGGTGGAACTATTCCAGCAAGGCTACGCCTAGCGCTACCGAAACCGCGAACGGAGGAGAAAACGATCTAGGGAGAGAGAGGGGCGCCAAGGGCTTTGTGTGTGCTCTTGGGGCGCCCCCTCCCCTCTATATATAGGTGGAGGGGCGTGGAGATCAGCCCCTCCAAGCCCTAGGGCGCAGCCAAGGGGGAGGAGTTGGACTCCTAGTCCAATTCCCTCCCTTTCCATAAACAGGTGGACTTTCCACCTCTCCCAAGCCACATGGGCCTTGAGGGACTTGTGCGCCTGGCCCAATAAGGCCAGGGCACCTCCCCTCAGACCATGCAAACCCTTGGGACGTGGTGGAACCCTTGGTGGACTTGCGGACTCCTCTGGAAGTTTCCGGAACCTTCTAGAAGCTTCCCGGTACAATACCGGAAAAACCCGAAACTTTTCCGGTCGCCAAAATATGACTTCCCATATATAAATATTTACCTCCGGACCATTCCGGACCTCCTCGTGACGTCCGGGATCTCATCCGGGACTCCGAACAACCTTCGGTCACCAACATACATAACTCAATAATACCGAAACGTCACCGAACGTTAAGTGTGCAGACCCTGCGGGTTCGAGAACTATGTAGACATGATCGAGACACCTCTACGGTCAATAACCAATAGCGGGACCTGGATGCCCATATTGGTTCCTACATATTCTATGAAGATCTTTATCAGTTGAACCTCTATGTCAAGGATTCAGTTAATCCCGTACGATGTTCCCTTTGTTTATCGGTATGTTACTTGCCCAAGATTCGATCGTCGGTATCTCTATACCTAGTTCAATATCGTTACCGGCAAGTCTCTTTACTCGTTCCGTAATACAAGATCCCATGGCTAACACTTTAGTCACTTTGCTTGCAAGGCTCATTGTGATGTTGTATTATCGAGTGGGCCCTGAGATACCTCTCCGTCACACGGAGTAACAAACCCCAGTCTCGATCCATGCCAGCTCAACAGACACCCTCGAAGATACCTGTAGAGCATCTTTATAGTCACCCAGTTACGTTGCGATGTTTGATACACACAAGGTATTCCTCCGGTGTCAGTGAGTTGCATGATCTCATGGTCATAGGAACAGATACTTGACATGCAGAAAACTATAGCAATAAACTGACACGATCATATGCTACGTTCATAGTTTGGGTCTTGTCCATCACATCATTCTCCTAATGATGTGATCCCGTTATCAAATGACATCTCATGCCTATGGCTAGGAAACCTTAACCATCTTTGATCAACGAGCTAGTCTAGTAGAAGCTTACTAGGGACACTTTGTTGTCTATGTATCCACACATGTATTTGAGTTTCCAATCAATACAATTATAGCATGGATAATAAACGATTATAATGAACAAGGAAATATAATAATAACCATTTTATTATTGCCTCTAGGGCATATTTCCAACAGTCTCCCACTTGCACTAGAGTCAATAATCTAGCTCACATCGCTATGTGATTTACATTGTTATGAATCTAACACCCAATGAGTTCTGGGGTTCGATCATGTTTTGCATGTGAGAGAGGTTTTAGTCAACGGTCTGCAACATTCAGATCCGTGTGTTCTTTGCAAATCTATATGTCATACTGCAGATGCTACCACGCTCCACTTGGAGCTATTCCAAATGGCTGCTCCACTATATGTATCCGGATTGCTACTCAGAGTCATCCAGATTGGTGTCAAAGGTTGCATCGACGTAACCCTTTACGACGAACTCTTTATCACCCCCATAATCGAGAAACATTTCCTTAGTCCTTTAGTTACTAAGGATAATTTTGACCGCTGTCCAGTGATCCACTCCTGGACCACTCTTGTACCCCTTGACAGACTCATGGCAAGGCACACACTAGGTGTGGTACACAGCATGGCATACTATATAGAGCCTATGGATAAGGCATAGGGGACGACCTTCGTCCTTTCTGTTTCTTCTGCCGTGGTCGAGCTTTGAGTCTCACTCAACTCCACACCTTACAAATCAGGCAAGAACTCTTTCTTTGACTGGTCCATTTTGAACTCTTTCAAAATCTGGTCAAGGTATGTACTCATTGAAAGTCTTATCAGACATCTTGATCTATAGATCCTGATGCCCAATATTTAAGTAGCTTCATTCAGGTCTTCCTTTGAAAAACTCCTTTCAAACAACCCTTTATGCTTTCCAGAAATTCTATATTATTTTCGATCAACAATATGTCATTCACATATACTTATCAGAAATTCTATAGTGCTCCCACTCACTTTCTTGTAAATACAAGTTTCTCATAAACTTTGTATAGACCCAAAACCTTTGATCACCTCATCAAAGCGTATATTCCAACTCCGAGATGCTTGCTCCAGTCCATAGAAGGATCGCTGGAGCTTGCATACATTTTAGCATCCTTAGGACTGACAAAACCTTCTAGTTGTATCACATACAACCTTTCCTCATGGAAACCGTTAAGGAAACTCTATTTTGACATCCATCTGCCATATTTCATAATCGAAAAATGCAGTAACTGCTAACATAATTCCAACAGACTTTAGCATCGCTACGGGTGAGAAAGTCTCATCGTAGTCAACTCCTTGAACTTGTCGGAAACTTCTTTGCGACAAGTCAAGCTTTATAAATGGTGATATTTACCATCAGCGTCTGTCTTCTTCTTAAAGGTCCATTTGTACTCAACGGCCTGCCGTTCGGGCAAGTCTACCAAAGTCCATACTTGGTTTTCATACATGGATCCTATCTCGGATTTCCTGGCTCCTAGCCATTTGTTGGAATCCGGGCCCACCATCACTTCTTCATAGTCCGTAGGCTCATCGTTGTCTAACAACATGATTTCTAAGACAGGATTGACGTACCACTCAGGGCAGTACGTGTCCTTGTCAACCTACGAGGTTTGGTAGTAACTTGATCCGAAGTTTCATGATCATCATCATTAGCTTCCTCTTCTATTTGGTGTAGGCGCCGCAGAAACATCTTTCTGCGCCGCTCTACCATCCAACTGAAGTGACGGTTCAATAACCTCATCAAGTTTCTACTTTCCTCCCACTCAATTCTTTCGCGAGAAACTTTTCTCGAGAAAGGACCCGTTTTAAGCAGCAAACATTTTGCCCTTGGATCTGAGATAGAAGGTATACCCAACTGTTTCCTTAGGGTATCCCATGAAGATGCATTTTTTCGCTTTGGGTTCGAGCTTATCAGACATAAGCGTCGCATTCCCAAACTCTGAGAAATGACAGCTTAGGTTTCCGCCAAACCAAAATTCATACGGTGTCATCTCAACGGATTTAGATGGTGCCCTATTTTAAAGTGAATGTAATTGTCTCTAATGCATAACCCCAAAACGATAGTGGCAAAACGATAAGAGACATCATAGTACGCACCATATCCAATAGAGCACGACTACGACGTTCGGACACACCATCACACTATGGTGTTCCAGGTGGCGTGAGTTGTGAAACAACTTCCACATTGTCTTGAGTTGTATACCAAACTCGTAACTCAGATATTTACCTCCGCGATCATATCGTAGACATTTTATCTTCTTGCCACGATGATCTCAAACTTCACTCTGAATTTGTTTGAACTTTTCAAACGTTTCAGACTTGTGTTTCATTAAGTAAATATCCCCATATCTACTCAAATCATCAGTGAAGGTAAGAAAATAGCGATATCCACCGCACGCTTCAACACTCATTGGACCGCATACATCAACATGTATCATTTCCAATAAGTCACTTGCCCACTCCATCAAGCTGGAAAACGGGGTTTTAGTCATCTTGCCCATGAGGCATGGTCCGCATGTCTCAACCGATTCGAAATCGACTGAGTCAAAAGATCCATCAGCATGGAGTTTCTTCATGCGCTTTACACCAATATGACCTTGGCGACAGTGCCACAAGTAAGTGGTACTATCATTATTAACTTTGCATCTTTTGGCATCAATATTATGAACATGTGTATTACCACGATCGAGATTCAATAAACCATTCACATTGGATGCATGATCATTGAAGGTATTATTCATGTAAACAGAATAACCATTATTCTCTGACTTAAATGAATAACCATATTGCAATAAACATGATCTAATCACGTTCATGCTCAACGCAAACACCAAATAACCTTTATTTAGGTTCATCACTAATCCCGAAGGTAGAGAGAGCGTGCGATGGTGATCACATCAACCTTGGAAACACTTCCAACACTCATCGTCACCTCACCCTTAGCTAGTCTCCGTTTATTCCATAGCTTTTATTTCGAGTTACCAACATTTAGCAACTGAACCGGTATCTAATACCCAGGTGCTACTAGGAGTACTAGTAAGGTACACGTGAACAAAACGTATATCAAATATACTTCTGTTGACGTTGCCAGCCTTCTTATCTACCAAGTATCTAGGGTTGTTCCGCTTCAGCAACCGCTCTCCTCATAATAGAAGCACTTAGTCTCGGGTTTGGGTTCAACCTTGGGTTTCTTCACTGGAGCAGCAACTGGCTTGCCATCCATGAAGTTTCCCTTCTTGCCCCTGCCCTTCTCGAAACTAGTGGTTTTACTAACCATCAACACTTTGATGCTCCTTATTGATTTCTACCTTCGCGGTGTCAAACATCGCGAATAGCTCAGGGATTATAATTTCCATCCCTGGCATTTCATAGTTCATCACGAAGCTCTAGTAGCTTTGTGGCAATGACTTGGAGAACTATATCAACCACTATCTTATCTGGAAGATCAACTCCCACTCGATTCAAGCGATTGTAGCACCCAGACAATCTGAGCACATGCTCACTGATTGAGCTATTCTCCTTCATCTTGCAGGCAAAGAGTCTTGTTGGAGGTCTCATACCTCTCAACACGGGCACGAGCCTGAGATCCCAATTTCAGCTCTTAGAACATCTCATATGTTCCGTGACGTTCAAAAAACGTTTTGGAGCCTCAATTCTAAGCCGTAATGCATGACGCACTGAACTATCAAGTAGTCATCAGAACGTGCCTGTCAGATGTTCACAACATCTACAGACGACGCTTGAGGGGGTGGCGCACCGAGCGATGCATTAAGGACATAAGCCTTTTGTGCAGCAATGAGGACAATCCTCAGATCACGGACCCAGTCCGCATAATTGCTACCATCATCTTTCAACTCTATTTCTCTAGGAACATATAAAAAATTCAAGGGAGCTACAGCGCGAGCTAGTAATCTACAATATAATTTGCAAAGACATTTTGACTATGTTCATGATAATGAGTTTAGTTAATCATATTACTTAAAAACTCCCACTCAAATTGACATCCCTCTGGTCATTCGAGTGTCACATGATCCAAATTCACCAACCCAAGTCCGATCATCACATGAGATGAGGTGGTTTCAATGGTGAACATCTTCATGTTGATCATATCTACTATATGACTCATGTTCGACCTTTCGGTCTCTTGTGTTCCGAGGCCATGTCTATACATGCTAGGCTTGTCAAGTTTAACCCGAGTGTTCCGCATGTGCAACACTGGCTTGCACCCGTTGTATGCGAACGTAGAGTCTATCACACCCGATCATCACGTGGTGTCTCGAAACGATGAACTTTCGCAACGGTGCACACTCGGGGAGAACACAATTTTATCTTGAAATTTTAGTGAGGGATCACCTTATAATACTACCGTCGTCCTAAGCAAAATAAGGTGCATAAAAGGATTAACATCACATGCAAATCATAAGTGACATGATATGGCCATGAACTTGTGCTTTTGATCTCCATATCCAAAGCACCGGCATGATCTCCGTCGTCACCGGCAAGATACCATGATCTCCATCATCTTGATCTCCATCAACGTGTCGCCATGAGGTTGTCGCGCCAACTTTTTGCTTCAACGACTATTGCTAACTCATAGCGATAAAGTAAAGCAAAAACGGCGAAAATAAATTAAAGACAACCCTATGGCTCCTGCAGGTTGCCGTACTCATCGACATGCAAGTCGTGATATTCTATACAAAACATGATCATCTCATACATCACATATATCTCATCATGTAATTGGCAATATCACATCACAACATACCCTGCAAAAACAAGTTAGACGTCCTCTAATTGTTGTTGCATGTTTTACGTGGCTGCTACGGGTATCTAGCAAGAACTATTCTTACCTACGCAAAAACCACAACGGTGATACACAAATTGCTATTCAAACTTCTCAAGGACCGCCTTTGTCGAATCCGATCCAACTAAAGTAGGAGAGACAGACACCCGCCAGCCATCTTTATGCAACGAAGTTACATGTCAGTTGATGGAACCGGTCTCTCGTAAGCGTACGAGTAATGTTGGTCCGGGCCGCTTCATCACACAATACCGGCGAATCAAGAAAAGACCAAGGGAGGAAGCAATCTGAATATCAACGCCCACAAACTCCTTTGTGTTCTACTCGTGATCTCATCTACACATAGACCTAGCTCATGATGCCACTGTTGGGGAACGTTGCATGGGAAACAAAAAAATTTCCTACGCACACGCAAGATCTATCCATGGTGATGAGCATCTACGAGAGGGAGGGTGGATCTACATACCCTTGTAGATCGCTAAGCGGGAAGCGCTGAGAAACGCGGTTGATGTAGTCGAACGTCTTCGTGATCCAAATTGCTAGCTGTCCCGCGATCCGATCACGATTCGTCTAGCGATCCAATCACGATCCGTCCCGCGATCCAATCACGGTCCTTCCGAACTAGCGCCGAACGGACGGTACCTCCACGTTCAGCACACGTACAGCTCGATGACGATCTACGCCTTCTTGATCCAGCAAGAGGGAGCGGAGAGGTAGATGAGTTCTCCGGCAGCGCGACGGCGCGGCGGCTGTGGTGGTGGAACTATTCCGGCAGGGCTACGCCTAGCGCTACCGAAACCGCGAACGGAGGAGAAAACGATCTAGGGAGAGAGAGGGGCGCCAAGGGCTTCATGTGTGCTCTTGGGGCGCCCCCTCCCCTCTATATATAGGTGGAGGGGAGTGGAGATCAGCCCCTCCAAGCCCTAGGGCGCAGCCAACGGGGAGAAGTTGGACTCCTAGTCCAATTCCCTCCCTTTCCATAAACAGGTGGACTTTCCACCTCTTCCAAGCCACATGGGCCTTGAGGGACTTGTGCGCCTAGCCCAATAAGGCTAGGGCGCCTCCCCTCAGCCCATGCAAACCCTTGGGATGTGGTGGAACCCTTGGTGGACTTCCGGACTCCTCCGGAAGTTTCCGGAACCTTCTAGAAGCTTCCCGGTACAATACCGGAAAAACCCGAAACTTTTCCGGTCGCCAAAATATGACTTCCCATATATAAATCTTTACCTCCGGACCATTCTGGAGCTCCTCGTGACGTCCGGGATCTCATCCGGGACTCCGAACAACCTTCGGTCACCAACATACATAACTCAATAATACCGAAACGTCACCGAACGTTAAGTGTGCAGACCCTGCGGGTTCGAGAACTATGTAGACATGACCGAGACACCTCTACGGTCAATAACCAATAGCGGGACCTGGATGCCCATATTGGTTCCTACATATTCTACGAAGATCTTTATCGGTTGAACCTCTATGTCAAGGATTCAGTTAATCCCGTACGATGTTCCCTTTGTTTATCGGTATGTTACTTGCCCGAGATTCGATCGTCGGTATCTCTATACCTAGTTCAATCTCGTTACCGGCAAGTCTCTTTACTCGTTCCGTAATACAAGATCCCATGGCTAACACTTTAGTCACTTTGCTTGCAAGGCTCATTGTGATGTTGTATTACCGAGTGGGCCCTGAGATACCTCTCCGTCACACGGAGTAACAAATCCCAGTCGCGATCCATGCCAGCTCAACAGACACCCTCGGAGATACCTGTAGAGCATCTTTATAGTCACCCAGTTACGTTGCGATGTTTGATACACACAAGGTATTCCTCCGGTGTCAGTGAGTTGCATGATCTCATGGTCATAGGAACAGATACTTGACATGCAGAAAACTATAGCAATAAACTGACACGATCATATGCTACATTCATAGTTTGGGTCTTGTCCATCACATCATTCTCCTAATGATGTGATCCCGTTATCAAATGACATCTCATGCCTATGGCTAGGAAACCTTAACCATCTTTGATCAACGAGCTAGTCTAGTAGAGGCTTACTAGGGACACTTTGTTGTCTATGTATCCACACATGTATTTGAGTTTCCAATCAATACAATTATAGCATGGATAATAAACGATTATCATGAACAAGGAAATATAATAATAACCATTTTATTATTGCCTCTAGGGCATATTTCCAACAGGGATGTCCCAAGAGCTCATACTGAGAGTAGTCTAAATCTTGGCCACGCTCATTCTCGATGATCATGTTATGCATGATCATACAAGTGTGCATGATGTACCAAAGGATCTTTTGATCCCAAAATCTAGCCGGTCCTCTCACAATAGCAAATTGGGCTTGCAAAATCCGCAAAGCTGTCTCCACATCTTTCCTAGCCGCCGCCTGAGCATTGTGGAAATCTAGATTTTTCTTAACTTCCGGTTTTTTCAACGGCTTCACAAATGTTTGCCACTTTGGGTAGATGCCATCCGCAAGATAGTAGCCATAGTTGTATGTATGGCCATTTGCTACAAACTGCACCGGTGGCAGTTCACCATTTGCAATCTTATTTATGAGTGGTGACCGATTAACAACGTTGATGTCATTCAAAGATCCAGGCATTCCAAAAAAAGCATGCCAAATCCTAGTCTCTCGATCGGCCACCGCTTCAAGGATTATAGTGGAACCCTTTTTCTGGCCGTGGAATTGTCTATGCCATGCCTTAGGACAGTTCTTCCAACTCCAATGCATGCAATCTATTGAGCCAAGCATACCTGGGAACCTGCGAGCTTTGTTCATCTCCAAAAGCCTTGCGGTGTCTTCAGCATTGGGAGATCTCAAATACTCCGGGCCAAACACTTGCACAATTCCGACTGCGAAGCGCTTGGCACATATGATGGCTTGACTCTCACCCATGGCCAAGTGGTCATCAACTAGATCAGCCGGAATACCGTATGCCAACATATGCAAAGCGGCTGTCACCTTTTGAAAGGTGCTATGCCCGAGTTCTCCACAGGCATTCCTCCTTTGCTGAAAAAACCGATCATGGCTTGCCAGTTTCTCTGCAATGCGCCTGAACAAGTCGGTGCTCATCCTAAAACGGCGCCGGAAGTACAACTCGGGGTATGTGCACTAGTAGAAAACAGGGCTTTGGTCCAGGCCAGAATGTTACATTAGTCCCGGTCGTGTTATGAACCGGGACTAATGGGTGCATCAGTCCCGGTTCGTGAGGCCAGGACGCCGGCCGGGCCTCGGCGGGCACCAGTCCCGGTTTGTCTGACCCCTTTAGTCCCGGTTCTAGACACGAGCCGGGACTAAAGGTCCTCGCTCCTGGCGCAGCCCCTTTAGTCCCGGTTGGTGGCTGGAACCGGGCTAAAGGGCAGTCTTCTGTCCCGGTTGTAGCCACCAACCAGGACTAAAGATATGCCTATATATATGCTTGCCCTGCCCGCTCACTCCTCTGTTTTTTGGCCGGCCGGCGTGTGGGAGGTATGTGCTGCTCTGCTCTCACCTCCTATGCACACGAGGTGTTTGATGAAATGCCCGAGCCATGCTTAAGCTTTCTCCTCTCCAAGCTCGACCTCCAAGCTCCATTTTCCCCAAGATTTGTCTAGGTTTGGCGGTCCGTCCCATTCCCGTCCTCACCGTCGCCGATCACCCGCGCCGATCTCGTCGCCGGCACCATTGTGGTGAGCCTCTTGTTCTTATCTTCTTTTTAAAAGGAAAAAAAATTCTTACTTGTATGATTTACATAGATACTTGTATAAATTTCTTACTTTTATTATTGTTTGTTATTATATAGTGCCATGGTTTTGGTATCCGCCCCCGTCGGCCCTCGTCTGGTCTATGATTCGGATGTGGTATATTATCTTTTATAACTATTTGTTTCATTTAGTGTTTATGGCAATTATGCCGACCAACGTGACATAGATGTTTTTATCTAGGAGGTATGTGAACCGGAAATTCCATCCGACCCTCTTGTCGAGAGGTTAAATTTAGTTGAAAAAGAAAACAAGTATTTGAAAGAAAAATTGAAAAGAATTGAGGAGGAGAAGATGAAATTGGAGTTGCATGTTGCCGATGTCGTCGATGACCACAAGATCAAGATGGATGCAATGCGCTTGAAGATTAGAAACATAAGAAAATATGCCATTGATAATGAGGCTTGGTATCATTATGCTGTTGGATCAATTGTTACCTTAGTTGCGATTATGATCGCATTTGTTGTTGCATTTAAATGTTTTACATAGTTGTATGTTAGTTTCAATTTATGTTTTAATTAGATGCTCTAGAGAGTTGTATGTTGTTCTATGAGAACTATGTATGAACTTTATGTATTTATTTTTTCAGTAATAACATTTGCTCACTACTGTACTTTGGTTTTAATGTGATGATGAACTTGTATTAATTTTGTTCACTTCTCTATTCATGATGTTCTGTAATGGTTTTTGATACACTTAATTATATAATGCACGCAGATGAACTGGCAATGGATGTACGGTGACCGACGCACTCCGAGTACATTGAGGGCCTACATAAATTTCTCGAAGTGGCTGAGGCAAACAAGCAGAATGGTTTTATGTATTCTCCATGTACTATCTGTGAGAATACGAAGGATTACTCTAACTCGAAAACCCTTCACTCCCACCTGCTTGAGAAGGGTTTCATGCCACACTATAATGTTTGGACCAAGCACGGAGAAAGAGGGGTTATGATGGAAGTCAACGAAGAAGAAGAGGATGATGACAACTATCCTATGTTCCGTGAATACGGTGATACTGCAACGGGGGAAGCTGAAGATCAAGAGGCACCAGATGATGTGCCCGATGATGATCTTCGCCGAGTCATTGTTGATGCACAGAGAGAATGGGAAAGTGAAAGGGAGAAGTTGAAGTTTGATCGCATGTTAGAGGATCACAAAAAAGGATTGTACCCAAACTGCAAAGATGACAACACAAAGCTCGGTACCACACTGGAATTTCTGCAATGGAAGGCAGACAATGGTGTATCTGACAAGGGATTTGGTTCACTACTGAAAATAATGAAGAACAAGCTTCCAAAGGATAACAAATTGCCTGACAGTACGTACGAAGCAAAGAAGGTTCTCTGCCCTCTAGGATTGGAGGTGCAGAAGATACATGCATGCCCTAATGACTGCATCCTCTACCGCGGTGAGTACGAGGAATTGAACGCATGCCCGGTATGCGGTGCATTGCGGTATAAGATCATACGAGATGACCCTGGTGATGTTGAGGGCGAGCGTCGCCGGAAGAGGGTTCCTGCCAAGGTGATGTGGTATGCTCCTATAATACCACGGTCGAAACGTCTGTTCAGAAACAAAGAGCATGCCAAGTTGTTGCGATGGCACAAAGAAGACCGTAAGAAAGACGGGAAGTTGAGAGCACCCACTGACGGGTCGCAGTGGAGAAAAATCAAGAGAAAGTGGGGGGACTTTGCAGGTGACGCAAGGAACATATGGTTTGGTTTAAGTGCAGATGGCATTAATCCTTTTGGGGAGCAAAGCAGCAAGCATAGCATATGGCCCGTGACTCTATGTATCTATAACCTTCCTCCTTGGTTGTGCATGAAGCGGAAGTTCAATATGATGCCAGTGCTCATCCAAGGCCCTAAGCAACCCGACAATGACATTGATGTATACCTAAGGCCATTAGTTGAAGAGCTTTTACAGTTGTGGAATGGAAAAGGTGTACGTGTGTGGGATGAGCATGAACAAGAGGAATTTGACCTACGAGCGTTGCTGTTTATAACCATCAATGATTGGCCTGCTCTTAGTAATCTTTCAGGACAGACAAACAAGGGATACAACGCATGCACGCACTGTTTAGATGATACCCAAAGTATATATTTGGACAAATGCAAGAAGAATGTGTACCTAGGACATCGTCGATTTCTTCCGACCAAGCATGCCTTAAGATAGAAAGGCAAGCATTTCAAAGGTGAGGCAAATCACCAGAAGAAGCCCGTCCTCCGTACTGGTGATAATATACTTGATATGGTCAAGTATTTACAAGTAATCTTTAGAAAGGGTCCTGGCGGACAATCTGTTCCGAATGACGCTGAGGGACACGCACCCATGTGGAAGAAGAAATCTATATTTTGGGACCTACCCTATTGGAAATACCTAGAGGTCCGCTCTGCAATCGACGTGATGCACGTGACGAAGAATGTTTGCGTGAACGTGCTAGTCTTCTTGGGCGTGTATGGGAAGACAAAAGATACACCGGAGGCACGGGAGGACCAGCAACATGTGAACGAAAAAGACGTCATGCATCCAAAGCAGTATCAAGGTCCTGCCAGCTACGCTCTAACCAAAGCGGAGAAGGAAATCTTCTTTGAATGCCTGCTCAGTATCAAGGCCCCGTCTGGCTTCTCGTCGAATATAAAGGGAATAATAAACATGGCAGAGAAAAAATTCCAGAACCTAAAGTCTCATGACTGCCACGTGATTATGATGCAACTGCTTCCGGTTGCATTGAGGGGGCTTCTACCAGAAAATGTTCGATTAGCCATTGTGAAGCTATGTGCATTCCTCAATGCAATTTCTCAGAAGGTAATCGATCCAGAAATCCTACCAAGGTTACATAATGATTTGGTCCAATGTCTTGTCAGCTTTGAGTTGGTGTTCCCACCATCCTTCTTCAATATTATGACGCACGTCCTAGTTCACCTAGTCGACGAGATTGCCATTCTGGGTCCTGTGTTTCTACACAATATGTTCCCCTTTGAGAGGTTCATGGGAGTCTTGAAGAAATATGTTCGTAATCGTGCTAGGCCAGAAGGAAGCATCTCCACGGGCCATCAAACAGATTAGGTCATTGGGTTTTGTGTTGACTTTTTTCCTGACCTTAAGCCGATTGGTGTCCCTAAATCGCGGTATGAGGGGAGACTGAGTGGAAAAGGCACGCTAGGAGCGGATTCAATAATATGTAGGGACGGGCATTCCTGGGCGCAAGCACACTACACAGTTCTACAGAATTCTACCTTGGTGGCCCCGTATATCAATGAACACAAGAATATTCTACGCTACAAACACCCGGAGCAGTCTGATGACTGGATTACGCGTGAACACATTGGGACTTTCGGCGGTTGGTTGCAAATGCATCTCATGTGTAACAACACTGTTGGAGAGGACCTATACTTGTTGGCGAGGACACCATCTTTGACTGTATTGACTTACCAAGGGTACGAGATAAATGGTAATACATTTTACACGATCGCCCAAGATAAAAAGAGCACCAACCAAAACAGTGGTGTCTGCTTTGATGCAGCAATCACCAATAGGGCAAAGGACACATATTATGGTTACATAGAGGAGATATGGGAACTTGACTATGGACATGAATTTAAGGTCCCTTTGTTTCGGTGCAAATGGGTCAGTCTGTCAGGAGGCGGGATACAGTTAGACCCGCAGTACGGAATGACAACAGTGGATCTCAACAATCTTGGGTACACAGACGAACCATTCGTCCTAGCCAATGATGTGGCACATGTTTTCTATGTGAAGGACATGTCTACCAAACTGAGAAAAAAAAGATAAGGAAGCGAATACATCAAACGATGAGCCAAAGCGACACATAGTTCTTTCAGGGAAAAGAAACATCGTGGGAGTGGAGGACAAGACAGACATGTCTGAAGATTATGAAAAGTTTCATGAAATTCCTCCCTTCAAAGTGAAGGCTGACCCAAGCATCCTCTTAAACGATGAAGATTATCCATGGTTACGGTGCAATAAGCAAGGGACACACGCGAAGAAAAAGTGAAGACTTTCTCTCCACAACTATTCTGATGATGGCTTTGATCTAGAATATCACTGCAGTTACATGTCAAGAAATGAAATCCCTTTTGTAATAGATGAGTTTTTGTCCGAAACCCTGATACTTCGAAAGAGATTGTCCAGTTTGTACACGAAGTGCATCCAGTTTTTCCCGTAACCCTCTCAACTTTTTAGCACATGCTATGTGGGTGAAATTATGATACCATGCCAAGTTTCAACCTTTTCAGAGTTCATTTGCAGTGCTTTTCAAATTCAGGGTCATTTTAGCTCAAAATAAATCATGAAATACATGAAAAATAGCAAATGAAGTCAGAAAAGGGTTGAAAATTGATGATGTGGCTTTGAATGGTGCATATTGAATGCAGAAAAAGTCTGGAGTTAAAATATGTTAAAAAAATGAAATCTTTTTGTAATAGATGAGTTTTCGTCCGAAACCCTGATACTTCGAAAGAGATTGTCCAGTTTGTACACGAAGTGCATCCAGTTTTTCCCGTAACCCTCTCAACTTTTTAGCACATGCTAGGTGGGTGAAATTATGATACCATACCAAGTTTCAACCTTTTTAGAGTTCATTTGCAATGCTTTTCAAATTCAGGGTCATTTTAGCTCAAAATAAATCATGAAATGCATGAAAAATAGCAAATGAAGTCAGAAAAGGGTTGAAAATTGATGGTGTGGCTTTGAATGGTACATATTGAATGCAGAAAAAGTCTGGAGTTAAAATATGGAAAAAGATGAAATCCTTTTGTAATAGATGAGTTTTCGTCCGAAACCCTGATACTTCGAAAGAGATTGTCCAGTTTGTACACGAAGTGCATCTAGTTTTTCCCGTGACCCTCTCAACTTTTTAGCACATGCTATGTGGGTGAAATTATGATACCATGCCAAGTTTCAACCTTTTCAGAGTTCATTTGCAGTGCTTTTCAAATTCAGGGTCATTTTAGCTCAAAATAAATTATGAAATGCATGAAAAATAGCAAATGAAGTCAGAAAAGGGTTGAAAATTGATGATGTGGCTTTGAATGGTGCATATTGAATGTAGAAAAAGTCTGGAATTAAAATATGTTTAAAAAATGAAATCCTTTTGTAATAGACGAGTTTTCGTCCGAAACCCTGATACTTCGAAAGAGATTGTCCAGTTTGTACATGAAGTGCATCCATTTTTTCCCGTAACCCTCTCAACTTTTTAGCACATGCTATGTGGGTGAAATTATGATACCATGCCAAGTTTCAACCTTTTTCAGAGTTCATTTGCAGTGCTTTTCAAATTCAGGGTCATTTTAGCTCAAAATAAATCATGAAATGCATGAAAAATAGCAAATGAAGTGAGAAAAGGGTTGAAAATTGATGATGTGGCTTTGAATGGTGCATATTGAATGCAGAAAAAGTCTGGAGTTAAAATATGTTAAAAAAATGAAATCCCTTTGTTAAAAAGAATCAACATAATATTAACTAAAATTATCAAAGTATTTATTTTTTAAAAACTTTAATAGTAAAAAGAATTTTCATAAAGTGTATTTTGTTACAAGCTTTAATAGAAAACTAAAAAGCTTTTATAAAACTCTAATAGCAAAAGGAATCAACTAAAAAGAATCAATAAAAAATAAAACTTATGCAACTAAAATTATATAAAATTTATGCAACTAAAATTATATAACTAAAAATAACATATGCAAAAAATAACATTAAAAATTTAAAGACATAATATATGCAAAAAATAAAAAAGGCCTGCCTACTAGCCACCACGGCCAGCATAGGACTAGAAACCCTAGAAATGGGCCAGGATGCAGGCCCGCAGTGCTAGCAGGCCCAACAGGGCGTGAGATAGGCATGTACTGCCCGCATTAGAGAGGAGCTCGAGAGGGCAGCGGCAGCAGCGCTTATAAACCACTCCGAGCCCCTCTCGACTAGCGAGGTGGGACTAAACTTTGGCTGCGGGAAGCACAACCCTTTAGTCCCGGTTGGTGGCTCCAACCGGGACTAATGCCCCCCTTTAGTCCCGGTTGGAGCCACCAACCGGGACTAAAGGTCTCTGCTTCCCGCCCTTTGGGCTGCTGAAATTGACCTTTAGTCCCGGTTGGTGGCTCCAACCGGGACGAAAGGGGGGCCTTTAGTCCCGGTTGGAGCCACCAACCGGGACTAAAGGTCTTTGTATATAAGCAGCACTTTGGAAAAATTTCCAATCCCATCTGTAGTTTCTTCTCTCCCCTGACGGCGCCGACGACCACCTCGACGCCACCAGGCTGCCAGATTTTGCTGTCCCCTGCCCCGACGTCGCCGTCACCGTCACCGCGCCCTGCCCCGCCGCCTTCGCCCTTGGCACCGTCGGCCTTCTTCGGTCGATTCGTAGCAACGAGAACCTCCCCGGCCACGCCGTCGACGCCTTCGCAACCGCGGTGAGGCCCCGGTTCTTTTCCCCCTATCCCCGTCGCCGATCTCCTCTCCTAACCCCGCTAGCCGCCTTGCCCGTGAGCTCCTCGCCGCCGTGGCTAGAGCTCCCGAAGCTTGCCGTCGAGCCCTCCATCATGCTCAGGGAGCTCGCAGGAGGCCGTAGAGGCCTCTAGTTCTCCCTCCCGCGGCCCCTAGCGTCGTGTGCCACTTAGGCCGAGCTCCAGCCGCCGCCTCCGGCGTTGCTGCCGTCAGCTCCGGTCACCCCACAGCCTCCCGTGACCCCCTTTAGATGCGGCCGAGCACGGGCTACGCCCTAGTGGCCATAGGCGCCGCTCCTGTGGTCCCTAGCGTGGGCACCGCCACGTCCAGAGGTCGCCGACGACGAGCATCGCCGCCTGTGTCACCTGCAGGTGGGCCCCGACCGTCAGGTGATTAGCTTAACGCTAATCACCCTGTTAATTAACCCCTGGGTAACTGACATATGGGCCCGACTCCCTGTTAATTTGATAGTTAGGTTAATTTTAAAACCCAATTTGTTAATTGCATTTTTTTATGTTCATGTATGTATGTATGTTCATGTATGTGTGTATGTTCATGTATGTATGTATATGTTCATGTATGTATGACACTATATTTTTTTATGTTCATGTATGTATGTATTTTTTTTTTCTTAATTTTTTTTATGTTCATGTATGTATGTATATATGTTCATGTATGTATGTATATATGTGTATAAATTGTCTTTAGTTAGTATATTTATTTTTTCAAAACCAGCTATGAAAAACTTTAATTTTCAGGGGAAGCTTCACTTTCCAAAGAAATTAACCGTAACTCCGATGAAAATAATTTATATATGACGAATCCGAATATGCCCTCCGTTCGTCTGTCACAAGCTGCTAGCATAGCGAACCTAGAACCGTCCCCCTCCGTTTCATCTGTCCGAAAATGCAGACTTCGGGAAAACATTCCCGGATGTTATCCCCCTTCACCTATATCGTGTAGTGCCGTGTTAGAACACCCCTAACTCTCTCGGGAATTCAACATATCCCCGATAACTTTGACATGAGGGGGGGGGGGTCCACTAGTTTCTATATGGAGGGAATGATTTTTGAAAACAGAGAACTGTTTTTTAAATAGAGGAAACTCTGTCAAGTGTGTTGTATTTTGGTGACAAATATACTTCTTTTTTGCTTTATGTGATAGCTAGTTTGAAGTGTCAATGCTTTATGTGCAGAAACTATGGATCACAGAGACTTAGAAAAAGAAGAGTTGTTGGGGGGTATAATCCGCGACGGAGGTGATGATAATATCTTGTCGTGGCTCAACGACACTGATGGTAATAAAAGAGAGGATGACGACTCCGGTGATCCAATGGAGGAGGAAGGAGATCATGACGGCTCCGGTGATGGAATGGAGGAGGAAGGAGATCATGACGGCTCCGGTGATGGAATGGAGGAGGAAGGAGATCATGACGGCTCCGGTGATCGAATGGAGAAGGGAGCCTTAACTGTTTGAAAGTCCGGCAAGGTATATATATATATTAAGCCTCTGCTGACTAGATGCATTAATTTTTTTGTATATACATATATTAATGCTTCTTTCTTCTTTTAGCCCTCCGGATCGAGCCAAACTTCAGTAAGGAGACGAGGCCCGAAGAAAAGGTTGGACCCGGATGAAAGGTTCACGATCGAAGAAGTCTCTCCAGAAGGCCAACCGATTGCTCCCAAGCGGACCAAGGACAAATTTATAGACCAGTGCGGAGTTATTGTTAGGGACGGCGTCCCGATCAGCATCCAAGAATGGAATAAGAAGAAGGACCCTGAAGTTCCTTATGTCCACGATAGACTGAAAGATGATCTTTGGAACTCGCTGTTGAGAAATTTCAGCCTACCGCCAGAGGAGGATCCGAATAACCCAGTTATACAGCGAAAGGTCAAGGCGTTTGCTCTTAAGAAGATGGCAGAACTATTCAAGAACTAGAAGAAACTATTGAATAGAAAGTTTGTCGACAAAGACGAGACTCCAGAATTCACCGGTCACTACTTGAAGATAAAAGATCACTGGCCCGCATTTGTGGCCTACAAGAAATCAAAGAAGGCCAAGCAAAGGTCACATATAAATAAGCAAAATGCTGCAAAGAAGCAGTATCACCATGTTACGGGGTCAGGTGGCTACAGCAAAGCCCGACCTACGTGGGACAAAGCTGAGCAAGACCTGCTTGCTAAAAATGTTCAACCAGCGACATTGCACTGGCCAGATCGGGCAAGGACTTGGTTCTTCGGGGTTGGGGGAACTTTGGACCCAGAATCAGGGAAGTGTGTTTGGACGAAAGCTCAACTTCAAACACCCGTCACAAGGCTTGAGGAAGCAATCAAGAAAGCGCTGGAAGGGAGGTTCCATCCCGACAGAGAGAAGTACGAGCTGTCAATGGCCCTCGGGAATCCTGAACACCCTGGACGAACACGAGGCACATTAGGCTCCGTTCCGTGGGTGCATGGGTTTCCTGACAGCACTGGTTATAGAAGCCGACAGAGAAAGAAGAAAGAGGAAGCAAGCGAAATGCAGAAGATCAGTGAAAGATCAGCGAAACTAGAGGCACTTGAGAGCCAGCGAGCTACCGGCCCACCATCTCAGCGGCACGATGATCCTTAATTGGATACTACCCACGATGCTACCCCACCATCTCAGCGGAGAAGCAGTGTGGCTTCCATGGAGCTCGTTCAGCCTGATAGCACGACTCCTCGCTACCCCGTGGATGGTATCACGGATAATGAACATTGTGTGCTAATGGCGAAATGCCATAACCTGACCTTGAAGGTGGCGGTCGGCTATGTCTTACCTCCTCGACCTGATGCAACTTACCATTTCACTCCGGTTCCAGTTGGCTTTGCTATTGTCGGGGTGGATGAAATAATGGACGGATTTGAGGGGCTGGAGCTTGAGTACCCTACAGGTGAAGAGGAGATTCTTCTTGAAAAGGCCTTAAGGACTACCTGTCTATGGAGAAAGGAAAACATCCTGCTTCCAAATTGGACGCCGCCTCAGCAGACTCAGCCGGAGGAGGCCCCTCAGCAGACTCAACCGGAGGAGGCCCCTCAGCAGACTCCTCACAGTCCAGCTTTGCTATCTCCGCTGCCTGAGTCGTCTCCGGCGCGTCAGCCGTCTCCGCCGCCTCAACGGACTCCGACGGAGGAGGCCCCTCAGCAGAATCCTCCTCCGCCTCAGTTGTCTCCGCCGCGTCAGCGGACTCCGCCTCCTACGCCGCCGCCTCAGCGGACTCCGCCTCCTCCGCCGCCTCAGCAACGGCGGAAGAGAAGCGCCGCCGCTCCAGCGACTAGCAGCAGTACAACAGGAAAGAAATTCAGAGCTGGCCCAAGCCTCAAGGCTCCTCCCAAGTTACCCTATGAGAGGACTGAGGAGGAACTCAACGAGATCGTGGATGAAGAAGTGAGACGCCAGCTTGCACCGAAACGTCCGCCTCCAAAGGAGAAAGTAGATCCGGTAAAAGCGAAGCGAACTCTGGATGCCCTTAGGCGACCACCACCGCCTCCGCCGCAATCAAACTATGACCGCTGTATTCAAAAGACATTTGAGCAAGCAAAACGGTCGGGAAGCTTAAGTAGCAGTGGTGCAAGAAGTGGGAAAAGAATTCCCCAGCTCGGCGAACAAGAAAACCAATCGTGCCCCCTGCTCAAGGTGTTTACCGATATCGCTAATGATCCGGAGATAGCGGCCGGTGGTCTTGCTATCACTCTTGGTGATTACTTGCCCGATTCGGTACAGTTCGAAAAGGTCGAGGTAGTAGCATCCTTAAGATATGAGCACGGGAAGCCTCTCGTCAGATGTGAGGAGCTCAAGGGTCTACCAACGAGGATGCCACAATTGCATGAATGGTACTTGAAAGCCTGCAAGGACGGGACCGGCAATATCTTCGTGGGAATTAAAGATGAGCACTTCTTCAATGAAGTCCAGGAGTTGTTCGTTGAATTCGAAGAATTTTTTCAGTTATACAATCAAAAGGACCTCGACAAAAGTATCGTCAGTTCCTATTGTCTGTAAGTATTTTTTCTGTAAAGTCTCTAGCTCAGCTCGTTCATTGCATGTATAATTATCCTCACACTATATTATATGCAGATTGAAGATCATCGATTGCAGAAAACGACAAATCTATGACATTGGGTTCATTAACCCAAATACCATAAATGAACATACGTTAAAACAAAGCCCCCGTGAAACAGAGCAAAACTTGCTACGGGCGTTACTTGGACAACAAAACAGAAGGGAAATACTATTTCCTTACAACTTCAAGTGAGTGTTATCGTCTTGTTCGTGCACATTCTGTTTCGCTTACTCGAGGTTAAGTGTAATTGATGAGTTATGCGTGCGCAGTTTCCACTTTATTCTGTTAGCCATTCGGCCTGACGAGGGAGTAGTACTTGTCTTGGACTCGAGACGTAAAGATCCTAAGGACTGGACGAACATGAGTGAAATGCTTCAGAAGTAAGTTAAATCATTATCGCATCATATCGACAACTTTCGTTCATTTCCTGACATCAAGTAATCATTTTCTTTGCCGTGCAGGGTTTGGAAAAGTTCACCAACCAGGCTAGGGGTGACTGGAGAAAGGAGCTGCGATTTTCACACCCCAAAATAAGTACTACTAGCTAGTACCGCGCATCGTCTCTCATTGATTCTAGTTTCAATACCATTATCATGTTTGATTATTATTTTGATTGAACTCTATTCTCGTAAAGTGCTTGTGGTAGGCACCCGGCACTAATTTATGTGCATACTACGTTTGCGAGTTCATTCGCCACTCGACCTCTGAGCGGGGCATATCTCCAGAACAATTTAAAATACTTAAACAATATTCACATTTTAATTTTATTACCATCAATATGTATCGCTGCCCTTCTTTGCTCGGGACTTCCGAGCGAAGAAGGGCAGCGATACATAAGAAAAAAGGACTTCCAAGCGAAGAAGGGCAGCGATATTAATTTTCTGCAACATCTCCATGTATTTTCCGAAACAATACGATTACACATTGTCCATACTGCTGCAGTTGCTGGTTATGGCTCGTCGGTCAAAGAATTGTGAAACTTGCATCCGGTATTTGCGATCAGTGCTCGTTGAGTGCGTGCGTCCCTGGGTTAGCGATTGGTAACCCGGCGAAGCTAAGCCCCAAAGATTATCCAATCACGTGTGCAGTTGGGCATGCAAATTTGGATGCCAGCACATCCATCCATCGATCCTTCGCGAGGAAGACACGCGTGAGTGCATGATGAGGAGGTTAAATTAGTCGCCAATCGGCAATCGCTGTCGTCCTCCACATGCACTTGCATGCATGAGAATTTTTTTGATCGCGTACGGCGTACCTCTACCATCGATTTTACACGCATCACAAAAAAGGATTCTTCACGCACCACATAATCTCAGTTAAGTACTCTTCATCTTATAATATATAAGAAGTTAAAAAGGCGAAGATTTCACTTAAACTTAAAATAATGTGATGTCTTCGATGTGAGTGTGTTAACTAAAGACAATCTCGCACGCGGGGTTGGGCCAGCAAAATCCGGGGCCCTGTGCGACAATAAAAATTGAGGCCCTATCCCACTAAAAAAAATGAACTGATGAAAAATTATAATGTACTAGAAAGAATAAACTAACAAGAAATTCTAATGTTTGGCAATTACACGAATCATATATTGTGATTTTTAACCGAGAAGAAAAGAACTGTTTTTAGATATGCGATAATTAAGACACGTTTAGATGTGTCTTAGACAGACTCGCAATTGGAATTTAGGAGTAGGAGTAGCAGCCGAAGCTAAGCAGAAAGGCTGAAAGGAGGACCTCTTCATTCTTTCTTGAAACATGCATGCACGAAATCAATCAATTAAACATTCAATCAATCAATACTGACGGCAGTTATGTGGCAAGCAACAACACAGCCGGCTGCGGCATGGTACTGCGGGACGCACAAGGTCAGATCATATACTCGGCTTGCAGTCAGTTATTCGCATGTGATGACGCTCTTGAAGCCGAGTTGGAGGCGTGCAAGGAGGGCCTAGCTATTGCCCTACACCGCACCAACTGCCCCATACAGTTGGAACTGGATAGCGCCGACGCGGTGACGATGCTACAAGCTACATTACCTGATCGTTCAAGGCATATGGTGCTAGTCAGAGAGATTCAGGAGATTATGAAGGATGATAGGGAGATCTTCGTCACTAAGATTAGTCGTTCTCAGAATAAAGTTAGTCACTATCTTGCTACCTATGGACGGTGCACTCCTCGCACTGCGGTGTGGTTAGGAGGTGGTACTGATGAAGTTGTTAATCTTTGTAAGAATGATGCACCACCTTAAGTAATGAAAGATCTCCTCCCCCCCCCCCCCCCCCCCCGCAAAATATATATATATATATATAGCTTTTTTTTTTGAGACGAAGCGGCCTCTCTAGCTAGCATCCTGTAGGCTGCAGCGACTGAGTTCCAGATGGTTTTTGCTATCGATCCAGTGGATCCCGTGTCGATCGAGCAACGGCCGCTGGAAGCCTGTACTCACGCGGTCGCACCAGCGGCCCAGTACCATGCACCACCCAGCGCCCAGGAGTAATATGCCGGGGAAGACTTGTATAGGATCAGCCCTTTAGGTGAGATCGTAAGATCAACTCAAATATTTCATATTTAGACAATTCAAAAAAATCTGAAAAAAATGTACAACATACCTGCAAGCTATGTCTACAACTTAAAAAAAAATCAGCTCAAAACTCGATCTACAGTTAGAGTTTCGAAAAGGACAAATTCGACTATGAATAGTGTCAGCTTTGAGATGAATAGTATTTGACACTATTCACATCTGATTTTGTCTTTTTTGTTCCTCTAAGTGTATTTCGAATTAGGAGTTGAAACTTTTTGAGCTTGTACATCACACCTGAATGTGTGTCTCCAATTTTTTTCAGAATTTTTGAACATGTTTTGTATCTTCAAAAAATTTGATCTCATTTATCTCACATAAAGACAGATCCTATACAAGTCTTCCCCGTAATATGCCTATATAGAAATTTGGGCCCCTTAAAATTTATGGGCCCCTGTGCGGGCCGCATGGTTTGCACACCTATGGGTCTGGCTCTGCTCGGCAAAACTAGCCAGGAAGTAAACAATGTTGTTTTGTACTCATGACGAGACAATCAAACATCTCTTTTTTCAATGTAAGTTTGCGCGTTCTATTTGGTCAGTCATCGAAATTGCGTCAAATTTGTATCCGTCCATAAGCATTGTCAATATTTTTTGAACATTGGCTGGATGATATTTTAAATAGGTTCAAAACGCTAATAAGGTGAGAGCGTATATCTTATTATGGTTGTTTTGACTATGTAGAAATGATTCAGTTTTTAGTGACAAAAATGCTTCTCCTCTGAAGATGATTTTCCGTTATACGCACTCGCTTCATACGTGGTCTACGCTACAACAACTGAAGTACCAATCGTTGCTTAAGCCGGTGTATAAGCGGTTGGAGAAGGTGGATAGGCACGTTTTTAACATAGGTGACAACATAATCGCTGAATTTGTCCATCATCCGTTTCAACATAGGCATAGTGTCGATCTATGGAACTCTATTGTACCAGAATTGTCGGGTTTTTCTGTACTTTTCTTTTGTCAGAAAGTTGATGTTTGGCTGTGTGCATCCTAATTATGTAGAGGCCGGGTAATACTCTTAATGCTTTGTATATGCTTAATGCTACATTTTAATTTAATAAAAGAGCGTTTATCGAAAAAGAGGCTACTCCCATCGAGTTATAAATGAGAACATCCGACTCCAACAAAGGATCCCAATCTTGCGCCACATCATTGTTATCCTTTTTGAAGGCTTCTGTCTGATATAATCAATTATCTTAATTAGCTCATTTAGGGCCAGTTCTTTTGGTAGCTTTTTTGGGCTTCTAGAATAAGCTGCTCCCTACCCAGATTATTCTAGAAGCCCAACTAAAAATATTTTTTAGAAGCCTACTAGTGAAGTCTTAATTAGTAGGCTTCTGAAAAAATAAATTTGGTTGGGCTTCTAGAATAAGCTGGGTAGGGGCAGCTTATTTCAGCTTATTCTAAAAGCTATCAAAAGAACTGGCCCTTAGAAGGCCAGCTTTACCAAGTGTAACAGCAATACTATGGTACTAGGGGTGAAGGCACGGCGACACGCCGCAACCTTGCAAGGGTTCTTGATTTGTACAACTGTTGTTGCTGCTTTTGTTTACCACAATTGTTGTTGCTGCTTAAAAACTATAAGAATAACAAGGTAGACATGCCGAATGAGTGGATAAGTACATCTGGTTGAACATTATGGGGTACATTGCATTGGCTAGATGATACAAATTTCCTAATGAAAAAAGAAAATCCAATGAAGCGCAATAGTTTCCTTATAGGCTAAGCTATCATAAGCATATGTGAAATATAAGATTGACATGCTAAAACGGTGAGATCATTTAGTAACGCAGGTGGTTTGACTCTCCAGTTGTGAGTACATTTTTTTCTATCTACTCTGAGATTTTCAAATAGCTACTCCCAAGTAGGAATCCAACCATGGAGAAGCTACTCTCATGCTTACAAGTGTTCCAGGTACCATATGCAATGACGTAAAAAGATCAGCTTTACGTTGCCTTCTCATGGCATTTTCTAGAGCTCTAATGGGTAAACATGTTTTCTTTCACACAAATGATAGCATAATCAACAAAAAGATATTAAGCCATGGTTTTTTTATGACTTATTGAACCAAAAACATCAAATTTATCTTAACCACAAGTCCAAAATAAATAGGGGAGATAGGTACAATTATAATGGCACGATAAAGGGAGCTTATGTCATCTCAAAATATTACCGGTCACTTCTAACCACTAAGAGATAAAAGAAGAGAAACTAATAATTAAACTCACCAAACCTGTACCATCTCATTATCCAAGGCATATAACACCAAAAAGAGTTCTTTCTTAAAAAAATCAAATTTTCTTGACCACCAAATTAAATAGCTGCCAAAGAACCAACCTTATGTTAATTCGATTTTTTGCTTTGACCCACATAAAGAGACCCCCCTGAAACTTACCGCTGAAATATTGTCGTTTCATGTAAGAAAAGGGGGCGCACAAAAAATACCACAACACTGCTCATATGACAAACATGCTAGATTTATCTTTACCACAATAGATGATAATCAATATACTCAATTCATTCCAATGGATACACATGACAAAGGCATCATGCGAAAAAAGTTGGAAAGTTTCAAACATGCATGCCTAGCTAACTAGGACAATGCTAGAAAGAACTTCTGAACCAAAGCATAGGTTTGCTTGATCAATCCTAGAAGATTCATCTTTGAAGTGAAAATGCTTGTTGACAACATGTGGAAGGAGGGATGGAGAAACTTACGGGGAGCATCTAAACAATGTGTTGATATGGAGTTGTTATTGGATCACCGATCACTTAAAAAACAATTCATCTATACATTTGAAATCTGAGAAAATAAATTGTGCTATTTGTAGTATTACGTAAGATACAACTCTGCCTACCTAGTTGTTTTTCATGGTGGAAACATCAAGAATTAAAACTAGAAAATTGATAACTAAAAGTAATTATTACCAAGAAGATAATGGGATTTTTCATATACAGTGAAGTGCATGTGTGTGTATGTGGGCATCAACGTCTGACTACGAAGATGTCTGTGGTGAGTTCATCAATCTCGAGATGTTGTGCCGGCTCAGTATCTCACATGTGCTCATAGAGGTAGGGTGTGCGTCTGTGCGTTCATAGGGATGCGTGTATGCATGTATGTGGGCATCATCGTCGAGTGTGCTTGCGTTCAAAGGGATGAGTGTATGTGTGTATGTGGGCATCAACGTCGACTACCAGCATACCTGCATTGGTGTCGTTAATCTTAAGATGGTGTGCCGGCTTAGTATCTTGGAAGTGATCATAGAGGCACGGTGTGTGTGCGTTCGTTCATAGGGATGAGTGTACGTGCATATATGTGGGCATCAACATTGACTACGAAGACACCTGAAGTGACTTCGTCAATCTCAAAATGTTGTGCCGGTTTAGTATCTCATAGGTGCTCATAGAGGTACGATGTACGTGCGTGCGTTCATAGGGATGAGTGTATGTACGTGTATGTGAGCATCGACGTCGACTATGGAGACACTTGCAGTGACTTTGTCAATCTCAAGATGATGTGCCGACTCACTCAAAGGTGCTCATACTGATAGAGTGTGCGTGTGTGCGTTTATAGGTGTGAGTATATGTGCGTGTATGTGGGCATCTGTGTTGTACTGCATTAAAAAACCAATAGCAATAGACTTAAAAAAAATAATGAACCACATGGAAAAGCATACAAGTGTCAGCTAGGAGATGACTCACCCAAAACGCTTGAAATGCACGATCAGGAGCCCTAGCTTAGCCGCTTTAATCTATACCTATTAATAAAAAAATAGGTATTCTTGATCCGTCATGTTATTTTATAGAAAACCCTTGATGTTTTTAACATTACCCGCAGTACATATCAAATGTTTTTTTAAATACTCATATCTTTTAAACCGTAACTCTAAATTTAACGTGTTATATATGGAATTTGATTAGAAAAATATATGGAATCTGAATATGATGTTATTTTATCTGTTAATCATTTAAAGAAAATACTACCTAGGGTGCATTTTTAATTAACAATGCATTATTCATCTTTCTTTCATACCGGTACAGATCCGGATTGGGGATGAACACCTTATCAAAATTAGGATTGGAGACGGAATTGAAGGTAAATTTTCTAGAGACACCCAATAAATAAGGACATGCATGGCAAGAAATAAAAAAAGGACCCGATAAAGATGGGATGTCCATTATAAAAGAAAGAAAGTACAGAGGAGATCAGATAAAGATGAGATGTTGTGCTATTTCTCCTATATATAGGAAGAAAAAAGAAAGGGCATGCATGACAAAAAGTAAAAATGAGGCATGCATGACAAAAATTAAAATAAAACACATGTTTGATAAGATATAAATAGTGATGAAACAGGGACCAATACATATGACATGTATCACAAGAAATAGTGATGAAATAGAGGCGCAAGTACCTGCGTCCACAGAAGACCATACAAAAATGTTCTTTTCCAGATAAAAAAAATCTCTCTTTATGATTAAAAAATCATGTATTTTTTTAACAACTCTTCATGTATATAAGAAATATGCATGTGAAGAAAAGTGTTCAAGAGTTACAACAAAGATATTTGCAAATACAAAATAAATATATGCGTAGTTTTCAAAACAGATGAAATCAGAGGTGTAGACCATATCAAATGTCTCTACTGCGATTGTTGGGATTGAGAACAAAAAAATGCGACACCAACATCTTCTTTCAGACCGGTTGTAAACAACAAGCCAAGAGACTCTCTAGCAAAGAGGTGGATAAATTATCAGAAAAAAGATGTTGGCGAACCAAACTAGGTGAGCATAGAGGAGACATGAGGAGTTCCAGAGTGAAGGGAGGATGAGCTCGGGACAGCGGCGCGAGGATGAGCCCGAGGTCATGGATCTGAGCCAGGAGCTGGAATGATGTTGAACATGTCCTAAGTTGGTGATGCTTAAACTGGAAGCCGCCCTTGATGCACACATGTCTCCGTAATGTGCGTGTCATCGTCTGTTTTTGTCGCTTTCCTTGACCGGCCCGTAACAACACCCCATTCCGCATATGACATGAATAAATGCATGATCACTTGTCCTTTTCTTTGTACATATTAAATCTACATGCAAGCCATGTTGAAATAGAAGACTTGTGAAATCTTGAACTGCACTTTTGTAGGCTAAGATCATCTTTGTTTGGGCCGTAGCTATAATTTCTCAGATTATAGACCATTTTTTGTAAATTAAGAGTGTGTGGTATTCTTCTATCCCGTGAAGGGCCCTTTTGCTAGTTGTTTGATAATATATATGCAGCCATATCAGGGTGCATCTCCCTGATGTGAAGCAAAATAAAACGTCTGTGTCAGGTACTTTTTCTGTTTTCTGAAAGAGGGAAACATACAAGTTAATTAATTGTGATTATGGAAAATAAAACTACCCTCATGATGGTGAAAAATCCGCAGTGCTTCAGTTGGCATCCATGCTTTCCCAAGGATTGACAGTACCTTCATATACACAAACCTAGACATGAAATAATTATATTAGTTAAGGTACTGATATTCCAGCATAATCTCGTACCATGAAATTAGGCCTCCTTTGGTTCATATGATTAGAATATCATAGGAATATTAATATCATAGGAAGTGAGATGACATGCATCTTAATTCCTATAAAGAAAGACATGTCATTTGATGCATATGATAGGAATTTTTCCATTGAGTCTAGGCTAATGCTTTTTTTCCTATGAAATGTGAAGGATTGGTTCCTATCCTATATAGGAATAGGAATCCATTCCTACAAACCAAAGGGCTTTATAGGATTTTTTTCCTTTGACAATCCTATCCTATGAAATTCCTACAACATTCCTACAAACCAAAGGAGGCCTTATGCTTACAGTGGCTGGAAAGAAAGAAATGAGTAAAAAATGAATGAATAAACAGAAAATTACCTGCTTCTTCGATGCTTGTAGCTGTTCTCATTGTACACCCACTGAACCCACCACTCAGTAACAACAACAACCTCCTCCAGTTCAAGTCCTTTTGCCTCGAGCCCTTTGAGTATTTGTAATAGATTGTTTTCATTATATATTAGGTCAGCTTGTTTCATCATTCTAGTGAGCCTCCAAACTAAGGTCCCCTCATTGAGCCTAGTGGACAAACTTGTTTACTGAATTTTGGAAAACAGAACACTCCGAGTTCACATGTGAGTATGTGACTAGATAATTAAGTGTGAACTCATATAAAAAGCATGTGTCTAGCTATCAGATACAATCCATGCTAACTCCATAAATTAATTGCCCTTAAGGTGCTGCCCCATGGAGCTAAATGGATCACTTGTTTATCATTCTTCTCCCATCCCAAGCTGCCAAATGGGTCACAAATCAAGACCGCCTGAAAGCGCAAGCATAAGAATATGAGTCCCGCTTTGATACAACCCCCTCACAATACGTATAAAGGGCAATATGAACTTTTCACAAGGTATTCTCACTTTGTATGTATGATGCCCCCTAGAAAGTATACGCCCTAGGTACACCCTGACAGGGCCGGCCCATGAAAATTTCTGCAGTAGCGACCGCGCTACGACAGCGATCTAATGTCTAAAAAGAAGTAAAATGCGACCTCACAAGGATTTGAACTCTGCACCTACAAAGGACAGTTGCTAACCAGTCGACATGAGAACCTTTCGTGCCAAAATCTGAGCGCGCCCCGTAAAGAACTACTACCTACAATCTGAGAAGTTTTTGGATCTCTTTATCTTTTCTTAGAAATCGTAAATAAATTTTTAAAATGCATATAATGTCTGAAAATCCGACAGTTGTTTGAACAACTCTAACAAACTTTCAAAACTATTTTTTTAAAAGACGTGCCTTTTTTGATATATTCTTTAGATCCTGAACATTTTCTGAAAAACGCATATTTTTTTTGGAATTTAGAGAACAAAGCTTGTTAATGGGAACATTTTAGATTTTTTTTAAAAGGAGCGGACAATTTTTTAAATCCCCAAAATAAAAATTAGTTTGCGAAAATTTGAAAAAAGGAACATTTTTTTATAGTGTGAACAGTTTTCAAAAAACAAGAACATTTTCTGAAATTGTCTTATATTAGTGGAATTTATGAGAAATATGAAAACATAAGCATTTTTTAAATAAAAATAAATAAAAAATCAAACATTTTCTGAAATCTTTCATAAGTTTTTCAAAAAGAAAACATTGTCTGAAATTTCCGATTTTTTGTGAAAACGTTAATATTTTTAGACTTTTGAGAAAAAATTCCAACACGGCATCATTTTTAACAATCAGAACAGTTTTTAGAAACATGAATGTTTTTGAAAACCCTGTACATTTTTTTTAAATACTAAACAACTTTTTCAAACGTGAACATTTTTTGAATTTCAGAAAAAAGGTCAAACAAATTTATAAAGATAAAAATAAATATGAGAAAAGGAAAAACAGAAACAAAAATAAATAAGCGAATAAAAATGGAAACCCGGTAAAATAAAAATAAAAAACTAGAAGTTTCTCAAGACGGATGGGGGTAGTTCCTATGCTATCTGCAGAAATGGCCGACCCAAACGCGTCTCTGGGTCGCTCGCCTTATGCAAAACAGCAGCAATCTGAAGTATTTTGATGCTTTTCTAATTATTTTTATTTTTCTTCTCTACTTTTTTTCGTTTTCCTTCTCCTTCTTCGTTAATTGTTTTTTGTTCTTTTTGAACCTTTTTCTTGTTTTTTAAATCTTTTAAAAAAATTAAATACTGTTTGGAATACCAAAATAGCACTTTTAATTAGCTATTTTAAATTAGGATTCTAATTTTTTTCCCTTCAAATATTAATTAAATGCTTTAAAAACATTAATTGATTTCAATCTAATCCCATTTTTTATTATTATGTTAAAAAAATACATGTTTCAATTATATTTAATAGTTTTTTCTTCAAACTTGGCATGGATGCCTATCATGGGCATGACCACCCGCAGGCAAAATTTGGAGTTATTTCAAGAATGTCCAAAAGACTCCATGTCCAACGTAGGGTGTCCGGGTAGGCCAGAAGGCTCCGTTTGAGAGCATGTGTTTATCGACATCCATCAAATGACCCTAATTTTCTCATGGGCCTATATGATCAATTCAAGACACGTTGCTAAGTTATTTTGGTTTTTGATAAATTTTGCATTTTCTGGAGTTGATAGAAAAAGTTGGTATCACATGCATGTCCAAAAATAAAGCATGTTCAACAGAGGTTGCTCGGCCAGGCGAGAAGGGTCCATACGAGAGTACGTTTTTTGGCATCGTCAAATGACCCCCAATTTTTTTCACGAGATTCTATGACCAATTCAACTCACCATGTCAAGTTGTTTGAGTTTTCTATAATTCCTGCATTTTATGGAGTTTTCTCAATGAAAATTCGCGGATAAATGGTCGAACGTGACACAACTTATAAACGGTGTCAAAATTCGTTCAAACATGGCATAGGTGCCTACCATGGCGTAAACACCTGCTGGCAAATTTTAGGATCATTTGAAGAATGTTCAAAACAAGACCATGTTCAACGGAGGGTGTTTGGATAGGCCCAGAAGATTATGTGTGAGAGCATGTTTGTTTCTCGACATCCTTGAAACTGCCCCAATTTTTTCATGTCCTTGTATGAACAATTCAAGGCACAATGTCATGATGTTTTGGTTTTTGACAAACTTCAAATTTTTCGGAGTTCTCTCAGTTATAAAAGACCGATAAATGGTTATATGTGTCGCAACTTCCATCAGTGATGAAAACCGTTCAAACCTTGCATGCATGCCTACCATGGGCATTCCCTCCTTCTTGCAAAAGTTGGGTCATTTTAAGATGTCCAAAAAAAGACGATATTCAACGGAGGGTGTTCGGGTAAGGCCAGAATGGTCCATTTGAAAGCACGTTCTTGTCGACATCCTCAAATGGTCCAAATGCTTTCACCAGCTTCTATGACCAACAATACATCATGCAAAGTTGTTTGGATTTTTGACAAGTTTTGCATTTTCTGGAGTTTTCTTGGTGATAAGGGACGATAAATGGCCGAAAGTGTCACAACAAATGCGTCAGAACTTATTAATACCTGACATTAATGCCTCATATGTCTATGGCAGGCTGCTTCAAGAAGTTGGGGTCATTTATTAATAATCCGAAAAGGCATCATTTGAAAAGAGTATGCCACACAAGGCCTCAGTGAGCATGTTGTTTTCCTAATTGATTGCTTCTGTTACTTGCGATTTTTTCATTATCAATCTATATGAACATTTCTTTTGTCCTAACCATTTATTGAAATTTCTCGACAATTTTGACAATTCCAATTGTGTATGAAAAATTTACATACTTGAATACTTTTTCCAAAATTGTAACAAAATCCCAACAGTTGATGAAAATTGTAAACCATGTACTTTATTAAAAAAATCATCATTTTTTTATTAAACACAAACATCTCTAAATTTTGCGAACTAACATTCAAAACGGGATATTTTTGTGAAATTCCAGAGCATTTTTTTAGTTGTAAACCATATTAAAAAAAGGATCTGTTATTCTAAACAAATTTTCAAATTTTTGAACAGGTTCCAAAGAGAAGAATAAAGTTCAAGAAGGAGAAAAATGAATTAATGAAAAAGAGAAGAAAAACCAAAAAATAGAGAACAAAAAAAATTCTTATGCCCTACAAAATAAAAAACATGTATTAAAAAATGTTTTAAATTTGGAAAAAATGTTTGTGTTTTCAATGCTCGAAATTATGAAAAATGTTTGGGTTTGTCAGTATGCGACACATCTTCCACGGACTTCCTAGAATCGGGTCCTTGCGGTCGCCCATTTCTTTTTGCTTTTATTTAAAAAGCAAATAGCCCACCGGAGAGAAAAATCTACTAAAAATTAAAGTGCAAGGGAGGGAGCTCGATCTCTACCCCTCCCGGCCTTTATGGGCACAAACAACAAGTACGCCAAATCATCTGAACTATTATAGTTTGCATAGGTATCCTATATGATCATTTGCACAGATTGAATTCAAATATTTCAAAAAAATGCCCGACAACATATTTTCTCGGGGTAACAGAAAATCCGGTTTCGACCGATTTCCGAAAATTTCATTCGAGGAATAAAAACCTTGTTGCAGTACGTTGATTGTATTTGATAAAATATTGCGCTGCATATGTGCCATCAAAGTTAGTTTGTTCCCTTGGCTAGCAACATGTTCACTATCGGTGGAGGTTCTGGGTTCGATCCTTAGTGGCCTGCGTTTGTTTTATTATTTCCAATACCCCGCTACAGGATACACTCACTAAAGGACCGGCCCATGGCGGACTTTCTCTGAGCTGTCTTTATTTTTAGAGCGCGAGGGACGTATTTTTAAGAAAGACCATCATACCTTTTATTACGAAGGGGTATCAATAAATCTCCTCCGTTGATGTGTTTAGGGGGTTGTACCGAAGCAGATACCTACTGACCAACAACTCAATCCTCATCTCCTCGTCTCCCACCTCGGAAATCCAGCCGGAGCCGACACACATCTGCTTTCACTTGGCTTGCGTTTGTTTTTGATTTTCAATACCCTGCTACAGGATACACTCACTAAAGGGCCGACCCATGGCGGACTTTCTTTGGGCTGCCTTTATTTTTAGAACGCGAGGGACGTATTTTTAAGAAAGACCATCATACCCTTTAGTACGAAGGGTATCAACAGATCTCCTCCGTTGATGTGTTTAGGGGGGTTGTACCGAAGCAGAAGTGTAAGAATATACCTACTGACCAACAACTCAATCCTCCTCTCCTCGTCCCCCACCTCCGAAATCCAGCCGGAGCCGACACGCATCTGCTTTCCCTTGGCACCCTGCACCTCCTCATTTTTCTTTGTCGCCATTAAGAAGCCATTGGAATCTGTCACCGCTCCCCCCTCGAGCATTTTCCACAGGTTGACGAGCCCCTCGTCACCGGAGGCCACGCGTGCGGCCCCAGGAGAACGCGGTACTCCTCGACAGCCGCACGGAAGCAGGCCTCCTCTTCTTCCACCAGCGTGTCCTTCTTCGGTGGCGCTCTCGCGGTGGCTCCTTCCTTGTGCGCCAGAGCGACTTGTCGGCCTCCTCCTTGCGGAGGGCATGGAGGATCTTGGGCGTCGGGGATACGCCCTTACGGAAGAGGCGGCGACAGAGCGTCTCGGCGGTCGGGGTCGGCCTGGGCTTGCGGTTGGGACTTGGATGGGGATTGGGGGTGGGGTTTTGAAGGTGGAGGGAGAGGTGGAAGCCAAGGGAGGGCGATGAGATGGCCATGACCGGGAACGCGCGAAATGCAGCTACATCTCCAGTTCTCCAGAGCAGCAAAGACCACTGGACTTCTAAATTGGGCTTACAGACTTGCCTCCATGGCGGCTAGCCCTTTCCTGCTCCAACTTTAGTGTTTGTTTGAGCCCAAGCTAGCAATGTTAAAATTTGGCTAGCCAATATTTTGATCTAGGTTTTGGTGGTCCATGTTTTGACCAATGTTGACTATAAAAGTGAACGGGAGCTTCCTTCTTATATGTATGAGGATGAGGAGATTGGCGCCGACTATTCAACTTGTCCCTTAGAGCATCTCCAATAGAAGATGTACCAGTGACGGGGTGCGCCTCTTCTGTGGTCCTTTGCGCACCAATCCATCTGTTGGATTTGTTAACATGTTTGTACAGCCAAAATATGCACCAATCTTTATAAAAAGAATACATGTAATGTAATCATAAAGCATAGTAGAAGAGCAAGCCATCATGTCTATATTAACAGATAGTACTTGATCTTTGGCTTCTTGTGCCAAAACATTGAGAAGAGCTTATCCACGTGGTGTTCATAGAGCTTCACTTCATTGCCCAAGAAACAGGGATCCTCCAGCTCGCCAAAATACTTGACACCGCGATGGCGTGTCTGCATTTGTTTTGTGTTTTATGTTAGCTGCAGCGCCAACAAAGGTGAGGGATTGTTTTAAGTAGTTAATTAATCCTGAAGCAAAAAACGAAAGCAACGACCAAAGTGAAGTACTATAGAAATACTTCTGAGTAATCCATGGAGTAATCCTTTAGCCAAATAGATAAATCAAAGAGTAAGTGAAACTAACACGAAATCTACATCGAGCAGACACGACCACCTAATGCATCCACAAGAAGAGAAACTAATGCATGAAAAGGAACTAAACCAGATCTGAGCACATGAGATGAGCCTGGTTTTGTTGATTGAAAAAGAATCCGAACGACAGTGGCGGAGTTTCATGGGTGGGGGGCAAAGGGGGCCATTGTCGCCCCTACTCTAAGAAAACTCTTAAATGTACCAATAATTATTAGACTTGAATATCAAAGATTACTCATAGTTCATGCATAACTTATTTTTTTTGACTATAAACAGTAGGGTAAAACCCCACAGCAATTTTTTTATTAATCAAAATAAATAGTCCTAAAAACTTCAACAGACGAGGTCGACGGAAGAGAACAGAACGCCCGAACCCCTCGGTCGCTCCTGCCCAGGGCAACGCGAGGGGCTCCTCTCAACCCAGCCGTCGCCGTCCTTCCTCTCTCCCCACCCACCGTCGCCAGAGGACACCGCCGGGCGAAGCCTATGTGGCTGATGGCGGCGGCGGGGGCCATCTCTCGCGGCCTCCCCTTGCTTTGTGGGTGACAGGACCTGGTGGCGGCCGGTGGCGTCCCGGTTAGATGCGCATCTGGACGTACGGCGGCGGGGCTCGGCGAGCGGTGGTCGGCTGTGGAGGTCAAGGATCGTCTTGTGGCGGCGCTCTCTGGCCAGATCGGGGAGATTCCACGCTTGCGGCATGACTAGGATGGGGTCACTGGCCTCGGCCAGATCTGGCCGTGGCTGGTGGCTGGACGTGTCCGTGATGTCTTGTGGCTGGCTTCCGGCCATGGTCACCGGGTTGCGGACGACGCGGTGGCGGGTGCAGCACATCGACAACTGGTCGGATCTTGACGGCCTCTGATCACGCCGGGATTCAACCCCAGTCTGGTCCTTGACAACGCATGCAACTCCGGGGGAAACCCTAGATCTCCTTGGGATCGAGCGATGGCGGTGCTTTTGCGTCGTAGTGCCTCTTGAGGGCATCGTTTCTGGAGTTTGCTGTAGTTGAAGGGACCAGCAGTGTCGGCGGCGCACGGCATGGTGGCACGACTGCCGATGAAAAGCACGCCGACTACGGTCATGGTGGACGATGGCGGCGTCTCCGACGTCGTTTCCTTTTTGAGGCATCATCGTTGGAATTTACGTCATCATGCCCGGGATGCTCCGGGGGAAACCCTAGATCTGGGCCTCCCGGATCGGACGATGACGACACTCACAGTGTCGCTCTCCCTCCCGTGGGCATCGTTTTGGAGCAAGTGATGTCTGAAGGGGACAAGAGGAGGAGCGGTGTTACATATACCGCAAGGCCGACGGTGGATCTCGGTAGCATGGCGCCGCGGAGTTTTGACGACGGGCGCGTGTGGATGGATACTGTAAGTGCATCTAGTGCCCCTTAGTGATTTTGGTGTATTGAAGACTTATAGGTTAAGAGACTAATATGTTTGTGAGTGTACACAGGTTCTATAAGTCGATGAGGAGATTGGTATATTCGAAGAATATCGACCCCTAAAAATGAATGTCTTCAAGTGAAGACTTTGGTGAAGACTTTGTGAAGACTTTGCTGAAGACTTTGGTATTCCGTGAAGACTTTGAAAATGAAGAAGATGGTGTGACCTTGAAGATATTAACGAGGGCTATGAAGCGTGAAGACTTTTGTTTTCGTAGTTTCATTTCCTTTCTTTGAGTCATAGGAAACACCGTACTGTTAAAGGGGGCCAAGGTAATACTAAGGAAAAATTTCCAACTGATGCTCAACTCAAAAGCCTCAACATAACCAATCCTTCGAGTGAAGCCTTTGGAAATCTCTTACAGCTCAGTCAAGTTCTTCGGTGACAGAGACGATGTTCTTCTGGTCTCTGAGGAAATTGGTCTGACTGAGGAGTTAGGATTTCGCCAGTGCGAATTGCCTATAGTGAGGAATATGATAAGCCCTGAGGAATTTGACAGTTCAAATTCCGACCGTTGCTATACTTTGCGCCAGCTGTCTAGATATTTTATCCACCTAACGGTCATATCATTGGGGGGCATTTATGTCTTATCATGTCGGGTTGCACCCTGGCTATAAATAGCCGCCCCCACAACCACTAGTTGGTTGGCTGCTCCGAGAGAGAACTTGACACTTGTCATTTGAGAGCAACCCATTCCTCGAGGACTTTGAGCGAAAATCATCAGTGAGGAAAAACCCAAAACCCAAATCATCAAAACCCAAAGTGATTGAGCATCACTGAAGAAATTGTTCCTATGTGGAACCGACGCTTTTTACCTTTGAAGACTGTGTATCTTCCAGACGGTTAGGCATCATGGTCTAGTGCATCCTGCAGTCAATTGGGGATCGCAGGGTGACCGTGGTCTAGAGCATCCAGCAGTCAATTGTGGATCGCCGGGTGACCAGTTTGCGAGGGTTTTGGAAGTCTACCCTCAAGACTTACCATGAGTGTTGGGCGAGGACTGTGTGACCTTAGCTCAAGGAGAATACGGTAAGGACTGTGTGTCCTGGGACTATGTGTCCTCTGGTTTAAATACCAGGCCGCTCCAAACCAGACGTATGACTGTCACAGCAGTTGGAACTGGGTCATCAAACCATTGTGTTCATCGAGCTACCTGGTTCCATTTCCTCAACCCTTTCATTTCCTCGTATACCTGTTGATGAAATTGATCGTTACTGTTTGAAGAATTTGACTGAAGACTTTCTCAATTTCCTCACCTCAAATTCTTCAGTCACTTTATCTTCAGCCTGCTTATCCTGTTCACGCTACTCATGCTCTGTGTATGTTTCATTTCATCATGATGACTATGCTACTGCTATGTTTCGCATGCACTTGAGTACTTATTCCGCTGCGAGTAGTTCGTCACTTAGCAAATTCCTCAACTAGTATTTCCTCAAGTGACGAATTTGTAAAAATCGCCTATTCACCCCCTCTAGTCGATATAACGCACTTTCAATTGGTATCAGAGCAAGGTACTCCCTTGTTCTGTGTGATTTTGGTTTAACCACCTGGAGTTTTAGTTATGTCAACTGCAGGCATGATCAAGGTCTCAGCTGGGTGTCCTACCTTCGATGGGACGGACTACCCCTACTGGAATAACAAGATGCGCATGCATCTTGAGGCAATTGACAACGATCTCTGGTATGTTGTGGAAAATGGTGTTCCCTTTGTCACTCCCACTATCAACGCTGCTGATGTGAAGAGATTCAAGCAACTCGACTCTCAAGCGAAGAATATCATATGTGGCCATCTGAGCAAGGGTCAATATGGTAGAGTGAGTGCTTTGGAGACTGCTAAGCTTATCTAGGATAGGCTGTCCAAAGTCAATGAAGGCATTTCAACTCAACGTGACTCTCGAGTTGATGTTCTTCGCAATCTCTTCAACTGCTTCAAAAGACTCGACAACGAAAATGTTCAGCAAACTTTCGATCATCTCACTGATATCTCCAATGAGCTCCAAGCTCTTGGTGCCACTGACATCACCGACCATGAGGTGGTGAATAAACTGCTGAGATCTCTTGATTCCTCATTCGATACACTTGCTTTGATGATCCAAGAACGTGGAGACTACAAGTCACTAGATCCTGCTGATATTCTTGAGAGACTCAATACTCATGAATTCCAACAAGCTAAGAAGAGAGACCTCTACGGGCCAAGTTATGGAAGATCTCGTGCTTTGAAGGCCAAGGAAATTTCCTCATCCGAAGACGAAGAATCTGATAGTAGCCTTGGTGATCCTGAAGAACTGAGTCAGGAGCTAGCAATGCTCATGAGGAAATTCCATAAGTTCTCAAGGAGAGGTCGGTTTGGAAAATCATCAAAAAGTGGCATGAAGAAATCAGATTCTTCATCAAGCGACTACAAGAAGAGAACTTGCCACAAATGCAAGAAATCTGGTCACTTTATCTCTGACTGTCCTCTCTGGGAAAAAGAGTCAAGGAAGAAGAAATACAAGGATGACAATTCTGATGACTCGAAGAAAAAGAAGAAATCTTCAAAGTCCTCATCTGCAAAGTCCTCATCTTCAAAGTCCTCATCGCACAAGAAGAACAACTTAAGTAAGGCTCGGGCACTTATTGGCAAGGAAATGGATTCTAAAGAAGAATCTGAAGAATATGAGGAACAGGAGGAATCTGAGGAGGAGTCGGACTCTGGTGTGGCGAGCCTAGCTCTCGCTACTGCTTTCGTCAGCAAGTCCATCTTCAACGATGAGGAAAATGGCAACTCCAACGACTCTGACATCAGCAACGACGACTATACTCCCACCTATTGCTTTATGGCAAAAGGTGCCAAGGTACTCAAACACCATTCCTCCTCTGAATCAAGTGATAGTGAATCTGAGGATTACATGAAACCTAGCTATTCCAAACTTGCTAATATTGCTACTAAACAACAAAGTGTCATTGAAAAGCTTCAGAAACAGCTAGACAAAAGCGATGACCTGTTGAATGAGGAAGTGGATCATACTCAAACTTTGACGAAGGACCTTCAAAGTCTTAAGTCCAAGTATGATAACCTTAAAAGTCGTCATGAGGCTCTCTTAGTCGATCATGAGAAGCTTTCGTATGAATTTCTTCAAAGAAAGCAAGATCTTGAGAAACTAAGGGTGTCTCATGAAGATCTTCAAAGGGATAATGACTCCTTGCTTGCTCAACAGATCAGTACCGCTCAGGAAGATTTCGTTCCACCTTGCTTGAAATGCATCGAACGTGAAACTGCTCATTCTTCACCTGAATGTTCAAATGCTTCTATTGCTGCAAATTCTTCAACTATTTCCATGGTCACAAATTCCTCATTTGAGGATACCACTAGTATCATTGACGAAAATGCAGGGTTGAAGGAATTGTATGTGACAGGCATATACAAAAGCCTCAAAGGGCATCAAACCCTTTGTGATGTGCTTAAAAAGCAGATTCTGAACAGGAACCCTAGAAAAGAGGGTATTGCCTTTGAAAGGAAACTCAATGCTGATGGATCCTACTGGAAGCCTGAGCAGTATCCCAAAACCTCATGGGTTGCTGCAAAAGGACCTCCTATAGATCCATCCACTTTATCTGGCTTTACTTGTGAATCTTCATATTCCTCCGATGAGTCAATTGACTCCAACTATAAACTGTTCAAAAATCAGAATGGTGAAGTATTTGCTAGATATGTTGGAACTAACTGCAGGAATGGTCCCCCTCTGAGGAAAATCTGGGTTCTCAAGAGCTGCTTGGAAAATCTTCAAGTGAATGTCATCATGACACCACCAATGAAGAACAGGAACCCCAGATCAAATTCTTCAGTTGGACCAAAGTCTTCACAAGGACCAAAGTCCTCACATGGACCAAATTCCTCATATGGTCAAAAATCATATCATTCTCGTGCTAATGCTTCTGTTTCGCAGGGAAAATCTAAGGGTCATGAATATGCTCATTATTCTTCAAATCATTATGTTCATAAGTCCTCGAAGAATTTCTCTGCTTATTCATATGAGTACTCTAACCCCCTGTGACGCCCTGGATTTGGTACTACAGTGATCTTGGTAATTAAGCTACAGTAACCCAGGAGATTAAGCTAATCCTTTTTGCTAAACCATGCTTGATCACATTGGAGTCATATGTCATATGAATTCCCTAATGAATTTCAAAATGCTTTTAAAAGTGCATTTAATAGTTTTGCAAACCTATAAACAAAAATCATGTTTGGGTTGGAAATATTCACCTGGTACTTATAAAATATGAACCAACATTTTATAAAATAAATATGTGCCTCTAAAACAATTATAACAGAGGCAAATCAATTATTTAATTGTCCTTTTGAGTTATGTAAATACCAAACAAATTCCAATGCCCCCAAAACTTTTGTGGCAGTACCAAATTTTGCATTGCAAATATTGGGACCTATCCCATTATTTTTGCAAGATTCATTTTAGTCCTAACACTAATAAACCAGAAACTATTTAAAAAAAGAAGAAGCAAAAAGAAAGTTTAAAAAAAAAGAAAAAGAAAAAGGAAAAGGCAACCTCCCCTGGGCCAGCCCAGCCGAGCCGTGGCCCAACTGGCCAGCCCATCGGCCCACCCGGGGGTATATCCCCACCACCACCGACACCTCCACCCCATTCCCCGACCCCCCACTACTCTCCCCCCCCCGCGCCCGATCTAGATCGGGGCTGCTCCCGCGACGCCGCCCCGGCGCTCCCCCGGCGCCCCGCGCCGCCGGCCGTCCTCCTCGCCGACGCCCCACGCAGCCCGCCCTGCCGGCCACCTCCTCGCCTCCGCTTCGCCCTCCTGTCACCGGCCCCGTCGCGCCAAACGCCGCCGCCCCGCCGTCACCTACACCGTCGCCGGCTGCCGCCTCTTCCTCGCGCCCGCTGCCCCCCTCTACGCGCCGCCGGTGAGGCCCCCGGCCATGGCCTCCCCCCTCCTCCCCCTGGCCTTCGCCCCGCGCCACCGCGCCCTGCCCGCCGCGGCCACCGCGCCCCCCCGCTCACCTCACTGCGGCCCCGCTCCCCGCGAGCGCCCGGCCACCCGCCTCGGTCGCCCATCGCCGCGCCCGCGCCGCCCTGTGCTACCGCGCCTCACCGCCGCCCCGCACCCGCGCCCCCTGGTCGCTGCGCCCCCTGCTTCCCGTGCCCGCCCTTGCCGGCTCCGCCCGTGCCGCCGCTCGCCTGGCCGCGCTGGCTCCCACGCTCGCTCGCCCCTGGCCGCGCTTGCCCGTGTCCGCTCGCCGCCTCCCGCTGCTGCCTGTTGCTGCCGCTATCGTCACCCGCAGCCGCTCCGGCGAGCCCCGCGCCACCGCCGCGCCCCGGGCCCCTCCCCGCCGCCGTTAGTCACCGGGGCCTCGCCCCCTCCCACCGGCCGCACCAGCCCTGGCCGCCGGTGGGCGCCACCACCGTCGGCGATCCTCTCGCCGGCTCGCCTGCTGTCGCCCGTGCCCGCTGTGGCCTTTGGGCCACAGACAGCTGGGCCCCGCCCCCCCTGGGCCCCTGACCTCAGGGGCCCACGCCCAGAACAAAAAAAGGGAAAAAGAAAATGTAATAATAATAATATTAATTAATTAATTAATTAATTAATTAATTTAGTAATTAATTAACTTAATTAATCCTGTTAAATTAACTAATTAAGTTTAATTAACCTGCTAATTAAACTGTTTAATTGCTAATTAGTTAACAGTTAATGACAGTGGGACCCACACGTCAGTTTGACCCAGTCAACAGTACAGTTGACTGCTGACGTTATGATGACGTCATAATTGCATTTTCGAATTAGATTAATTTATTAATTCCAGAAAATTGATTAAATCTTTAATAATTAATATAAAATAAACCGTAAGTCAGATGAAAATAATTTATACATGAAAGTTGCTCAGAATAATTCCACGAATCCGAATACGCTGTCCGTTCATCCGTCACATGCTCCTAGCATGATGAACATGGACATTTTGGCGTTAGGATCATCTGTGCGGTAGTAGCTCGAGACCCGGAAAATATCGTCAGATATTCTTCTGACCCGTCTGCGACGTGTAGTACTGCGTTAGTGCATGTCTAGCTCTGCATATTGCCATGTCATGCATCGTGATGCATTTGTCTGCTTTATATTTATTGTTTCTCCCCCCTCTTCTTACCGGTAGACCCCGAGACTGACGGTGCTGCCGGGTACGACTACACCGTTGACGATCAGGCCTTTGCCGCAGAGCAGCAAGGCAAGCAAAACCCCCTTGAGCATTCCGATATCGCCTATTCCTTTCCCTCTTATTCTTGCATTAGTTTTTGCTACTGTATTAGTTAGCTCCTATTCTGATGCATAGCCTGCCTTTGATAAACTGCTACCATACTTGCGATCATATCAACTGCTTAGTATAGGTTGATCAGTGAATCCCCAGTGACCCGTTAGTCCCAGTTGCCCCTGCTTCTTCATCGACGACTCGGCGACCCGAAGACTCGAAGACTCGGTCAACCGACTGACGAGCCAGGCCCCTCACATCACCGCACACCCCTTAAGTATAGCACTGCTGAGCTACTATCGAGTGCCGAGGGTGATACCTCACTTAGCATTCCCGATGTTAATTCTGTAGCGTAGCTAATCGGTCGTGGGTATCGAGGGTGATTCCTCCTTCCCATTTATCGATAGCGACTCTTGTGATACACATACCTCGAGTGGGATCCATCGAGGGTGATTCCTCGGATATCCACTTGGTGTATAAACACACAGTTACTTCTACTTGACTTTGTTTACATGTGAAAGATGGGACTGGAGGGACAGGCGGTACCACCCTGGTTGAGGTGGACCAGAGTTCCCGACAGTCTTGAGACGGGTCGGCCCCAAGGGTACCCGTGTGTGAGATGTGGTGGGATTTGCCGGTAAGGCATCCGGGTTTTTTGAGGCGTGGACGGGCAGGAGAGGCCCTTGCCACACATCCTCGAGTCGGGGTGACGGGACCGCACTTTGAGGGTCGTGCTTGCCCCGCATTAATAAAATGCTAATGGGTTGGGTACTTGATCTGAGTTAGGTCGTTGGCCTTAATACGCACTAACCTTCACGTGGGGAAGATATGGGCACTCAGCGTCGTTGTATCAGCCGAAGCTCTTCGGACGTCAGCAATGGAGCGGCACGCGACGGATTGGACTGGACGGTGCAGCTCTTGGACTGGAGTGTACTAGGTCTGTTTCCGGCCGCGTACGCATCGTGCAGGAGTGCAAGGGCAAGTGGGCCCACGAACCTGCGCGCTTAGGATTTAGACTGGCGGGCTGGCCTCTTTGTTGAGCCTAGGTGGGGCGACGACGTGCTGATATCCTGAGGCCGGGCATGACCCAGGAAAGTGTGTCCGGCTGGAGGTGACTCGGGCGTGTTGGGGAATATGTGGTGCACCCCTGCAGGGATGAATAATCTATTCGAAAAGCCGTGTCCACGGTAACAGGACGACTTGGAGTTGTGCCTTGACCTTATACAACTATAAATGTGATTTAATTTGAAATGAATTGTGGCTACGGGATTGCTTCCTCGCAGGGAGTCGAGGAAGAATCTCTGGGCGTGGTTACTTAATAAAATTGCTACAATAATATGACTATATATGAGATACCAGTCTACTCTCTTCTAATGCTGCAAGATGCTGAAGATGCTAGTCTTCAATAGGACTAGGCCTTCCCCCTATTCTTGCTTTCTGCAGTCAGTCCAGATATAACCCCTCCCCTTGATAATGATGCATATTTAGCATAGTTCTGATGTCAGTCTTGTGAGTACTTTGGATGAGTACTCACCGCTGCTTTGCATTCTCTTTCCCCCTCGATACGATTTCTGCGTTCAGACGATGGAGCCCAGGAGATGGAGTACGCTGGAGACGACTACACCACCACCGTTGGAGCCTACTACTACGTGGAGAATGCCGACGCTCAGGAGTAGTTAGGAGGTTCCCAGGCAGGAGGCCTCGCCTCTTTCGATTCGCTGCTTATGTTTGTGCTAGCCTTCTTAAGGCAAAACTTGTCTAACTTATGTCTGTACTCAGATATTATTTGCTTCCGCTGACTCGCGTTTGTCGAGCTTTGTATTCGAGCCCTCGAGGCCCCTGGCTTGTAATATGAAGCTGTATGACTTTAATTTGTGTCTAGTGTTGTGTTGTGATATCAATCAGTGAGTCCCTAATCTTGGTCGTACGCATTGCGTGTATGTTTAGCGTACGGTCGAAATTGGGGGCGTCACAAGTTGGTATCAGAGCCGACTGCCTGTAGGTAGCCCCCTTTCCAACTCCTTGGCCGAAGTTGAGTCTAGTCATTGAAAAACTTTACTAACATAGTTGTGTGGCTTACGGGCCCACTTCTCAATCGGGTGGTATTAGGATCTTTTATTCCTCGTCTATACTCTGGGTTCTGATCTCTCTTCTCTTTCGGGTTAAAGATTTTATTAACTCTAACTCTAGATTCTCGTAACTACTCCTCCCGGAGGGCCCCTCATTTCAGACGATGGCTCGATTCATCAGAAGACTTCGAGGATACTCTCCGATGTTCTCCCGAGAACTTGTGCTCATCGCTTTTGCGATTCCCTTCCACCGCCAACCCCTATGGATGACTACATGCAATTGTCGCTCATACTTTCATATCCAGTTGCTCTTGTTATTACATGGTACATCGAATTATCTTACCGGAAATTCGTTCTTCCTCGGTTGATCATGTGTTTCACATAATTCTTTGAAACGCTATTCGGTCTTCTGTAATCCTTAGTAGCTTTTTGCTCTTGACACATCCTCACCTGCTTGCATTATGGATAATTCCATATGTCTAGAAATTTTTATTTAAAATCCTCTGTGATTACCATTTGATATTATTGATTCAACTTGTGTGTGAATGCACACAATCCTCACTTGATACTCATGAATTATCTGTCCGGCTCAGACGTCTTTCCAAACATGAGTTGGTTCCCGACAAATCAACCTTGATTGATTGCCCATCTAAGTCCTTTCAACTTACTTATATTTGATCGGAGCATCTGATTTTGATACACCAACCTGGAAATCATAATTCCTTTGGTATTTAAGTATATATATCATTCAGATAAACTCTAATCTGATGCCTTGCTTTCTTTCTTCCACTGATTGAGTTCCGATACTCATATCAGATCCCTTTGTGGGATGCCAAACCATTGTTGTGTTATTATCCGATACCATCCTGCACAATAAAAATTCTTGTGATGTTCTTCCCCTGACACATGATGCCATTGGTAAATTGTGTCTTCTCCCTCTGATAAGTTGTGTCCTATGCTTTGTTAGCCATGCTTTGTTGTCAACCATGTGTTATTTACTCTTGAAGCTTGTGGTATATGTTCCTAAGATGCCCCGATGGGTTGAACCTATGCCTTCCTTAATTAGTGTGAACTCAAGAGTTTTCACGAGTCCTACTCTTTTGGTGTTTTGCCGGATAATCTTTCAAAGCTGCAACCTGATTCGATACTTTACAACCGTGGTTCCGACCATGACTGTTCTTCTTTGATCCCATTTTTAGACCAGATTAAGAACTTATCTTCTGCGGATCAGTACATCGGTCCAAGCTTTAATTCTGATCTACATCCGAGTATTACCCCTGGTATCTCGAGAAAATCATGGAGCTACATAGCTTCTTATAAGCTCCTCGTCAGCTATGTTTTCCTTCACTGATTCCAGCTTCCTCGTGTTCTGAGTTGTTGGACACTCAAGGACACCGATAATTGAATCGAGTCCGCATTGCGATTCAACAACTCTTAGTAATCTTCTTTGCTTGTGAGTTTGTGCTCGATCATGTCTTTCCAAGCTGTTTGGCTACATCATCATTGTCATGCTAAGGCTTGACCTTGCTATTTATGTCCTTCATCCTCGGAACACGATTCCAACAGTGCTCTAAGCTTACATCGAGTTTGCAACGTCATGTTGGTTGTCTTGAAGGCAATTTCGACTCTGAGCTAGCACTCTAAACTGTGGTTCCGACCACCCTTTGCTTCATCATTTCTTTGCTTGATGTCGTCGCTGATCGATTACATCTTCAAGAGACTTCTCGGCAAATGTGTCGTGATCCTCATCAGCATTCTGGGCTCTTCCAGGATATCAATTAAATTCATGATGAGGGTAGCATCCTTGTCCGTGGTAATTGGTGTTGTCGTTGGCGACATCCTTGCCATCACCTTTCATTTCTTTGTTCCCATGTTGTTTCTAACCGGAATACTGACAAATGGAATGTGATGTGCAAATTCAATACTTATGGCATACCAACTCTATCACCTTGGAGTTAATGAACAACAAGTCCATTCTTAGTGTGTTGGCTGTTGAGTCAGCACTCTAACATTGGTCGTGCTACTTAGTCCGGATTTTGGGTGCACCTTTCGATTAATGTTTAATTGTGGATGTTTCCCTCGGGCATACGTCAATATACCATCTTGTTTGACCAATGCCATCACCTTGTTCACTCCATCGTGGAAATCCATCTTTGAGGAAATCTCGATTAATTGATGCTGAGCCCATCAACCACATCCTGATCTTCTTCGTGGTTCATGATGGACTTTTAAATTAGTGTTGGAAACCTTGAAAGCATTATCTTTGTGGCTAGTTCATGAAGAATATGTTTGATAAAAGAAGTGTTTTTCTATAAGCTCACTTGCATTTTTGCCACCATGCTTATGGGAAAATTTTGTCTTGCTTCCCCTGGAATTGTTCCAATTCATTCAGGCATGTGCGGAGTATTCTATGGTTTGATAGATTTGCTACCTTCACTCCATATGTATTTCCTAGCACGCCAGGCCACTGATTGATTTGATTTGTCCTAGTCCAGACTTACACATGGAACTTTGATATCCTCTGTGATGTTCCCCAATCAGAACTTGATTGCCCTCCATTCTAGAAACTTCCATGTGGGCACGAATGTCTTGACCTTGTGTTCAGATGTCTTGTAGTCTGGCTCATGATTCAAGTCTTGCTTCTGTCGTTCATTTCGAGATTCTTGCAACATCATCTCGTAGGTCTGTGTTGCATCCTTTTCTCCTCAGGCCTTCTTTGTCTGAAATATCCTGACACCAACCAGATCTGAATCTCGGACAGATATGATGGTTGGAATATTTTCAAGAATTATAACCTTGGTCTTTACTACTCGGTAAGGTGATGTTGTAGCTAGCACACCTGGCCGGATGACCTATTGTTATAATGCCTTGTTCAGCAAGGATTGCCGTTCTTCCATGGGGAAATTATAAGACTTATTTTATAAGTTGTTCCTACTGGATCCTTTGTGTATCCAAACTCCATCCCTTACCCGAAACACCATGTCATTGCTATCCCGAAGCATGGATGTGGTATATCGATCATAAAAAGGAATAATGTAAGCTCAATGCTAATTGTTTCTTGATCAATTATTCAAACCCCCCTTATATGGGCATGTCATGGATTTTCCTCGCCCCTTTTAACTAAATGGTTATCCACTTGCTAATTCTGTCTTGTATACCATGCTCTGTTTTTCCTTGGGAAAGATATACTCCTAAAACTTGAGTATAACCACATTTTCCTTTTCCATTGGTCTCTTTAATGTGATGAACACATTTTCCTTTCCGTTGGTCTGGTTGATCTAATAATCACATTTTCCTTTCCATTGGTCTATTTGACTTTTCTTGAGATCATATGATCTAAGCAATAATAATTCTCTGCTTAGGTAAACACCTCGGTGAACAAGTCTGTCAGTAAGATCATGTTACTATTGTTGATAACATTCCGGTAACCGCCGGTGGACGAGAACCTTGCCTATTGGTCCGCCTCGTTGCAATGAGCAGGAAGATGGTTCTCTTCGTCCCCCGCCCTTGGTACCGAAGTTGTTGCCGACATAATTGGCAGATTTTCCTCCGACATGTCTTGCTACCATGACCGTGCAAGATGTCACCGCTCTCCATATTTTAACCCACATGATGGGCCCTTAACCCATAGTTCCACAGGATCGAAACCTGACTCTCATGTGCATCTTTAATTCCATGGTATCCTTTGCACTTGGCTTCGTACGTAACTTCCGAGCCACCGACCAAGTGTCGTCGTTTTCTCACCGGGGGTGCCCCGAGACGGCAGATGCCATGGGATGGCTTGAGATGTGAGAGCAAGGCTGCAGTGGAGATCCGGGACGGGTATGCGGATAGCACGCGGTGGTTTACCCAGGTTCGGGGCTCTCCGGAGAGATAATACCCCTACTCCTGCATATCTGTATATATGTGGTATATTTGGTACATGGTTGCTCCTGGAGCTATGTCTGAGGAGGAAGAGGGAGCTGTGAGCTCCTTACCTTGGCCTCATATGTACGCATGCGTGAGCATGAGTGAGAGGGAGAGGATGAGAGGAGGCCTCCCGTGAGTGTGTGCGTGGCTGCCCCTTGGAGGCTCCCCTGGTGCCTCTTATATAGGGAGGCCCAGGGGACAAGGGGTGGCCCACCAGCCAACTATCTACTATTGGAGAGGACAAGTGATGCAGGCTACAGTGCGCCACTATTGGAGCGCAGTGAAGTGACGCGTGACGGATGCACAGCGGGGCACTATTCGCCAATAGTGCCCGACTGTTGCGGGGTGGCAGGTTCTGCAGTTCGTCAGCTGCAGTGTCGTCAGCTCGTGTCCAACGGGACGCCTGGAGCTGACTTCGTCGGGCCGCAGCCGGCCGGGAGGAGCCGGACAGGAGGAGCCGGACAGGAGCAGCCGGACAAGAGGATCCGGACAGGAGGAGCCGGACAGGAGGAGCCGGACAGGAGCAGCCGGACAGGAGGAGCCGGACAGGAGCAGCCGGACTGGAGGAGCCGGACAGGAGCAGCCGGAATGGAGGAGCCGGACAGGAGGAGCCGGACTGGAGGAGCCGGACAGGAGGAGCCGGACAGGAGGAGCCGGACTGGAGGTACCGGACAGGAGCAGCCGGGCAGGAGCAGCCGGACTGGAGGAGCCGGACAGAAGCAGCCGGACTGGAGGAGCCGGACGGGAGCAGCCGGACTGGAGGAGCCGGACGGGAGCAACCGGACTGGACGAGCCGGACGGGAGCAGCCGGACTGGAGGAGCCGGACAGGAGCAGCCGGACAGGAGCAGCCGGACTGGAGCAGACGGACGGGAGCAGCCGGACTGGAGGAGCCGGAAGGGAGCAGCCGGACAGGAGGAGCCGGACAGGAGCAGCCGGACTGGAGGAGCCGGACAGGAGGAGCCGGACAGGAGGAGCCCTGCCAGGGGGAGCCAGCCGGGAGGAGCCAGACTGGAGGAGCCGGACAGGAGGAGCCCTGCCAGGGGGAGCCAGCCGGGAGGAGCCAGCCAGGAGGGCCAGCCGGCCGGGCCGCAGTTTTGTCTTCTGTCTTCACTTCTTCGTTTGTCTCGTTGATTCGCGGGGCTTGGCATACCGGGGGTAGTTCCTCCGATGTTTTAAAATGTTGAGTCGTCTCCTTGAGCCTACCCGGGGGTAATCCCCCCGACACCAAGAAATGATCTATTCTGGTATCAGACGCAATAATTATTCTCTTTGCTCTGAGCCCCTTTCACCTTCTGATCAGGCATCGAATGATTGCCAACCCTTTTGAAACTTTGGTACCACCGCATTTTGCTCTCAATAAATTCCCTGAGTAACAACTCGAGAAATAATTCATGTCTTCTTCCTTGAGTTCACTGTCAGATGCTCAGCTTTGTTTAGATTCGTTCTTCCAGAGTTTTCCCTCTAATCTCACTCGTAGGACGATGAAGATCCCGAAGAAAGGATGACGACTTCATCATGGTGACCTGAAGCAGAGGATTGAAGACATCGACGAAAGGGATCAACTTCTTCGGGAAGAGCAACCAAGAACGAGAAGATCCGTTAGAGTTTCGTAACCTAAACTTTGCCCCCTTACCTCTACCTCTTAATTCTCGGGACGAGAATTCTTGTTAGTAGGGGAGAGTTGTGACGCCCTGGATTTGGTGCTACAGTGATCTTGGTAATTAAGCTACAGTAACCCAGGAGATTAAGCTAATCCTTTTTGCTAAACCATGCTTGATCACATTGGAGTCATATGTCATATGAATTCCCTAATGAATTTCAAAATGCTTTTAAAAGTGCATTTAATAGTTTTGCAAACCTATAAAAAAAATCATGTTTGGGTTGGAAATATTCACCTGGTACTTATAAAATATGAACCAACATTTTATAAAATAAATATGTGCCTCTAAAACAATTATAACAGAGGCAAATCAATTATTTATTTGTCCTTTTGAGTTATGTAAATACCAAACAAATTCCAATGCCCCCAAAACTTTTGTGGCAGTACCAAATTTTGCATTGCAAATATTGGGACCTATCCCATTATTTTTGCAAGATTCATTTTAGTCCTAACACTAATAAAACAGAAACTATTTAAAAAAAAGAAGAAGCAAAAAGAAAGTTTAAAAAAAAGAAAAAGAAAAAGGAAAAGGCAACCCCCCTGGGCCAGCCCAGCCGGGCCGTGGCCCAACTGGCCAGCCCATCGGCCCACCCGGGGGTATATCCCCACCACCACCGACACCTCCACCCCATTCCCCGATCCCCCCCACTACTCTCTCCCCACCGCACCCGATCTATATCGGGGTTGCGCCCGCGACGCCGCCCCGGCGCTCCCCCGGCGCCCCGCGCCGCCGGCCGTCCTCCTCGCCGGCGCCCCACGCAGCGCCCCCCCCTGCCGGCCACCTCCTCGCCTCCGCTTCGCCCTCCTGTCACCGGCCCCGTCGCGCCAAACGCCGCCGCCCCGCCGTCACCTACACCGTCGCCGGCCGCCGCCTCTTCCTCGCGCCCGCTGCCCCCCTCTACGCGCCGCCGGTGAGGCCCCCGGCCATGGCCTCCCCTCTCCTCCCCCCTGGCCTTCGCCCCGCGCCACCGCGCGCTGCCCGCCGCGGCCACCGCACCCCCCCGCTCACCTCGCTGCGGCCCCGCTCCCCGCGAGCGCCCGGCCACCTGCCTCGGTCGCCCATCGCCGCGCCCGCGCCTCACCGCCGGCCCGCACCCGCGCCCCCTAGTCACCGTGCCCCCTGCTTCCCGTGCCCGCCATTGCCGGCTCCGCCCGTGCCGCCGCTCGCCTGGCCGCGCTGGCTCCCACGCTCGCTCGCCCTGGCCGCGCTTGCCCGTGTCCGCTCGCCGCCTCCCGCTGCTGCCTGTTGCTACCGCTATCGTCACCCGCAGCCGCTCCAGCGCGCCCCGCGCCACCGCCGCGCCCCGGGCCCCTCCCCGCCGCCGTTGGTCACCGGGGCCTCGCCCCTCCCACCGGCCGCACCGGCCCTGGCCGCCGGCGGGCGCCACCACCGCCGGCGAGCCCCTCGCCGGCTCGCCCGCTGTCGCCCGTGCCCGCTGTGGCCTTTGGGCCACAGACAGCTGGGCCCCGCCCCCCCCCTGTGCCGCTGACCTCAGGGGCCCACGCCCAGAACCAAAAAAAGGGAAAAGAAAATGTAATAATAATAATAATTAATTAATTAATTAATTAATTTAGTAATTAATTAACTTAATTAATCCTGTTAAATTAACTAATTAAGTTTAATTAACCTGCTAATTAAACTGTTTAATTGCTAATTAGTTAACAGTCAATGACAATGGGACCCACACGTTAGTTTGACCCAGTCAACTGTACAGTTGACTGCTGACGTCATGCTGACATTAAGATGACATCATAATTGCATTTTCGAATTAGATTAATTTATTAATTCCAGAAAATTGATTAAATCTTTAATAATTAATATAAAATAAACCGTAAGTCAGATGAAAATAATTTATACATGAAAGTTGCTCAGAATAATTCCACGAATCCGAATACGCTGTCCGTTCATCCGTCACATGCTCCTAGCATGATGAACATGGACATTTTGGCGTTAGGATCATCTGTCCGATCGTAGCCCGAGACCCGGAAAATATCGTCAGATATTCTTCCGACCCGTCTGCGACGTGTAGTACTGCGTTAGTGCATGTCTAGCTCTGCATATTGCCATGTCATGCATCGTGATGCATTTGTCTGCTTTATATTTATTGTTTCTCCCCCCTCTTCTTACCGGTAGACCCCGAGACTGACGGTGCTGCCGGGTACGACTACACCGTTGACGATCAGGCCTTTGCCGCAGAGCAGCAAGGCAAGCAAAACCCCCTTGAGCATTCCGATATCGCCTATTCCTTTCCCTCTTATTCTTGCATTAGTTTTTGCTACTGTATTAGTTAGCTCCTATTCTGATGCATAGCCTGCTTTTGATAAACTGCTACCATACTTGCAATCATATCAATTGCTTAGTATAGGTTGATCAGTGAATCCCCAGTGACCCCTTAGTCCCAGTTGCCCCTGCTTCTTCATCGACGACTCGGCGACTCGAAGACTCGGTCAACCGACCGACGAGCCAGGCCCCTCACATCACCGCACACCCCTTAAGTATGGCACTGCAAAGCTAGTATCGAGTGCCGAGGGTGATACCTCACTTAGCACTCCCGATGTTAATTCTGTAGCGTAGCTAATCGGTCGTGGGTATCGAGGGTGATTCCTCCTTCCCATTTATCGATAGCGACTCTTGTCATACACATACCTTGAGTGGGATCCATCGAGGGTGATTCCTCGGATATCCACTTGGTGTATAAATACACAGTTACTTCTACTTGACTTTGTTTACATGTGAAAGACAAGACTGGAGGGACAGGCGGTACCACCCTGGTTGAGGTGGACCTGAGTTCCCGACAGTCTTGAGACGGGTCGGCCCCAAGGGTACCCGTGTGTGAGATGTGGTGGGATGCGCCGGTAAGGCATCCGGGTTATGTTGAGGCGTGGACGGGCAGTAGAGGCCCTTGCCACACATCCTCGAGTCGGAGTGACGGGACCGCACTTTGAGGGTCGTGCTTGCCCCGCATTAACAAAATGCTAATGGGTTGGGTACTTGATCTGAGTTAGGTCGTTGGCCTTAATACGCACTAACCTTCACGTGGGGAAGATATGGGCACTCAGCGTCGTTGTATCAGCCGAAGGTCTTCGGACGTCAGCAATGGAGCGGCGCGCGACGGATTGGACTGGACGGTGCAGCTTTTGGACTGGAGTGTACTAGGTTTGTTTCCAGCCCCGTACGCATCGTGGAGGAGTGCTAGGGAAAGTGGGCCCACGAACCTGCGCGCTTAGGATTTAGACCGGCGGGCTGGCCTCTTCGTTGAGCCTAGGTGGGGTGACGACGTGCTGATATCCCGAGGCCGGGCATGACCTAGGAAAGTGTTTCCGGCCGGAGGTGACTCAGGCGTGTTGGGGAATATGTGGTGCACCCATGCAGGGATGAATAATCTATTCGAATAGCCGTGTCCACGATAACAGGACGACTTGGAGTTGTGCCTTGACCTTATACAACTATAAATGTGATTTAATTTGAAATGAATTGTGGCTCCAGGATTGCTTCCTCGCAGGGAATCGAGGAAGAATCTCTGGGCGTGGTTACTTTATAAAATTTCTACAATAATATGACTATATATGAGATACCAGTCTACTCTCTTCTAATGCTGCAAGATGCTGAAGATGCTAGTCTTCGATAGGACTAGGCCTTCCCCCTATTCTTGCTTTCTGCAGTCAGTCTAGATATAACCCCTCCCCTTGATAATGATGCATATTTAGCATAGTTCTGATGTCAGTCTTGCGAGTACTTTGGATGAGTACTCACCGCTGCTTTGCATTCTCTTTACCCCTCGATACGATTTCTGCGTTCAGACGATGGAGCCCAGGAGATGGAGTACGATGGAGACGACTACACCACCACCGTTGGAGCCTACTACTACGTGGAGAATGCCAATGCTCAAGAGTAGTTAGGAGGTTCCCAGGCAGGAGGCCTCGCCTCTTTCGATCCGCTGCTTATGTTTGTGCTAGCCTTCTTAAGGCAAAACTTGTCTAACTTATGTCTGTACTCAGATATTATTTGCTTTCGCTGACTCGCGTTTGTCGAGCTTTGTATTCGAGCCCTCGAGGCCCCTGGCTTGTAATATGAAGCTGTATGACTTTAATTTGTGTCTAGTGTTGTATTGTGATATCAATCAGTGAGTCCCTAATCTTGGTCGTACGCATTGCGTGTATGTTTAGCGTACGGTCGAAATTGGGGGCGTCACAAGTTGGTATCAGAGCCGACTGCCTGTAGGTAGCCCCCTTTCCAACTCCTTGGCCGAAGTTGAGTCTAGTCATTGAAAAACTTTACTAACATAGTTGTGTGGCTTACGGGCCCACTTCTCAATCGGGTGGTATTAGGATCTTTTATTCCTCGTCTATACTCTGGGTTCTGATCTCTCTTCTCTTTCGGGTTAAAGATTTTATTAACTCTAACTCTAGGTTCTCATAACTACTCCTCCCGGAGGGCCCCTCATTTCAGACGATGGCTCGATTCATCAGAAGACTTCGAGGATACTCTCCGATGTTCTCCCTAGAACTTGTACTCATCGCTTTTGCGATTCCCTTCCACCGTCAACCCCTATGGATGACTACATGCAATTGTCGCTCATACTTTCATATCCAGTTGCTCTTGTTATTACAAGGTACATCGAATTATCTTACCGGAAATTCGTTCTTCCTCGGTTGATCATGTGTTTCACAGAATTCTTTGAAACGCTATTAGGTCTTCTGTAATCCTCAGTAGCTTTTTGCTCTTGACACATCCTCACCTGCTTGCATTATGGATAATTCCATATGTCTAGAATTTTTTATTTAAAATCCTCTGTGATTACCATTTGACATTATTGATTCAACTTGTGTGTGAATGCACACAATCCTCACTTGATACTCATGAATTATCTGTCCGCTCAGACGTCTTTCCAAACATGAGTTGGTTCCCGACAAATCAACCTTGATTGATTGCCCATCTAAGTCCTTTCAACTTACTTGTATTTGATCGGAGCATCTGATTTTGATACACCAACCTGGAAATCATAATTCCTTTGGTATTTAAGTAGATATATCATTCAGATAAACTCTAATCTGATGCCTTGCTTTCTTTCTTCCACTGATTGAGTTTCGATACTCATATCAGATCCCTTTGTGGGATGCCAAACCATTGTTGTGTTATTATCCGATACCATCCCGCACAATCAAAATTCTTGTGATGTTCTTCCCCAGACACATGATGCCATTGGTAAATTGTGTCTTCTCCCTCTGATAAGTTGCGTCCTATGCTTTGTTAGCCATGCTTTGTTGTCAACCATGTGTTATTTACTCAAGAAGCTTGTGGTATATGTTCCTAAGATGCCCCGATGGGTTGAACCTATGCCTTCCTTAATTCGTGTGAACTCAAGAGTTTTCACGAGTCCTACTCTTTTGGTGTTTTGCCGGATAATCTTTCAAAGCTGCAACCTGATTCGATACTTTACAACCGTGGTTCCAACCAAGACTGTTCTTCTTTGATCCCATTTTTAGACCAGATTAAGCACTTATCTTCTGTGGATTAGTACATCGGTCCAAGCTTTAATTTTGATCTACATCCGAGTATTACCCCTGGTATCTCGAGAAAATCATGGAGCTACATAGCTTCTTATAAGCTCCTCGTCAGCTATGTTTTCCTTCACTGATTCCAGCTTCCTCGTGTTCTGAGTTGTTGGACACTCAAGGACACCGATAATTGAATCGAGTCCGCATTGCGATTCAACAACTCTTAGTAATCTTCTTTGCTTGTGAGTTTATGCTCGATCATGCCTTTCCAAGCCGTTTGGCTACATCATCATTGTCATGCTAAGGCTTGTCCATGCTATTTATGTCCTTCATCCTCGGAACACGATTCCAACAGTGCTCTAAGCTTACATCGAGTTTGCAACGTCATGTTGGTTGTCTTGAAGGCAATTTCGACTCTGAGCTAGCACTCTAAACCGTGGTTCCGACCACCCTTTGCTTCATCATTTCTTTGCTTGATGTCGTCGCTGATCGATTACATCTTCAAGAGACTTGTCGGCAAATGTGTCGTGATCCTCATCAGCATTCTGGGCTCTTCCAGGATATCAATTAAATTCATGATGAGGGTAGCATCCTTGTCCGTGGTAATTGGTGTTGTCGTTGGCGACATCCTTGCCATCACCTTTCATTTCTGTGTTCCCATGTTGTTTCTAACCGGAATACTGACAAATGGAATGTGATGTGCAAATTCAATACTTATGGCATACCAACTCTATCACCTTGGAGTTAATGAACAATAAGTCCATTCTTTGTGTGTTGGCTGTTGAGTCAGCACTCTAACATTGGTCGTGCTACTTAGTCCGGATTTTGGGTGCACCTTTCGATTAATGTTTAATTGTGGATGTTTCCCTCGGGCATACGTCAATATATCATTTTGTTTGACCAATGCCATCACCTTGTTCACTCCATCGTGGAAATCCATCTTTGAGGAAATCTCGACGAATTGATGCTGAGCCCATCAGCCACATCCTGATCTTCTTCGTGGTTCATGATGGACTTTTAAATTAGTGTTGGAAACCTTGAAAGCATTATCTTTGTGCCTAGTTCATGAAGAATATGTTTGATAAAAGAAGTGTTTTTCTATAAGCTCACTTGCATTTTTGCCACCATGCTTATGGGAAAATTTTGTCTTGCTTCCCCTGGAATCGTTCCAATTCATTCAGGCATGTGCGGAGTATTCTATGGTTTGATAGATTTGCTACCTTCAGTCCATATGTATTTCCTAGCACGCCAGGCCACTGATTGATTTGATTTGTCCTAGTCCAGACTTACACATGGAACTTTGATATCCTCTGTGATGGTCCCCAATCATAAATTGATTGCCCTCCATTCTAGAAACTTCCATGTGGGCACGAATGTCTTGACCTTGTGTTCAGATGTCTTGTAGTCTGGCTAATGATTCAAGTCTTGCTTCTGTCGTTCATTTCGAGATTCTTGCAACTTCATCTCGTAGGTCTGTGTTGCATCCTTTTCTCCTCAGGCCTTCTTTGTCTGAAATATCCTGACACCAACCAGATCTGAATCTCGGACAGATATGATGGTTGGAACATTTTCAAGAATTATAACCTTGGTCTTTACTACTCGGTAAGGTGATGTTGTAGCTAGCACACCTGGCCGTATGACCTATTGTTATAATGCCTTGTTCAGCAAGGATTGTCGTTCTTCCATGGGGAAATTATAAGACTTATTTTATAAGTTGTTCCTACTGGATCCTTTGTGTATCCAAACTCCATCCCTTACCCGAAACACCATGTCATTACTATCCCGAAGCATGGATGTGGTATATCGATCATAAAAAGGAATAATGTAAGCTCAATGCTAATTGTTTCTTGATCAATTATTCAAACCCCCCTTATATGGGCATGTCATGGATTTTCCTCGCCCCTTTTACCTAAATGGTTATCCACTTGCTAATTCTGTCTTGTATATCATGCTCTGTTTTTCCTTGGGAAAGATATACTCCTAAAACTTGAGTATAACCACATTTTCCTTTTCCATTGGTCTGTTTAATGTGATGAACACATTTTCCTTTCCATTAGTCTGGTTGATCTAATAATCACATTTTCCTTTCCATTGGTTTGTTTGACTTTTCTTGAGATCATATGATCTAAGCAGTAATAATTCTCTGCTTAGGTAAACACCTCGGTGAACAAGTCTGTCAGTAAGATCATGTTACTATTGTTGATAACATTCCGGTAACCGCCGGTGGACGACAACCTTGCCTATTGGTCCGCCTCGTTGCAATGAGCAGGAAGATGGTTCTCTTCGTCCCCCGCCCTTGGTACCGAAGTTGTTGCTGACATAATTGGCAGATTTTCCTCCGACATGTCTTGCTACCATGACCGTGCAAGATGTCACCGCTCTCCATATTTTAACCCACATGATGGGCCCTTAACCCATAGTTCCACAGGATCGAAACCTGACTCTCATGTGCATCTTTAATTCCAAGGTATCCTTTGCACTTGGCTTCGTACGTAACTTCCGAGCCACCGACCAAGTGTCGTCGTTTTCTCACCGGGGGTGCCCCGAGACGGCAGATGCCATGGGATGGCTTGAGAGGTGAGAGCAAGGCTGCAGTGGAGATCTGGGACAGGTATGCGGATAGCACGCGGTGGTTTACCCAGGTTCGGGGCTCTCCGGAGAGATAATACCCCTACTCCTGCATATCTGTATATATGTGGTATATTTGGTACATGGTTGCTCCTGGAGCTGTGTCTGAGGAGGAAGAGGGAGCTGTGAGCTCCTTACCTTGGCCTCATATGTACGCATGCGTGAGCATGAGTGAGAGGGAGAGGATGAGAGGAGGCCTCCTGTGAGTGTGTGCGTGGCTGCCTCTTGGAGGCTCCCCTGGTGCCTCTTATATAGGGAGGCCCAGGGGACAAGGGGTGGCCCACCAGCCAACTATCTACTATTGGAGAGGACAAGTGATGCAGGCTACAGTGCGCCACTATTGGAGCGCAGTGAAGTGACGCGTGACGAATGCACAGCGGGGCACTATTCGCCAATAGTGCCCGACTGTAGCGGGGTGGCAGGTTCTGTAGTTCGTCAGCTGCAGTGTCGTCAGCTCGTGTCTGACGGGACGCCTGGAGCTGACTTTGTCGGGCCGCAGCCGGCAGCCGGCCGGGAGGAGCCGGACAGGAGGAGCCGGACAGGAGGAGCCGGACAGGTGCAGCCGGACAGGAGGAGCCGGACAGGAGGAGCCGGACAGGAGCAGCCAGACAAGAGGAGCCGGATAGGAGCAGCCGGACTGGAGGAGCTGGACAGGAGGAGCCGGACTGGAGGAGCTGGACACGAGGAGCCGGACAGGAGAAGCCGGACAGGAGGAGCTGGACTGGAGGTACCGGACAGGAGCAGCCGGGCAGGAGCAGCCGAACTGGAGGAGCCGGATAGGAGCAGCCGTACTGGAGCAGCCGGACTGGAGGAGCCAGACGGGTGCAGCCGGACTGGAGGAGCCGGACGGGAGCAGCCGGACTGGAGGAGCCAGACAGGAGCAGCTGGACTGGAGGAGCCGGACAGGAGCAGCCGGACAGGAGGAGCCGGACATGAGCAGCCGGACTGGAGGAGCCGGACAGGAGCAGCCGGACTGGAGCAGCCGGACTGGAGGAGCCGGACGGGAGCAGCCGGACTGGAGGAGCCAGACAGGAGCAGCCGGACTGGAGGAGCCGGACAGGAGCAGCCGGACAGGAGCAGCCGGACTGGAGGAGCCGGACAGGAGCAGCCGGACTGGAGGAGCCGGACTGGAGGAGCCGGACAGGAGGAGCCCTGCCAGGGGGAGCCCGCCGGGAGGAGCCAGCCAGGAGGGCCAGCCGGCCGGGCCGCAGTTTTGTCTTCTGTCTTCACTTCTTCGTTTGTCTCGTTGATTCGCGGGGCTTGGCATACCGGGGGTGGTTCCCCCGATGTTTTAAAATGTTGAGTCGTCTCCTTGAGCCTACCCGGGGGTAATCCCCCTGACACCAAGAAATGATCTATTCTGGTATCAGACGCAATAATTATTCTCTTTGCTCTGAGCCCCTTTCACCTTCTGATCAGGCATCGAATGATTGCCAACCCTTTTGAAACTTTGGTACCACCGCATTTTGCTCTCAATAAATTCCCTGAGTAACAACTCGAGAAATAATTCATGTCGTCTTCCTTGAGTTCACTGTCAGATGCTCAGCTTTGTTTAGATTCGTTCTTCCAGAGTTTTGCCTCTAATCTCACTCGTAGGACGATGAAGATCCCGAAGAAAGGATGACGACTTCATCATGGTGACCTGAAGCAGAGGATTGAAGACATCGACGAAAGGGATCAACTTCTTCGGGAAGAGCAACCAAGAACGAGAAGATCCGTTAGAGTTTCGTAACCTAAACTTTGCCCCCTTACCTCTACCTCTTAATTCTCGGGACGAGAATTCTTGTTAGTAGGGGAGAGTTGTGACGCCCTGGATTTGGTGCTACAGTGATCTTGGTAATTAAGCTACAGTAACCCAGGAGATTAAGCTAATCCTTTTTGCTAAACCATGCTTGATCACATTGGAGTCATATATCATATGAATTCCCTAATGAATTTCAAAATGCTTTTAAAAGTGCATTTAATAGTTTTGCAAACCTATAAACAAAAATCATGTTTGGGTTGGAAATATTCACCTGGTACTTATAAAATATGAACCAACATTTTATAAAATAAATATGTGCCTCTAAAACAATTATAACAGAGGCAAATCAATTATTTAATTGTCCTTTTGAGTTATGTAAATACCAAACAAATTCCAATGCCCCCAAAACTTTTGTGGCAGTACCAAATTTTGCATTGCAAATATTGGGACCTATCCCATTATTTTTGCAAGATTCATTTTAGTCCTAACACTAATAAAACAGAAACTATTTAAAAAAAAGGAGAAGCAAAAAGAAAGTTAAAAAAAAGAAAAAGAAAAAGGAAAAGGCAACCCCCCTGGGCAAGCCCATAGGCCCACCCGGGGGTATATCCCCACCACCACCGACACCTCCACCCCATTCCCCGATCCCCCCCACTACTCTCCCCCCCCCCCCCCCCCGCGCCCGACCTAGATCGGGGCTGCGCCCGTGACGCCACCCCGGCGCTCCCCCGGCGGCCCGCGCCGCCGGGCGTCCTCCTCGCCGGCGCCCCACGCCGTGCCCCCCCTGCCGGCCACCTCCTCGCCTCCGCTTCGCCCTCCTGTCACCGACCCCGTCGCGCCAAACGCCGCCGCCCCGCCGTCACCTACACCGTCGCCGGCCGCCGCCTCTTCCTCGCGCCCGCTGCCCCCCTCTATGCGCCGCCGGTGAGGCCCCCGGCCATGGCCTCCCCCCTCCTCCCCCCTGGCCTTCGCCCCGCGCCACCTCGCCCTGCCCGCCGCGGCCACCGCGCCCCCCCGCTCACCTCGCTGAGGCCCCGCTCCCCGCGAGCGCCCGGCCACCCGCCTCGGTCGCCCATCGCCGCGCCCGCGCTGCCCTATGCTACCGCGGCTCACCGCCGGCCCGCACCCGCGCCCCCTGGTCGCCATGCCCCTGCTTCCCGTGCCCGCCCTTGCTGGCTCCGCCCGTGCCGCCGCTCGCCTGGCCGCGCTGGCTCCCACGCTCGCTCGCCCCTAGCCGCGCTTGCCCGTGTCCGCTCGCCGCCTCCCGCTGCTGCCTGCGGCTGCCGCTATCGTCACCCGCAGCCGCTCCGGCGCGCCCCGCGCCACCGCCGCGCCCCGGGCCCCTCCCCGCCGCCGTTGGTCACCGGGGCCTCGCCCCCTCCCACCGGCCCTGGCCGCTGGCGGGCGCCACCACCGCCGGCGAGCCCCTCGCCGGCTCGCCCGCTGTCGCCCGTGCCCGCTGACGATCAGGCCCACACGTCAGTTTGACCCAGTCAACAGTACAGTTGACTGATGCCATCATGCTGACGTCATAATAGCATTTTCGAATTAGATTAATTTATTAATTCCAAAAAATTGAGTAAATCTTTAATAATTAATATAAAATAAACCGTAAGTTAGATGAAAATAATTTATACATGAAAGTTGCTCAGAATAATTCCACGAGTCCGAATACGCTGTCCGTTCATCCGTCACATGCTCCTAGCATGATGAACATGGACATTTTGGCGTTAGGATCATCTGTCCGGTAGTAGCCCAAGACCCGGAAAATATCGTCAGATATTCTTCCGACCCGTCTGCGACGTGTAGTACTGCGTTAGTGCATGTCTAGCTCTGCATATTGCCATGTCATGCATCGTGATGCATTTGTCTGCTTTATATTTATTGTTTCTCCCCCCTCTTCTTACCGGTAGACCCCGAGACTGACGGTGCTGCCGGGTACGACTACACCGTTGACGATCAGGCCTTTGCCGCAGAGCAGCAAGGCAAGCAAAAACCCCTTGAGCATTCCGATATCGCCTATTCCTTTCCCTCTTATTCTTGCATTAGTTTTTGCTACTGTATTAGTTAGCTCCTATTCTGATGCATAGCCTGCTTTTGATAAACTGCTACCATACTTGCAATCATATCAACTGCTTAGTATAGGTTGATTAGTGAATCCCCAGTGACTCCTTAGTCCTAGTTGCCCCTGCTTCTTCATCGACGACTCGGCGACTCGAAGACTCGGTCAACCGACCGACGAGCCAGGCCCCTCACATCACCGCAGACCCCTTAAGTATGGCACTGCAAAGCTACTATTGAGTGCCGAGGGTGATACCTCACTTAGCACTCCCGATGTTAATTCTGTAGCGTAGCTAATCGGTCGTGGGTATCGAGGGTGATTCCTCCTTCCCATTTATCGATAGCGACTCTTGTCATACATATACCTTGAGTGGGATCCATCGAGGGTGATTCCTCGGATATCCACTTGGTGTATAAATACACAGTTACTTCTACTTGACTTTGTTTACATGTGAAAGATGGGACTGGAGGGACAGGCGGTACCACCCTAGTTGAGGTGGACCTGAGTTCCCGACAGTCTTGAGACGGGTCGGCCCCAAGGGTACCCGTGTGTGAGATGTGGTGGGATGCGCCGGTAAGGCATCAGGGTTATGTTGAGGCGTGGATGGGCAGGAGAGGCCCTTGCCACACATCCTCGAGTCGGGGTGACGGGACCACACTTTGAGGGTCGCGCTTGCCCCGCATTAATAAAATGCTAATGGGTTGGGTACTTAATCTGAGTTAGGTCGTTGGCCTTAATACGCACTAACCTTCACGTGGGGAAGATATGGGCACTCAGCGTCGTTGTATCAGCCGAAGCTCTGCGGACGTCAGCAATGGAGCGGCGCGCGACGGATTGGACTGGACGGTGCAGCTCTTGGACTGGAGTGTACTAGGTCTGTTTCCGGCCACGTACGCATCGTGCAGGAGTGCAAGGGCAAGTGGGCCCACGAACCTGCGCGCTTAGGATTTAGACCGGCGGGCTGGCCTCTTCGTTGAGCCTAGGTGGGGCGATGACGTGCTGATATCCCGAGGCCAGGCATGACCCAGGAAAGTGTGTTCGGCCGGAGGTGACTCAGGCGTGTTGGGGATTATGTGGTGCACCCCTGCAGGGATGAATAATCTATTCGAATAGCCGTGTCCACGGTAACAGGACGACTTGGAGTTGTGCCTTGACCTTATACAACTATAAATGTGATTTAATTTGAAATGAATTGTGGCTCCGGGATTGCTTCCTCGCAGAGAGTCGAGGAAGAATCTCTGGGCGTGGTTACTTAATAAAATTGCTACAATAATATGACTATATATGAGATACCAGTCTACTCTCTTCTAATGTTGCAAGATGCTGAAGATGCTAGTATTCGATAGGACTAGGCCTTCCCCCTATTCTTGATTTCTGCAGTCAGTCTAGATATAACCCCTCCCCTTGATAATGATGTATATTTAGCATAGTTCTGATGTCAGTCTTGCGAGTACTTTGGATGAGTACTCACCGCTACTTTGCATTCTCTTTCCCCCTCGACACGATTTCTGCGTTCAGACGATGGAGCCCAGGAGATGGAGTACGCTGGAGACGACTACTACACCACCGCTGGAGCCTACTACTACGTGGAGAATGCCAACGCTCAGGAGTAGTTAGGAGGTTCCCAGGCAGGAGGCCTCGCCTCTTTTGATCCGCTGCTTATGTTTGTGCTAGCCTTCTTAAGGCAAAACTTGTCTAACATATGTCTGTTCTCAGATATTATTTGCTTCCACTGACTCGCGTTTGTCAAGCTTTGTATTCGAGCCCTCGAGGCCCCTAGCTTGTAATATGAAGCTGTATGACTTTAACTTGTGTCTAGTGTTGTGTTGTGATATCAATCAGTGAGTCCCTAATCTTGGTCGTACGCATTGCGTGTATGTTTAGCGTACGGTCGAAATTGGGGGCATCACACCCCCGTCCTGTGAAACGAAGTGCACTTGCTTCTATGCCACCCTTCTCATATGGAGCTCGCAGAATGATGAACTCTTTGCCACCCCTGTAGATGTGGGTGGTGAAGAAATCGAACTAATCTCTTATGCAGGGTCAGGTCTCCAGACGAACTTGAACGTCTGATGAATTTGCTGGAGACCTGAGCAAATGCTTGAAAGGACGCAAATTAATCACGAAGAAATGAATCATTCATTTCTCACGTCCTCATATCACTTTGCTTACTATACTATGTGATGAAATTCAATCTGATGAATTTGAAGTCATATTCTTCACTTTGAAGCATATGCGTTCGTAAGATGTACTAATTCATCTGCAGGATGAAACACCCAAAGCAACTGAGTGGGTCCTCGACAATGGATGCACCAACCACATGACTGGTGACAAGAACCTATTGATGAATATTCCACTGGCTCCCTCTCATCTGAAGCATATCACCTGCGCTGACAAAGGAAAAAGAAAGGTATTGGGTCTAGGTAAGGTTGCAATCTCGAAGGATCGACACATGGATAAGGTGATGCTTGTCGAGTCCCTTGGATTCAACCTCATGTCTGTCTCAATGCTTTGTGATCTTAATATGGTTGTCATCTTTGGCAAATATCGTTGTGTTGTCATCATGGAATCTGACAAATCCAAAGTCTTCGAAGGCTTTAGGAGAGGAGACTTGTATATTGTTGATTTCTCTACAGGTCCACAGCCGGCCACATGTCTACTTGCAAAAGCTTCAGAAGGCTGGCTATGGCATCGACGACTTGGACACGCTGACATGAGGAACTTGCACACGCTCGCGAAGAAAAAGAACGCCATTGGTATTGAGGGTGTCAAATTCCTCAAGGATCACTTGTGTGGGGCTTGTGAGTCTGGAAAGATGACCAGATCGAAGCATCCATCCAAGACCATCATGACTACCACTCGTCCTTTTGAATTGCTTCATATGGATATCTTTGGCCCCACTCACTATGCCACACTAACAAATACTCCATGCATATATGGTTTTGTCATTGCTGATGATTACTCTCGCTATACTTGGGTGCACATTATCCTGTACAAATCTGAAGTGCAGAATGTCTTCAAACGATTTTCTTCAAGGGCCTCGACGAACTTCGGCGTCAAAATCAAGCATATCAGGAGTGATAATGGGACTGAGTTCAAGAACACTGGTCTTGATGATTATCTTGATGAACTTGGCATTACTCATGAGCTATCTGCCCCTTATACTCCTCAGGAGAATGGCGTTGTGGAGCGCAAGAACATGACTCTTGTTGAGATGGCTCGCACCATGCTTGATGAATACAAGATCCCTCGTCTCTTCTGGCCTGAGGCAATCAATACTGCTTGCCACATCATCAACATGGTATATCTTCACAAATTCCTCAAGAAGACTTCATATGAACTCCTCACTGACAAGAAACCCAATGTGAGTTATTTCAAAGTCTTCGGTGCAAAATGCTGGATTAGAGATCCTCACCATAGTTCTAAATTTGCACCAAAAGCACATGAAGGTTTTATGCTTGGTTACGGAAAGGACTCGCACACCTACAGAGTCTTCAACACCTATCACAACAAGGTTGTTGAAACTGTAGATGTGTGGTTCGATGAAACTAACGGCTCGCAAAGAGAGCACCTGCCTCCTGTGCTAGATGAAATGCCTCATGAGGAATCTATTAGGTTCAAAGCCACTGAAGATGTGATCCCTACTGAAGAACAACTACTCTCTGAAGAAGTCGTACCCAACGCTGAAGACATTCATGCTGATATACCTGAAGAAAATGGCGCTGAAGAAAATGCTCAGCCTCAACAAAGTCTTCAGCCTATTCATCCAAGACTTGCAAATGAAGTGTAGATTGAGAAAATCCTCGATGACATCAATGCACCAGGTCCCCTCACACGCTCAAAAGCCTCTCATCTGTCTAACTTTTGTGGGCACTTTGCTTTTGTCTCTATCACAGAGCCCACCAAAGTTGATGAAGCATTCTTGGAGCCTGAGTGGATTCAAGCCATGCAAGAGGAATTGCATCAATTCAAGCTCAACAACGTGTGGGAACTCGTCAAACGCCCAGATCCTCGTAAGCACAATGTCATAGGTACCAAGTGGATCTACCGCAACAAACAAGATGAACTTGGTCAGGTAGTGAGGAATAAGGCCCGTCTTGTAGCACAGGGCTACACACAGGCACAGGGCTACACATATTGCTTGCTTATGCTAACCATCACAATATCATCTTATATCAAATGGATGCGAAAAGTGCATTCCTCAATGGTAAGCTTGAGGAAGAAGTATATGTTCCTCAACCCCCAGGTTTTGAAGATCCTAAGTTTCCGAACAAAGTCTTCAGACTCAACAAGGCTCTCTATGGCCTCAAGCAAGCCCCTCGGGCGTGGTATGACACACTGAAGGAATTCCTCATGAAGAAAGGCTTCAAACCCGGTTCACTTGACCCAACTCTTTTCACAAAATCATATGATGATGAATTATTTGTGTGCCAAATATATGTGGAGGATATTATCTTTGGATGTACTGACAAACGTTACAGTGACGAATTCGCCTATATGATGAGTGAAGAATATCAAATGTCTATGATGGGAGAGCTCAAATTCTTCTTAGGGCTTCATATTCGTCAACAACGCAATGGCATCTTCATATCTCAAGAGAAATACCTCAAGGATGTCCTGAAGAAATTCGGTATGCAGGATTGCAAAGGCGTCAAGATTCCTATGCCCACATCGGCTCAACTCTGCACTGACGAAAGTGGTAAAGATTTCGATCAGAAGGTATACCGCTCCATGATTGGTTCTTTATTGTATCTATGTGCATCTAGGCCAGATATTATGCTTAGTGTTTCCATGTGTGCCCGATTTCAAGCAAAACCGAAGGAATCACACCATAAGGCTGTGAAACATATTCTTCGATATCTAGCTCACACACCAACACTAGGATTATGGTATCCCAAGGGCTCAGATCTTGACCTCATTGGATATTCTGATTCTGATTATGCTGGTGATCGTGTGGACCGCAAGTCAACATCAGGCACATGTCATTTCCTCGGACGATCCTTAGTCTGTTGGTCCTCGAAGAAGCAGAACTGCGTGTCACTATCAACTGCTGAAGCTGAGTACATTGCTGCTGGTTCTTGCTGTGCTCAATTGCTATGGATGAAGCAAACCCTCAAGGACTACGGCATCAACGTGAAGAATGTCCCTCTCTACTGCGACAATGAGAGTGCCATCAAGATTGCTCACAACCCAGTTCAGCACTCAAAGACCAAGCACATCCAGATTCGTCATCATTTTCTTCGTGACCATGTGATGAAGGGCGATATCTTCCTCGACCATGTGAAGACTGAAGAACAACTGGCTGATATCTTCACAAAGCCCTTGGATGAGAAGAGATTTTCCAAGTTGCGATGTGAGCTAAATATCTTAGAATCTTCGAATGTTCTTTGAAAGGACACACATCCTAACACTTATGCAAAATTGATGACTTTGATGTGCAACACACGAAGTAACGTTTTTCTTCAATCAATGAAGACTAACTCTCAAAGTGTGAAGAAATTAATGAAGAATTTGATTCTCAGAACCCTACGACAATTGTATGCGGTGTCTGAAATCATCATTCTTACACGGTGGGTCACGCCACCAACCACAGTTGAAATTCTTCAAGTTTGAGCTTTTCATCATTTTGCAAATTCTTCAAGTTTGCAAATTCCTCAAATTTTTAAATTCTTCAAACTTTTCAACTGATGTTCTTCATGTGAGTTTTTCTTCATTGACTACAAATATATATATATATATATATATATATAAATATTGAGTTTTTTCAATGTCCTCAATAGCATTCACTTATAGCTATTTCTTCAAGTTGATTTTCTTCTAAGTGAATGTGATCAGACCCGTTTCCCCTCTATGCTAAGCTCAACCTAGTTTGTTCACAAATTCTTCATATGCGTTCTACTGTGAAACCCGTTCAAAGTCTTCACTGAGTCCTTGACAACTGAAGAATTTGCGAACGAAACTTTAAAATATTCAATCTCAATTTTTGGCGATTGCCGCTCAAACCGTTCTGATTCCCACGACTGGATAACCCACGATCCCCCACTATCTCCACTACACAGTACGTGGGTGACACACGTCGCGTGGATAGCAAGGGTCAGGGGCATACTGGTCCAAAATCTTCGGACCAGTTGGTTTTTACTGCCGCTATAAATACCCCCTCCCCTCCATTTAATCTGGTTACTCCTCACTCCCATCTCTCCCGAGCTCCAGACCTAGCGTCGCCGCTAACCTCATCGTCGTCGGAGAGGAAGAGCTTCACTGCCTCGACCTCACCGTCGTCGTACTCGCATCGGCCACGAAAGTCTTCACCCCGCCGCCACTGTAGCTGTCTCCCTCTGCCAAGCTAGGGCGTGGGAGATCTGGACTGACGAACTTCTCGACTTCACTTCTCTGTTCGTCGTGTTCATCGCATACGGTAATTAAAATCTAGTTTTATTGCCATTTTTGATCCCAATGATTTTCACAAAATCCTCAAAAGGTGTTATTCTTCAGCAATCCATCTCTAAAGCACCAAACAAACTCCTTCTCTTGATTTATTTCGCTAAGTTATGATTTTCTTCAAGATTCCTCAATTGTGTGGATCCTCAAATCTATACAACTCTGGAACCTAAGTCAAGAACACTTAGTGAAATTCTTCAAGGCATCTATGGTCAAATTCCTCAAACTTGATACTTTTGCAAAATTATCTGAGAACGCATATGACCTCTTCAAATTCTTCGCACCTATACTCTATTCACAGGTACAAATGTCAGCTGATGAATCTCTAGGTTCTCATCAACTTAACTCATTTGCAGCATTCCTTTAAGAAAAGTTGCATACTTCGTCAGAAACTTCAACAGTTCATAATCCTCAGCTAAAGAAAATGGCAGATGGGAAAAGACTTCAGAAAGGAGGAAAGAAACTTGCATCCAACACTGCATTTGAGATCCCTGAGGATATCTATCCTGAGTATTGCACACCTGATGAAGAAATATATGGGAAGGAATCCAAAGAGAAGCGCAAAATTCGCATTAAAAAGATTGAAAGGGGATGGATGAAGGAATGGAGAGAATATCGCTATGTCACTCCTAAATACATGAAGAAATTAGTCCTAAAACCTCCTTGCCGAAGACCTCCATTGGCAAATAACCAGGTTGCAGATCCCACAAGTCTCATGAGAGGTGAGGATTTTCCTGAAGAATGGGCAAAACATCAGAAAAAGCTTCAAAAGATCTCTAAAGAAGCTGTGAGGCAATTCAATTTGGACTCTAATGCTCCTGCTGCCTCTGCTAGTGCACATGCTCCAAAGAAATCAGTGGTGAAGAAATCCACTGACAAATCCTCAGCACCAAAGTCCTCAGCTCCATGTTCCTCATAGCAAATGCCTCAGGCAAAATCATCAAGGGCTCCTGCAATGCCCTCAGTTGCTGCACAATCTTCAACAGCTGCTGCCAAGTCATCAACACCAGTACATCTGGCATCTTGTCAGAGGACTGTCGGTTTTTCAATTGCTTCAGGGGCATCTGCAACTTCATCTGCCCAAGCACAATCCTCAAGTAGTCCCACCTTGCTAAAAGTGAAGGCAACAGCAGGACGAGGCAAGAGGCCAAGTCCTCACAAGAAGCAAGTAGTCTTGAATATTCCCTCAGAATCTGAGGTGATGAAGCAAGTGATGAAGAACTTGCTGCCATTGTGAGAAATAAGCAAGAAAGAGTGGCTCAAGCCAAGGGTACTTCAATTCCTCTCCTGTTGGACCCAAAAACTGTTCTTAACTTCATCGACATTTGGCACCAGGACCCAAACACTCCGATTGATGATTTAAATCTGCCTCCCGGTCCTAGCCATGTCCTCACAGCTTTCATTGGTGAGGAAAAATGGAAGTATGAACAGGCCAGAAAGGCCAAGAAGGCTCAGTACAAGAAAGAGCGCTTCATGAAGAACAATGTTCTTAATCTGACGCCTGATCAACTTGTCTCTGTCCAAAAGGACATCAAAGGCCTCAGTGATGAATTTGACTGTTACTATGCAGACTGGAAGGGCGCCAAGGTTAGATTCGTCAATCTGGCTGACAAAGCCATCAAGGACCACAACTCAAGGGTTGCAGCCAGATCGCAACCACAAATTCCTCAGGCAAGCTCCTCTGCTCTGCCTGCTAAAGAAACTGCTAGTGCTGCTGAAGAAATTCCCAGGGCAACTTCCAATGTTGCGCCTGAAGAAATTGAGAGGCCAGCTGAAGAAACTGCTGTGCCTGAAGAAACTGCTAGGGCGACTGCATCAGTCGTGCCTGAAGAAAATGCACCACCTTCACCCCATGCTTCCCTAGCAAAATCTTCAAGGGTGAAGAAAGTCACACTTCCTTCTGCATCAGAAGTGAAGAAAACCAAGGTTGCGGAAAAGGCAGCTGCTCTGAAAAGGAAACCATCACCATCTGCAGATTCCTCAGCTGCAAAGAAATTGAAGACTTTGCCAAGTTCTTCAAATGAACCAATTGATGCTGTTCCTATCTCATCAGTCCCAGCCTATGAAATAGTCCCATTTGGTGAAGACTATGTCATCCGAAGTGAGGACGATGAAGAAACTCAGTCTGCTGCTTCCTCAGAGCAGATTGATGAAGAAATAGAGGTTGATGAAAATGTCTCAACCCCACTGGTATCATCGCCCCAGCCTCAGTTGACTGCTGAAGAGGCTGACATTGAAGAAATAGATGAGGATGTGGACATTGGATCTACCACTCCAGTCATCAATGATGAATTTTGGGAAGCAGCACACCCAAATTCACCAATGACCACTCCTCTCACTCAGATTCCTCAGTCTCCTGCCCCGACTGAAGAAATTCAAACAGGGTCTGATGGTCTGTCCACTCCCCTCCTGACTGCTCCTGAAAATATTGCAGCTGCATCAGCTGATGAAATTCCCGTCCAGAATGTGCCTGATGAGACTGCTCCACATGTTCCTCAAGCTGAAGAAACTGCCGTTGCTCCAAGCGAGATTGGACGGCGCTTCAAGCCAAATCTTCAGCCGAAGCAAAAGCTACCATTCAAAGGCACGAAGCGCCCCAAATTCATCAAGGCGAACTTCTTCAATGGGCACATATTCTTCACTGGACCAAATCCTTATGACTCAGCAAGGGTTGGTCGCTCAAGGTTCTGGACTCCATCCCAGATGAACTTCTATGCTGCAGTGCTGTTTGACAAGGACAAAGTCTTCCAGCATCATCAAATTCCTCATGTGGATATGGAATCCATCCCATGCTTCACTCCAGTGTTTACAGTTCTTCATGACATCGGACTTCTTCCATTTTGTGCTGATGTCTGCGATTGGAATGAAGAGCCAATTCTTCAATTTTATGCAACTCTGCACATTTTTGGTGAAGCTTCTGATATCAACACATGGATTCTGGATTGGATGTCTGGCAACACCCACTACACTGCTCCAGCAAGCGAATTGATTCACTGTGTTCCCATTCCAATTCCTTCAGAAGGAGCAAGATGCATATATGATGAACCTGAACTGCCAAATCACATGATGCAAGTGTTGATGAAGCCTTTGGCACCAGGAAAGCCTCCAAGAACTACCTTCTTAGTGAAGGATTTGTTATATGTGCCCAGGACCATCTACCGCATATTGACCAAAACCCTCAGTCCCATCAAAGGCCGCAACTCTGAAGAAGAAGAAGTTGTTGGCATAATGAAGAATCTGCTGTTCAACATCATTCATGGGATTCCCATCAACTATCACGATTTCTTCATGAGGACTTTGGCCAATATTGTAGTGTCACCATTTGAATTGAAGCTTTATGCTCCCTGGATCATGAAATTCATCAGATCAAGGTCTTCAATTCCCTTCAAGGCCGACTTTCAGAATCACTTCAGTTTCCTGCCTCCAATTGAAGTCATCAAGAAGACATTTTCTTCAGTTGAAGGAAAAGGCAAGGCTGTAATTGATGAAGGCACTCGTCCATTGGATGGTCAGTTTCGTAAGGCTGCATCTTACTCCACCACTGATGACTCTGCCACACAAGATTCTGCTGCAAAAATCTCAAGCTTCTGCCCCTCGTGTGATGACTGATCGTGAGCTTTTTCTAAGTCTTCATCAGAAGGTTGATCATAATCACAAGTGGGTAAAGCGTCAGTTTGCTTCAATTCTTCGTGACATGACTGTGACGCATAACTCTGTGAGGAAAAATCATTACTATGTGCATGAAATCTTCGATCGCACTTGGGCCATTCTGTCTCACCTCAAGACTCCTGAAGAACTCAAGGAGATGGAATTTCAGCAAGATTTTGACTGGTCGATTCCTCCAAAGAAGAAGTAGAAGAAAGTTCAAGTTCCTCAGCTGGTGACAAGCTCATATTCTTCATCGCGTGCAACGGATGAAGCTGAGGACATTGACGACACTGCTGCAGGCCCTGCTCCACCAACCGACCCCGACAATGCTGCCGCTCCTCCACCACCTCCAAGATGAAATTCTTCAGGGGCGTTAGTCCTCAATTTCGTCCCTTTTGGTCACTTGATGACAAAGGGGGAGAAATTTGAGCTAGTCTTCAAGCGGGTCTCTATATATGGGCTGTTTTTTTTGTTTAAGTTACAACTCTTGCTCTTCTGAGGTGTTTGTTTGATGAGTTGTAAACTTAAGTCCGATGGTGGTCTGATACTTTTGAACTCCTTTCTGCATGCTTATTTCCTCAAGTATCTTAATGCACGCATGCTAAATTTCCTCAGACCCCATTTTCCATCATGCATTTCAATTTCCTCATGATATATATTAAATGCGTGTATGGATTACAAGATATAGGGGGATATCTCCAAGTTTTTATCCTGTCATGTGCATTTGTAGTCCAAAGCAAATTCCTCAAATATGCACATCTTCAGGGGGAGTTCCTCTATATCTTGCTATCAAATTCCTCAAACTCAGTACTTACACTTCATATGTTTATCCCCGTTGAAAACTTAACCTATTTGTCTTCAATCACCAAAAAGGGGGAGATTGTAAGTGCATCTAGTGCCCCTTAGTGATTTTGGTGTATTGAAAACTTATAGGTTAAGAGACTAATATGTTTGTGAGTGTACACAGGTTCTATAAGTCGATGAGGAGTTTGGTATATTCGAAGAATATCGACCCCTAAATATGAATGTCTTCAACTGAAGACTTTGGTGAAGACTTTGTGAAGACTTTGGTATTCCCTGAAGACTTTGAAAATGAAGAAGATGGTGTGACCTTGAAGATATAAACGAGGACTATGAAGCGTGAAGACTTTTGTTTTCGTAGTTTCATTTCCTTTATTTGAGTCATAGGAAACACCGTACTGTTAAAGGGGGCCGAGGTAATACTAAGGAAAAATTTCCAACTGATGCTCAACTCAAAAGCCTCAACATAACCAATCCTTCGAGTGAAGCCTTTGGAAATCTCTTACAGCTCAGTCAAGTTCTTCGGTGACAGAGATGATGTTCTTCTGGTCTCTGAGGAAATTGGTCTGACTTAGGAGTTAGGATTTCGCCAGTGCGAATTGCCTACAGTGAGGAATATGATAAGCCCTGAGGAATTTGACAATTCAAATTCAGACCGTTGCTGTGCTTTGCGCCAGCTGTCCAGATATTTTATCCACCTAACGGTCATATAATTGGGGGGCATTTATGTCTTATCATGTCGGGTTGCACCCTGGCTATAAATAGCCGCCCCCCACAACCACGAGTTGGTTGGCTGCTCCGAGAGAGAACTTGACACTTGTCATTTGAGAGCAACCTATTCCTCGAGGACTTTGAGCGAAAATCATTAGTGAGGAAAAACCCAAAACCCAAATCATCAAAACCCAAAGTGATTGAGCATCACTGAAGAAATTGTTCCTGTGTGGAACCGACGCTTTTTACCTTTGAAGACTGTGTATCTTCCAGACGGTTAGGCGTCATGGTCTAGTGCATCCTACAGTCAATTGGGGATCGCCGGGTGACCGTGGTCTAGAGCATCCAGCAGTCAATTGTGGATCGCCGGGTGACCAGTTTGTGAGGGTTTTGGAAGTCTACCCTGAAGACTTACCACGAGTGTTGGGCGAGGACTATGTGACCTTAGCTCAAGGAGAATACAGTAAGGACTGTGTGTCCTCTGGTTTAAATACCAGGCCGCTCCAAACCAGACGTACGACTATCACAGCAGTTGGAACTGGGTCATCAAACCATTGTCTTCATCGAGCTACCTGGTTCCATTTCCTCAACCCTTTCATTTTCTCGTATACCTGTTGATTAAATTGATCGTTATTGTTTGAAGAATTTGACTGAAGACTTTCTCAATTTGCTCACCTCAAATTCTTCAGTCACTTTATCTTTAGCCTGCTTATCCTGTTCATGCTCTCATGCTCTGTGTATGTTTCATTTCATCATGCTGACTATGCTACTGCTATGTTTCGCATGCACTTGAGTACTTATTCCTCTGTGAGTAGTTCGTCACTTAGCAAATTCCTCAACTAGTATTTCCTCAAGTGACGAATTTGTAAAAATCACCTAGTCGATATAACGCACTTTCAGATACGTGCAGGATGGTGGTGTTGTCTGACGTCGTGGTGGCGTCGACGGTAGGCCTGGCAAGGTTGGTGCGTCAGTACCTGCTCTGGAGATGGATCAGTGGAAGACGGTGGCGGCGGCCTATGAGAGTGCGCCAGACCGGTGTGTGACCCAGTCCCAACATTGTGGCTTGGCTAGGGCATCCGGCTTTAGATGTTAGGCTTTGGTGCGATGTCTGTTTGGTATTCGGCTCGGACATTCGGCACCCCTTCATCAAGGGGTTATGAGTAGCGACATGTGTTGCCAAGAGGGTGGCTTCAGACTTACTGATGTATTACTTTGTACGGTCTTTGTGAATAATTAATAAAATGGTTGCATGCATCACCCAGATGCAGAGGCCGGGGGTATATCCTCCTTTTCCCAAAAAAAGTCCTAAAAACTTACAACTAGGCTTGAGGTAAGCCTAACGAAAAGTAGAATAAAGAAAAAAAGAGAAGAAAAGAAAAGAAGAGAGAAAAGAGAGAAGAGGACAAGAAATAAAGAAAAATTACGAAACAAGGGCATCTAGCCAATTATTAAATGAGTCAGCATATTTCCTCTTCATTCTGAATCTCAGCCATTCCAATTCTGTAAAGTATGTATTTCTCCATCTCTGAAATGATGGTGAAATATTCTCTAAAATGTAATTATTCCTTGTGATCTAGATAGCCCATGATGCCAGAATGATAACTTCCATAAAGAAAGGTATATTAAGTTTCTGTCTGATGTCAGCAAAAGCTTCAAGGATTGATAGATTTTGGTTTATGTTGGGGCACACAAAATCCCAGCAGACAGCAGCAAAGAGGCAACTCCAGAACAGATGATGAAGTGTTTCTTCCAAGTGGCAATTAAGAGTGGCACAGAGATATGAGTCCAGATGAAAAGTTTTCCTTCTTAGCAAATTCCTGGTATTGAGTCTATCATGTAATAGCATCCAAAAGAAGACTTTATGCTTAGGTTGGCAGGAGCTTAACCAAAGCCACTTAAAATGAGGTGGGCCAACTTGGGAGCCAATTAGGACCTTGTATGCTTTAGCTGAGGAGAAGGCTGCAGTACCCCAAATGTAAGACCAGGTATTTGTGCAATTAATATCAGGAGATGCTCTCAATGCGTCACATATAACTTCCATTTGATTAAATTCTTGAAATGCCTGGATAGATAGTGGGAGGTGGAACATGTCTTCCATGTATTCAATTTGAAGAACTTGTACCACAAAGATTTGCTGGTTTATTGAAAAAGAAAACAAGTGTGGGAACATCTGATGCAAACATCTTTCTTGCCAAAGGTCTGTCCAGAAGAGAGTGCTTTTCCCATCACCAACATGGCATCTTGCCATAGCTTGTACCAGTCAACCAGGCCAAGCATTGATTTCCACCAAAAGGAACCCTCTAATTGATTACCAGGAAGCTGACCATTAGTGTAGTAGGATTCCCAGATTAGATTAACCCAAGGGACATTGTGTCTGTTATAAAATTTGTGTAAGTTCTTCAGTAGTAGTGCTTTTTGAATTTGAATGTCCAGAAGCCCTAGCCCTCCTTGGCTTTTGGGTTTACATACAGTTGTCCATTTGACCATGGCAGGTCTGTGATCCTCTAAGTCTGGTACTCTCCATAGACAGTGTCTCAAATACTTAGCAACTTGGTTCTTTATGGCGATTGGTACATCCAAACATGTCATGAAAAATACAATCATAGAAGCTAACATAGATTTCACCAGAAGCAATCTTCTAGTCATAGACATGAATGTAGCTAGACTAGTTAGTCTGGAGGAAACCCTGTTCACTAAGGGCAAGCATTGCTCAACAGTGGGTTTGCCAGACCCAATGGAATACCCAGGTATTTGATTGGAAAAGCCCCTCTGGCACAATTAAGAATACCAGTAAACAGTTGCACTCTATCTTCTGCAATGTTGATTGGAATAAGGTTGGATTTATTGTAATTAACCTTTAGACCAGTGGGAGTTGCAAAGGTGTTCAGGAGTGCCTTAAGACAAAGGAGCTGCCTAGTATCAGCCTTTAAGATGACCAAGGTATCATCAACATATTGCACCACTGGAAAGTCAGGACAGAAGTTCACTTGAAGTGGGGGAGTGAGCAAACCTTGTAGTTTAGCTTTGTTCAAAATTGTTTGTAGCAAATCAGCAGCCAAGACAAATAAGAGAGGGGAAAGAGGATCACCTTGTCTGACCCCTCTCAAGGAGTAGAATTGTTTTCCAGGCACTCCATTGAGCATAACAGCAGAAGAAGCAGATTTGAACAACATTTCCATCCACATAATCCATCTATCATGGAAACCTTTAGCTTTTAGTATGTCAAGCATGGCTTGGTGTTCAATTGTGCCAAAAGCTTTTTCAAAGTCTAGTTTCAAGACCAGAATCTCCTCTTGGGATTCCTTACATTGGTGTAAATATTCAAAAGACCAGCCCACACAGTCCTGTAAAGATCTCTCTTTTAAGAACCCATATTGGTTGATGTGTACTAATTGCAGAATCACCTTTTGGAGCCTGTTTGCTAGAAGTTTTGTAATGAGCTTGAGACAACAATTGAGATGGGAAATGGGCCTAAAATCATTGGGGAGAAAAGGAGCACTCCTTTTAGGAATCAAAGTAATGTAAGAATTATTGATGCTTTCCAAAGAAACAGTGCCTTCATAGAAACTTTGCATTAGATGTGTGACATCATCTTTAATTATGTCCCAGCAGGCCTTAAAGAACTCATTCTTGAAACCATCAGGTCCAGGAGATTTATCATTGGGTAATTGAGACACAACCAATTGAATTTCATTATCAGTGAAGGGTTTCTCCAACTCAGCAAAGATTTCTGGATCATGATCATTACCATACAGATTGGGTAAATCAAAGTGCTTAAAGGTCTTCTCAGTCTGACCTAATCTCTTCTTAAAATATTCCCATAATATAGCTGCTTTGCCTGCATGATCAGATACGTCAATGTGATCTTCATTTTGGAGAATGGCAATATGGTTGTGTCTATGATTAATAGAGGCCTTAGTATGAAATAATTTTGTATTTTCATCACCAAATTTCACCCCTTTAATGTTTCCTCTTTGTCTCCAGTAGATCCTTTGATTATTGAGAAGTATTAAGAGATAATCTTTGAAAATACTACTACAATTTTCGTCAAACTGTCCTAGGTCTCTGAATTCTTCCAGGACATCAAACAAGAGGATCACCTCATTAATCTCAGCAATCTGTTTTTTCAGGCAAGAGAGATTTTTAGCCCATAGTTTTATGACCCTTATGAGATTTTTAAATTTGGCATTAATTTTTTTTGCAGCATCAGTATGACCTACTGGTATATTCCAAGAAGTAGCCACAATATCCTTAAAATCAGAATGTTGTAACCAGTAGTTCTCAAACCTGAATACTTTGGATTTCGGGATGGAAGTTCCAATCTTTATCATGCAAGGCAAATGATCAGAAATGGGTTCTGCAAGTGGGAGAACAGTGGAGTCAGGATAAACTATCATCCATGAAGCAGAGGTAAAGAACCAATCCAGTTTTTTCCAGAAGAGGAGATTCTTGCATGTTGCTCCAACTATATTTTCTACCTTTGAGAGGGAATTCCACTAGACCCAGGGAACTGATAGCATCATTAAATTGTAACATTTCATTAACATCCCCCCTGGTTTATTTCTGTCTAAAGGAGCTCTAATGAAATTAAAGTCACCCATGATAATTGATACGTCCATTTTGCATCATGATTTCCTACTGTTATTTATAATGTTTTGTTGAATAATAATGCTTTAGGGAGTGATTCTAATGCCTTTTCTCTCATAATATGCAAGGTTTACACAAAGAGGGAGAATACCGGTAGCTGGAATTCTGGACCTAAAAAAGCACATCAGAGATACCTATTCTGCACATCTCCAAATAAGATGAAACTTTACGGAGAATTATTTTGGATTATATAATAAATATTGGAGCAAATAACTACCGGAGGGGGCCACCCTGGTGAGCACAAGACACCAGGGCGCGTCAGGCCCCCCAGGCGGGCCCTGGTGGGTTGTGCCCAGCACCGCCCACCTCCGGTGCCATCTTCTGGTATATAAGGTCTTTTTACCTAGAAAAAAATGAGGACAGGACTTTCAGGATGGAACGCCGCCGTTTCGAGGCGGAACTTGGGCAGGAGCACTTTTGCCCTACGGCGGAGCGATTCCGCCGGGGGAACTTCCCTCCCGGAGGGGGAAATCGAAGCCATCGTCATCACCAACAGCCCTCTCATCTTTGGGAGGCCAATCTTCATCAACATCTTCAACAGCACCATCTCCTCTCACACCCTAGTTCATCTCTTGTGTTCAATCTTTGTACCGGAACCTCAGATTGGTAGCTGTGGGTGACTAGTAGTGTTGATTACATCTTGTAGTTGATTACTATATGGTTTATTTGGTGGAAGATTATATGTTCAGATCCATTATGCTATTCAATACCCCTCTGATCTTGAGCATGAATATTATTTGTGAGTAGTTACCTTTGTTCTTGAGGGGGGCCACCTGGTGAGCACAAGACACCAGGGCGTGCCAGGCCCCCAGGCACGCCCTGGTGGGTTTTGCTCAGCACGGCCCACCTCCGGTGCCCATCTTCTGGTATTTAAGGTCTTTTGACCTAGAAAAAATAAAGAGAGGACTATCAGGATGGAGCGCCGCCGTCTCGAGGTGGAACTTCGGCAGGAGCACTTTTGCCCTCCGGCGGAGCGATTCCGCCGGGGGAACTTCCCTCCCGGAGGGGGAAATCGAAGCCATCGTCATCACCAACACCCCTCTCATCTTTGGGAGGCCAATCTTCATCAACATCTTCAACAGCACCATCTCCTCTCAAACCCTAGTTCATCTCTTGTGTTCAATCTTTGTACCGGAACCTCAAATTGGTACCTGTGGGTGACTAGTAGTGTTGATTACATCTTGTAGTTGATTACAATATGGTTTATTTGGTGGAAGATTATATGTTCAGATCCATTATGTTATTCAATAGCCCTCTGATCTTGAGCATGAATATTATTTGTGAGTAGTTACCTTTGTTCTTGAGGTCACGGGAGAAGTCATGTTGCAAGTAATCATGTGAATTTGATATGTGTTCGATATTTTGATGATATGTATGTTGTGATTCCCTTAGTGGTGTCATGTGAACGTCGACTACATGACACTTCACCATCCTTAGTCCTAAGGGAATGCATTGTGGAGTAGTTATTAGATGATGGGTTGCTAGAGTGACAGAAGCTTAAACCCTAGTTTATGCGCTACTTCGTAAGGGGCTGATTTGGATCCAAACGTTTAATGCTATGGTTAGATTTTATCTTAATACTTTTCTCGTAGTTGTGGATGCTTGCGAGGGGGTTAATCATAAGTGGGAGGTTGTTCAAGTAAGAACAGCACCCAAGCACCGGTCCACCCACATATCAAATTATCAAACTAGCGAACACAAATCAAACCAACATGATAAAAGTGACTAGATGAAATTCCCGTGTACCCTCAAGAACACTTTGCCTATTACTAGAGACTGTTCTGGCCTGTCCTTTGCCACAAAAGGATTGGGATACCTTGCTGCACTTTATTTACCATTACCATTACTTGCTTGTTACCAATTATCTTGCTATCAAACTATCTATTACCTACAATTTCATTGCTTGCAGAAATTACCTTGCTGAAAACCGCTTGTCATTTCCTTCCGCTCCTCGTTGGGTTCGACACTCTTACTTATCGAAAGGACTATGATTTATCCCCTATACTTGTGGGTCATCAAGACTCTTTTCTGGTGCCGTTGCCGGGGAGTGAAGCGCTCTTGGTAAGTGGAAATCGGTAAGGAAAAACTTATACTACATGCTGAAATTTATTGTCACTTGCTACTATGGAAAACAATCCTTTGAGGGGTTTGTTCGGGGTATCTTCACCTCGACCGGAACCACAATTAGTTGCCCCTCAACCTACTGCACCTACTGAAAATATTGGTTATGAAATTCCTTCGGGTATGTGACGTGGCTTGGAGTGCGTCGGTATTTCCCCAAAGAGGAAGGGATGATGCAGCACAGCGACGGTAAGTATTTCCCTCAGTTATGAAACCAAGGTTATCGAACCAGTAGGAGGATCACCAACACCCAATAAGCAGCACCTGCACACAAACAACAAATACTTGCAACCCGACGCGAAAGAGAGGTTGTCAATCTCTCTACGGTGATAAGATAGATTAGGTAGTGATAGATAGGAGAGATAGATCTCTCAAGAACACAAATAAAAAGAGTAAATATGCAGCAATATATTTTTGGGTTTTTGGTTTTGTAGATCTGAAAACAAAGGTTGCAAAAAACGTAGATCGGAAAGCAATATGATGGAAAAGTAGACCCAGGGACCGTAGGGTTCACTTGTGGCTTCTCTCATGAGTATAGCGCACGGTGGGTGAACAAGTTGCTGTTGGGCAATTGATAGAAAATTGAATAGTCATGACGATATCCAAGGCAATGATCATTATATAGGCATCACGTCCAAGATAGATAGACCGACTCATGCCTGCATCTATCTCTATTACTCCACACATCGACCGCTATCCAGCATGCATCTAGTGTATTAAGTTCATGGAAAAACGGAGTAATGCAATAAGAACGGTGACATGATGTAGACAAGATCTATTCATGTAGGAATAGACCCCATCTTGTTATCCTTAATAGCAACGATACATGCGTGTCTTGCTGCCCCTTCTGTCACTGGGAAAGAACACCGCAAGATCGAACCCATCACAAAGCACCTCTTCCCATGGCAAGAAAAATCGATCTAGTCGGCCTAACTAAACCAAAGATTCGGAGAAGAAATACGAGGCTATAAGTAATCATGCATATAAGAGATCAAAGAAGACTCAAATAATATTCATGGATAGAAACTGATCATGAACTAAAAATTCATCGGATCCCAACAAACACACCGCAAAAGTTTACATCAAATAGATCTCCAAGAGACCATTGTATTGAGAATCATAAGAGAGAGAGAAGAAGCCATCTAGCTACAGCCTACGGACCCGTAGGTCTATGGTGGACTACTCACGCATCATCGGAGAGGCACCTATGAAGAAGATGAACCCCTCCATGATGGTGTTTAGATTGGATATCGCGGTTCTGGAACTAGCGGCGGCTGGAATTGTGTTCGTCGACTCTCCTAGGGTTTTTGGAATATTTGGGAATTTATAGGCATCAGAGGCGGTGCGGAAGGGGGCCGAGGAGGGCACAACCCATCAGGGCGCACCGGGGCCCCCCTGGCGCGCTCTGGTGGGTTGTGCTCTCCATAGCCCACCTCTCCAGTAGTTGTTTGGCCCACTGGGTGTCTTCTGGTCCAGAAAAAATCTCCAAAAAGTTTCGTCGCGATTGGACTCCGTTTGGTATTGATTTTCTACGAAGTAAAAAACAAGCAAAAACAACAACTGGAACTTTGGCACTATGTCAACAGGTTAGTCCCAAAAAATGATATAAAGTTGTTATAAAATGATTGTAAAACATCCAAGAATGATAATATAACAGCATGGAACAAGCAAAAATTATAGATACGTTGGAGACGTATCAAGCATCCCCAAGCTTAATTCCTACTCGTCCTCGAGTAGGTAAATGATAAAAACAGAATTTTTTATGTGGAATGCTGCCTAACATGTTCATCATATTCTTTTCTTTTGTATAGCATGGACATTTGGACTTGTAAATGATTCAAAGCAATAGTCTAGTTTTAACATAATGACTTCAATACTCAAGCATGTCAACAAGCAACCATGTCTTTCAAAATATCAACACTAAAGAAAGCTATCCCTAGCCCATCATGCTCAATCATTGATCCATTCATGAAACACACTCAAATATTAGCTATGCCCAATGCTCAAGTACGATCATAGTGCCCCCTAGTTGGTGCTTATAAGAGAAGATGGAGACTCAAAGCAAAAATAAAAATTGCATAAACTAAATAGATAGGCCCTTCGCAGAGGGAAGTAGGGATTTGTAGAGGTGCCAGAGCTCAAGGTTTTAATTGAAAGAGAAAAAACATTTTGGGTGGCATGCTTTTCCTGTCAACGAAAACGACAAAGTAGCTCACAATACTTTCCATGCTAGATATATCATAGGCGGTTCCCAAACAGAAAATAAAGTTTATTCCTTTTTCCACCAAACTTTCACTTTCCATGGCGGGCCGTATCCACGGTTGCCTTCCATACCAACAGTTTCCAAGGAATTTATTATTTGACAACATAAAGTAAATATTTTTTCTTTTTAATTTCGGGAATGGGCATCCCTATTACCGCCGCACTCTCGTGCAATGACAAGTGAATAAACACTCATCTTGAGAATAACACATCTAGCATGGAAAAATTTTGGACACTCCCCACCGTTTCATGAGCGATACGAGTACACAAAAGAGAAAATTTATTTTGAAAATTTAGAGATGGCACATACAAATTTGCTTGGAACGGCATGGAAATACCGCATATAGGTAGGTATGGTGGACTCATAAGGCAAAACTTGGTTTAAGGATTTTGGATGCACAAGTAGTATTTCTACTTTGTACAAATGGAGGCTAGCAAAAAGATTAGGAAGCAACCAAACCAAGAAACGGAAATTCACATAAGCGAGCATTGAGCATTGAGCACTAAATATGGACTTGACTCTGAGATAGTAGCCTCTTTCTGTGAAGCATTTGCTACTCATGTTGATCTCCCTAAGGAGAAGTGGTTTAAATATCATCCCCCTATTAAAGAAGAAATTAAAGAACCGGTAAAAGCTAAGGATGAAACCATCATTTACAAGGTTGATCCAGTTGTGCCTACTGCTTATATTGAAAAACCACCTTTCCCTGTTAGGATAAAGGAACATGCTAAGGTATCAACTGCGGTTTGCAAGAGTAATATTAGAGCACCTAAGCCCCCTGAGAAAATTAAAGTAGAACCTAGTGTTGCTATGGTTAAAGATCTCTTGGTAGAAAATATTGATGGGCATGTCATTTACTTCTGTGATGAAGTTGCTAGAATTGCTAAACCCGATGAAAAAGATAAACATAGACCCGTAGTGGGCATGCCCGTTCTCTCAGTCAAAATAGGAGATCATTGCTATCATGGTTTATGTGATTTGGGTGCTAGTGTGAGTGCTATTCCTTTTACCTTATACCAAGAAATCATGAATGATATAGCACCCGCTGAAATAGAAGACATTGATGTTACTATTAAACTTGCTAATAGAGACACCATCACACCACTTGGGATTGTTAGAGATGTTGAAGTCTTGTGTGGGAAAGTAAAATACCCTACTGATTTTCTAGTTCTTGGTTCCCCACAAGATGACTTTTGTCCCATTATCTTTGGTAGACCTTTCTTGAGCACCGTAAATGCTAAGATAGATTGTGAAAAACAAACTGTCGGTGTTAGTTTCGGTGATGTGTCTCACGAATTTAATTTCTCCAAGTTTAGTAGATGACCTCGTGATAGAGAAGTATCTAGTAAGGATGAAATAATTGGTCTTGCTTCTATTGTCGTGCCTCCTACTGATCCACTAGAACAATATTTGCTTGACCATGAAAATGATATGTACTTGCGTGAAAGAAATGAAATACATAAAATTTTCTTTGAACAACAACCTCTCCTAAAACACAATTTGCCTATTGAAACCCTTGGATGTCCTCCTCCACCTAAAGGTGATCCTGTTTTGAATTAAAGCAATTGCCTGACACTTTGAAGTATGTTTATCTTGATGAGAAAAAGATATATCCTGTTATTATTAGTGCTAACCTCTCAGAACATGAAGAAGAAAGATTATTAAAAGATCTGAGGAAGAACCAGGCTGCTATTGGATATACTCTTGACGATCTTAAGGGCATTAGTCCCAATCTATGTCAGCACAAGATTAATATGGAACCTGATGCTAAACCCGTTGTTGATCACCAACGGCGATTGAATCCTAAGATGAAAGAAGTGGTAAGAACTGAAATACTAAAGCTTCTGGAAGCAGGTATAATCTATCCCATAGCTGATAGTAGATGGGTAAGTCCCGTTCATTGCATCCCTAAGAAAGGAGGTATTACCGTTGTTCCTAATGATAAAAATGAACTCATTCCACAAAGAATTGTCACTAGCTATAGAATGGTAATTGATTTTAGAAAATTAAATAAAGCTACTAGAAAAGATAATTACCCTCTGCCTTTCATTGATCAGATGTTAGAAAGATTATCTAAGCACACACACTTCTGTTTTCTGGACGGATATTCTGGTTTCTCTCAAATCCCTGTATCACAATCTGATCAAGAGAAAACCACCTTTACTTGTCCTTTTGGAACGTATGCTTATAGACGTATGCCTTTTCGTTTATGCAATGCACCTGCTACCTTTCAAAGATGTATGACTGCTATATTCTCTGACTTTTGTGAAAAGATTGTGGAGGTTTTCATGGATGATTTTTCCGTTTACGGAACTTCTTTTGATGATTCTTAAGCAACCTTGATCGAGTCTTGCAGAGATGTGAACAAACTAATCTTGTCTTGAATTGGGAGAAGTGCCACTTTATGGTTAATGAAGGTATTGTCTTGGGGCATAAAATATCTGAACGAGGTATTGAGGTGGATAAAGCTAAAGTTGATGCAATTGAGAAAATGCCATGTCCTAAAGATATTAAAGGTATTCGAAGTTTCCTTGGTCATGCTGGTTTCTATAGGAGGTTTATTAAAGACTTCTCTAAAATCTCTAGGCCTCTTACTAATCTTTTACAAAAGAATATTCCATTTGTTTTTGATGATGATTGTGTAGAAGCCTTTGAAACACTCAAGAAAGCCTTAACTTCTGCACCTATCGTCCAACCTACTGATTGGAACTTGCCTTTTGAAATTATGTGTGATGCTAGTGATTATGCTGTTGGTGCTGTTCTAGGACAAAGGGTTGATAAGAAATTAAATGTTATCCACTATGCTAGCAAAACTCTAGTTGTGCTCAACGAAATTATGCTACTACTGAAAAAGAATTTTTAGCAGTTGTGTTTGCTAGTGATAAATTTAGATCCTACATTGTTGATTCCAATGTCATTGTTCATACCGATCATGCTGCTATAAAATATCTTATGGAAAAGAAGGATGCTAAACCTAGACTCATTAGATGGGTTCTCTTGCTTCAAGAATTTGACTTACATATTGTTGATAGGAAGGGAGCTGCGAACCGCGTAGCTGATAACTTGTCTAGGTTAGAAAATATTCTTGATGACCTGATACGTCCCCAACGTATCTACTTTTCCTCACTCTTTTGCCCTTGTTTTGGACTCTAATTTGCATGATTTGAATGGAACTAACCCGGACTAACGTTGTTTTTAGCAGAACTACAATGGTGTTGTTTTTTGTGCAGAAATAAAAGTTCTCAGAATGGAACGAAACTTTTTGGAGAATTATTTCAGAATAGATGAGAATTATTGGAGCCAAAATCCACCGAAGAGGGGGCCAGGGTGAGCAGCCCCCACCAGGGCGTGCCCTGGTGGGTTGTGCCCACCTCGTGGCCCCACTTGCCCTAATTCCGCCACTATAAATTCCTATTTTCGAAGAAAAAAATCAGAGAGAAAGTTTCATCGCGTTTTACGATACAGAGCTGCCGCCACCTCCTATTCTTCATCGGGAGGCCAGATCTGGAGCCCGTTTGGGGCTCCGGAGAGGGGAATCTTCGGTCTTCATCATCACCAACCTTTCTCCATCGCCAATTCCATGATGCTCCCCACCGGGAGTGAGTAATTCCTTCGTAGGATTGCTGGTCGGTGAGGAGTTGGATGAGATTCATCATGTAATCGAGTTAGTTTTGTTAGGGCTTGATCCCTAGTATCCACTATGTTCTGAGATTGATGTTGCTATGACTTTGCTATGCCTAATGCTTGTCACTAGGGCCCGAGTGCCATGATTTCAGATCTGAACCGTTTATGTTATCATTTCTATACCTATGTTCTTGATCCGATCTTGCCTAGTCATATGCACCTATTACGCGTTATGATCCGTCAACCCCATAGTGACAATATTTGGGATACTTCGCGGTGATGACCGTAGTTTGAGGAGTTCATGTATTCACCATGTGTTAATGCTTTGTTCCGGTTCTCTATTAAAAGGAGGCCTTAATATCCCTTAGTTTCCTTATGGACCCCGCTGCCACGGGAGGGTAGGACAAAAGATGTCATGCTTGTTCTTTTCCATAAGCACGTATGACTATTTACAGAATACATGCCTACATTACATTGATGAACTGGAGCTAGTTCTGTATCGCCCTAGGTTATGACTGTTACATGACGAATATCATCCAATGAGTTACCGATCCAGTGCCTACGAGCTTTTCACTTATTCTTCTTGCTAAGTTACTATTATTGTTGCTGTTGTTCCAACTGCTACAAAACTATTACTACTACAGTTACCGCTACTGTTACCATCACTACTGCTATCAAACTATCATATTACTGTGCTATTGATCACTCTGCTGCAGATATTAATCTCCAGGTGTGGTTGAATTGACAAATCAACTGCTAATACTCTCAAGTATTCTTTGGCTCCCCTTGTGTCGAATCTATAAATTTGGGTTGAATACTCTACCCTCGAAAACTGTTGCGATCCCCTATACTTGTGGGTTATCAAGACCTTTTTCTGGCGCCGTTGCCGGGGAGCATAGCAATATTTGGTGAGTCACTTGGGATTTTTATCAATTTATCACCATGAGGAATCTGAAGGATACTAAGACCAAGATTTTTCCCTCTACTACGAGGGGAGGTAAGGAACTGCCATCACACTCTGCACTAGATTCACCTTCCATTATGAGTAAGCTTGCAACACCACCACATGCTAGTAATCCTGATATGTCGCAAGTTATTGATGATGCTACCTCTGCTATGAATTATGCTAATGATAATGCTAGTACCATGCTTGATGATAATGTGCCACTAGGAGAATTTCTTGATGAACAAATTGCAAGAGCTAAGGAGAATGAAACTACTGAAATTGTTGAGACTGCTGAAACTGATGAAGCCTATGAAACTGATGATGATTATGAAACACCTATTAGTCCTAGCTCTCCTAAGTTTGAAATGCCTAAGATACCTGAAGGTTATGTTATGGACGAGGAGATAACTAGAGAAATTCTTTCTTGCAAGGATAAAGACGATCTTAAGAAATTGCTACGCAAGTATAAGGAAAAGACTTTGAACACTAGAATGAAATGTGATCCTAAGTTTGCTACTTCACCCATCTTTGTTACTGATAAGGATTATGAGTTCTCTGTCGACCCAGAGTTAATCACTTTGGTTGAATCTGATTATTTCCATGGTTATGAAACTGAAACTGTAGTGGCACACCTTACTAAGCTAAATGATATAGCCACCCTCTTTGCTCATGATGAGAAGATTCGCTACTATTACATCCTTAAGTTATTTCCATTCTCATTAAAGGGTGATGCTAAGACATGGTACAACACTCTTGCTCCTGGTTGTGTGTGTAGCCCCCAGGATATGATCTACTACTTCTCTGAAAAATATTTTCCTGCTCATAAGAAACAAGCTGCTTTAAAGGAAATATTTAACTTTGTGCAAATTGAAGAAGAGAGTCTCCCACAAGCTTGGGGGAGGCTTCTCCAATTGCTTAATGCTTTGCCTGATCATCATCTCAAGAAAAATGAAATACTTGATATCTTTTATAATGGACTAACCGATGCTTCTAGGGACTTCCTAGATAGTTGTGCTGGTTGTGTTTTCAGGGAACGAACTGTTGAACAAGCTGAGGAATTATTGAATAACATATTGAAGAATTATGATGATTGGACTCTTCCTGAACCACCGCCTAAACCAAATCTGAAGAAGAGGGGAATCTTATTTCTCAGTCCTGAAGATATGCAAGAGGCCAAGAAATCTATGAAGGAAAAAGGTATTAAAGCTGAGGATGTTAAGAATTTGCCACCTATTGAAGAAATACATGGCCTTGACACACCACCACCTCCACAGGTGATAGAGGTAAATTCTTTATTAAAGTTTAATGAAAGTGACATTCCATACAATAAACATCCTAGTCAATGCTTATATGAGTTCGACAACTATATTATGAAGCAAGATCATTTTAATGCTCATGTTCTGAAACAATTTAAATATAATTCTGATATGATTGCTCGCTTGAGTGACTTGCTATTTAGAATCAGTAATGATGTTAGAGGCATAGGAAAGCATGCCTCTATGGTTCAAACTCAGTTAGAACAAGTTGCTAAGTCTCAAAAAGAATTGCTTGACGAAATGAATGATAATATGAATGATTTTGCTGCTAGAGTAGTAACTAGAGGAGGTAGAATGACCCAAAAACCACTCTATCCTGAGGGTCATCCTAAAAGAATTGAACAAGACTCTCAGAGAATTACTCCTGATGCACCTAGTCCTTCTAAGAAGAAAAAGAAAAAGAAGAATGATAGGGCTTTGCATACCTCTAGTGAACCTGAGACACAAAAACCTCCTGATAATAATGATGTCTCTATTTCCGATGCTGAAACTCAATCTGGTAGTGAACATTCACCTAGTGATAATAAAAATGATAATGATGATGTTCATGAAGATGCTCAACCTAGTGATGATAAAGAACCAGATAATGATGTTGAAATAGAGCCTGCTCCTGATCTTGATAACCCACAACCTAAAAATAAACGGTATGATAAAAGAGACTTTGTGGCTAGGAAACATGGTAAAGAAAGAGAGCCATGGGTTCAAAAACCCATGCCCTTTCCACCTAAGCCATCTAAGAAAAAGGATGATGAAGAATTTGAACGCTTTGCTGAAATGATTAGGCCAGTCTTTTTGCGTACTCGTTTAACCGATATTTTGAAGATGGCCCCTTATGCAAAGTATATGAAAGACATCATCACAAATAAAAGAAAGATACCTGAAGTTGAAATCTCCACCATGCTTCCTAATTATTCTTTTAAGGATGGAGTACCTAAAAAACTCGGAGATCCTGGAATACCAACTATACCTTGCTCCATTAAGAGAAACTATGTCAAAACTGCTTTGTGTGATTTGGGAGCCGGTGTTAGTGTTATGCATTTCTCCTTATATAAAAAACTTGATTTGAATAAACTCACACCTACTGAGATATCATTGCAAATGGCTGACAAATCAACGGCCATACCTATCGGTATTTGTGAAGACGTGCCCATTGTTGTTGCAAATGTTACTATCTTAACGGACTTTGTTATTCTTGAGATGCCCGAGGACGACAACATGTCGATTATCCTTGGTAGAACCTTTCTGAATACTGCAGGGGCTATTATTGATTGCAATAAAAGAAAAGTCACTTTTCATATCAATGGTAATGAACATACGGTGCACTTTCCGAAGAAACAATTCCAAGTGAATGGTATAAATGTTATTGAAGAATCTCTGACCATCACTATTGGAAGTTTTCAATTACCTCTCCCTACTGCCAAAAAGAAATATGATATACTTATTGTTGGGGATATGCATATCCCCATTGAGGTAACTTAGTGTTTTACGAAAGTTCTTCGGTTTCATGCTAATCGGAAGTGGTTGTTAATAAGACTTGATCAACCTTATTAATGGATCATTTTTGAGAGGTATGACGTCGATGAATCTAGTAAGAACAACTCTCTGCTCCCACCTTTTATTTTATGTTTTAGCTAGTCAAATAAAATAAAATGCCATGATTATCCTCTTTTCTGTTTTCTCCGTGCAATAAAAAATGACCCAAAAAAAATATTTAGAATGCCCTAAAAATTTAACACAATTTTTTCCGAATATTTATGAATTTTTGGTGCAAATAAAACCAGAGGGGGGTGCACCTGGTGCCCACAAGACACCAGGGCGCGCCAGCACCCCCAGGCGCGCCCTGGTGGGTTGTGGCCCCCACGTGGGCCCCGTCACTTATCTCTTTAGCCCACATCATCACCTACCTCCAGCAAAAAATCACCACAGCCACCATTTTCGTGTTCTTGCTCTCAAACCCGCGGATTTCGATCTCTTTGCTCGAAGCCCCGTTTCCGAAACTGTTTGGAGGGATTGCTACTTGGTATGTGACTCCTCCATTGCTCCAATTAGCTTTTGTTTTAGTGGGTTATTTTTAGAGTAATTAGCTACTCTTGGTGCTACTGTAGATGAGCTTGCATGTTGAATTCTTAGAGTTCTAAGTAGTTTGAATGCTCAATATGGCATCTATGCATGCTTAGGAGTAGTTGCTAACAATCTTACAAAGTTTTGTTGACAAATTTTTTGTGGACTAATTTTTTTCAGAATTTTTATAGGAATAAGAATGCAATTCTTTAGGAGTTCTTCGAGGAGGAGATCCTCGGGAGCCTCATCAAGTGGAAGCTCAGTTCGACAGTCTTATGTTGAACCAAGCGAAAGCTCGATGCGAGATGCCGCCACCAAATCATGCTTGTGGCCTTACAACGAGTTCATGGAAGGTGCAGGCATTAAGGAGGAATTTGATCAATTTATTCACAATACGGAGCTTGCTCCCTTCATCGCAGATAAGTGCCCCCAACACCTCGAACTCACGAAAACCTTCAAAAGAAATTTAAATATTTTCCCCGTGAGTCTAGAGTTTCATTCAACCTGTACGATCATTACTTTACCATGCCATTAGAAATGTTTAGCGAAGCCTGCAAACTTCCATATGAGGGTTCCCTCGATGAACCAACAAAAGCTGAGTACGAATCATTTTTAGTTAATCTTTGCTTTGGCGAAGACAGGGAGGTTACACAAGGGAGAATTAACAGCATCCATTTCCCATCACTACAATATTTTGCGCTCTTTAACGGTAAATGTATTGTAGGCAAACAAGATTGTAGCACACTGTGTGCTCATGATTTGAGTCTCTTACACACTGCCTTAACTAGGAATAAGGATTATAATCTTGGTGCAATTGTTGCACGGAGGTTGTAGCTTAATGCTGCTAGTGGTAATTTTTATGGAGGAATCTATGCCTCCCATGTAGCTTAGAGATTAAATGTTTCACCATAGCCTATTGACCCCATCCTACCCACTCAGTATTTAGACTTTGATGCCATGAAGCGTCATAAGTTCCTCACGGGTACGGCCACCAACTATACCTATAACTTGAGATTTAATAAAAAGCCCGTTGTGCCTGTTGCTTTGCCTTCACCTGCTCTCTTTGATTTTCACACTAGGGGAAGATATTATGTCCTTGAGAGCGAAGCCCATGCGTACAACGCAGAGGTTGAAGCTGCCAGGAGGGCCGCAGAGTCTGCTCCGAGGGCCTCAATGAGCCATTGCCCAGATTATTATACTTACGGATGGTGATTACCAAGCTAGGCCAAAAGCCTAAGCTTCGGGGAGTACGTATTTCCACCGACATTACATTCATGTTCACACATTTCATTCCAGTTGTCTGTGTTCACGCTTTTCCATTGTAATATCCATGCTAGATTTGTTTTCTCGCTTTCTTCTTGTGTGTTTGAAAAACTTTGAGAAAATCCAAAAATATTTCCTACTTCTTTTTAGCTTTTCTTTCTAGCTTAGTTTAATTGTAGCATCAAAAGAAAACCCAAAAAGATTTCTCGCTTCTTCTTTTACTTGTTGGGAGTTTTCCCGTGTAAATAGTTTTTCTCGTTTTGTTTTTCCTCTTTAATTTGCTTTCTGTAAGAAAAACCAAAAACTCCAAAAATATTTTAGTGTGTTTCTCTGAAATTCTTTTCTTTTTATTTGAGTCATACCTAGGAGAAGACCACGATGAAATTGTTGAGTGGTTCTCATCTGCATTATCGTTTATCTAACAAAGAGCCCATATTACTTTGTCTTCTCCTCTTGAATAAAATGTTTGCAGATTCCAGCTTAGTCCATGGCACTCTTGCACTATTATTATCTTCTTATCATTCGGCCGTGCAACTGAAAGGCAATAATGACGACATTTGATGAATTGACTGTGGCAGAGAAAGGCGGGTATGAACTCAACTTGTTTTTGTTTTTGTAAATATGTTTAACCTAGTATCCCTTGATTCATCTCATTATGATCAAACATGTTTGCAATGACCATTAGAGATTATAGTTGTTCATGCCATGCGTAAGTAGCTAGGAGTGGATAATGATTTATCTTGGATGTCAACATGCATTAAAATGGTTGTGATGCGATATGATGATATGGTATCCTCCTCTGAATGTTTTCAAGTGGCTTGACTTGGCACATGTTCACACATGTAGTTGAATCAAAACCAACATAGCCTTCATGATATTTATGTTCATGGTGTCCATATCCTACTCATGCTAGTATTCAATGTTGATTATATGTAATGCATGTTCATGACCGTCTTCGCTCTCTAGCTGGCCGCTTCTCAATCTAATTGCTAGCCTTCACCTGTACTAAGCGGGAATACTGCTTGTGCATCAAAACCCTTAAACCAAGTTATGCCAGATGAGTCCACTATATCTACCTATATGCGGTATTACCCTACCGTTCGAAGTAAATTTGCATGTGCCATCTCTAAAAATTCAAATGAACATCTGTTTTGTGTGCCTGGACTGCTCATGGAGCGACAGGAGGCGGTTAGTATCTTCCATGCTAAGCAGGTTATTCTCATGATGAGTGTTTATTCACTTGTCCTTACACGAGAGGGCGGTAATAGGGATTCCCAGTCCCGAAATCAAAAATCAAAAATAATTAAACAAAACTCCCCCTGGAATGTTGTTGGTTTGGACGGTACCCGTGGATGCGGCTCGCCGTGGAGTGTGATTGTTGGTGGAGGGGGAGTAAACCTTTACTTTTACCCCTTGGGAACCGCCGCTAATTTGTTTAGCATGGAAGATATTGATAACTCTTGGTCGTGACGTTGACAGGAAGGGTGTACCTCCCAAAATTATACTTATCTCTGTTTTAAAACTTTGAGCTCTGGCACCGTTGCAAACCCATGCTTCCGTATGCGAAGGGACTATCTATTTACTTTTATGATGAGTCATCACCTTCTCAAATAAGCGCCAGACCTGAGAGCACTATTCTCATCCTCATGCATTGTGTATAGTTGATGTTGGGTGCAGCATGACTGGATCTTTTCTACCATGAATTACAATATTTAGTCGCTGCTTGAACTTTGGAGGTGCTCTGCATTTATGTTTTGCGGTCTCAGAAAGGGCTAGCGAGATACCACTATTGTCATAATGTATCATGATTGTTTTGACAAAGTGTTGGCGCTTGAAATATCTTATTATTGCTCGCTAGTTGCTTATGTTATTGTTATGAGTAAATATAATTTCTAAGAGTTATTGTTCACATGGTTAGTTACAATCTTTGCTGAAAACCTGGGTGCTACTTAAGCATATATATGTAAACAAGAACAAAAGAGTTCATAAAAGTTTTTCTTTATCACTTTCAGTTTGTCAACTGAATTTCTTGAGGACAAGCAAAGGTTTAAGCTTGGGGGAGTTGATACGTCTCCAACGTATCTACTTTTCCTCACTCTTTTGCCCTTGTTTTGGACTCTAATTTGCATGATTTGAATGGAACTAACCCGGACTAACGTTGTTTTCAGCAGAACTACCATGGTGTTGTTTTTTGTGTAGAAATAAAAGTTCTCGGAATGGAACGAAACTTTTTGGAGAATTATTTCAGAATATATGAGAATTATTGGAGCCAAAATCCACCGAAGAGGGGGGCCAGGGTGAGCAGCACCCACCAGGGCGCGCCTTGGTGGGTTGTGCCCACCTCGTGGCCCCACTTGCCCTAATTCTGCCACTATAAATTCCTATTTTCGGAGAAAAAAATCAGAGAGAAAGTTTCATCGCGTTTTACGATACAGAGCTGCCGCCACCTCCTGTTCTTCATCGGGAGGCCAGATCTGGAGCCCGTTTGGGGCTCCGGAGAGGGGAATCTTCGGTCTTCGTCATCACCAACCTTTCTCCATCGCCAATTCCATGATGCTCCCCACCGGGACTGATTAATTCCTTCGTAGGCTTGCTGGTCGGTGAGGAGTTGGATGAGATTCATCATGTAATCGAGTTAGTTTTGTTAGGGCTTGATCCCTAGTATCCACTATGTTCTGAGATTGATGTTGCTATGACTTTGCTATGCCTAATGCTTGTCACTAGGGCCCGAGTGCCATGATTTCAGATCTGAACCGTTTATGTTATCATCTCTATATCTATGTTCTTGATCCGATCTTGCCTAGTCATATGCACCTATTACGCGTTATGATCCGTCAACCTCATAGTGACAATATTTGGGATACTTCGCGGTGATGACCGTAGTTTGAGGAGTTCATGTATTCACCATGTGTTAATGCTTTGTTCCGGTTCTCTATTAAAAGGAGGCCTTAATATCCCTTAGTTTCCTTATGGACCCCGCTGCCACAGGAGGGTAGGACAAAAGATGTCATGCAAGTTCTTTTCCATAAGCACGTATGAGTATTTACAGAATACATGCCTACATTACATTGATGAACTGGAGCTAGTTCTGTATCGCCCTAGGTTATGACTGTTACATGACGAATATCATCCAACGAGTTACCGATCCAGTGCCTACGAGCTTTTCACTTATTGTTCTTGATAAGTTACTATAACTGTTGCTACTGTTCCAACTGCTACAAAACTATTACTACTACTGTTACCGTCACTACTGCTATCAAACTATCAAATTTCTATGCTATTGATCACTCTGCTGCAGATATTAATCTCCAGGTGTGGTTGAATTGACAACTCAACTGCTAATACTCTCAAGTATTCTTTGGCTCCCCTTGTGTCGAATATATAAATTTGGGTTGAATAATCTACCCTCGAAAACTGTTGCGATCCCCTATAATTGTGGGTTATCAAGATCCACTACCTATTGATGATAGTTTTCCTGATGAACAGTTAGCTGCAATAAATGTTTCTCAAAACACTCCTTGGTATGCTGATTATGCTAATTATATTATCGCTAAATATATACCACCTAGCTTCACATACCAACAAAAGAAAAAAAAATTCTTCTATGATTTAAGACATTACTTTTGGGATGACCCACATCTTTATAAAGAAGGAGTAGATGGTATTATTAGACGTTGTGTACCTGAGCATGAACAGGAACAAATCCTATGGAAATTTCATTCCGAAGCTTATGGAGGACATCATGCGGGAGATAGAACTGCTCACAAGGTATTGCAATCTGGTTTTTATTGGCCTACTCTCTTCAAGGATGCCGGTAAGTTTGTCTTGTCTTGTGATGAATGTCAAAGAATTGGTAATATCGGTAAGCGTCAGGAAATGCCTATGAATTATTCACTTGTTGTTGAACCATTTGATGTTTGGGATTTTGATTATATAGGACCTTTTCCTTCCTCTAACGGGTACACTCATATTTTGGATGCTGTTGATTATGTCACTAAGTGGGTAGAAGCTATTCCAACTAGTAGTGCTGATCATAACACCTCCATTAAAATGCTTAAAGAAGTTATCTTCCCGAGGTTTGGAGTAACTAGATATTTAATGACTGATGGTGGTTCACACTTTATCCATGGTGCTTTCTGTAAGATGCTTGCTAAATATGATGTTAACCATAGAATTGCATCACCCTATCATCCTCAATCTAGTGGTCAAGTTGAACTTACCAATAGAGAAATACAATTGATATTACAAAAAACTGTCAATAGGTCTCGAAAGAATTGGTCTAAGAAATTAGATGATGCACTTGGGGCCTACAGAACAGCTTATAAAAATCCTATGGGTATGTCTCCGTACAAAATGGTATATGGAAAAGCTTGTCATTTGCCTCTAGAGTTAGAACATAAAGCATTCTGGGCAATTAAAAAACTCAATTATGATTTCAAACTTGCAGGTGAGAAGAGGTTATTTGATATTAGCTCACTAGATGAATGGAGAACCCAAGCCTATGAAAATGCAAAACTATTCGAAGAAAAAGTGAAAAGATGGCATGACAAAAGAATCCAAAAGCGAGAATTCAAAATAGGAGACTATGTTCTTTTGTACAACTCTCGTTTAAGATTTTTTGCAGGAAGCTTCTCTCTAAATGGGAAGGACCATATATTATTGAAGAGGTTTATTGTTCTGGAGCTATCAAGATCAATAATGCCGAAGGTACTAACCCGAAGGTGGTCAATGGACAAAGAATTAAACACTATATCTCAGGTACGCCTATTAATGTTGAAAGCAATATTATTCAAACCATGACACCGGAGGAACACATAAAAGAAACCTTCCGGAACACTCCAGAATTCTGAAAAAGAGGAGGTACATGATACGGTAAGTAAACGGACTCCGAAAAAACGGCAAAAATATTTTCTGTCAGTTTTGGAATATTACAAAAATTAGGAAAATAAGAAATAAATGAGAAAGCAATCGAGGTGAGCACAATACACCAGGGCGCGCCAGCCCTGCCAGGCGCGCCCTGGTGGGTTGTGCCCACCTCGGACACCTTCCCGACTCCGTTTTCCTTCCATATGCTTGTTTCCCAAGAAAAAAAATTCTCTATATATACCCCCCGACTGTTTTGTCCACCGCATCGTAAAAAAATCCTTTGTTCTTGTTTCGTGTTGTTTTCTCGTCAGATCTAGATCTCCATGGCTCCACCAAGATCCTCCAAGGACAAGTTCTTCGAGAAGGTCATCAACCCGTACTTGCCGGAGGTGATGAAGCACCCTCAAACCATTGACATGCGTGAGGGGGTGCTCCACATCCGCGATGTTCAGGGACCCAAGAGGACTGGAAGCATGGAAGCTAGGCTCGAGGCGGTGGAACAAGACATCTTCAAGTGCCAAAGGATGGTGGAGCGTGGACTTAGTGCCAATCACTCCATGATCACGGAATTCACCCGTGATTAGATGGTGGATGGCCGGTCTGTGAAGGACACCATCTTCACCCTCAACGAGCAAATCAATTTTCTACAAAGTCAAATTTATGATCTTCAAAACCAAGTTTTTGAGTATGACGCAAGATTTAAAGGTATGAGTTTAGCTGCCAGTTGTAGGACTCAGGGGACACGTGCGTCAACTTTTGATGGTGAGCCCTTGCCCTGGAAGCTGGAGGACAAGCCTACCACTTCATCACCACCACCTACTTCTTCACCACCACCAAAGGATACTTGAGCACACGGGTATGGGCACTCTCCTTGGATTGAGCCAAGCTTGGGGGAGGTGCCCCGGTATCGTATCACCATCACTTTTATTCACCTTTATCTATTTTAGTTCGATCTTTAGCCTTTTCTTTATTTAGTTGAATAAAATTTTAGTATGATCTATTTTCGTGTGCTAGTTTCGTGATCTATCTATCTATGTAATCGAGTGAGAGTTATATAATAAAGTTTAGTTTGAGATTTTGCTTCTTTATTTTCTTGTTGCAATCAAAATAATGGGAAAGAGAAATAAATGAAAAGAATCATATGCTAATCTTATGGTAAGTAATGGCATCACATAAGGAAAAGTATAAGTGGTAAAATTTATTGGAGATTGACAAACATAGCATTGGTCAATGATGCAATTCATGAAAGAATTAATAAGGGAAGAGAAGATCCACATGCAAATACACTATCTTGGACATCATTTATGATTGTGAGCCCCCATTAAATATTATATGCCAAAATTGTTGATGTTGGACAAGGAAGACGACGTAATGATTTATGCTTGTTCATATTCACATAGAAGTTATATTGTCATAGATCCTTCAACATGTGGTTCTTGCTCAATATCTTTGCTAGCCAAAAATTCCACACTAAGTAGAGATACTACTTGTGCATCCAAAAACCCAAAACCCAAATTCATGCTTTGAGAGTCCACTATACCTACCTACAGACCGAGTAAGATCCTTCAAGTAAGTTGTCATCGGTGCAATAAGGCAATAAAAATTGCTTCTAAAAGTGTTTTGATCAATTAGTGTAAGAGAAAATTGAGCGCTATACGAACTTATGATGGCAAAGTAATAAAATCGACGGACTGCATAATAAAGGTTGCTATCATAGGGGGCAATATAGCGTGACGTTCTTTTGCATTAAGGGATTGGGCATACAAACCAAAAAGCACATGACAACCTCTGCTTCCCTCTGCGAATGGACTATCTTTTACTTTCATGTACTTACTTTTATGCAAGAGTCAAAGTATTCTTCCCTATTCCTTTTTACTTTTTCCTTTCGCAAACATCATGTGGTGAGGAAAGATCTAGGCACATATATCGAGTTGGATATGGGTGGGCATGAGTTATTATTGTTGACATCACCCTCGAGGTGAATACGTTGGGAGGCGAAACTATAAGCCCCTATCTTCATATGTGTCTGGTTGAAACTTTTTGTTCATGGGTATGCCGTGAGTGCTAGCAATCATAGAAGACTAAATGATGGTTGAGTATGTGGACTTGCCAAAAGGCTCCGACATGAGACCCTTCCTGAAAATATGATGAATTGTAGTTGCAAAGTTGACTGAGAACATAGTTTGTTGGTTTTCAATAAGGTTTATGCTTTATACTTCTATGTTGTGATGAATTGTTACTTGTTCATGAGAAGTTATATGATGAAAATATATTGAATAAGTTTTATGATAGAGTTTGGTGCTGTTATGATAATAAGCATGATGCTTCTATGTCCGTATTTTGTTTTTATCGACACCTCTCTCTCAAACCATGTGGGCATGCTTTTCAATATCGGCTTTCGCTTGAGGACAAGCGAGGTGTAAGCTTGGGGGAGTTGATACGTCCATTTTGCATCATGATTTCCTATTGTTATTTATTATGTTTTGTCGAATAATAATGCTTTAAGGAGTGATTCTAATGCCTTTTCTCTCATAATATGCAAGGTTTACATAAAGAGGGAGAATACCGGCAGCTGGAATTCTGGACCTGAAAAAAGCGCATCAGAGATACCTATTCTGCACAACTCCAATGAAGCTGAAATTTTACGGAGATTATTTTTGGAATAAATAAAAAATACTGGAGCAAAAAACTACCGAAGGGAGCAAACCTAGTGGGCACAACCCACCAGGGCACGCCAGCCCCCCTGGGCGCGCCCTGATGGGTTGTGGCCTCCTCGGCCCACCTCCGGAGGTGGGACGTGCTGGGCACAACCCACCAAGGCGCGCCTGGGGGGCCTGGCGCGCCCTGGTGGGTTGTGCCCACTAGGTTTGCCCCCTCTGGTAGTTATTTGCTCCAATATTTATTATATAATCCAAAATAATTCTCCATAAAGTTTCATCTTATTTGGAGATGTGCAGAATAGGTATCTCTGATGTGCTTTTTCAGGTCCAGAATTCCAGTTGCCGGTATTCTCCCTATTTGTGTAAACCTTGCATATTATGAGATAAAAGGCATTAGAATCACTCCCTAAAGCATTATTATTCAACAAAACATTATAAATAACAGTAGGAAATCATGATGCAAAATGGATATATCAAATCCCCAAGCTTAGTCCTCGCTTGTCCTCAAGCGAAAGCCGATATTGAAAAGCATGTCCACATGGTTTGAGAGAGAGGTGTCGATAAAAAAAATACGGACATAGTAGCATCATGCTTATTATCATAGCAGCAACAAACTTTATCAAAGAACTTATTCGTATAACTTTTATTATATAACTTCATCATATAACTTCTCATGAACATGTAACAATTCATCACAACATAGAAGTATAAAGCATAAACCTTATTGGAAACCAACAAACTATGTTCTCAGTCAACTTTGCAACTACAATTCATATTATTTTCAGGAAGGGTCTCTTGTCGGAGCCTTTTGGCAAGTCCACATACTCAACCATCATTTAGTCTTCTATGATTGCTAACACTCACAGCATACCCATGAGCAAAAAGTTTCAACCGGACACATAGAAAGATAGGGGCTTATAGTTTCGCCTCCCAACATACTCACCTCAAGGGTGATGTCAACAATAATAACTCATGCTTACTCACATCCAACTGGATATATGTGCCTAGATCTTTCCTCACCACATGATGCTTGCAAAAAGAAAAAGTAAAAAGGGATAGGGAAGTACTTTGACTCTTGTATAAAAGTAAATACATAAAAGTAAAAGATAGGCCCTTCGCAGAGGGAAGCAGAGGTTGTCATGCGCTTTTTGGTTTGCATGCCCAATCCCTTAATGTAAAAGAACGTCACGCTATATTGCCCCCTATGATAGCAACCTTTATTATGCAGTCCGTCGCTTTTATTACTTTGCCATCATAAGTTCGTATAGCGCTCAATTTTCTCTTACACTAATTGATCAAAACACTTTTAGAAGCAATTTTTATTACCTTATTGCACCGATGACAACTTACTTGAAGGGTCTTACTCGATCCATAGGTAGGTATGGTGGACTCTCAAAGAATGAGTTTGGGTATGGGTTTTTGGATGCACAAGTAGTATCTCTACTTAGTGCGGAATTTTTGGCTAGCAAAGATATTGAGCAAGCACCACATGTTGAAGGATCTATGACAATATAACTTCTACGTGGATATGAACAAGCATAATTCATTACGTTGTCTTCCTTGTCCAACGTCAACAATTTTGACATATAATATTTAATGGGGGCTCACAATCATAAAAGATGTCCAAGATAGTGTATTTGCATGTGAATCTTCTATTCCCTTATTAATTCTTTCATGAATTGCATCATTGACCAATGCTATGTTTGTCAATCTCCAATAAATTTTACTACTTATACTTTTCCTTATGTGATGTCATTACTCACCATAAGATTAGCATATGATCCTTTTCATTTATTTCTCTTTCCTTTTATTTTGATTGCAGCAAGAAAGTAGAGAAGCAAAAAATCAAACTAAACTTTATTATATAACTTTCACTCAATTACATAGATAGATAGGCCACGAAACTAACACACGAAAATAGATGATGCTAAACTTTTATTCAACTAAAGCAAAGGGAAACTAAAGATCGAACTAAAATAGGTAAAGGTGAATAAAAGTGATGGTGATACGATACCGAGGCACCTCCCCCAAGCTTGGCTCAAGCCAAGGGGAGTGCCCATACCCGTGTGCTCAAGTCTCCTTTGGTGGTGGTGATGAAGAAGGTGGTGGTGAAGAGGTGTCACACTTCAACTTCAAAAGGTGCTCCAATTTGCGGATGACTCTCTGAAGGTTATTGATTTGCTCCTCTAGCAAAATATTTTCGCGGATGAGAAATTTATTCTGAACACGGACCGCTTCAAAAGCTCTAAAAGCTTCGATTTCAATAGGTGTGAGATGACTGTAATAAGGTTGAAGGATATCTTCTTCTTCTCCCTCCTTTTTTGGCATGGATTGCTCTCCTTCAGGGGGCTGATCCACCATAGCATCATTGCCCTTGTCGTCTTTGTTGCCTTCTTCTGGCACCTCCCTCTTCATCTCTATCTTCTTTAGCCAGGCATCTTATTCCACGTTATTAGAAGAGGGAGAAGACATGATGGCTGACTTGACAGATCTGACTGGAAAATAGCACGAAACAAGAACAGAGGATTTTTCTGCGATGCGGTTGTCAAAACAGTCGGGGGTATATATAGAGATTTTTTATTCTTGGGAAACAAGCATATGGAAGGAAACGGAGTCGGGAAGGTGTCTGAGGTGGGCACAACCCACCAGGGCGCGCCCAGGGGTGCCTGGCACGCCCTGGTGTATCGTGTTCACCTCGATCACCTTCCGGTTTATTTCTTTATTTCCAAAATTTTCTAATATTCCAAAACTGACAAAAAATATTTTTGCGGATTTTTCGGAGTCCATTTACTTACCGTATCACATACCTCCTATTTTTCAGAATTCTAGAGTGTTTCGAAAGGTTTCTTTTATATGTTACTCCGGTGTCATGGTTTGGATAACATTGCTTTCAACGTTAATAGGCGTACATGAGATATAATGCTTAATTCTTTGTCCATTGACCACCTTCGGGTTAGTACCTTCGGCGTTATTAATCTTGATAGCTCCAGAACGATAGACCTTTTTGATAATATAAGGACCTTCCCATTTGGAGAGAAGCTTACCTGCAAAAAATCTTAAACGAGAGTTGAACAAAAGAACATAGTCTCCTATTTTGAATTCCCGCTTTTGGATTCTTTTGTCATGCCATCTTTTTACTTTTTCTTTAAATAGCTTGGCATTTTCATAGGCTTGGGTTCTCCATTCATCTAGTGAGCTAATATCAAATAGCCTCTTCTCACCGGCAGGTCTGAAATCATAGTTAAGTTCTTTAATTGCCCAAAATGCTTTGTGTTCTAATTCTAGAGGCAAATGACAAGCTTTTCCATACACCATTTTGTATGGAGACATACAGACGTGGCTTGGACTGTGTCGGTATTTCCCCAGAGAGGAAGGGATGATGCAGCACAGTGACGGTAAGTATTTCCCTCAGTTATGAAACCAAGGTTATCGAACTAGTAGGAGGATCACCACCACCCAATAAGCAACACCTGCACACAAACAACAAATACTTGCAACCCGATGCGAAAGAGAGGTTGTCAATCTCTCTACGGTAAATAGATAGATTAGGTAGTGATAGATAGGAGAGATAGATCTCTCAAGAACACAAATAAAAAGAGTAAATATGCAGCAATATATTTTTGGGTTTTTGGTTTTGTAGATCTGAAAACAAAGATTGCAAAAAATGTAGATCGGAAAGCAATATGATAGAAGAGTAGACCCGGGGACCGTAGGGTTCACTAGTGGCTTCTCTCATGAGTGTAGCACACGGTGGGTGAACAAATTACTGTTGGGCAATTGATAGAAAATTGAATAGTCATGACGATATCCAAGGCGATGATCATTATATAGGCATCACGTCCAAGATAGATAGACCGACTCCTGCCTGCATCTACCTCTATTACACCACACATCGACCGCTATCCAGCATGCATCTAGTGTATTAAGTTCATGGAAAAACGGAGTAATGCAATAAGAACGATGACATGATGTAGACAAGATCTATTCATGTAGGAATAGGCCCCATCTTGTTATCCTTAATAGCAACGATACATGCGTGTCTTGCTGCCCCTTTTTCACTGGGAAAGAACACCGCAAGATCGAACACATCACAAAGCACCTCTTCCCATGGCAAGAAAAATCGATCTAGTTGGCCTAACTAAACCAAAGATTTGAAGAAGAAATACGAGGCTATAAGTAATCATGCATATAAGAGATCAAACAAGACTCAAATAATATTCATGGATAGAAACTAATCATGAACTCAAAATTCATCAGATCCCAACAAACACACCGCAAAAGTTTACATCAAATAGATCTCCAAGAGAACATTGTATTGAGAATCATAAGAGAGAGAGAGAAGAAGCCATCTAGCGACTGCTTACGGACCCGAAGGTCTATGGTGGACTACTCACGCATCATCAAAGAGGCACCTATGAGGAAGATGAACCCCTCCGTGATGGTGTTTAGATTAGATCTCGCGGTTCTGGAACTTGAGGCGGCTGGAATTGTGTTTTGTCGACTCCTCTAGGGTTTTTGGATTTTCTGGAAATTTATAGGCACGATAGTCGGTTAAGGGGGTGCCCGAGGCGCCCAGCACCCACCAGGCCGCGCCAGGGGCCTCTGGCGCGCCCTGGTGGGTGATGGCCACCCTGGCCCCCCTCTTCAGGTGTTCTTTGGCCCATCTTCTTTCTTCTGGTCCGTGAAAAATCCACAAAAATCCCCGCAACGTTTTATCTCTGTTTGGTACTGAGTTTCTGCGAAGTAAAAAACAAGCAAAAACAGCAACTGGCACTTTGGCACTATGTCAATAGGTTAGTCGCAAAAAATGATATAAAGTTGTAATAAAATGATTGTAAAACATCCAAGAATGATAATATAACAGCATGGAACAAGCAAAAATTATAGATACATTGGAGACGTATCAGCATCCCCAAGCTTAATTCCTACTCATCCTCGAGTAGGTAAATGATAAAAATAGAATTTTTGATGTGGAATGCTGCCTAACATGTTCATCATATTCTTTTCTTCTTTGTATAGCATGGACATTTGGACTTGTAAATGATTCGAAGCAATAGTCTAGTTTTAACATAATGACTTCAATACTCAAGCATGTCAACAAGCAACCATGTCTTTCAAAATATCAACACTAAAGAAAGTTATCCCTTGCCCATCATGCTCAATCATTGATCCATTCATGAAACACACTCAAATATTAACTATGCCCAATGCTCAAGTACGATCATAGTGCCCCCTAGTTGGTGCTTATAAGAGAAGATGGAGACTCAAAGCAAAAATAAAAATTGCATAAAGTAAATAGATAGGCCCTTCGCAGAGGGAAGTAGGGATTTGTAGAGGTGCCAGAGCTCAAAGTTTTAAATTGAGAGAGAAAAAATATTTTATGTGGCATGCTTTTCCTGTCAACGAAAACGACAAAGTAGCTCACAATACTTTCCATGCTAGATATATCATAGGCGGTTCCCAAACAAAAAATAAAGTTTATTCCTTTTTCCACCAAACTTTCACTTTCCATGGCGGGCCGTATCCACGGTTGCCTTCCATACCAACACTTTACAAGGAATTTATTATTTGACAACATAAAGTAAATATTTTTTCTTTTTCATTTCGGGAATGGGCATCCCTATTACCGCAGCACTCTCGTGCAATGACAAGTGAATAAACACTCATATTGAGAATAACACATCTAGCATGGAAAAATATTGGACACTCCCCGCCGTTTCATGAGCGGTACGGGCACACAAAAGAGAAAATTTATTTTGAAAATTTAGAGATGGCACATACAAATTTGCTTGGAACGGCATGGAAATACCGCATATAGGTAGGTATGGCGGACTCATAAGGCAAAACTTGGTTTAAGGATTTTGGATGCACAAGTAGTATTTCTACTTAGTACAAATGAAGGCTAGCAAATAGATTGGGAAGTAACCAAACCAAGAAATGAAAAATCACATAAGTGAGCATTGAACATAACTAACACCTAATAATGCACCACAAGTAGGATGTAACTTCATTGCATAACTATTGACTTTCGTGCATGCATAGGGAATCACAAACCTTAACACCAATATTCCTACTAAGCATAATTACTTACTAACATGACTCACATATTACTATCATCATGTTTCAAAACTATTACAAGGAATCAAGTTTAATTTGTCCAATGATCTTCATGAAAGTTTTTATTATATCCTCCTTGGATATCTATCACTTTGGGACTAGTTTCATATATTGCCATTGCTTTTTGGCAAGCTCAAACAAATTTAAATGAAGCACATGAGCATAAAGATTTCATCTCTCAAAAAGGTATAAGTGAAGCATGAGAGGATTTCTTCAAAATTTTACTAACTCTCAAATTAATCTAAGTGAAGCAATAGAGTATTTCTAAAAAAAATTCCAAGCACACCGTGCTCAAAAAGATATAAGTGAAGCACTAGAGCAACTCTATAGCTCAAAAAGTTTAAGTGAAGCACATAGAGCAATTCTAACAAATCATAGCATGATTTTGGCTTTCTCAAATAGGTGTGTACAGCAAGGATACAAAGGAAAAACTAACAAACAAAGCAAGCAAAGATACAAGACGCTCCAAGCAAAACACATGATATGTGACGAATAAAAATATAGCTCCAAGTAAAATACCGATGGTCGTTAGAAGAAAGAGGGGATGCCACTCGGGGGCATCCCCGAGCTTAGTTGCTTGTTACTCTTTGGATATATCTTGGGGGTGCGGTAGTATCCCCAAGCTTAGGCTTTTTCTACTCCTTATTCCTTCATCCATGGTGATCTCACCCAAAACTTGAAAACTTCAATCAAACAAAACTCAACAAAATCTTCGTGAGATCCGTTAGTATAAGAAAGCAAATCACTACTTTAGGTACTGTTGTAAACCCATTCAAATTTTATAATTGCATTATACCTACTGTATTTTAACATTACCATGGCTTATACCCTCCAATACAAACCATAGATTCATCAAAACAAGCACACAATGCAACAAAAACAGAATCTGTCTCAAACAGAACAGTCTGTAGTAATCTGTACTCTACCGATACTTTTGTAACTCTAAAAATTCTGAAAAATTAGTACAACGTAAGAAATTTGTATAGAAACACTGTGTTAAAATTTCAGCTCAATATCCCATTCCAGCAAAAAATGAAAATTCATATACTGGACGCAAAGTTTCTGTTTCAGATTCAGCATCACTTCTACTCATCCTATGAATCATCCTAACGGTTCTACTTGGCACAAACACTAAATAAACCATAAAAACACAATCATAACAGAGGCATAATTGTGTCAACACTCAAAAACAGAAAGCAAAAATCAAAAAATTATTTATTCATTGAGTTGCCTCCCAACAAGCGCTATCGTTTTACGCCCCTAGCTAGGCATATTGGATAGATTCAAGTATTGTCATGTTTGGTTTTCAATTCTTCAATCACACAACTAGATTTCTTCAAGGATTTAGCATGCATGTTCTTAACGATAACACTCCTAGGAAGAAAACCAAAAAATTCATTCTTGTAAATAGGATCTCTTATGATTTCAACAAAGTCGGGATGAATACTAATCATTTTAAGATCCCCCTTGTGGCCACTAGTTGTAGCAACTTTGTTCCTAGTGACTTGTGTGGTCTTGCCAATTTTTACGGGAGTTTTTTCAATAGATTTGATAGAAGAAAAAGCCGAACCCAAGTTACTAAAGATCTCTTCCAACTTATCAATACAGTAAGGACTTTCTTCTACCCTTTCGTTAACTACGGTTACCTTTGCCTTAATCAATTTAAGAGCATCTCCCGCCTTAGATCCAATTTTATTAGCAAGATTATGCATCTTTTTATCTAGATCATCAAGATGTTCTTTAGTAATCATCTTCTTTTCAATAGCATCTAATCTCTCCATAACGTGTTCGAGAGTTAAAGTTGTTCCATTGATCATGATAGGTGGCGATCCCACTAAACTTCCCAAAGCATTAAAAGCATCCAAAGATGAACACATCAAGAAATTCCCACCGGTAATCGTATCAAGGACGAATCTATATCAAGTGGTGATGCCCACATAAAAACTGCGAAGAAGAACAATGGTAGATTGCTTATGGATAGATCTATTATGAGCATTGCAAAGCCTATACCAAGCATCTTTTAGATTCTCCCCTCCCCTTTGCTTAAAATTAAGAACCTCATTATCGGGAGTACACGCAATAAAGGAAGAACTAGCCATAGTAACAAGTCAAGAGATCCGGCGAGAAAAAGGCAAACGAAAAAGAGGGCGAATAAAACGGCAAATTCGTGAAGTGGGGGAGAGGAAAACGAGAGGCAAATGGCAAAAAATGTAATTGCAAGGAGATGAGATTTGTGATTAGGAACCTGGTAGATGATGATGGAGTCCCCTCGGCGCCTACGATAGGCACGTAGAAGAGATCGCTTCCTCCCTGGCAACGGCGCCAGGAATTCCTTTGACGTGGCTTGGACTGCGTCGGTATTTCCCCAAAGAGGAAGGGATGATGCAGCACAGCGACGGTAAGTATTTCCCTTAGTTATGAAACCAAGGTTATCGAACCAGTAGGAGGATCACCACCACCCAATAAGCAGCACCTGCACACAAACAACAAATACTTGCAACCCGACGCGAAAGAGAGGTTGCCAATCTCTCTACGGTAAATAGATAGATTAGGTAGTGATAGATAGGAGAAATAGATCTCTCAAGAACACAAATAAAAAGAGTAAATATGTAGCAATATATTTTTGGGTTTTTGGTTTTGTAGATCTGAAAACAAAGATTGCAAAAATCATAGATCGGAGAGCAATATGATAGAAGAGTAGACCCAGGGGTCGTAGGGTACACTAGTGGCTTCTCTCATGAGTATAGCGCACGGTGGGTGAACAAATTACTGTTGGGCAATTGATAGAAAATCGAATAGTCATGACGATATCCAAGGCGATGATCATTATATAGGCATCACGTCCAAGATAGATAGACCGACTCCTGCCTGCATCTACCTCTATTACACCACACATCGACCGCTATCCAGCATGCATCTAGTGTATTAAGTTCATGGAAAAACGGAATAATGCAATAAGAACGATGACATGATGTAGACAAGATCTATTCATGTAGGAATAGGCCCCATCTTGTTATCCTTAATAGCAACAATACATGCGTGTCTTGCTGCCCCTTCTGTCACTGGGAAAGAACACCGCAAGATCGAACCCATCACAAAGCACCTCTTCCCATGGCAAGAAAAATTGATCTAGTTGGCCTAACTAAACCAAAGATTCGAAGAAGAAATACGAGGCTATAAGTAATCATGCATATAAGAGATCAAAGAAGACTCAAATAATATTCATGGATAGAAACTGATCATGAACTCAAAATTCATCGGATCCCAACAAACACACCGCAAAACTTTACATCAAATAGATCTCCAAGAGACCATTGTATTGAGAATCATAAGAGAGAGAGAGAAGAAGCCATCTAGCTACTGCCTACGGACCCAAAGGTCTATGGTGGACTACTCACGCATCATCGGAGAGGCACCTATGAGGAAGATGAACCCCTCCGTGATGGTGTTTAGATTGGATCTTGCGGTTCTGGAACTTGCGGCGGCTGGAATTGTCTTTTGTCGACTCTTCTAGGGTTTTTGGATTTTCTGGGAATTTATAGGTACGATAGTCGGTTGAGGGGGTGCCCGAGGCGCCCAGCACCCACCAGGCCGCGCCAGGGGGCCTTTGGCGCGCCCTGGTGGGTGATGGCCACCCTGAGCCCCCTTCTTTTGGTGTTGTTTGGCCCATCTTTTTTCTTCAGGTCCGTGAAAAATCCACTAAAATCCCCGCAGCATTTTATCTCCGTTTGGTACTGATTTTCTGCGAAGTAAAAAACAAGCAAAAACAGCAACTCGCACTTTGGCACTATGTCAATAGGTTAGTCCCAAAAAATGATATAAAGTTATAATAAAATGATTGTAAAACATCCAAGAATGATAATATAATAGCATGGAACAAGCAAAAATTATAGATACGTTGGAGACGTATCACATACCCATAGGATTTTTATAAGCTGTTCTATAGGCCCAAAGTGCATCATCTAATTTCTTAGACCAATTCTTACGAGACCTATTGACAGTTTTTTGTAATATTAACTTTATTCCTCTATTGCTAAGTTCAACTTGACCACTAGATTGAGGATGATAGGGTGATGCAATTCTATGGTTAACATCATACTTGGCAAGCATCTTACGGAAAGCACCATGAATAAAGTGTGAACCACCATCAATCATTAAATATCTAGGGACTCCAAACCTCGGGAAGATAACCTCTTTAAGCATTTTAATGGAGGTGTGGTGATCAACACTACTAGTTGGAATAGCTTCTACCCACTTAGTGACATAATCAACAGCAACCAAAATATGAGTGTACCCGTTAGAGGAAGGAAAAGGCCCCATATAATCAAAACCCCAAACATCAAATGGTTCAACAACAAGTAAATAATTCATAGGAATTTCTTGACGCTTACCAATATTACCAATTCTTTGACATTCATCACAAGAAAAGACAAACTTACGGGTATCCTTGAAGAGAGTAGGCCAATAAAAACCAGATTGCAATACCTTATGAGCAGTTCTAACTCCCGCATGATGTCCTCCATAAGCTTCGGAATGACATTTCCATAGGACTTGTTCCTATTCATGCTCAGGTACACAACGTCTAATAATACCATCTACTCATTCTTTATAAATATGTGGGTCATCCCAAAAGTAATGTCTGAAGTTATAGAAGAATTTTTTTTTTGTTGGTATGTGAAGCTAGGTGGTATATATTTAGCGACAATGTAATTAGCATAATCAGCATACCAAGGGGTGTTTTGTGAAACACTTATTGCAGCTAACTGTTCGTTAGGGAAACTATCATCAATAGGTAGTGGGTTATCAAGAACATTTTCTAATCTACACAAGTTATCTGCTACGGGGTTCTCAGCTCCTTTCCTATCAACGATGTGTAAATCAAATTCTTGAAGCAAGAGAACCCACCTAATGAGTCTAGGTTTAGCATCTTTCTTTTCCATAAGATATTTTATAGAAGCATGATCGGTGTGAACAATAACTTTTGAGTCAACAATATAGGATCTAAATTTATCACAGGCAAACACAACTACTAAGAATTCTTTTTCAGTAGTAGCATAATTTCGTTGAGCACTGTCTAGAGTTTTACTAGAATAATGGATAACATTCAATTTCTTATCAACTATTTATCCTAGAACAGCACCAACAACATAATCACTACCATCACACATAATTTCAAAAGGCAAGTTCCAATCAGGTGGTTGAATGATAGGTGCAGATGTTAAGGCTTTCTTGAGTGTTTCAAAGGCTTCCACACAATCATCATCAAAGACAAAGGGAATATCCTTTTGTAAAAGATTAGTAAGAGGCCTAGAAATTTTAGAGAAGTCTTTAATGAACCTCCTATAAAAACCAGCATGACCAAGGAAACTTCGAATACCTTTAATATCTTTAGGACATGGCATTTTCTCAATTGCATCAACTTTAGATTTATCCACCTCAATACCTCGTTCAGATATTTTATGCCCCAAGACAATGCCTTCATTTACCATAAAGTGTCACTTCTCCCAATTCAAGACGAGATTAGTTTGCTCACATCTCTGCAAAACTCGATCAAGGTTGCTTAAGGAATCATCAAAAGAGGTTCCGTAAACGGAAAAATCATCCATGAAAACCTCCACAATCTTTTCACAAAAATCAGAGAATATAGCAGTCATACATCTTTGAAAGGTAGTAGGTGCATTGCATAAACCAAAAGGCATATGTCTATAAGCATAGGTTCCAAAAGGGCAAGTAAAGGTGGTTTTCTGTTGATCGGATTGTGACACAGGTATTTGAGAGAAACCAGAATATCCGTCTAGGAAACAAAAGTGTGTGTGCTTAGATAATCTTTCTAGCATTTGATCAATGAAAGGCAGAGGGTAGTGATCTTTTCTAATAGCTTTATTTAATTTTCTAAAGTCGATTACCATTCTATAGCCAGTGACAATTCTTTGTGGAATGAGTTCATTTTTATCATTAGGAATAACGGTAATACCTCCTTTCTTAGGGACACAATGAACGGGACTTACCCATCTACAATTAGCAATAGGATAGATTATACCTGCTTCCAGAAGTTTTAATATTTCAGTTCTTACTACTTCCTTCATCTTAGGATTCAATCGCCGTTGGTGATCGACAACGGGTTTAGCATCAGGTTCCATATTAATCTTGTGCTGACATAGAGTGGGACTAATGCCCTTAAGATCATCAAGAGTATATCCAATAGCAGCCCGGTGCTTCCTTAGAACTTTTAATAATCTTTCTTCTTCATGTTTTGAAAGGTTAGCACTAATAATAACAGGATATATCTTTTTCTCATCAAGATAAGCATACTTCAAAGTGTCAGGCAATTGTTTTAATTCAGACAAAGGATCACCTTTAGGTGGAGGAGGTCCTCCAAGAGTTTCAATAGGTAAATTGTGTTTCAGGAGAGGTTGTTGTTCAAAGAAAATTTGATCTATTTCGTTTCTTTCACGCAAGTGCATATCATTTTCATGGTCAAGCAAATATTGTTCTAATGGATCAGTAGGAGGCACAACAATAGAAGCAAGACGAATTATTTCATCCTTACTAGATAACGCTTTATCACGAGGTTGTCTACTAAACTTGGAAAAATTAAAATCATGATACACACCACCAAAACTAACACCAACACTTTGTTTTTGACAATCTATCTTAGCATTGACGGTGCTCAAGAAAGGTCTACCAAAGATAATGAGACAAAAGTCGTCTTGTGGGGAACCAAGGACTAGAAAATCAGTAGGGTATTTTACTTTCCCACACAATACCTCAACATCTCTAACAATCCCAAGTGGTGTGATGGTGTCTCTATTAGCAAGTTTAATAGTAACATCAATGTCTTCTATTTCAGCAGGTGCTATTTCATCCATAATTTCTTGGTATAAGGTAAAAGGGATAGCACTCACACTAGCACCCAAATCACATAAACCATGATAGCAATGATCTCCTATTTTGACTGAGACAACATGCATGCCTTCTATGGGTCTATGTTTACCTTTTTCATCGGGTTTAGCAATTCTAGCAGCTTCATCACAGAAGTAGAAAACATGCTCATCAATATTTTCTACCAAGAGATCTTTAACCATAGAAACACTAGGTTCTACCTTAATTTGCTCAGGGGGCTTAGGTGTTCTTATATTACTCTTACGAACCACAGTTGATACTTTAGCATGCTCCTTTATCCTAATAGGGAAAGGTGGGTTTTCAATATAAGCGGTAGGCACAACTGGATCAACATTGTAAATGATGGTTTCTTCTTTAGCTATGACCGGTTCTTTAATTTATTCTTTAATAGGGGGATGATATTTAAACCACTTCTCCTTAGGGAGATCAACATGAGTAGCAAATGCTTCGCAGAAAGAGGCTACTATCTCAGAGTCAAGTCCATATTTAGTGATAAACTAATGAAAAGTATCGGTATTCATAAAAGATTTAACACAATCAAACTCAAGCTTTATACCTGACTCATTACCTTCGTCGAGTTCCCAATCTTCAGAGTTGCATTTAATTCTTTCTAAGAGATCCCACTTGAATTCAATAGTCTTCTTCATATAAGAACCAGCATAAGAAGTAGCGTGCATGGATTGATCATTATGAGAAAGCCGAGCATAAAAATTCTGAATGATAACTTCTCTCGGGATGTCATAATTGGGGCATGAATATAGTATTGACTTAAGCCTCCCCCAAGCTAGAGCGATACTTTCTCCTTCACGAGGCCAAAAATTATATATATAATTCCGATCACGATGAACTAGATGCATGGGATAAAACTTTTGGTGGAATTCCAATTGCAAATGATTCCAGTTCCACGATCCAAGATCATCACATAGCCTATACCATGTCAATGCTTTTACCTTCAAAGATAAAGGGAAAACCTTCTTCTTAACTTCATCTCCAGGTAAACCCGCAAGCTTAAATAATCCACAAATTTTGTTCACATATAATAGGTGCATATCAGGATGTTCAGTTCCATCTCCTGCATAAGGTTTAGCAAGCAGCTGTTCTACCATACCCGAAGGAATTTCATAGCCAATATTTTTAGTAGGTGCAGTAGGTTGAGGGGCAACTAATTGTGGTTCCGGTCGAGGTGAAGATACCCCGAACAAACCCCTCAAAGGATTGTTTTCCATAGTAGCAAGTAGCAATAAATTTCAGCACGTAGTATAAGTTTTTCCTTACCGATTTCCACTTACCAAGAGCGCTTCACTCCCCGGCAACGGCACCAGAATAGAGTCTTCATGACCCACAATTATAGGGGATCAATCGTACTCCTTTCGATAAGTAAGAGTGTCGAACCCAACGAGGAGCAGAAGGAAACGACAAGCGGTTTTCAGCAAGGTAATTTCTGCAAGCACTGAAATTGTAGGTAACAAATAGTTTGATAGCAAGGTAATTGGTAACGAGCAAGTAACGGTAATGGTAAATAAGGTGTAGCAAGGTATCCCAATCCTTTTGTGGCAAAGGACAGGCCAGAACAGTCTCTAGTAATAGGCAAAGTGTTCTTGAGGGTACACGGGAATTTCATCTAGTCACTTTTATCATGTTGGTTTGATTCGTGTTCGCTACTTTGATAATTTGATATGTGGGTGGACCGGTGCTTGGGTGCTGTTCTTACTTGAACAACCTCCCACTTATGATTAACCCCCTCGCACGCATCCGCAACTACAAGAAAAGTATTAAGATAAAATCTAACCATAGCATTAAACGCTTGGATCCAAATCAGCCCCTTACGAAGTAGCGCATAAACTAGGGTTTAAGCTTCTGTCACTCTAGCAACCCATCATCTAATAACTACTCCACAATGCATTCCCTTAGGCCCATGAATGGTGAAGTGTCATGTAGTCAACCTTCACATGACACCACTAAGGGAATCACAACATACATATCATCAAAATATCGAACACATATCAAATTCACATGATTACTTGCAACATGATTTCTCCCGTGACCTCAAGAACAAAGGTAAATACTCACAAATAATAAACATGCTCAAGATCAGAGGGGTATTCAATAGCATAATGGATCTGAACATAAATCTTCCACCAAATAAACCATATAGTAATCAACTACGCAAGGTAATCAACACTACTAGTCACCCACAGGTACCAATCTGAGGTTCCGGTGCAAAGATTGAACACAAGAGATGAACTAGGGTTTGAGAGGAGATGTTGTTGTTGAAGATGTTGATGAATATTGGCCTCCCAAAGATGAGAGGGGTGTTGGTGATGACGATGGCTTCGATTTCCCCCTCCAGGAGGTAAGTTCCCCCGGCGGAATCGCTCCGCCGGAGGGCAAAAGTGCTCCTGCCCAAGTTCCGCCTTGAGGCGGCGGCGCTTCGTCTTGAAAGTCCTCCTCTTAATTTTTCTAGGTCAAATGTGTTTATATACCAGAAGATGGGCACCGGAGGTGGGACGAGGAGGCCACAACCCATCAGGGCGCGCCTAGGGGGGCCTGGCGCGCCCTGGTGGGTTGTGCCCACCGGGTTTGCCCCCTCCGGTAGTTTTTTGCTCTAGTATTTTTTTTATTTGTTCCAAAAATAATCTCCGTAAAATTTCAGCTTCATTGGAGTTGTGCAGAATAGGTATCTCTGATGTGCTTTTTTCAGGTCCAGAATTCCAGCTGCCGGTATTCTCCCTCTTTATGTAAACCTTGCATATTATGAGAGAAAAGGCATTAGAATCACTCCTTAAAGCATTATTATTCGACAAAACATAATAAATAACAGTAGGAAATCATGATGCAAAATGGACGTATCACCTCCTCATTAACCCGGGTATTAACTTCCCCATTAACCACCAACGAATTAACTGCCTCAAAATTGGATAACCGCAAAAAAACAGATTGCCGCCGGTGATCACTGGCGTTTGGTTGAGCAGGAGCATGATTTGAACGAGTGACCAAGGTCCATGAATTATCCTCTTCTTGATAGAACAACTTCTCTTCGTGACGCCAATTAGGCCCACCCAATCCCCAGAGGCTAAAGACCACTTCAAAGTCCCTTTCAACAATACGACCCCTATTGTAAATCTCAAAACCAACAGCTTTAGAGGCCACCGAGAACTTGAAAGTTTGATCCTTGAGATGAAGAACTCTAAAACCTTGTGGATAACCTCCAAAGCAGGCTTGGAGGGCAATGCTAACCGTGTGAACAGCCAAACGAACACGCACACGGCAGAATGAAACCACAAGCACATATTCTCTTTGGCGGAAACCAGGCGAAAACACCACAGGATGTCCAAACTTCTGCCGCATGGCAAGTTGAAACTCCTTACCTCGAGCAAAGTTGAGCAAGGGGGGCTCCATGGCCGGCCAGAGAGCTGGAAACTAGCCCTCCAAGGTGGGTGGCCGCCGGGGCCGGAGTGGCCACCGGCGCGAGGAGCTAGGAGGGGGAGCCTAGGATAACTTATCTTCTTTGCCCTCTCAACTTTGATTAGCCCCCTCAACCATCTTCATCAAGCTCCACCACTGCTGAACGGTGCTACAATTTATGCCATTGAGACATGTCTATTCCTAAGAAGTTAACTATTTGTGGATCTGGATGTTCTGATAAAAGCGGCGATGAGAAATGAGTTCAAGTGTTGTACCTCATGGATTGCGGCAACACTCACATTTTAAGCATGAATCTGCAACCAAAGGTTTCTCAAATGGAAGAACAATACTTTGGGTAAATGATTGAGCTACACATGAGGATAACATGATCTAATGAGTGTAAATAAAAAATGTCTTGCATGAACACAACTGTACATATAGACACATTCTATCTTCCACACGAACAAAAATCAACACATAGACACAACCCAGCATGAGCAAACACAAACCGATGGTTAACTTAACTGAATCTAGATCCTATTTTCTAAACAAAACATCAAGTAAATAGCAGCAGTCTCACATAAATTATTTGACTAGGATCTGTCCATGGATCGAAGTTAGTTGTGTAGCTCTGTGTATTTTGCTTGCCATCATCAATATAGACTAAGGGTGGCGATGCTGTCAGTCTTAGCATGCCTGCCCTGGGTGCCCGTGGCAAAGAACCCATCGTTCATAACCAACAATGAACGAGAACTGTCTGTTGCATACAACCAATACCTGCAACAGAAAATGACACAAATGGGTTGCAAAGGTGAAATGATTATGTACTGGAATCAGTGGCGGACCTAGATCTTGACCACAAGGGGTGCCAATCTTCTCACTCACAACAAAAATGCCAAGTATAACTATAAAAAAGTCAGTTTATCATTCTATACCCTTATAATACACATAGGATTAGACTAAGCGTACTAGATAAGAAAGATTTGCATATTTGAAGGGCGTGCTAGAGAAGCCACGGAACCCCCACTGGATCCGCCACTGACTGGAATTTACAAAAAACATAAAAAACACAATGATTGCTTCATTACTGCCTACTTCTACCAGCTTATCTCAGGTAAGTGATGCATTTAATAATAAAATTCGAATTATTATGCTAAGCAGAAAACATGTCCTAACCAATCATCATTGGAACTAGAAGGAGTAGCATATAGTGCTCCATCATTTCACCAACTCTCTAGAAGCTTCTGATTGTGTGGTGATTTTGTTACTCGGCTCTTATGGAGAAGGATCAATGGCAATTTCTTTGACTTGGCTACTCCATGTAGGACATTTGCAACAGAGTTCTGCTACAACAGAAGTACAGTTTCATCGCAGGAGCGTTAGCTCTGTTTCTCTTCCTGCATGTGAAGAACAACTGTATCATTGAATTGCTTTGCAGTACACCATTCCTTTTATCTGAGAATAATTGAAGTCTTTACTATTGCAAAAGGTGTACATTAGCAACATTAGTAACAACATCAAAATGGTCTGTGGCGAAGAAAATCAAATCAATTCTTCATCCAACTTAAAATCCACAATAATATATGGTTATACACCTTGAATTTAACAAGTGTTTCCACTAGAGCAATTCCTGCAAAATAAAAGAACAACACACTGTGAGAAACCAAATTTAAATCTTGACCTATGTCTCCTTGAAGAACAAACCAAATCACCGGGGTTTGCTGTTCCACTCCCAAACAGTCCCAAATCGAGTAGGGGCTTGACCATGTTATTCTAGAAGTGTTTACCTGCGTCGGGGCATTCTAGGGGCCACATGGCAGTGGCTGTTAATGGGAAAATGAGCAACTTCTTTGCCAATGGTAGAGCCCTATGACAAGGAGATACGATATCTCCCCTCTTGTTCAATTTTATTGCTGATGCCCTTTCATGCATCCTTTCCCATGCGGCGTTTGCTAGTCATATCTCTCACGTGATCTCTCACCTCATCCCCCAGGGTATCTCCCACCTGCAATATGCCGATGACACTATTATTTTGGTGGAGATGAATGATTCTTGTCTTGCGAACCTGAAACTTATCCTTCTTTTTTTCGAGGCCGCCTTGAGGCTTAAGATCTACTTCACTAAAAGTGAAGTCATTACCACTAGTGTTTCTACTGTCGAGGCGACTAGGGTTGCCCACCTTCTGAACTGTAAATTGGGTTCCTTCCCTTTCAAATACCTTGGCCTCCCCATTGGCTCCTTCAAGCTTTGTGCTAAAGAGTTTGCTCCTACTGTTACCAAGGTGGGAAACAGGGTGATGCCATGGCGTGGGCGATATAACTCTACTGCGGGCAAAGCTTGTCTTATTAATGCATGTTTATCCTCCCTCCCCATGTTCATTATGGGATTTTATAGTGTGTCGGAGGGAACACATGTGGGTTTTGATAAACACCGTGGGGCTTTCTACTAGAACACGCCTGACAACCACCGTAAGTATAGGCTTGTCAAATGGTTGACCATGTGTAGACCCAAACGTCTCGGAGGGCTTGGCATTCTCAACACCTTCATTATGAATAAGTGTTTGATCATTAAGTGGTGGTGGAAGATCCTTCTTTCAGGCCGTGATGCTCTTTGGTTTCAAATCTTAAAAACTAAATATTTCCCTAACTCCAGCCCCATGTTTGCGAATGCCTCGGGTGGCTCGCAATTTTGGCGCCAGCTAATGTCGGTGTGCAACGTTTTTAAATCCAATGTTAAGTTTGTGGTTGGGTTAGGGGAATCTACTAGATTTTGGTTGGATTCGTGGTGTGTAGACTCTCCGCTCGCCTCCTAGTTTCGGTTCTTTTTTCTTATTGCCCCAACCCCGAGATTTCTATCTTAGAACTCTCCAGGGATAATTGGGACCTTCGTTTTCGCCGCTCCCTTTCTCCTGAAGAGTTAGGTGAATGGCATCGCTTGAGTTTCATGTTTCCTGCGCTCTCGAAGGATGTGGACTCGGTTACGTGGCCCCACTCGCGCTCAGGTCTTTTTCCGGTCAAATCCCGCTATTCTAGGTTGATTTCGGGCACTCCTACTTCCAATTTCAAGCTTATTTGGCAAGCTAAGACCCCCCCCCCCCAAGATTAAAAGATTAATGTGGAAAGCTATTAGAGGTCGTCTGCCCGCGACTAATCAGATCCGCAAACGTAATGGGCCAGGCTCTGACCATTGTTGCTTATGCCTTGAATTGAAAGACTCTGAGCATATTTTCTTCAACTATTTTCTCGCTGAGTTGGCGTGGAGCTGCATGCGCTCTTGGATGGGGGTTTGTTGAACCCCAAAATCCTTTAATGACCTTCGGGCCTTGTCTTTGAACACCGGGGGTCAGACGAAGAGAGTGTTTTGGATTGGTTTTGCCGCAATGTTTTTGTCCCTTTGGACCACTAGGAACAAGTTTACTACTGAACACGCTTTGCCTAACAAGCCGGCTGACTGCCTGTTTAAAATGTTGATCTTTCTGCAGCAGTGGAGATTATTGATTGGGGAAGGTGATCGGGACGCGATGGATAGGCTCATTTCCAAGGTTTGTGCCTCGACTTCCGCTCTTTCACATCTGGTTGTTGGTGGCCCGACGTAACTGCGCTAGAGCGTTTCCTCTTTTGCTTTATAGTTGGTTGTGGCTTGCGTGCCGTTTGTTATCTTAACTATTTAGAGGCCTGCGTGTCTGGCTTCCTTAAGTTGTACCCGTATTAAGCTCTTTCGGCTGGTGTGATGTGTGACATGGTGATGGTGGTTGTGGCTGACTCTGCCTGGTGGCTTTATTTGTAAAGTCGGGCGTATGTATTTTCTCTAAAAAATCCGCTCTTTTCATATCTTGTCACATCGATTCATTCCTGAAGTTAATCCCCATACATATATATTTCTCACACTCATATTTCCTGTATTGATAGGATTAGATAAGGGAAACTTAGGTTTCTGTTCATGACATGTAAGCAGCACCGGAAGATTGCAATTTCTAATTTTCTTGCCATGATCCAGGTACCTTGTAATGCCTTTTTAGCATTTTCTTTAATTCTCAATGTTCTTAATTTATTTGTTTGAGTGTTAATTAGCAAGATTGCTATTGATTTAGCAATATTTTATTTGAAAAGTATCCATCTACCATTGAGACCAAAACATGCATACAAGTTGATTGAGTTCTAGAAAGGAGCTATTGGCATTTTTTTGGAACACATACAAGTACTTCCATTGCTTCGTCGCAAAAAAAGAGGGTACATCTACTACTTCTAGGACTTCAGAGGAATTAGCATTAGTTACTATTAAAGAACAACCTGTGAAAAACTGTAGGATGATAAAAAATTGAGTACCTAGGGAAGTATTACTAATTCACATAATAAAAAGTATAATTGATGATTGAAAAGGGCAACCAACTTTCAATGTGAATGTTTATGATCCCTAGTTTTTAGAATAGTCAAGATGACAAAGCAACCAAAATTATAGTGTAGAGAGTATTTATTTGCAATTTATAAAGAAAAATATATGTTTATGTTTATGTGGCTTTAGGGCCCTTTGTGCTGTCTTTCCATGGGCCCCCAAAATCTCAGGTCCGGCCCTGCTCTTGCGCCTTATCCTCCCCGTTCCTCTCTCATGGCTGACCTCCAGCCATGCGTCGTCCCCTCCTCCTTGACCGCCTATGTCCCCCTCTAGAGAAGGAGCACGACCCTCCTCCTAAAGCTCGTCCTCACCACCACGGATGCCGGTGAGGCCATATCATCCCCTTCACCTATGCTAGACCCGCAGGTCCATCTCTCTCTCTCTCTCTCTCTCTCTCTCTCTCTCTCTTGATTTGGCACTGTTTGGGAGTGGGACAACAAACCCAGTTAAAAGAGCATGGTGCCCCCATGTTTGGTTTTTGTAATTGATGACAATCCCTATGGACTAATGGTTTCTTTGAGTTATACTTTAAGGTTTGTCCATAGCCATTGCTTGAAGACCATTTGTGGTGTCAAGATTATAAGGAGATTATGTGTTGACCAAGGTGTTATTCAAGGAATTATCCAAAGATTGGTCATGTGAGAGTTGAGCTCATTGCAAGTCTGTCTTGAAGAAGAAGATTGTGTGATCATTCATGTTTACCTTGAAGACATCATCTTTATGAAGAGAGAAGACAAGAAACAGGGTTTATCAAGACTAAGTACAAAGAGTGATTCAAGTTGATCAACAAGTGATCTCATGGTATGGTAAGCATTGTCCATTGTGCTTTATGTGCTAACCCATGATCTTTGTGAGGTTTCTTTGTGGGGTTAGGTTTGTTTCCATGGGCTTGCATCAAAAGGAAGATGTCATGTAACCGATGGAGGATGACATCAAGTGGTGATCGTCATCAAGGTTGCGGTGTGCAAGTTCAAGTGGAGCAACACGAAGAGATCATGCTTGAAGCTCGCCGTCCATTCTCGTGATAATGGACATGTGAATATGCGCATAAAAGTGGCTCACCCATAGTGGAGTATGATGGAGCAATCTACTTGTCTTCATCGAGTGTGCGCAATCAAGAAAGGTGGTCCAACTTGAGGAGGTCAAGATCGTCATCATCTAGCTCAAGTGGACTGTGCGCGAGGCAAAGGTTTGACCTTGATAGGTTTTCTATTTTACCGTTCTTATGGTGTTAGTTGGGAGACCGGATTATAGGATTGATTGCAGTACTATCAAGGGGGGCTCTCGAGTGAGTAGCTTGATCATATCATTCATAGAGAGCTCAAACCATTGCATCCTTGGCATCATATTTCTTGGTTTTTATTTGTATTTTCTCTAGGTGGGGATTTAGAGTTTGTCTTAGTCTTCTTGTCAAACTCAAGTTCATCGTAAACGGAGTTCGTATGCATCATCTTTGCGTTTTTGGTGTTGGAGATTTTGCCTGCTCATATTTGGGGAATGTTCTCTTCCTTATACTATTGGAATTTATTCTTCATTGCTAGTTCTTAATTTATCCAGTCGTTGTTGGATAGTACTTGTCGTCTTCTATCCAACAAGCTTGAGTTTGCTAATTTTGGAGTTTGTTTACAAAAGTCATGGTAGTTTTAGTCATGGAGGATCCATCTGTTTTGTTTGGGCAAGTTTTCAGAATCCAAGCGGTAGTACCGCTTGCGGTACTTCCGCTGTGGACTACTGCAGCCACTACTGCTTGGGAAAAGTCCTCTGTGCAACTTTTTGTTGTCTATTTTCTCTAAGCGGTAGTAGAACGGTAGTACCGCTCAAGCGGTAGTGCTGCTCCCCAGAGTGGTAGTACTGCTTGAGTATCAAGGATTGTGCATGTTTATGTTGCCTGTTTTCTCTAAGCGGTAGTAGAGCTGTAGTACCGCTGAAGCGGTAGTATTGCTCCCCAGAGTGGTAGTACCGCCCAAGCGATAGTACTGCTGTCCTAAGCGACAGTACCTCTCAAGCGGTAGTACTGCTCCCCCGAGCGGTAGTACGGCGTTACTGCGGGCTGAGACATAACAGTTGGAATTTTACCCCACCGATAAAAGGGGGTCTTCTTCCCCAATGGACCTCAACTCTTGAGCTCACTTTTGCCACCCATTGCTGACCCTCCTATACAGTGGCGGTGCTAGCATCAAAACCTTGTGATGTCAAACTTTTGTAATGTAAATATTGTAGACAGATTAGATATGTTTTCAAATAAAATATCCATAAATTTGTGAACATAATAAAATCTGCCTTTGCAATTATGCACATTTTGATATGTATGCAAATAGCACCGGTAAGAGAAGAATATCAGATCTACAATTCTAACTCTCAGTGAAAACAATCTTATAGATCCTACTATTGTTCGTGAGAGAAGAGAATTGGAAGAGACCTAGAGGCTAGATATTGAAGATAGTCGTGCTAAAAAGATTGAACTTACAAATTTACATGGGACGCCGGAGGAGGTGCGTCATTAGTATAGGCAGCAATATTGAACTATTGATCAATTCAGTCTGGATCAATCGATATCGGGGGACGCCCAAGGAGGTGCGTCGGTCGCTGCTCGCCAGATGGTGCATTGGTGCATTGACGTCTCTTGTGGCCGCCCAACGACTGGAGGTGTCCGTGCCTCATGGCTCATGCCGTGGCCAAAGATCGGCGGTGGACAACGGGAGTAGGTTGTGGCTCACGACGGTTGACCATCATGGTCATGGTGAGACGTACACACGATTGAGAAGTTTGTTTTGTGTGTGGGGGGGGATACATGAGCTAGAAGTTGGAAAGACGGAGAAATTTGAGGAGAGAAGTACGTGATTTGGGGATATATTTTCTGATCCAGTACAACTAGCGGACGAACAAAGTTATTTAGGAATTCCTTTTGACATAGAAAAATGCCAGATGATGGGCCTGTGTCCACCAGCATGGTACGTATGACCTCGGGGTCATGGACTCACGAAAATCCTATGTAGTCAAGTAACTACACAGGTCTAACATGGCTTCACCACTGCTCCTATAGCTTGCTATCTCTCAATCCCTCCAATGATTCTTCCTCCTTCTTGAGGGAAAAGAGATAGGAGGTCTAGATCTATGTTTCCACCAATCACTTTCTCCTCTATGTGAGGGGAACCCCTTGGATCTAGATCTTGGAGTTCTTTGTGTTCTCCTTGTTCTTTCTCTCATATTCCTCCATAGCTTTTGTTGTTGTGGTGGGATTTGGGAGTGAGGGACTTGATCACTTCGTGCGTTCTTGCCATTGCATTAGTTGCATCGGTTCGAGTTCTCCACAGTGATACGTGGAAGTGAAAAGTGTTGGGGAATGTTGCATGGGAAACAAAAAAATTCCTACGCACGAGAGTGGATCTACATACCCTTGTAGATCGCTAAGCGGGAAGCGTTAGGAAACGCGGTTGATGTAGTCGAACGTCTTCGCGATCCAAATCGCAATCCGTCCCGCGATCCAATCACGATCCGTCCCGCGATCCAATCAGGGTCCTTCCGATCTAGCGCCGAATGGACGGCACCTCCGCGTTCAGCACATGTACAGCTCGATGACGATCTGCACCTCCTTGATCCAGCAAGCGAGGGTGGAGAGGTAGATGAGTTCTCCGCCAGCACAACGGCGTGGTGGCGGTGGTGGTGGATCTGTCCCGGCAGGGCTTCGCCAAGCACGACCAAGACGATCTAGTGAAGAACAGATCTAGAGAGAGAGAGAGGCAGCCATGGCTTTTCAGGTGAGGGCTGCCCTCAAATCCTATAGTACATATAGGAGGAAGGGAGGGGAGGAGGTAGCCCAAAACCCTCCACCAAGGAGGGTTCGGCCGAACCAAGGGGGAGGAGTCCTCCCCCAACTAGGATTCCTCCTCCCACAAGGGAGGTGGAGTCCTGGGAAGACTCCCCACTTGGCCCTCCTCTCTCCTCTTCGCATGGGCCCTTAGGGGCTGGCTTACCCAGCCCACTAAGGGCTGGTGTGCCACCCCTAAGGCCAAAGTGGCCCCCGGAGTGGGTGGCCCCCTCCCGATGGACCCCCGGAACCCTCCCGGCACCCCCGGTACACTACCGGTGACGCCCGAACTTTTTCCGGTGACCAAAACGGGACTTCCTATATATCAATATTTACCTCCGGACCATTCTGGAGCTCCTCGTGACGTCCGGGATCTCATCCGGGACTCCGAACAACCTTCGGTCACCACCATACATAACTCAATACTATCGAAACGTCACCGAACGTTAAGTGTGCAGACCCTGCGGGTTCGAGAACTATGTAGACATGACCGAGACACCTCTACGGTCAATAACCAATAGCGGGACCTGGATGCCCATATTGGTTCCTACATATTCTACGAAGATCTTTATCGGTCGAACCTCTATGTCAAGGATTCAGTTAATCTCGTATGATGTTCCCTTTGTTCTTCAGTATGTTACTTGCCCGAGATTCGATCGTCGGTATCTCTATACCTAGTTCAATCTCGTTACCGGCAAGTCTCTTTACTCGTTCCGTAATACAAGATCCCATGGCTAACACTTTAGTCACTTTGCTTGCAAGGCTTATTGTGATGTTGTATTACCGAGTGGGCCCTGAGATACCTCTCCGTCACACGGAGTAACAAATCCCAGTCTTGATCCATGCCCACTCAACAGACACCCTCGGAGATACCTGTAGAGCATCTTTATAGTCACCCAGTTACGTTGTGACGTTTGATACGCACAAGGTACTCCTCCGGTGTCAGTGAGTTGCATGATCTCATGGTCATAGGAACAGATACTTTGACATGCAGAAACAATAGCAATAAACTGAGACGATCATATGCTACGTTCATAGTTTGGGTCTTGTCCATCACATCATTCTCCTAATGATGTGATCCCGTTATCAAATGACATCTCATGTCTATGGCCAGGAAACCTTGACCATCTTTGATCAAAGAGCTAGTCTATTAGAGGCATACTAGGGACACAGTGTTGTCTATGTACCCACACATGCATTTGAGTTTCCAATCAATACAATTATAGCATGGATAATAAACGATTATCATGAACAAGGAAATATAATAATAACCATTTTATTATTGCCTCTAGGGCATATTTCCAACAGTCTCCCCCTGGCACTAGAGTCAATAATCTAGCTCACATCGCTATGTGATTTACATTATTATGAATCTAATACCCAATTAGTTCTGGGGTTCGATCATGTTTTGCATGTGAGAGAGGTTTTAGTCAACGGTCTGCAACATTCAGATCCGTGTGTTCTTTGCAAATCTATATGTCATACTGCAGATGCTACCACACTCCACTTGGAGCTATTCCAAATGGCTGCTCCACTATACGTATCCGGATTGCTACTCAGAGTCATCCGGATTGGTGACAAAGCTTGTATCGACGTAACCCTTTACGATGAACTCTTTATCACCTCCATAATCGAGAAACATTTCCTTAGTCCTCTAGTTACTAAGGATACCGTTGTCCAGTGATCCACTCCTGAACCACTCTTGTACCCCTTGATAGACTCATGGCAAGACACACACCAGGTGCGGTACACAGCATGGCATACTATACAGAGCCTATGAATAAGGCATAGGGGACGACCTTCGTCCTTTCTCTTTCTTCTGCCGTGGTCGAGCTTTGAGTCTCACTCAACTCCACACCTTACAAATCAGGCAAGAACTCTTTCTTTGACCGATCCATTTTGAATTCTTTCAAAATCTTGTCAAGGTATGTACTCATTGAAAGTCTTATCAGACGTCTTGATCTATCTCTATAGACCCTGATGCCCAATATTTAAGTAGCTTCATTCCAGGTTTTCCTTTGAAAAACTCCTTTCAAACAACCCTTTATGCTTTCCAGAAATTCTACATCATTTCCGATCAACAATATGTCATCCACATATACTTATCAGAAATTCTATAGTGCTCCCACTCACTTTATTGTAAATACAAGTTTCTCATAAACTTTGTATAGACCCAAAAACTTTGATCACCTCATCAAAGCGTATATTCCAACTCTGAGATGCTTGCTCCAGTCCATAGAAGGATCGCTGGAGCTTGCATACATTTTAGCATCCTTAGGACTGACAAAAACTTCCGGTTGTATCACATACAACCTTTCCTCAAGGAAACCGTTAAGGAAACGATGTTCTGACATCCATCTGCCAGATTTCATAATCGAAAAATGCAGCAACTGCTAACATATTTCCAATAGACTTTTAGCATCGCTACGGGTGAGAAAGTCTCATCGTAGTCAACTCCTTGAACTTGTCGGAAACTTCTTTGCGACAAGTCGAGCTTTATAAATGGTGACATTTACCATCAGCGTCTGTCTTTTCTTATAGGTACATTTGTACTCAACGGCCTGCCGTTCAACGAGCAAGTCTCCCAAAGTCCATACTTGGTTTTCATACATGGATCCTTTCTCGGATTTCATGGCTCCTAGCCATTTGTTGGAATCCGGGCCCACCATCGCTTCTTCATAGCTCGTAGGTTCACTGTTGTCTAACAACATGACCTCCAAGACAGGATTGACGTACCACTCAGAGGCGGTACGAGTTCTTGTCAGCCTACGAGGTTCGGTAGTAACTTGATCCGAAGTGTCATGATCATCATCATTAACTTCCTCTTCATTCAGTGTAGGCGCCACAGAAACATCTTTCTGCATCGTGCTACCATCCAGCTGAAGTGACGGTTCAATAACCTCATCAAGTTCTACCTTCCTCCCACTCAATTCTTTCGAGAGAAATTTTTTCTCGAGAAAGGACCCGTTTTTAGCAACAAACACTTTTCCCTTGGATCTGAGATAGAAGGCATACCCAGCTGTTTCCTTAGGGTATCCTATGAAGATGCACTTTTCCGCTTTGGGATCGTGCTTATCAGACATAAGCGTCGCATTCCCAAACTTTGAGAAATGACAGCTTAGGTTTCTGCCAAACCAAAATTCATACGGTGTCATCTCAACGGACTTAGATGGTGCCCTTTTTAAAGTGAATGTAATTGTCTCTAATGCATAACCCCAAAACGATAGTGGTAAATCGATAAGAGACATCATAGTACGCACCATATCCCATAGAGCATGACCATGACGTTCGGACACACCATCACACTATGGTGTACCAGGTGGCGTGAGTTGTGAAACAACTTCCACATTGTCTTGAGTTGTATACCAAACTCGTAACTCAGATATTTACCTCCACGATCATATCGTAGACATTTTATCTTCTTGTCACGATGATCTAAAACTTCACTCTGAATTTGTTTGAACTTTTCAAATGTTTCAGACTTGTGTTTCATTAAGTAAATATCCCCATATCTACTCAAATCATTAGTGAAGGTTAGAAAATAACGATATCCACCGCATGCTTCAACACTCATTGGATCGCTGCATCAACATGTATTATTTGCAATAAGTCACTTGCCCGCTCCATCAAATCGGAAAACGGGGTCTTAGTCATCTTGCCCAAGAGGCATGGTCCGCATGTCTCAACCGATTCAAAATCGAGTGAGTCAAAAGATCCATCAGCAGGGAGTTTCTTCATGCGCTTTACACCAATATGACCTTGGCGACAGTGCCACAAGTATGTGGTACTATCATTATTAACTTTGCATCTTTTGGCATCAACATTATGAACATGTGCATTACTACGATTGAGATTCAATAAACCATTCACATTGGGTGCATGACCATTGAAGGTATTATTCATGTAAACAGAATAACCATTATTCTCTAACTTAAATGAATAACCGTATTGCAATAAACACGATCTAATCACGTTCATGCTCAACGCAAACACCAAATAACATTTATTTAGGTTCATCACTAATCCCGAAGGTAGAGAGAGCGTGTGATGGTGATCATATCAACCTTGGAAACACTTCCAACACACATCGTCACCTCGCCCTTAGCTAGTCTCCGTTTATTTCGTAGCTTTTATTTCGAGTTACCAACATTTAGCAACTGAACCGGTATCTAATACCCAGGTGCTATTAGGAGTACTAGTAAGGTACACATTAATAATACGCATATCAAATATACTTCCGTTGACGTTGCCAGCCTTCTTATCTTTACCAAGTATCTAAGGTTGTTCCGCTTCCGCGACCGCTCTCCTCATAATAGAAGCACTTAGTCTCGAATTTGGGTTCAACCTTGGGTTTCTTCACTGGAGCAGCAACTGGCTTGCCATCCATGAAGTTTCCCTCCTTGCCCTTGCCCTTCTCGAAACTAGTGGTTTTACTAACCATCAACACTTGATGCTCCTTCTTGATTTCTACCTTCGCGGTGTCAAACATTGCGAATAGCTCAGGGATCATTATTTCTATCCCTGGCATTTCATAGTTCATCACGAAGCTCTAGTAGCTTTGTGGCAGTGACTTGGAGAACTATATCAACCACTATCTTATCTGGAAGATCAACTCCCACTCGATTCAAGCGATTGTAGCACCCAGACAATCTGAGCACATGCTCATCGATTGAGCTATTCTCCTTCATCTTGCAGGCAAAGAATCTTGTTGGAGGTCTCATACCTCTCAACACGGGCACGAGCCTGAGATCCCAATTTCAGCTCTTAGAACATCTCATATGTTCCGTGACGTTCAAAAAGTTTCGGAGCCTCAATTCCAAGCCGTAATGCATGACGCACTGAACTATCAAGTAGTCATCAAAACGTGCTTGTCAGATGTTCACAACATCTACAGACAACGCTTGAGGGGGTGGTGCACTGAGCGGTGCATTAAGGACATAAGCCTTCTGTGCAGCAATGAGGACAATCCTCAGATCACGGACCTAGTCCGCATTATTGCTACCATCATCTTTCAATTCGATTTTCTCTAGGAACATATAAAAACAGGGGAGCTACAGCGCGAGCTATTGATCTACAACATAATTTGCAAAGTCACTTTGACTATGTTCATGATAATGAGTTCAATTAATCATATTACTTAAGAACTCCCACTCAAATCAACATCCCTCAGGTTGTCTAAGTGTGACATGATCCAAATCCACCAACCCAAGTCCGATCATCACGTGAGATGAGGTGGTTTCAATGGTGAACATCTCCATGTTGACCATATCTACTATATGACTCATGTGCGACCATTCGGTCTCTTGTGTTCCGAGGCCATGTTTGTACATGCTAGGCTCGTCAAGTTTAACCCGAGTGTTCCGCATGTGCAACACTGGCTTGCACCCGTTGTATGTGAATGTAGAGTCTATCACACCCGATCATCACGTGGTGTCTCGAAACGACGAACTTTCGCAACGGTGCACACTCGGGGAGAACACAATTTTATCTTGAAATTTTAGTGAGGGATCACCTTATAATGCTACCGTCGTCCTAAGCATAATAAGATGCATAAAAGGATTAACATCACATGCAAATCATAAGTGACATGATATGGCCAAGATCTTGTGCTTTTGATCTCCATCTCCAAAGCACCGGCATGATCTCCATCGTCACCGGCATGACACCATGATCTCCATCATCTTGATCTCCATCAACGTGTCGCCATGAGGTTGTTGCGCCAATTATTGCTTCTACAACTATTGCTAACTCATAGCGATAAAGTAAAGCAAAATCGGCAAAAATAAATTAAAGACAACCCTATGGCTCCTGCCGGTTGCCCTACTCATCGACATGCAAGTCGTGATAATCTATACAAAACATGATCATCTCATACATCACATATATCTCATCATGTAATTGGCCATATCACATCACAACATACCCTGCAAAAACAAGTTAGACGTCCTCTAATTGTTGTTGCATGTTTTACGTGGCTACTACGGGTATCTAGCAAGAACGATTCTTACCTACGCAAAAACCACAACGGTGATACACAAATTGCTATTCAACCTTCTCAAGGACCGCCTTTGTCGAATCCGATCCAACTAAAGTGGGAGAGACAGACATCCGCCATCCATCTTTATGCAACAAAGTCACATGTCAGTTGATGGAACCGGTCTCTCGTAAGCGTACGAGTAAGGTTGGTCCGGGCCGCTTCATCCCACAATACCGCTGAATTAAGAAAAGACCAAGGGAGGAAGCAATCTGAGCATCAACGCCCACAAACTCCTTTGTGTTCTACTCGTGATCTCATCAACGCATAAACCTAGCTCATGATGTTACTGTTGGGGAACGTTGCATGGGAAACAAAAAATTTCCTACGCACATGCAAGATCTATCCATGGTGATGAGCATCTACGAGAGGGAGAGTGGATCTACATACCCTTGTAGATCGCTAAGCGGGAAGCATTAAGAAACGCGGTTGATGTAGTCGAACGTCTTCGCGATCCAAATCGCAATCCGTCCCGTGATCCAATCACGATCCGTCCCGCGATCCAATCACGGTCATTCCGATCTAGCGCCGAACGGACGTCACCTCCGCGTTCAGCACACGTACAGTTCGATGACGATCTCCACCTCCTTGATCCAGCAAGCGAGGGTGGAGAGGTAGATGAGTTCTCCGCCAGCACAACGGCGTGGTGGCGGTGGTGGTGGAGCTGTCCCGGCAGGGCTTCGCCAAGCACGACCGAGACGATCTAGTGGAGAACAGATCTAGAGGGAGAGAGAGGCAGCCGTGGCTTTTCAGGTGAGGGCTGCCCTCAAATCCTCTAGTATATATAGGAGGAAGGGAGGGGAGGAGGCAGCCCAAAACCTTCCACCAAGGAGGGTTCGGCCGAACCAAGGGGGAGGAGTCCTCCCCCAACTAGGATTCCTCCTCCCACAAGGGAGGTGGAGTCCTGGGAGGACTCCCCACCTGGCCCTCCTCTCTCCTCTTCGCATGGGCCCTTAGGGGCTGGCTTTCCCAGCCCACTAAGGGCTGGTGCGCCACCCCTAAGGCCCAAGTGGCCCCCGGAGTGGGTGGCCCCCTCCCGATGGACCCCCGGAACCCTCCCGGCACCCCCGGTACACTACTGGTGACGCCCGAACTTTTTCCGGTGACCAAAACGGGACTTCCTATATATCAATATTTACCTCCGGGCCATTCTGGAGCTCCTCGTGACGTCCGGGATCTCATCCGGGACTCCGAACAACCTTCGGTCACCACCATACATAACTCAATACTATCGAAACGTCACCGAACGTTAAGTGTGCAGACCCTGCGGGTTCGAGAACTATGTAGACATGACCGAGACACCTCTACGGTCAATAACCAATAGCGGGACCTAGATGCCCATATTGGTTCCTACATATTCTACGAAGATCTTTATCGGTCGAACCTCTATGTCAAGGATTCAGTTAATCCCGTATGCTGTTCGCTTTGTTCTTCGGTATGTTACTTGCCCGAGATTCGATCGTCGGTATCTCTATACCTAGTTCAATCTCGTTACCGGCAAGTCTCTTTACTCGTTCCGTAATACAAGATCCCGTGGCTAACACTTTAGTCACATTGCTTGCAAGGCTTATTGTGATGTTGTATTACCGAGTGGGCCCTGAGATTCCTCTCCGTCACACGGAGTAACAAATCCCAGTCTTGATCCATGCCCACTCAACAGACAACCTCGGAGATACCTGTAGAGCATCTTTATAGTCACCCAGTTACGTTGTGACGTTTGATACACACAAGGTACTCCTCCGGTGTCAGTGAGTTGCATGATCTCATGGTCATAGGAACAGATACTTTGACATGCAGAAACAATAGCAATAAACTGACAAGATCATATGCTACATTCATAGTTTGGGTCTTGTCCATCACATCATTCTCCTAATGATGTGATCCCGTTATCAAATGACATCTCATGTCTATGGCCAGGAAACCTTGACCATCTTTGATCAACGAGCTAGTCTATTAGAGGCATACTAGGGACACAGTGTTGTCTATGTACCCACACATGTATTTGAGTTTCCAATCAATACAATTATAGCATGGATAATAAACGATTATCATGAACAAGGAAATATAATAATAACCATTTTATTATTGCCTCTAGGGCATATTTCCAACAAAAAGTTGAGAAGCTATGTTACTCTTGGGTGTTTGAGCACCCTAGAGCTTGTACCTCTTGGGTGCTTGGGCGCCCTAGATGGTTGGTGGTGTCTCAGAGCTCAATCATTGTGTTGTAAAGCTCTAGGCAAGAGTCGGGGTCTCCAATTAGGTTGTGGAGATTGCCCCGAGAAATTTGTATGGGTTCCGGTGACTACCCCCAAGAGTTGCCATTTGTATGGGTTCGGGTGACCGCCCCCAAGGGTAGCCATTTCTACGGGTTCGGTGACCGCCCTTAAGGGTCCCTTAGTGGAATCATGGCATCTTGCATTGTGCGAGGGCGTGAGGAGATTACAGTGGTCCTAGTGGCATTTTGGGGAGCATTGTGCCTCTACGACGCTCCAAACAGAGATTAGCCTCCGCAAGGGTGTGAACTTTGGGATACATCGTCGTCTCCACGTGCTTCGGTTATCTCTTACCCAAGCCCTTTACTTATGCACTTTACTTTGTGATAGCCATAGTGTGTCATGTTATATATCTTGCTATCACTTAGTGTTTGTCTTGGTTAGCATAAGTTGTTGGTGCACATAGGTGAGCCTAGGCTATTTAGGTTTTGTGCTTGTCAAACTAAATGCTAGTGTTATTCCACATTTGTTCAAGCCTAAACAATAATTATTTTAAAGCGTCTATTCACCACCACCCCTCTAGGCGACATCCACGTCCTTTCACCTGTTGATTTGGTTTGGTGTTCAATGAGAGGCAAATCTAGATTTACATTTGCTTTGCATGGTGTGTTGTTCTTTAATTTTGCAGGAATTGCTCTAGTAGTGGAAACACATCGTCGCCTTCCTTACACCTCTCTTGACCAGCCTTTATCGTAGGCCAGTTATAAGTAAGTTGTGCTGATTCCAATTGGGGTTCCAGTTTTTGCAAAGGTTGGTGGAACAGAAATGATGTGTGTTTCTTTCTGTAGAATTGCTTATGTGAGGCAAGAATACATCTTGTTTTCACAGCATACGGTGTGGGAAACGCTCTCCCTTGTTGCTGAACTCTAGCGTCCTGACACGATGTCTCCCGAGAGGTAGGAGAAGTATGTTAATGATCTTTCATTCTCTCTTTTTAATGAAAGGTCAACTCTACCGATTCAATTGTGGGCGATGCAGAAGTCGTGGAATTAGTAGTGGTGAAAGAGGCGCCCCTCGCTTGCATGTGAATTGGATTGCAAGTCCTTCGGTCATCTTTGTGAATGAACTAACATCAGGTATTTTACCTGATACTATTTCTTTTTGTTCCTTGTTTTCAATTAGACTTTCATTGTACTTGTATATAGTATTATTGTAGTTAGATTTACATGCATGATTGCAAGTGCTCGGCTCACTTCTTTTACCAAGCAAATTAATGTAAATAGATAGTAATATACAAGAACTTAATGGAAAAAGTAGTAACACACATACCTACTTCACTCAAATGTAAGGTTAACTGGGATTTTGTGGCACCTTGACAACCTGTATCATTTTTCTTTATCGGACTCTGACCAACCAATGTATCGCCCAGTAAGTGGGGTCCCTTGTTGAATAGTTGAATTTTCATTTTCACATGGATCGTATGTTTCTCCTTAGACCCCATAATATTAGCTAGAGTTCTTTTTAATAGTTTGGAAAGCCGGCTGTAAAATATGAAATGATCGCACATGAACTCTTTTTAATTTAACTCATTAGATCATGTTATCCTCATGTATAGCTCAATCAATTACCTAAATTATTGTTATTCCATTTGGGCAATCTTTAGTTGCGGATTCATGCTTAAAATTTTATTGTGCAAATGCATATTTTCGTCCTTGTTATGCTTGAGCTCGTCGCCTCACCGTGAAGACCTCTGATGTAGCCTCTTACTTCACAGCGACGACACTCTGCTCCATGCCGTCTTTGTCCACTTCCGGACAACCCTTTTGTAAAGGTAATTATTTTGTGTATCCGTTGCTGCATCAACAAAAATACTAAAATTATTCAGTTTTTATACTATATATCTGATTATAGATATTGTAAATACTTAATATCTATGTTTTTTGTGTTACAATAGTATGATATTGTTTTAAGAAACATTTTTTATTCTATTTGACATTGATGTGCATGTAATTTTCTTGACATGTTATTTTGTTTAATAACCTATTGTTTACCAAATTAAGATTTGTATCATCATGTTTTTATACCATGTCACAACACATTACAGTCCTCTAGGTTTTTTGGTTCTTCTGCCATACTATCTATGTGCATGTATTTTCCTGACATATAGTTTCCTTTATGTTGTGCAGATGTGTTTATATTTTGTCGTGCCTTCCCCTCCTATTTTAAAAATTATGTAACATGTAGTCACATCACCGCCCTTCCTATTTAACCCACTACGTCGTTAGCATTTTGCCTCTAGCTGTCATGTATCTAAGCTGGACCATTGCTAGAGAAGACACAGGAGGAAAAGCTAAAAGGTAGTAAATTGGTGGCAAAATTGCAGTAATGTTATTTGACCAACGGGAATAAGTAAGTGCAAGCTTAAACTTACCAAAGTCTACATGCATCGACCCATGCAACGACTAGATGGTCATTCATGTTTAACATGATCATTGAGAGTCTCGATTTGAGGGACATTTACCTCATTGGTTGACAATTCACGTGGGCTAATTCATTACCGGTCCCAACTTATGAGAAATTGGACCAGGTTCTCACCAGTATTGAGTGGGAACAGAAGTTTCCTTTGATAACAGTTCATGCATTATAGAGGGCCATTTCTGATCACACACCACTACTGGTCGATTCTGGGGTAGCGACACATGTGGGTAACAGGAATATTTTCTCTTTTGAATTAAGCTGGTTCGAGAGGGAAGGATTCATGGATCTCATTGCTGCGATATGGGCCAAGGAATCTGGTGGTCCTCTAGTGTTGATAGGTGGCAAAACTAAATTAGACACTTGCACGAGTTCTTGAGAGGATGGGCCAAGAATCAAAGTGGTTTATACAAAGTGGAAAAAGAGAGACTCATACAACTCATTAATGAGTTAGACTTGAAAGCTGAATCTACACTTAAGAATGAGGCTGAGAAGAAGTTACAAACTCTTCTGAGAGAGGAGGAGATGAAATGGGCACTTCGAGCGAAGGTGACTAAGGTCGCCCATGGGGATGATAACACACAATTTTTCCACATGATAGCGAATGGGAAACATAGGAAGAAGAAAATAATTCAACTTGAACATAATGAGGGTACAATTGTAGGGCATGAGAACCTAAAATTGTACATCTCCAATTATTATAAAAAACTTTTTGGTGCACCCGAAGAAAATTTTGTATCTCTAAACGAGAGGGCAATAGGGGACATACCTCAGCTCAACTCAGACGAGAATGAGGTGTTGTCAGCTCTGTTCATTGAGAAAGAGGTGTTTGAAGCAATAACACAAATGAAACAGAATAAGGCTCCTAGATCGGATGGGTTCCCGACAGAATTCTATAAGAAGTGTTGGCATATTATAAAGGGAGATCTTATGTGTATGTTCCATGACTTGTTCAACGGACACTTATAGCTGTTTCACCTTAACTTTGGAACAATAACGTTGTTGCCAAAGAAGGTGGAGGCCATACACATTGAGCAGTTCAGGCCGATATGTCTACTCAATGTCAGCTTCAAAATTTTCACCAAGGTTGGCACGAATAGGTTGGTGCGGATAGCCCATTCAGTAGTTCAACCTACCCAGACAACTTTCATGCCTGGGCGACAGATCCTAGAAGTTGTTGCCCTACATGAAACGCTTCACGAAATCCATACTAAGAAACTCGATGGGGTTATCTTCAAAGTGGATTTTGAGAAAGCATATGATAAGCTCAAATGGTTCTTCCTTCAACAGGCCTTACGTATGAAGGGGTTCAACGAATCCTGGAGGGATCAGGTGGACGCTTTTATTCAGAAAGGTAGTGTTGGAATAAAAGTTAATGATGACACATGTCATTATTTCCAGACCCATAAGGGATTAAGACAGGGAGATTCCATGTCTCACGGGTTGTTCAACATAGTAGCGGATATGTTGGCAGTCCTTATTGGTTGGGCTAAAGAGATTGGCCAAGTAGGAGGACTTGTCCCACACCTGGTTAAGGGGGAGTGTCTATACTACAGTACGCGGATGACACAATTATTTTCATGGAACATGATATCGCAAAAGATAGGAATATGAAGCTCATGCTTTCCTTATTTGAGCAATTGTCTGGATTAAAAATAAATTTTAACAAAAGCGATTGTTCTGTTTTGGGAAAGCAAAAGAGGAACAAGATGCTTACAGACAATTGTTCGGATGTGAAATGGGATCCTTACCGTTCAGCTACCTAGGGATTCCAATTCATCATAGGCGATTGACGAATAAGGAATGGAAGTGTATTGAAGATAGATTCAAAAAAAGACTAAGCTGATGGAAGGGCAAGCTCATGTCTTATGGAGGTCGGCTAGTGTTGATAAATTCGGTTTTGACGAGTCTGCCGATGTTCCTTTTATATTTCTTTGAAGTGCCGATAGGTGTACGAAAAAGACTAGACTTCTATCGATCTCGTTTCTTCTGGCAATGTGACGAGGCTAAGAAGAAATACAAATTGGCAAGATGGGATATTATTTGCAGACCCAAAGACCAGGGTGTTCTAGGGATCAAGAATTTAGAAGTGAAGAATAGATGTTTGCTTAGCAAATAACTATACATGTTATCTACTGAGACCGAGGGGGTGTGGGTACAGATCTTGCGGAATAAGTACTTACATTCTAAGACATTGGTCCAGGTTACTGCTAGACCTAATGACTCACCTTTCTGGAAGGGGTTAATGAAGATGAAGATAACCTTTTTCCAGCGGGTAAAGTTTTTAGTTGGCAATTGTACCACGACTAGATTATGGGAGGATACGTGGCTAGGGGATACGCCTTTTGGCTTTGCAATATCCCTCTCTATATAATATTATACAACGTAAGGAAGATTACGTTGCTACAATATTACATTCGGTACCTCTTAATATCCAATTCAGGAGGTCCCTAGTGGGAGAACGTTGGAACTCCTGGTTGCACTTGATCCGATGGTTGATGGATGTTCAACTATCTGACCAGTCAGATACTATTCACTGGAAATTATCTACGAATGGTACTTTTTTAGTGAACCGATGTATTTGGATTTAATTGATTCTAGGCCACTCTCGAGATCATTGCATATTTGGAAGATTAAAGTGATACTTAGAATTAAAATTCATGTGGTTTGTACACAAGGGAGTCGTACTAACCAAGGATAATTTGTTAAAGAGAAGATGGGTTGAAAGTTCTAGATGTTGCTATTGTGATCAGGATAAAACGACAAGACACCTCTTTCTCGACTATCCATTAGCGAAATTATTATGGCGCACCGTACATATAGCCTTTAACATTAATCCACCAACGAGCATTAATACGCTATTTGGGACGTGACTCAATGGAGTAGACGGAACTATAGCGAAACATATTCAGATAGGAATATGTGCATTATTTTGGGCTATATGAAACACTAGAAGTGATTTAATTTTTAATGGGAAAAACTTCACCAATTTTTTGCAAGTTATTTACAGAGCCACTGCTTGGATCCATACATGGTTGTTACTCACTCCTGCGGACTCCAGGGAGCTTATGATTATTGGGTGCAACCAGTGGAAGACGGTAGCACGGGCTATCTTCAACCGATTTGGATGGCGAGCTAATAATAGGCTAGGTGTATAGGCATCGTAGCCTGTTTTCTCTTGGTGGATGTGGCATTTCTTTTTTACACATTTTATTTTGTGCTCAGATTGTGAGCCTGTTGTGAATCTAAGACTTTGTTATCATACCTTTTTAATAATATGGTTGCATGTATCAGTTTGATGCAGAGGCCGGGGGCTTCGTTTCGCCTTTTCAAAAAAAAAAACGCTAGATCAAAACATACTTTTTTTTGACGAAAAAGATCAAAACATACTTAACATATGAACTTAGAATCTGCAATGCATATGCACGCACATTGTTGTCTATCCAAGACGCAAGTCAACCCTATGTAGCATTGTTATTTTATACCGAGTGTTCTGATTAGTGTACCTTCATACAATGGTATATCTTAATTAAACTATTAGTTCTCACGTCCAGCTGACTCCAGGTGACTACCGACAGGAAGAAATACCATCGCCACCCAGGTACAGTGTTACCTTTTCATACAAAAAGACACGTCCAAAATGAATAGCATCACGAGAACACAAAAACAGAAAAGATATTATTCACCACTGAATTTGTTTCCTTTCTCTTTGCACTCTATATATAGATCAAATTTGGGTCCAATTTTTTTATGGGATTGTAAAAACAAATCTTAGATACAAACTCAATTTCAAAATTAGTTAGGTGTGCTACCGTGATGGTATCACCTAAATGGTTGTATCACTAGATCCATTCCCCGTTAGATAATCATGCTGCATCACACTTTTCTTTTGACTTATAAGTATGTTGTTTTTGTTCGATCAACACGAAAGTTAGACTTGCATCTACACTCAACCAAAACATACTTAAGGTCTGAACTTAGAATGTGCAGTGCATATGCACCTACATAGATGCAAGTCAACCCTGAGCAGCTTTCTATTGTATCGCGAGTTTTCTAATTGGTCTATCTTCATATATTATATCTTAATTAAACCATTAATACTCCATGTTCAGCTTATTACCGACATGAATAATTACCATCACCAGCCACGTACAGTGTTACCTCCTCATGGGAAAAAAATGTAAAATTAATAGTGTCACACACAAAACACAAAACACGTATAAGGCTGACTTTTTCCTTTTTCTTTTCTCTATATGCAGTTTGACTTTGGGTTTGAATTTTTATGAGATTGTAGAAACAAATCTTAGGCATTAACTCAGTTTCAAACTTTTTAGATGTGTCATCGTGCGATGGTATCTATCATGTAAAAGGTGGTATCACTCGATATGTTCCATGTTCGGGTCTTCGGGAAACAGGTTGCATCGAACGCTCTCTTTTGCGGCCGTGGATTTTTGGCTCTGGGAGCATATGCTCCCTAATGAACAGTAAAATCAAAATAAATACTAAATAAATTTTAAAAATTCTCAATTTTTTTGTAGATGTTCATATTAGTGTGGCAAGTGTGCTTGCCAATTTTCATGCCATATGGGACAGCGATGTTTCGTCGGTGAAAAAAATAAAATTAAGTGTAACATTTGGAGGTAACATTTGGCGTTCGACTTGTTTTTTTTTTTGTACAGGTCAAATGCTTATATTTTTACCTGCAAATTTGCATCTACCATTTGAATGTGACAATAAACACACATATTTTTTTCAAATTTTTTTGACATTTGTAAAATTCATTTTCAACACGCAGGAGCATATGCTCCCTAGAGCCAAATTGAATATCCGCTCTTTTGCCTCCAATTTTGTTGTTCTTGTTGGAGCCACATGAACAGGTAACATCCAGCTTCGGCTTGTCTTTACGTTGACCAAAACATGCTATAAATCTGAACTTAGAACGTGCAATGCAACCATCCTCATGCCACATGGTTGCTACTGTACGACGCAAGTCAACCCTGCCTACCAGCATTGTTTATATAAACCAATAATTCTTCACCTCCAGCTCACTACCGACAGAAAGAATAACCATCACCAACCTCCAACCAGGTGTACATGTTACTACGTCTTCGCCGTCCAATGACACCACCCAGGTACATGTTACCCAACATTCTTTTGTACTAGATCCGGCTGTTGGATCCAGTAATCGTTCATTACCACCTGGTATTAAGAGTCAGACAAGCTTAACCGCTAAACCACTTGGTGTTAAGGTGTGGGGTTTGACTAAAGATGGTCAACGGGGGTGACAGCCCACGATGATCAGGTCTTATAAAACGAGGGCGAAAGGGGCAGGAGAAGCAGAACAGAGCTAAGCCCAGAGAAAGCAGAAGATCACACATGGTGAGAAGAATCAAAATGCTCGCATCTCTCGCCATCTGCGCCGCCCTTACGGTCGGGCTCCTTCCATTCACGGCGGCCGCCGCCGGCGGCGGCGTGGGCGCGGCGCCATTCGACTACAAGAAGGCGCTCCACAGCAGCCTCCTCTACTTCGAGGCGCAGCGATCGGGCCGCCTGCCGCACAACCAGCGCGTCAAGTGGCGCGGCCACTCCGGCCTCGCCGACGGCCTGCAGCAGGGTGTCGACCTCGTGGGAGGGTACTACGACGCCGGCGACAACGTCAAGTTCGGCCTGCCGATGGCGTTCACGGTCACCATGCTCTCGTGGAGCGCCATGGAGTTCGCGGACGACATCGCGGCCGCCGGCGAGTGGCGGCACGTGCTGGAGGCCATCAAGTGGGGCACCGACTACTTCGTCAAGGCGCACACCGAGCCGTACGTGCTCTGGGCCGAGGTCGGCGACGGCGACACCGACCACTACTGCTGGCAGCGCCCCGAGGACATGACCACGTCGCGGCAGGCCTACAAGGTGGATCGCGACAACCCCGGCTCAGACCTTGTCGGCGAGACCGCCGCCGCGCTGGCCGCCGCCTCCATGGTGTTCCGCCGCTCTAACCCCCACTATGCACAAGTTCTTCTCCACCACGCCGAGCAGGTGCGTAGACATAGGCAATGCAACGCCATTGGTGTCGCTCTGTTGTACTTCATGAAACATCACTAACGTGTAATGTTACGTCCATATGCAGTTGTTCGAGTTCGGGGACAAATACCGGGGCAAGTACGACAGTAGCATCGGCGAGGCCTATAGCTACTACGCGTCGGTGAGCGGGTACGGCGACGAGATGCTCTGGGCGGCGCTGTGGCTGCACCGAGCGACGGGGAAGGCGAGCTACCTGGACTACGCCGTGGACATGGCCGACGAGTTCGGCGGCACCACCTGGGCCATCACGGAGTTCAGCTGGGACGTCAAGTACGCCGGCCTTCAGATCCTCGCCGCCAAGGTGAGCATCAGCTGTACATGGCTACCACAATCGTTCTCTATTTTCTAGTACTAGTTTTGTAAGAGAAAGCGATAGACAAGGAATATATATTGCATGATTGTTTCTTTAGGTGTGCATGCACGATCGAAAACGTTTACTTCACATGTATTTCTTCAGAAAATCAAGCTGTATTGTTGTCATAGTCAACCGCTTAATTTCTCTAACTCAGCAAGATAAAATTAGATGTCTTTTTAACGTGTCGTGTCATTTTAGGTGCTGCTGGAGGGGAAGCACCCGGAGCACAAGGCGACGCTGGAGAAGTACAAGGCCAAGGCGGAGCAGTACCTCTGCGCCTGCCTCAACAAGAACGGCGACGCCGGCAACGTCAACCGCACGGCCGGCGGCATGCTCTTCGTCCGGCAGTGGAACAACATGCAGTACGTGACCAACGCGGCCTTCCTCCTCACCGTCTACTCCCGCTACCACACCTCCGCCGGCCAGGAGGCGCCGGTGCTGCAGTGCCCCGACGGGCCAGCGCACGCCGACGAGCTGCGTGCCCTGGCGCGGGCGCAGACAGACTATGTCCTCGGCGCGAACCCGGCCGGCGTGAGCTACTTGGTCGGGTATGGCCAGCGGTTCCCACGGCGGATGCACCACCGTGGCGCGTCCATCGTGTCCCACCGCGGCGACGGCAGGTTCATCGGGTGCATGCAGGGGTACGACAACTGGTTCCTCCGGAGGGGGGCGAACCCAAACGTCGTCGTCGGCGCCATTGTTGGTGGGCCGGACCACCTCGACCGGTTCAGGGACAGACGCGACAACTACATGCAAACGGAAGCGTGCACGTACAACACCGCGCCCATGGTTGGCATCTTCGCACACTTGCACGGCGAAACGGCCATCACGAAGAAAAGCTGAATAGGAAGCTGTAAGATTAGTGTACAGTTTTACAAAATTGATATAGGATGTTTCTTTTTGTTGGTTTAGTTTAACTGTTTGGATTGTTCGTATTGGTAGAGAGTAGAGAGTGAGTGGTTTTTCTAGCGGTCTACCCGGACTGCGATGCCGCACATATTGGCTGGGGATGTGTGCATGTATTGCTCTATTATGGCAATACAAGCATTGTCTGACACATATACATCACATTCTCTTCTCTTTCTTTCAATCCAACTAATCTTTTATCCGACTCTGTGACGTGTGGGACAACTAGCGAGGAAGCCCCATGACAGAGTGACTAGTGGGTATGTTTGAAGTAAAAAGGTAGTATTACATCCCATCCATCTTTGTTTTTCAGTCTGATTACATAATTTGTATCAATTATATCTTTTAAACAAAATATCTGACAAACAAACCGTTTGGATATTAGTACTCATATACTATATCACTAATCTCCCTAGAATTGGAGTCATCTCATTCAATTGAGGTCACCAATTTGGAATTGGATCACGGATTTTGACCGGGTCAACAATCTCTCACTTAATTATTTTAATTAACTATGCTCTTTTATTTCGTTGAGCAGTCTGTTACTCAATTATTTTAATTAACTATGTTCTTTTATTTCATTGAGAAATTAAATATTAGATTTCGTTCATGATTTTGATTGGGTCAACAATTTTTCAAATCAATTGAAAGCAACTAGCCTATAACAACTTACCAATCCTAGGTATCCTCTCATCACCTCGAAAAAAATAGCGTCAACATGTGATACCGTGGCACCAATATAGTACATGCAGTCACCGACACAGAAATTTTTCGCACATAAGTATGAGTTCTGGTGAAGAACTCCCAGGCGTTTTGTGCGGCGAATTCAGGAGTCGGAGGTCAAGAACGAGGAGATTAAGCATAGATGGCGGGAGTACTTTGAAAAGTTGTTCAATGGGGAGAGTGTGAGCTCTACCATTGAACTGGATGACTCCTTTGATGATACTAGCAGGCGTTTTGTGAGGCGAATTCAGGAGTTGGAGGTCAAGGAGGCTTTAAAGAGGATGAAAGGAGGCAAGGCGATGGGCCCTGATTGTATCCCCTATTAGGTGTGGAGAGGCCTCGGGGACATAGCGATAGTATGGCTAACTAAACTTTTCAACCTCATTTTTCGGGCAAACAAGATGCCAGAAGAATGGAAACAGAGTATATTAGTATCAATCTTCAAGAACAAGGGGGGTGTTCAGAGTTGTACTAATTACCGTGGAATTAAACTGATGAGCCATACAATGAAGCTATGGGAGAGAGCCATTGAGCACCGCTTAAGAAGAATAACAAGCGTGACCAAAAATCAGTTCGGTTTCATGCCTGGGAGGTCGACCATGGAAGCCATTTTCTTGGTACGATAACTTATGAAGAGATATAGGGAGCAAAAGAAGGACATGCATATGGTGTTCATTAACTTGGAGAAGGCCTATGATAAAATACCGCGGAATGTTATGTGGTGGGCCTTGGAGAAACACAAAGTCCCAGCAAAGTACATTAACCTCATCAAGGACATGTACGGTAATGTTGTGACAAGTGTTCGAACAAGTGATGGCGACACTGATGACTTCCCGATTAAGATAGGACTGCATCAGGGGTCAGCTTTGAGCCCTTATGTTTTTGCCTTGGTGATGGATGAGGTCACAAGGGATATACAAGGAGATATCCCATGGTGTATGCTCTTTGCGGACAATATGGTGCTAGTCGATGATAGTCGGACGGGGGTTAACAGGAAGTTGGAGTTATGGAGACAAACCTTGGAATCGAAAGGTTTTAGACTTAGTAGGACTAAAACCGAGTACATGAGGTGCGCTTTCCGTACTACTAGGCACGAGGAGGAGGAGGATGTTAGCCTTGATGGGCAGGTGGTGCCTCGGAAGGACACTTTTCGATATTTGGGGTCAATGTTGCAGAAGGATGGGGATATCGATGAAGATGTGAACCATCGAATTAAAGCCGGATGGATGAAGTGGCGCCAAGCTTGTGGCATTCTCTGTGACAAGAGGGTGCCACAAAAGCTAAAAGGCAAGTTCTATAGGACGGCGGTTCGACCCGCAATGTTGTATGGCGCTGAGTGTTGGCCGACTAAAAGGCGACATGTGCAATAGTTAGGTGTGACGGAGATGCGCATGTTGAGGTGGATGTGTGGCCACACAAGGAAGGACCGAATCCGGAATGATGATATACGAGATAGAGTTGGGGTAGCACCGATCGAAGAGAAGCTTGTCCAACATCATCTGAGATGGTTTGGACATATTCAGCGCAGGCCTCCAGAAGCCCCAGTGCATAGCGGATGGCTAAAGCATGTTGATCATGTCAAAATAGGCCGGGGTAGACCGAACTTGACATGGGAAGAGTCTGTAAAGAGAGATCTGAAGGATTGGAGCATCACCAAAAAACTAGCTAAGGACAGGGATACGTGGAAGCTTGCTATCCATGTGCCAGAACCATGAGTTGGTTGATACGTCCATTTTGCATCATGATTTCCTACTGTTATTTATAATGTTTTTATGCATAATAATGCTTTAGGGAGTGATTCTAATGCCTTTTCTCTCATAATATGCAAGGTTTACACAAAGAGGGAGAATACCGGCAGCTGGAATTCTGGACCTGAAAAAGCACATCAGAGATACCTATTCTGCACATCTCCAAATAAGCTGAAACTTCACGTAGATTTATTTTGGAATATATATATAATACTGGAGCAAATAAATACTAGAGGGGGGCCACCTGGTGAGCACAAGACACCAGGGCGTGCCAGGCCCCCAGGCACGCCCTGGTGGGTTCTGCTCAGCACGGCCCACCTCCGGTGCCCATCTTCTGGTATTTAAGGTCTTTTGACCTAGAAAAAATAAAGAGAAGACTATCAGGATGGAGCGCCGCCGTCTCGAGGTGGAACTTCGGCAGGAGCACTTTTGCCCTCCGGCGGAGAGATTCCGCCGGGGGAACTTCCCTCCCGGAGGGGGAAATCGAAGCCATCGTCATCACCAACACCCCTCTCATCTTTGGGAGGCCAATCTTCATCAACATCTTCAACAGCACCATCTCCTCTCAAACCCTAGTTCATCTCTTGTGTTCAATCTTTGTACCGGAACCTCAAATTGGTACCTGTGGGTGACTAGTAGTGTTGATTACATCTTGTAGTTGATTACAATATGGTTTATTTGGTGGAAGATTATATGTTCAGATCCATTATGTTATTCAATAGCCCTCTGATCTTGAGCATGAATTTTATTTGTGAGTAGTTACCTTTGTTCTTGAGGTCACGGGAGAAGTCATGTTGCAAGTAATCATGTGAATTTGATATGTGTTCGATATTTTGATGATATGTATGTTGTGATTTCCTGAGTGGTGTCATGTGAATGTCGACTACATGACACTTCACCATCCTTGGGCCTAAGGGAATGCATTGTGGAGTAGTTATTAGATGATGGGTTGCTAGAGTGACAGAAGCTTAAACCCTAGTTTATGCGCTACTTCGTAAGGGGCTGATTTGGATCCAAACGTTTAATGCTATGGTTAGATTTTATCTTAATACTTTTCTCGTAGTTGTGGATGCTTGCGAGGGGGTTAATCATAAGTGGGAGGTTTGTTCAAGTAAGAACAACACCCAAGCACCGGTCCACCCACATATCAAATTATCAAAGTACCGAACGCGAATCAAACCAACATGATAAAAGTGACTAGATGAAATTCCCGTGTACACTCAAGAACACTTTGCCTATTATAAGAAACTGTTCTGGCATGTCCTCTGCCACAAAAGGATTGGGCTACCTTGCTGCACTTTATTTACCTTATCGTTACTTGCTCGTTACCAATTATCTTGCTGTCAAACTATCTATTATCTACAATTTCAGTGCTTGCAGAAATTACCTTGTTGAAAACCGCTTGTCATTTCCTTCTGCTCCTCGTTTGGTTCGACACTCTTACTTATCGAAAGGACTACGATTGATCCCCTATACTTGTGGGTCATCAAGACTCTTTTCTGGCGCCGTTTCCGGGGAGTGAAGCGCTCTTGGTAAGTGGATATCGGTAAGGAAAATCGTATACTACGTGCTGAAATTTATTGTCACTTGTTACTATGGAAAACAATCCTTTGAGGGGTTTGTTCGGGGTATCTTCACCTCGACCGGAACTACAATTAGTTTCCCCTCAACCTGCTGCACCTACTGAAAATATAGGTTATGAAATTCCTTCGGGTATGGTAGAACAACTGCTTGCTAAACCTTATGCAAGAGATGGAACTGAACATCCTGATATGCACCTATTATATGTGAATGAAATTTGTGGATTATTTAAGCTTGCAGGTTTACCCGGAGATGAAGCTAAGAAGAAGGTTTTACCTTTATCTTTGAAGGGAAAAACGTTGACATGGTATAGGCTATGTGATGATATTAGATCATGGAACTAGAATCGATTGCAATTGGAATTCCATCAAAAGTTTTATCCCATGCATCTAGTTCATCGTGATCGGAATTATATATATAATTTTTGGCCTCATAAAGGAGAAAGCATCGCTCTAGCTTGGGGGAGGCTTAAGTCAATGTTATATTCATGCAACAATCATGATATTCCGAGAGAAGTTATTATTCAGAATTTTTATGCTCGGCTTTCTCATAATGATCAATCCATGCTCGATACTTCTTGTGCTGGTTCTTTTATGAAGAAGACTATTGAATTCAAGTGGGATCTCTTAGAAATAATTAAACGCAACTCTAAAGATTGGGAACTCTATGAAGGTAATGAGTCAGGTATAAAGCTTAAGTTTGATTGTGTTAAATCTTTTATGAATACCGATGTTTTTCACAAGTTTAGCACTAAATATGGACTTGACTCTGAGATAGTAGCCTCTTTCTATGAAGCATTTGCTACTCATGTTGACCTCCCTAAGGAGAAGTGGTTTAAATACCATCCCCCTATTAAAGAAGAAATTAAAGAACCGGTAAAAGCTAAAGATGAAACCATCATTTACAATGTTGATCCAGTTGTGCCTACCGCTTATATTGAAAAAACACCTTTCCCTATTAGGATAAAGGAACATGCTAAGGTATCAACTGTGATTCGCAAGAGTAATATTAGAGCACCTAAGCTCCCTGAGCAAATTAAAGTAGAATCTAGTGTTGCTATGGTTAAAGACCTCTTGGTAGAAAATATTGATGGGCATGTCATTTACTTCTATGATGAAGCTGATAGAATTGCTAAACTCGGTGAAAAAGATAAACATAGACCCGTAGTGGGCATGCCTGTTATCTCAGTCAAAATAGGAGATCATTGCTATCATGGTTTATGTGATTTGGGTGCTAGTGTGAGTGCTATTCCTTTTACCTTATACCAAGAAATCATGAATGATATAGCACCCGCTGAAATAGAAGACATAGATGTTACTATTAAACTTGCTAATAGAGACACCATCACACCAATTGGGATTGTTAGAGATGTTGAAGTCTTGTGTGGAAAAATAAAATACCCTACTGATTTTCTAGTTCTTGGTTCCCCACAAGATGACTTTTGTCCCATTATCTTTGGTAGACCTTTCTTGAACACCATCAATGCTAAGATAGATTGTGAAAAACAAACTGTCGGTGTTAGTTTTGGTGATGTGTCTCATGAGTTTAATTTTTCCAAGTTTAGTAGACAACCTCGTGATAAAGAATTATCTAGTAAGGATGAAATAATTGGTCTTGCTTCTATTGCCGTACCTCCTATCGATCCACTAGAACAATATTTGCTTGACCATGAAAATGATATGCACTTGCACGAAAGGAATGAAATAGATAAAAAATTCTTTGAACAACAACCTCTCCTAAAACACAATTTGCCTATCGAAACTCTTGGAGGTCCTCCTCCACCTAAAGGTGATCCTGTGTTTGAATTAAAAAAATTGCCTGATACTTTGAAGTACGCTTATCTTGATGAGAAAAAAGATATATCATGTTCTTATTAGTGCTAACCTCTCAGAACATGAAGAAGAAAGATTATTAAAAATTCCGAGGAAGCACCGGGCTGCTATTGGATATACTCTTGATGACCTTAAGGGCATTAGTCCCACTCTATGTCAGCACAAGATTAATATGGAACCTGATGCTAAACCCGTTGTTGATCACCAACGGCGATTGAATCCTAAGATGCAAGAAGTGGTTAGAACTGAAACATTAAAACTTCTTGAAGCAGGTATAATCTATCCCATAGCTGATAGTACATGGGTAAGTCCCGTTCATTGTGTCCCTAAGAAAGGAGGTATCACTGTTGTTCCTAATGATAAAAACGAACTTATTCCACAAAGAATCGTCACTGGCTATAGAATGGTAATTGATTCTAGAAAATTAAATAAAGCAACTAGAAAGGATCATTACCCTCTGCCTTTCATTGATCAAATGCTAGAAAGATTATCTAAGCACACACACTTTTGTTTTCTGGGTGGATATTCTGGTTTCTCTCAAATACCTGTATCACAATCTGATCAAGAGAAAACCACCTTTACTTGTCCTTTTGGAACCTATGCTTATAGACGTATGCCTTTTGGTTTATGCAATGCACCTGCGACCTTTCAAAGATGTATGACTGCTATATTCTCTGATTTTTGTCAAAAGATTGTGGAGGTTTTCATGGATGATTTCTCCGTTTACGGAACTTCTTTTGATGATTGCTTAAGCAACCTTGATCGAGTTTTGCAGAGATGTGAAGAAACTAATCTCGTCTTGAATTGGGAGAAGTGCCACTTTATGGTTAATGAAGGTATTGTCCTGGGGCATAAAATATCTGAACGAGGTATTGAGGTGGATAAAGCTAAAGTTGATGCAATTAAGAAAATGCCATGTCCTAAATATATTAAAGGTATTCGGAGTTTCCTTGGTCATGTTGGTTTCTATAGGAGGTTCATTAAAGACTTCTCTAGAATTTCTAGGCCTCTTACTAATCTTTTACAAAAGGATATTCCATTTGTTTTTGATGATGATTGTGTAGAAGCCTTTGAAACACTCAAGAAAGCCTTAACTTCTGCACCTATCGTTCAACAACCCGATTGGAACTTGCCTTTTGAAATTATGTGTGATGCTAGTGATTATGTTGTTGGTGCTGTTCTAGCACAAAGACTTGATAAGAAATTAAATGTTATCCATTATGCTAGCAAAACTCTAGACAGTGCCAAACGAAATTATGCCACTACTGAAAAACATTTTTTATCAGTTGTGTTGGCTTGTGATAAATTTAGATCCTACATTGTTGATTCCAAAGTTATTGTTCACACCGATCATGCTGCAATAAAATATCTTATGGAAAAGAAATATGCTAAACCTAGACTCATTAGGTGGGTTCTCTTGCTTCAAGAGTTTGATTTACATATAATTGATAGGAAGGGAGCTGAAAACCCCGTAGCTGATAACTTGTCTAGGTTGGAAAATATTCTTGATGACCCACTACCTATTGATGATAGTTTTCCTGATGAACAGTTAGCTGCAATAAATGTTTCTCAAAACACTCCTTGGTTTGCTGATTATGCTAACTACATTGTTGCTAAATATATACCACCTAGTTTCACTTACCAACAAAAGAAAAATTTCTTCTATGATTTAAGACATTACTTTTGGGATGACCCACATCTTTATAAAGGAGTAGATGGTATTATTAGACGTTGTGTACCTAAGCATGAACAGGAACAAATCCTATGGAAATGTCATTCCGAAGCTTATGGAGGACATCATGCAGGAGATAGAACTGCTCACAAGGTATTGCAATCTGGTTTTTATTGGCCAACTCTCTTCAAGGATGCCCGTAAGTTTGTATTGTCTTGTGATGAATGTCAAAGAATTGGTAATATCGGTAAGCGTCGGGAAATGCCTATGAATTATTCACTTGTTGTTGAACCATTTGATGTTTGGGGTTTTGATTATATGGGACCTTTTCCTTCCTCTAATGGGTACACTCATATTTTGGTTGTTGTTGATTATGTCACTAATTGGGTAGAAGCTATTCCAACTAGTAGTGTTGATCACAACACCTCCATTAAAATGCTTAAAAAGTTATCTTCCCGAGATTTGGATTGCCTAGATATTGAATGACTGATGGTGGTTCACACTTTATTCATGGTGCTTTCCGTAAGATGCTTGCTAAATATGATGTTAACCATAGAATTGCATCACCCTATCATCCTTAATCTAGTGGTCAAGTTGAACTTAGCAATAGAGAAATAAAATTAATATTACAAAAAAATTGTCAATAGGTCTCGAAAGAATTGGTCTAAGAAACTAGATGATGCACTTTGGGTCTACAGAACAGCTTATAAAAATCCTATGGTTATGCTCCGTACAAAATGGTATACGGAAAAGCTTGTAATTTACCTCTAGAGTTAGAACATAAAGCATTTTGGGCAATTAAAGAACTCAATTATGATTTCAAACTTGTCCGTGAGAAGAGGTTATTTGATATTAGCTCACTATATGAATGGAGAACCCAAGCTTATGAAAATGCCAAACTATTCAAAGAAAAAGTAAAAAGATGGCATGACAAAAGAATCCAAAAGCTGGAATTCAAAGTTGGAGACTATGTTCTTTTGTACAACTCTCGTTTAAGATTTTTTGTAGGTAAGCTTCTCTCCAAATGGGAAGGACCATATATTATCGAAGAGGTTTATCGTTCTGGAGCTATCAAGATTAATAATGCCGAAGGTACTAACCCGAAGGTGGTCAATGGACAAATAATTAAACACTATATCTCAGGTACGCCTATCAATGTTGAAAGCAATGTTATCCAAACCATGACACCGGAGGAAAACATAAAAGAAACCTTCCGGAACACTCCAGAATTCTGAAAAAAGAAGAGGTACGTGATACGGTAAGTAAACGGACTCCGAAAAATCCGCAAAAATATTTGCTATTAGTTTTGGAATATTACAAAAATTAGGAAAATAAGAAATAAACGGGAAAGCAACCGAGGTGAGCACGATACACCAGGGCGCGCCAGCCCTACCAGGCGCGCCCTGGTGGGTTGTGCCCACCTCGGACTCCTTCCCGACTCTGTTTTCCTTCCATATTCTTGCTTCCCAAGATAAAAAAATCTTTATATATACCCCCGATTTTTGACCACAGCATCGCAGAAAAATTTGTTGTTCTTGTTTCGTGTTGTTTTCTCGTCAGATCTAGATCTCCATGGCTCCACCAAGCTCCTCCAAGGACAAGTTCTTCGAGAAGGTCATCAACCCGTACTTGCCGGAGGTGATGAAGCACCCTCAAACCATTGAGATGCGTGAGGGGGTGCTCCACATCCACGATGTTCAGGGACCCAAGAGGACGGGAATCATGAAGGCTAGGCTCGAGGTGGTGGAGCGTGGGCTTAGTGCCAATCACTCCATGATCACGGAATTCACCCGTGGTCAGATGGTGGATGGCCGGTCTATGAAGGACACCGTCTTCACCCTCAACGAGCAAATCAATTTTCTGCAGAGTCAAATCTATGATCTTCAAAACCAAGTTTTTGAGTATGAAGCAATATTTAAAGGTATGAATTTAGCTGCCAGTTGCAGGACTCGGGGAACTCGTGCGTCAACTTTTGATGGTGAGCCCTTACCCTGGAAGCCGGAGGACAAAGCTACCACTTCATCACCACCACCTTCATCATCTTCACCACCAAAGGAGACTTGAACACACTGGTATGGGCACTCCCCTTGGCTTGAGCCAAGCTTGGGGGAGGTGCCCCGGTATCATATCACCATCACTTTTATTCACCTTTACCTATTTCAGTTCAATCCTTAGCTTTTTCGTGATTTAGTTGAATAAAAGTTTAAGTTTGATCTATTTTCGAGTGCTAGTTTCATGATCTATCTATCTATGTAATCGAGTGAGGGTTATATAATAAAGTTTAGTTTGAGCTTTTGCCTCTTTACTTTCTTGCTGCAATCAAAATAAAAAGGAATCAAATGAAAAATAATCATATGCTAATCTTATGGTAAGTAATGACATCACATAAAGAAAAGTATAAGTGGTAAAATTTATTGGAGATTGACAAACATAGCATTGGTCAATGATGCAATTCATGAAAGAATTAATAAGGGAAAAGAAGATTCACATGCAAATACACTATCTTGGACATCTTTTATGATTGTGAGCCCCCATTAAATATTATATGCCAAAATTGTTGACGTTGGACAAGGAAGACAACGTAATGATTTATGTTTGTTCATATTCACATAGAAGTTATATTGTCATAGATCCTTCAACATGTGGTGCTTGCTCAATATCTTTGCTAGCCAAAAATTCCGCACTAAGTAGAGATACTACTTTTGCATCTGAAAACCCTAAACCCAAACTCATGTTTTGAGAGTCCACCATACCTACCTACGGATCGAGTAAGATCCTTCAAGTAAGTTGTCATCGGTGCAATAAGGCAATAAAAATTGCTCCTAAATGTGTTTGATCAATTAGTGTAAGAGAAAATTGAGTGTTGTGCGAACTTATGATGGCAAAGTAATAAAAGCGACGGAATGCATAATAAAGGTTGCTATCATAGGGGGCAATATAGCATGACGTTCTTTTACATTAAGGGATTTGGCATGCAAACTAAAAAGCGCATGACAACCTCTACTTCCCTCTGCGAAGGGCCTATCTTTTACTTTTATGTGTTTACTTTTATGCAAGAGTCAAAGTATCCTTCGCTATTCCTTTTTACTTTTTCTTTTTGCAAGCATCATGTGGTGAGGAAAGATCTAGGCACATATATCCAGCTGGATATGAGTGAGCATGAGTTATTATTGTTGACATCACCCTTGAGGTGAATACGTTGGGAGGCGATACTATAAGCCCCTATCTTTCTATGTGTCTGGTTGAAACTTTTTGCTCATGGGTATGCTGTGAGTGTTAGCAATCATAGAAGACTAAATGATAGTTGATTATGTGGACTTGCCAAAAGGCTCCGACACGAGACCCTTCCTGAAAATATGATGAATTGTAGTTGCAAAGTTGACAGTGAACATAGTTTGTTGGTTTTCAATAAGGTTTATGCTTTGTACTTCTATGTTGTGATGAATTGTTACTTGTTCATGAGAAGTTATATGATGAAGTTATATAATAAAAGCTATATGAATAAGTTCTATGATAAAATTTGTTGTTGCTATGATAATAAGCATGATGCTACTATGTCCGTATTTTCTTTTTATCGACACCTCTCTCTCAAACCATGTGGACATGCTTTTCAATATCGGCTTTCGCTTGAGGACAAGCGAGGTCTAAGCTTGGGGGAGTTGATACGTCCATTTTGCATCATGATTTCCTACTGTTATTTATAATTTTTTTATGCATAATAATGCTTTAGGGAGTGATTATAATGCCTTTTCTCTCATAATATGCAAGGTTTACACAAAGAGGGAGAATACCGGCAGCTGGAATTCTGGACCTGAAAAAGCACATCAGAGATAACTATTCTGCACATCTCCAAATAAGATGAAACTTCATGAAGATTTATTTTGGAATATATAAAAAATACTGGAGCAAATAACTACCGGAGGGGGGCCACCTGGTGAGCACAAGACACCAGGGCACGCCAGGCCCCCCAGGCGCGCCCTGGTGGGTTGTGCTCAGCACGGCCCACCTCCGGTGCCCATCTTGTGGTATTTAAGGTCTTTTGACCTAGAAAAAATAAAGAGAGGACTTTCGGGACAGAACGTCGCCGTCTCGAGGCGGAACTTGGGCAGGAGCACTTTTGCCCTCCGGCGGAACAATTCCGCCGAGGGAACTTCCCTCCCGGAGGTGGAAATCGAAGCCATCGTCATCACCAACACCCCTCTTGTCTTTGGGAGGCCAATCTTCATCAACATCTTCAACAGCACCATCTCCTCTCAAACCCTAGTTCATCTCTTGTGTTCAATCTTTGTACCGGAACCTCAGATTGGTACCTGTGGGTGACTAGTAGTGTTGATTACATCATGTAATTGATTACTATATGGTTTATTTGGTGGAAGATTATATGTTCAGATCCATTATGCTATTCAATATCCCTCTGATCTTGAGCATGAATATTATGTATGAGTGGTTACCTTTGTTCTTGAGGTCACGGGAGAAGTCATGTTGCAAGTAATCTTGTGAATTTGATATGTGTTCGATATTTTGATGATATGTATGTTGTGATTCCCTTAGTGGTGTCATGTGAACGTCGACTACATGAAACTTCACCATCCTTGTGCCTAAGGGAATGCATTATGGAGTAGTTATTAGATGATGGGTTGCTAGAGTGACAGAAGCTTAAACCCTAGTTTATGCGCTACTTCGTAAGGGGCTGATTTGGATCCAAACGTTTAATGCTATGGTTAGATTTTATCTTAATACTTTTCTCATAGTTGCGGATACTTGCGAGGGGGTTAATCATAAGTGGGAGGTTTGTTCAAGTAATAACAGCACCCAAGAACCGGTCCACCCACATATCAAATTATCAAAGTACCGAACGTGAATCAAGCCAACATGATAAAAGTGACTAGATGAAATTCCTGTGTACCCTCAAGAACACTTTGCCTATTATAAGAAAATGTTCTGGCCTATCCTTTGCCACAAAAGGATTGGGCTACCTTGCTGCACTTTATTTACCGTTACCGTTACTTGCTCGTTAACAATTATCTTGCTATCAAACTATTTATTACCTACAATTTCAGTGCTTGCAGAAATTACCTGGCTGAAAACCGCTTGTCATTTCCTTCTGCTCCTCGTTGGGTTCGACACTCTTGTTGGAAATATGCCCTAGAGGCAATAATAAATTGGTTATTATTATATTCCTTGTTCATGATAATCGTTTATTATCCACGCTATAATTGTATTGATTGGAAACTCAAATACATGTGTGGGTACATAGACAACACTGTGTCCCTAGTATGCCTCTAGTTAACTAGTTCGTTGATCAAAGATGGTCAAGGTTTCCTGGCCATAGACATGAGATGTCATTTGATAACGGGATCACATCATTAGGAGAATGATGTGATGGACAAGACCCAAACTATAAACATAGCATATGATCGTGTCAGTTTATTGCTATAGTTTTCTGCATGTCAAGTATCTGTTCCTTTGACCATGAGATCATGCAACTCACTGACATCGGAGGAATACCTTGTGTGTATCAAACGTCACAACGTAACTGGGTGACTATAAAGATGCTCTACAGGTATCTCCGAGGGTGTCTGTTTAGTGAGCATGGATCAAGACTGGGATTTGTTACTCCGTGTGACGGAGAGGTATCTCAGGGCCCACTCGGTAATACAACATCACAATAAGCCTTGCAAGCAATATGACTAAGTGTTAGCCACGGGATCTTGTATTACGGAATGAGTAAAGAGACTTGCCGGTAACGAGATTGAACTAGGTATAGAGATACCGACGATCGAATCTCGGGCAAGTAACATACCGAAGAACAAAGGGAACAGCGTACGGGATTAACTGAATCCTTGACATAGAGGTTCAACCGATAAAGATCTTCGTAGAATATGTAGGAATCAATATGGGCATCCAGGTCCCGCTATTGGTTATTGACCGTGGAGGTGTCTCGGTCATGTCTACATAGTTCTCGAACCCGCAGGGTCTGCACACTTAAGGTTCGGTGACGTTTCGGTATAGTAGAGTTATGTATGGTGGTGACCGAAGGTTGTTCGGAGTCTCGGATGAGATCCTGGACGTCATGAGGAGCTCCGGAATGGTCCGGAGGTAAAGATTGATATATAGGAAGTCCTGTTTTGGTCACCGGAAAAGTTTCGGGTACTTCGGTAGTGTACCGGGAGGGTACCGGGGGCCATCGGGAGGGGTGTCTCGACCCAAAGGACCTCATGCGCTGTGGGAGGAGTCAAACCAGCCCCTAGTGGGCTGGCCGAACCCCCCACTAAGGCCCATGCAGCTAGGGGTGGGAAAAACCAAAAGGTGGAAAGGTGGAAAGGGTTTCCAAGTGGAGAGGAGGAATCCTACTCCTAGTAGGATTGGAGTAGGACTCCTCCACCTCCTATTTCGGCCAACCTTTGAGGGTTTGAGGCTGCCTCCTCCCCTCCCTCCCTCCTATATATACTAGAGGATTTAGAGGGGAGAGCTAACCCTAATTGCCACGTGCTCCCTCTACTTCCTCTAGATCGTTTTCTCCTTTAGTCTAGTTTCGGCGGTGCTTAGGCGAAGCCCTGCCGGAATAGTTCCACCACCACTGCCGTCGCGCTACCGGAGAACTCATCTACCTCTCCGCCCCCTCTTGCTGGATCAAGAAGGCGGAGATCGTCATCGAGCTGTACGTGTGCTGAACGCGGAGGTGTCGTCCGTTCGGCGCTAGATCGGAAGGACCGTGATCAGGATCGCGAGACAATTCGTGATTTGATCACGGGATGGATCATGATGGGATCGCGGGACGGATCGTGATTGGATCGCGAGATGGATCGTCATGGGATCGCGGGACGCTCGGCGATTTGGATCGCGAAGATGTTCAACTACATCAACCACGTTTCTTAATGCTTCCCGCTTAGCGATCTACAAGGGTATGTAGATCCACTCTCCCTCTCGTAGATGCTCATCACCATGGATAGATCTTGCGTGTGCGTAGGAAATTTTTTGTTTCCCATGCAACGTTCCCCAATAGTGGCATCATGAGCTAGGTCTATGTGTAGATGATATCTCGAGTAGAACACAAAGGAGTTTGTGGGCGTTGATATTCAGATTGCTTCCTCCCTTGGTCTTTTCTTGATTCGGCAGTATTGTGGGATGAAGCAGCCCAGACCAACATTACTCGTATGCTTACGAGAGACCGGTTCCATCAACTGACATGTAACTTCGTTGCATAAAGATGGCTGGCGGGTGTCTGTTTCTCCCACTTTAGTTGGATCGGATTCGACAAAGGCGGTCCTTGAGAAGGTTGAATAGCAATTTGCGTATCACCGTTGTGGTTTTTGCGTACGTAAGAATTGTTCTTGCTAGATACCCGTAGAAGCCACGTAAAACTTGCAACAACAATTAGATGACGTCTAACTTGTTTTTGCAGGGTATGTTGTGATGTGATATGGCCAATTACATGATGAGATATATGTGATGTATGAGATGATCATGTATTGTATAGAATATCACGACTTGCATGTCGATGAGTACGGCAACCGGCAGGAGCCATAGGGTTGTCTTTAATTATTTTTGCCGTTTTTGCTTTACTTTATCGCTATGAGTTAGCAATAGTCATGGAAGCAACAGTCGGCGCGACAACCTCATGGCGACACATTGATGGAGATCAAGATGATGGAGATCATGGTGTTATGCCGGTGACAATGGAGATCATGCCGGTGCTTTGAAGATGGAGATCAAAAGCACAAGTTCATGGCCATATCATGTCACTTATGATTTACATGTGATGTTAATCCTTTTATGCATCTTATTTTGCTTAGGACGACGGTAGCATTATAAGGTGATCCTCACTTAAATTTCAAGATAAATTGTGTTCTCCCCGAGTGTGCACCGTTGCGAAAGTTCGTCGTTTCGAGACACCACGTGATGATCGGGTGTGATAGACTCTACGTTCGCATACAACGGGTGCAAGCCAGTGTTGCACGTGCGGAACACTCGGGTTAAACTTGACGAGCCTAGCATGTACAGACATGGCCTCGGAACACAAGAGATTGAAAGGTCGAACATGAGTCATATAGTAGATATGATCAACATGAAGATGTTCACCATTGAAACCACCTCAACTCACGTGATGATCGGACTTGAGTTGGTGGATTTGGATCATGTGACACTCGAATGACCGGAGGGATGTCAATTTGAGTGGGAGTTTTTGAGTAAGATGATTAACTAAACTCATTATCACGAACATAGTCAAAATGTCTTTGCAAATTATGTTGTAGATTACTAGCTCGCGCTGTAGCTCCCTTGAATTTTTATATGTTCCTAGAGAAATAGAGTTGAAAGATGATGGTAGCAATAAAGCGGACTGGGTCCGTGATCTGAGGATTGTCCTCATTGCTGCACAGAAGGCTTATGTCCTTAATGCACAGTTCAGTGCACCCCCCCCCCCTCGAGCGTCGTCTGTAGATGTTGTGAACATCTGACAGGCACATTCTGATGACTACTTAATAGTTCAGTGCGTCATGCATTACGACTTAGAATTGAGGCTCCAAAACATTTTGAACGTCACGGAACATATGAGATGTTCTAAGAGCTGAAATTGGGATCTCAGGCTCGTGCCCGTGTTGAGAGGTATGAGACCTCCAACAAGATTCTTTGCCTGCAAGATGAAGGAGAATAGCTCAATCGGTGAGCATGTACTCAGATTGTCTGGGTACTACAATCGCTTGAATCGAGTGGGAGTTGATCTTCCAGATAAGATAGTGATTGATATAGTTCTCCAAGTCACTGTCACTAAGCTACTAGAGCTTCGTGATGAACTATAAAATGCCAGGGATGGAAATAATGATCCCTGAGCTATTCGCGATGTTTGACACCGCGAAGGTAGAAATCAAGAAGGAGCATCAAGTGTTGAAGGTTAGTGAAACCACTAGTTTCGAGAAGGGCAAGGGCTAGGAGGGAAACTTCATGGATGGCAAGTCAGTTGCTGCTCCAGTGAAGAAACCCAAGGTTGAACCCAAACCCGAGACTAAGTGCTTCTATTAAGAGGAGAACGGTCGCTAAAGCGGAACAACCCTAGATACTTGGTAGATAAGAAGGCTGGCAACGTCGACAGAAGTATATTTGATATACGTGTTATTGATGTGTACCTTGCTAGTACTCCTAGTAGAACCTGGGTATTGGATACCGGTTCGGTTGCTAAAATGTTAGTAACTCGAAATAAAAGCTACGGAATAAACGGAGGCTAGCTAAGGGTGATGTGACGATGAGTGTTGGAAGTGTTTCCAAGGTTGATGTGATCACCATCGCACGCTCTCTCTACCTTCGGGATTAGTGATGAACCTAAATAAATGTTATTTGGTGTTTGCGTTGAGCATGAACGTGATTAGATCATGTTTATTGCAATACGGTTATTCATTCAAGTTAGAGAATAATGGTTATTCTGTTTACATGAATAATACCTTCAATGGTCATGCACCCAATGAGAATGGTTTATTGAATCTTGATCGTAGTGATACACATGTTCATAATATTGATGCCAAAAGATACAAAGTTAATAATGATAGTACCACATACTTGTGGCACTGCCGCTAAATGTCATATTGGTGTAAAACGCATGAAGAAACTCCATGCTGATGGATCTATGGACTCATTCGATTGCGAATCGGTTGAGACATGCGGACCATGCCTCATGGGCAAGATGACTAAGACCCCATTTTCCGGTATGGTAGAGCGGGCAAGTAACTTATTGGAAATGATACATGTTGATGTATTCGGTCCAATGAGTGTTGTAGCGTGCGGTGGATGTCGTTATTTTCCTACCTTCACTGATGATTTGAGTAGATATGGGGATATTTACTTAATGAAACACAAGTCTGAAACGTTTGAAAAGTTCAAACAAAATCAAAGTGAAGTTTGAGATCATCGTGACAAGGAGATAAAATGTCTACGATATGATCGTGGAGGTAAATACCTGAGTTACGAGTATTGGTATACAACTTAAGACAATGTGGAATTTGTTTCACAGCTCACGCCACCTGGAACACCATAGTATGATGGTGTGTCCGAACGTCGTAGTCGTGCTCTATTGGATATGGTGCGAACTATGATGTCTCTTATCGATTTGCCACTATCGTTTTGGGGTTACGCATTAGAGACAACTACATTCACTTTAAAAGGGGCACCATCTAATCCGTTGAGATGACACATTATGAATTTTGGTTTGGCGGAAACCTAAGCTGTCATTTCTTAATGTTTGGGGCTGCGACGCTTATGTGAAAAAGGGTTTTCACCTAATGAGCTCGAACCCAAAGCGGAAAAATGCATCTTCATAGAATACCCTAACGTAACAGTTGGGTAAACCTTCTATCTTAGATCCAAGCACAAAGTGTTTGTTGCTAAAACGGGTCCTTTCTCGAGAAAGAGTTTCTGTCGAAAGAATTGAGTGGGAGGAAGATAGAACTTGATGAGGTTGTTGAACCTTTGTTTCAACCAGAGAGTAGCGCAGTGCAGAAAGTTGTTTCTGTGAAGCCTACGTTAGTTGAAGAGGAAGTTAATGATGATGATCATGAAGCTTCGGATCAAGTTACTATCGAACCTCGTAGGTCGACAAGGACGCGTACTGCTCCTGAGTGGTACGGCAACCCTGTTTTAGAGGTCATGTTGTGGGACAACGATGAACCTACGAGCTATGGAGAAGCGATGATGGGCCCGGATTCCGAGAAATGGTTAGAGGCCATGCAATCCGAGATGGGATCCATGTAAGAAACCAAAGTATGGGCTTTGGAAGTATTACCTGAAGGGCGAAAGGCCATTCAGAACAAATGGATCTTTAAAAGGAAGACGGACGCGGACGGTAATGTCACCGTCTATAAAGCTCGACTTGTGGCAAAGGGTTTTTCACAAGTTCAAGGAGTTGACTACGATGAGACTTTCTCACCCGTAGCGATGCTAAAGTCTGTTGGAATTATGTTAGCAGTTGCTGCATTTTTCGATTATGAAATCTAGCAGATGGATGTCAAAACATTGTTTCCTTAACAGTATCTGTGAGGAAAGGTTGTATGTGATACAACCGGAAGGTTTTGTCAGTTCTAAGGATGCTAAAATATATGCAAGCTCCAGCGATCCTTCTATGGACTGGAGCAAGCATCTCGGAGTTGGAATATACGCTTTGATGAGGTGATCAAAGTTTTTGAGTCTATACAAAGTTTATGAGAAACTTGTATTTACAATAAAGTGAGTGGGAGCACTATAGAATTTCTGATAAGTATATGTGGATGACATATTGTTGATTGGAAATGATGTAGAATTTCTGGAAAGCATAAAGGGTTGTTTGAAAAGGAGTTTTTCAAAGGAAAACCTGGAATGAAGCTACATAAATATTGGGCATCTTGATCTATATAGGTAGATCAAGACGTCTGATAAAACTTTCAATGAGTACATACCTTGACAAGATTTTGAAAGAGTTCAAAATGGATCAGTCAAAGAAAGAGTTCTTGCCTGATTTGTAAGGTGTGGAGTTGAGTGAGACTCAAAGCTCGACCACGGCAGAAGAAAGAGAAAGGACGAAGGTCGTCCCCTATGCCTTATCCATAGGCTCTGTATAATATGCCATGCTGTGTACCGCACCTGTGTGTGCCTTGCCATGAGTCTGTCAAGGGGTACAAGAGTGATCCAGGATTGGATCACGTGACAGCGGTCAAGATTATCCTTAGTAACTAGAGGACTAAGGAAATATTTCTCGATTATGGAGGTGATAAAGAGTTCGTCGTAAAGGGTTACGTCGATGCAAGCTTTAACACCAATCCAGATGACTCTGAGTAGCAATCTGGATACGTATAGTGGAGCAGCCATTTGGAATAGCTCCAAGTGGAGTGTGGTAGCAGTGTCTACAGTATGACATAGAGATTTGCAAAGTACACACGGATCTGAATGTCGCAGACCCGTTGACTAAAGACCTCTCTCACATGCAAAGCATGATCGAACCCCAGAACTCATTGGGTGTTAGATTCATAACAATGTAAATCACATGGTGATGTGAACTAGATTATTGACTCTACTGCAATTGGGAGACTGTTGGAAATATGCCCTGGAGGCAATAATAAATTGGCTATTATTATATTCCTTGTTCGTGATAATCGTTTATTATCCATGCTATAATTGTATTGATTGGAAACTCAAATACATGTGTGGGTACATAGACAACACTGTGTCCCTAGTATGCCTCTAGTTAACTAGTTCGTTGATCAAAGATGGTCAAGGTTTCCTGGCCATAGAAATGAGATGTCATTTGATAATGGGATCACATCATTAGGAGAATGATGTGATGGACAAGACCCAAACTATAAACATAGCATATGATCGTGTTAGTTTATTGCAATAGTTTTCTGCATGTCAAGTATCTGTTCCTATGACCATGAGATCATGCAACTCACTGACACCGGAGGAATACCTTGTGTGTATCAAATGTCACAACGTAACTGGGTGACTATAAAGATGCTCTACAGGTATCTCCTAGGGTGTCTGTTGAGTGGGCATGGATCAAGACTGGGATTTGTTTCTCCGTGTGACGGAGAGGTATCTCAGGGCCCACTCGGTAATACAACATCACAATAAGCCTTGCAAGCAATAGGACTAAGTGTTAGCCACGGGATCTTGTATTACGGAACGAGTAAAGAGACTTGCCGGTAATGAGATTGAACTAGGTATAGAGATACCGATGATCGAATCTCGGGCAAGTAACATACCGAAGAACAAAGGGAACAGCGTACGGGATTAACTGAATCCTTGACATAGAGGTTCAACCGATAAAGATCTTCGTAGAATATGTAGGAATCAATATGGGCATCCAGGTCCCGCTATTGGTTATTGACCGTGGAGGTGTCTCGGTCATGTCTACATAGTTCTCGAACTCGCAGGGTCTGCACGCTTAAGGTTCGGTGATGTTTCGGTATAGTAGAGTTATGTATGGTGGTGACCGAAGGTTGTTCGGAGTCTTGGATGAGATCCTGGACATCATGAGGAGCTCCGGAATGGTCCGGAGGTAAAGATTGGTATATAGGAAGTCTTGTTTTGGTCACCGGAAAAGTTTCGGGTACTTCGGTAGTATACCGGGAGGGTACCGGGGGCCATCGGGAGGGGTGTCTCGACCCAAAGGACCTCATGGGCTGTGGGGGGAGTCAAACCAGCCCCTAGTGGGCTGGCCGAACCCCCCACTAAGGCCCATGCGGCTAGGGGTGGGAAAAACCCAAAGGTGGAAAGGTGGAAAGGGTTTCCAAGTGGAGAGGAGGAATCCTACTCCTAGTAGGAATGGAGTAGGACTCCTCCACCTCCTATTTCGGCCAACCTTTGAGGGTTTGAGGCTGCCTCCTCCCCTCCCTCCCTCCTATATATACTAGAGGATTTAGAGGGGAGAACTAACCCTAATTGCCATGTGCACCCTCTACTTCCTCTAGATCGTTTTCTCCTTTAGTCTAGTTTCGGCGGTGCTTAGGCGAAGCCCTGCCGGAATAGTTCCACCACCACCACCGCCGCGTCGTCGCGCTGGCGGAGAACTCATCTACCTCTCCGCCCCCTCTTGCTGGATCAAGAAGGCGGAGATCGTCATCGAGCTGTACGTGTGCTGAACTCGGAGGTGCCGTCCGTTCGGCGCTAGATCGGAAGGACCGTGATCAGGATCGCGAGACGATTCGTGATTTGATCGCGGGACGGATCATGATGGGATCGCGGGACGGATCGTGATTGGATCGCAAGATGGATCGTGATGGGATCGCGGGACGCTCGGCGATTTGGATCGCGAAGACGTTCGACTACATCAACCGCGTTTCTTAACGCTTCCCGCTTAGCGATCTACATGGGTATGTAGATCCACTCTCCCTCTCGTAGATGCTCATCACCATGGATAGATCTTGCGTGTGCGTAGGAAAATTTTTGTTTCCCATGCAACGTTCCCCAACAACTCTTACTTATCGAAATGAATACGATTGATCCCCTATACTTGTGGGTCATCATTGGTCGCGAGATTTTATGGGTTTCACCTCTAGCCTACCCCAACTTGTTTGGGACTAAAGGCTTTGTTGTTGTTGTATCAGTATAAGTTGATTAGTAGATCACAAAATCACACCACGAAAGCCCACCAGAACACTGCATTGTATGAATAAAAAAGAAAAGACACTCCATCAACTTCGCCACTAACCAAACGTAATACTCGCTCCATTCTAAAATCTAAGGTGTATTAGTTCATTTAAAAGTCAACTTTTTTAACTTTGATCAGGTTCAACGCAAAAATATCAAGATCTACAATACTAAATAATAAAATATGAAATTAATTTCATGATGAATCTAAGAATTCGATTTGGTATTATGGATAATGATATGTTTCTACAAAATATGGTCAAATTTAAAGAGGTTTGACTTCCAAAAAACTAATACACGTTATATTTTAAGATAGATTGAGTAGTAGAAATGAAAATCCAAAAACATCAACAGCGCAGCAAAGCGCGCCCAACCCTTCTAGTGATATTTAAATCTTCAAAACGAGATCAATGTTGGACACGTTTGAATTCTTTTCAAATTGAAATTATTTTTTCGTTGCATGTTTTCATTGCGGCTATCGGGTACTATTTCATTGAGGTTTCGTTTCTATTTTTGAAGTCTTGAAATAAAATACTCATATCATTTTGTCAAATTATTTTTCATGGTTGGGCTGAGTTTTCCAGACGATTTCATTTTTGTGGCATGACTATTTTACAGGTTTTTCATTATTTTTTCATGCACTCTCTTTTGCATGTTTCATTATTGTACCATCCGGGATACGCTCTCCATCCACGATATTATATGCACATGCATGTCACAAAAAGCATACCCTCGAACATATGTGAAAGGAGTCTGTGATGATATAACTTTTATAGCATACATCTCATATATTAATAGTTTTATCATTGATCAAAGGCTACCTCGAAAGGTGTATTAGGCCCTATATATGTGGATGGAGGGAGTGTCATATAAATTACATTATTGTATCAACATTCCAATTTAAACCTGCTCAAACCATGTCCAAAATTGATCTTGTTTTAAAGATTTAAATGCCATGTACCATCCGGTATACTCCCTCCATCCACAATATTATATGACATGTATGTCACACAAAGCATACCCTCGAATTCATATGTGAAAGGAGTTTGTGATGATATAATTTTTATATCAAACATCTCATTGATATGTCTCCAACGTATCTATAATTTTTGATTGTTCCATGCTGATATATTATCATTCTTAGATACTTTTTGAGTCATTATTTACCAAATTATAATATTTTTGAGCACTAACATATTGACCCAGTGCCAATTGCTATTTTCTGTGTGTTTTTTACTTTGCAGGTTTCCTTTACCAAACAAAGTCCAATTGCCACGCAACTTTTTGATGATTTTTTCTAGACCAAAACAAGACCAACAAGCCTCGGAGGGTAGCCGGGAGCCTCAGGGAGGCTCAACAAGCCAACAGGGCACGACCCCAGGGGGGCCGCGCCCTGATAGCTTGTGGGCCCCCTGTGGCTCTCCCGACCTCGTTCTTCGGCCTATAAATTCTTATTAATCCTGGAAACCCTCATGAGAGCCTCGAATACCTTTTTCCGCCACCGCAAGTCTCTGTTCCGCCGCGATCCCATCTGGAGCTCCGTTCCGGCACCCTGCCGGAGAGGGGATCGATCACGGAGGGCCTCTTCATCAACCTTGCTGCCCTCATGATGATGTGTGAGTAGTTCACCACAGACCTACGGGTCCATAGCTAGTACATAGATGGCCATCTCTCTCTCATCTGATCTTCAATACAATGATCATCGCATCTTCGCTTTGATCCATCCGATATAATCCTATTGTGCGGTGTGTTTGTTGGGATCCGATGAATTGTGGGTTTATGTTCAGATTATTCATGAAAAGTATTTGAGATACCTCTGATATATATTGTATCTTAATTGCATGATCATTATAGCTTCGTAATGCTCTCCGATTTATTGATGTGCTTTGGCCAAGTAGATTGATATTTCTTCGGTGGGAGTAGTGCGTTGTAGTAGGTTCAACCTGACGAGTTTCTATATCCCAGTGACAGAAAGGTAGAAGTTGCGTCTTTGTGTTTCTGCTACTAAGGATAAAATGATGGGGTTTATTCATATTAATTGAGTTTACTTTGTCTACATCATGTCATTTTTCTCCAAGCATTACTCTGTTTTACTTAATACTCTAGATGCATGCTGGATAGGGGTCGATGGGTGGAGTAATAGTAATAGATGCAGGCAGGGTCGGCCTATTTGCTTATGGACATGATGCCTATATACACATGATCATTGCCGTGAATATCGCATAACTACCCGCTTTTCTGTCAATTGCCCAACAGTAATTTGTTACCCTCCGTACGTTGCCTACATGAGAGATGCCGCTAGGGAACACTATGCCCCCCGGGTCTATTCACTTATATATTCGCAAACACAATTGCTACCTTGCTGCCTTTATTTACCTTTTATTTTATTTTGCAATTTATATTTATCAACAATTATCTACACAACTCATTTGCTTGCAAATAACGAGATCAAGGGGATTGACAACCCTCTTGCCCGTGTTGGGTGCAAGTCATTTGTTCTTTTGTGTGCAGTCGCTGAAGACGGTTGAGAAGTGATATTCCTATAGGTTCGATAAACCTTGATTTCATAACTAAGGGAAATACTTACCCACCTTGTGCTGCAACTACCCATTCCTCTTCATGGAAAACTCAACGCAGATCACAAGTATCAGGAAGGATTTCTGGTGCCGTTGCTCGGGAGTATCATCATCAACTATCAAGTAGCTTCTAACAAATTTTCATTCACTTGTGTATCATTTTATTTGCTGTTATATTTAGTGCGTATCATAAAAATCAAAAATGCAAAAATACTTATCTTTGCTTGTTACTAGTTTGCTCGCTTTGCTCGTTTGAAAGTTGCTATCATGTCTGACTATGAAATCAGTGGTCCTTCCGTCTCTAGCACGGAAGCTCTTGCATACCCAACTTCACCTAGTGGTAAAAATGTTAAAAGGAATTTTGATGAAGTTGCTAAGGAAAAAATTGATAACCTTGCGGATGATGATCCTTCTAAAAATGAACCTATCATGCAAACAAAGAAACTCCGCATAGGTAGTGGTAACATTATTGGAAAGAGTGTGATTCAAAAAAATTTCACTTGTGCGGGATCGTTACCCTTGATAGGAGGTTCTATTGTTACTAGAACTATAAGTTATGCGGATGCTATATCTATGCTCATAGCATAATTGGAAAGACAATTTGTTCATATGCATCCTTTCATACAATAGTTGTTTCTAGAGTTCTCAAATATTCAAGAAGCTTCTACTAAACGTTTAGCCACTATATTTCTTGCTCAAGAATTTAATGAAATCATGCAAGAGGCTAGAAATATATTTGCTTATTATAGGGTCAACGGTGAGTGCCCGCCTATAGAAGGAATTCTTTATGATTTGGAAGAAATAAGGAAGTTAAGATCCACAGACTATGTTGCTTATGATGAAAACCTTAGAAAAAAGGTCCCACCTAATGTCCTAATTGATAAAATTTCCGAACATAATGATCAATTTGCTGTACCAAAACTTGGATTGGGTTATGAGCTTGAGAGGAAATTAAGGAAACACCTTTAGCGAAACCTATACAATGATGAGTTGAGCATCACTTATGAAAAACCTAAGGAGGAGCCTTCCACTCCTCCCGAGATAGACCTCATGGACCCTTGTGTTGTGAAATTCAGTCCCTTCAATTACTTTTGCCTACCAATTAGGAAACTTTCTGCTGAAAGAAGGGAGTATGATTATAGCATGACGGATCATTTCCAAGGTTACTACAATACTTAAAACTATGTATTATGCCTAGCTAGGGGCATAAAACAATAGTGCTTGTTGGGAGGCGACCCAATAATTATCTTACTTTTTTGTTTTTACCTTCTGTTTGGTTGTGATAACATGACTATTGCCTCTGTAATGATTATGTTTTTATGTTTTAATTAGTGTTTGTGCCAAGTAAAGCCTTTGGGATGACCCACATGATGAGTAGAATTGATACGGTGCAAAAACAGAAACTTTAGCATTCAGTACAGGAATTTTCATTTTTTACTAGAAATTTATCTTTGTCTGAAATTTTTACATTGTATTGCCCTGCAAATTCTTCAGGTTGTCCTAATGTTTCATAATTTTTAAAGTTACATAAGTATACGTGCTTACAGATCATTACAGACTGTTCTGTTCTAAACAGATTCTGTTTTACTTGTGTAGTTTGCTTGTTTTGATGATGCTATGGATTGTATTGGGGGGTATAAGCCATGGATAAGTTAAAACACAGTACCTATTATGCAAAATTGAAATTTTAATCAATTTACAACAGTACCCAAAGTATTTGATATGTCACTTATACTAACGGATCTCATGAAGTTTTGTTGAGTTTTGTGTGATTGAAGTTTGCAAGTTTTGGGTGTTATCACGATGAGCTAAAGAATGAAGAGAGGCAAGAGCCTAAGCTTGGGGATGCCCAAGTCACCCCAAGGTAATATTCTAAGGAAGACTCAAGCGTCTAAGCTTGGGGATGCCCCGGGAAGGCATCCCCTCTTTCGTCTCAATTTATCGGTATGTCACTTGGAGCTATATTTTTATTCGTCACATGATATGAGTTTTGCTTGGAGCGTCTTTAGCTTTAGTTTGATTTTACTTTCAGTTTGCCACAATCATTGTTTGCAGGACACACCTATCTAAGAGAGACACACCTTCATCATAATTTGCTAGAATACTCTATGTGCTTCACTTACATCTTTTGAGCTCGGCAGTTTCTCTAGTACTTCACTTATATCTTTTTTAGCACGGTGGCGTGTAGATTTTATAGAAATGGTTTCACTCTCGTTCTTCACTTATATTTGTTTGAGAGTTATCAAATAGTGACGGTAATTTGCATGGGTCATAAGACTAGTCCAAAAATATTAGGTATCCAATGAGTGATAATCAAAACCATCATGTAGCACATATAGAGAATGAGGATTGATAATATTGATGTAGTAATCTGAAAAGGTGTGAGTCCAAAAAATTTATTTTGTAGAATTGTCGATATTTAGAGACGTTAATTTCTTATTTTTCTAAAAATCAAAAGGGCATGGTGATGATGTGTGAGCATTTCTATTCCTCGTTGAAATCCTAGTGTTGTTTCGGGTCGGAAGCGCGCGATGGTTAACTCCTCCCAACCTCTTCCCTCGGGGCATGCGGAGAATGCTTTGATTTGTGTTAAAACTAATAAAACTTTGCAATAAGTATATGAGTTATTTATGACTAATGTGAAACCATGGACATACGCAATGACACCTCCCCATGTTTGCTAGCCTCTTCGGTGTCGTGCATAGCCCATTCTCACCTCGAGGATCGGTGCAACTCTCGCCGGTGCATCCAAACTCCGTGACATGATACGCTCTGTCACACATAAGCCTTATTATATCTTCCTCAAAACAACCACCATACCTACCTACCATGGCATTTCCATAGCCATTCCGAGATATATTGCCATGCAAATTCCATCGTCACTTCACATGACTAGTTCATTCATCATCATATTGCTTTGCATGATCATATAGAGTTGACATAGTATTTGTGGCAAAGCCAACGTTCATATATTTTTTATACATGTCACACTAGATCATTGCACACCCTGGTACACTGCCAGAGGCATTCATATAGAGTCATATCTTCATATCAGTTCTCCATATTGAGTTGTAAGTAAATAAAAGTGTGATGATCATCATTGTTAGAGCATTGTCCCAGTGAGGAAAGAATTATGGAGACCATGACTCCCCCACAAGTCGGTAAGAGTCTCCGGACGAAAATGAAAATGGGGGAGGCCAAATGAGCCCACCATATATAAAAAAATGAATGAGAGAAAATGAGAGAAGGGACTTTGCTACTATCCTTTACCACACTTGTCCCTCAAAGTGGCACCATGTTCCTCATATGTGGAGAGTCTCATGATATATCACTTCCATATTGCTAGTGGGAATTTCATTATTTTAAAACTTGGATTGTATATTCCGATGACGGGCTTCCTCAAATGCCCGAGGTCTTCATGAGCAAGCAAGTTGGATGCACACCCACTTAGCTTCATTTGAGATTTCATACACTTATAGCTCTAGTGCATCATTTTTGCATGGAAAACCCTACTCCTTGCATTGACATCTATCGATGGGCATCTCCATAGCCCGTTCATATGCCTAGTTGATGCGAGACTATCTTCTCCACTTTTACCATATTGATATCTACCACCATATTTTATTCCACCTAAACGCTATGTCCAATGGCTCACGCTCATGTATTGCGTGAAGAATAAAAAGTTTATTCACCTTGAAAAAGTACGATCCAATTGCCTGACTTGGGCACCGTGGTGCTTGACATTTGTATTGATGTGGTGAAGATGGAGCCATGCCTTGCTAATTAAATAAGATGAATAAGGGGTAGACATCTTTTGAGGATCGTATGCTTTGAAAAAGTTAACGATTTTGTTTCTTATACTTATAAGTATTACTATGTTAATGTTGATTGATTCATCGTTTCTCATTGAGCATACATGCATAAAGATTACATAGTGGATAGCATGTCACATCAAAAATTCTGTTTTTATCATTTACCTACTCGAGGACGAGCAGGAATTAAGCTTGGGGATGCTTGACAACGTATCTATAATTTTTAATTGTTCCATGCTGATATATTATCATTCTTAGATACTTTTTGGGTCATTATTTACCAATTTATAATATTTTTGAGCACTAACCTATTGACCCAGTGCCAAGTGCCAGTTGTTGTTTTTTCTACTTTGCAAATTTCCTTTACCAAACGAAGTCCAGTTGCCACGAAACTTTTTGATGATTTTTTTGGACCAAAACAAGACCAGCAAGCCTCGGAGGATAACCGGGAGCCTCGGGGAGGCTCCACAAGCCAACAGGGCGCGACCCCCGCTTGTGGGCCCCCTGTGGCTCTCCCGACCTCGTTCTCTGGCCTATAAATTCTTATTAATCCTGGAAACCCTCAGGAGAGCCTCGAAAACCTTTTTCCGCCACCGCAAGTCTCTGTTCCGCCATGATCCCATCTGGAGCTCCGTTTCGGCACCCTGCAGGAAGGGGGATCGATCACGGAGGGCCTCTTCATCAACCTTGCTGCCCTCATGATGATGTATGAGTAGTTCACCACAGACCTACGGGTCCATAGCTAGTACCTATATGGCTATATCTCTCTCATATGATCTTCAATACAATGAACATCGCATCTTCGCTTTGATCCATCCGATGTAATCCTATTGTGCGGTGTGTTTGTTGGGATCGGATGAATTGTGGGTTTATGTTCAGATTATTCATGAAAAGTATTTGAGATACCTCTGATATATATTGTCTCTTAATTGCATGATCATTATAGCTTCGTAATGCTCTCCAATTTATTGATGTGCTTTGGCCAAGTAGATTGATATTTTTTCCGTGGGAGTAGTGCGTTGTAGTAGGTTCAACCTGACGAGTTTCTATATCCCAGTGACAGAAAGGGAGAAGATGCGTCTTTGTGTTTCTGCTACTAAGGATAAAATGATGGGGTTTATTCATATTAATTGAGTTTACTTTGTCTACATCATGTCATTGTTCTCCAAGCATTACTCTGTTTTACTTAATACTCTAGATGCATGTTGGATAGCGGTCGATGGGTGGAGTAATAGTAATAGGTGCAGGCAGGAGTTGGCCTATTTGCTTATGGACGTGATGCCTATATAGACATGATCATTGCCGTGAATATCGCATAACTATCCGCTTTTCTGTCAATTGCCCAATAGTAATTTGTTACCCTCCGTACGTTGCCTACATGAGAGATGCCGCTAGGGAACACTATGGCCCCCGGGTCTATTCACTTATATATTCGCAAACGCAATTGCTACCTTGCTGCCTTTATTTACCTTTTATTTTATTTTGCAATTTATATTTATCAACAATTATCTACACAACTCATTTGCTTGCAAATAACGAGATCAAGGGGATTGACAACCCTCTTGCCCGCGTTGGGTGCAAGTCATTTGTTCTTTTGTGTGCAGTCGTTGAAGACAGTTGAGAAGTGATATTCTTATTGGTTCGATAAACCTTGGTTTCATAACTGAGGGAAATACTTACCCACCTTGTGCTGCAACTACCCGTTCCTCTTCACGGAAAACCCAACGCAGATCACAAGTATCACTCATCTATTAATAATTTTATCAATGGTCGAAGACTATCTCGAAAGACGTATTAGGCCCTATATATGTGGATGCATGGAGTATCATATAAGTTTCATTATTGTATCAACATTCGAATTTTGAACTTGTTTAAACCTTGTCCAAAATTGATCTTGTTTTAAAGATTCAAATGTCATGAACCCAGATCTGCAAACGGATTGAAAAATGGACCATTGATTCAAGACTTAAAAGTGTTATGGATTGTGGAATCAAGCTAAAAGTATGGGTGATCCTGGGCTGAATAAAATATGTTGAGTGCAATAAATTCCTGGTGTCAAACAGTGATTGGGGCCAGAAAAATAAGAAGAAATCACATGTGTTAAATCAAAATAAGTGAAATAATTTGTATTTGATTGTGTACGCACATATCCCAAACGAAATGTGCGGCATCCCACTACCCGGTAGAAACCTGGACCGCTGGTTTTTCATTTCGCGGTAGAGAGTGCAGAGTACTGGTGCAAGTGGTTTCAAACAAAATTGATAGATTGCATGGCTGCATAGGCCAGTATTTTAAGCTGCAAACACATATCAGTGTACAGTTTGTAGTTTGAGTCTACGCATGTAGTGGCAGCAGGGTCTGTCTTTTAAAAGAAGAAGCCTTCTCTTGGAGCACACTTCTTCACCTTTGGTACCTGTTTTTTTTCTCTTTGAACAATGGGCAGGGATATGAAGGACCCAAAGCTCGCATTTATAGCAACAAAATGTTGGTGCATTTATAGCAAAATTATTGCAACAACACTCCATAAAGGACCCTTAAAGAAAAAGAAGTTGCAAACATGTCCTTACTTTTTGCACAAAGGACCTCAAAGGTAGAAACAAAAAATCAATGGGTCCTACTATTTAATTCATGCTCTAGCAAATTCATCGAAAACACAAATTGATCAAGAGATATGGACACTATATTTCAACACTCTTACTCCCGTCTAGGCATTTTTAGTCCTTAGACGTGGGTTGATGTAGGCCGCATAGTATTTTATTTTTAATACTGTGTTGGCATGGTCTTGAACACGGGACCTCTTGGCTCCGATATCATATTGAATTCTTCCCTAGCCAATTCATTCAAAACTTCAAACTGATGGAGAGAGGTAGGTAATATATTTCAACACCTACATCCAAAGCAACCTCACCAGAAATGTTTTGCCCTCCATCCTCAGCACAATCCTTGTCGGCATCGGGCAAGGAAAATAGGGCCTTCCTGTGAAGGTTGAACAAGGTGAAACACAAGAAGCAACTCCTTTGGTCTTCAACTCCGTAGACGAGGTCGGTGGAGTGGCTAGTCAATGATAAAGAAACCTGATGCCAACTTGCTTACCACCAAAGAGCTCCAGATCAAGGAAGGTGGATCTTGGATCCGCTGATCTCTCTCCTTTCGCTCTATCAACGACAAAGAAAGAATGGAGAAGATGTTTGATCCTCCTGCATTGGAGATCCTCCAAGCTTATTGTTGAAGCTCCGGCAAGATCAACCTTTTCCAGCCCACCATGGACAAGAACTGGAGAGAGAGCCCGCCCATCTCCAAAGGCCGATCATTGACGTCAGCCAGAAGCTCCAAATCGGCATAGAGCCAGTCTTCACTAAGGAAGTCTCTAAACTAAACCTAGTACTATGTACAATGATCTGCAGTCTCATTCCATCCTCACTTTGGAAGGCCTCGTTGGCAGAGGAGAAGTGGAAAGGAGGTGACATAACCCATCGGACTCTCAGAAGAAAGATTGAGGAGAGGGAAATGAGACAAAATTAGCATTGTTCGGTACCCGTTGACCGTCGGGGAAATGAGATAATAGAATATATATTCCAGAAACTTGCCATTCATGATATCTATTCATCCACAAACTTCCAAAATGTGGCGCCGACATCAACAAACTTGGTCGGGCGTGGCAAGAAAGGTCTCTTGGCGACTCCTAGGCATCGAAAGCTGCAATTAGTCTGTGGCCAACACGGGCAGTCTCGACGTCAGTTGCTTAGTTGTTGGCCGATCTGAAAGTTGTTAATCCGACTGTCGATGCAAAAACCTCATTTTTTGCCTCTAGCATGGCTGTCCATGCAAAATTCTTCACTCTGCATCCGGCTTCTCCAAATCCGCCACTGCGCTTCATCATCCTACCGCAGTAGGCTTGCACAATCTTTGTCACATCGTGATCTAAGTCTGACATCTTGGTGACGACAGATATGAATGCAACACCACTGAAATCGTATATAAGAAACGAGGTGAGAAAGGTGCTTTTTCCATCAGGGACTTTAAATCCCTGGGTTCGGATGGGTTACATGCAATATTTTATAAGAGGTTTTGGCCTATGCGAGGAGATGGTTTGGTCATGGAGGTTTTGCAAGCTGTAAATTCTCATCTTATACCACATGGTTGGAACAATACCACCATTGTCATGATCCCAAAGGTACAAACTCCTGAAAAGGTCACACAATTCAGACCTATAAGCCCGTGTAATGTGGTCTATAAGGTCATTTCCAAAATGATTGTTGTTAGACTTAAAGGTTTGCTCCGAGAGATCACGGTTTTGCTGCTGAATTGAAACCAGCCCCATGCTTACGGTGACATACTTTAAACGTTGGCAGAACAAAAGCACCTTATTTCTCATGGTGATGAACATGCTCTGGGTTGTCGGTGCTACTCCCACGGGAACGATCAATCTTGAACAGGAGAAAGCATTCAGGGAGGCTACTATCGTCTTTGTCGAAACAATTCTGAGCGTCATCGGAGATAAGTTGGTTGATGTATATTTGCATATGCGGGTTGCGAACGACTTGTGGGAGGCACTCGAATAAATTCGGTGCCACTTACGTTAGGAGCGAAATTTAAGTCATCGAGCAGTTCCACGATTACAAATGGTCGAGAAACGTTCTATATTGGAATAGGCTCATGAGATACAATGCATCGCTAAGGAGCTTGAGGTTCTCAAGTGTGATTTACCGGGCGAATGTTTCATGGGATGCATAATCACTAAGTTCCCTAATTCCTTGAGGAACTTTGCTACCACTCGGAAACATCAGAGGCATGAATTCTTGGTAGAGCATGTCATTGGCCATCTGAGTGTTGAGCAGAATTCGAGAGCAAAGGAATCACACGGAAAATGGACGAAGGAACTTCTGTCGCCAATATTGTACATAGGAACTTCAATTCTCACAAGCCCAACGGAAAGAATTTTGTCCAACAGAATACCAACTTTAAGAAGAAGGGTAAGAAAACACTCAAGAAGAACAAGAAGGGGGATGGTTGTTTTACTTGTGGTTCAGTGGAACATTGGGCCAACAAGTGTCCTAACAAGTTCAAGAAGCCAGGGCGGGACTCCAAGTATGCCAATATGATTGCGATCAACAATGAGAGTGGTGAATCTAGGTACAATAATTTATTTACTGTATTTTCAGTTTGTTAGTCTATCAATTAGTGGATTGACTCAAGTGCAAATATTCATGTGCGTGTTGACATTTCATTGTTTTCTTCTTACCAGGTCACATGCCACGGGTCCGTATTGATAGGGAATGGCGCGAATGCTTCTGTTCTTAGTGTTGACACAAAAAATCTGAAGCTTACTTCGGGAAGGATCGTGCAGCTGAAGAACATACAACATTTGCCCGCCATCAAGAAGAACCTCGATAGTGTCTCCTTTTTGTGTAGAGAAGGGTTTAAGTTAGTCTTAGAGTCAAATAAAGTAGTTGTTACAAAATATGGACTTTTCGTTGGAAAGGTTTATGAATGCGGAGGTTTGTTCTTCCTTTCCCTCGCGGATTTTTGTAATAAAGTCATGAACAATATTCATTCGAGTGTTAATGAATCTGAAGTTTGGCATTCACGTCTTTGTCACATTAGTTTTGGTGTTATGACGCGGATTGCAAACTGGATTTAATACCAAGTTTCACCTTAGCCAAAGGTTCTAAGTATCATTCGTGTGTGCAAGCAAAGTAACCTCGCAAGCCTCACAAGTCTGCGGTGGAGAGACACTTGGTGTCATTAGAACTCAATCATTCTGATCTCTATGAGATGAATGGTGTATTGACTAAAGGTGGAAAGAAATACTTCATGACATTGATAGATGATTCCATTTCATATTACTACGTGCATCTGTTAAATGCTAAAGATGAAGCTCAACAATGCTTTTAAAATCTATAAAGCAGAAGTTGAGAACCAACTTGAAAAAAAATTAAACGAGTCCGGTTAGATCGTGGTGGAGTACTTCTTTAATGAGTTTGATTTTTTTGTGCGGAACATAGAATTATTCATGAGAGGATGCCTCCCTATTCACCCATGTCAAACGGGGTTAACGAACAGAAAAATCGTACTCTAACGTATTTGGTTAATGTCATGTTAGATACATCAGGTTTATCCAAGGCTTGGTGGACGGAGGCTATATTGACAACATGTCATGTCCTGAATAAAGTTCTGACAAAAGATAATGAGATCACTCCCTATGAGCAATGGGGGAAGAGAAGAACGACACTCTCATACTTACGTACTTGGGGATGTTTGGCGAAAGTTAATGTGTCGATCCCCAAAAACGTAAGCTTGGGCCAAAGACCATGGACTGCATTAATTTGGGCCACAGTAATAACAGCGTTGGCTATAGATTTCTAGTAGTGAAATCTAAGGTACCTGTCCAGAAGGTCGGTATGATTATGGAGTCTAAAGATGTTACATTCTTTGAGGATATTTTTACTATAAGGAGCACTTCTAGACAGTAATCTGAAGAGAATCCTGAGCTGCCATTCCTATGGAATATTATGCACAAACACATGATGAAAATCCTTGGTCGGGGCAAGAGACAGAGGACTGCAAAGTCTTTTGGTGATGATTTCTTCGTATACCTCGTGGATGATACTCCCACTTCTATTTTGAGAAGACTGTGCATCTCCAGATGTTGATTACCAAAATGATGTAGTGTGTAGCGAGATGGATTCCATCATGGCTAATGGGACCTGGGAAATCACTGGGCGTCCCTATGCTTGTAAGCCATTGTGATGTAAGTGGGTGTTCAGAAAGAAGCTTAGGCCCGATAGTACTATTGAAAAGTACAAGGCTAGGCTTGTGGCAAGGGTTATGCCTAGAAAGAAGAAGAAGATTCTTCTGACACTTATTCACCTATGGCCAGACTAACCACCATTCAAGTATTGCTCTCGTTGGTAGCCTCGCATGGTCTTCTCATCCAGCAGATGGATGTTAATACGGCTTTCTTGAATGAAGAGCTAGACGAGGAAATCTACATGCAATAGTCAAATGGCTTTGTGATAGATGGTCAGGAAGGAAAGGTGTGTAAGTTACTAAAACCTTTATATGGCCTGAAACAAGCACCTAAGCAATGGCATGATAAGTTTAATACAACTTTCACATCTGTTGGCTTTGTTGTTAATGAAGCTGACAAGTGTGTATACCATCGCTATGGTGGGGGCGAAGGAGATATATTGTGCTTGTATGTTGATGACATACTCATATTTGGAACCAACCTCGAAGTCATTGAGGAGGTTAAGTCGTTTCTATCTCAGAACTTTGAGATGAAGGACTTGGTGTGGTTGTTGTTATTTTGAACATTAAGCAATTGAGAGATAATGAGGGTGGGATTACACTTCTGTAATCCCACTATTTTGAGAAGATTTTGAGTCGTTTTGGTTCAAAAGTTCGAAGGCACAACTAAGTGTAAGAGCACATTTATCCATGTGTGGTTTTGGTAATTGATGACAATCCCTATGGACTAATGGTTGCCTTGAGTTATATTCGAAGGATTTGTCCGTAGGTACTTCTTGAAGTCCATCTGTTGGTTTCAAGGAGTTTATATGGTGACCAAGGTGGTGACCAAGGTGGTATTCAAGGTTTATCCAAAGATTGGTCATGTGGGAGTTGAGCTTATTGCAAGCATGTCTTGAAGAAGAAGATTGTGTAAGCATTCATGTTTACCTTCAAGACATCATCTTTATGAAGAGAGAAGATAAGATACAAGGTTGATCAAGACTAAGTCAAAAAGTGAATCAAGTTGATCAACACACAAAGCGTACAAGATGTACCGAGAGGGATCAAGTGATCCCATGGTGTGGTAAGCATTGTCCATTACGCTTTGTGTACTAACCCATGGTCTACGTGAGAGTTCTTTGTGGGGTTAGGTATATTTCCATGGGCTTGCATCAAGAGGCAGATCCCATACATCCCATGGAAGATGACATCAAGTGGAGATCGTCATCAAGGTTGCGATGTGCAAGCTCAAGTGAAGCATCACGGAGAGATCATGCTTGAGGCTTGCCGTTCATTGTGGTGACAATGGACTTGTGAAGATGTGCCGAAGAGTGGCTCACCCATAGTGGAGCATGGGAGAGCAATCAACTAGTCTTCATCAAGCCGGCGCAATCAAGAAAGGTGGTCCATCTTGAGGAAGTCAAGATCGTCATCATCTAGCTCAAGTGGACTATGCGCAAGGCAAAGGTTTGACCTTGATAGGGTTTTCTATTTTACCGGTCTCATGGTGGTAGTTGGGAGACCGGGTTATAGGATCGATTGCCGTACTATCAAGGGGGGCTCTCAAGTGAGTAGCTTGATCGTATCGTTCGTTGAGATCTCAAACCATTGCATTCTTGGCATCATCATCTTTCTTGGTTCTTGGTTGGCTTTTCTCTATGTGGGTTCTTGAGCTTGTGGTTATCTTCGTGACAAGCTCTAGTACATCGAAAACGGATTTCATATGCTTCTTCTATTGTGTTTTCGGTGTTGGACGTTTTACCGGTCTCATTCGAGGAAGGGTTCTCACCATTTTCTTATGGGCCTTTTCTCATTTGCTTCTTATTGATATTTCTATCAAGATTGTGTTAGCCCATGTCGTTAGCTTTCCAACAAACTTGGTTTCGTTGAATTCGGGGTCCGTTTGCAGAAGTTGTGGCAGTTTTTGTGTTCTTAAAAGGCTGCAGCGGTACTACCGCGCCTACTACCGCGGTACTACCGCGGTACTACCGCTTGGAGCGGATGTAATTTTTTACTACCGCTCCAGAGCGGTACTACCGCGCCTACTATCGTGGTACTATCGCTCCGGACCAAAATCTCGTGTTTAGTCCAGCGGTGGTAGGCACGGATGTATTTTTTTAGTACCGCTCGCAAGCAGTAGTACCGCTACCCTTAGCGGTAGTACCGCTATCCCTAGCGGTAGTACCATGAGGACGAGCGGTAGTACCGCTCCGGCGGTTCTACTGGCCTTTTGCCCCCTCACTGTTGTTTTTCAAAGGGCTTCCACCGCCCTAGCGGTAGTACCGCTCCCATGAGCGGTAGTACCGCTCTGTGCGGGCTGTGAGCATAACGGTTGGTTTTTTCCCCACCTATAAAAGGGGGTCTTCTTCCCCATTGAATCTTATCTCTTTAGCTCATGTTCTTCCCCCATTGTTGACCTTCTTCGAGCTTGCTAACTCTCAATCCCTCCAATGATTCTTGCTAGTTCTTGAGGGAAAAGAGAGAGGAGATCTAGATCCACATTTCCACCAATCACTTTCTCCTCTAAGTGAGGAGAACCCCTTGGATCTAGATCTTGGAGTTCTTCATGTTCTTCTTCGTTCTTCCTCTCATTTTCCTCCCTAGCATTAGTTGCTTTGGTGGGATTTGGGAGAGAAGGACTTGGGCACTCTGTGTGCCCTTGCCATTGCATTTGGTGCATAGGTTTGAGTTCTCCACGGTGATACGTGAAAGTGAGAAATTGAGAAGCTTATTACTCTTGGGTGTTTGAGCACCCTAGAGCTTGTTCCTCTTGGGTGCTTTGGCTCCCTAGACGGTTGGTGGTGCCTCGGAGCTCAATCATTGTGGTGCAAAGCTCCGGGCAAGCTTCGGGGTCTCCAATTAGGTTGTGGAGATTGCCCCGAGCATTTGAGGTCACCTCGGAGCCACAATCCATTGTGGTGAAGCTTCGTGGTGTTGTTGGGAGCCTCCAATTAAGTTGTGGAGTTTGCCCCAACCTTGTTCGTATGGGTTCGGTGACCGCCCTCAAGGGTCCCTTAGTGGAATCACGGCATCTTGCATTGTGCGAGGGCGTGAGGAGATTACGGTGGCCCTAGTGGCTTCTTGGGGAGCATTGTGCCTCCACACCGCTCCGAACGGAGATTAGCATCCGCAAGGGTGTGAACTTCGGGATACATCGTCGTCTCCGCGTGCCTCGGTTATCTCTTACCCGAGCCATTTACTTATGCACTTTACTTTGTGATAGCCATATTGTTTCTTGTTATATATCTTGCTATCACTTAGTTGTCTATCTTGCTTAGCATAAGTTGTTGGTGCACATAGGTGAGCCTAGTTGTTTTAGGTTTTGTGCTTGACTTATTAAACGTTAGTTTTATTCCGCATTTGTTCAAGCCTAAACCGTAATTATTTTAAAGCGCCTATTCACCCCCCCCCCTCTAGGCGACATCCACGTCATTTCACTAAGGATCAACCGAGATACTCTTAAATCATCGGTTCACTCATGCACCTAGCGAGCGCTACGAGGCCTGACATCATGTTTGTTGTGTGCAAACTGAGCCGGTTTGTTTCCAATCAGGGTGATGTACATTGGCATGTTGTAGAAAGAATCATGCGCCATCTAAAAGGTACTGTGAACTATGGACCTCACTATACCTGATACCCGTCGGTACTAGAGGGGTATGGTGATGCGAATTGAATCTCTGATGCTGATGAGATGTAGGCTACAATTGGGTATGTGTTTACTCTTGGAGGTGGCGCAGTTTCCTGGAATCTTGGAAGCAAATGGTCCTAACAAGATCGACAATGAAAGCAGAACTAATAATATTAGACACATCTGGTGTCGAAGCAGAATGTCTTCGAGATCTTTTGATGCACTTGCCAGTGGTTGAACAACTAGTGCCGACTATCCTTATGAACTGTGACAATCAGACAGTTATCGTCAAGGTAAAGAGTTCAAAGGACAACATGCAGTCCAATAAACACATAAGAATGAGATTAAAAGTTGTGAGGCGTTTAAGAAACTCCGGAGTGATAGCGTTGGATTATATCCAGTCGGCTAAGAATCTGGCGGATCTCTTTACTAAAGGGCTAATGCGTGTTGTGATAGAAAATGCATCAAGTGAGATGGGTATGAGACCCACATGAATTGCCATGGTGGTAACCCAACCTATGTGATCGAAGATCCCGTGAAGTAGGACCTAAGAAAACAAGCTAGTGGTTAACTAAGAATAGTAACTTTACTAACCCACTCCGTTGAAGATGCAATACTCTCGGAAACTATATGGTAGGTTAACTTTTGTCTTAATGTGTTCCAAAGCTTGTATAAACAAGATGCTATCCTACATAGCGATCTTTGGAGGAACACGCCTATATGAGCCTGACCACTGGTCACAGTCTGTGAGACTGGGGTGATCTCTAGTAAGTTCATGGATAGGCCAGGAGTGTGACTAATATGCTCCACCCGAGGGATCAGTCTTTGGCAGTCTAGTACTGGTAAGACATTTAGTGAAACTCCTTTATGCTAAACTAGCAATTCAAGACAGAGTCCATTGTTCAGTTCTGAATGAGCATAGCTATTTGCACTAGGTGGATGTTCAACATTAACAGGTCTCCACTAAAAATACTAGTATATGAAAATAGTGAATGGACTAATTAAGGGCCCATGTAAGTGTCATGACAAGGGGAAGTGGTGGAAGTTTAGTCCCACCCCGGATTTGGAGAAAGAGTTGGACCTCCTTATAATGGATTCTCTTCTACATGCTATTGGAGCTTGAGAAGAGAAGTGGTTCCCACGCGCTCCTCCTCTATTGCCCGTCTCACCACTCCACGCCACACGACGCCTCTCCTCGTCACGACGCGCGACAGATTGCGGGAATGAGCCGAGCCGGGCTCACACTATGCGCTTATTTTTTCCGGTCAGAAACAAAAAGTCCATAACAGACGCGTCATGTATCTGTGAAGTTGTATCGTGGGCTGTCACCGACTCGGGCGTGGGTCCTGCCCACGTCCTCCTACCTGACCACGCCTATATAGTGGAGGCGTCGGCAACCGCAGCCGCTACCAGAAGAACATATCACATCTGCTCCTCCACGCGCGCCGCCCACTCTCGTTCCTTTTGCTACTGCTGCCGCCGGTGATGCCATCTCATTCACCGCGTACACGGTTGACGGGAGAGCAGGTCTCCGAAACCCTGCCACTCTAGATCTTGTAGGGCGATTAGGTTTTGGGGGAGCGTCTCCCACGCGACGGCTTGCCTTTGTTCATATGCACCCTCTACGTCCGCATCGCCTTAGTCAGCACCTTGGTCAGTGAAGGTTGTTGCAGACAAGAAGGCGGCCGATGAAGCTACTGTCGCCGCTGCTACGGCCAACTGGCCTACTGGAGGGTATACCACGCTTATCTTGCTCCTACTTATTTCTGTCTTAGTAGTACTAGCCATGTGCGTAGATGTTTCTACGATATGCATAGTACATGCTTATCCGGATCATAATTAGTATGTGATTAATTCTGTCAATGCCATCCTCATGATTTATTCGTGGATTAAATTAATCGAAATATGCTAATATACTCAACACATAGAACGCCCTGTGGATCGATCCACTCCGTCCAGATGTGTGACGCCGCCTAGCCGTGGAGGCGGCGGAAGCAGCCGCTGCCCCGTCCAAGAATGGCATCCATATTTGGAATCACAAGTCAAAAACATAGATATCCAGACCTCGCTACTCAGGGAATCAAATTGGCCTTTAGTTCCCAATTTATGAAGCATGCAAACAACTAAACTCATTCAAGGGAAAATTTACATACAATTTGACAATAGTTAGCTAATGTGATGCGATTGCTAATATATCAAGCACTGGCTTGTAGCTGCCCAAATAGCATTTTTACACAGGCAAATAGGGATACTTCGATTACCACAAATAAATTGTTGTCAAACACATAAGTACAGGGTTTTTTCAAAGCCAACAAATGTTCACGGGATTAGGCTGGAGACGAAGCTCCTCACCTCGTCTTCCATCTAGACTTGGCCATGCTAGCACACCGTATAATCTAGTACACCGTATCTAACTTCAGGACGATCAGAAAAATTACCTGTTGGAATTAGAATCATGATCCACTGTGTTTGCCCCGTCTTCCATCTAAGTCTCTTCTTCCATCGGAGTAAGGGAAGCCGGATCATAGTTCAGCAGGCTGCTTCTTCAATCAATGAGGAAAAGGGAAATTTGATCAACTTCTAAAGTAATCTGGCGGTCACACTTCGATCGATTTCAGTGTTTTATTCATGTGTTAGACATCAAGAAGTCCTCGATTGGCGCCGGTAATCTCCTTCCAATCAATTCTAGCGCCGTTTCTCTACTTGTGGTGCCCTTCTCTTTCCCCCTGGCTTGGTGTTGGGCCGCATGGGCCGGTTATTTTGGTGGCGATCTGAGCGATAGAGCCTCTTCTACATTCCTGCCATCGGATGGCACATGGACGGCGCAGGGCATACTACCTCCCCTGCATGCACCGCATAGGTCAGAGGATCTCGTTCCCCGAATCGATCACCGGGACAATCAAATCAAACCCTAAGAAGCACGGTCATGCCGACCACGCATGACGAGGTGGGAGAGGTATCGGGATCTAGGTCGAGGGCAAGGCACTGGCGCCGGCGCTGGCGCAGGCGCACCAAGGTGGTCGACTGTTCGGGCGAGGCCCAAGCGGAAACCGTGCCGTCATCGCAGCGAGGCAAGAGGAAAGCCTCCCCGGATCCGTCGCCCGCAGCGTCGCAGCAGCGAGGCAAGAGCGAAGCCCCACTGGAGCCGTCTAAGGGATCCAAGAGGCGGAAGAGAACCGGCAAGAAGCGGAAGAGAACCGGCAAGAAGAAAGCCGCTACGAGCACGGGCGAGCAGGCGGCCCCGCCTTCACCAAGCGCATCGCATGCCTCCTCCTCCTCTGCGGTCAGCTCTCCCCTGCATTGGCCTGAAGCCCCAGAAAATGTCTATGACCCTGCAATGGCGGCTGCCTTTGAAGCTTACGACGAACTGAGATGCAAGTACCGCGCAAAAAGAAGTAAGTTTGGGAGACGCATACACTCCACTTTCTTTTCTTTTTTTGAGAATCACCGGGGGGGAGTTCCCCCACCTGAATATATTGCTCAAAGTGGCCAAAATGCCAGAGTGGTGATCCGGTTTATAAGGAAAACCGGATCGAAAACCTTAACAACTTGACCCCGTTTATGAGGGAAATCGGGCCGAAAACAGTACAATTAACAAGGAAAAGGGAGATGAGAAAAGAAAAAGGCACCCAGAAGAAGGCATGACCTAGCTAGAGGACCAAGACCATCACCAAGAGAGACGTCAGAAGATGAGGGGTGTCGTCGAGAGATCACAATACCAAGACTTTGCAAACAGCCGAACGCATCGGCAAGCATATCGCCCCCCCTAGCACAACTGAGGAGCATCCACAATCAACGAGTGTCATCCCAGACACGAACCTTGACTGGGGCTCCGCCACAGGAAACGGAACGATATCAAGTTTGAGAGGCATCTTGCGCCATCATTGAGCAAAGATGAGCAAAGACAACACCAAGAGCACGAAGCTCGCCGCAACACAACGGAACCATGAGAGGGTCTTGAGCAAGCATTACCAGGGTCTTGAGCAAGCACGAAGGTCACACGAAGGGCAGCCGAAGAGAAACACAAGAAGAAGAACACCACCACCACCAAACGAACCACCCTCAACCACACGCAGCAAACTGAAGCCGTCGTTTGGGTCTCCAAGATGACGCCTCCAAGGAGGTAGTGTTGTCAAGGGCACAACACCGTCATCCGATCTGGCAAGCCGGATCTTAGGTTTTCACCCGGAGACCACAAAGCAGAGTATTGCAGGTGCTGGAGCTCCACAACGGCACCTCCTACGAGGAAAACGACGTCCATAGACGCCGTTGCCGCCGACATCAACATAGTCGATGCAGGGTTCTCATCCGGAGTTTGAGCACATCCCTACAACTAGACGGCAGCCGACCACCACCACCATCGAACCCTTCAATTGACGAAGAAGCACGACAAGCCGCCGGAGCCAACCACACCCTGTGGAGACCACCGACGACAAAACATCCGCATAAGGCATGAGATCCATCAACAGCCAGCCGAGCGCATGCCACCGGACGCAGCGCGGTCGACCATGCCCTGCCAAGCACCATGCCAGCAAGGAGCAGAGGAGCACTACCCGAGGCCAGGAACCACCATGGTCCGGGCTGCAGCCATACATCAGGCGCGCCGGCACACCCCATGTGTGCCACCGCGCACCCGTCGGAGACCGGAACCGAAGCGCCCACCGCACGAACTGAAGGCAGTGAGATCAAGAGCAGCTGCAACAGCACCGCCACCACCCCCCATCACCTCCACCAGCACCACTCACCACAGGCAGGACGCCGCCGCGCGTGCCCAAGGAAGCACCGGAGCAGGAGCAGCTAGCCCGATGCCCCAACAGCAGGCAACAGGACCAGCACCTAGCATCCACGCGTGCGGATCCAAGCGCCGGCCAGATCCGCCGCCGAGGGGAGAGGCCGCACGCAGCGTAGACCAGCGCCGGCGAGCAGGCATAGCGGCACCACGCCGCCTCCATGCCCCCCGTGTAGAAGCCCCATCCGGCGAGACCGCCCCTAGCATACCTGTCGCGCCGCCCTACCGCAGATCGAGATCCACAACGAAGAAGACACCGGATCTGTAGGAGATATGCCCTAGAGGCAATAATAAATGATATTATTTATCTCCAAGTTCATAATTATGTTTATGTCCCATGCTGCTATGGTTCTCGAGTCTACAATAACCACGAGGCTCGAAGGAAGACTCATATGCACGTGTGGTATAATAAACGGTAAAATGTATTCCTAGTCTTGCCTCTAAGACTGGCTCAAGTATTGCATGATGATCCTGTTTTCCTGATCATGGGCATGGCTATGCCGGCAACTTTGAGGGCACAATGTTAGCAGAACATTTGTGTTGAATCGACCCGAATTGATGTTATGCTATGAGATTCATTCGTCACAAGTTAATGGTTAATAACACAGAGATGGTTACCGTTTGCATGATTCCTTAGACCATGAGAGTATCGAGTTTCTTCATGCTTGCTTCATGAACTTTGGGGTTTGTTAAACGTCATCCGTAAATGGGTGGCTATTACGGCGGCTTACGGGTTCATGGAAAAGTATGTCAAGTAACTTGATAGCTCAAGATTGGGATTTGCTCCTCCGACGATGGAGAGATATCTCTGGGCCCTCTCGGTGTTACGGTATCCATCATCGTCTGGCCAGACACTTTGTGATTTGATCACGGAGATGCCGGAACACGGAACGAGAAAAGAGAACAATACCGGTAACGAGGTAACTGGCATAGTGGACAAGGTGTTGATCCACAGGGATGCCAACATGTCTCACCTCGGGTATTTGTAACATATCGCGAAGCAATAGGAATAGCACTCGGCAACTGGAGGTTCACTCGAATATTCATTCGTGTGGGTATAGGGGTCGATATGGGTGTCCACGGCTCCGATGTTGATCATTGATCGGAAGGGATTCCGGGTCATGTCTATACTTCACCAATCCTATAGGGTCACACGCTTAAGGGTCATCTATCTGTTGAATACTAGACAGGGAGTCTGAGAGAAATTCACCGAAAAACTTTCGAAGACAACGGAAGAGTTTCGGAGAGAGAACACCGGAAGAGTTTCGGTAAAACCGAAAAGTTGTTTCGGAGTGTACCATTAAGTCAAATTGGTTTCGGCACATGCCTGGAAATTATTAGAGGGTACCAGAATTGTTCCGGTAACTTCTGAGATTTTTCAGAGACAAAAACCAGAAATGTTCCGAACTGCCGGAACCGCTTTAGTTGATTTTCACAGATGAAAATCACTAAACCGAAAAGTTGTTTCGGGGTACACCATTAAGTCAAATTGGTTTCGGCACACGCCTGATAATTCTTGGAGGGTGCCAGAATCATTCTGGAAACTTCTGGGAATTTTCCGGAAGAAAAACTGGAAATGTTCCGGAGCTGCCGGAACCGCTTTGTTTGCTTTTCGCAGATGAAAATCACTAATCCGGAATTGTTTTCGAACGCGTCAAAAATTATTTTAGTGCGTACTGTAAATGTTCTAAGCCCACATAAATATTTTCGGTTCGAACGGACGCTGAAAAATGTCGTCGTGAATAGTGAAATCAGCTTTATTGTTACTTTTTGGAAAGCCACCTTTTTGGGCTTTTGCTCCAAAATATCTTGGAGATGACATGGATGGATGTGGCTGAAATTTCAGCCCCTCCACCCCTCCTTATCCTATAAATAGAGGTGGAGGGGGCAGCCCAAAACTCACTCTTTCTCAACATACACAAGCCATGCATGATCTGGCCTTCTCTCTCCCTCCCAGCGAAATAGTTTCGTAGAGCCGAATGGCTGTCTGGGTTCCGGTGGGAACTAGTTCTGGACGGCGATGCCCTGCCGGATAGATGACACCGTATGTGTGCAACTCTATAGAGAGATCGTAGTTTCGGTCTTAGTTCGAGAGTGCCTCCCGAAGGGCTGTCCGAGTGACCGTCCGAGTTTCGAAGGTCCTCCCGAAGGGCTTTCCGCGAGACCGTCCGGGGGACTGTCTGACCACCTCCCGGAGGGCTGTCCGAGGGGCAGATGAGGGTATACATCCTCGCGGTTGGGAGGTTGTAAATCCTAGCTGCGGGGATCTGCACCGCCGATCGTCATCGACTCTACTTCCGCTGCGCTACGAGTCGGTAACGAAAAATATCAAACCTTGTATGCAGTCTCCATAGTGGTCCTGGGTTTGTGCGTAGGTCGGAAAATTTTTGTTTTCTGCTGCGTTACCCTACAGTGGTATCAGAGCCGTGCTATGGGTAGATGCAGGTTGCGATCTAGAATACATAGAGATGTATGGGTGTTGCACAATATAATTAGGTAGTAGATGAGTTCTATTACTGAAAATTATTTGTGCGGGTAGCAGATGAAATCTGTTACCCGATGTTCTTGTTGCTTCCCTGGGATTTGCATATTTCTCATCTTGATAACAGCATGGTGGAGTTTCAATGTTCTGGCAATCCGCGATCCTGATTGATCAACGAAGTGCTAACAGCTCATTGAATTCCACTGTAGTAAAAAGAAAGATGAGATTTTGCAGATGAAAGGGCAATGCAGATATGATCTGCACGGGGGTCATGCGTATGACGAAGTTCAGTATGGGGCTCGAGATTTTATTATCTCGTGTTTCATACACCCCGCAACGTTAATCTAACAACTTGAATTATCATACTTGATGATGGACGTTGGTAGCTTCGGTTTGTTTCGAAACCTTAGAAGCCACGAAAAACAAGTTTTTGCATGAACCGATTAGAGGCGTCTAACTTGGTTTTGCAAGATGGTTTGCAAGTGCATGTGATGTGGTATAGCAGTGCTCATAATAATTTGATTATGTATGAGATGACTATATAATGTAAATTGATTAACATGACCTGCGTGTCATGATTCGGCATGATGGCTGGAGCCATATGATTGTCACTTTAAATGACCTGTGTGTCAACCTTGTTGTAATGCATTATTTTATTAGCTATAGAGATAGCAATATTATCTGGTGCATCGACAAGGTGGTGGCAATCTTCGCAAAGGTGAACACCGACGCGAATGCCGAAGACGAAGAAATGAAAGACTTCTCCGTCAGAAAGGGCTATACCATATCATGCTATTATGAATTGCCTGAGATGTTTATCCCTTATGATGCACCCTTCTTGATTCGCGGTAGTCGCTTTTTATTAGGGTGATCTCTCACAAAAATATCAAGTAGTTAGTGTTCTCCCAAGTGTAGCACCGTCACGGCACCTAACTTTTCGGGGTACGACATGTACACATGAGTACGAACGATTAGAGAAGTGTGAGGCGGGTGAGGTCAGACCTCACAGCAAGATCACTTGGTTGTCTTGACGTTCAGGCAGGACAGTCCTGAGCTCGGAACACACGCATCAAAAGATGGACAAGAGTCACATAGAGATGTGATTGGCAAGTTGGCCTACCGATTGAAATTCACGTCATCAGTGATGCACCCGTCAATGACGTCGAATTGAAACGCGGATCTTGAATCGCTCACAATCAATTATGAGAGATATTGATTTGAGTGGGAGCGCGCTATAGAATTAACTTGTTTAATTCTCAGTGCAATTAATTTTGAACACTGTCTAAGTGTGGTTTGCAAAATAGTTGTAGAATAATGGCTTGCGTTTCCACCTTCCCTGTTAAAATTGAATAGTTGTTAAATATCTGGTTAAAACTTTACGGTTGGTAACGTAATGTGAGGATTGTCCTCAAGAGTGTCGAGAAGGAATTTGTCCTATCGCATGCTTTCGGTATTCTCCCGCTAATGCTATGGATCATGCGACGCTCGTCCTTCGATCCAAAAGCTAAAATTCCGTTACGATCAAGTGATATATGTTTGCTTCCATGAGACCCGAACTTCGAAAGTTTGGATAGTTATGTGATATTCATGGAATCTGAAAATCTTTTTCAGAGACAGACAAAGGCTAAAAGATATGAGATATTCAAAGAAATGTTTGTTTGCAAAACATTAGTAAAGTGTTTACTATACATTGGACTGATAAAAAAGGGATCCAGAAGAACGCCTGTCATATGATATGAAGGTGAATAAAACAACAACTTAAAGAGAAAGGAAGTGTCCGAAGAGTGTTAGTGAAACTTTTCACGACTAGGAAGTCCGGGGCTAACGCCACTCTTAAGTTGGGTGCTTCTTCTGAGAGTAGGAGAAATACTTAAAGTTAAACTGTTAGAAGTATAAAGGCAAAAAGAAAGAAGACTGGAATATCCAGCTCATGTATGAATGTCATACAAGTTTTTGATGTATAGAAGGCTGGTCAAAGATATAGTTCTTGGGAATTATGGTTAAACATGTTAATCACTGATTCTTGGGTATTGTGAGTTAATCACAAAGATACCCGCTCGATTGCATTCTATTGCGACTCGATGTAAGAACTACTATGGCCTGAAAAACTAGCCAGGAATGAGGTTAAGATACACACAGGGAACATAGTAAATGTTACTATACCTTCCATCGGTGTATTCCCTATGTATTTACTTTCATAATTCATTTTAGAGTTTCACACTCTAGCCCTTTTGCATAAGGTATCTTGCAAGAAGGTAGTTCATAAGAGAAACTTTTATGTTCGGTGTTATGAATAACATAAGGGCCATACTTTCATTATGAATGAGATGTATGTTATGAATAATGATAATAATATATTACCTCTGTGTTTACTTTCATAATTCATTTTAGAGTTTCATACACTCTAGCCCATTGCACAATGTTTGTTGCAAAAGGGTTGTTCATAAAAGAACAATTGCTGTTCAGTATTATGAATAACATGAAGGGCCATGCTTCCATCCAAGATGGGATGTATGTTATGAATATTGATGGTAATATGATACATCCATAACACTGACGCTAAATGTTGCAAGACTAAGAGAATACCACACATGTGTGGCACTGCATTTGGTCACATTGGAGGAACCCGCGTGGAAAATTCCATTATGATGGATTTTGAAGTCGTTTGATTTTGAATCATCTGACACTTACAACTTTCCTCCGAAAAGTGAAGTGACTGAAATACCGTTCACAGGCCATAAGGAACGAGCAACAAACTTATTGATGATCATACATTTTGATGTGTGTAGTTCAATAAATGTTGTTGCAAGTAGTGGATTTATCTCTCTTTAGAAATGACTCAAGTAGATATATGGATATTTACTTGATGAGACGCAAGTCTGGATCTTTTGAAATCATTCAAAAGGTTTTTCAAAAATGAAGTAGAAGTTATTGTAACAAGAAAATTATGTTTCTGCAAATTGATTGCGAAAAGGAATAATTGAGTTACAAGTTTAGCGAATGTCTGGTGAGTTGTGAAAGCGGTTTCATAACTTGCACCTCCCGGAACACCACTACAAGTGAAAAGTCCGTGAAGATGTAATCGAACCATTTACGACATGGTAAGATCAAAGATGACATAAATAAATTTGCCATTATCCCTTTTAAAGTGATGCTTTAGAGACTGCGGCTTTTACACTGAAAAGAGCTCCATCGGGTCTATTGAAATGACGTCATGGTATGGTACGCCCAACCATGTTATATCTTTTCTTAACATTTGGAATATGGGGCTTGTGTAAAAGGTTACAAACCTATTCCAAATCAGACAAGTGCTACTTTGTAGGTTATCCCAAGTCATTGGGTATTCCCCCACCACTATACCGAGGCAAAGGATTTTGCCACAAAACGGTATGCTTTTAAAGAGAATAGTTCTTACAAAAGGTGAGTGGGAGGACAGTGCAAACTCGATGAGATAACCAGTATCTTCGTCATCAGGTCAAAGGAAAGGAACCTTGGAAGTGATTCCGGAGTTTCCTACTGCGACTGATACGGAAGTCTCTACAATAAAATGTATGGACTTCGGTCAAACTTGTAGCTGAACCACGTAGGCAAGGCTCGTGCAAACCTCTTAGGTGTGCAAATGAGATATTGTTATTGGACAACAGTATACCTACGATACACAAGGAAGCGGTGATGGGCCCTGACTCCGGAATTGGCTAAATGCCAATACAATCCGAGATAGTTTCCATATAAACGTTTCAAGATTAAAATCTTGATACACCTTTCGGAAGGCTTAGAGTCTAACAAATATTTATGAAACTATTAACTGATGTGAATAAAATGTTTTATCCATAAAGCTCGACTTGTTGCAATAACAAGTTCAAGGAGTTGACTACGATGAGGTTGTTTCACCGTAGCGATGCTTAAAGTCGGTTCTGGTTGAACTAGCAATTAATACATATTTCAATCATGAGATATGAAACATGGATGACGAAAGAATTTCCATGAACTGGGAAAAACAAACTAGGATTTGTATGTGATACAGTCCAAAGTATTTTGTCGATCCAAAGGATGCTGGTGAGTATGCAAACTTCGGAGTTCCAGCAATGGACAGAAGAGAGCAAAATGGAGTTGGAATCTTCGTTTTGATGAAATGATCAAAAGAGTTTGATTTCATCAATGGATAATGAAGATGCTTGTGTTTTCAAGAAAGTAAGTGGGAGCATAATAATATTTCTAAAAACCTTGTGTGCTTGACACATTGTTAATTGGAAATAAATTTCTTGACACGAATTAGGACTTCATTTGAAAAATAGTTTTCAATGAAGTGCTTGGGCTAAATAGCCTTGCTATTAGGCATAATGATCTATGGAGATAGATTTGCCTAATGGGGCTAAGCAAAAATACATATTGACAAGATGCTAAAACCTTTTAGCACTAAAACCGCCAAGGAGTGATTCTTGCCGAAGTCACATGGAAAGAGTTTTGTAAGACTCGGTGTCCCAAAACATTGATGAGCAAAATACATGATGGAGATTCCACACACTCTTGTGTTTAGATTAATCATGTATTCCATGGTATGTAAAACAACCAGATATGTCCGATACTCCCAAACTGTTGCGAGTATAGATACCAAAGTGATCAAAGTACTGATCATAGGACAACAGTGAAAAATGTCATTGAGTACTAAAGTAGCACTGATGACATGTTTTCTCGCAAGCAGAGATTATGAAGTGCTCGTTGTAAGTAATTACATCGATACAGTCTTCATCAATGCTCCATGTGATTTTTGATTTAAGTTAAGGTTTTGTGTAATACACAATACGGTGGCACGGTAAGTTGGAATTGTTCTAAATAGGTTACTGTGGCGAATTCTATAACAAAGGCTAAGTATGTTGACATTTTGGAAGCAACAAAGAAGATGTTGAATCATATAGTTCATTCATGAACTTAGTATGGTTCCAAGATGGCTTTGGTCAATGGGACACTATTGCAGATTGTTGCTCCATAGCTCAGTCTGAGGAATCAAGGTTTGACCTGTGATTCACATATATACAAAGCCAAGTCCACACAAAATATGAATTTTGTGAAAGCGTGAAAACGCGAGGATATGCAAAGGTACACACGGAGCTGAAGTTGTCAGATCCGTTGGACATCAGGCTATACCACAAGCGAAGCATTTTTTACACTAGTATGCCATAGGTGTAAAGTGCATTAGCATTGACTAGATTATTGACTCTAGTGCAAGTGGGAGTCTGAAGGAGATATGCCCTAGAGGCAATAATAAATGATATTATTTATCTCCAAGTTCATAATTATGTTTATGTCCCATGCTATAACTGCTATGGTTCTCGAGTCTACAATAACCACGAGGCTCGAAGGAAGACTCATATGCACGTGTGGTATAATAAACGGTAAAATGTATTCCTAGTCTTGCCTCTAAGACTGGCTCAAGTATTGGATGATGATCCTGTTTTCCTGATCATGGGCATGGCTATGCCGGCAACTTTGAGGGCACAATGTTAGCAGAACATTTGGTTGAATCGGCCCGAATTGATGTTATGCTATGAGATTCATTCGTCACAAGTTAATGGTTAATAACACAGAGATGGTTAACGTTTGCATGATTCCTTAGACCATGAGAGTATCGAGTTTCTTCATGCTTGCTTCATGAACTTTGGGGTTTGTTAAACGTCATCCGTAAATGGGTGGCTATTACGGCGGCTTACGGGTTCATGGAAAAGTATGTCAAGTAACTTGATAGCTCAAGATTGGGATTTGCTCCTCCGACGATGGAGAGATATCTCTGGGCCCTCTCGGTGTTACGGTATCCATCATCGTCTGGCCAGACACTTTGTGATTTGATCACGGGGATGCCGGAATACGGAACGAGAAAAGAGAACAATACCGGTAACGAGGTAACTGGCATAGTGGACAAGGTGTTGATCCACAGGGATGCCAGCATGTCTCACCTCGAGTATTTGTAACATATCGCGAAGCAACAGGAATAGCACTCGGCAACTGGAGGTTCACTCGAATATTCATTCGTGTGGGTATAGGGGTCAATATGGGTGTCCACGGCTCCGATGTTGATCATTGATCGGAAGGGATTCCGGGTCATGTCTATACTTCACTGAACCTATAGGGTCACACGCTTAAGTGTCATCTATCTGTTGAATACTAGACAGGGAGTCTGAGAGAAATTCACCGGAAAAGTTTCGGAGACAACGGAAGAGTTCCGGAGAGAGAACACCGGAAGAGTTTCGGTAAAACCGAAAAGTTGTTTCGGAGTGTACCATTAAGTCAAATTGGTTTCAGCACATGCCTGGAAATTATTGGAGGGTACCAGAATTGTTCCGGTAACTTCTGAGATTTTTCAGAGACAAAAACCGGAAATGTTCCGGACTGCCGGAACCGCTTTAGTTGCTTTTCACAGATGAAAATCACTAAACCGAAAAGTTGTTTCGGGGTACACCATTAAGTCAAATTGGTTTCGGCACACGCCTAATAATTCTTGGAGGGTGCCAGAATCATTCTGGAAACTTCTGGGAATTTACCGGAAGAAAAACCGGAAATGTTCCGGAGCTGCCGGAACCGCTTTGTTTGCTTTTCGCAGATGAAAATCACTAATCCGGAATTGTTTTGGAACGCGTCGAAAATTATTTTAGTGGGTACTGGAAATGTTCTAAGCCCACATAAATATTTTCAGTTCGAACGGACGCTGAAAAATGTCGTCGTGAATAGTGAAATCAGCTTTATGGTTACTTTTTGGAAAGCCACCTTTTTGGGCTTTTGCTCCAAAATATCTTGGAGATGACATGGATGGATGTGGCTGAAATTTCAGCCCCTCCACCCCTCCTTCTCCTATAAATAAAAGTGGAGGGGGCAGCCCAAAACTCACTCTTTCTCAACATACACAAGCCATGCATGATCTGGCCTTCTCTCTCCCTCCCAGCGAAATAGTTTCGTAGAGCCGAAAGGCTGTCTGGGTTCCGGTGGGAACTAGTTCTGGACGGCGAAGCCCTGCCGGATAGATGATACCGTATGTGTGCAACTCTGTAGAGAGATCGTAGTTTCGGTGTTAGTTCGAGAGTGCCTCCCGAAGGGCTGTCCGAGTGACCGTCCGAGTTTCGAAGGTCCTCCCGAAGGGCTGTCCGCGACACCGTCCGGGGGACTGTCCGACCACATCCCGGAGGGCTGTCCGAGGGGCAGATGAGGGTATACATCCTCGCGGTTGGGAGGTTGTAAATCCTAGCTGCGGGGATCTGCACCGCCGATCGTCATAGACTCTACTTCCGCTGCGCTACGTGTCGGTAACGAAAAAGATCAAACCTTGTATGCAGTCTCCATAGTGGTCCTGGGCTGGTGCGTAGGTCCGAAAATTTTTGTTTTCTGCTGCGTTACCCTACAGTGGTATCAGAGCCGTGCTATGCGTAGATGCAGGTTACGATCTAGAAAACATAGAGATGTATGGGTGTTGCACAATATAATTAGGTAGTAGATGAGTTCTATTACTGAAAATTATTTGTGCGGGTAGCAGATGAAATCTGTTACCCGATGTTCTTGTTGCTTCCCTGGGATTTGCTTATTTCTGATCTTGATAACAGCATGGTGGAGTTTCAATGTTCTGGCAATCCGCGATCCTGATTGATCAACGAAGTGCTAACAGTTCATTGAATTCCACTGTTGTTAAAAAGAAAGATGAGATTTCGCAGATGAAAGGGTAATGCAGATATGATCTGCACGGGGGTCATGCGTATGACGAAGTTCAGTATGGGGCTCGAGATTTTATTATCTCGTGTTTCATACACCCCGCAACGTTAATCTAGCAACTTGAATTATCATACTTGATGATGGACGTTGTAGCTTCGGTTTGTTTCGAAACCTTAGAAGCCACGAAAAACAAGTTTTTGCATGAACCGATTAGAGGCGTCTAACTTGGTTTTGCAGGATGGTTTGCATGTGCATGTGATATGGTATAGCAGTGCTCATATAATTTGATTATGTATGAGATGACTATATAATGTAAATTGATTAACATGACCTGCGCCGCGGCGGCGCACCACCACCTTCCAGCACCGAAGCCAACGGATCCGGACGACCCCGCCACCGGGAGCCACGCCGGAATCCGCACCTCCCACGAGCGGCTGACCCGCGCCGTTGGAGCCTCGAACAGGGGAGGAAGGAGAGGCCCCGCCGCCGCCCACGTCGCACGGGCTTCGCCCGGCGTACGCCCTCCGGCGGCAGCGAGGGGGGAAGAGGACGGGGAGGAGCGCGACGGACGGGGACACTCCACTTTCATTCTATCTGATTAGTGATTACTAGGATAGCTATGCACCTCTAACAAAAAACAGTGGTCAGTAATGAATGAAACATGTCTATTTTACTCAAGATGATATGTATTTGAACACACTAGACTGATTCACCATTCTTTGCATGCTAATGTGCAGAGCGCCAACAACAGCTTGTAACACTTGATACGTCTATTCGTGCTTCGTGTATGGTGAATGCAAACTTGCATGGTGTTCGTGAGTCTGCAACAAAAACAATCCTCCGAGCAGCTAAAGTTATTTTTAGCTTTTCATCCTATGTTGGTATGTAACACATTGCCTTTATGTAGTGTCTCTGTATAGTTTTGGTTTTCCTCTTATCTATCGTTGCATCTACAGATGGTAAACTCATGGCACGATCATCTGGTTTTTTAATTGATTGGGATGAGGGGAGTAAAGTGGGCACTGTTTTGACATCTGCGCACATAATCTGCTCAAAATATACACCCCTAACCCAGTGGTCAGGTACAGACCAGTATGTACCTGATGCTGAGGTATGTTTACAAATGAAATAAGTTTGTGCTTACATGTGTATGCTAAATAACACTTGTCTTAATATATATATGTTTTTTGTATCTGTCTTTAGATTATTGCTCATTTGTTGGATGAAGATGACACTACTATACCTGCACTCTTGTTTCGCTATGACAAGCACATCAACATGGCTTTGTTAAAGGTTAACATAGACTTGTGTGCCAAGATTCCTAGGTTCAGTAGTGACATGAACTATGGTCAGGACATACTTGTGCTTGGTAGAAATGAAGGTTTAAATCTGACAATTGCTTATGGATGTGTTCATTTCATGGGTCCAACTACATACGAGCGCCATCATTATTTGTTCACTGGTTGTGAGGTATAAATAATCTTCATCGTGATTATCTTAAATAATTATTTACTGATGTTGCTCGTAGTTGTAATGTTGGCAATTTGAACATCTTAGCCTACCATTGGAGGAATGGTTATTGACTTTGATGGACACATTTTGGGGATGGCTAACTTTCCCGGGACAGCATTTATTCCTTCCTCTATTATATTGAAGTGCTTGGATATGTGGAAAAAATTTCAGTAAGTTTTTCTTTCCTTGGTACCATTGTAAGATTTCAGTCATAAGAAAATATTTTGAGGAAACACGGTAGATCTTGTGGTGTACTTGTGTTGATATATTTCTTCTTATATTGCTAAGTCTAATTTCTGTTGGATATTTTAGACACAAAGCTTCATTCATCAAAAAAAATTAAGTTACATGATATTTTTCATAGTTTTAGTTTTTGGAATTTGATAAAAGACAATGTCGCAAGGTGTATCCCTCGATCCAATTCGTGTGGAGAGGATCTTCCGTAAGTGTAATGTCGATTCGGGTCTGATAGTTAAACAGGTATATGTTGTCCACTGTTCCTTGTTTTCTTGAACAATGTTTACTAAATGCTATTGAGTAATGCATAACAAATTGAACTGTAGGTGTCCCATGGATCGATTGCTGAAGAACTAGGAGTTAGACCTGGTGATGTCATTGACTCCATGAATGGAGAGTGTGTTGCTACCACAGTTGAGGTAATTATTGTTAACAGTAATAGCAATAAATGTGTTATGTTGTTTCATGAGGAAAGTGGATAGAAAAAACTCACATCTCATGTTTATGGTCTTCTTAATAACTCACATTTATTATTCTTGTTTCTGCTATCAGTTGGAGCACTTAATTATGAGAATATGTGAGAATCATCTTGACCAAGGAGGAGCCATCGGTTCCTGCATCGACATTCGAGTATGTTTATTTATACGATGTTTAACTGCAGTTTACTTTTATATCTGCTATTAAAGCCCTTATGTTTATCCATAGTTACAAGCTAAAACTATGATCATATGAAGACGTCTATATACTATATAAAAAGCAGTAGTTCTCATGTAAATCAATTAAAAACAGATTATTCTAATTTTGTTCTGGTTAGTGTTTACTTACTCTTTTATTTAAGCTAGGAGTCCATTTTTCCATTATAGATGAATGGAAAATGAGATATAATATAGGTAGCAGATGAAAATGTAGTTTAGAAGCCAGAGAAACTAAGAAAGTAAGGCAAGCAGAATAAACTAACTCAACTAGCCTACAAAAGGTAGTCTAGAAGAGACACTTGAAAAAAAATCAGAGGAAAGAGATTACTGGACATAAAAAACACATCCTTTTCCCCCAAATGTCTCTCGTATCTCATCTTGCTATTCTCCTTTTTTGCATCTATAGCTGCCCTTGCGCGGGCATATGTCAGGGGCTTGAAGAAGTACATTAGCAGAAACATGTTGACTAACAGCATCCCATCCCATCCCATCATTTATATCACATATTGCAAGTTTGCAGCTTGCCTTATAGTCATTGTAGGAGTTCTTGTTTATTCATCATGTTCAGCAGCTCTCCTTTATGTTTTAGCAGCACAGAGGCGTGGAGAATTATCTCACTAGGAGATTAGAATCAATCTTTTCAAAGCTGCATCTGTTTCTTAACTTCCAAATTGCCCAGCACACACCTGCTAAGCCATTTGCATGAATTCTTTTATCTGTGGGTAAAAATTTCTCAACCCATGAGGATTTTTTTAGCTGATGGGGAAAGCATCAGCATGAATGAACATAGCAATCTCTCCCCAGACAACGTTAGGTATAGCAGATTCAAATAACAAATGTTGGACAGTTCCAGGATGACCTCAGATGTAGTATTTTGGATCACCCAGACATTTTCTTTTCATTGTTTTGTCTTTTTTAACAACACATTTTCTCTAACAACCACAAAATGTTTTAACTTTGATAAGTATTTCAGCTTTCCATATGCTTGTAGAAGAATTATCATCATATCTCATCATCTATAAAAATTTCACTGTAAGCCTGCCTTCATATTTCATTCCCCCAAGACCATGTGGTAACATCAGGAACAACAGACAGACTGACCTGTTGAGCTTGTCACAATACAATATCACGTTTATCTTTTTGGGCACCTGTTAACCATCTCCTAAAACTTTGTTGCTATTGTTATAACATTGACTCACTGATTTATCCTTCTTATCACATATCATAAATAGCAGGGTATTATTGAGCAAAAATTATCACCAATCTACTTAACCTCTCATTATCTGGTATTATCACCATTACAAATGATGACTTTCTTGCCTTTCAAATAAATATTTTGAATCTTAAGTAGGTCAGCGCAACAAGATTAGTCATCTGCCTCGTTTCCTTGACAATCTCCTGCCATAAACCCTCCCGTTTTTGAAGTGTCCACCACCATTTATTAGGGATACTTGCATTCATTTCCTCAAATTTTTAATAGCAAGACACATTTCTTTTTTTACCCACAAATATTACCCCATTTGACCTGGTGATACGTTCCATTTGTCCCAGCTCTTTGTTCGACAGTGTTCAGAAACAAGAACATAGGCATACGATAATTAGGGAGGTTGGATACCTGGGATTAATCAAAGTAGTCATGCCATCAATTTACATATATATACCTGGCAGATACCAAAGCTTCTCATGTTTTCCTCATCTACTTTCTCCTAGTCAATAACTTGTGATGTAGATGCAGTAACAGCTCCCCCCCCCTCTCCCCAAGACATCTTGAAGACGCATTGTCCTTAGCCATGTCATAATCAAATAATGAGGAATCAAGTCATTAATCAACCCATCATTTTATCTTATTGTACTATCTTAGCTATAATACGAGCAACACTGCTTTACACCTTTATAACTCTTGACGTGTGATCATCTGGTTAGTAATTTGGCACTAAGTGCCCCATTACACGTGACTTCCAACCTCTCCTGCCAAGTTGGTCTAAAACTTCATATTTCCAAACACTGGGCAAGGAATGTCCATTTGGTTTCTTCTTTTAGTTTCATGTGAATCTCATGTTGAAGCATTGATCCTATCTGTTTAATTTCTATTAATAAAGGCATTTTTTGTTTGTTTTACTAAAAATTTCATGTAATGCTCCAATCTCAAGGTCAGTTGCATGTTTATACAAACAATTCAGCAGATGGGTCTGCCTTGTTGTCTTTGGCTATTTGCTGAGCATGATCAACTTTTGGAAAGAAGGTTGACTATCCCATAATCTAGCCCCCTAACATAAAATTTATTGTCATAAAACTCTTGAGAGCCAGGATTGTACGTATGGTATAATTTTGATAATGTCCCTACACTTACGGAAAAAGCCATCAAGATCACCAGTTCTATTAAATTTCATTTGGAAAATAACATTCTTTTTAGTTTCTTCTTCAATAAAAGGCCTATCGAATTCAACACCTTCAATGTTTGATTGTCTTTGTCCTTCCAAAAATATTGGGATCAAATTTCCTGTGCTAGCCCTAACCATCCTTTATAGAAGTCATTATTCAGTAGCATTTTTATGCGAATTTCTGCCCCATTAATGATTTCTTCACCATTTTCAGATTTAGTATTCTTTCTCTTTCTACTACCGTTAGCTATGCCATGAAAATGCTCTGCGATGTTATCACCTTTCAACAGTCTTAGTGTTTTCTTGGTACCAGTATAATTCTCCTCAGGATGAAGTTTAAATAACTTTTTTTTAGCTAAATCCCCCCCTCCCCCACCACCATTGGCACAGGTACCGTGTGGAGAAAAGTCCACAATTCAACCCTGAACTAACCTGTCGGTTTGATATACAACCCTCAACTTCGAAATCGGTCGAAATACACCCCCAACTAACCACTAGGCGCAAAACTCAACCCTGGTCTCGGTTTTGAGTGGGTCAAGTGGTTTTGACCACAGTCAACGCTGACTGGGCATGCCAACTCAGCAGGCACTCTCTCCCTTTATCTCGAACCTCCAGCCACTGTCTCCCTTCTCCCGTTCTCAGCCGCCGCACCAGAGAGAAAGAGAAAGAGAGCGAGAGCACCGCCCCGCATCACTCCGGCCGGCCGCCGGCGAGCCTGGAGCCCGCCGCCGCCCGGCTCCCTCCTCCCCTTTGTCTCTCCCTTCCTCTTCCTCCATCCCAGATGCGCCACCACAATCTGCCTTGTGTGCGCGCGCCACCCCACGTCCCCACCACCGCTCCTCGGCGAGCGCAGCCTCCGGCGAGGGCCAACATGGCCGCAGCGCCTCACCTCGTCCCCTCCGCCTCCACCTTCTCTCCTAACGCCCGGGCACCTCCTCTCTCCCGATCCAGGCACGCCCGTGAGCCACTGTCGCCGCTGACGGGCCACACTATTGTGACCCTACCTCGTCGGCGCCTCCATCCAGACGCCTCCCAGTGACCATGGGGCGCCTCCAGTCGCCGGCAGCTGACCTTGGCGTCGCAGGCGACCCAGGCGGCAGCAGCGGGATTGGATGGGGTCTTGGGCCGGAATGAACAGAGAGAGAGGGAGAGAGGGATCAAGATGTGTGCTTGCATGGGTTGCTGAGTTGGCCTGCCCATTCAGTGTTGACTGTGGTCAAAACCACATGACCCACTCAAAACCGAGACCTGGGTTGAGTTTTGCACCTAGTGGTTAGTTGGGGATGTATTTCGATCGGTTTTGAAGTTGAGGGTTGTAAATCAAACCGACTGGTTAGTTCAGGGTTGAAATGTGGACTTTTCTCTACCGTGTGGCCCCCATGTGGGTTGAGCCATAGGTTGTGCACCACATCCTGGGGCTTTTCTAGACCTTGTTACAATGTCGCATGTCGTCTAGTATTTTAAAAACCCAACCCCATCCTTGAAACTATTCTGTATTTTTTCTCTTTTATTTGTAAAAAAAGGGCAGCCCAGTGCATGTAGCTCCCGCTTGCGCAGGGTTCGGGGAAGGGTCCGACCACTTTAGTATTTTTTTCTCTTTTATTTGTATTTTACCAATTTCAATGGTATCTTAACCTACCTAGCTTGTGCCAAGCTCTCTTAACTAGTCTTGAAAATCAGGATGTTGGAGCCAATGCAGCTCAGATGTGAATTTGGGGGGGCTGTTATGACTGAGATCTATCGCTCATTTTCCATTTCTAAATGCACGCTTCCAATCCCAGAAAGAACCTATCGCTTTGTTTATCTATACTTTTTTACCCTTTAGACTTTGTGATTTAGGGGTATTGGAGGCCCTGAATTCTCTTCCTTTTTGGAACATTCGAATCATATTTTATTTTACCAGCGCACTTTCTCTGTGAACTCAAAGGAACAAACTTTGCTGGAAGCTTTTTAAACCATTTCGATGACTTGGTGAAATCTCACCAGAGTCGCCTCTTATATTAGCTAGCACCCATACATCTAGCTTTTCTCATGATATCCCTATCTGGTAAAGTTTTTAAGGAGTTGGAATGTTTAGTTGTACCTTTTAAATTTCTCGTCAGTCTTTCAGCTTTAACTTGCCTCGTGACTGGGAAGGCTCTTGGTCCTTCTAGGTTGCTCAACATTGAGTTGTTTTCTACCTTTTTTGTGTTTCACCACCTTTTATCTGTCATTTGTGAAGCTTCATCATTTACTTTAGTATTGTTAAGATCACCTTTCTATGGTATGACCATACCTTCTTTATTAGGTTTCCTGTTTTGCATATCGTCTGCGTATGGTTCAGGATCTTGTTCACCTTAGTAGCTCCGATTGTATCGCTAACTTCGTTCTTTTCGCCGGTCCCCATGACCTTAGCAGGAGCAGATTTGGATTTGGCCTCGGTAGGTTTTGGGCATAGTTTTTACCAAAACGAGTAGAAAGCATTCTTATAGCAAATTAATATTGTTAATACTCTTGTAATTCTCTAAAGCTTTCTTCTCTCGTTGGAGTTTCTTTTCCCCTTTTGCCGCCATCTTTATCATTTCAATTGATTCACTTTACAGGTTGGTATCTTGCACATGCGAAAAGGTCGCAAAGGTCCGAGGCGCACTTTAAGTCTGAGATTAAATGTATCAAATGACGTAGAGGTGTTCACAAGTGGTATGCATCCTTTCAGTTACTATGAAGCTTCTAGTAAAATGCATATGGATTTGGGGCTCGGGACATATATGGTTATATGTTTTATTTATGTTTGTATATTTGCATGTGTGTTTTCCTACGTTCATTTCTATATGAGATACATAATGAAATTTTGCCGTCCAGATATCTGACTTGTCTCTGCAACAGATTGTGCCTAATCATTTGATGAAGGTATTTACCCCCCCCACCCCTATGTCCTATATTATATGAAATAAAGATTGATCTTATATCTTTTTTTTATATTGCAGAAAGGGAAGAAGACACTGATCAACGAATTGGATTGTGCTTGTACTAAGGAGACTGGGATGTTGTTGTTACAGTGATTGTGGCTTAGGTAGTTGGTTTCAGGGCGGTTGGTCAGTGTTTAAAATTTGTGGCAACTTTGTTTTGAGCGACCCGTTCGCTACCAGTATGGGCACTCATTGATGGTGGTTCGAGTGGTCACCGTAAGCTTATGTTGGATGAACTAATTTGCTGACATAAACAAATGATGAATGTTTTCTTGGTAGTTTGCTTGTACAAGCACGCGCAGTCAAAATTTTGATTCTGGGATTGTGCTGCTTAGGTTCGTATTGATTTTGGCAGATTCCCACGTGCCACTTTGTCCTCGACTATTCTGACTCCAGCATACGGAGGGCGTTTTGGCAGATTCCCACGTGCCACTTTGTCCTCGACTATTCTGAGTCCAGCATACGAAAGGCGTTTGTTCTGAGTGCGCACTGTAATTTTGAAGCAGGGCGAGACAAGTTTAGCTAGGCAAAGGACGTATTTGGTTGCTCGCATAAAGCCCAACCAGGATCGCATGGGATGTATTTCATCTGCTTCTCGGGCCGCATAGAACTTCACCACCGGCATGTCTCCTAGGGAATAGCTGAATCCGTTGCCCCTTTGTTACACACCTCGGGAAGTGAGGAAGGCGGGTGAGATGTTTATAACTCCCCTTCCTCTCGCGAGTCACCTTCCACTCCCTATTCACACCGTCCTCTCTCACTCTCCTCGTTGCCCCTCTGGTCTCTCCTGTGATGGCTCGCCGCGCCGCCCCCTCACCCACACCATCGCCGGCAGGAACCCAATCCAAGAACGGTGGGTGGCCGGCCTCGCCAAAAGCGGCATTGACATCATGGCGGCCATCTGCGCGCTGTCCCCTTTCTGCACCAGGCCGCATCCTTCGGACAACACGGTGTCGGCTGCTCCGCCTTCGCCTCCATATCCGGACCTGCTAGTCCTGGGTACGAATGTGCCGTCAGAGGGGACCCCACCGGGTGCATCGTTGTTGGGAACCCCAATGGTCGGAGGTTTTTTTACCCCCATTCGGGGGTTTCCTACGGGGAGCACAGCAGACCCCTCTTCCTCTACCTCACGTGTCGCTAGGAGCCCCTGCGCATCGATGATGGCCCTAGGCATGACCGGGTCATCCTCTTCGGGCGGTCCGCGTTCCCGCCAGGGTTTTCTCCTCGGCCGACCTACGCTCCAACGACAACCGCTCCGGTAAGTTCCATTGTCCCTCTTTGCTCGTAGATGTAGTTTAGGGTTTGTGCTCAGTGAGTACTAGGCATGGATTCGATTGGATTCGATCTGATTCCAATCAATTCAAATCAAATCGGTTGTTGTTGACTAACAATGTCGCGCGTTGATAGGAGCACCGACGCCTCGGTGATGGCCATAGACATGGCGGGGTCATTCTCTTCGGACGGTCCCGCCAGGGTTTTCTCCTCGACCGACCTACACTCCAACGACGGTCGCTCTGGTAAGTTCCATTGTTCCAGGATTGTGCTTAATGAGTACTAGGCGGCGACACCACCGGGTGCGTCACTGTTGGGAACCCCAATGGACGAAGTTTTTTATCCCCATTCTGGAGTTTTCTACGGGGAGCACAGCAGACCCCTCTTCCTCTACCTCGCGTGCCGCTAGGAGCACCTGTGCATCAATGATGACCCTAGGCATGACCGGGTCATCCTCTTCGGGCGGTTCGCGTTCCCGCCAGGGTTTTCTCCTCGGCCGACGTACGCTCCAACGACAACCGCTCCGGTAAGTTCCATTGTCCCTCTTTGCTCGTAGATGTAGTTTAGGGTTTGTGCTCAGTGAGTACTAGGCATGGATTCGATTGGATTCGATCTGATTCCAATCAATTCAAATCAAATTGGTTGTTGTTGACTAACAATGTCGCGCGTTGATAGGAGCACCGATGCCTCGGTGATGGCCCTAGACATGGCGGGGTCATCCTCTTCGGATGGTCCCGCCAGGGTTTTCTCCTCAACCGACCTACGCTCCAACGACAATCGCTTTGGTAAGTTCCATTGTTCCAGGATTGTGCTTAATGAGTACTAGGCGGCGACACCACCGGGTGCGTCACTGTTGGGAACCCCAATGGACGAAGTTTTTTTATCCCCATTCTGGAGTTTTCCACGGGGAGCACAGCAGACCCCTCTTCCTCTACCTCGCATGCCGCTAGGAGCACCTGTGCATCGATGATGACCCTAGGCATGACCGGGTCATCCTCTTCGGGCGGTCCGCGTTCCCGCCAGGGTTTTCTCCTCGGCCGACCTACGCTCCAACGACAACCACTCCGGTAAGTTCCATTGTCCCTCTTTGCTCGTAGATGTAGTTTAGGGTTTGTGCTTAGTGAGTACTAGGCATGGATTGGATTGGATTCGATCTGATTCCAATGAATTCAAATCAAATCGGTTGTTGTTGACTAACAATGTCGATGGGAACTGCCTGGGGTGTGATGCAAAACTGCTGCATGATCATGTGTTCATGCTGGAGTGTTGATGCTAGATTGGTGTTGGTACTAAGTTCATGCTAGATTGCTAGTCATAAATTGTTGTTGCTACATTTGTGCTTGATGTCCGTTGATGCTACCCAAGTGCATTTGTGCTTGATGTTCGTTGGTGCCGCCCAAGTGCTACTGCCACTGATTGATGATATATGTTCATACTTAGGGTTTCTACATGATCGTATTACATGCATGGTGATTAATGTAGGTAGGACAAATGTGTTTGCTCCTAGAGGTAGTAGGAACAATATGAATGCTGCCAAACTTGATGTCATTTTTGGCGCTTCTGAACATAGAACTTGTGCATGCCGCTAAATGTGGAAGTGGCACTGATCATCAGCAGTTGCCAAACATGCAGTGATATGTGAGCTCATAGCACTGATGATTCGCAACTACCACTGATGAGTGGTAGTTGCACTTGGGCATTGCTATGTTCAGATCATAACACCGATCGTTACAACTGCCACTCATCATATGCAGTTGCCAATGATTAGTGCAATGATCTGATCATGCTCTGTTACTAACACACGTCGTCTTAACTAACAAGATCGTAAAGATGGACCGAGACGTTGCCGGTGAAGGAGCGCATGTGGTGGCTGGCGCCGAGGACGCCGAGGACCTGATCCCGACGAACCGGTGGCTGAAGAGGGTGAACCTCCCTGGTAGGGCCACCGGCATGAGCCAGTCGCTGGGCATTGGACGTAAGTCGATGATCATCCACAAGGAGGGGGCACAAGAGCCGCTACGCTTCTATGTCCAAATCAAGGACAAGAAGGATATCGCCATGCTCATCATCCCGCCTAAGTTCAGGGCGGTGATGAAGCAGTGGCTGGTCCTGAAGCCTCCTCGCATAGTCACACTCTCGGCGAACAAGTGGTGCAAGTTTTGGGTGGATGGTCCTTGGAGGGGTTGGCGTACTTCTGCCGCCACAGGATTGTCCCCGACAACCTCCTCGTCTTGTGGATCTTCGGCCTTGTCATGAAGGTGCAGATCTACAACAAGAACAACTCCATCATGTGTAGGGTGTGCTGCCAGAGGCACATCTGCATCAGGAACATCAGTCTCGCCCACTAGATCGTTAGTATGTCTGTCGTTATGTGTGAACTTATCGTGTTATTAGTATGAATCTGTCGTTATGACGTTAAGATGCTGAAAAAATGTCCATATTTTGCCTAGGGATTAGCACCCTGGGGTGGTGCAGGGGCATGGGATGCCCTCTGCTTAAACTTATCTGCTAATGTGTTGTTTTTATGCCTATTTTCGTGTTGTGTGTACGTCTATTTACTTGCTATTGTTATCTCTTATGTTACCTGCAGTGAAGTCCTGTGAAGCGCTGCTAATATGGTGGTAAGGCCACCATATTTGAAAGGGGTGTGCAGAAAACATACATGCACATAGCCAAACAACCGTGGTTTGCATTTGCTCACCTTTGAAGCACATATTCGATCATGAACTCTGATCCTGCCAGGAACAGTGCATGCCACCTGTTCGACCGAATGCCAGAGGGACTAAAACAATTTTCCTGGGGCTGAAATTTGGAGGGGTTATCCACTGGGGCTTCTAGAGGTTCCCTGATTTTTCTCAGAATTTTTGAAGTAGAGGAAGAAGGGTGTCCAGCAAGAAAATCATTTCTGGTCTAGTTTTCATTTGAACCCAATTTGAAAATTTTGAACTAGAGACCAGTGGGTTTTTGCACAATCTCGTTGCGGGTACAAAGGTGTGCCAGGGCTAATTTATTTGGGGACAAAACCTAAAAGGGTCTCATACTTCCTTTGTAAATCCTATGGATCGAAAATAAAGGCAGAAACTAGTTTTGCAATATTTATGAAGTAAAAATATATTTTTCTGGTTGGGGTCTTAGAGAAAAAGATGGGTTGTTTCCTTTGGTCAGAGAGGGAAATTTTAGAGAGGACGATTTTGAAATGATGAATGGCATGAGAAGAATTATGGGTCTCAAATAAAGGTTTTGAAATAATTCTCAAAGGTGATTCTTTAAATAAAATGCCAAGAAGATATTGTTGTGCAAGAAACACCATCTGAAATATTAAAAATTCAGAACCAAGTTTTATAAAAAAAATCATCCTTTGAGTTGAAAAGAAAATCATGTCAAAAGTTTTAAATATTCCACCTCAAAGGAATAAAATTCTTTGTTAAACCAAATTAATTTTTTTTGGGTGTTACAGTCTCAGATCGTGACTCTTCTCTTAGAAACTCTTCACTCCTGACCGACAAAAATAAATGCATAGGTGTGAGCTTTGCTCATCCCAACCCCGCAACCCGCGATGAGGCGTGGCGAGGCGGGCGGCAGATGAGTAGTGCACGGGAACCACTTCTCTTCTCGAATCCCAATAGCATGTGGAAAAGAATCCCTTATAAGGTCCAACTCCGGGTGTGGGACTAAACTTCCCATCACACCCATTTCCACAAAACACACTTGGGCCCTTGTAGATTTTCTGAAATTGTTAAATGAACCCTCATATTTTAACATGGATTGCCGAGCTCTGGCCCTCTTGAGCACCGCCTGAGGTTAAAATCTTTGGGTGCTTGATACGTCTCCAACGTATACATAATTTTTGATTGTTCCATGCTATTATATTATCATTCTAGGACACTTTTTCAGTAATTATTTACCAATTTATATTATTTTTGAGCACTAACCTATTGACCCAGTACCAGTTCCTATTTTTTGTGTGTTTTTTGTTTCGCAGAAATTCCATATCAAACGAAGTCCAAACGCGATAAAAATTTACGAAAACTTTTTTTGGAATATATGTGAATTTTTGGAAGAAGAATCAACGCAACACGGTGCCCGAGGGCCCCACCACGCAACAGGGCGCGGCCAGGGGGCGCGCCCTGATGGCTTGTGTCCAGCCCTTAAGTCGGTTGAGGCTCTCCTTCCGCCGCAAGAAAGATATTTTCACGATAAAAATCCCCTCAAAATTTCAGCCTGATCGGAGTTACGCATCTCCGGATATTTAAGAAACGGTGAAGGGGTCAGAAAACAGTCGCGAAAACAAAAGAGAAACAGAGAGAGAGATCCAATCTCGGAGGGGCTCCTGCCCTCCGGGAGCCATGGGAGCCATGGACTAGAGGGGAAACCCTCCTCCCACCTAGGGAGGAGGCCAGGGAAGAAGAAGAAGGAGGGGCGCTCTCTCCCCCTCTCTCCCGGTGGCATCGGAGCGCCGCCGGGGCAACCATCGTGTCGGTGATCTACACCAACAACTTCGCCGCCGCCACCACCAACTCTCTCCCCCTCTATGCAGCGGTGTAAAACCTCTTCTCCCCGATGTAATCTCTACTTGAACATGGTTCTTAATGCTATATATTATTATTATCCAATGATGTGTGGCTATCCTATGATGTTTGAGTAGATTTCTTTTGTCCTACGGGTTAATTGTGATATGATGTTATTGATATGAGTTGTATGTTTATATGGTGTTGTCCTAAGGTGCCTTCCGTGAGGTGCACACGTGAAGAAATCCCGCTGGAGGGTTTGCGGTATGTTCATGAATCGCTTATATTGGGTTGGTGAGTGACTGAAACACAAACCCGAGTAAGGGGATTGTTTACGTATTGGAGTAAAGGGGGCTTGATGTTTAATGCTATGGTTGGGTTTTACCTTAATGATCTTTAGTAGTTGCGGATGCTTGCTAGAGGTCCAATCATAAGTGCACATGATCCAAGTAGAGAAAGTGTGTTAGTGTATGCCTCTCCCTCATTGCATATGATAAGTATCTATCATGTTATATTCAAACGCCTATGGACAATTTTTCTCTTGCGTTACACAAAAAGCTTTCTACCAAACAACTTACTTATTAATCTTTATCTAAGCAGCCCCTAACTTTTATTTACTTGTTCTTTATTATCTTGCAAAACTATCTATTACACCTACTAAGTACTTTTAGTTTCTTTCCCGCAAATTAGTTTCATACTTGTTCTAGTTAAAGTAAGCATTAGCGTGCGTAGAGTTGTATCGGTGGTCGATAAAACTTGAGAGAATAATAATTCTACCTTTAGCTCCTCGTTGGGTTTGACACTCTTACTTATCGAAAAAGGCTACAGACGATCCCCTACACTTGTGGGTTATCAGTGCTTGATCCTTCACAACAGGTTGTGGACCACATATCACCTTGCTAGTCGACGACTTCAGCACAATGCCTCCTCCGTGCGCAATGTCCTGAGAACTGGCAACATCTTCTGCTTAGCTGCCCATTCGCCCGAGAAATTTGGTACACCATCCTCCTGAATCATCATTTGCACATGTTTATCCTACAAGCGCTGAGAGCAACTCCAACGCGGCGACCCATTTCGTCCGTGTGTGTCCATTTGGTTCGCCGCAGACAAAATCGGTGGCCCAACGCGCCGACCCATACCCAAATCGTGTCCGTCCCCAGTCCGCGCCGACCCATTTCAGGCCCAATTTTGGGCCGGATTTGCGTCCGTGCAGACACGAAACGGACGCGCAACGCGTCCCATCCGTGTCCGCCGCGGGACCACCAGTCAGCCCTTCAACCACCGCCCGCGTCTTATTAAATGCCAACGCCTTCCTTCGGGCCCGCCTGGCAGTGGGTGGAAGGTCCGCGTGGCCGTCCTTTTTAATGGAAGTGTGCGGCGGGGCCATCCTCATCCACTTCCTCGCTTCCGTCCACATCTGGCCACGCTTGCTCCCTCGCCGGCGACCAGAAAACCCTAGTAGCCAGCCACCCATCCACCCATGGGGTTTTTCAATGGGAAAGGGAAGGGGAAGGGGAAGGGGAGCACCGGCGCGAGCTCTTCCCGCGGGTGCTTGACGTCGCCGCCGCCACCGCCGCCTGCTAGGCGAGGCCCACCACCGGCGCGGGTCCGGCTGTACATACTAGTCCACCAGGCGTGATGGCACTGGGAGTACCGCCGGCCGCTGCAGTATCCAGACGTCAACCTGCCCCATGGTTGGCATCTGGATCCGCAGCGGATCCCCATTCCGACAGTGCCCCGATCGGCGCGGGCACACGCGAAGGTGGTTCGCCGGCGCCGGGAGCTCCTCATGCCGGAGCAGCGGGCCATGCGTGCCTATGCCCCAGACTTCCCCAACTGGGAGCGCTGGTTCGCGCTAGAGCACGAGGAGGAGCGCCGGCGGGGAGTCCACGTCGACCACTCCGTCCCTCCTCTGCCTCCCGAGGTCCTGTCAGAGGAGGAGGACGAAGAGGCAGCGTACCAAGCCGCCCTCAAGCTGGCCCTCCAGCAGGCGCTGGAGGCCAGCAGGATCGAGGAGGACGCACAGTGGGAGGGCATGGACCGCGCCCTCAGCTTGTCGGCTGCGCTGGACTCCGTCCACGCCCCGCTTGAAGTCCCGGAGCTTCGGCCGCCGCCGCCGCCCACCGTCGAGCCCAAGGCGGAGCCGGAGCCTACGCCCTTGCGGAAGTGCTCGCCACCTCCACCCACTTATCCAGTCGAGGAGTATGAGTGGGTGGGCATGCTCCGCGAGTGGGTGAGCGCATTGGTCGTCTACTACAACGCCACGCCGAAGGAGGAGGCGGCCCACCTCGAGGAATGAAGGCAGCACTGGCTCGCCGATGAGGAGGCGGACAGCCGGCGGCAGATGCGGTGGGAACAGGAGGAGGAGGCGGACAGCTGGCGGCAGATGCGGTGGGAACAGGAGGAGGAGGCGGACAGCTGGCGGCAGATGCGGTGGGAACAGGAGGAGGAGGCGCTACGCCTCGAGGAGGAAGAGGAGGAGCGCGCCCGGCTTGCCGCAATGCCGCCGCCGCAGCAGACACCGGAGGAGGCTGCCCTGGCAACCTACCAGGCGGCATTCCCGTGGGCTGGGCCGGCCCTCACCTTCATCGACCTCACCGGCGGCGATGAAGACGACAAGGGCAAGGGCAAGGTGGACGGCTAGGGCAGCGTGCGGGCGCGGACTTTTTTTTTGTTTTTATTAATGTTTAATTATGTTTTAAGTGGACTTTGACCGGCGGTTGACCGGCCACGTATGTTTAATTATAATTTTATTTACGTCTGCATGTGGTCCCGTTTTTTTTCAAACGCAATTTTGGGTCTCGTTTCCGTTGGGCGCACCAGCCGACCCAAATAAAAAAGCGGACGCGTCCGTCCGTCTGGCCGACCCAACGAACGAAAAGCGGACAAACTGTGCATCCATTTGGGCCGCCGGTTGAAGTTGCTCTGAGGACGGTTTTGCGGGTTGGTGGCTGACAATTGTTGCCGCTGTTCCGAAGCGTGGTTGTGCAGAGGTGAGCTCCCTGATCCTGCTCACAACTCGTTACGTTTTGTTGGAATGCAACAGCCAATTCTTCGATGGAGTGACCGTGATGCAAGCATCAACTGTTAGGAGAATAAGGTCGGATTTTGGATTGTGGAAAGAGAAAAATTCATTCTAGGTCATCATACTTGTCGCGGTGGTCGTTTTAGTCCACGTAGTTAGAAATACTCGAAATACGGTTACCATGTCTTAGGGGTTCATATAGGGTTCATTCTATGATTTTGTCTACGTACACATTGATTTGGCGGTTGACTGGTCCATGTGAACGTTGACTGACAAGTCAGCTCCAGACCGTCGCTGAGCTGCAATACGCGTATAGACCAGGTTTTTTTTTGGCAAAATCTCATCGAATTAAAAGAACTTCCCCACCTGGTCGCACCACCTCGTCGAGGGAGGCCTTGGCGCGGCGCGGCGGCGACTCGTAGGCCTGGATGGTGTAGGGCGGGCTGGATGTGTGCAGCGTGGCGGGGTTCACGACGATGCCGGGGCCCCCACGACATGAGAGGCTTGACTGCCATCATCCGCACGACCACGAACGCCGCCCCGGAGAGGAGCACCCAGAGGGACGTCACCGGGCTGCGCCGGTCATCGCCGCTCCCTGAGATGGCCACGGAGAGCGCGAGCAGCACCCACGCGACCACGTCGTTGAACGCGGCCGCCGCCAGCGCCGTCTCCCCGATGGTCGTGGTGAGCAGCTTGAGCTCGGCGAGGATGTGCGCCAGCACGGGGAACACGATGATGGACATGGCGACGCCCATGAAGATCAGGAAGGGCGTGTACCCGGCCTGGTCGGCGCCGGGGATGGTGCGGCAGATGACGAAGGCGACCCCGACCCCGCAGGCGAACGGGAGCGAGATGCCGGCCGCAGCGATGGCGAAGGCGCGGCGGTCGCTGCGGCGGACGGAGCGGAGGTCGAGCTCGAGCCCCACGAGGAAGAGGAAGAAGAGAAGGCCGAGGCTGGCGATGGACTCGAGCACCGGCGCGCTCCAGGGCGGGAAGAGCGCGCGGAGGTAGGCCCCGTTGCGGCCGAGCGCGGAGGGGCCGAGCAGGATGCCGGCGACGATCTCGGCGATGGCCTTGGGCTGGCGGAGCGGGCGGAGGAGCAGGGCGATGAGGCGTCTGAGTGCGCCGTCCACAAGGGCCGAAAGAACCGGCATGGCGACGACGACCTGGAGCAGGAGGACGAGAGGCGGAACAAGCAGCTGGCGCTGTCCGACGAAGAGACTGTCCGGGAGATGTTCGACAAAGTGCTCCTCTGCAACGATGTCAACTGCATCCTTCAGTCACCGCTGCCGGCCGAAGCGGAGATCAACACAGTGTACGTGAAAGGGCCTGGCAACCGGAGAGGGCGCAAGAAGGGCAAGACCGGAGTGGCCACCGTGGAGGAGGAGTCCATCGATCTGACGACGTTGCTCATACACTGTGCCCAGGCAGCGGCTATCGATGATCACCGCGGCTCAGGTGAGTTGCTGAAGCAAATCAGGCGACATTCTTCTCCTCATGGGGATGCCGGGCAGAGACTGGCACACTACATTGCTAATGGGCTCGAGGCTCGCCTTGCCGGCACCGGTAGCACCGTCTACCGCTCGCTTGCGGCGCGATGATATGGAACTGCATGCCCGTTCATGAGAATGTTCAGGTTCTACTCGAATGAAGCCATCTTGGATGCTACCAAGGGTGTGACAAGCGTGCACATTCTGGACTACGGCATAGACTATACCGGGGCTTCCAGTGGCCAATCTTCTTGTAGCGGATCTCAAAGAGAGATGGTGGCCCCCAAGAATCCAAATCACCGGCATTGACTTACCGCAGCCAGGGGTTCCGGCCTGCCGGCCTTGTTTTAGACGCAGTCCTTGCCCCTCAGGGTCGGGAGCAGGTGGGCGTCGCCGGTCATGGGGTCGCACACGCACATGTGCAGCACGCAGGCGCTCTTGACGCGACGGAGGTCCATCACGACGTGGCCATTGCGGGACGCGACGACGCGCGACGACGAGCCCAGCACGCCGCCGTCGGCGAGCGAGAGATCAGGCTTGGAGAAGGGCACGAATCCCTCGCCGCGGGAGCGGGAGCGGGAGCGGCCGTGGCTGCTGTTGTGCAGGAAGATTTTGCAAAATACCCCCTGGTCTACACACGTATTGCAGCTCAGCGACAGCTTGGAGCTGACTTGTGAGTCAACGCCCACGTGGACAAGCCAGTCAACCGCCAAATCAGCGTGTGCGTAGACAAAATCGTAGAATGGACTGTATGTGAACCCCTAAGACAAGTTTGATGACCGTATTTCGGGTATTTCTAACTACGTGGACTAAAGTGACCATTGCGACAAGTATGAGGACATACAGTGAATTTTTCTCCTGTGGAAACTAGCTAGGCCTATGCCTGATGGACGCGTGTCAGGGTGTGCATTCGGTTTTTTTGGTTTGATTCGGTTCGGTTTATACGGTTTTTGGTTTATACGGTTTTTATACTTCGGTTTATACGGTTTCATACATAGATACGGTTCGGTTTCGGTAATAACCATTTAATTTCGGTTCGGTTTCGGTAATAACCAAAATAACCGAAGTTGACTTGAATGAACAACATATTTTTTTTCTTAGCACATGATTGAATATGTGTATGTAAGTTAGATTTCTCTTGTGTGAGTTGTGTATGTGTAGATCAGATCATTATATGGTTGATATTATTTGGTCCTGGCATTAGATGGAAGCAGATCTACGTAAGTGTAGATTAGATCATTAGATGGCAGTGCATTAGAGGGATTAGACACGTTTCAGATTAACAGGGCAATTAGAAAAAGAGAGTCAATCATGCACTCGTGCATGCAGTACTGCGTGCATGCAGTACTGCGTGCATGCATCTCCCACAAGGCCACGATCCACCTGGTGGGGCCCTCTCCAGGCCGATCCTCTCCGGCTGCGTTGGACTCTGAGATGAAGCGTTGTGGGCTGGACAATTTGAGCCCAAACAAGAAATGCATGCGCCAGGTGCCCAGGTCAGCTCGGGTAGTAGTGGTTTTAGTACCACATCGCGGAGCGAGCTGCTGCGCGGTGTGCTGAAGACTATAAAAGGTGGTGAGTTGCTGCGCTGTGAAGCCAGGTCTTTGTACAGCAAAACGAGTTCGGTTATTTCGGTTTAACCGAAAACCGTTCGGTTTTTAACCGAAAAAATCGAAGGGTAAATGGTTTTCAGATTTGGAAACTGAAACTGAAACCGGAACCCAAAAAAACCGAAAATTCGGTTCGGTTTGGTTTTTTTATTTCGGTTTTTGGTTTTCGGTTCGGTTTTGCACACCCTGAGACGCGTGGGATAGTAGTATTTTGCCTCGTTGCAGGTTGTTCTTGGATCTGCTATAACTGAACCAGGTTCTTGTTCTACTTTCTCTCTTGTCCACTACTATAAAAAGAGTAAATTGAAATTCTCCGGAAATTCATTTTGGCTCATAGGTTTATATGCATCCATTGTCTAAATACACATTTCAAAATGTAAAAAAAATTTGAGAAAAAATCTCGCGTGTAAATCCAGACATTATATGTGCGTGCACCAAGTTTCGATGAAAAAGAACATTTTTTGTGGCTTGTGTAAAAAAGACAATTTTTTATGCTTGAATACAGCTATTCACGAGGCATATTTTTATCTTTTTTATACATGCCACAAAAAAATTCTTTTTTCACCGAAATTTTGTGTGCAAACATAGGATGTCCGGATGTATACGCGGGATTTTTTCTTGAATTTTTTAAACATTTTGAAATGTGTTTTTATACGTATTTCATAATAGGTGTATATACACCTAGGAGCCAAAACGCCACTCTCGAAATTCTCCCAAATCCACCAAAAGTAGTGTACATAGGATAACTAGAAGCCTCCAATCAAATCAACTTGAAATCACTATTTTTTAGTGCAGTCAAAATATCTTTCTGGACATGTTAATTCTCACATATATTTGTAATATTCGTCGAGACGTACAATTGCACTTGCACGCTTACTAGTTCATCCAAAAGTCCAAACTGATGAAGAGAAGCGCGTATCTCCAACTCGTACAAGCTTTGCTCCGAAGAGCTTGGAGGTTGGCCCGCCACAATGCGGTCCCGGCGCTTGTCCTTTGCGGTGCGGACCTCGGCCGCGATCTTGGCTTGATGTTGTGGCGATAACGACCTCCGCCGAGCACCAGAGGTCCCGACCATTGCAACGGCGGATGACGGACAAGACAAACGATGGTCAGTTGGTGGTCGCCCGACAGTTGGTACGGAGTGAGAAGGTGCTCGGGACAGTAGAGTTTTGGAGTGTTGCCAGCCGGAATAGAATAGCCTGGGCAAGCGAATCGTTAGGTTGAATGTGGGCGGTCGAAATAGGTTTCTTGTTCGCCGCGTCGGTGTGAATGTGGTGCACGCGGATGTCCGGTCCGCCGGCATGAATGAGGGTGGAAAGCCGCCCTGCCCGGTCCCATCTAGTCTAACATGTATGAATGCGGCGTAGAGAGCGAGAGGACGCAACAAAATTGGGGGCAGAGAGGTTTTTGGGTGGATCCACATTGTTAGAGTCCGACGTGGCGGACGTCCGGATGCTCGCATACCTCCCTTTTGTTGGGTTTTGAATAAATGTTCGAATGTTTTCGGATAAATTTGATGACTGCTATTGGACTGAACAAAAATATTGGACCCCTGTTGCAGATATTCGTGGGTGATTTGGTGATCGCGTTGGAGTGTGGCCTCGGGATCTGATCTGGTCGGAGAGGGCAATTTCGCTGTGTTTCTAACGGCTGAGCACGCGGTGGGGAACGGATTCGAATGGCCGTGCCGCAGCGTGGACGACGTTGTCATATGCCCGTCGGAAAAAGTCCATTTCAAACCCTGAACTCGTAGAGGTTCGGCGAAACTAACCCTCAAGTCGAAATCCCGGTCAATTGCACCCTGAACTATGCAATCCCAGTCTAAATTGAACCCTAGCATCGTTTGAGGCGTAAAAATGCTGACGTGGCAAATGTCAACCGGGATTCGTCTCGCTAGTGGGCCGGTAGTGTTGACCACGGCGCGCATCCGTCCTCCGCGCTGGGCAGCCCATTTCTCTCTTTTTTTTGTCTGCTCAATTTTTTCTGTTACACTGCTAAAAAAGGTGGATGGGCCAGCCCACTTATCTTTTTTTGTCAGCTCATTCATGGCCGTTTTTTTTTCTAAATTCGTGAACTTTATTTCTTTTGAAAATCCCGGTTCATGAGGTTTTTTTATATTCGTTACTTAGATGTCCACTGGTTAAAAACACTAAAAATTTATGGGATTTTAATTCGAGCATTAAAAAAATGTGATTTAAAAACAATATGCAAATTAGAAAAAAATTCGTTGATTTAAAAAAACACGAATTTAAGAAAAAGATGGAAAATAAAAAGTATAAAGTAAAGAAATGAAAAAGAAAAGGAAAGAAAGGAAAAGGAAAGAAAAAGGAGCAATTGAACACAACATATCATGTCCCGGTGTTAGTTGCGCCTCCCAACATTAATTGGTAACTTTTAGGATGGGGAATAGGAATTTAGAGGAGGGAGTTGTAACGAGATTAGACATGGGAAGGGTAATTTTATTCTCAATCCCTTGTTTGGTATTTGATGAGTTTTACACGTGGGAATTTGAGAGGGATGTTTATTCCCTTGTTTGGTTAGTGGGAATTCGTGGGGAATTAGTCAGGAGACAACAACATAAGTTATGATGAAGGGACGAGATGTTCTGTGTAAATTAATTCCCTCTCAATTCCCACCCCCTCCCCTGTTAATAAAATGGTGGGCGTTGGACTCTACACTCCCACGCCCAGTCCCTCATAAATTCCCATTCCCTCCAACCAAACAGGTAACTTTATATCTTAGAGCCCCCTAATTCCCATTCCCTCTTTCTAATTACCCCCAACCAAACAAGCAGTAAGTGGCCTCGTGTTCGAGTTCACGGTCACACGGTATGCTTATTTTTTTTATTTAACGAAAAAAAATCTAAAGCGGCCGGTCCATCAGGCGGGTGCTCCTATTGGGCGCTGCAGGCGCCAGGGAAGTTCCCTGGCGCCCACGCGGCAACCCCAATGGGCCGGCCCATTAGAGCCAGATAGGCCACATCAGAAAACAGACCAAAAAAATCGTAAAAAAACGTGATTTTTTTTTCGTGGATTTTGGAAAAAAGTTCATGTTTTTTTTAAAGTTCATAAATTTTAATAAGTTCATGGGATTTGAAAAAAGTTCATCGGAAATGAAAAAGTTCGTGGAATTTAAAAACAAGATTTGTTGAACTTAAAAAAAAGTTCATAAAAATAAAGAAAGTTCATTGATTTTTTAAAAGTTCATTAAACTTGCAAAAAAGTTCATCGATTTTGAAAAAAGTTCATCAAAGTTTTAAATAAATTCATCAATTTTTATAAAAGTTCATCAAATTTGAGAAAAAGTTCATCATTATTAAAGAAAAAATTGTCGAACCTGAAAAAAGTTTATCATTCTTCAAGAAAAATTCATCGAATTTGAAAAAAGTTCATCATTCTTAAAGAAAAATTCATCAAATTTGAAAAAGGTTCATGATTCTTGGGAAACAAATCGGTGCATTTAACAAAACAAAAAAGAAAAGGTAAGAAAAATAAAAGGAACAAAAAAGAAAGAAAAAGAAAAAACAAATAAAAACGTGCAAACTGGGAAACCGGGGAACGAATAAAAGGTAGAAAAAAACATGTATACACAAAGCGGCTAGCTAGCTTAATGGTTACTGCCGTTTTCTTGGAACGCAGAGGTTTCGAGTTCGATTCATATCACGGACGCATTTTTTAGTCTCTACTAAACAGAAGGAAAGAGAAGTAAATGGGCCGGCCCAACGCTGAGAGCTGCAGGCGCCAACTCACAAACTGGCGCCTGCAGCGCTAAATAAGAAATGCCCCATCAGCTCATCAGGGTTCAAATCCTGATGCTCGCATTTATTCCTGGAATTATTTCAGGATTTCCGGCGATGCGCATTCAGTGGGAGAAGACGTTCCCGTCGACGACGAGGTGACTACGATGACTTCGTAAATTTCAAGATGATATGTCGGCTCAGTCTCTCGGAGGTGCTCATAGGGGTAGGGTGTGCGTGTGTGCATTCATAGGGGTGAGTGTATGCGCGTGTATATGAGCGTTTGCGTCTGTACTGTGTTCAAAAAAAAAGGCATCAAGGGTTTGCACCCTTTGCGACTTTTTTTAACGAAAATAATTAAACGGTTCGGTCCATTAAGGAGCAGGGGTTGCACCCTTTGCGAATCTATACTACTATTAAATAAGCAAACATATTCATCTCTAAGTGTCCCAAGTAATCTACACGTAACAGCACGGACAAATAACAACCTCACGATTGAGATCACTTATTTTGATCTAACCATTGAGATTACACTAACCCTTAACCGGAAGTGGGTTTAGCAATTTCCTTAGGCGGACGAAAACTCTGCCACCGCGTAATTAGCGCTAGGGTGAATTCCATATATGCCACTCAAAACTTGCCGAGAGCCTCATATGCCATTGGAAATTTCCCTCTCCCAAATATGCCACTGAAAATTTGCACCGCGTACAGATATGCCACTATCGCGAGTTGATTGTTAGTTGACCGTTAAGTGGCAGTTGAAAAGACGATTTTGCCCCTGGTCGTTCCCTGCATACTGTAGCGTTCGGTGCACTGCACTGTAGCGTTCGGTGCACCGTAGCTCTGGCTTTTTCAAAAGTGTGAACATTTTTTGAAATTTCAAATTCTGTTTTTCAAAAATTTCAACTACTTTGGCGTTCCAGCACTGTGGCATCCAGTGCAGCGGATGACAAACTGTAGCGACCAGCGCCTACTTTTTAAAAAATGTGAACATTTTTTGAAATTGCAAACAAATTTCGAAGTCCGAACAAATGCACCCATTTTTTGAAATTTGAAATTTGAAATTTTTGAAAAAACAGAATTTGAAATTTCAAAAAAATCGAAAACAGAATTTGAAATTGCGCTACTGCAGTGCAGTACAACGAACGCTACAGTGCGCAAGGAACGACTAGGGGCAAAATTGTCTTTTCAAGTGCCACTTGACAGTCAACTAACGGTCAAACTGTCCATAGTGGCATATCTATACGCGGTGCAAATTTTCAATGGCATATTTAGGAGAGGGAAATTTCCAATGACATATGACGGTCTGGGCAAGTTTTGAGTGGCATATATGGAATTCACCCTTAGCGCTAACATCCCGCGTTCTGAGAGGTCATCCGCTCGGGGACCCAGGCACCCAGCCCCCTTGTGCGCTGACGACGGAGACTTCGCGGCGCATCTGGTCGCCGCCCCTACTCCTGAGGGCGCCACGCGCCGCGCGTCGAGAGGTTGAGGGAGTGGCCCATGGATGTCGTTCTCCTCTGCTTTGGTGATCTCCATGGATGCGGGAGACCATGAGGTCGCCAGATCGTCGTTGGCTGACCGAAGGGTCCCCGGAGGACGGCCATCGGCTGGGAGCCTCGCCATCTACCTCCACTAGCCCTCCATTGCTCCCCGCACATCGCACCCCTCCCCAACCTGTCGTGCCCCGCCTCTGATCTGACCATCGACGTCGGCGCTGCTGCTGCCAGTGGCGATGCCCGCGGGAACCAAGCGTTTGACGGCGGCCAGCGGCTTGTCGGTCACCATGGGCGAGATTTGTCCAAGCCGAGGAGCGGAGTGGCGGGGCCGACGGCGTCGCACCTCAGGTGGGCTTACTGGTTCGCGCTATGGGAGCTTGAGGAGACCACCGACGAGATTGTTTACGGAGGCAAGCTGAAAGATTCAACCATCATTGTTTATAGAGAAACGCTCACCACCATGCCGTCCACTGGATACCCTGCCTCCCGGTCATGCCGCGTTGCTATCGGCCATGTGCGTTACCGGCCCACGCCGCCGCACTAAGCTCCTTGAGGTACCTCGCCGAGGGAGGGCATGGACTGCACTAACAATCTGAGCCAAGGCATCGTGTCCGACCTCAAGCTGGACGCCGACGACATCGTCAAGCTCAAGCACGGCCACTCACCTCATAAGGTCTCTTCGTCCTCCTCCCAGAAGCTTAGCCGCCCCTGAAGACAAAACTCAGATGCCAGGTAATTGATTTGTCGAGTTGTGTTTTCATGTAACATCCGGTTTATACCATAGCAAACGAAAGGATCTTCTCCAAAGCAAAAAAGAAACAGTTACTTGATTTCTCACACAATTAAGGGACTACACAGCACATCTTAACTAATCAGTCCAGCCGACACCCACGCTGCAGCGACTCTGAAGTCTGAACTTGGTGGAGACGTGGAAGAGGAGCATCATTGCCTTGCAGTTTCGAGGGGGAGGAGCCTGCAATGATCCGCAGTCAAGAAAGGTACTAATTATATACATATCCCCTAGCTACAAAAACAATGTCATCTTCTAAACATTCGGTCAACCCAGACCACCATGAACAATCAATCTAAACACTACATTGTTCGGACATGTGAATTCATATGATAGTAAGATTGGTAAGATGATAAATCCATGTGCGTAGTAGCTAGATGGTTTCAGGATCTTCATTGCAAGCACCTACATGAACCTGTTTATTTTTGTACTCTTTGGTTAATTTAATAGATGAACGGACCACCTCAATGCAACACTCCTGCAAAGATCCAACGTCTTCGTCAGTTATTAGCGATGGGGCGTGTGGCTGATGCTTGCGGCAATGGAAGACCGGTGTCCGCGAGCACCCTGGAGCATGGTCGGACTGCGACTTGGTGGTGGTCTCCGCCTTGGCTGTGCAGATGCCTAGAACAGGGGTGGTAGATGATTGGTGGCAATCCGTGAGCGATCAGGACGGCCGTGGGTGCCCTTTTGGGGATTTTTTTTGGCGTCTGGGTCCTTTTTCAGGTACAAACATGAAAATATGGGGTATGGGTAAGAAGAAATGCATTTACACATATCAGGGTCATAGCCAGAGGATTGATATGCTTGATTCACTCCTAATGGTTGGTCGGTTGTTTCTGATGGGGCTGATAGTTCTATGACGGTAAGAATTTGATCCAACCTATTAAGTGATACCACAAACAAATTGTAGGAGAGTCTGCTGATTGGTTCAACCTATAAAGCTGACGTATGTTCTTAGTTGGTCACAATAGAGATAATATTAGGAAGATGAATAAACACGTGCTATAGCAGAAGAAATCCTTTATATTTCTGGAATCACTGATTGTTGCTAGATCTAGGATTTCACAACTGGACAGCTCCTGCATGATTTTAGGCTTCATGATGGTCCGCTGAACTGTTATGATTTTCTTCCCCATCAGTTCTTACTGGCCACATGTTAGATGGTGATAGTATGTTGTACAACCTGTACAAGAACATAAGATATGTTCCTAGAAAATATATTTCCTACAAATTTATTTATATATCATCTAGACTTGGTTGTAACTTTTGCTTTCTGTTCTTTCCACAAACTTTCTCAGGTTCAGCTCATAAGTGTTAAATTTTGGGACCTCGAGACTTTTTGAGTTGATTGCATCCTCTGAACCAGAGTATAATGGTATCTCCTAATCATCTAATTGATGATTCAGTAAGCTCAGAATCACTCATGTATATCTCAAGTTCATGCTATCAATTTGTATTCAGATTGTGAAATAATGTAGTTTTATTAAAACTATCGATGCGCAGGCTTCCAACAAATTTATGTCCTAAAAATTTACAACTTTTCTTAAGCTGCATTTGATAATAAGCTTGGCTTAAATGTAATCTAATTTCAACCTAACTTTAATCAACCAAGAGCATGTCTGAATTCTACTAGCTCTGTAGCGGTTTGGAACTCGGTTTGGAACTCGCGAGGAACTTCCATTTTCCAGTTCTTAGAGAGTTGTTACCTATTGTCACTTAATTTGGCCTTCCGTTTGTTTCACTTCACTGCAAGGAAGAAGTTCTGATACCAAAGAGATTCAGGTGTTCTGATTCTACTAGCTCTTTCTTGTGATGATGAAAGAGTACATCACAGAGCCCCTACAACTGTAATAGGTAAGAAAGGTGCAGATCCAACCCTAGGATAAATGGCATGAATCATCTTTCCAGCATGCAAAAACATGTCTTAACTGAATCAACATAAGTGTCAGTAGGATCAGGTGTCTAATGACAAGATGATTAGAATTGAACCAGAAACCAGACATATCATTTTGGGGGTAGAACACTAACATGAAGTACTCCATCCACCTATCTATATGAAATAGGCCCTACAACAGTAGTCTAACACCAGAGCAACAAAAACAAGGGAAATTTGTCATGCATGGATGGCAGACACATCGTGTATGGAAGCAAGGTAGTTATAAGGAATGAGCTTTACGTATGCAAGAATTACTCTAGACTCTGGATATTCTTTCAGTTATTATCAGTTTCAGCTACAGAAGCGCAGTGTGAGGGAGTTTTGAGTTTTCTTAAACTAGATGATGCCCCGCGCGTTGCTGCGGGATTTTTTTTCCAGAAAAGACAGGATACAAATTTAACAAAATGCCTTGCACGTTCTGAGTAGCTGGCAATCTACACTGAGGTATGGTCAATAGGCCAACACACGCCTCACAGTGGAGGTTTGCAGAAACTACGCGGATGATATCATATATCAACAATTGACACAAATGCATGTACTCCAGTATGATGATATATTTGTAGCCTTGTACTGTTGAAAAGCATCTAGAATTGTGAGAAACCTTCCCGCGTGTTGCTGCGGGACCGTAGAGACTTTTTTGATAGTATATTGATATATAAGTGGTGAAGAAAATTAAAATCTGATTCTATATGAAATATACTATAGATCAATGCGTCAAAAATTAAAAACATATTGGATATTCATAATAGCTGAAAGCAGTCTCCCTCTATAATAACATGAAAGTATTTTGGTACGTGTATGTGTATTGGTTGGCCAATTGTTTGTAGAGCTAGCAACATATGAAGAGGCTTATATCAAATCCATGAAAATTTTCATATGGAAAATACTACATATCCGTGTACCGGAAAATTGAGAACATATTGGATATACACAATGCGTGAAAGTAGCGTTTCCTCTAAAATAACATACAAGTACTATGGTCATGTATGCTTATTGGCTGGCCATATTATTCCTAGAGGTAGCAACGTGCGAAGAGGCTGATCTCCAACCCATGGGAGTTTTACTGATTCAACGTTGATAAGAAAGGATATTTTACTTATTCAATATTGATAAGAATGTCATTCAAAAAATCTTGATAAGAATATACTAAACTCACAAGAAAATAAGAATATATACTACGACAATGGTATCTGAAATTCTGAATGAACTAAAAAGATGTGTGCTCTTAGCTGCCACATATGAGAAAAGGACGCAGATCATTAACACCAAAAAGCAAGCATGTGGTTTGCAAGTCTGATATGCTAATCATATCACTCACAGTCTGTTTATTACTCCCAACCATCAATGAAGAAAAAAAAAACCAGATGAATCATGAACTTCTAAGGCAGATGAGTAAGGTCTTTGGGGCTGATGGGGTCACACCGGAGGCTGTAGCACCCAGGTAGTCGGATCCTGTAACACGTTAAGAAGGGAAGTTAGAGGCTACCCTTCACAAAAACGAATGCTGACATTATTGCAAAAGAAAAAGGAAACGGACTTGCCCGCGCTTGGCCCTCAAGCCGACCGAAAACCCCGCCGTTGATTCGCCAACTTCGATGGCTTCGCCAGTGATTTGTCAGTATGCCCGCGTGTCCGTCGGCTCTTCATCATCCATCTCTCTGATTGTTCTACGGGAAGATGTAAGTTACTGGCTCAGAAGAAAGTAGTAGGTCCACATGCTACCAGATCGGTAAGCGCCAAGAAACCAAGACTGGCCATTTCCATACCAGCGGCAGCTGCAGCTGCACATATTCGGTTTTGTTGATCTATATAGTACAAATATGGGATTAACATCTGCCTGGCGAAGTACAAACTCGACGGCATGGCCTATGGTAGGCAGAACGCTGGATTGAGGAGGAAGACGTATGGACATGTATCGCTATTAAAGTACCTATGGAGTATACGTGGATTGAAAGCTGGATTGAGGAGGCAGAGCGCTGTCACTCTGTCCGGCCGGCGGCCGCTCGACTGCCCTGTGAATTAAATTTTCAGACAAAAAGAGTGGTATGCTGGAAGATGAAACGGGAGGATACAATGGATGAATGGGCATAATTCTTATTGTCAAACTAAATTCGAAATATATAAGATTCGATATAACAAACTGTAAATGACCAAAGCCAACAAATATGTGTATGGAATTATGGATAACTGAGGTTCACTACCCCAGCAATGATGAACTTTTTTATGAGAGGAGATACGGCATACCTATGGAGTAGCAAGAGACTTGTATCAAGATTCCTGTCAAGCAGTGAAGCCAATCGACAAGTAAAACGCTGAACACCTTTCAATCTGGAGTCAGAACCTGACAAATTTGAAAAGCATAAACTTAGGGATAGGAAAAATTGAGGAAAGGTGAAAATAGGGAGCATCCACCTACCGAAGTGGAGGCCGTTTCCAAGAGTAGACGTGAGTAGGCGTGCGTAGTCGATGACAATGACAGTGCATGCATCCTTTAAAAGAGGAAGGCGACGGAGGCTCAGTTAAATCTAGCACTTTCTGCCGGATTTGCAGGGTAACGGGTTGTGAGGTAATGAGAGGCGATGAATGATTCCGTTTCATGTGTATTTGTTGCTGTCGTTTCAAGGAGAAGAATGCAGAGCGCGTCGGACATGCGGCGCTGAGCAGAAGACAGATCGGCATACCTATGGAGTAGCAAGAGACTTGTATCAAGATTCCTGTCAAGCAGTGAAGCCAATCGACAAGTAAAATGCTGAACACCTTTCAATCTGGAGTCAGAACCTGACAAATTTGAAAAGCATAAACTTAGGGATAGGAAAAATTGAGGAAAGGTGAAAATAGGGAGCATCCACCTACCGAAGTGGAGGCCGTTTCCAAGAGTAGACGTGAGCAGGCGTGCGTAGTCGATGACAATGGCAGTGCAGGCATCCTTTAAAAGAGGAAGGCGACGGAGGCTCAGTTAAATCTAGCACTTTCTGCCGGATTTGCAGGGTAACGGGTTGTGAGGTAATGAGAGGCGATGAATGATTCCGTTTCATGTGTATTTGTTGCTGTCGTTTCAAGGAGAAGAATGCAGAGCGCGTCGGACATGCGGCGCTGAGCAGAAGACAGATCGGCATACCTATGGAGTAGCAAGAGACTTGTATCAAGATTCCTGTCAAGCAGTGAAGCCAATCGACAAGTAAAATGCTGAACACCTTTCAATCTGGAGTCAGAACCTGACAAATTTGAAAAGCATAAACTTAGGGATAGGAAAAATTGAGGAAAGGTGAAAATAGGGAGCATCCACCTACCGAAGTGGAGGCCGTTTCCAAGAGTAGACGTGAGCAGGCGTGCGTAGTCGATGACAATGGCAGTGCAGCAATCCTTTAAAAGAGGAAGGCGACGGAGGCTCAGTTAAATCTAGCACTTTCTGCCGGATTTGCAGGGTAACGGGTTGTGAGGTAATGAGAGGCGATGAATGATTCCGTTTCATGTGTATTTGTTGCTGTCGTTTCAAGGAGAAGAATGCAGAGCGCGTCGGACATGCGGCGCTGAGCAGAAGACAGATCGGCAGGGAAGACGAACCCTCAGCGACCTAATGCGATAAGCGATGGGCCAGGTACAGGCCTGTGTGTTAGAACCAGGAATGACGATGCCCAGTTTTTTGTCTTGAGAACACGTACGACCAAGCCCACCACAGGTGGCCAGAGCAGCCCAGTTGCAAAACTTTAGCTTCATACAGCCCATTTCGTTGAGTTGTGCGGGATTAGCGATGGAAAACCATGTGTGTGTGTGTGTGGAGGATTAGTGCTGACGTGGCCGCACGGGAATGGATGATGATGTGGATAGGCTGCATGTCAAGAGAAATAAGATAGTGTGGATCAACTATTTAGGTATTATAGATTATAGATACCCTCTTGAAGTTCTGTATTAAAGACTACAGGGTGCACTTGGTCATTCAACACTGAAGGTCAATGCTGCACTTACCGGTTGGGTTCTGAATATGCAAGAAAAGGAGGAGAAATTAGCAAGGGTTACAGATCCTGCTTCAAGAATTTGTTTTCAATTTTTCAAAGGAGTGTATGTAATATGCACACATTTTGTGTGTGTTTCGATATTTTTGCGGTTGCAAATGTATTTTTCTAAAATTTTAATATAACAAATAAATTATAAATTATCGGGTTAGTCGTGCGTTGCACGTGCACGCTAACTAGTTTTTTAAACAAAAAAAAACCTTAAGTGGGCCGGTCCAGCGAGGAGCAGGTCTACGACCCTTGCAAAATGCCATCAATCCCGGTTATCCCGACAATCCCTGTTTGGAAGATGATAGTTTATGATGCAATTGATCGAGATTTCGATTTGAGGATTCGTTTCGCCGAACCTCTACGAGTTCAGGTTTAAAATTGACCTTTTTCTATGCCCGTCTCATCCCGTGGAGACACGCAGCCACGTGCCGAACCGACCGGACCGTACGACCAGCCACAAGCCGAACCAAACCGACCGACCGATCCTTGTCTTCCCGTCTTCTCCTTTCACTCTCTCTCCCCGTTCCCCTCCCCTCCTCCCGAATCGAAAATCCCCCACTCCTCGCCCCCTCGCCTCAAACCCTAAGAAGCACGGTCATGCCGACGGAGGCGGCGGCGGGATCTATGTCAAGGGCAGGGCCGCGGCGTCGGCCGCCTACGCGGCGCACCCCGGTGGCCAACTGTTCGGCGGAGGCCCAACCGGAAGCCGCCGCGCCGTCATCGCAGCGAGGCAAGAGGAAAGCCTCCCCGGAGCCGTCGCCCGCAGCGTCGCAGCAGCGAGGCAAGAGCGAAGACCCCCTGGAGCTGTCCGAGGGATCCAAGAAGCGGACGAGAACCGGCAAGAAGAAAGCCGCTACGAGCACGGGCGAGCAGGCGGCCCCAGCTTCACCAAGCGCATCGCATGCCTCCTCCCCCTCCTCCTCTGCGGTCAGCTCTCCCCTGCGTTGGCCTCAAGCCCCAGAAAATGTCTATGACCCTGCAATGGCGGCTGCCTTTGAAGCTTACGACGAACTGAGATGCAAGTACCGTGCAAAAAGAAGTAAGTTTGGGATAAGCATACACTCCACTTTCATTGTATCTGATTAGTGATTACTAGGATAGCTATGCACCTCTAACAAAAAACAGTGGTCAGTAATGAATGAAACATGTCTATTTTACTCAAGATGATATGTATTTGAACACACTAGACTGATTCACCATTCTTTTGCATGCTAACGTGCAGAGCGCCAACAACAGCTTGTAACACTTGATACGTCTATTCGTGCTTCGTGTATGGTGAATGCAAACTTGCAGGGTGTTCGTGAGTCTGCAACAAAAACAATCCTCCGAGCAGCTAAAGTTATTTTTAGCTTTTCATCCTATGTTGGTATGTAACACATTGCCTTTATTTAGTGTCTCTGTATAGTTTTGGTTTTCCTCTTATCTATTGCTGCATCTACAGATGGTAAACTCATGGCACGGTCATCTGGTTTTTTGATTGATTGGGATGAGGGGAGTAAAGTGGGCACTGTTTTGACATCTGCGCGCATAATCTGCTCAAAATATACACCCCTAACCCAGTGGTCAGGTACAGACGAGTATGTACCTGAAGCTGAGGTATGTTTACAAATGAATAAGTTTGTGCTTACATGTGTATGCTAAATAACACTTGTCTTAATATATGTTTTTTGTATCTGTCTTTAGATTATTGCTCATATGTTGGATGAAGATGACACTACTATACCTGCACTCTTGTTTCGCTATGACAAGCACATCAACATGGCTTTGTTAAAGGTTAACATAGACTTGTGTGCCAAGATTCCTAGGTTCAGTAGTGACATGAACTATGGTCAGGAGATACTTGTGCTTGGTAGAAATGAAGGTTTAAATCTGACAGTTGCTTATGGATGTGTTCATTTCATGGGTCCAACTACATACGAGCGCCATCATTATTTGTTCACTGGTTGTGAGGTATAAATAATCTTCATCATGATTATCTCATAAATAATTATTTACTGATGTTGCTCGTAGTTGTAATGTTGGCAATTTGAACATCTTAGCCTACCATTGGAGGAATGGTTATTGACTTTGATGGACACATTTTGGGGATGGCTAACTTTCCCGGGACAGCATTTATTCCTTCCTCTATTATATTGAAGTGCTTGGATATGTGGAAAAAAATTCAGTAAGTTTTTCTTTCCTTGGTACCATTGTAAGATTTCAGTCATAAGAAAATATTTTGAGGAAACACGGTAGATCTTGTGGTGTACTTGTGTTGATATATTTCTTCTTATATTGCTAAGTCTAATTTCTGTTGGATATTTTAGACACAAAGCTTCATTCATCAAAATTGTTTTTTAAGTTACATGATATTGTTCATAGTTTTAGTTTTTGGAATTTGATAAAAGACAATGTCGCAAGGTGTATCCCTCGCCTGCATATTGGGATGAAGCTTTCACCCATTAAATTTCTCGATCCAATTCGTGTGGAGAGGATCTTCCGTAAGTGTAATGTCGATTCGGGTCTGATAGTTAAACAGGTATATGTTGTCCACTGTTCCTTGTTTTCTTGAACAATGTTTACTAAATGCTATTGAGTAATGCATAACAAATTGAACTGTAGGTGTCCCATGGATCGATTGCTGAAGAACTAGGAGTTAGACCTGGTGATGTCATTGACTCCATGAATGGAGAGTGCGTTGCTACCACAGTTGAGGTAATTATTGTTAACAGTAATAGCAATAAATGTGTTATGTTGTTTCATGAGGAAAGTGGATAGAAAAAACTCACATCTCATGTTTATGGTCTTCTTAATAACTCACATTTATTATTCTTGTTTCTGCTATCAGTTGGAGCACTTAATTATGAGAATATGTGAGAATCATCTTGACCAAGGAGGAGCCATCGGTTCCTGCATCGACATTCGAGTATGTTTATTTATACGATGTTTAACTGCAGTTTACTTTTATATCTGCTATTAAAGCCCTTATGTTTATCCATAGTTACAAGCTAAAACTATGATCATACGAAGACGTCTATATACTATATAAAAAGCAGTAGTTCTCATGTAAATCAATTAAAAACAGATTATTCTAATTTTGTTCAGGTTAGTGTTTACTTACTCTTTTATTTAAGCTAGGAGTCCATTTTTCCATTATAGATGAATGTAAAATGAGATATAATATAGGTAGCAGATGAAAATGTAGTTCAGAAGCCAGAGAAACTCCTTTTTTGCATCTATAGCTGCCCTTGCGCGGGCATATGTCAGGGGCTTGAAGAAGTACATTAGCAGAAACATGTTGACTAACAGCATCCCATCCTATCCCATCATTTATATCACATATTGCAAGTTTGCAACATGCCTTATAGTCATTGTAGGAGTTCTTGTGTATTCATCCTGTTCAGCAGCTCTCCTTTATGTTTTAGCAGCACAGAGGCGTGGAGAATTATCTCACTAGGAGATTAGAATCAATCTTTTCAAAGCTGCATCTGTTTCTTAACTTCCAAATTGCCCAGCACACACCTGCTAAGCCATTTGCATGAATTCTTTTATCTGTGGGTAAAAATTTCTCAACCCATGAGGATTTTTTTAGCTGATTGGGAAATAGCATCAGCATGAATGAACATAGCAATCTCTCTCCAGACAACGTTAGGTATAGCAGATTCAAATAACAAATGTTGGACAGTTCCAGGATGACCTCAGATGTAGTATTTTGGATCACCCAGACATTTTCTTTTCATTGTTTTGTCTTTTTTAACAACACATTTTCTCTAACAACCACAAAATGTTTTAACTTTGATAAGTATTTTAGCTTTCCATATGCGTGTAGAAGAATTATCATCATATCTCATCATCTATAAAAATTTCACTGTAAACCTGCCTTCATATTTCATTCCCCCAAGACCATGTGGTAACATCAGGAACAACAGACAGACTGACCTGTTGAGCTTGTCACAATACAAAATCACGTTTATCTTTTGGGGCACCTGTTAACCATCTCCTAAAACTTTGTTGCTATTGTTATAACATTGACTCACTGATTTATCCTTCTTATCACATATCATAAAGAGCAGGGTATTATTGAGCAAAAATTATCACCAATCTACTTAACCTCTCATTATCTGGTATTATCACCATTACAAATGATGACTTTCTTGCCTTTCAAATAAATATTTTGAATCTTAAGTAGGTCAGCGCAACAAGATTAGTCATCTGCCTCTTTTCCTTGACAATCTCCTGCCATAAACCCTCCCGTTTTTGAAGTGTCCACCACCATTTATTAGGGATACTTGCATTCATTTCCGCAAATTTTTAATAGCAAGACACATTTCTTTTTTGACCCACAAATATTACCCCATTTGACCTGGTGATACGTTCCATTTGTCCCAGCTCTTTGTTCGACAGTGTTCAGAAACAAGAACATAGGCATACGATAATTAGGGAGGTTGGATACCTGGGATTAATCAAGGTAGTCATGCCATCAATTTACATATATATACCTGGCAGCTGGCAGATACCAAAGCTTCTCATGTTTTCCTCATCTACTTTCTCCTAGTCAATAACTTGTGTTGTAGATGCAGTAACAGCTCCCCCCCCCCCCCCCCCCCCCCCTCTCCCCAAGACATCTTGAAGATGCATTGTCCTTAGCCATGTCATAATCAAATAATGAGGAATCAAGTCATTAATCAACCCATCATTTTATCTTATTGTACTTGTACTATCTTAGCTATAATACGACAACACTGCCTTACACCTTTATAACTCCTGACGTGTGATCATCTGGTTAGTAATTTGGCACTAAGTGCCCCATTACATGTGACTTCCAACCTCTCCTGCCAAGTTGGGCTAAACCTCATATTTCCAAACACTGGGCAAGGAATGTCCATTTGGTTTCTTCTTTTAGTTTCATGTGAATCTCATGTTGAAGCATTGATCCTATCTGTTTAATTTCTATTAATAAAGGCATTTTTTGTTTGTTTTATTAAAAATTTCATGTAATGCTCCAATCTCAAGGTCAGTTGCATGTTTATACAAACAATTCAGCAGATGGGTCTGCCTTGTTGTATTTGGCTATTTGCTGAGCATGATCAACTTTTGGAAAGAAGGTTGACTATCCCATAATCTAGCCCCCTAACATAAAATTTATTGTCATAAAACTCTTGAGAGCCAGGATTGTACGTATGGTATAATTTTGATAATGTCCCTACACTTACGGAAAAAGCCATCAAGATCACCAGTTCTGTTAAATTTCATTTGGAAAATAACATTCTTTTTAGTTTCTTCTTCAATAAAAGGCCTATCTAATTCAACACCTTCAATGTTTGATTGTCTCTGTCCTTCCAAAAATATTGGGATCAAATTTCCTGTGCTAGCCCTAACCATCCTTTATAGAAGTCATTATTCAGTAGCATTTTTATGCGAATTTCTGCCCCATTAATGATTTCTTCACCATTTTCAGATTTAGTATTCTTTCTCTTTCTACTACCGTTAGCTATGCCATGAAAATGCTCTGCGCTGTTATCACCTTTCAACAGTCTTAGTGTTTTCTTGGTACCAGTATAATTCTCCTCAGGATGAAGTTTAATAAACTGTTACTACCTCTGTCCCAAAATATAAGACGTTTTTGCAGTTCAAATGAACTGCAAAAACGTCTTATATTTTGGGACAGAGGAGTACTTTTTTTAGCTAAATCCCCCCCTCCCCCACCACCATTGGCACTGGTACCGTGTGGCCCCCATGTGGGTTGAGCCATAGGTTGTGCACCACATTCTGGGGCTTTTCTAGACCTTGTTACAATGCCGCATGTCGTCTAGTATTTTAAAAACCCAACCCCATCCTTGAAACTATTCTGTATTTTTTCTCTTTTATTTGTAAAAAAAGGGCAGCCCGGTGCATGTAGCTCCCGCTTGCGCAGGGTCCGGGGAAGGGTCCGACCACTTTAGTATTTTTTCTCTTTTATTTGTATTTTACCAATTTCAATGGTATCTTAACCTGACTAGCTTGTGCCAAGCTCTCTTAACTAGTCTTGAAAATCAGGATGTTGGAGCCAATGCAGCTCAGATGTGAATTTGGGGGGGCTGTTATGACTGAGATCTATCGCTCATTTTCCATTTCTAAATGCACGCTTCCAATCCCAGAAAGAACCTATCGCTTTGTTTATCTATACTTTTTTACCCTTTAGACTTTGTGATTTAGGGGTATTGGAGGCCCTGAATTCTCTTCCTTTTTGGAACATTCGAATCATATTTTATTTTACCAGCGCACTTTCTCTGTGAACTCAAAGGAACAAACTTTGCTGCAAGCTTTTTAAACCATTTCGATGACTTGGTGAAATCTCACCAGAGTCGCCTCTTATATTAGCTAGCACCCATACATCTAGCTTTTCTCATGATATCCCTATCTGGTAAAGTTTTTAAGGAGTTGGAATGTTTAGTTGTACCTTTTAAATTTCTCGTCAGTCTTTCAGCTTTAACTTGCCTCGTGATTGGGAAGGCTCTTGGTCCTTCTAGGTTGCTCAACATTGAGTTGTTTTCTACCTTTTCTGTGTTTCACCACCTTTTATCCGTCATTTGTGAAGCTTCATCATTTTCTTTAGTATTGTTAAGATCACCTTTCTGTGGTATGACCATACCTTCTTTATTCGGTTTCCTGTTTTGCATATCGTCTGCGTATGGTTCAGGATCTTGTTCACCTTAGTAGCTCCAATTGTTTCGCTAACTTCGTTCTTTTCGCCAGTCCCCATGACCTTAGCAGGAGCAGATTTGGATTTGGCCTCAGTAGGTTTTGGGCATAGTTTTTACCAAAACGAGTAGAAAGCATTCTTATAGCAAATTAATATTGTCAATACTCTTGTAATTCTCTAAAGCTTTCTTCTCTTGTTGGAGTTTCTTTTCCCCTTTTACCGCCATCTTTATCATTTCAATTGTTTCAATTTACAGGTTGGTATCTTGCACATGCGAAAAGGTCGCAAAGGTCCGAGGCGCACTTTAAGTCTGAGATTAAATGTATCAAATGACGTAGAGGTGTTCACAAGTGGTATGCATCCTTTCAGTTACTATGAAGCTTCTAGTAAAATGCATATGGATTTGGGGCTCGGGACAGATATGGTTATATGTTTTATTTATGTTTGTATATTTGCATGTGTGTTTTCCTACGTTAATTTCTATATGAGATACATAATGAAATTTTGCCGTCCAGATATCTGACTTGTCTCTGCAACAGATTGTGCCTAATTGTTTGATGAAGGTATTTACCCCCCCCCCCCCCCCCCCCCCCTATGTCCTATATTATATGAAATAAAGATTGATCTTATATCCTTTTTTTTATTGCAGAAAGGGAAGAAGACACTGATCAACGAATTGGACTGTGCTTGTACTATGGAGACTGGGATGCTGCTGTTACAGTGATTGTGGCTTAGGTAGTTGGTTTCAGGGCTGTTGGTCAGTGTTTAAAATTTGTGGCAACTTTGTTTTGGGCGACCCGTTCGCTACCAGTATGGGCACTCGTTGATGGTGGTTCGAGTGGTCACCGTAAGCTTATGTTGGATGAACTGATTTGCTGACATAAACAAATGATGAATGTTTTCTTGGTAGTTTTCTTGTACAAGCACGCGCAGTCAAAATTTTGATTCTGGGATTGTGCTGCTTAGGTTCGTATTGATTTTGGCAGATTCCCACGTGCCACTTTGTCCTAGACTATTCTGACTCCAGCATACGGAGGGCGTTTTGGCAGATTCCCACGTGCCACTTTGTCCTCGACTATTCTGAGTCCAACATACTGAGGGCGTTTGCTCTGAGTGTGCACTGTAATTTTGAAGCAGGGCGAGACAAGTTTAGCTAGGCAAAGGGCGTATTTGGTTGCTCGCATAAAGCCCAACCAGGATCGCATGGGATGTATTTCATCTGCTTCTCGGGCCGCATAGAACTTCACCACCGGCTTGTCTCCTAGGAAATAGCTGAATCCGTTGCCCCTTTGTTACACGCCTCGGGAAGTGAGGAAGGCGGGTGAGATGTTTATAACTCCCCTTCCTCTCGCGAGTCACCTTCCACTCCCCATTCACACCGTCCTCTCACTCTCCTCGTTGCCCCTTTGGTCTCTCCTTTGATGGCTCGCCGCGCCGCCCCCTCACCCACACCATCGCCGGCAGCAACCCAATCCAAGAACAGTGGGTGGCCGGCCTTGCCAAAAGCGGCATTGACCTCATGGCGGCCATCTGCACGCCGTCCCCTTTCTGCACCAGGCCGCATCCTTCGGACAACGCGGTGTTGGCTGCTCCGCCTTCGCCTCCATATCCGGACTCGCTAGTCCTGGGTATGAATGCGCCGTCGGAGGGGCCCCACCGGGTGCGTCGTTGTTGGGAACCCCAATGGTCGAAGGGTTTTTTACCCCCATTCGGGGGTTTCCTACGGGGAGCACGACATACCCCTCTTCCACTACCTCGCGCGTTGATAGGAGCATCGACGCCTCGGTGATGGCCCTAGACATTGCGGGGTCATCCTCTTAGGACGGTCCCGCCAAGGTTTTCTCCTCGACCGACCTACGCTCCAACGACAATCGCTCTGGTAAGTTCCATTGTTCCAGGATTGTGCTTAATGAGTACTAGGCGGCGACTGAGGGAGTCCTGGACTAAGGGGTCCTCGGGCCGCTGGCCTGTCTCTTAATAGGCCGGCTTGGTGGGCCGCACTCCGACTGTCGCAGGAGGGGCCAGATACATCAAGACCCTGTGTTCTAGAAGGTTGTCCCGAAGGCGCGTCGTGCACTCCAAGTCAAGATGAGGGAATTGACATTTCCATCCCTGGCAGGACACCTGTCATATGTAAACCCTAGGTACCCCCCGGTGTCTATATAAACCGGGAGGGTTTTAGATTGTAGCACAGAAAAACTCATCTAGGGTTTTAGCTAGTCGATCTCGAGGTAGATCAACTCTGTAAACTTCATACCATCAATATAATCGAGCAGGACGTAGGGTTTTACCTCCATAGGAGGGCCCGAACCTGGGTAAACATCGTCTCCTTCGTCCCCTTGTTACCATCGATCCTAGACTCACAACTCGGTACCCCCTACCCGAGATCCGCCGGTTTTGACACCGACATTGGTGCTTTCATTGAGAGTTCCGCTGTGATCGCCAAAGGAATCGATGGCTCGCGTTGTCATTAACGAAGAAGTCCGGAACATGGACTCCTTCGTCCTTGGACAGATCTTCGCTTTCGGCAGCATTGTGCTGCACGCTGACCCGACCGGCCATCTTGGCCGGGTCGGGAGTTTCGCCCCTTATCAAGAGGTCAGATTCGGGAACTTAGAGTTCTCCGTAGACTCTCGGGGTGATCTTTCACTCACCGGGCTCGCAGTCTCATCCGACGCACCCGAGGACTCCGAGGCCTTAACCTCGGATGTCGCTTTCGACCCTGCTCACGGGACTAACCCCGGCGATGATCTGGCTTTTAATCTGGATCCGGCCATAGCGCCAGATGACCGGGTACCAGCTCCTGCCGAACACACTTCTTGTGCGGACGCATCGGAGGTTAACTCCGAAAGCGCTGAGCAAATTGACCCGATCGAGCTCTCGACACTCAACGAAGCTCTCGATCGGATCTTATCGATGAAAATTACTGACGACCCAACCCCGATCCACGTTCAGATCGGTCTTAAGGCGGGTCGAGAAGAATTTTTCATCCCACCCACCACCCACTTCGTAGCCACTGTCGAAGACTTAACCGATATGCTGGACTACGCCTCCGAGGAGGCAGATGACATGGATGAAGAGGATCGCGCTCCCACCCCCGTCAACACCGGGCGATGGACTGCCACCTCCACCTACGACGTCCACATGGTGGATATTCCAGCCGATAACGGCGAGCGCACACCCGCAAACAATGGTGATGAATCGGGTGAAGCGCCGTCAAGGCACCGGAAACCGCGCAAACGATCAAAGACAAAAAAGGGAAGGGAAGCTATTGCTGGCACCGGGGAAAACGATACCCCCGAAGACCTTGGCGATCCCGATATCCCCGAGCAGCCGCTAGAGGACCAGGAAAGGCCGGAGGACCAGCGCGACCCCGAAGATCCAAACGATTCCGAGGATGACAACTACCTTCCCCCTGTAGAGGAGGAGGATAGCCCGGAAGCCGAAGACTTCATCGTCCCCGAAAACCTTGAGGATCAAGAACGGTTTAGGCAACAGCTTATAGCCACTGCCCGAAGCCTAAAGGCAAAAGAACGGCAGCTTAAGGCCAAACAAGATACCCTCAACGATAGATGGACGAGGGTCCTATCAGCCGAGGAAGGATACGGTACCGGTCTATCGGACCAACCGAAGAGCTATCCACGCCGACGGCTGCTGCCACAATTTGATGACGAGCTCCCTGACACGCCGTCCCCCAAGCACACCCCATACGACCAGACGGACCGCCCTCCCCGAGGACGAGATAGGACGGCTGGCGATGCCGGTTATAGGCCGGTGATACCCCGCAGAAGGGGAAAAGAGCCAATGGAGCCTGAGGACAGGTACGACCTGGGACACGACCTGGATTATAGAACAGGCCGCACGAGATCCATCTATGGATCCAGAGGGTACTCCCTCGATAGACGGGACGGGTACCGGCCTTGGCTCGACCGAAACAATAGAGGTCGGGAACAAAACCGGGGCAGAACAGATGCCGACTACCGGCGTGACATAGCCCGGGTCAGAGGCGCTGCCCACCCACTGTGCTTCACCGACGAGGTGATGCAGCATCAGTTCCCGGAAGGGTTTAAACCCGTGAACATAGAGCAATACGACGGAACAACTGACCCAGCAGTATGGATTGAGGATTTCCTCCTCCACATTCACATGGCACGATGAGACGATCTCCACGCCATCAAGTATCTACCCCTTAAACTTAAGGGGCCAGCTCGGCACTGGTTAAACAGTCTCCCCGAAAATTCTATCGGGAGCTGGGAGGATCTCGAGGATGCATTCCGATCTAACTTCTAGGGCACCTATGTACGGCCTCCGGACTCCTCCGACCTAAGCAACGTCGTCCAAAAGGCAGGAGAGTCCGCTCGACAATTCTGGAATCGGTTCTTGACCAAGAAAAACCAGATCGTCGATTGCCCAGATGCCGAGGCTGTAGCCTCTTTCAGGCACAATATTCGGGACGAATGGCTGGCTCGCCAGCTCGGTCAGGATAAACCTAGGACCATGTCTGCCCTTACCTCACTCATGACCCGCTTTTGCGCGGGCGAGGATAACTGGCTAGCGAGACGAAGCCACAACCCCGAAGACCCCGGCACCTCCGAAGTTCGGGATGGAAACGGGAAACCACGACGCAACAAAAATAAACGCCGGCACAACAATAGTGACACCGACGACACGGCCGTTAACGCCGGCTTTCGCAACCCTCGCTCCGGGCAGCGGAAGAAACCTCCTAAAGGCAATCGCGATGGACCCACCCCGCTGGACAAAATCATGGAGAGGCCTTGCCAGATCCATGGCACTCAAGATAAGCCCGCCAACCACACCAACCGTAACTGTTGGGTGTTCAAACAGGCCGGCAAACTCGCAGCCGAAGAGCAAGGCAAGGTCCCACGCAGCGAGGACGACGAGGAACCCCGCGATCCGAGCAATGGAGGTCAGAAGCAGTTCTCTCCAGAGGTAAAGACTGTGAACATGATATACGCCACTCATATACCTAAAAAGGAGAGGAAGCGCGCCCTTCGAGAGGTCTACGCCATAGAGCCTGTAGCCCCGAAGTTTAACCCATGGTCGGCCTACCCGATCACCTTTGATCGACGAGACCACCCGACCAGTATCCGTCATGGGGGTTCGGCGGCCCTCGTCTTAGACCCCATTATCGATGGGTATCACCTCACTAAAGTCCTAATGGACGGAGGAAGTAGCCTCAATCTGATTTACTCAGATACGGTGAAAAAGATGGGTATAGATCCATCAAGGATCAAGCCTAGCAACACTACCTTTAAAGGAGTGATCCCGGGCGTCGAAGCCCGGTGCACGGGCTCTGTTAGCCTGGAAGTAGTGTTCGGTTCGCCCGACAACTTCCGCAGCGAGGACTTGATCTTCGACATTGTCCCCTTCCGCAGCGGTTATCACGCCCTGCTGGGCCGCACAACGTTCGCTCGCTTTAATGCCGTCCCACACTACGCATACCTCAAGCTCAAGATGCCCGGGCCAAAGGGGGTCATTACCGTCAACGGCAACACAGAGCGTTCCCTCCGAACTGAGGAACATGCATTGGCCCTGGCGGCCGAATTCCATTACGAGGACGCTCGGCCAACACCGAAATTTGCCATAAAGGTATGTAAGGTTGGCAAACGAGCTCGGTTTCAATCCAAACTCCCAAAATCTTCTTATCCCCAGAAATAGGGGCACGCTCCCCATTGCACATCCCTAATGACCGCCAAACACGTGCCGAGAAGGCACAACTTCGCACTCAAGATTCCATGGGCAGCAGTGGGGAACAACCATTAAAGGGTAAGTATTCGGCTGGACCGAACTACTACCAGTACACGTCCTCGGACATCACACAGGTACCGTCAAGGACCTGCTAAAGCGTAAAGCTCATCCATACTTCGGTGACTTCTCAAGACCTTCTTCCCAAGGTCCGCTCGACGACAGCATCACCCTTAAAGGAATGCAACTCCCAAAGAGGCACAGGAACGGACAGGCGACAGGGCACATCGAGGACGTCAAGCCACCAAACGAAGACCCCTGGTACAACCTCTCCTCTGTAAATTTTATATTTCATCTTCAAATACCTGAAAACAGTTGCTTCGGCAATGTGAGCTATAAGAATTATTGAGCAAATACAAGACCATTATACATGGCCACTTCGTTGTATTTTATATATACTCTGTTCTTTCCTCATCAACGCTTCTTGCGAAAACTGTTTGGTATACATTACGATGCAACCGGCTAATATACCGGGGGATTGATTTTAAAATATCACCCTAAGCATCACTCCGACACACCTGATTGCGTGTTCGGCATCTTGGATTTTGCTTTATATGCATCGGATCCGAACTATGTCTTGGGTCAATAGTTGGGTTGCCCGGCTCCTGTGTTTGCCCTCTTACGTTCCGCTCGTTCGGCTAAAAGGGCAAAGGGAGAACCACTGCGATTGTGTTTCCAGCTCGCCTGGTCAAGCACCTCAGGGGAGAAAGCCGAAAACTGACCGTCATAGTAAGCGAGAACCGGTCTGCAAATCCGAGCATAAGTGTCATACTAAAAAATCGATAGAGGTTATTTCGTGTTATACGATGGGTTTCGTACTTGTACAAACCATGTGATGCTGGCTTCGGCTCTGGTACATCCGAACATCACAAAACACTGGGGGCTAGTCATCAGCCCCCGCATTTTTTTACGCTCCTACGGCTAACTGAAAGCGATAAAGCTTCATAGTCCGATTGCCTTGTCCCCCTCGCACTACCGCCTTCAGGCACCGATACCTCGGCTAAGGGTCACAGTGCGGAGACAGAGACACCTCGCGTAGTATCTACGTGGGGGCTGAAGCCGACGACTCGCAGCTTTCAGATAAAACGGCCACATGAGAGTTAAAATAAATATTAAAGACTTATACGACATGATAAACCATGCAACACTGATTATAAAGCGTTAAAAGTCTTCGGACATATTACAACGCGCTCATTCATACAAAACGTCTTTGGAGCATTGGGCCTCTATTGCCCGAGCACCCTCCATCACTGCGGAGAAGTATAGCTCGGGGCGCCATGCCCCTTTCCAGGAGGCGGAGGTGCGGTGGCCATCTCGGTCGGCTTGAGCTTCGGCCAGTGCACCATGGTCTTGGCAAAGGCCATCCGAGCTCCCTCGATGCATGTAGAACGCTTTAGCGCGTCAATCCGAGGCGCAGCATCGCATAATTTCTGCACTAAGCCGAAGTAGCTGCTCGGCAACGGCTCTTCAGGCCACAGCCGAATGCAGAGATCCTTCATGGCCGGCTCCGCCATCCTGTGCAGCTCCATCAGTTGCTTCATCTGCTCGATCAGGAGAGGAGAGCGCTCGCGGGACTCAAACCGTGCCCAGAATAGCCGAGCCTCATCATCCTCCTCCCGAGAAGCATAGAACTTGTTCGCGTCCGCTGCACTCTTCTGGAGATCCACACAGACGCCTGAGGAACGCCACACCTGGGTGAGCAAAGCAAACATGCTACCACCAAAGGCGCATTGTAGTGAATATGGCTTACCATCTGTGACAACCTTGACTTGGTGAACCTCCTCTTCAAAGGACCGCCTGTCCACCCGCTCCTTTTGGAGCTCGGATTTCAGCATGGATAGCTCGGTGGCTTGCTCTTTGCCTTGCTGCTCAAGGGCCTTGCACTTCGTGATGGCATCCTTGAGCTCCTGTTGCACTTCCTCCACCCGGGCCTCCTGCTTAGCATTCGCAGCTTTCAAAGTGGAAAGTGCGGCTGCTGCTTGTTCGGCGGCCGCCTTCTCTTTCGCGGCCTCTTGCTTCATCTTTTTGAGCTCGGCCATGAGTTTTTCAACCTCCGCAGCTGAAGCTGTGGAAGCAATAAATAAATAATTACACTCGGTTACCAGTGCGGATCATTACCAATATACAGCCCGGATGTTACAATTCGGCTTACCTTGTGCCTCGTCGAACCTCTTGTTCAGGCTATCAAGCTCCTCTTCGGGGATCTTGAGCTTCCGATTTAGCTCGGTAAGCTCAGCGGCATTAACGGCCGCCACCGATGACGAGGCCTACAAAAAATTAAAAACATATATCCGGTTATGTGCGTTCCAACCCCCGAACTGTCAAGGATATGACCCTAGGTTCGGTCCTCTTAAGGGCTTTTGGAACATTGCGGGACTAATGGTGCCTTGTGCATCGTTGTTCACTCCTAAGTGTTTGACCCCCGGGTGCGTTTTTGCAAACCTATTCGGGGCTCGGGGGCTACTACATATATAAAGATAGCATAAACTTAAAATTAAAATTGTTCGGGAAAAGGGTATTACGTGACTCACCTTGAAGCCCGTCAAGAGACCATTGAAGGCCTCTTCCAGTCCGCTATCGACAGACTGAATTCCTTGCAAAACCACACCGATAAGAGTGCGGTGATCCTCGGAGATGGAGGTGTTTGATAGATCCTCCTCCATGACCGGCCACCCAGTCGTCGGTGGCACCGGTGGTGACCGGCTAGCCCGATCTCTGATTGGGGACTGAGCCGGTAGCTCCGGAGGCACAACATGCTCCGAAGATGTCCTCGGAGGGGACTGGACATCCCTCCGCCCTTCCTCCTCAGCGGCCAGGGGAGTTTTCTCCCCCTGGTCTTCAGCGGCCGAGGCATCGACCTCGGCCATGGCGTGGTCACCCCCACCGCCTGTGTTCGGCTCCAAAGGAGCCTGGTGGGATGACACCTCCGCGGCATCCTTCGCGGCCCCTGGAGGTGTGGGGTGTGACGCAGTCCCACTCTTCGCCAGCTCGGCGGGCGGAGACTCCCCATCCGATATTTGGTCAGTGGGGAGAACGCGCGGTGGGCTGCAGATTAAAAGATGTTCTCGCATTTAAGACATTAAAAACTTTGCATAAATGACCCAGGGAGTCTTCGGATCAATACCTTTGAGCTGGGGGCTTGACCCTTAGGTTCCTTTGGGGAACCTTCTCAAAGTCCTCGGACTTTGCATCAGAGTCCGAGCTGTCATCGGCCAGGATCAACCTCGGCCGACACGCCCTCTTCAGGGCAGGAGGAGGTACATCCTCCGCGGCATCCGATGACGCCGCCCTCTTTCTTGTGAGGGGGGAAACGCCTTCCCCCCGTCTTCATGCTCTTCCTCATGGCTAGAGGAGGCATGGGTTTCCTCGGACATAGCGTCCGGCTGGTCCCTTATGCGGAGGCCTTCTCTGGCCTTCTTCTTCTTCTCCTTCTCAGGCGCCGAGTACGGCGCCACGACGAGCATCGCCGTCAACAACTCCGACCTGGGGTCTTCGGGTTGTGGCGCCGTGCAGTTAACTCTCGCGGTTTTTCTCAACCACTTCTGCGAAAATGAAGGAAGGCATTCAGTCCTTTTGTCAAAGAAACAGAGTCAGTGGATTAAAATTATACCGTACTTGGGTAGGTGGGTTATCGGCGCTTAGGCCCGAATCCTCTTCCTTGGCCGGCCAGCTTTTCCGAGGCTTGAATAATGCCTTCCACAACTTCTCAGAGGTAGTGCGGAAGGGTTGGCGCACGGTAGGCTCATCCTCAAGCTGATAAGCCCACATTGGGGAGGCCCGGCGCTGGCAGGGAAGAATACGGCGGTGGAGCATGACCTGGACCACATTGACCAGCTCAACCTTGGCCTCGATCACCGAGGTAATGCGCTTCTGCAGCAATTTCACCTCTGCATCCGACCCCCAGTCAAGGCCCTTCCTGAGCCACGAGGTCAATCTCGTAGGGGGTCCGGATCTGAACTCGGCGGGCGCCGCCCAGCTCTCATCCCTTGGTTCGGTGATGTAGAACCATTCTTTCTGCCAGATCTTGATTGTGTCGATGAAGGTGCCAGTTGGCCACTCAACGCGGGGGAGCTTGCTGATTACCGCCCCTCCGCAGTCTGCGTGCTCGCCCGCGATAGTCTTCGGCTTTACGTTGAAGACCTTGAGCCACAGGCCGAAGTGCGGCTCAACCCGCAGAAAGGCTTCGCAGAGAATGATGAAAGCCGAAATATGCATAAAGGAGTTCGGGGGAAGATCATGGAAGTCCAACCCGTAGAAGAACATGAGGCCCCTGACGAAGGGGTGGAGCGGGAAGCTCAGTCCCCGGATGAAATGGGGGACAAATACCACCCTTTCGCCTGGCTTAGGGGTGGGGACGACCTGGTTCGCTTCTGGAGCGCGGTGGAAGACATTGGCGGGGAGGTAGCCGGCGAGCTTTAGCTCCCGGATATCCTTGTCGGTGACCGTGAAGGCCTCCCACTTGCCCATGGAGCCCGAACCCGCCATGGCTAAGCTCGGAGGGGAAGTTGAGGAAAAACTAGATCTGGGCTCTCGGAGCTTGGGAAGATTGGGAAAACAGAGGATGCGAATGGGAAGCATGGGTAATCCTTGGGGGTTTCCCCCTTTTATGAGGCGTCACGCCGATTAGCCTCCTTTTACTGTGCCGTGAGTCTCTCCGCTTCCCAAGGCGGGCGTGTCGTTATGCACGCGCAAAATAAACCTAGGGTGCTGATTATATCCCGTGTGAAACGGAGCACGATCTATACATTGATGAGTCGTGTCAATGTAAAAATGGCCTCGAACCGCGAATCGAGTTTTCATAACTGGTTCAGCGGTCGTGGTAGGCCATGACCCTTCGTCAGAAGGGGGCGTCAAAAAACACTGTTTACACTTGGACGTTTGGCCTTCGGGACAGAGCAACTGATGGTGCCCGGATAATCGTATGATCGGAAGAACTATGCGTCATCGGAAGCCGGACTAGTCCTAGCCGATCATTGACGGGAAGAGGAACTCACCCCTCAAGCCGAAGACTCTGATCACGTGAAGCTACCAGTGCTGTGACCCTTGGCGTTGGGGGCTAGTTCGGGGGCTACTGAGGGAGTCCTGGACTAAGGGGTCCTCGGGCCGCTGGCCTGTCTCTCAATAGGCCGGCTTGGTGGGCCGCACTCCGACTATCGCAGGAGGGGCCGGATACATCAAGACCCTGTGTTCTAGAAGGAAGTCCCGAAGGCGCGTCGTGCACTACAAGTCAAGATAAGGGAATTGACATTTCCATCCCTGGCAGGAGACCTATCATGTGTAAACCCTAGGTACCCCCCGGTGTCTATATAAACCGGGAGGGTTTTCGATTGTAGCACAGAAAAACTCATCTAGGGTTTTAGCTAGTCGATCTCGAGGTAGATCAACTCTGTAACCTTCATACCATCAATATAATCGAGCAGGACGTAGGGTTTTACCTCCATAGGAGGGCCCGAACCTGGGTAAACATCGTCTCCTTCGTCCCCTTGTTACCATCGATCCTAGACTCACAGCTCGGGACCCCCTACCCGAGATCCGCCGGTTTTGACACCGACAGCGACACCACCGGGTGCGTCACTGTTGGGAACCCCAATGGACGAAGTTTTTTTATCCCCATTCTGGAGTTTTCTACGGGGAGCACAGCAGACCCCTCTTCCTCTACCTCGCGTGCTGCTAGGAGCACCTGTGCATCGATGATGACCCTAGGCATGACCGGGTCATCCTCTTCGGGCGGTCCGCGTTCCCGCCAGGGTTTTCTCCTCGGCCGACCTACGCTCCAACGACAACCACTCCGGTAAGTTCCATTGTCCCTCTTTGCTCGTAGATGTAGTTTAGGGTTTGTGCTTAGTGAGTACTAGGCATGGATTGGATTGGATTCGATCTGATTCCAATCAATTCAAATCAAATCGGTTGTTGTTGACTAACAATGTCGATGGGAACTGCCTGGGGTGTGATGCAAAACTCCTGCATGATCATGTGTTCATGCTGGAGTGTTGATGCTAGATTGGTGTTGGTACTAAGTTCATGCTAGATTGCTAGTCATAAATTGTTGTTGCTACATTTGTGCTTGATGTCCGTTGATGCTACCCAAGTGCATTTGTGCTTGATGTTCGTTGGTGCCGCCCAAGTGCTACTGCCACTGATTGATGATGTTTGTACTTAGGGTTTCTACATGATCGTATTACATGCATGGTGATTAATGTAGGTAGGACAAATGTGTTTGCTCCTAGAGGTAGTAGGAACAATATGAATGCTGCCAAACTTGATGTCATTTTTGGCGCTTCTGAAGATAGAACTAGTGCATGCCGCTAAATGTGGAAGTGGCACTGATCATCAGCAGTTGCCAAACATGCAGTGATATGTGAGCTCATAGCACTGATGATTCGCAACTACCACTGATGAGTGGTAGTTGCACTTGGGCATTGCTATGTTCAGATCATAACACCGATCGTTACAACTGCCACTCATCATATGCAGTTGCCAATGATTAGTGCAATGATCTGATCATGCTCTGTTACTAACACACGTCGTCTTAACTAACAATATCGTAAAGATGGACTGAGAAGTTGCCGGTGAAGGAGCGCATGTGGTGGCTGGCGCCGAGGACGCCGAGGACCTGATCCCGACGAACCGGTGGCTGAAGAGGGTGAACCTCCTTGGCAGGGCCGCCGTCATGAGCCAGTCGCTAGGCATTGGACGTAAGCCGATGATCATCCACAAGGAGGGGGCACAAGAGCCGCTACGCTTCTATGTCCAGATCAAGGACAAGGAGGATATCGCCATGCTCATCATCCCTCCTAAGTTCAGGGCAGTGATGAAGCAGTGGCTGGTCCTGAAGCCTCCTCGCATTGTCACACTCTCGGCGAACAAGTGGTGCAAGTTTTGGGTGGATGGTCCTTGGAGGGACTGGCGTACTTCTGCCGCCACAGGATTGTCCCCGACAACCTCCTCATCTTGTGGATCTTCGGCCTTGTCCTGAAGGTGCAGATCTACAACCAGAACAACTCCATCATGTGTAGGGTGTGCTACCAGAGGCACATCTGCATCAGGAACATCAGTCTCGCCCTCTAGATCGTTAGTATGTCTGTCGTTATGTGTGAACTTATCGTGTTATTAGTCTGAATCTATCGTTATGACGTTAAGATGCTGAAAAAATGTCCAAATTTTGCCTAGGGTTTAGCACCCTGGGGTGGTGCAGTGGCATGGGATGCCCTCTGCTTAAACTTATCTGCTAATGTGTTGTTCTTATGCCTATTTTCGTGTTGTGTGTATGTCTATTTACTTGCTATTGTTATCTCTTGTGTTGCCTGCAGTGAAGTCCTGTGAAGCGCTGCTAATATGGTGGTAAGGCCACCACATTTGAAAGGGGTGTGCAGAAAACATACATGCACAAAGCCAAACAACTGTGGTTTGCATCTGCTCACCTTTGAAGCACATATGCTGGCAACCAAACCGTCGCCCTAAAATGGCCACTGATGCAATGCGCGTAACCAAACAACATGTAGATGTTGGTTCTTTTTTGTCTATTTTTGCTCAACCAAGCTGAATTGGGTCAAGTATGTAATGCACGCAAATTGCATGTGACCAACCAAACACGCCCCACGAGTCTCTTTTCCTTGTGTCTAGCTCCCCGCTTGCATGTGTTTAGCATATAGCTAGCGTTCCTTCTAAGCCAGGAATAAACTAAGATTTTAACTATGGTTGGGCCAAACAATGGTAGAACATGGTGAAGCGAGCCTACTACTAAACATTGATTCACTCTCTTGTCACTCTTAGATATGTTGACGATAAAGGGTCTTCCTCATTTTATATTATAAAGCAACCATTCGATACATCTAACTCGTTGGGTCCGCAACACAAACAAGCCCAGAAGAAAAAAGAAAAGAAAAGCTTGCACGACCATACAAATCTCTGCTTCTTGTAAACTACACCCTTCCTCTCTCTACTAACCTCCTTGTCTAATCCCAAATTCCCTTTCAAACAACCTTTTGCCTTCCTTCACTAATGTTATCGGTAATCCACTACAAGAAAAAGACCCATCCTTAACATTTTGTCCTGAAACAAAAAAAATGTCATGGAAGTGACACTTCCATGATGATAACAGTGACAAAAATATGTATCATCATGGATGTGGTGGGTACATACTTCCATGATATAAAATATGATAGAAACTAGACTTTTCGTCCTAGGCAGGCCGGCGGCTCATCTGCATGACATTCTTTGAGCCTTCCATGATGTAAAATATTGGGGTAGAAGTGAGGGCGAATTTTTTTCATGGATCTCTTCGCCTCGCACGATATACGGTGGGTGGTCGGGCCCAAATGATGTAGGGGTGGTTTGTGTGTTCTCATACGAGTGCGAGTGAGGTTTCGCATTACGGAGCTCGATCAATGGAAGACTCGATCGATGATCAATCGATGCGAGTCTCTCACTAGCGTGCAACTGTGCGCATGGTGAGCGAGAAGCTTGCATATGCACGAGTTGTTGTGATCGTGCATGGTAGTGTAGGAGGCCCCGATCGATCAATACAAGTTACTCTCACCCTCGCGATGCTGTGTGTGGTGCGCGAAGCCGTATGCGCTTTAGCTGGAGGCCCCGTTCTTTGTATATGCAAGTGTATAGTTGTGAGCAACCCCCGCGCGTGATATGTATAGTTGAGACTAGCCGGTTGTTGCAAGGAGCCACCGTGCGTGATACGTAGAGTTGAGCCAGCCCCACCCAGTTGTGCGTAAATCGGTTTCATACTTGAATCATATTTAAACCATATCCGTATATGTATCGCTCAAAACCATACTTAAACCATACCCGTTTAATGTCATTTTCAGCCCAACCAAAACTAAACCCACTATTTTTCCACCCAAACCAATTTAAACCCAATACATAACCGTGAGTTTAAACCGAATACATAACTATGGGTTTGCTTCAATGTACATATGATTGCACAAATTGACATGTTAAGAAGCAAATGAGATAGAAAAAGCATAAGTGCATCTGCAACAGTTTGGGAACAAAGTTATCCTTGAGATACAGTCAGCACACAGCAAGAGGCAAAAAGACAATGCCCACGGCTGAAAAGCTCACTGACAAGTGTATTAAAACCAATTGCTTAGCCAAAACACATGCAAACACTTCCGATTTGCATGTGGTGTTTCCCCATAATACAGAATTACATAGTGCATTACAGCATGCACGCGGATCAAAGATACTCGTTAGCGGTGTGTCGTTGGTTATTGCACATAACCAATGCCCAGAAACCGACTTGGACCTATAGTTTATAGCCGCTAATAACCAAACTGTTTAGACCCATAACCAACTATACCCAAACTGGTTTCTCCACATACCCAAATCAAAACCAAACTAAAAGAGACTCGGCCCAATAAAACCTAAACCAATCAAACTGAGCGTAAGAACCAAACTGTTTCACCCGGTTTTTTAATAACCATTCTCAGATTTAGTTGTGCGAGGAGGCCTCTCGATGTGTACAGTACTCCTAGCGCCAGCTGGTTGCCGCTCGATGTACATTCCTTGTTGTTGTCGCGCGCACGTCGCTCTCTCGCTCTCTCTCTCTCCCCTCTCTATATACATATATGGAAAATACTTTCTATTACCGGGTATAGTTATTCTCATGTCTCATATACTACTATGTGGTAGTATATATACTACTTTATTTTTTAGTATGCTCTCTCACACACGCGTGCGCGCGCGCACACACACACTTCTTTGGCCAAGTTCGATGGGTTTTTCTTCAGACGGAGTGATGCTTTGTAGTGGGTTCAATCTTGTGGTGATCTAGCCCAATGACAACGAGGGCCAAGGCACGTATTTGGTTGCCACTAAGGCTAAAACGATGGAGTTTTGTCTTATTGATTGACTTCTTCATATCTACATTGTGTCATATTGCATATTGCGATACTCTATTTCTTGCAAACTTAATAACTTGAGATGCATGCTAGATGACGGTAATGAGCCCAAACACATAACGGGTCGTTAACGTGACGTAAGCCATCACAGACTTAATACGAACCACGGGCATAACGGCTCGTTAATGGGCCAAAATTTATTATGCGCTAGAAACGACCCATAGTATTTACATCCCTTTAATTGGCCGAATTGACCCACGGCCTACCGAAATTGATCACAAGAAGATACGAGCTTTTTTTTAGATTCAATCTTGCTACCTTTTATTATCTAAGTGGCCTCAGCCAATATAATGTCACGAATACAAAAGTAAACCAAGTCTTACATAACTTATTCAGGCAGCCTATCCTAGCTAGTTTATGCGCCCCAGAATTTGCGGTACGTCTGACCCAAACCATAGTAAACTCTTCATGCGAGGATAGAATATCTTTGATCTCTTCAATGAGGGGGCCATACTAGGATCTAGCCAGCTCCGAACTTGACAACACTTGTTTGACGCCATGGTTGTCTGTCTTGGCAACTTTCTTCTGGGCTCCCACCTCCATAGCCAGCTGGATCCCTCTCCGACACGCCAACAACTCTGCATGTTCTGGATCAGCAACGAAAGGAAAAAAATGACATGAGCCTCCCACGAACATGCCATGATGGTCTCGCACGACCGCTCCTCCGCCACCTGAACCATCCACCTTCGCAGTTGCTCCATCGACGTTTACCTTTAGCCATCCTTGGATAGGAGGTTGCCAAGGCTCCGTTGGCTTTCCTCCCTGTGAGGTTATTGGTGAGGCATGAAAATTAGCCCATTCCTCAAGCAGTCTCCAAACACGACCGACCAAGGATCGAGCATCATCTATGAGATTCCCTTCTCTTCTCGCATTCTTCGTAAGCCACATATGATATAAGACCGTAATCATGACTCACATGTCCGCGTCTGTGGCCTTACCAAGCCAGTCAAACAGCCATAACCTGAGAGTTTTCCGCGTATTAATCATCTCTGGCAGGATGAACACATTGTCTCCCCTGTCCGCATTAATAATCGACCACACATGACAAGCGTGCGCACACCTCCAGAATCTATGAAACACCAGTCTCCTCTCTTCCACATACCGGGCATAGCACACCCGCTTTAATGGTTCTTCGTTGGAGCTCTACACCAAGAGCTAAACCGTTATTGTCTAAACTCCAGGTGTGGATTTTGACCTTCGTAGGTACGTTCGTGTCCCAGAGCTCGAGCCAGCCCTTATGTTGTGAGACCGAGGGTGAAGATTCTGTGACACCAGCCTTGTTTTTCTTGATTTCCATCGCCAGATGGTAGGCTGACCGTACAGTAAAGACGCCTTGTTTAGTATTGTTCCATGCTGGGTAATCATCACGTCCAACACCTCCAATTGGGACAGCTGGATGTCACGTACTCCCTCCGTACCAAAATATAGGTCGCTGGGAGAGTTTTCCGACCAGGTGAAAAAGGGGTGAAATGACAAGGTTACCCCTCCCTAATTTGAATCTTCTCTACCCACCTCCGTCTCCCACCTCTGTCCACCTTTGACCCCGTCCTTCGTCTCCCACCTCTGCCCACCTCTGACCACGTCCTTCGCCCCCACCTCTGGTCCCCACCTCTGCCCCCCACCTCTGCCTCCCACCTCTGCTCCCCACCTCAGCCCTGTACCTCCGCCCCCACCTCAGCCTTGTACCTCCGCCCCCACCTCCGCCCAGATCCAGCAGTTTCCAGCAGCGGCACACCACCAGCAGCGCCAGATCACCAACATCTGCAGCTCTCCAACAACAGCAGCTCACCACCAGCATCTGCAGCTCACCACCACCAGCAGCAAGCAGCAGATCAGCAACATCTGCGGCTCACTAGCAGCATACCTACAACAGCAGCAACAGAACAGCCGCAAATGGCAGATCAGTAGGTGCATATGGTTCTAAAGAACATGGAGAACATGGACATGGTTTACCCGTAGGCATGATCCTTTTTCCAACGACAACAACATCCGTGGCCATTCCTGGGTGTGCTCTTTCTCTTGCAGCAATTTGACAGTAGCAATTTGACAACAATTTTACAGTAGCAATTTGACAGCAGTTTGAAAGCAATAGTTTGACAGCAGCAATTTGTCAACAGTTTGAGAGCAACATTTTGACAACAGCAATTTGACAGGAGTTTGACAATAGCAGTGTGAAGTATGATAGCAGCAACATCAGCAATTTGACATAATCAGGAGTTTGATAACAACAATAACAGTTTCATAGCAACATCAGTTACCATGGACTTTGACCTAAATTGTACTCCAATCGAGGAAGAGGACATACCTGGAGGAGGCAATGTTGAGCAAGAGGGTGATTTGAACATGGAAGAAGATCATCCATTGCAAAATGCAGGCGGTGAGTACTTCAGGAACATGCATTCAAATAGTCCAGGAACATGCATTCAAAAGGAGAGGTCTCCATGAGTAAATATGAGCATGTGAACATGTTAGCATGCGAGTAGAGAGCATGTGCATTCATTTAGTTAACCTTTGATCATTTTCATAATGACGTAGAGGGTGGGGGTTTCAACCTTTGATCATTTAGTTAACCTTTGACAGTTTTCTGCATCTTCTCCTATTTTATACTCCCTGATATAAACTCTATATTTCTCTCCCACCCCACAAATAAACTAACATGTTCACACTTTACTGTATACAAACAACAAGGTATACATATAAAATAGATGATCTCATCTAGGTATATTACTTCCTGGAGTGAATGAAACAACAAGGTTAACACATATTTACTGTATACAAACATCATTTTTTCCAGAGTAGGTATTTTGTACCACAACTTCATCTCAACAAGCAGAAAAGAAGGTTTAAAGGAGCATATATATATATATATATATATATATATATATATATATATATATATATATATATATATATATACATGTAGAAAAAACACAACAAGTAGAGACGTATTTTACTCTCCGCTGCTCTGCTCCAAGTACTAGTACATGTATATATACTCTGCCATGCATACTTGGGTAAGCACAGAGATTCATACCATACAGTTCGGTAAGCAGCAAAGCAGTGGAAGAGACCGTTTAATCATGCAAATGTTACATTCACAACATATCCCCAGGCAAGACCAACATTCATTTTGCAGCTAATTATATATGCTCTGCTCTACTTGTCAGGAAGAAAAAGACCGAAACACTCACTCTAATTAGCTTCGCTAACTAAACTAGCTGTGTGTCAGCCAAGTTTCCTATTCCTCTCCTCTGTTTTCCCCCAGAAACAGAAACAGAGCAGAGCAGAGCAGCTCCTCTGTCATTAGCCCGCCTGAAACATAGCAAAGCAGAGTAGCAGTTCCGCCCGAAACAACATATCCCATTAGCCTGCTCAGTTCATAGTACTAAATTCCTAATTTAATATTTGTGCTTAATCACCTGCATCACACGGTGATTGACTAATGGGATAAAGAAAGATAGATCAAGTCTAGTCAACTGTTGTATTATTAAAATGTTCATTCATTCATTAAAATGTTCTCATTCCCTCATGCTCATGCTCATGCTCATTCATTAAAATGTTCATTCATCCATTAAAATGTTCTCATTCCCTCATGCTCATGCTCATTCATTAAAATGTTCTCATGCTCATACATTACTAAAGTTTGATAATATGATCATTTCATCATTTGACCATTTGAGTATTTCTTGGTGCAGGTGTTGAGCAAGCAGTTCAAAAAAGGGATAGCCTTGATGACAAGCAAAAATATGTTGCTTATGTTGCATTGCATACAATGAGTATGAGTAGAGGGGGAAAATTAAAGAGAGATGACAAGAAAAGAATTGCTGACTTTTTCGGAGTAGGTGTCTGGAATATTCAAAGAGTTTGGAAGAAAGCGATGAGGCAAATTGCACAAGGTTTGGAGGTTGATGTTTCCAGCTAGAGAAAAGGAAACTATGGAAGAAAAGCAAAGAACATCAACCTAGACCAAATCCTTACTATCCCTCTGAACAAAAGGTCTACTATCAGGTCACTTGCTTGGCAACTCAGATGCAACCCCACCACACTCCACAGGAAGTTCAAGTTGAAGTTGATAAAGAGGCATTCCAACTGTGTGAAGCCAATTCTGAAGGAAAAGAACAAGAAGGATAGAATGAAATTTTGCTTGTCAATGCTCGATGAGACAACAATAGACACTAGAAGGCCTAAATTCAAGACCATGCACAACATTGTTCATATTGACGAGAAATGGTTCTATATGACTAAGAAAAACAGGAACTATTATCTGCTCGATGAGGAGGAAGGGCCTACATGAACTACACAAAGCGACAGTAGTATTGGAAAGGTCATGTTCTTGACAGCCGTTGCTAGACCAAGGTGGGATAGTGAAGGAAATGTGACGGTCTCTGGAAAAGTTGGAATTTGGCCATTTGTGAAAGAACTTCCCGCTCAAAGGAGAAGTGACAACAGGCCTAGAGGAACAATGGAGACAAAGTCCATAACGGTTAACAGGGAAGTGATGAGAGAGTTCATGATAGATAATCTGCTGCCAGCAATACGATCTGCTTGGCCTGAGAATGATGTTGGGCAAACTATCTTCATATAGCAGGACAACGCAAAGCCGCATATCTTGCCGAATGACCCAGAATTTTTAGCAGCCGTCGAAAGCACAAGACTCGACATCAGACTAATTCAGCAGCCTGCCAATAGCCCTGATTTGAACGGACTTGACCTTGGATTCTTCAGTTTGTTGCAATCTCCGATAGATTGTCTAAGCCCGAGAACCCTTCAAGACCTTATTAAGGGCGTGTTGGAAGAATTTGAAAACTATGAGGTTTACCAGCTGAACAGAGTTTTCTTATCTCTACAGGCTTGCATGATTGATATTTTGAATCATGCAGGGGGCAATGGCTATAAAATACCGCATGTGAACAAGGAAAGGCTTGAGACTCTTGGGTTGCTACCTCCAAGACTTACATGCCCTCAAGAGATTTACACAAATGCCCTACACAACCTAGAGCTAATGGAGAGAGTTCACTAATCTAGTGAAGAGGCTTGTTGAGATGAGGCTTGAGATGCTTGTTGTCATGAGGCTTGGGATACTTGTTGTCATGAGTCTTGGGATGCTTGTTCAGATGAGGCTTGGGATGCTTGTTGTCATGAGGCTTGGGATGCTTGTTGTCATGAGGCTTGGGATACTTGTTGTCATGACGCTTGGGGTGCTTGTTCAGATGAGGCTTGGGATACTTGTTGTCATGAGGCTTGGGATGCTTGTTCAGATGAGGCTTGGGATACTTTATGTCATGAGGCTTGGGGTGCTTGAGGCTTGGGATGCTTGTTGTCATGAGGCTTGGGATGCTTGTTGAGATGAGGCTTGGGATGCTTGTTGTCATGAGGCTTGTTGTGATCATTTCTACTCCTTGTTGTGTTGCATCCTTGTGATTATGAGTATGTGTGGAGAATGATAATATGTATAACTCCTTGTTGTGATAAGTTTTTGAATTTTCTGATTTGTATGATCATTCGAACTCCTCATTTGCATAACTCGCTGTTTGTATGATCATTTTGTTATGGGGAGAGGAGTAGGAGAGGAGAGGCTTGTTTGTATGATCATTTTCGTATGAGAGGAGTAGGAGAGAACAAGACAAATAGAGGGAGAATTCAGTTAATTAACTGAATCAAATGCATGCACTGCAATACACTACTCCACTGCAAGTTTAATTAAAGTACTCCAACAAGCAAAAATTTCAGTTAACAAAAAAGATGAGTTCATGCTCATGCTCATGCTCATTCATTCATGCTCATGCTCCCTTGAGATGGAGAAACTACAGTACAGTACTGCAGTAAACTACTGCTGTCCTACACTAAACTACTGCAACCAAACAAATTAATTGAAGAAAAGGGTTTCATTTAAATGAAAATAATCATTTAGTTTAAAAATAATTCCAGCTAATTCCAAGCTACTGGATTTAGCCCAAGTGTGCGTGCGTGCGCGCGCGCGCGTGCTCCAAGTGCAAGCAAGAAGAGTAGTGCACTACTGATGCAAGCAAGCAGTATACACCAAATTTTAATTATACTCTCAAGATGATGCGGGAACTTCTTTGAGCACAAGATGAACTTCTTTAATTATTCACCAAATTTAGTGCACTACAAAATGAAGAAACTTCTCAAAGGAGAACTTCCAAGCAAGCAAGTAGTACTCCAAAATGAAGAAACTCTCATACTCCACTAACTACTGTCTTCTTGGAGTACTCAAGATGATGGTGCAAAACTATCAATAATTACTGTCTCAAGATGATGCTGCAAAATCACACAGGAAGTACACAGTACGCTAGAGCACACAGGAAGTAATCCAGTAGAACAAAATCACACAGTCACACAAGAAGTACTCCTTTGTCACACAGTCAATCATCTGCATAGCTAAGTACAACAACATCTACAGCTAAGAAGAACCACATACCACTTCCTGACGACCCCTCCATCATCACCACCTCGGCCGTCGCCTCCTCCACCTCCACATTGTCATTGTCCTCGTCCTCAGTCTTCTGCACCACCGCACACGCCATAATCCTCAACAAAACTCCTGCAGCCAAGGGAAAACTGATTCAGTCTCCATCCAAACATGAAGTCAAAATCAGGCATGGTTATCTGATGTCTACTACGCAACCTTCTTCTTGTAGACTCGTGTTGGGCCTCCAAGCGCAGAGTTTCGTAGGACAGTAGCAAATTTCCCACAAGTGGATGACCTAAGGTTTATCAATCCATGGGAGGCGTAGGATGAAGATGGTCTCTCTCAAACAACCCTGCAACCAAATAACAAAGAGTCTCTTGTGTCCCCAACACACCCAATACAATGGTAAATTGTATAGGTGCACTAGTTCGGCGAAGAGATGGTGATACAAGTGTAATATGGATAGTAGATATAGATTTTTGTAATCTGAAAATATAAAAACAGCAAGGTAGCAAGTAACAAAAGTGAGCAAAAACGGTATTGCAATGCTTGAAAACAAGGCCTAGGGTTCATACTTTCACTAGTGCAAGTTCTCTCAACAATACTGACATAGTTGAATCATATGTAAATCCCTCACGTGTGACAAAGAGTTCACTCCAAAGTCGCAAATAGCGGAGAACAAACAAAGAAATTATTGTAGGGTACGAAACAACCTCAAAGTTATCTTTTCCGATCAATCGTATGAGCTATCCCTATAAGTGTCACGAACAGCCCTAGAGTTCGTACTAAAATAACACCTTAAGATACACATCAACCAAAACCCTAATGTCACCTAGATACTCCAATGTCACCACGAGTACCCATGGGCTTGATTATACGATATGCATCACACAATTTCAGATTCATCATGTTCAATCCAACACAAAGAACTTCAAAGAGTGCCCCAAAGTTTCTACCAGAGAGTCAAGACGAAAACGTGTGCCAACCCCTATGCATAGATTCCCAAGGTCACGGAACCCGCAAGTTGATCACCAAAACATACATCAAGTGGATCAATAGAACATCCCATTGTCACCACGGATATCCCATCGCAAGACATACATCAAGTGTTCTCAAATCCTTTAAAGACTCAATCCGATAAGAAAACTTCAAAGGGAAAACTCAATTCATCACAAGAAGATAGAGAGGGGAAAACTCCATATGATTCATCTATATTAATAAAGCTCGCGGTACATCAAGATTGTGTCATCTCAAGAACACGAGAGAGAGAGAGAGATCAAAAACATAGCTACTGGTACATACCCTCAGCCCCCAGGGTGAACTACTCCCTCCTCGTCATGGAGACCGCCGGGATGATGAAGATGGCCTCCGGTGATGGTTTCCCCCTCCGGCAGGGTGCCGGAACGGGCTCCCGATTGTTTTTTCATGGCTACAGAGGCTTGCGGTGGCGGAACTCCCGATCTAGGTTTCTTTCTGGGGGTTACGGGATTTATAGGAGTACTTGGCATTGGAATCAAGTCAGAGGGACTCCCGAGGGGCCCACAAGCCAGGGGGCGCGCCCTAGGGGGGGCCTAGGCTTGTGGCTGCCTCGGGACTCCTCTCTGGTATCTTTTTGCTCCAGTATTTTTTATATTTTCCAAAAATATTCTCCGTAAATTTTTATTCCGTTTGGACTCCGTTTGATATTCCTTTTCTGCGAAGCTCAAAAACAAGGAAAAAACAGAAACTGGCACTGGGCTCTAGGTTAATAGGTTAGTCCCAAAAATAATATAAAATAGCATATTAATGCATATAAAACATCCAAAATAGATAATATAATAGCATGGAACAATCAAAAATTATAGATATGTTGGAGACGTATCAAGCATCCCCAAGCTTAATTCCTGCTCGTCCTCGAGTAGGTAAATGATAAAAACAGAATTTTTGATGTGGAATGCTACCTAACATATTTATCAATGCAATCTTCTTTATTGTGGCAAGAATGTTCAGATCCATAAGATTCAAAACAAGAGTTTAATATTGACATAAAAACAATAATACTTCAAGCATACTAATAAAGCAATCATGTCTTCTCAAAATAACATGGCCAAAGAAAGTTATCCCTACAAAATCATATAGTCTGGCTATGCTCCATCTTCACCACACAAAGTATTAAATCATGCACAACCCCGGTTTTAGCTAAGCAATTGTTTCATACTTTAGTATTCTCAAACTTTTTCAACTCTCACGCAATACATGAGCGTGAGCCATGGATATAGCACTATAGATGGAATAGAATATGGTGGTTGTGGAGAAGACAAAAAGAAGGAGATAGTCTCACATCAACTAGGCGTATCAACGGGCTATGGAGATGCCCATCAATAGATATCAATGTGAGTGAGTAGGGATTGCCATGCAACGGATGCACTAGAGCTATAAGTGTATGAAAGCTCAAAACGAAACTAAGTGGGTGTGCATCCAACTCGCTTGCTCACGAAGACCTAGGGCAATATGAGGAAGCCCATCATTGGAATATACAAGCCAGGTTCTATAATGAAAAAATTCCCACTAGTATATGAAAGTGACAAAATAGGAGACTCTCTATCATGAAGATCCTGGTGCTACTTTGAAGCACAAGTGTGGAAAAAGGAATAGTAGCATTGCCCCTTCTCTCTTTTCTCTCATTTTTTTTTGGTGGGCATCTTTGGCCTCTTTTTTTTATTTGGGCTTCTTTGGCCTCTTTTATTTTTTTATAAAATCCGGAGACTCATCCCGACTTGTGGGGGAATCATAGTTTCCATCATCCTTTCCTCACATGGGACAATGCTCTATAATGATGATCATCACACTTTTATTTACTTACAACTCAAGAATTACAACTCGATACTTAGAAAAAAATATGACTCTATATGAATGCCTCCGGCAGTGTACCGGGATGTGCAATGACTCAAGAGTGACATGTATAAAAAAATATGAACGGTGGCTTTGCCATAAATACGATGTCAACTACATGATCATGCAAAGCAATATGACAATGATGATGCGTGTCATAAACGGAACGGTGGAAGTTGCATGGCAATATATCTCGGAATGGCTATGGAAATGCCATAATAGGTAGGTATGGTGGCTGTTTTGAGGAAGGTATATGGTGGGTTTAATGCACCGGCGAAAGTTGCGCGGCACTAGAGAGGCTAGCAAGGGTGGAAGGGTGAGAGTGCGTATAATCCATGGACTCAACATTAGTCATAAAGAACTCACATACTTATTGCAAAAGTCTATTAGTTATCAAAAAAAAGTACTACACGCATGCTCCTAGGGGAAGGGTTGGTAGGAGTTAACCATCGCGCGATCCCGACCTCCACACAAAGGAGGGCAATCAATAAATAAATCATGCTCCGACTTCGTCACATAACGGTTCACCATACGTGCATGCTACGGGAATCACAACCTTTAACACAAGTATTTCTACCAATCCACAATTACTCACTAGCATGTATCTAATATTACCATCTTTATATCTCAAAACAATCATAAGGAATCAAACTTCTCATAGTATTCAATGCACTTTATATGAAAGTTTTTATTATATCCCTCTTGGATGTCCATTATATTAGGACCAAATTCATAACCTAAGCAAATTACCATGATGTTTAGAGACTATCAAAATAATATAAGTGAAGCATGAGAGTTCATCAATTTCTATAAAATGAAACCACCGCCGTGCTCTACAAAGATATAAGTGAAGCACTAGAGCAAAAGACAAACTACTCCAAAAAGATATAAGTGAAGATCAATGAGTAGCCAACAATTAAATAACTATGTGAAGACTCTCTCTCTCAATAAATATTTTCAGATCTGAGTATTTTATTCAAACAACAAACTAAAAAAATAGAACTCCAAGAATAGCACGCATCATGCGAACGAATAAAAATTTAGGCTCAACGTAGGCTAACCGATAGTTGACGAAGAGAGGTGGGATGCGTCGCATCCCCAAGCTTAGATGCTTGAGACTTCTTGAAATATTTACTTGGGGTGCCTTGGGCATCCCCAAGCTTGAGCTTTTGTATCTCGTTCAATCCTCTCATATCACGGTTTCACCTATTCTCAAAATCTTCATCCACACAAAACTCGAAAAGAACTCGTGAGATAGGTTAGTACACATAAAAACAAATCAACACTTCATGTACTGCCAAGACATGTTGCACAATAATTTCCAAACATCATCTACTGTTTACTATCGTTTCCACAATTTATATCTACCAATATAGGCTATGGAAACTATAGGATAAGTAGATAACAAAATTATGACAGCAATCTGTCCAAACAGAACAGTCTGTAGCAATCTATTAAACTAGTGTACTTCTGTAACTCAAACAATTATGAAAATTTAGTACATGCTAAATAATTTATATGACAATATTGTGTAAAAATTCAGAAACTTTCCACGTTCCAGTAAAATATGAAAATTCAAACACTACAACAAAAGTTTCTGTTTTTACACAGCACACATCAAACATGCAATGCAAGCATCCTAAAGGCAATTCTTGGAACTTTTTATTGAAAAACAAGATTATGAATAACACCTAAAAGAAAATAACAAAATATAATGACGATCCAAGCAAAGCACATATTATGTGACGAATAAAAATATAGCTCTAAGTAAGATATACCGATAATGTTGAAGACGAAAGAGGGGATGCTTCCGGGGCATCCCCAAGCTTAGGCGCTTGAGTCTTCCATGGATATTACCTTGGGGGTTCCTTGGGCATCCCCAAGATTAGGTTCTTGTCACTCCTTGTTCTTCTCATATCGGTGTCTCACCCAAAACTTGAAAACTTCAATCACACAAAACTTAACGGAACTTCGTGAGAAGGGTTAGTATAATAAGTAAAGATCATTCACTTATGTACTGTCAAGACAAGATTCATAATTTTTCTAACATAATATATACTGTATTATAACATTCCCATAATTTATACCACTGAATATAAGCTATGGGAACACTAAAACAAGCAAACTATGCATGCAAAACAGAATCTGTCAAGAACAGAACAGTCTGTGAAGATCTGTAGTGTAACCATACTTCTCTGTTTCTAAAAATTCTGAAACATTAGGAAAACCTGAAGAATTTGTATATTAAGACTGTGTAAAAATTTCAGATCATTATCACGCTCCAATAAAAAATTAAAATTCCTCTACTGGAGTCAAAAGTTTCTGTTTTGGTTCAGCATCAGTTCTACTCATCTTGTGAGTCATCCCAAAGGCTTTACTTGGCACTTTATTGAAATAAAAGACACAAAACATGATTACTACAGTATATTAATCATGTGAACACACAAAAACAGAAAGGAAAAGTGTTGGGTTGTCTCCCAACAAGCGCTTTTCTTTAAAGCCTTTTAGCTAGGCATGATGATTTCAATGATGCTCACGTAAGAATAATAATTGAAACGTGAAAAGGAGCATCATGGATCACATGGCAAGCACATTTAAGTCTAACCCACTTCCTATGCATAGGGATTTTGTGAGCAAACAATTTATGGGAGCAAGAATCAACTTGCATAGGAAGGCAAAACAAGCATAACTTCAAAACTTTGAACACATAGAGAGGAAACTTGATATTATTGCAATTCCTACAAGCATATGTTCCTCCCTCATAATAATTTTCAGTAGCATCATGAAGGAATTTCATAATATAACTATCACATAAAGCATTCTTTTCATGATGCACAAGCATAGAATTTTCATTACTCTCCACATAAGCAAATTCCTTCTCATCCATGGTAGTGGGAGCAAATTCAACAAAATAACTATCATGAGATACTTGATTGACATAACCACATTCAATATTAAAATCATGATGACAAGTTTCATGGTTACTATCACTCTTTATAGCATACATGTCATCATCATAATCATCATAGATAGGAGGCATGCCATCATCGTAATATATTTGCTCATCAAAACTTGGGGGACAAAAAATATCATCTTCATCAAACATAGCATCCCCAAGCTTGTGGCTTTGCATATCATTAGCATCATGGATATTCAGAGAATTCATACTAGCAACATTACAATCATGCTCATCACTCGAGGAATTCTCATTAAGTATTTTCATAATTTCTTCCTCTACCAATTGAGCACAATTTTCTGAACCATCATTTTCACGAAAGACATTAAAAAGACGAACCAATTGATGCAACCTAAACTCCATTTTTTTGTAGTTTTCTCTTATAAAACCAAACTAGTGAAAAACAAGAAACTAAAAGATTTAATTGCAAGATCTAAAGATATACCTTCAAGCACTCACCTCCCCGGCAACGGCGCCAGAAAAGAGCTTGATATCTACTACGCAACCTTCTTCTTGTAGACTCGTGTTGGGCCTCCAAGCGCAGAGTTTCGTAGGACAGTAGAAAATTTCCCTCAAGTGGATGACCTAAGGTTTATCAATTTGTGGGAGGCGTAGGATGAAGATGGTCTCTCTCTCAAACAATCCTGCAACCAAATAACAAAGAGTCTCTTGTGTCCCCAACACACCCAATACAATGGTAAATTGTATAGGTGCACTAGTTCGGCGAAGAGATGGTGATACAAGTGTAATATGGATAGTAGATATAGATTTTTGTAATCTGAAAATATAAAAACAGCAAGGTAGCAAGTAACAAAAGTGAGCAAAAACGGTATTGCAATGCTTGAAAACAAGGCCTAGGGTTCATACTTTCACTAGTGCAAGTTCTCTCAACAATACTGACATAGTTGAATCATATGTAAATCCCTCATGTGCGACAAAGAGTTCACTCCAAAGTCGCAAATAGCAGAGAACAAACGAAGAAATTATTGTAGGGTACGAAACCACCTCAAAGTTATCTTTTCCGATCAATCGTATGAGCTATCCCTATAAGTGTCACGAACAGCCCTAGAGTTCGTACTAAAATAACACCTTAAGATACACATCAACCAAAACCCTAATGTCACCTAGATACTCCAATGTCACCACGAGTACCCATGGGCTTGATTATACGATATGCATCACACAATTTCAGATTCGTCATGTTCAATCCAATACAAAGAACTTCAAGAGTGCCCCAAAGTTTCTACCGGAGAGTCAAGACGAAAACGTGTGCCAACCCCTATGCATAGATTCCCAAGGTCACGGAACCCGCAAGTTGATCACCAAAACATACATCAAGTGTTCTCAAATCCTTTAAAGACTCAATCCGATAAGAAAACTTCAAAGGGAAAACTCAATTCATCACAAGAAGATAGAGAGGGGAAAACTCCATATGATTCATCTATATTAATAAAGCTCGCGGTACATCAAGATTGTGTCATCTCAAGAACACGAGAGAGAGAGAGAGAGATCAAACACATAGCTACTGGTACATACCCTCAGCCCCCAGGGAGAACTACTCCCTCCTCGTCATGGAGACCGCCGGGATGATGAAGATGGCCTCCGGTGATGGTTTCCCCCTCCGGCAGGGTGCCGTAACAGGCTCCGGATTGGTTTTTCGTGGCTACAGAGGCTTGCAGCGGCAGAACTCCCGATCTAGGTTTCTTTCTGGGGGTTACGGGATTTATAGGAGTACTTGGCGTTGGAATCAAGTCAGGGGGACTCCCAAGGGGCCCACAAGCCAGGGGGCGCGCCCTAGGGAGGGGCGCCCCTAGGCTTGTGGCTGCCACGGGACTCCTCTCCGGTATCTTTTTGCTCCAGTATTTTTTATATTTTCCAAAAATATTCTCCGTAAATTTTTATTCCGTTTGATATTCCTTTTCTGCGAAGCTCAAAAACAAGGAAAAAACAGAAACTGGCACTGGGCTCTAGGTTAATAGGTTAGTCCCAAAAATAATATAAAATAGCATATTAATGCATATAAAACATCCAAAACAGATAATATAATAGCATGGAACAATCAAAAATTATAGATACGTTGGAAACGTATCATTATATTCGTGCAGACCTGGATGTATTCAGGACTTTGTTGGTGTATAGCTGTATCTTCATTCAGACCTGGAGTACCTTGTCCACTCGTACACCATGGCCATTACTACTGCCATGAGTACTCCACCCTCTGAAATTGACAAGGCAAAGGTACTCCACCCTCTGAAAATGACAAGCCAAAGGTACTCCCGATTACTCCAGCTTGGCAAGGGAAAGGGGAGAAGCAAAATCTTGGCAGCAGTACTAGGGGAGGGGGCGTCACCTTGGGGAGAATGTGCATGTCAACCGCCGGGGTGGTGCAGTCGAGGAAGCGCTGCATATTGGACTGCGGCCGGCCGTCCTCCACCGTCTGCTCGCCCATAGACCTCCGCGCCTGCCCGCACGCGGATCCAGCATCGACGCCCGCAGATCCAGCGCTGGCGCACGCGGACACAACGCCTCCGCCGCCCAGAAGCTCGTCGCCGGCGCTAAAAAATCACTCTTTTGACCATGGGGTACAGGAATCTGGCGAGCGCCTGATAATCCCCAAGTGCAAGGAATCATCGTAGCAATTTCCAAAGGTGGAAGTGATAAGTATGGAGTGTCGAACCCACAAGGAGCTAAAGGTAAGATCAATATTATCTCAAGTCCTATCTGCCATTGATACGACTCTACGTACGCCGAACGTTTGCTTCCAACTAGAAACGAGAAATAAAACTACGTTGCGGGTATGAAGAGAATAGCTTTGCATGAAATCAGAAAACTAAAATATAAAAATAGGTGCTGTTATCATAAAGTTAGAATATATTACAATATATTACAAATAGCGAGTGTGGAATAATGATGGGTAGGTGTGCGGAATTATCCTAGGCAATTGTTAACAAGATCGGTAATCATTATTGCAATTTTATATGAGGGAGAGGCATAAGCTAACATACTTTCTCTACTTGGATCATATGCACTTATGATTGGAACTCTAGCAAGCATCCGCAACTACTAAAGATCATTAATGTAAAACCCAACCATAGCATTAAAGCATCAAGTCCGCTTTATCCCATACGCAACAACCCACCTACTCGGGTTTATGCTTCTGTCACTCAAGCAACCCACCATAGACAAATCATGAACATATTGCAACACCCTACAGCGGGAATCCTTCACGTGTGCACGGCACGGAAGGCACCATAGGACAGCACCAAAGTAAAACATACAACTCAAACCAATCTAGATCATCAATCAACCCAAAGGACAAAAGAAATCTACTCAAAACATCATAGGATGGCAACACATCATTGGATCATAATATGTGGCATAAAGCACCATGTTCAAGTAGGGGATTACAGCGGGGTGTGGGAGAGTGGACCGCTGAAAGGAGATGAGGATGGTGATGAAGTAGGTGATGTTGATGAAGACGATCACCGCGGCGATGGTTCCCCCGATGGGTCTCCCCCTTGTGCTTCCTCCTCCATGGCCTCCCCCCTAGGTGGGGAGAGGTTCTCCCTCTGGTCCTTGGCCTCCATGGTGATGATGGCCCCTCCGTCTTCCTCCTCCATGGTCTCCGGTGATGGTGACCCCCTCCGGCAGGGTGCCGGAGAGGGCCAAGATTGATCTTTCGTGGCTACAGAGACTTGCGGCGGCGGAACTTCCGATCTAGGTTTCTTTCTAGAGGTTTCTCGATTTATAGGAGCACTTGGTGTTGGAATCAAGTCAGGGGGGTGCTGGCTGCCTCGGGACTCCCCTCCGGTATCTTTTTGCTCCAGTATTTTTTATATTTTCCAAAAATATTCTCCGTAAATTTTCAGCCCATTCCGAGAACTTTTATTTTTGCACAAAAACAACACCACGGTAGCTCTGCTGAAAGCAGCGTCAGTCCGGGTTAGTTCTAATCAAATCATACCAAAATCATATAAAATTATTGTAAACATGGCATGAATACTTCATAAATTATAGATACGTTGGAGACGTATCAGCATCCCCAAGCTTAATTCCTGCTCGTCCTCGAGTAGGTAAATGATAAAAGAAATAATTTATGAAGTGTGAATGCTAGCAAGTGCACAAGTTTGATCAATGATAATTCCAATCACTTTTTCTAGCATCAATATAAACCATAAACAGTAGCTCATCTCATAAAACTTCTCATGATCAAGTAACAAGCTATTCACATGTTAAAGTATAGACCAGAAAGTTTCTTAAAAACTAACAAACCATATTCCTAGTCATCGAACAATTGCAATTCATCTTATTTTCAGGAAGGGTCTATGTAAGAGCTTTGATTTAGAAAATTCCACATACTCAACTATCATATAGTCTTTCATGATTATTGACACTCAAAGCATATTTTTAGAACAAATAGCATCCATCGAACACAGAGAAAGATAGGGGCTTAATGTTTCGCCTCCCAACTTATTTATCATATAGATAATTGTCAACACTAATAATTCATGATCAAATATATTTGACTAGATATATATGTTTGGATCTTTCCCCACCACATGATGCTTGCCAACTAATAGATTGAGGTTGGAATAAGAAGTTGACTCAACATGAATAGTAAATAACATGAAAGTAAATAGATTGGCCCTTCGCAGAGGGAAGCAGGGATTTGCATATGTGCCAGAGCTCATTGTTTAAAACAGAGATGAATATAATTTTGGGAGGTATGCTTTCATTGTCAACATAACAACCAAGAGATTTCACCATCTTCCATGCTAGATACATTATAGGCGGTTTCCAAACAGAATGATAAAGTTTTTACTCCCCCTCCACCAATCAAACACACTCCACGGCGAGCCGAATCCATGGGTACCGTCCATACAAACAACAATCATGGGGGAGTTTTGTTTCATTATATTTTGATTTGATTTTTGAGCATGGAACTGGGCATCCCGAATATCAGCCACTTTCTCGTGAATGATAGTGAATCAACACATATCGTGAGAATAACCCACCTAGCATGGAAGATACTGACTGCCCCCGGTCGCTACATGAGCGATTCGGGCATACAAAACAGAATATTATTTGAAGGTTTAGAGTTTGGCACATGCAAATTTACTTGGAACGGCAGGTAAATACCGCATATAGGTAGGTATGGTGGACTCTCATGGAAGAAACTTGGCTCAAGGGTTTGGATGCACAAGTAGTATCTCTACTTAGTACGAAGTTTTGGCTAGCAAAAGGTTCTAAACAAGCACCACATGTTAGAGGATCCATAACAATATAACTTCTATGCAAATATACCCAAACATAACTCATTAAGTTGTCTTCCTTGTCTAATTTCAACTAATTTGCTCGATTTTGAAAATAATTAATGAGCTCACAATCATAGAAGATGTCCAAGATAGTATATCTATATGTGGAATCTCTCTTCCTTCAATATTCTTTCATGAATTGTTCAAGTGACCAATGCGGTGTTTGCTAACTTTCAATAAATTTTACCACCTATACTTATTATGTGTGAAGTCATTACTCCCCATGGGATAAGTGTATGAAGCATATTTAATTTCAGATTTATGATATTCAATTCATTCAACAATTTACTCATAGGATATAAGTAAAGCACGAGAGTGAATGACAAACTACTCCAAAAAGATATAAGTGAAGATCAATGCGTAGTCAATTAGTTAAATAGCCATGTGAGGATTCTCTCTCTTATTCAAAATTTCAGATCCAATGCTTTTATTCAAACAGCAAAACAAAATAAAAATAGCACTCCAAGAATAGCACGCATCATGTGAATGAATACAAATTTAGGCTCAACGTAGGCTAACCGATAATTGTTGATGAAGAGAGATGGGATGTGTAGCATCCCCAAGCTTAGATGCTTGAGACTTCTTGGAATATTTACTTGGGGTGCCTTGGGCATCCCCAAGCTTGAGCTTTTGTATCTTGTTCAATCCTCTCATATCATGGTTTCACCTATTCTCAAAAACTTCATCCACACAAAACTCGAAAAAACTCGTGAGATAGGTTAGTACACATAAGAATAAATCAACACTTCATGTACTGCCAAGACAAGTTGCACAATAATTTTCAAACATCATCTACTGTTTACTATCGTTTCCACAATTTATATCTACCAATATAGGCTATGGAAACTAGAGGATAAGTAGATAACAAAACTATGATAGCAATCTGTCCAAACAGAACAGTCTGTAGCAATTTATGAAAACAGTGTACTTCCGTAACTCAAAAAATTATGAAAATTTAGGATATGCTAAATAATTTATATGAAAATACTGTGTAAAAATTTCATAAACTTTCCACGTTCTAGTAAAATATGAAAATCCAAACACTACAGCAAAAGTTTCTGTTTTTTACACAGCACACATCAAACATGCAATGCAAGCATCCTAAGGCAATTCTTGGAAATTTTTATTGAAAAACAAGATTATGAATAACACCTAACAGAAAATAACAAAATATAATAACGATCCAAGCAAAGCACATATTATGTGACGAATAAAAATATAGCTCCAAGTGAGGTTACCGATAATGTTGAAGACGAAAGAGGGGATGCCTTCCGGGGCATCCCCAAGCTTAGTTGCTTGGATCTTCCTTGAATATTACGTTGGGGTGCCTTGGGAATCCCCAATCTTAGGGTCTTGCCACTCCTTATTCTCCTCATATCGATATCTCACCCAAAACTTGAAAACTTCAATCACACAAAACTTAACGGAACTTCGTGAGATGGGTTAGTATGATAAAGAGCAAACCATCCACTTAGGTACTGTTAAATACAAGATCCATAATTGTTCTCACATAATTTCTACTGTAAATTATCATTTCCACAATTTATATCACTTAATATAAGCCATGGAAATGCTAAAACAAGCAAACTACGCAAACAAGGCAGATTCTGTCAAAAACAGAACAGTCTGTAATGATCTGAACAATGACCATACTTCTGCAGCCCCAAAAATTCTGAAAAATTAGGACAACCTAGGAAATTTGTATATCAATCACGTTTAAAAAATTCATAAGCTTTTGACTCTCTGGTGAATTTATAAAAATTCTGGCCTGGGCACCAAAGCTTCTGTTTTTTCACAGAATCAAGTCAACTATCAACCACATCATCCCAAAGGCATTACTTGGCACTTTATTGAAAGAAAACATATAAAACATAGTTAATACAGTAGCATAATCATGATAACACACAAAAATAGTATGGGTAAATATTGGGTTGTCTCCCAACAAGCGTTTTTCTTTAATGCCTTTTTAGCTAGGCATGACATTTTAATGATACTCTTCCAAGCCTAATTCCGATGATAATTTTATTCATACTCTAAAAGATATAAGTGAAGTTCATAGAGCATTCTACAATTAATATAGATTAACCAATATCCAATCTCAGAATATATAAGTGAAGCACACGAAGCATTATATAAAGCCATATTCAAAAGATTTAAGTGAAGCACAAAGAGCATTCTACAAAGCCATACTCAAAAGATTTAAGTGAAGCACAAAGAGCATTCTACAAAGCCATACTCCAAAGATTTAGTGAAGTGCATGAAGCATTCTACAAATCAATGAAGGACTATCTCATACTAGAAGGGTGCATAAAAAGGAAAAGAAAAACACTAAAGACGCATATCATGTGAACAAAACAAAAACCGAGGTATACCGATAATTGTTGAAGAATAAAGATGGGATGCCTTCCGGGGCATCCCCAAGCTTAGATGCTTGAGTCTCCTTGAAATATTTACTTGGGGTGCCTTGGGCATCCCCAAGCTTGAACTCTTGTCTCTCCGTATTCTTCTTATATCGATACCTCCTCGGTCTTCGAACACTTCATTCACACAAAACTTAACAAAACCTTCGTGAGATCCGTTAGTATAATAAGGCAAAATACTATTTTAAGTACTGTTGTGAACTCATTCCAATTTCATATTAGCATTATATCTACTGTATTCCAACTTCACCATGGTTCATACCCCCCGATACAACCCATAGATTCATCAAAATAAGAGAAGAATGCATAGAAAACAGAATCTGTCAAAAACAGGACAGTCTGTAGCAATCTGGAAACTTCGTATACTTCTGTAACTCAAAAAATTCTGAAAATTTAGGACAAATTAAAAAATTTGTATAGAAGTACTTTTTAAAAATTTCAGAAACTTTTGACGTTCCAGTAAGAAATGTAAATTCATGCACTACAGTCAAAGTTTCTGTTTTTGCACCGCACAAAGCAAACAAGCAATCTAATCATCCTAAAACCAAATCTTGGCACATTATTTTTATAATACAATGGATATATACAAGGGGATAATGATTTTTGAGAAACTTCCATGAAAAATTCTAGATTGTTTCCATGAGCATGAACACAAGTGTTCAAGGTCGACCCTCACTTCTCCAATGCACAACCTTCCAATCACTTCTCTTTTTGAAAAACTTCTTAGGCATAAGAGGCAAGTAATTCTTTTTGTATTTTTTCATTATTTAATTTTTTTGTATGTTTCACCCACAACTAAAGAAAGCAAAAAGGGAAAACAAAATCTACTTAGTGAAGAAAGCAAACAAGCACACACGAGAATATCAACCCCACGCTATTGCTCCCCGGCAACGGCGCCAGAAAAGAGCTTGATAATCCCCAAGTGCAAGGAATCATCGTAGCAATTTCCAAAGGTGGAAGTGATAAGTATGGAGTGTCGAACCCACAAGGAGCTAAAGGTAAGATCAATATTCTCTCAAGTCCTATCTGCCACTGATACGACTCTACGTACGCCGAACGTTTGCTTCCAACTAGAAACGAGAAATAAAACTACGTTGCGGGTATGAAGAGAATAGCTTTGCATGAAATCGGAGAACTAAAATATAAAAATAGATGTTGTTGTCATAAAGTTAGAATATATTACAATATATTACAAATAGCGAGTGTGGAATAATGATGGGTAGGTGTGCGGAATTATCCTAGGCAATTGTTAACAAGATCGGTAATCATTATTGCAATTTTATATGAGGGAGAGGCATAAGCTAACATACTTTCTCTACTTGGATCATATGCACTTATGATTGGAACTCTAGCAAGCATCCGCAACTATTAAAGATCATTAAGGTAAAACCCAACCATAGCATTAAAGCATCAAGTCCCCTTTATCCCATACGCAACAACCCACCTACTCGGGTTTATGCTTCTGTCACTCAAGCAACCCACCATAGGCAAATCATGAACATATTGCAACACCCTACAGCGGGAATCCTTCACGTGTGCGCGGCACGGAAGGCAGCATAGGACAACACCAAAGTAAAACATACAACTCAAACCAATCTAGATCATCAATCAACCCAAAGGACAAAAGAAATCTACTCAAAACATCATAGGATGGCCACACATCATTGGATCATAATATGTGGCATAAAGCACCATGTTCAAGTAGGGGATTACAGCGGGGTGCGGGAGAGTGGACCGCTGAAAGGAGATGAGGATGGCGATGAAGTAGGTGATGTTGATGAAGACGATCACCGCGGCGATGGTTCCCCCGATGGCACTCCGGCGCCACCGAGAGAGAGGGGGAGAGGGTCTCCCCCTTGTGCTTCCTCCTCCATGGCCTCCCCCCTAGGTGGGGAGAGGTTCTCCCTCTGGTCCTTGGCCTCCATGGTGATGATGGCCCCTCCGTCTTCCTCCTCCATGGTCTCCGGTGATGGTGACCCCCTCCGGCAGGGTGCCGGAGAGGGCCAAGATTGATCTTTCGTGGCTACAGAGACTTGCAGCGGCGGAACTTCCGATCTAGGTTTCTTTCTGGAGGTTTCTCGGTTTATAGGAGCACTTGGCGTTGGAATCAAGTCAGGGGGGTGCTGGCTGCCTCGGGACTCCCCTCCGGTATCTTTTTGCTCCAGTATTTTTTATATTTTCCAAAAATATTCTCCGTAAATGTTCAGCACATTCCGAGAACTTTTATTTCTGCACAAAAACAACACCACGGTAGCTCTGCTGAAAACATCGTCAGTCCGAGTTAGTTCTAATCAAATCATACCAAAATCATATAAAATTATTGTAAACATGGCATGAATACTTCATAAATTATAGATACGTTGGAGACGTATCAGCGCCCGTGGGAGAAAACGAGGTGGCGCCGTGGGAGGAAGCTGGTGACGACAGGGAGGAAAGGATAGGCCGGCGACGACGGGGAGAAAGGAGAGGCCGGCGATGACGGGAGGAGAGGAGAGGCGAGCGAGAGGAGGGGATCTGGGAGAGGCGGCCGAGCGAGTGGAACAAGAGAGAGAGAGCGAGTGGAGCGGTGGGAGGGCAATTTCGGAAAGTAGGAAAGTTTCGTTACGTTAAAAAATGTGTACGTGAATCGCTTTAAAGACTTACATTTCGGAACGGAGGGAGTACATCACTAGGAAAAAAGGCCATCTGCAGTGTTGGCACATCCCACGAACGTCAACCAAATCAACAACTTTAGAGATGCCCTGCCTATCCAATGCACCTCAGCCTGCAAGTGGGACGACCTGCGGGCCGCCCACTTAACGCCCGGATTGCCCACATAATTAAGTGGGATTATGTGGGCAACCCATTTAACGTTAGCTTTATGTTCGCGGCTACCACTCACCCACGTAACCAGGCATGCAACTTAAGAAGATATATAGCAGTGCTTGCCCGCCGCGTTGTTGAGCGATGCCGCGTGAGGGTACGCCCGCCATGCAGCCTCGTTGCATGCCATCACCGCCGTGTAGCCATGCGGGCGGCATGTCAAACCATGTCCCGTTGGACGTGGCATTAGTGATTGGCTCACCCGCGCTCCGAGCTCCGTGCGACATCCCCGCTGGTCCTGCAAGCACGCGACGCACTGCCGTCCTGTCGTCCGCCGCGTCCTTCATTTTGTTTTCTTAAGCCTGTGAGTCCATGGCCGTCGTCCCCCATCCCGCACGCCACCGCTAGGCATCGTGCCAGAGCTGACGCGCTCTAGTGCTCTACCGTGGTACAGGTGTGCGCCACCCCTGGCCATGCCGCGTGTCTCGCGCGAGCTCTGCGTGCAGACGCCGCAAGGGCCCCGACGGCCTTCGCGCCTCCGCTGGCCTCGCCACAACGTGCCGTATCGCATGAGCACCGCCATATCCTCGCACAGCTGATCGCACCCCGCTCATGGCCGGTGGCGCAAGTTGCTTCAGTGCTGCCGGCTGGCGCCTCATGCAGAGCTCGCTGGTACGCAAGCTGCACCGCTGCGTATCGCTCTGCTAGCGCCGCATGGCAGAGCTCGCCGCTCGCCGCCGCCAGCCATGGAGGAAGTGGACAGCGGTGCTAAGCGGACACACGGCCTGACCCTGTCTGCATCGTCTGAACAACCATGCAGAGACGTTTTTTAAGGAAACCACCGAACGGAGAAGAGGATGTGGGTTCTATGTGGCGTTCACGGAACGTGGATTTTTCCTAACGCTTTGTGCGCGCAACGCGAATCCCTGCCGCTCATCATATGTGATGTCCCATCCCGTGGCCCACCACTTTATCAGCCATGCGTGTATGGTACTGTACCTTATATTTTTCATTAGCAGTCGCTGCATTCATTACGCTGTGTATACAAAGTTCTTGTAATTTTTATGGCAAAGTTCGGACATCATGTTAACAAAGTTCTTCAGTTCCAGATAAAAATTCTTGCAAAGTTCTTTCATATTTCTAACAAAGTACATACCTAATATTTAAAAAGTTCTTCACTGTTTAAAAAACAAAAGTGTTTAAAATGTATCCAAGACTGATCTTGTTCTAAAGGGCTTGGCGTCATTAGTTCAAATATGTAAAAAGTTTCAAAAACGCAATTTTGGTCTTATACATATGAGCCATCTAAATTGTTACAAGAAAATAAAAAATGATGGAGTTAGAGAAGGGAGGAAAGATAAAGTAAGCATGCATGCCTCAGAGCACAGGAAAAGAGAGAAGTACCATGCAGAAAGAGAGCAGAGAAACACTATGCACATGCAAGAAGCGCGCATCCCCATGAAGCAGCAACGACACGGATTTGGGTTGCGCGCACAACCGGTTAGGCATAGACATATTCGGCGTTCACGGGACAACCCACTTAATCCACTTCCAAATATGCTAAATACGTGGGTGTCCACGAACGCAAGATATGTGGGATTTTAAGTGGGCACCGTAGGCGGCCCACGTCCACTTGCCGCCTGAAATGCACCCAGCGGCCTACGTGAGCCCGCCCTGGGGATCCATCCGTCCGCCCACACATCGATTGTACTACCGTCTCCTATTCGCCATATAAGTCTAGCCTGCAGCAACTCCCTCCCATGCAGTATACTTTTCCAGGTAAACGAAGCACGTTTGGGGGAGCTCGCCGTAAGGAATTCTGTGTCCCGGTAGTATCTTGCCTTCAGCACTCGAGCACAAAGAGAGTTCAGATTGGTAAGAAGTTGCCACGCCTGTTTAGCAAGTAACGCATGGTTGAACGCTTCGAAGTCACGGAAACCCATACCTCCAGAGCTCTTGCTGCGACACATCCTATACCACCCTATCCAGTGAACTTTGCATTTACCGTCTCCTGCACGTTTTTTTGGCAAACTAGAAGCGGCTCATGGAAAACGTAGGGGTGGCTTGAAGAACAAATTTCACCAAGACTTCCCTGCCCGCCTTCGAGAGCTCTTGTCCTTTCCAACCACAAGTTTTTGCTGCAGACCTCTCCGTCACATATTTGAACACACCGTCCTTTGAACGACGAACCAGTGTTGGAAGACCAAGATAACGCTCATTGAGAGCTTCATGATCAATCCCAATAGCCTGTTTGAGCACAATCTTACTCGCCTCCTCACACCCTTTGCCAAAGAAAATTCAGGACTTTTGGTAATTTACCTTCTGTCCCGATGCCACCTCATACATATTTAAGATGTTATGCAGCTCGAGAAGACTCTCCTCGGTCGCCTCAAGAAAGACAATATTGTCATCGGCGAAAAGGAGTTGAGTAATACGAAGGCCGTCCCTACCAAACTCAACTCCTTTTATCATTTTGTCTTCTTGAGCTTTCTTCAACAGGGTTGAAAATCCTTCAACACAAAAGAGAAAAAGGTAAGGGGACAGAGGGTCGCCCTGTCGCGGCCCTCTAGTTGGGGTAAAAAAATCCGAAGTGTCCCCATTTAGACGGACTGAGAATTTAACTGACTTAACACAACGCATAATGATTTGAATCCACCTCTCTGGAAAGCCCAACTGGCCCATCATCTTCTCCAGAAAAATCCACTCAATTCTATCATACGCCTTCATCATATCCAGTTTCACTCTGCAGAGCGCCTTCTTCCTCTTCCTGTTACGAATCGCATGCATGCACTCATATGCAATTAGCACATTATCTGTGATCAAGCGCCCGAGAACAAAGGCGCTCGAAGACACGAGCTCTTAACGGGCTCAAACAGAGCGTGGGTCCTTAATCGTCGAAAGCCATTACATGTTCTAGATGGGCCAGAAGCACCACAGTTCAAGGGCCAAGATATACAACTGACCACATATGGGCCAAAAGACATCACAGACCACACATGTGCCCAAAGTATCAACTGGCTGGAACCATATTGGATGCCCCCATCCCCTACTAGGCTGAATTCAGACAAGTCCTAACGGGTCGTGCACACAGGTTGTCAGCAAGCCTATAATGGGTCAGCCCGCCAACTTTCTACGAAGTCAAGTGGGCCTTAAGCAGGCCTTTGACTGGGTCGGCTTTTTTAACTAAACAGGCCACTATTAGATCATGCCATGTGTCGACGTTTCGTAGGCGCATATCGTTCATTCGATGGGCGACATCTCTCACAAGGTAGAGCTGACGCATGGCTTCGTTGGCAAATGAGAAGCTGACACGTGTTAAATCATCATTGGTCGGTGTTGTTAATGGGTATTGGATCTGAAACCCACACTTGATAGCTTAATGGCTACCGTTACGATGGTTGCCACGTGTCGATTACCCTTAACGAATACACTTCCATAACGCGACAACACATATGACTATAATGATTCTGCCATAAGACCGCCACCGATGTACATGGGTGATAGAAAATATCATCTACTGTAACAAAACCCGTGTCATTACATGTGTATTTTTTTAGTGACTGGTTGAGAAAATAATTGGCCCTTCATTCTTATAGCAACAAAATCCGTCTCCCTCTCATATGAACCTACCTCCATGACTTCCATGTCAAATTGAAACTCCTTCTCTTGCATTACCCATTACCCGTAGAGTGCCATTTGCAACTGTGCTTTCCATATAATTATACAGAGTTAGTCGTAACCAGTCCGCTCCACAATCTGGCCTACAAAACGGTGTGTGTTGCCACTATCACCAAGGCAATCCGCTCCACAATTTTTAGGGTCCAGAAAACGGTGTGTGCTGCCACTATCAACCAAAGCAATCAATGGCGCTCCGTTTACATCTCTGTCCATAGTCGTCTCCCATTTTGGAAGAATGAGACTAGGAGATCATAGGAGAATGAGAAAGGGAAACAAAAAATGTTTTGGATGTTTTCAAAAATGTTTTGAGAGGTTCCTGGAGTGTCCCGAGGTGCCCAGGAAGGTCCCGGAAAGGCCCTTGAAGGTCTGGAAGGTTCCAGGACATTCTTGGAGGTTCTAGAAGACCAGTGGTTGCCCCCTTGGTTGGCCCAAGTGGTGGCAGCCACATGGGTTATATGGCCCCAAAGTGGTGGTCACCCCACATGTACTGGGACCTACAGGGACGTCTCCTCTGCACCGGCCTGGACCAAGTCAAAGGCTTCAATATTTAAATTTATATGCAATTTACTTTACATTGTAAACACTATATAAATAAGTAACGATATGCAATGATAAATCTTACACCAGATAAACACTGCACTGGAAACAAAAGGAATTACACAGCTGTTAGAAAGTCTTTCCAAACTTCATCGTTCAACAACAGAACCCTAAGACACAAAACAACAGAACCCTAAGACACAAAACAACAGACCGTGACACAAAACACCAGATCCAATTACAGGTACGTATTAAAAAATCAATCCATATAGACAAGATGAGTTCATAAGCATGGTTAAAACAGTGGTTTTGGCATAGACATTAACCAAATTAAAAAATATAGAGTAAATAAGAGGGGTCAAAGGTGCAGCTGTAGCTTTTTCAGATTCAATTATCCCCATTTGGATTACAGAAGAAATATAAAACCTTCTCTATTTTAAAAAATTTTACTCCCTTCGTCCCATAATATAAGAGCATTTTTTGACACTAGTGTACTTGACCTATTTTTGGATAGTTGATGAGCAAAAATCAGATAACATCATTTGCATACATCACCTAGGAGATGGTTTGCATCAATCAAATAAGCAGTACGGCAAGTGTATGCTTTGCTTATAAATCAACAAATGTTGTGGCAAAAAAGAAAATGAATGAAGTATCAGACCTGGAAAAACTAATCAAATGCACATAGTAAAAAGTACTTCACTGATCTAAGGCAAGGGTTTTAGACAGTAGAAAAGGGTGGAGGCAGGGCACTACTAGGTCCCTTCTCCAAAATTGCCCTACTGCTAGAATATCAGTGGTTCCATAGTATCATACTAATTTAACAGGTAAGGTTATTGCCCCATGTTTCAGAAAAGGAGTCTGCTGGTTTACTGACCATCTCATCTCTAAACCTGAATACCTTAGCGGCACATCAGTTAGTCTTGATATACAAAGATTAAATAAGAATAAATCTAACCCCATATATCCCAGCAGCAAGGTAAACACGATGGTCATCTTCACCAAAATCAGAAGCACAATGGACAACGCCAGTTCCACTATCATCCGTGATAAATCTATCGGCAATTATTCTAAAGGTTGTCTCTTGAAGTTCCATAAAAAAAGCCCAGTGGTAAGAATGAAAAGGCTTCAAACACATGCTCCAGTTATTCTTCGGTACCACTAGAATTTGATATTTTCAAACAATCTTCAGTAATTAAGACTCAAAAGTGGCATTGCTTGGTAAAAGAATACACTTCAAAACTTACAGTAGACTATGGAGTGGGATGTTGCTCAAGTAAACTAGCTACCAATGCAAGATATCCACATGCAGAAAAATTATAAAACTACAGTTAAACATCCATACCCAAAACTACATTGACAAAAAGGTGGTTAACAAAGGATAACAATAATCTGTTCAAATGAAGAGCTTTCCATTCCAGTCAGAACTCGAGTAAATAGCATTGGAAATTCCAGTTCACAAGTTCTACTAAACACTTACTGAAGGAACATGGTGTCAACATATACATTAGCTGTCATCATCTGAGTACAAAAATACGCATCTTTACCAATCGGAAGTTCTCGCAAACAAGAAATCATCTCAAAAAGGTTGTTCACCAGACATACAATGTATGAAAGAGTGGCGACTGGACGAATCTTATTGAACAATAATACCTACAAGACAAGATAGAAATAATATGAATTACAAACTAAACATTAGCAGGCAGCAATGACTATTAGAAAGTCAGCATGTGTACAGATAGAATTAATGCAGTCTTACCCCAAGCAATTGCAGTGTTCCTCAGTTCGCGAAGACCAACGAAATAGGAAAAAGCCTTGTTTCCGCCATGCAGTACCCCAAGGACATGACCAGCACTGTTCAACAGTGGGGCCCCCGAACAGCCACCCTCTGAAGTGATGTCCACCTCAGAAAGCCGTGTTGTGAACCCAAATGAATTGTCTTCACCCAGGTCATCAATCCTTCGGTCTTGTTGTGACGATGTTCCAAGTGCGATAGCCCAGCGCCTTCCAACTCCTGGCCAGGAGATCAGCTCCATCTCCTTGAGGGTAGTTGGGAACTCTGAAGCGTAAGCTAACAGCCTGTGATTATCTGGACAGAACGTTTCCATCTGAGCTACTGTGAACCTCAGAAGCATCAAATCATTTTCGCAGCTGATTGCATAAACCTCGCCTCTTGTCAAATCTCTCTGAATAGGTCCTTCCAATCCCAAGTACTGCTCCTCTTGATGGCCACAAAGAAGCCAGGGCTGATACAGCAGATTAGCCTGGTCGGCTGTGATGGGCATGTTAGCACTGAACACAGGATGTAACACGTGAGCAGAGGTCAACACAAAAAGGCCATTGGGGTCAGGTATCAATCTTGCTACGAAGAAACCAGTGCAGCAATAGGTTTTTTCGGACTCCTCCCCCCTCTTCTCTTCTATTTCTTGAGCAGCCCGACCCACTTCATTAACTGGATATACAGTATTCCATCTGTCCAATACAAGGTCTGGATCTGGCCGGAACTCCAGATACACGACAGCAGAGCAGTGGTGTTTATACACCCATCTTGCTAAATGGTTGGAGAAGTCGTTGGGTGGCATCCAACAAACGAGATCCTAGATTAGGTCTGAGAACTTCAAACGTCCCTAGCACCGCAATGTATACCAACACAGGAGGGGATTTGTGACAAGTAATTACCTTAAGGGAAGGGAGCCTGCGGTGGAGAGGCTGAGGAGGGAAGGGAGCCGGCGGTGGCGGGGTAGATCCGGGCTCCGGTCGCCTCCCTTTGCAGCGCCGCCCTAGCCGCCGCACGAATCGGTGGATGCCCTAGTCTCTTCGCAACTCCTGGGTTTTCTTTTGGTTATCTTCACAACACCTGGTGGGACGCCGGGGATTGTCACCAGGCCTTTTCCAGATCACACCGGGCTGCACATGGTGCGATCGGGCCGGCAACCAGAGGCCCTAAAGGCCGAAAATGGATGGAAGCACGTCAAAAGAACGATGGATGGAAGTCGGCAGGAGCTCCTTTTTTTTTTAATATATTTTAAGATTCGTTTCTTGCAAAAATAACTGTACAAACAGAAAGTTGCGAGAACTATTTCACATATAGTTTTCTGACGAAAATATTAGTAAATACTCCCTCCGTCCCAAAATAAGTGTAGTACTAATTTTGCGACACTTATTTTGGGACGGAGGTTGTACATAGTAAACAAAATATATATTCAAATTCATCTTCTTGTTGGTGAGTATGTAATTTAACTTAATGTTGCGATCGACGATCACCCACATGCCATCACCCACATGTAGGGCTACAAATGAGTCGAGTTCGAGCGAGTTGGCCTAGGCTCGGCTCAACCCATAAAAAAAACTCGAGCGAGCTCAAAATGTGCAAACCTCAAGATCGAGCTGTAAAAAGTGGCTCATGCTCAGCTTGTAACGATCTCAAGCTAAATAAGATGATTTTTTAAATTGTTTTAAGAAAAATGTTAAAGTAAGATAGAGCACAACAGAAAAAAATCATTATAAAATTCAAGTTATTCTTTTTTAACTAAAGACTAGTATTTAATAACAAGCGATCGTGGATAGTAGACAACAAAGGTGTGTCCACTCTCAAACTTTGGCCAAAATAACAAAATATTAAAATCACGGTCGGCCACATGTCATACTGAGGCTAAAATTTCTCCACGCTTAATTTCCATGTTTGTCAGTAGGTAAAATGAAGGAAGAAATCGTACAGAACATATATGGCAATGGATGATCCTAATTCTTCGTAAAAACATGGAGATTATTCAATATAATTATATGATATCGAGCTATGGAGCTAAAATCGAGCGAGCTAATGCTAGCTTAAGATCGTCTTGTTTCTTGATCGAGCTACATAAAGTGCTCATACTCAGCTCATTTCTTTTCGAGTCGAACTAAAATAAGAGTCAATCTTAAGCTCATGAGCCTTGAGCTTTTCTTGCAGCCCTACCCACATGTCAGCCTTCATCTTAGATGTGTCGAACAAAGATGTGGGGGCAAAGGGATTTGTTGCGGAAAACTCTTGCATTTCTCTCGTTCTAGATCTCTAAAGAAACCAACATGATGGCTAGCGCAATAGCCTTTCGAGGGGAGTCCATGATTTTCATGGTGCTCTTCCACCAGCTCTTGATCGAGTCCTCGGACACCAAGGTTACCATGTCAATGTCATGAAGACCAAGTCAAACTTTGATCGTGTGCAAGGACTAGCGGCACCTTGAAAGCAAGTAGACAACTATCCCGCTTGGAAAGAGGACAAGGCCCGTGGTTAGGCCACCCAGTAAGCCTTTCGGCAATCCAAATTCTATTTTGGGAGGCTATCCAAGCGAAAAATGTGCACTTCGGAGGCATTCTAGCCTTCCAAATGGCAGCATGCGGCAAGAAAATGATTGCGCCCACATATTTAGGCCTCCTTTGGTCTGCAGGAATTTCATAGGAATTCTATAGGATATGATTCTTATAGGTATTTTTCTTTAGAACCCTTTGGTTCATAGAAATAGATTCCTATTCCTACATAGTATTAGTTCCTATCCTCCACATTTCAAAGGAAAATAAACATGAGCCTAGACTCGATGGAAAAAATCCTATGATGTGAACCAAATGACATCTATTTCTCTATTTTTTTCTCATAGGATTTGTCATCTCATTTGCTACAAGTTTCATATTCCTACGATGATCCTGTCCTATGAACCAAAGGAGGCCTTAGGCTATAGGACGAGGCGGCGGAATAAACGTAGGAAGGCTTGAATTCCCAAGCGATTGCATCTTCACCTTAGGGGTAAGCATAACAGCGTCGATGAGGGACCATAGCGTAGTGAACTACTGAATATAGGGAAGGCTAAGGCCCCTCTCGACGCAATGTGGTGAATGCAAGCTCCACCATAGCCCCGTGAACGGTACAATTCTTCCTTCTCAAGTCAACAAATGGAAGCAGAGCGACGAGCTTGGGTCACTCACCCGCAAGCCAAGCTGAATCCCAAAAGTGGGCACGCCAACCATCGCCGATGGTGATCATGGTGAAGGCATAGAAGAGGTCCAAATCAGTATATTCACAAGGGTTTCCCAAAACGGCTCACGTTCTTGAGGTGTCTGTCCCACTCTAGCAAAGTCCATCCAAGCCGAAGGACAAACGCAAACTTTGTGAGATGGAGAACCCCAAGCCCACCAAGTTCCTTGGGATGGCACATCGTCGCCTATTTGATCTTGCATTTACCTCCATCCCCTAGTCAGTTCCCTTCCCAGAGGAAGGGGCATCAAATCTTTGTCAATGGCCTGGAGCACGCCAAGCCGCACCGGGAGCAGGGTGAGGTGATAGTCATCATGGGTCATATTCTTCCCCTCCCAAGGTACGAGGATGTTGGCAATTTTGTCTTAGGGCACGCTTGAGCTACTTCACCTCCAACGGGAGCCCAAGATACTTCTACGAAATGAGGAACGGATCGGCGAAGAGTCTGTACACACCTCATCCATACTAATGCCTTGATAAGCAATTGAGGCGACCTTGCAATTTTGGATGTTCTTGCATAAGCCCGTGCACATGGTCGAAGCTTTGAAGGATGGCAGCAAGGTGATCTACATCATGCATGGGGGCACCAAAAGAATGGTCACATTTTTGGCATAAAGATGTGAGTGTCAATCCTCCTCCCCCACAGCCTGCTCAGACAGCTCCTAGAGGTGGCAAGTATACCTGGGCATTTGTCGGGTCGGGCCGGGCCGAAAAAAACCCGGTGCTGAAAACACAGGCCCAAGCCCGGCCCGACCGTCGAGCCTAATAAATCGGGCCCGAGCCCAAAAAAGCCCGACATGGCCCGACCGGCCCGGCCCGACTGCGGCTAAAATCATGTTTTTCACAAGCCCGAGCCCGGCCCGACCCGACCGTCGGGCTCAATTTCCAGGCCCGAGCCCGGCCTGACTGGGACAATTAGGCCTGGCCCGGCCCGGGATTTTCGGGCCGGGGGTCGGGTCGGGCCGGGCTGCCCATGGCCAGGTATAGTGGCAAGGTCCAGGGTGCTCCGCAGCGGGTCAACTGTGAGGATGAAGAGGAGTAGCAAAAGGGGGATCCACCTGCCGGAAACCACGCGTGAGAAATGGGGGAGCTCAAAACCCCGTTGAAGACATGAGACGAGAAGGTGCGATGCAAAAGCTAAGACCCAGTTGCACAATCTGATAAGGAACCCCCTCAAGCAAATCAAAGATATAGTCCCAATGCACAATGCTAAGCGTGTTTTTGATGTATAGCTTAAAGAGCAGTGTCTGATGAACATACTATGAGAAGGATAAGTTTCATAAAAGCTACTCCCTGCATTCACAAATACAAGATGTTCTAACTTTTTTCTGAATCGAATGTATATAGACTCATTTCAGTTTGATGTAAAGTGAACATAGAGAGTAGTTACATGGCAAATAGGGACACATATGCTTGCATCTTGATAAAATAAATAACATATGTGCTCTACTCATGAAATAAACCGTATTGTGTGTAAAAGGAACTGACAAAGCTCTTCTTTCAGAAAAAAAACAAACTTCAACTCTAGTAGGTAAATATTTTTATATGCATATAAAAGATTGACTATCTCAGACCTGATTCTGGACGGGGGCATTCTCTCCAATTTGAGTGGTAAAAAGGAGGTTATTTTGGTTCCTTGCAAATCCTGAAACCAATGAGAATTTCCAAAATTTTGCCTGAAACAAAATAAATATTTGTGAAGTGAATTTAGAATACATTACACTGAAGACATATCTCTATACACTATTTTTGTGCCTTTAGTACAAGTATCTACATATCGATACGAAATCACCATTACAGTAAGAAAAATAAGATCATGAGTTTTATAGGGATATTTTTTATACTGACTACATGTGAACGAACTTGATGAATCATATCGCATTTGCCTTTTTATAGTAGGATTTTAGGTGATCCACTCAAAAAATTATTTTTCCTACAGGCTCAATAAAACTGAGCCATGCATAGCCAATATTCCAAGTCTTTCCACAGGCAATAGCTAGGTGTACATAAAACAGCTCCTCCAAACCGGCAAACGCATCAACTGACATCAGTGATGCAAGTGAAATCCCTACCCAAATCCTAAAAGTATAAGGCTACTCAATATCAAGAAATAAGAAAGCAGTTAACATGTTGAAAATGGATTGGTTCCACCAATGTGGCATGATCTCCTTGCCCTCCTATCCTTACTCGTGATTCCTGAAAGAGAACTTCTCAGTCCCGAGTATGGACCCCTACCGTACACAACTTCGTGTAGTGCAAAATGTTAACACTATCCTCAATGGATTTGTCGATAGAATTCAACTTTCAAGTAGGTCTTCGCACGCAATTCTTTCAAGACATAACCTACCCCCCTCCCTTAAAAACATTAGGATCTCAAGGTAACTTTTTAATAAGGATATTTTTGTACTTATACCTATCAACACGAATCAGCATCCTCTCGGGCATGCAATCATCAAATAAATAAAGCACAAAAGAATATTCTTGGTAAAGAAAACGGTACATGTGGTATGCACCCAAGCATGTCTTTCAGCAAGTCTGTACGAGCGCATGCGGTATTTTCTCCTCCCTGTTCAGAAAAAGGGAAACATGAAGCAAATGTCATTCTACCAACCTGCACACTACGAACACCTAAACATGATACAAAATCGCAAATGTCCAGGACACTGTTTTGCCCCTCTTTATCCGTCAATCATTGAAAAAAAAAGTTAGTGACAACAGAGAAGTTGCGATATTATAACCTATAAAAGAGTTGAGCACACTGCAAATACATGCCACCGGCTCTGTTCATCCAATCGAGCTAGTGCTAATTTGCATACAGTAATTACCGGAAGGCACGCTCTTAACATCCAAATTTGAATAGGAAGATCAGAAATTCGTCATAATTGCTAAGAAACTAAGGACTTTTTAGGGTCACAGAATTCTAAAACCATAGGAATAGAAAAAAACACAAGAATATGATAGGAATGCAAGCACAACAATTTTGTTAACTTGGGTGTTTGGTTCACAGGAAAAAAAACATGAATCCTAAAAACACGGTTAAATCTAAGTCAAACCACATGAAAATACATGATTAGAATGTTATGATGCCACTAAGAATCTTAGCCTTATTCTAAGTGCATGAGAATTTGAAAAGGAGGTTCAGCTGGATGTAAGAATTCCTACGTTTAACCTTTGAAACTAAAATCGAAGAAAAATTCCTCATTTTTCTTTTGCCCCATTCCTTTGAGCCAAATGGATGAATAGTGTCACATAGGAAAATTTCCTATTCCTACGTCTTTTCATCCACTTCTCGTTTGAAACAAAGAGGCCCCAATGCCCTGAACTAAAATCTAGATGTCTGACTTCTTGTTGCCGTAGCCCAACAGACGCTAACTAGTATTGTATCTCCTGGTGCAAGGAACCAATCACAATGGAATACTCTGGTTCTATCACGATTGTATGAACAGAGCTTAGCAATCTCATCCAGCAAGAAAATAATTAATCATGCACTTTGCTCTCGATTTAATATGCTCTCAGACATCAAATAGATCATCTCCATGGCTTCTAATCGAAACTGAAAGGAAATTGTACGTAGCAGATTGAAAAGAGTGGTCGTTTCTTAAAAGAGACGTCTCTTCCAAATGTTAGCCAATGATTCATCATCTATTCTGCATGGTCAGCTATGACTAATGACCAATTTAGTCTAAATTGCAGTGCCCTACAATCAAGCATAGAAGTACATTGTCTACATGAGACTGGAAGATTATCAACATGAGTCAAATGGCAAAAACAGTTTATTATGCCAAAATATGGCAAATTGGCCTAGCAAACATAAATTGCTAGCATCAAAATGCTCGGAACTGCAGCCTGTAGGCTTCCGTATGGCCTTTTCCTAACTGAAGATATACCTGAACAGGCAAAATCAGCGGACGTCTGAAAAAAAGGGCAGACACACCCACCAGCAGTCAAACAGTTTAATGTTTGACTAAGCATATAGGAAAAATATCTACAATTACAATACTACTCGGATATGTACTAGTTGTTGATAATTTTTTGTATTAACTTTGTCAAGCGTTACACCATTTGACTTCAACCAAAAATTTAAGTAATCTTTTCAAGCACGGAGGAAGTACATAATATTTGATACATCGCCACTGCCATTCTTCATAATTAGGCTCTAGCAAGATATCATTGATAACTAAAAATGTATATTGTATGGATGTATCAGTTGTAGATTAAGAGCTGGGTACCAGCTAGTATTGCCTAGTGCTAGTGTGGTCATGCATCGCGTATTGTTGTTGCATTGTTGGTGGTCCTGGTAATTGTAAGCCATGGGGTGTTTGTTTTTTAATTATTATTTTTCGTTGTGAATTTCTGTTGGGTGTTTGTTTTATCAAAGTCTCTATGAAATAAGTCACCTGCATGTCGTAGTTGCAATTAAAAGATTCATGTCTCTGTGAATGGCATTTTCTTGAAGGGCAGGGTTCATCCCTGGGCCTGGAGTGTTTTGTTTTTGTTCTAGCCTTTTAACTGAAAAAAGAATAAATAAACAGTGCAACGTACCTTCCTTGAGCACAAGGCCATCGGAATTCTACTGGCAAAGCGAGAAGGGACAAGTCTCTGTGCTGATCCAGGAGCATGGCAAAGATGATGACCATGTATTTCCCGACAAGAATGTGAACGACATCTACATGAAGAACAAAAGAACACAAGGTGATAACAACTCAAGTAATACAGTATTTCTGAAAATCATTAAAAACAAAAACATGCACCCGGAGTGGATAATTTAACCTCCTGCGTATCCGGTAACAAAATTCAAGAGACAAGCGACCGAATTGGAGGCCGAAATTCCCTCATTCAGCACGTGATAGGAATTAGCACAAGGGATTCAACAGATGGTTATTCTCTAGTGTATTTGAGTGGGTGGGTATGGAGGGGTGAAAATACTTGTCGATAACTACTAACTTTGTTCGCATGGTAGGATAACCATTGATATAAAAAAAATCGTTGAGATAGCATTATTTTTCTACAAAAGTAAGAGTATCCATCTCATCCACGCATGCCCAGTATAGAAATAGAAGGGTAAAGGATGGCCTAATTTCCTCTTTGCGCTCATCCTGCTGAAATTATCATTGTAACTACACCAATCAACGTGGGTTATCCAAACCTTCCTTCTTCGGTAGTAATAAAAGACACAGTGATCCAGTTAGCCTTGTGCCCACGTTTGATGCCTCTCGAGTCTGCACCATTGACATGCAAAAACTGGCCTGGTCATTTGGAATCCGAAGGTGCCCTTTGGTGCATCTCTCTTAATCGAATCTGCAAAAACAAACATCAGGTTAAGACTAATTAACAACTACAATGAAATTAAACAAAAAAAGGACGAAGGAGGCGCTAGCTAGCACCTGAATATCTAGCCCCTATTCGGCTCCTCTCCGCTCCGCAACTACAGCTCCTGAAGCGGAGGGAGCGGCAGCACAATTTCAAGGAGTCGCTCGCACGGAGCGGAGTTCCACGATTGTAGAGCTTCCGAACAGACTCCTAATGTGCGCTAGCTAGCTCTGCTCAGTGCTCAGAGGTTGGATTGGACTTGGATCGTCCAAAGTCCAGTTGAATTTTCAAATCATCTTCCTCCCACAGTGGTGGCAGGCAGGGAGCAAAATATTGGGAGCACGGCTAGCTGCATGCAGATGCAGTACATCGGCGGCGTGCACGTATTACTCCCACTCCACCAGACATTATGGGGATGGCCGGGCGGTACGGTGATGCTAAAATTTAAAGAGGAAACACATGGTAGAGGCTCTGCTCAGATTCAGATCTACATCTACTGAAAAAGCTGCTAGGGCTTTTATACGGGATGGGGAGTACGGACGGATCCGGATCTCAGGGGTAGGTCGCGACCGGATCGTGACTTATCAACGTTGATAGGGTGTATGTATGCGAACAAACAACTTAATTAGCTTGATGAACGTAGTAATAACTTACCTTAGAGATAATGGGGATCGAAGGGCTGCCATCGCCTCCCTCTCCAGCGATTCATCCATGATTGTATATATATAATAATATATAAAAGCAGAACACCGATTTCAACTCGAGTTGTTGACGTTTGAGGCTTGAGACGGAACATCATATACAGAAGTATAGGTAGCAACATATGAGATCCGGATCCGGTGGCGATGAAGGCTGCCAGGGAGGAGTTATCACGCGAACATACACATGCTCGAAACCCGGGATGCACGCGCATGACGTCCGGCTAGGCTCCTCCGATGCAACATGATTGTCGAGCAGCCACCGAACCGGCGGCCGGTTGCACCTCCACCGCGTAGGTCCGTCCATCCGCGGGATGTATGTGCATGGACAGACAAAACTACGGCCGGAAGGCCAGCTCCAGCGGGACCCCATCCGGTCCGGTCCGGTGCGTCCGTTTGGGGTTAAACGGACGAATAGCGCGGCCTTCGCGCGGCCCCAAACGGACAAATATCCGTTTTTCGTCCGTTTTCGACCCATTCCCAGCCCAAACTTGCGCCGCGTTTGGGGTGAAACAGACAGCGCGCGGACGGGCGGGACGCACGCCCTTGTCCTCCCCTGGCCCGCCTGTCGGGGAGACTGCCGATTCATTCACCCCCAAGCCTCCACCCGCCCCTCCCCGCCCAACCCCGCTGCCGGCGACGCCATTATTATCCGGCCGCCTCCTCGCTGCTCGCCCCCCGGCCGTCCATACCAAACCACGTCTCACCATGGCCGCCACCACGCCCGCGCTTTGGTAGGAGTTTTGGCCGTCGTTCGGAGGAGTTTTGGCCGTCACCGTCGGATCCTGTCGCAGAGGGGATACGACCGCCGGCGACGCCCATCGGCAACGGCGGCTTCCATCGGGGTTGCTACAGAGCGACCTGTAGCCGGCCGCCATCCGCCCCCGCTGCCTCGAGGTGATTCGCGGCCTCTTCGCCACCACGACCGCAAGGTGTTTGACACTTTGCCCACAAAGGTATGAACAGTGGAGATGAATTTTTCTTCAACCACTTCATTTGTTCATCGGATGATTCGTCCTCGGATGACGAAGAACTTGTGGTGGCTACACTGGTCGTTCATGACCACATTCAAAGGCAGCGGCCTCGGTATAGGGGGCCGGTCCCTGGCCGTGCGCCCAACCTGAACCGCCACAGAGAGAGAGGCCACACCTTGCTCTATGCTGATTACTTTGAGAATACCGCGCTCTTCAAACCGGAGAAATTCCGGTCGTCCCCGCGGGCGGCTCGGGAGCGACCTAGCCGCCGCCGCCAGCAGCCCACCCACCTCCCCGTCCTTCCCTCGCCGCCGCCGGCCGGCAGCGGTCGCCGGGCAAAGCCCGCGCGGCTCGGCGGCGGCGGGTCCCCCTTTTTCCTCCTCCCGTCCGTTGGTGGCTGGCGCGGGCCGGTGGTCTCGGCGGGAGCACGTGCAGCTGCGCGTGCTCGGGGCGGCGCGGCTGGCCGGCGAGGCGGCGCACGGAGGCGCGGGCGCGCGGGGCGCGGTTCTGGCGTACGGGCGCGCATGGAGGCGCGGGCGCGCGGGGCGCGGATCTGCGAGGCGGCGCACGGGCGCGCGGGGCGACTAGCGGCGGCGGCGACTCTCCGGCGCAGGCAAGCGGGGACGGCGGTCCCGGGCAAGGTGACGGTGCCGCTTCTCTCCTCCTCCCTCGCTGGGGGGTCGTGCGGGGCGGTGCTGGGGTCGGCCGCCACGGATCTGGATCTGGCGCCTGATTGCTGGATCCGTCGTTGGAGGTGCCCAGGCGTGTGGCGGCGATGGCTGCATGTCCGTCTGGTCATTCTGCAGTGGTGGCGGCGTGCTGCAGCTCTGGACGGCGGCGTGGCGACGCCGCGTAGGTGGATGTGCGGCGGTGGTCGTGAGGGAGCGGTCCCTGGCCGCCGGGGCGGCTCGCCGGCGATGGAACCGCTGGGGCGGTGGCCCCAGGACGCGACGGTGTCGACGTGCTCTTCCCTCGTGGAGATCGTCTGGCGGCTACGAGGTGGCGGATCTGGGGCCCGCGCGCTCGGATCTGGTGGTGAGGCGGGCCGTCGGCCTGGGGCGGCGGTCCGGCAGAGCCGTGCCTGCTCGGGTCCACGGGGGTGGCGGGGAGGTGCGTGGGGTCAGGGCAGGATGGTGCTGCCCTGCGTGCCCGCGCGGCTTGGCGAGTTGCTGTGCGGTTGGCCCAGATCCAGCAGGATCTGGCCTGTGCGGTCTCGTCGGCGCCGTTGTGGAGCGAGGTGGGCTGCAGTGGTTTCTGCAGCCGGTGGTGGTTGGCGGCGGCGTGCTGCCTTGCGTGCTTGGTCATGTGGCTTGGGCGTGGACGGTCGACATGTTGCCGGAGACGGTTTGCTGGGCAGGCTGCGGCGAGGATGGATTTGGTGAGCTCCGGGCGAAAGCCTTGCTCGACCTCGGTCGTTGCCGGCGTCGACGGCATCCTAGGACGTCGTTTCCCTCCTTGGAGACGTCGTCGTGGAGCCCCTTCACCACCATTGTTGCCTCGGTCTCGGGCTCTCCGGGTGAAAACCCAAGTTTCGACCTTGGTCGGAGCGGGCGTCGATGGCGTACTTTTCGCTTCCCTCTTGGGGGCGACGCCTTGGAGGTCTGGTCCTTCGTCAGTCCACGGTGGCTCTGGTGGCTTTGCGGGTTCGTCGTCGGCCAGGCGTGTGCGCGGCCTCGGGGCCGGTGAAGGAGTCGGAGCGGCGGCTCCGGAGAGCAATGTTGTGGAGTGTCGGATCTGGTCGTGTGGGCGGCAGCGTTGACAGCTCACATGGAGTGCGGCCTCGGGGTCGGCGGGGAGGTCGGAGCGGCGGCTCCGAAGAGCACCTCTGTGCTGTGGAGTGTCGGTTCTGGTCGCGTGGGCGACAGAATCGTTGGCTCGTGTGGAGTGCGGCCTCGGGGCCGACGTGTGTGCGTTTCTGTGGTTTGTAAGCCGGAGCGGCGGCTCCGGGTCGTGTGGTGGAGTGGCAACTCTGGTTGTTTGGGCGACAGGGAAGTCGGCTCGTTAGGTACGCAGCCCCGGGGCTGGTGTGTGTCGATGTATCGGTTTTCGGCCAGTTTTCCTTATAAACTGTCCAATTCTCTTCTTAATGCAAAGACAGAGCTCCTGCTGGTTCCTCGAAAAAAAAACCGGAGAAATTCCGTCGCCGTTTTCGTATGTCAAGGCATGTGTTCAATCGCATCCGTGAGGGAGTGGTTCAGCATGACCCATTCTTTGAGTGCAAAACGGATGCCCTTGGCAAGTTTGGATTCTCCTCTTATCAGAAATGCACCGCCGCCATTCGCATGCTTGCATATGGAATTCCAGGCGATCTTGTGGATGAGTACGTGCGCATGAGTGAGTCCACATGTCTGCTGTCAATGTACAACTTCTGCAAGGCCGTGGTAGCGGTGTTTGGCCCCGAGTACTTGAGGCAGCCAAATGTCGCTGACACAGAAAGGCTGTTGGCGATCAACGCCGATAGAGGCTTTTCAGGCATGCTTGGCAGCATAGATTGTATGCACTGGGAGTGAAAGAACTGTCCATTTGCTTGGCAGGGCCAGTACAAGGGGCATGTGAAAGCGTGCACTGTCATATTAGAAGCGGTGGCTTCGCACGATCTTTGGATATGGCATTATTTCTTCAGCATGACCGGTTCTCACAATGATATCAACGTGCTGCAGCGTTCCCCAGTGTTCGCCAGGCTTGCAGAAGGCCACTCCCCACCTGTCAACTTTGAGATCAATGGCCACCACTACAACAAGGGATACTACCTAGCTGATGGTATATATCCTCAGTGGTCAACTTTTGTGAAGACAATCTCAAACCCCCAAGGAGAAAAGAGAAAGAGATTTGCCCAAATGCAAGAGAGTGCTAGAAAGGATGTGGATCGTGCTTTTGGTGTGCTTCAATCCCGATGGGGTATCGTTCAAAACCCTGCACTGACATGGGATGAAGGGAAGCTTTGGGAGGTGATGACTGCTTGTGTGATCATGCACAACATGATCGTCGAGGACGAGCGTGATGACTCCATCTTCGACCAAGGATTTGATTTTCAAGGTAACAATGTTGAGCCCCTGCACCAAGAACCGGCCACGTTTGAGCAGTTTACCCAATTCCATCGTAAAATCCATGATTGGCACACTCATTTGCAGCTTCAAAATGACTTGGTTGAGCACATGTGGGATCACATTGGAAACCAATAGATGTATTGGTTAATTATCTTTATTCAAGACAATTTTGATTTGGTTGTAAAACTATTTTATTCGAGACAATTTCGATTGGGTTGTAAAACTATTTTTATTCGAGACAATTGATATTTGGACGTGCAAACTTGTTTAACACATTGATAAATATGAATATATGGGCATATTGGCCCTGACGGACAGGATGCGGCCGAAGGATGCGTCCACGCGTTGGGCGCACGGCCATCGCATCCCAGGACAGGTCCGGACACGACCCCATTCCCCGCCCCAAACGGACAGAATCCGGGCCAAACGAACGTCCGGATGGGTCGCGCGCAGGAGTTGACCTAAGGCTGACGGCGCAGCTCGCTAACGTCGTTAGATTAACAACCCTTCCCCGCCAGTAACACACAAGCAATTAACGTGGCGTGATTGCTTGCCACCCTGTTCCGTTCGGACCCAACTTATTTTTCTGTGCATATAAATAATGGTGGCCCCATGCTGGGTTAGACGTGGCCAAAGTGGACGCCTTTTCTTTCTTTGTCCGCACCGAGCACGAGTACACGAGTCACGAGACAATCAATTCCAAAAAAAAAAACAAAGTCACGAGACAATGGCATGCATCCATCACTGCTTCTGTACCACGCGACGCAGACGGCAGACCTACGCCATTATCGCTCCTTCTGGATATGCTAGGTACTCCTCGGTTCATAAATACTTCCGTTTCTAAATATAAGTATTTTAAAAGATTTCAATACGGACTACATATAAATGTATATAGACATATTTTAAAATGTAGATTCATCCAATTTACTTGGTATGTAGTCCATAATAGAATATCATACATCTACCTAAATGATAACGTCCACACGTATGGTACGAGTTAACATGATCCACACATCTTTATAATTATTTATTTTGCCACATCAAACATATGACATCAGCGAAATCTTTTTGGATTTTTAGATTTAAAAAAAATATCTCTTAAATAAAAAATCCAATTAAAAATCCATTTTCACCATTAAATCCGCCTCGACGAGATCTTTAAAACTATATCCAATATTGATATGTTTCGACGAGTTTTTTTTTGGGGGGGGGGGGGGGGGGAGGTTCAAAAAAAGAAACTGCGTCTAGTTTAGTCCCATACGGAAACAATGAGAAGATCGGCTCAAGAAAGATGTGTAGGAGTATATAAGTGGAGGGTATGACAACATTGAAAATCACTTACCTGGACGGGGTCTATGAGCGATCAATAAGGGTCATGGCCTAGATTAATGGCTCACATTGCACTTTGTAAGTGTGTTGATCTACCATCTCTCCTTTGTGGGAGAGTGGACGTCGTAATTTGTGATAGAGGGAGTACTTGTCCACGCGGCCCCTGTCAATTTTTCAAATTAAATTTTGTGTTGATTATTGTTCTTTTGAGAAATTTGTGTTGATTTTAATCCAAAATTCTATGTATTGCTTTTGCAAACTTTCATGCTTTGATAAACTTGTCAGAATATGATTTCATCAGAGAGCACAATCGATACACATGTCCAGAAAAGCTGGGAAAATTATCACGCGAAAGCTGGGAAAATTATCACGCAAGAGAAGTGTATATGAGAGGAGGGTAGGGTAGGACAACTTTTAATCGTACATTAACAGGTTCTCTCGAAACAGGCTTTCGCCTCGCTTTATATATAAAGCAACAACCACAGAAGTACACAGCCAAACGATAAAAGGTGGTGAAGTAGCCCTCTTACAAAGCCGATCCTAAGATATCCGGCCAACGCAGACGCACACGACTACGCTTCCAGCTACAAGCACCGGAAGCACTAAACACCCCCACGCTACGACCTAGCACATCTAAACTCCACAACAACGCCCCCAAGAGGGAAGACGGCGCAGAGCGTCGCCGCTGCCGAGTCCATAGGAACAAAGGTCTTCACCCGGAGCCTGGGCACGAGGAGAAGAACCACAACGACGTCTTCAAGAAGAGCACGTCACCCACGGGTGTCGCCGTCGTTGGCGCCATGGCACAGAGCTTTCGCCGGCAACTCACCCATGCCACCATGAGGCCGCCAAGAGGTGCGCGGCGAAGTCAGCACCCCAGATCCGGATCAGGACGCCACCCCACCAAAGAAAGGCCACGTCCGAGCTACCCATCGCCACCCCTCTCGTTGTCCACACAACCCGGGAGAGGAGCCACCACCACCATGATGATGCCCGCCGAAGGGCAACCATGTGGCCCGCCATCCGGGGCCGCCGCCCCGGCGTCCCTGTCGCGAGATACCGAGCGCCGCCCACGTCACAGCGCACACAACCACGGTAGGAGGAGCGACGTCAGTCCATCGACTCCTAGCCCGGCATCAGTCCCTGAGTATGGGTAGGCGACTCCACCATAGGAGGTACCACACGACTGTGAGACTAACGACGGTCGTCGGCAAACCCACCTCTGGCCAGGCGAGTTCACACGGCGCCATGCTCGTGGCCACCGGCATCGATCCGGGTACCGACGCACCGTAAGTCTGACCATCACCAACGAGCACTCCCTGGACCGCGCCCATCCCCGCCTACCCGGAGCGGAAGCTCCGACTCGTCTCGGGCCTCAAACTGGTCCGCCCGAGCACAAGCCCCATGTCCTGGCCCTCTCCGCGCGAAAGCCCGCGCCTTTGGCCCGAATCTAGGATAAGGGAGGAGCCACCACCACCCGCACCCCGCCAAAGCTGCCAACTCCGTGCCGACGACCGATACCCCCACCAAGCCCCCCACCAAGCACCCACTATAGCTCCAGCCGGCCTGGAGCAGAGCAGAGTCCACACCAGGGGTAGCCACCGTAGCCGGTGACAGGCCCTAGGCCAACCGCATCGCCTGGCGCCGGATCTGGCCGATCCAGATCAGGACGCCCTCGCCACCACAGGCGCGAGCCGCCAGCCAGGACAGTCAGATCGGCACCGGCGCGCAGCCCACACGCATCCCCGCCGCCGTCGCCCGCCGTTCCCTGCGCACTCCCGCGAAGCAGCAGCCGCCGACACCAAACCACCCGCTGCCGCAACCTACCGCCCCACCGGGTGCACGTGGCCCCGCCACCCTATGCCGGGACGAGCCCACGCAGTCGCCACAGCATCCGCGGCTGCCCTGGCCGCCGGCCCGACCGTCCGCCTCGCTGTCGCCACGCCTTGCGATGCACGCCACATCCCGCGCTGCGAGCGGCCACCCGGGAGGAAGAAGACCCCACCGCCGCCTACGCCGACCGGGCTTTGCCCGGCGGCGCGCGCCGACGGCGGCGAGGGAGGGGGCGAGGGTTGAGGCGGCGGCGACGCGAGCTAGGGTTTCGCCCGCCGCTCGCGGGAGCGGGCCGGGCGAAGGGGGGGGGGGGTGGAGCCTGGACACGAAGCCGAAGCGAGGTCAGTTTCTCCATACATTAACAGGTTGACCAACATATTAGCTCAGTTTCTTATGTTCAGTTGTTACATTTATATCTGAAAGACTAAAACCTTCAAGTAGTGTTCCATATTTTGGTCACGTCCGTGTATCATCCTTCAGCACGGGCTAACCATGCAAGTTGAAGAACAGAGCTCATACATGGTCATTTGCACCGATGGCAACTATTGATGTTTGTCAAGAGAGATCCGGCGTGCCTACCCGTTTGGTAGCAACATGTCGATCTCCATTAGAGACCTAATAAAAACTTAATCAAAAGTAGTAAACTTGTGATTTTTTTTCGGAAACACCAAGTGTGGCTGCTCTTCAAGAGCGAGATTCACCGATATGCGATCAGTTGGTAGGAGTTCGTCCCGCTTTCGCCAGATCTAATTTAAAGAAGGGGGTCACAATATATATATATATACATATATATATAGGACAAATTTTTCCTACTACCGGGTGTAGTTACTCCCACTTTGGTTTCGTATGTTGTAGGTAGTATCTATTATATTGGAGAGTACGTACGTGTAGGATGTAGTATGTAAGAATGTTTGGGTAGTATATATACTATTTTATAGGTAGTATGTACCATATTTTGAGCATACTCCTTTTTACGTACAAATATGTACGTATTTCACAAATATGATAAAAACATGGGCTTACATGCAATTTTTTCACATAACTCGTTTTGGAGTATCTTAGATATAGTATATGAACATACTAAAAATGATAAAGTAGTATATATACTACCACATGGTAGTATATGAGATATGAGTGTAACTACACCCGGTAGTAGGATGCATTTTCCCTATATATATATATATATATATATATATATATATATATATATATATATATATATATATATATATATATATATATAGGACAAATGTTTGGTACGACAGGGTGTAGTTACTCCCATTTTTGTTTCGTATGTTATAGGTAGTATCTATCATTTCGAAGTATATGTATGCGTAGTACGTAGTATATAAGAATGTTTAGGTAGTATATATACTACTTTTTAAGTAGTATGTCTTATATTTTGAGCATATACTTTTTTACGTACAAATATGTACGTATTTTATAAATGTAATAAAAATATGAGTCTATTTGCTATTTTTTTCATAGCACTCACTTTGAAGTATCTTAGATATAGTATACGAACATACTAAAAATAATAAAGTAGTATATATACTACCACATGGTAGTATATGAGACATGGTACTAATAAAGTAGTATGTGTGTGTGTGAATGAAACTCAACACAATTGATGATAATAAAATTAAAATGTGAATATTGTTTACGTACTTCAAATTGTTCTGAAGATATGTTCCGCTCAGAGGTCGAGTGGCGAATGAACTCGCAAACGTAGTATGCACATAAATTAGTGTCGGGTGCCTGTCACAAGCACTTTACGAAAATAAAGTTCAATCAAAATGATAATCAAGCATGATAATGGTATTGAAACTAGAATCAATGAAAGACGATGTGCGGTACTAGCTAGTAGCTAGTACTTACTTTGGGGTGTGAAAATCGCAGCTCATTTCTCCATTCACCCCTAGCCTTGTTGGTGAACTTTTTCCAACCCTGCACGGCAAAGAAAAATGATTACTTGATGTCAGGAAATGAACGAAAGTTGCCGATATGATGCGATAATGATTTAACTTACTTCTGAAGCATTTCACTCATGTTCGTCCACTCCTTAGTATTCTTTACGTCTCGAGTCCAAGACAAGTACTACTCCCTCGTCAGACCGAATGGCTAGCAGAATAAAGTGAAAACTGTGCACACGCATAACTCATCAATTACACTTAACCTCGAATAAGCGAAACAGAATGTGCACGTACAAGACAGTAACACTTGGGAGCGACTAGGATAGAAAATGAGCCTTCGGTGAAAAAATAGAAGAACTCAACGTGAGCCCTTGGATTGGAGTTGGATGGCACTGATCTTGATGGAGGAATCTGGACGCATAATAATGTGCTTCTGTGCAAAGAGAGCCCTGACTTATTGTGATTTTGCCTTCCTTCGATCCTTCTCCTTCGACTCCCTCCACACCGCAGCGGCAGCGCAGAGCTCAAAGTTCCCCAACCCTAACGGCGTCGCGGCCCCCTCCTGGACCAACCCCTCTCGCTTGCCGACGACGGCGGGCGGAGGCGGTCTAGATCCGATGCCATGCTGGGCGATTATGCTTTGTGCCCCTCGCATCCGCCCCATCTGAGGCCCCAACAGCTCCATACAACATGCCGATGGTGGGTTACTCACCACTTCCCTCTCTCAAGCTCCAGGAGGAGCTCGCTGGCGTGCTCGCCTCCTACTCCGTCTCTCAGGATCCAACAGTAGATCGCCTCCTTCCCCTCTCTAAGGCTCAGCCTCAAGTTTTTTTTTTTCTATAGTGCTCTGTTGGCTTGTTCATTACTGTACTTGATGGCGAGGCATGATGATGACACCTGATGATTAAAAAGGAGACTCGCAAGGCTTGCTATTATAACATGGACTGGGATCATATGAAGGTGTGTACATCAATTCTTCAATTCCATTGTCTTGATAAGCAATACTCTCCGCCTAAACTATTTTAGCCATGCTCAAAATCAGTTTTGTTATTAAAGTTACTTGAGAATCCACCTTGAAGGAACGTGTTTGAGGCCAATTTGTATGTGCTCTCTGTGAGGTTAGCATATAATAAAATCTCCCAGGGCTGTTTGGATTCATTTTTTTTAAATAGATGCCGGAGAACAGGAGTTCTAGAAAATAAACCATGTTGTTTTGCTAGTTTGTTAGGCTGAAGTAGAACCATTGATTAATGTTGGTTGGCTTACAAAGTTTTATAGTTTTTGTTCTTTTGTGAACAGGTGAAATATCTTGCAGTAATACTCACATGTGTTTAGTTGAGAGATAAGTGCTCAAAATGTAGTTATTCAGGATTAAGAACGAAAATCTCTAGTGATATGAAATCAATCTGTTATTTGGTCCAGATATCCCCACATAATAATGACATGTTCTTAAAAATGACAATATATATTTATACGCAAATCGCCACAACTATCATCATTTCTTTGTGCCTTAGGTGCTACCTGCAAAGTGCCGACCAATAAGAGGTGCTTCTAAGCTGAGCAGTGGAACCAACACCTTAGGCGCACATGTAAAACATTGTACATGACACTCGTAGTGGTGCTGTCAGCAGGGTTCTGTGCATTAAAGCAATGGTGGGGCATGCATATGCCAGAATTAGCACGAAGTGTCCATCAAAGGAAACAAATGGAGGATTATTTTGATCTACTTGGGCTTGATTTGGGATGGACCTTCATTTGCTAACCAGTCATTGAGCCATAAAATTTATATAATATAATATGAGTACATTAGTGCAACCAGCCAGAAACTTTGTGCATTAAACAAGTTTTATTGGGACTAGATGGGGCATGCTCTGCCGCGCCTGCTATTGTTGTGTTTGGCAGTCACGCATTCGATCACGTTGTAGATGATCCCATGCCAAATATAGAAACAATACTTTTAGGCTTTAGCTTTTGATTTTTGGAGCGCTTCGTCAACAGTTATGTTTGCATAATTCCGGTCAGGTATGGATCCATCATCTGATTGTCCTGCTTTTTATCACACTTCCTTTATTGTGATTAGATAGCAGCAACACTGTTAATTTAGTCATCATCCGATTTACGATGCTTGTTGAAAAGGAGATTGGAATTCAGTCATTCACATTTGTGAAATCAACTTCTGTATTTGCTCATTTGCTGCTGATATATATATATCCCAGCAAGTACTTCACAATTTTACATTGTCAGACGCTCTAAAATCATTTATAATCTGAAAAACCATTATATTGCATTTAACCGAAAAAGGGTTTCCCCCCGCTTTGTATTCCAAAGCAACCAACACCGATACATAGCATTGCTGGGGCGAGCAGCACATCAAGCCCAAAAGAAAAAGAAGAAGAAATAAATGCCAACAACGGCAGCTGACAAAGAGCGGATGACCCGCCATCGCTGCGCCCTCCGGAGACAAACCACCATAGCCCGAGGCTCCGATCCACCGCGTACCAAGCAGCACCTCCAAGAAGGGATGCGACGCCGACGACGCTGCTGACCGGACAATCCCTAGGGTTTCTCCCGGCACGCGGAGGGAAGTAGGGGATGGCTACTCCCGATACCCTCCAGGAAGGAATGGTGGCACCCGCCGGTGTCACCGCATCGGAGCCGGACGAACCGACAAGGATTGCTCCTGCACTCCAAACCCCACCGCCCAACCGGAGCCGACCAGCCAGACCACCGCCCAACCCCATGCGCCACTGCGGTAGCGCCGCCACACACCGTGTCACACTGCGAACACCAACACGAGGCCAAGAAGCCCGGAGAGAAGCGCCAAGCGACATAGCAGCAGTACCGAAGCCAAGCGAGAGGGAACAACCTCCACCGCCGTCGTGCGAGAGGCCCGCGCCTCCGGCACCGTCGCGGTCACCGTCCGGACACGGCAGCAGGGCATACCAGGCCACCCCTGGCCCGGCCAGGCCCGAAACGGGCCCGCTAAGCCCCGTCGGCCATGCTGCAGCACGCAGGCGTCGGTGCCGCCATCACCCATCAGCTCGTCGCCGCTCCCCCGCCTCCCGGAAGTCCCGCCGCAGGCCCGCACCGCCGTCGGCCCGCCCAAGCCCAGATGGGCCCCGAAGGGCCCAGATCTGGGCCGAGAGGTTGCCGCCAGGTCGCGCCGCAGCGACACCTCGCCGCCAACGGCGACGCCGCCGTCCAGTCGTCCGCCCACGAGCCCCGCCGCCTGGGAGCACCCCCCGGTGCAGCTCCGCCCCGTGCCGGAGAGCCACCGGGAGGGGAAGGTCAGGGGGCTGCCGCCACCAGCGTCACCGGGGCCAGGCCGGCCGCGGGCGCCAGCGACGGCGGCGGGGAGGAGGAGGAGAGGGGGGCTAGAGGAGGCGGAGGCTGGGGCGCGGCCGGTCGCCCGCGGGGGCGACGCGGTCGCGGGAGGAGGGGGGGATCGTTTTTCTAATTTGCCCTCCTATATTGCATTTATCGTATTCAGATTAGCTAGAACCTCAATCTTATTTTCATCCAATAAGGCCCAAACTCATCTTTAACTTGACAACCTGTAGAATTAATCAAAGTATGGCCCCAAGAATTCTCCGTTGTGCTGCACACTTGGCATACACAAGAGGTACCATCTTTCTCTGATTCATAATATGTACAGTTGGTATAGAATTCAGAAAGAGCGGCAAACAATGCGTTTGATTTTGGATGGGATCTTCAGAGCCTGCAGGGCTTTTCATTCCTTTTGGCAGATCACTGTAAGGCTTGCATTCCCTTGTATGTAAACGATTTAACATATACTACTTTAGGCACCACAAACTAACTTACCCACCTTGAAGTTATTTGTTTCTAATGGAGCACTACATACCGGAAATCCTTTTTGGAGCTCGGCCTCCAGTGAGGCCTCCAAATTCAAATTTGAAATTTCATCGAAATTCATATTTTTACATTTCAAAAAATTCTGAAAAAATACAGATATACATGAAGACATAACACACATGTGTGTAAATTTTCAGTTCAAAATACATTGAAATGAGGGCTATGCAAAAAAGACAAATCTGGGGCTGTTTAACACATGATACTATTCATCCTCCCAGGCCATGAATTTGTCTTTTTTGTACAGGTCGCAACTCAAGGTATTTCATCATGAATTTTTACACACATGTGGGTTACATCCTTACATACACGCATATTTTTTTTCAGAATTTTTTGAACCATAAAAATTTGAATTTGAATTTTTCAAAAATAAAGGCCTCCATGGAGCTCGGCCTCCAAAACGCCTCTCTCCACTACATACGAACTATATCATTTTATAGCTCTGATAATGTACTAAATTAACATGATGGTAATATTTTGATTACCGAAAGAACAACAATCAGACTGGCGACCATTCATTAATTTGAGATCTAACCCGAACGACACAAAGTCTCACCTGATTTTAGTACATCGATTGGCTTCAGTATATATCAATTGGCTTTCACTAGTAGAAAACGAGCCTTTAGTCCCGGTTCGTAAGGGCCTTTAGTCCCGGTTTTCCAACCGGGACTAAAGGCCTCCACTTTTAGTCCCGGTTGGATTACGAACCGGGACTAAAGGGGCTCCGCGTGGGAGCTTTCTGAAGCGGGGGCTGGAGGACCTTTAGTCCCGGTTGGTGTTACCAACCGGGACTAAAGGTATTTTTTTAATTTTTTTTTTTTTTTTTCAACATTTTTTTTCCTGATTTTCAAATCTTTGAATTATTTGATAATTTAATCTCTAATCACCCCTCCTCACTGCTCTTAAATTATTTGACAATTTAATCTCTAATCACCCCTCCTCACTGCTCCAACGTGGAGCACTCATTCCAAATCGTCTAACTTCCCGACCGGTCACCCATCCTCTCACTGCTCCAACCCCAGCACGCTTAACTTTCGAGTTCTATCTCCCCTAATTTCCAAGTCTGCACTTGTTGTTTTCTTGACAATAGTAAGCTATCAATCCTATTAACCATTAGGTCTTGATGTCACATGATTTAATTTTTTGAATTCCAAACAATTATTAAAATAAACAACAATGATTAACAAACAACAATGATTAATTTAAAAACTCCGAAAACTTCAAAAAAGGCAAAAATTTCAAAAAAACTAAAAAATTCTCAAAAACAAAAAAACCGAAAAAACCAAAATAATAAAAAGTTCAAAATAAAATAAGTAATAATAATATTGAATTTCAATTAAAATTAAATAAGTAATAATATCATTTTATTCATTTTTTGCCATTTATTCATTTAATATGGCATAATTAATATCTTTAAATCTGTAAATCGAAATTCGACAAATAATATATCCATTATTATCAGAAAAATGTGAGGAATCCAAATATGACATCATTTTTTTTTAAAATAAAATAAAATTAATTTTTAAAAACTGAATTTTTATTCTTTTCGAATTTCAAAAATCTAAAAGAATTAAAAACGTTTAAAAAAAATAAACTACTTATTCAATTAATTTATGTTATATGTATCATATCAATCCTATTAAGCCCTTGAGCATGATGTCACACGTTTCACCATTTGAGTTTGAAACTATTATACTAAAAAACAATAATTATTTAGTAACACTAATATTTATTGAATAATTATTTAGTAACACTAATATTTATTCGATGGCGGTTGCCATCGAAACTGGTTTCTCGTCCTAAACATTTTGATATGTTAAACTTTTTTTCCGACATCGTATGCAAAAGTTATAGCCGTTTTACTTTTTCATAACCCTTTTTTAAACTTGTTTCAACTCCAGACTTTTTGTGCGTTCAACATACGACATTCAAAGCCACATCATCAATTTTTAACCCTTTCCCACTTCATCCGCTATTTTTCATGCATTTATTGATTTTTTTGTGCTAAATGACCCTGAAATTGAAAAACACTACAAATGAACTTTGAAAAGGTTGAAACTTGGCATGGTATCATCATTTCACCCACATAGCATGTGCTAAAAAGTTGAGAGGGTTACGGCAAAAAATGGATGCACTTCGTGTACAAACTGGACAATCCCTTTCGAAGTATCACGGTTTTGGACGAAAACTCATCTGTTACAAAGGCATTTCATTTTTTAACCTTATTTCAACTCTAGACTTTTTGTGCGTTTAACATGCAACATTCAAAGCCACATCATCAATTTTCAACCCTTTCCCATTTCATTCTCTATTTTTCATGCATTTATTGATTTTTTTGAGCTAAATGACCCTGAAATTGAAAAGCACTACAAATGAACTCTGAAAAGGTTGAAACTTGGCATGATATCATCATTTCACCCACATAGCATGTGCGAAAAAGTTGAGATGGTTACGGTAAAAACTGGATGCACTTTGTGTACAAACTCGACAATCTCTTTCGAAGTATCAGGGTTTCGGACGAAAACTCATCTGTTACAAAGGCATTTCATTTTTTTAAACTTATTTCAACTCCAGACTTTTTGTGCATTCAACATGCACCATTAAAAGCCACATCATCAATTTTCAACCCTTTCCCACTTCATTCGCTATTTTTCATTCATTTATTGATTTTTTTGAGCTATAAAACTAAAAGAGCTAAACATAATCTGTTTTGATTAAAACACCTATTTAAAATAACCTAAAAATTACCAAATTGAATATAATGATAAAACACACTAATATTAAACAGCAAGAAAAAGAATCACTCAAAAATCTATTTTCAAAGTAAAGTTATTCACAAACTAGTGATTCACACAAATTTCAAAGAATTCAAATTTAAACTATTCAAATTTGAAAACTACTGGCACTAACAGAAAGTTTATAATTTTTGTGACCTAAATCAAAAATATTCACTCAAAAACTCTAAATATTTCGCTGTAAGTACAAACAAAAGAAAATAAATAAAGCAAAAAACCAAAAAAAATCGGAAAAAGGGGGTGAGACCCTTTAGTCCCGGTTGGTGTCTCCAACCGAGACTAAAGATTAATCCCGGTTGGAGACACCAACCGGGACTAAAGGTGGTGATACCCTTTAGTCCCGGTTGGTGTCTCCAACCGAGACTAAAGGTCCCATTCGAACCGGGACTGATGCCTGTTGAGCCCCGTCCGGCGTCCTAGCCGCTCAAACCGGGACTAATGCTTACATTAGTCCCGGTTCGTAACGCGATCGGGACTATTGCTCCGATCCGGCTAGGACGAAAGCCCTGTTTTCTACTAGTGTTTATAAATGGATGTCTAGTTAGAAGCTAACCCAAACTGGGAAGAACAAAGCACACCTGGTATTTGGTTTAAAACAATATAATCAATTTATATTTACATGTTCCATCCAATTTTTTATGTATGTTTTCACATGAATTGTTCATCTTAATAGGCCAACAAATAACAAATCATCTTATAAATCTATTACCGAGGAATCAAATGTCCCATGTGGGGAGAAAAATGAATACACAATTGGCAACGGAAGAGATGGTGTCATCACGTTATCATCCACGCTTACTTGCTTACCTGCATTACCATTATATATTGATATCAAACAGGAGAAAAGGGAGGAAATCAAAAGATAAAGTACACCAACGCAATGGCATAGCATTTCTATAAAATAGGCACCACCTGGAGTTCTAGCGTGTGCACGAGTCTGCCAAGTTTATGTTCACCATCAAGATTTCTATCTTGCTGAGGCACACTACTAGTTTAAATGTGTGGATGTGACTGAAACTCTAAACATGAAATTGCTGCAAGGACAGCCGACCAATTAACAACTTCTCACCTTCCTCAGAAAAGTGGCAATTTTCATATTGTAGTCATGAAGAGAATGTTGGCCTATCCACAATTTTCTTCCTTGGTAAACTTACAATCATGGTATATCACCGTCTTTTTTTGTTTTGACATTTAGTTCATGTGGAAAACAATGGGTGCTTTTCCAGTGCTAGTGTAGGACAGTATCAGACCCAATGTATATCTTCTTCTGCTGAGTAATTGGTTTACATTAGTTAATGAGGATTTCAGTTTTTTTTCTTGCTTAAGTTGGTAAAGGATTATTCAAATCACTGACTCGCCATTAAAATTATATGTTTCAAGATGTCTAGCATGTTTGCAACTTCCTCCGCGCTCTTCAACAATGTTCAAACTGATGCTTCCCAGAAAGCGGTCAAAGAGCCCCTCGTCCCCAATCATCTTCGGCAATGGAATGCTAGAGGAAGCACTAGAATTGAAGGAAAAAGGTTACACCCTTATGTTGTGTAGCATCAAGATAACAAAGTTGATGCAGTTTTTAATAGCAATACTTGTTGAGCACTCATGTACAAAAAATGAACCTCACATGTTCTGAATCACTTACATGTATGTATCCTTCCTTGTGGTGTTCTGTCTGTGATGGTCCAGTGAGGAGGTCCAGTTTGACATGTTTAGTTATCTTTCAATGGGATTGTTTAATTTCCTAATGTACTCAAATATTTGGGATAAATATTGCATACATAGTGATGTTGTAGCAGCCACAAAAATACATGGATTTCATGCAATATTATGATATACTCCGTATGTCCAAAGAGTGAATAAAACTAGAGGACAACGGGCATCAACTTGTTTTGAGGGATACAACGGTCATCACTGTTCTATAGATTTGAGAGACATTAGAGGTTTTTACTGCAAAAGTTCTACTATATACAAACTGGTAGTAGGGGGTTTTCGTGAATGTACATTTAGATGACTTGAGATCCCTCCGATAGAATCTGTACCAACCATGTCCTATCCGATGGCTCAGAACCGTTTTTCTATTTTTGCACCTGGAGGCCAACTTCTATTGTAGTTGCTCCCGTAACACTCACTGGAAGTTGTAAGGAAATAGTATTTCCCTTCTGTCTTGTTGTCCAAGTAACGCCCGTAGCAAGTTCTGCTCTATTTCACGGGGGTTGTGTTTTAACGTATGTTCATTTATGGTATTTGGGTTAATGAACCCAATGTCATAAATTTGTCGTTTTCTCCATTCGATGATCTTCAATCTGCATATAATATAGTGCGAGGATAATTATACATGCAATGAAGGAGCTGAGCTAAAGACTTCACAGAAAAAATACTTACAGACAATAGGAACTGACGATAGTTTTGTCGAGGTCCTTTTGATTGTATAACTGAAAAAATTCTTCAAATTCAACGAACAACGCCTAGACTCCATTGAAGAAGTGCTCATCTTTAATTCCCACGAAGATATTGCCGGTCCCGTCCTTGCAGGCTTCCAAGTACCATTCATACAATTGTCGCATCCTCGTTGGTAGACCCTTGAGCTCCTCACGTCTGACGAGAGGCTTCCCTTGCTCGTATCTTATGGATGGTACTACCTTGGCCTTTTCGAACTGTACCGAATCGGGCAAGTAATCACCAGCAGTGATAGCAAGACCACCGGACGCTATCTCCGGATCATTAGCGATATCGGTAAACACCTTGAGCGGGGGGCATGATTGGTTTTCTTGTTCGCCGAGCTGGGGAATTCTTTTCCCACTTCTTGCGCCACTGCTACTTAAGCTTCCTGACCGCTTCGCTTGATCAAATGTCTTTTGAATACAGCGGTCATAGTTTGATTGCAGCGGAGGCGGTGGTGGTCGCCTAAGGGCATCCAGAGTTCACTGCGCTTTCACCGGATCTATTTTCTCCTTTGGAGGCGGACGTTTCGGTGCAAGCTGGCGTCTCACTTCTTCAGCCACGATCTCGTTGAGTTCCTCCTCAGTCCTCTCGTAGGGTAACTTGGGAGGAGCCTTGAGGCTTGGGCCAGCTCTGAATTTCTTCCCTGCTGTATTGCTGCTAGCTGCCAGAGCAGCAGTGGCTCTCTTCCGCTGTTGCTGAGGCGACGGAGGAGGCGGAGTCCGCTGATGCGGTGGAGACAGCTGAGGCGGAGGAGGATTCTGCTGAGGGGCCTCCTCCGTCGGAGTTCGCTGACGCGACGGAGTCCGCTGAGGCGGCGGAGTCGGCTGACGCGCCGGAGACGACTCAGGCAGCGGAGACGACTGACGCACCGGAGACGGTTGACGCACCGGAGACGGCTGACGCACCGGAGACGGTTGACGCGCCGGAGACGACTCAGGCAGCGGAGACATATGACGCACCAGAGACGGTTGACGCACCGGAGACGACTCAGGCACCGGGGCCTCCTCCGGCTGAGTCTGCTGAGGCGGCGTCCAGTTTGGAAGCAGGATGTTTTCCTTTCTCCATAGACAGGTAGTTCTTAAGGCATTTTCAAGAAGAATCTCCCCTTCACCTGTAGCGTACTCAAGCTCCAACCCCTCAAATCCGTCCATTATTTCATCCACCCCGACAATAGCAAAGCCAGCTGGAACCGGAGTGAAATGGAAAGTTGCACCAGGTCGAGGAGGTAAGACATAGCCGACCGCCGCCTTCAAGGTCAGGTTATGGCATTTCGCCATTAGCACACAATGTTCATTATCCGTGATACCATCCACGGGGTAGCGAGGAGCCGTGCTATCAGGCTGAACGAGCTCCGTGGAAGCCACGCTGCTTCTCCGCTGAGATGGTGGGGTAGCATCGTGGGTAGTATCCAATGAAGGATCTTTGTGCCACTGAGATGGTGGGCCAATAGCTCGCTGGCTCTCAAGTTTCTCTACTTTCGCTAATCTTTCATTGATCTTCTGCTTTTCGCTTGCTTCCTCTTTCTTCTTTCTCTGTCGTCTTCTATAACCAGTGCTGTCGGGAAATCCATGCACCCACGGAATGGAGCCTGATGTGCCTCGTGTTCATCCAGGGTGTTCAGGATTCCCGAGGGCCATTGACAGCTCGTCCTTCTCTCTGTCGGGAACGAACCTCCCTTCCAGCGCTTTCTTGATTGCTTCCTCAAGCCTTGTGACGGGTGTTTGAAGTTGAGCTTTCATCCAAACACACTTCCCTGTTTCTGGGTCCAAAGTTCCCCCAACCCCGAAGAACCAAGTCCTTGCCCGATCTGGCCAGTGCAATGTCGCTGGTTGGACATTTTTAGCAAGCAGGTCTTGGTCAGCCTTGTCCCACGTAGGTCGGGCTTTGCTATAGCCACCTGACCCCGTAACATGGTGATACTGCTTCTTTGCAGCATTTTGCTTATTTATATGTGACCTTTGCTTGGCCTTCTTCGATTTCTTGTACGTCACAAATGCGGGTCAGTGATCTTTTATCTTGAAGTATTGACCTTTGAATTCTGGAGTCTCGTCTCTCTCGAAAATCTTTTTGTTCAATAGTTTCTTCCAGTTCTTGAATAGTTCTGCCATTTTCTTAAGAGCAAACGCCTTGACCTTTCGCTGTATAACTGGGTTATTCGGATCCTCCTCTGGCGGTAGGCTGAAATTTCTCAACATCGAGTTCCAAAGATCATCTTTCAGTCTATCGTGGACATAAGGAACTTCAGGGTCCTTCTTCTTATTCCATTCTTGGATGCTGATCGGGACGCTGTCCCTAACAATAACTCCGCACTGATGTATAAATTTGTGCTTGGTCCGCTTGGGAGCAATCGGTTGGCCTTGTGGAGAGACTTCTTCGATCGTGAACCTTTCATCCGGGTCCAACCTTTTCTTCGGGCCTCGTCTCCTTACCGAAGTTTGGCTCGATCCGGAGGGCTAAAAGAAGAAAGAAGCATTAATATATGTACATACAAAACAATTAATGCATCTAGTAAGCAGAGGCTTAATTTATATATATATATATACCTCGTCGGACTTTGAAACAGTTAAGGCTCCCTTGTCCATTCGATCACCGGAGCCGTCATGATCTCCTTCCTCCTCCATTCCATCACCGGAGCCGTCATGATCTCTTTCCTCCTCCATTGGATCACCGGAGCCGTCATCCTCTCTTCTATCACCATCGGTGTCGTTGAGCCACGACAAGATATTATCATCACCTCCGTCGCAGATTATATCCCCCAACAACTCTTCTTTTTCTAAGTCTCTGTGATCCATAGTTTCTGCACATAAAGCATTGACACTTCAAACTAGCTATCACATAAAGCAAAAAAGAAGTATATTTGTCACCAATATATAACACTTGACATAGTTTCCTCTATTTAAAAAATAGTTCTCTATTTAAAAAAATAATTCCCTCCATATAGAAACTTGCGGACCCCCCCCCCTCATGTCGAAGTTATCGGGGATATGTTGAATTCCCAAGAGAGTTAGGGGTGTTCTAACGCGGCACTGCACGATATAGGTGAAGGGGGATAACATCCGGGAATGTTTTCCCGAAGTCTGCATTTTCGGACAGATGAAACGGAGGGGGACGGTTCCAGGTTCGCTATGCTAGCTGCTTGTGACAGACGAACGGAGGGCATATTCGGATTCGTCATATTTTTCTGATCGATTTTCATATATAAATTATTTTCATCATATCAACATTTTCTATATATATACATCCATCCATCCATCGATCTTGAGCAGAGTAGACGATCGCCATTGATCTATAGTTCTAATGGAGACACTTCATATAAGTGTTTTACTCTACATATGAACATTTTCTATATACATCAATCCATCCATCCATACATATCTATACTACTATATAGTGTATCAGTTTTTAAGTTTTGAATCTCAACACTGGGAACGAATGTGAACCGTTGATATAGTCCATCGAATGGTTCAAAATGCTGGGATTCGCATTTACAGTACTAGCTACGGTACCAGTGAAGATTCTGCTGTTTTCTAGAACCATCTATAGATTATCAATTTAGGAAAAGTTCACCTGCTTGCTACTGTTGTGCATCTGTGTGTGTAGCAGGCCGAGCCGAGCATATGCATGGACAGGAGCGCCCGACGGCCTGTGTGCTAATCGCATTAGCGAGGAGCGAGGTGATGTTTTGGGAGAGTTCTTAGAGTTGGCCGTAGTGCATGATTGCAGGGTACTGACTGACTTGGGGAATGTCGTGGTTGGCATATGCATATTTGATGAGATGATTTCCCATTCGTTCAGAACTCAGTCGCCTACTTTAGAGAGTTTTGGATGGAGAAAGAGAAGCGAGAGAGTCTCAACCATGGAACATGGGGATAAACAATTTTTTTGGAAAATACTGAAGGGGGTGGAAATAAGAAAAAAAACTTTTGTTGTACCTCGCAAAAAAACACTTTTTTTGTATATAAGAAAACTTTATACAGGAAATCAGTTCATATACCCCTCCGATCCATATTAGTTGTCACTGAAATGGATCACAATTCAGAGGAAATATACTGGAACGAAAAAATAATGGAATTTGATCTGTCCAGACTTATCTTCTGTAGACCCGTGTATGTATCATTTTTAAATTTCAAATTCAATAAATAAAATTTCTAGTCAGATAATTGTTCTTCTCACAATGTAATAACTCATATATATCTCAATGGTTGACTTATTGAATTCCTTTATTGCATGCCATACTGGCAGAAAACTAGATAAGTTTGCAACATTGTGATAATCAATAATGAAGTTTTGAAATGTCCTGAAATTTAACATTGACATGGAACTGATTCTAAGCGTGCAAAGCATGCGCTACTTAATAGTATACATACATGGTCAGGTGGCTATTAGAGTTTGATTGATACATAATCTGCTCCATCCATACATATATACATATATACATGGTCAGCAAATCATCAATCCATCCATCCATACATATATACATACATCAATCCATCCATCCATGATAATCCCCAAGTGCAAGGAATCATCGTAGCAATTTCCAAAGGTGGACGTGATAAGTATGGAGTGTCGAACCCACAAGGAGCTAAAGGTAAGATCAATATTCTCTCAAGTCCTATCTGCCACTGATACGACTCTACGTACGCCGAACGTTTGCTTCCAACTAGAAACGAGAAATAAAACTACGTTGTCGGTATGAAGAGAATAGCTTTGCGTGATATCGGAGAACTAGAATATAAAAATAGGTGTTGTTATCATAAAGTTAGAATATATTACAATATATTACAAACAGTGAGTGTGGAATAATGATGGGTCGGTGTGCGGAATTGTCCTAGGCAATTGTTAACAAGATCGGTAATCATTATTGCAATTTTATATGAGGGAGAGGCATAAGCTAACATACTTTCTCTACTTGGATCATATGCACTTATGATTGGAACTCTAGCAAGCATGCGCAACTACTAAAGATCATTAAGGTAAAACCCAACCATAGCATTAAAGCATCAAGTCCCCTTTATCCCATACGCAACAACCTACCTACTCGGGTTTATGCTTCTGTCACTCAAGCAACCCACTACAAGCGAATCATGAACGTATTGCAACACCCTACAACGGGAATCCTTCATGTGTGCGCGGCACGGAAGGCACCATAGGACAGCACCAAAATAAACATACAACTCAAACCAATCTAGATCATCAATCGACCCATAAGACAAAAGAAATCTACTCAAAACATCATAGGATGGCAACACATCATTGGATCATAATATGTGGCATAAAGCACCATGTTCAAGTAGGGGATTACAGCGGGGTGCGGGAGAGTGGACCGCTGAAAAGATATGAGGACGGTGGTGTTGATGAAGACGATCACCGCGGCGATGGTTCCCCCGATGGCACTCCGGCGCCACCGAGAGAGAGGGGGAGAGGGCCTCCCCCTTGTGCTTCCTCCTCCATGGCCTCCCCCCTGGGTGGGGAGAGGTTCTCCCTCTGGTCCTTGGCCTCCATGGCGATGATGGCCCCTCCGTCTTCCTCCTCCATGGTCTCCGGTGATGGTGACCCCCTCCGGCAGGGTGCCGGAGAGGGCCAAGATTGATCTTTCGTGGCTACAGAGACTTGCGGCGGCGGAACTTTCGATCTAGGTTTGTTTCTAGGAGTTTTGGTATTTATAGGTATTTTTGGCGTCGGTCTCACGTTAAGGGGGGCCACGAGGCGGCGACAAGCTAGCAGGGCGCGCCCTAGGGGGGGGCGCCCTGGGCGCGCCCTGCAGGCTTGTGGCGGCCTCGTGGCTCTTCTGGCCCAACTCCAATGCTTCGGGGGTCTCTTTTGGTCCATAAAAAATCACCGTAAATTTTCAGCCCATTCCGAGAACTTTTATTTCTGCAAAAAAAACGACACCATGATAGTTCTGCTGAAAACAGCGTCAGTCCGGGTTAGTTCTAATAAAATCATACCAAAATCATATAGAATTATTGTAAACATGGCATGAATACTTCATAAATTATAGATACGTTGGAGACGTATCAGCATCCCCAAGCTTAATTCCTGCTCGTCCTTGAGTAGGTAAATGATAAAAGAAATAATTTATGAAGTGTGAATGCTAGCTACATTTTTATCATATTCTTTTCTTCTTTGTATAGCTTGGACATTTGGACTTGTAAATGATTCAAAGCAATAGTCTAGTTTTAACATAATGACTTCAATACTCAAGCATGTCAACAAGCAACCATGTCTTTCAAAATATCAATACTAAAGAAAGTTATCCCTAGCCCATCATGCTCAATCATTGATCCATTCATGAAACACACTCAAAAATTAGCCATGCCCAATGCTCAAGTACGATCATAGTGCCCCCTAGTTGGTGCTTATAAGAGAAGATGGAGACTCAAAGCAAAAATAAAAATTGCATAAAGTAAATAGATAGCCCCTTCTCAGAGGGAAGTAGGGATTTGTAGGGGTGCCAGAGCTCAAAGTTTTAAATTGAAAGAGAAAAAATATTTTGGGTGTCATGCTCTTCTTGTCAACGAAAACGACAAAGTAGCTCACAATACTTTCCATGCTAGATGTATCATAGGCGGTTCCCAAACAGAAAATAAAGTTTTTACTCCCCCTCCACCCAGGCGCGGCGAGGGCGTCGAGGGCGTCGGCGAGGGGCAGGGGGCGGATAGGGCGTCGACGGCAAAATCCGGCAGCCTGGCGGCGTCGAGGTCGTCGTCGGCGCCGTCGGGGGAGAGGAGAGAAGAAACTGCAGATGGATTGGAAAATTCTCTAAGTGCCATTTATATAGCCCACCCTTTAGTCCCGGTTGGAGCCACCAACCGGGACTAAAGGTAAATTTTAGCAGCCCAAAGGGCGGGAAGCACAGCCCTTTAGTCCCGGTTGGTATCACCAACCGGGACTAAAGGCCCCCCTTTAGTCCCGGTTGGAGCCACCAACCGGGACTAAAGGGTTGTGCTTCCCGCAGCCAAAAGTTTAGTCCCACCTCGCTAGTTGAGAGGGGCTCGAAGTGGTTTATAAGCGCTGCAGCCGCTGCCCTCTCGAGCTCCTCTCTATTGCAGGCAGTACATGCCTATCTCACACCCTGTTGGGCCTGCTAGCACTGCGGGCCTGCATCCTGGCCCATTTCTAGGGTTTCTAGTCGTATGTAGGCCGTTGTGGCTAGTAGGCGGGCCTTTTTTTATTTTTTGCATATATTATGTTTTTAAAATTTTAATGTTATTTTTTGCATATGTTTTAGTTGATTCCTTTTGCTATTAGAATTTTATAAAAGCTTTTTACTATTAAAGTGTTTAACAAATAAATACTTTGATAATTTTAGTTAATATTATTTTGATTCTTTTTAGTTGATTCTTTTTGCTATTAGAGTTTTATAAAAGCTTTTTAGTTTTCTATTAAAGCTTTTAACAAAATATACTTTATGAAAATTCTTCTTACAATTAAAGTTTTTAACAAATAAATACTTTGATAATTTTAGTTAATATTATTTTGATTCTTTTTAGTTGATTCTTTTCGCTATTAGAGTTTCATAAAATCTTTTTAGTTCATTCTTTTTGCTATTAGAGTTTTATAAAATCTTTTTAGTTCATTCTTTTTGCTATTAGAGTTTTATAAAAGCTTTTTAGTTCATTCTTTTTGCTATTAGTTCATTCTTTGAGCTAAATGACCCTGAAAATGACAAGCACTGCAAATGAACTCTGAAAAGGTTGAAACTTGGCATGGTATCATAATTTCACCCACATAGCATGTGCTAAAACGTTGAGAGGGTTACGGGAAAAACTGTATGCACTTCGTGTACAAACTGGACAATCTCTTTCGAAGTAACAGGGTTTCAGACGAAAACTCATCTATTACAAAAGTGATTTTATTTTTTTAACATATTTTAACTCCAAACTTTTTCTGCATTTAATATGCACCATTCAAAGCCACATCATCAATTTTCAACCCTTTTCTGACTTCATTTGCTATTTTTCATGCATTTCATGATTTATTTTGAGCTAAATGACTCTAAAATTGACAAGCACAGCAAATGAACTCTGAAAGGTTCAAACTTGGGTGTCATGCTCTTCCTGTCAACGAAAACGACAAAGTAGCTCACAATACTTTCCATGCTAGATGTATCATAGGCGGTTTCCAAACAGAAAATAAAGTTTTTACTCCCCCTCCACCAATCAATCACACTCCACGGCGAGCCGAATCCACGGGTACCGTCCATACAAACAACAATTCTGGGGGAGTTTTGTTTCATTATATTTTGATTTGATTTTTGAGCATGGAACTGGGCGTCCCGAATACCAGCCACTTTCTCGTGAATGATAGTGAATCAACACATATCGTGAGAATAACACATCTAGCATGGGAAAATATTGGACACTCCCCGCCGTTTCATGAGCGGTACGGGCACACAAAAGAGAAAATTTATTTTGAAAATTTAGAGATGGCACATACAAATTTGCTTGGAACGGCCTGGAAATACCGCATATAGGTAGGTATGGTGGACTCATAAGGCAAAACTTGGTTTAAGGATTTTGGATGCACAAGTAGTATTTCTACTTAGTACAAATGGAGGCTAGCAAATAGATTGGGAAGCAACCAAACCAAGAAACGAAAATTCACATAAGTGAGCATTGAACATAACTAACACCGAATAATGCACCACAAGTAGGATCACTACTGGAATCAGGGACTTTGCCATCTGCCAGCTCTTTGCCGTCTGCTGGCAGATGGCAAAGAGGATATTTGCCGTCTGCTTTTATAAAGCAGACGGCAAAGAACATGCTGATGGCAAAGAGGCTCTTTGCCATCTGCACTTCTTTGCCGTCTGCTGGCAGACGGCAAAGAGTTCTTTGCCGTCTGCCAGCAGACGACAAAGAACAAAGTGGGCCCCACTTGGTACTGCACTTGCCAGGTCACACGGGCCACTTCTTTGCCGTCTGCTGGCAGACGGCAAAGAACTCTTTGCCGTCTGCCAGCAGACGGCAAAGAGGTGAGGGGGGGGGGGGGCACAGTGTAACGGCGGGGACGGGCTAACGGCCCCCCTCTTTGCCGTCTGCTGGCAGACGGAAAGAACTTTGCCGTCTGCCAGCAGACGGCAAAGAGGGGGCTTAATTTTCGCCATCCCCCCGCGCCTTCCGCCTCTCTCTCTTTCTCTCACCTCTCTCTCTCTCACACCCGCGCCCGTTCCCCTCTCTCACCGCCGCCGCCGCCGCCGCCGCCGCCGCCCCCTCCCCGCCCTCTCGCCGCCGCCCCCTTCCCCCCTCTCTCACCGCCGCCGCCGCCCCCTCCCCGCCCTCCACCACCGCCTGCCCCCCTCCCCGTGGCGTACCTCCACCACCGCGGCGCCGCCCCCTCCTCACGGCCCTCCTGCCCCCGCCGCCCCCTCCCCGGCGGCCTCCTCTCCTCGCCGCCGGCCTCCTCTCCTCGCCGCCGGCCGCCCTGCCCCCTGCCCCTCTCTGGTGAGCTTCCCCTGCCCCCCTTTTAATTTTTTTTCTGTTTTTCTAATTAGATTTTTAGTTTTCTATTTTTAGATGTTTTGCAAATAGTTGTTTAGGTGTTTGGGTAAATAGGAAAAAAAAATTAGACATTTAGGTAGAAAAAAAACCTAGAAGAAAAAAAAGAAGAAAAGAAGATGAAAAAAAAGGAAAAAGAAAAAAGAAAAAGAACAAAAAATAATAATAAGAAGAAGAAACAGAAGAAGAGGAGGAGGAGAAGAAAAAAGAAGAAGAAGAAGAAGAAGAAAAAAAGAGGAGAGGAGGAGAAGAAGAAGAGGAAAAAAGGAAAGGAAGAAGAAGAAGAGGAGGAGGAGGAGAAGAAAAAAGAAGAAGAGGAAGAAGAAGAAGAAAAAAGAGGAGAGGAGGAGAAGAAGAAGAGGAAAAAGGAAAGGAGGAAGAAGAAGAAGAAGAAGGAAAAAAAGGAAGAAAAGGAAGAAAAGAAAGAAGAGGAAGAAGAAGAAAAGAAAAAAAAGAGAAAAAACCCCGACCCCGACACGGCACCTCGACCGCGACCCGACAACCCGACCCCGACCCGACACCCCGACCCCGACACCCCGACCTCGATCCTGACCCCGACACGGCACCCCGACCCGACAACCCGACCCCGACCCGACACCCCGACCCCGACACCCCGACCCCGACCCCGACCCCGGCACGGCACCCCGACCCCGACCCCGACCCGACACCCCGACACCGGCACGGCACCCTGACCCCGACCCGACACCCCGACCCCGACACGGCACCCCGACCCCGACACCCCGACACCCCTGACACCGCGACACCACGACACCCAGACATGACACCCCCCGACACCCCGACCCCGACCCCGACCCCGACACCCCGACACCCCTGACACCCCGGCACCACGACACGCAGACACGACACCCCCCGACACGCCTACCCCGACACGACACCCCGACACCCCGACACCACGACACCCCGACACCACGCCACCCAGACACGACACCCCCGACCCCCGACACCTCTTCGGCCTCCTGTTGACCGAAAAGGTGCTCTTCGGCCTTCCAGAGGCCGATGGGGTCATATATTTGTGAATTATGAGTTAGGAAGTATATTTCCCGATTTTGTTAAGAAAAACATCATATATATTTGTGTTGATCGGGTGGATTTAAATGTGCAGTTCTTTCGGGGCTGCGAGGGTCTGGTGTTCGACGACCTCCCCGTGCGTTCGACGAGCTCCGCCCATGCGTTCGTGGGTGAGCACAAATGACATCTCCTCCTCCCCCCTTCATTTGCTCTGTTCCGGTCTTCGTGCCGATGAAACTTGCTAGCTATAGGTGTCAATCATCAGTATGCGTGACCACTATGCGTCTCCCGTTCGAAAGGGTTACATCTATAAATATGCATGCATTTGCATATTTATAACCGTGATTCTTTCGAATTGTCCAACGTTATCCATGGACAGCCCGAGTATGTGTAGATTGGGTTCGTTTTCCCATATGCTCTGCTCCGGATCCGATGCAGAATTTCGTCAGTGCCTCCCTGTTGTTCTCCCGGTACACATCCTCTCTGCTTATTGCCGAGACGTGTATCAGGAGAACAGCGGGGAGGTGCTGCCGAAATTTTGCGTCGGATCCGGAGCAGAGCATGGGAAAACGAAGCCAATCTACACATTCTCGGGTGGGATTAGGACCTATCTTTACCTACTAGCGTCTAGGTTGCATGGACGTAATAAAACTGACAAACTCTATTAACTGATGAATATGGTTTGTTGAATTACGTATATATTTCTTGTGTGTCCAGTAGCTAGGCAAGATGAGTGATCGTGCGTGGATGTACACCGGTCACACTAGTCAGAAAGACATGACCCATGAATGGCTAAGAAAAACCAAGGGGTTTGTGAGAGCCGCATTTGCAAATGGACAGGAAACAAACTGGTGCCCCTGTGTCGACTGCGACAACTTTCATAAGAAGTCCGAGTTTGAAATGATCAAACACCTGCAGAAGTTGGGTTTTACGCCTGATTATACGGTCTGGACATTTCATGGTGAGTCTGCCCAACGTGCCAGAGCTGAGGAGGGCCGTCGTCACACCGACGAGCATGGTACCGGGATGGAAGACATGGTGGAAGACTTTGATGATGCTCGGGATTCGGACGATGAGATGGAGGAATCTGCAAAGGCCTTCAATGATATGTTGGAGTCTTCAAAACGTCCTCTCCACGAGCACACTGAGCTTTGTCAGCTGGATGCCATCGCACAAGTAATGGCTCTGAAGGCTCAATTCAACTTGGGCAGAGAATGCTACGACGCGATGATGACACTATTTGGAAGCTTTCTACCCAAAGGCCATGTAATGCCTGCAAACCTGTACCAGTCGGACAAAATCCTCCGTGCACTTAAGATGCCCTATGAGAAGATAGATGCCTGTGAGAAAGGATGTGCCTTATTTAGGCTTGAGTATGCGGACTTGAAGTATTGTCCCGTTTGCCAGTCTTCCAGGTATGTTGAGGTAGACAACGGTATGGGTGAGAAGAGTCAGACAAAAATCCCAGTTAATGTTCTTCGGTATATGCCAATCATACCAAGACTTCAACGTCTTTTCATGGTCGAAGAGACGGCCAGACAGATGACATGGCACAAATTGGGCAAAAGAACCGAACTAGATGCAGATGGGGAGCCGATGTTGGTACACACATCGGACGCTTTTGCGTGGAAGCGCTTCGATGCAATACATCATGCTAAAGCGGCAGATCCAAGGCATCCTCGAATCGCCATAAGCACGGATGGGTTCAATATTTGTCATTCCACTCAATCTCCCCCCGGACAGATTATG